>JAUIMM010000232.1:927500-2410800 GCA_031769625.1 Taudactylus pleione
CCCAGATGTAATGCCCGCACAATATTGGTGGCGTTGTCAGATATCACAAATCCCCAGGAGAGTCTAAGTGGGGTAAGTCACTGGGCGATGATTTCCCTCAGTTTCTCTAAGAGGTTGTCGGCGGTGTGCCTCTTACTGAAACCGGTGATACACAGCGTAGCCTGCCTTGGAACAAGCTGGCGTTTCTGAGATGCTGCTACTGGTGACGCTGCTGCTGTTGCTGCGTAAGGTGATACATCTACCCAGTGGGCTGTCACAGTCATATAGTCCTTAGTCTGCCCTGTTCCACTTGTCCACATGTCCGTGGCTAGTGGACATTGGGTACAATGGCATTTTTCAGGGACACTGAGGACACTTTTTCTGACGTTTCTGTACAGTCTCGGTATCGCCTGCCTAGTGAAGTGGAATCTAGACGGGATTTGGAACTGGGACACACTATCTCCATCAATTGTCTAAATCCCACTGCACTAATGGCGGATACCGGACAGCACCCTTTAACGGTCAAGCCAGCTGGCCCTTTACTTATGACACAGGCGCACGCTTGGCACTACTTTGTTGATGCACGTGCGGCTACTGCGCACACAATTCACAAACACAGAAAATATTTTGTTATTTGGTTTGGAGTGTACATTGAGGGTTACAGCACCCTTTAACGGTCAAGCCAGCCGGCCCTTTACTTATGACACAGGCGCACGCTTGGCACTACTTTGTTGATGCACGTGCGGCTACTGCGCACACAATTCACAAACACAGAAAATATTTTTTTTTTTGGTTTGGACTGGAGTGTACTTTGGGGGTTACAGCACCCTTTAACGGTCAAGCCAGCCGGCCCTTTACTTATGACACAGGCGCACGCTTGGCACTACTTTGTTGATGCACGTGCGGCTACTGCGCACACAATTCACAAACACAGAAAATATTTTTTATTTTGTTTGGAGTGTACTTTGGGGGTTACAGCACCCTTTAACGGTCAAGCCAGCCGGCCCTTTACTTATGACACAGGCGCACGCTTGGCACTACTTTGTTGATGCACGTGCGGCTACTGCGCACACAATTGACAAACCCAGAAAATATTTTTTTTTTGGTTTGGACTGGAGTGTACTTTGGGGGTTACAGCACCCTTTAACGGTCAAGCCAGCCGGCCCTTTACTTATGACACAGGCGCACGCTTGGCACTACTTTGTTGATGCACGTGCGGCTACTGCGCACACAATTCACAAACACAGAAAAAATATTATTTTTTTAGCACTTTAGGGGAGCACCCCTGATGGACAGAGCACCCCCTGGACAACACTACAGCTCCCCTTTAGGACTGGGACACTGCACAGGACTTTGGAGTAGACACAGCCCCTATGGAGAACTGACTGCACAACACAGTCCAGCCAGCCCCTATGGACTTTGAAGTAGTGGACACAGCCCCTATTAACAACAGCAGCACAGCACAACACAGCCAGCCCCTATGGACTTTGAAGTAGTGGACACAGCCCTATGGACAACAGCAGCACAGCGCAGCACAGCACAGCACAACACTACTCTGCACTACACTACACTACACAGCCCAGCCAGCCCTAACTCCCACCCTCCCTCTTCACTGTCCACAGCTGAGTGAGAAAATGGCGCCGACGCGGGTACCTTATATAGGATCCAAAACCCGCGAGACCCGGAAGGCGGGATGATGACGTTTTGCCTCAATTTCAGATCCGAGTCAGGCGGGAAAAGTCGAGCCTGACTCGGATCTGCCTCGGATCGGGGGGGCTCGGGGGTTCGGATTTCAGAAATCCGAACCCGCTCACCCCTAATATATATTTTATATATATATATATATATATATATTTTAGGGGTGTGCACCGGCCACTTTTCGTGTTTTGGTTTTGGATCTGGATCTTTCTTCGTGTTTTGGATCTGGATTGGTTTTGCCAAAACCACCCTTCCGTGTTTTGGGTTCGGGGTTTTTGTGTTTTGGATCTGTATTTTTTTTTAAAACAGCATAAAAACAGCTAAAATCACAGAATTTGTGTGTTTTCTGCTCCTATGCTATTATTAACCTCAATAACCTTAATTTCACTCATTTCCAGTCTATTCTGAACACCTCACACCTCACAATAGTGTTTTTATGTCCAAAAGGTTGCACCGAAGTAGCTGGATGACTATGCTAAGAGATACGAGTGGGTGGCACAAACACGTGGTCCATCTAGGAGTGACACTGCAGTGGCAGAGAGGATGGCAGTTTGAAAAACTAGGCCCCAAACTGTACATAACTCAAAGAAAAAAAAGAGGTGCAAGATGGAATTGTCCTTGGACCCTCCCACCCACCCTTATGTTGTATAAACAGGACATGCACACTTTAACAAACAAACATTTCAGCGCCAGGGTCTGCCACACAACTGTGGCTGAAATGATTGGTTCGTTTGGGCCCCCACAAAACAAGCTGGCAATTAATCTGTCCCTGCACAAACTGGCTCTACGGAGGCAAGATGTCATCCTCATCCTCCTCATCCACCGATTCCTCACCCTCTTCAGTGTTGTGTACATCCTCATCCTCACAGAGTATTAATTCTTCCCCGCTGGAATCCACAACCACAGGTCCCTCTGTACGTTCTGGAGGCTGGTCTCCCTGGAAGAGTTGATAATTAATTTTATGAACATCATCTTCTCCACATTTTGTGGAAGCAACCTCCTACGCCTTTCGCTGACAAGGTTCCCGGCTGCACTAAACACTCTTTCGGAGTACACACTGGAGGCGGGGCAACTCAGGTAAAATAGAGCCAGTTTGTACAGGGACCTCCAAATTGCCTCTTTTTCCTGCCAGTACAGGTACGGACTGTCTGACATGCCTACTTGGATGCTGTCACCGATGTAATCCTTTAACAGACAGACGCATGCTTGTCGCTGCTGCTTTGAGGATGCAGGTGCGGCTACAACCCACACAATTCACAAAGACAGAAAAAAAAGAAGAATTTTTTATTTTTTGTGGAGCGCACTTTGGGGGTTACACCACCCTTTAAAAGACAGAAGCACGCTTGTCGCTGCTGCTTTAAGGATGCAGTTGTGGCTACAGCCCACACATTTCACAAAGACAGAAAAAAAAGAAGAATTTTTTTATTGTTTGTGGAGCGCACTTTGAGGGTTACACCACCCTTTAACAGACAAACGCACGCTTGTCGCTGCTGCTTTGAGGATGCAGGTGGAATCTAGACGGGATTTGGAACCGGGGACACACTACCTCCATCAATTGTCTAAATCCCACTGCACTAATGGCGGATACCGGATGCACATCTAACACCAACATAGCAGTCAAGGCCTCAGTTATACGTTTTGCTTCAGGATGACTGCTGTCGTACTTCATCCTCCTCGGTAGGGACTGTTGGAGGGTCAATTGTTTAGTAAAAGTAGTGGTGTTCCTACTTCCTCTCTGGGATGATGAACAACTCCCAGCAGCAGCAACAGCACTAGGAGGAAGTGGTTCTTGATCTTTCCCTATTTTATTTTTATCTGAGAAAGTTTGGTCCTCCATTTATGTTATCTTGATATATACGTGCGGCTAAGGCGCACACAAACGCAGAAAATATTTTTTTATTTTTGCTGGAGAGTAGTGCACTTTGTGGGTTACACCACCCTTTAAGAAATGAGCCAGCCGGCCCTTTACTTATGGGACACAGGCACACGCTTGGCGTTGCTCCTTTGTTGATGCACGTGCAGCCACAGTGCACACAATAAAACATTTTTTATTTTGTTTGGAGTGCCCTTTAGGGGTTACAGCACCCTTTAGCGGTCAATCCAGCCGGCCCTTTATTTATGGGACACAGGCGCACGCTTGGCACTACTTTGCTGATGCACGTGCGGCTACTGCGCACACAATTCACAAACACAGAAAATATTTTTTTATTTTGTTTGGAGTGTACTTTGGGGGTTACAGCACCCTTTAACAGGACTTTTGAGTGGACACAGCCCCTATGGATAACTGACTGCACAACACAGTCCAGCCAGCCCCTATGGACTTTGAAGTAGTGGACACAGCCCCTATGGACAACAGCAGCACAGCGCAGCACAGCACAACACTACACTGCACTACACTACACTACACTACAACACTACACTACACTACACAGCCCAGCCAGCCCTAACTCCCACCCTCCCTCTTCACTGTCCACAGCCGAGTGAGAAAATGGCGCCGACGCGGGTACCTTATATAGGATCCAAAACCCACGAGACCCGGAAGGCGGGATGATGACGTTTTGCCTCGATTTCAGATCCGAATCAGGCGGGAAAAGTCGAGCTTGACTCGGATCGGCCTCGGATCGGGGGGGCTCGGGGGGTTCGGATTTCAGAAATCCGAACCCGCTCACCCCTAATATATATACACACACACACACATTTTATATATGTATGTGACTGTGTATAACTTTGATTGGACTTGACATGTAATGTTTAGAAATTGACTTGTAATGTGTGCCTATTTTATGTGTAGAAATGTGTGGTACCTGCTTGTCAGCTGTCTAACTGAGCTCACAACCACACACAGGGAATTGGCCTGGACGTCTGCTTCCTCTCTGAGTCTCCCCTGCAGTGCTCTCTCTGTGAGTTGGTTACATCGGTTAGTTACAGGTCCTGAGTGAGCAGTCAAAGTCTCGTGAGATGTGACGTCATCATCTCGCGAGACTTTGACTGCTGCTCACTCAGGACCACTGCAGTACAGGGAAGCTCCTCGGAGCAGCTTCCTAGCTGTACTGCTGTATTACAATGCCGGTCCTCGTCGGCGGCTGCTGTTAGGAAGCAGCCGTCGACGAGGACCGGAGTGCACACAGTTAAATGCTCTGTTTTTTTTGTTCTAGTTGTGGGGGCCCTGTGTGTGTGGGGGCCCCTGGACGACCGCCCCTGCCGCCCTGCCTATAATCCGGCCCTGCCTATTTATGAAGCAGTGAAGTGTCCTGTTTATTTGAAAACAGGGCACTTCTCTGCTTCGTGTGATTCATAGAGCAAAGTACCGTTGGATAAGCTTATTACTTCTCCAGTGGGGCACCCGCTCCTGTGTGTATCTCATCGCCATACATTTGTATGGTGAGTGCGATTCATAAAGGAACGGAAAGCTCAGCTTTGCGTTACTCTGTAAGCACCTCTGGATGGCGTTAGCAGTGCTGTTAGGGGAGAAGAACAGTGAAGACAGCTGTCTTCCTTCCTTCTCCCTGTTCTCTCCAGCCCCCTTCTCTGCCAGCAGCGAATCAGAGGAGTCCAGGGTATATGCGTATGCATATCCCGGGTCACCTCCTGCTGACTGCCTCCGCTGACCAAGTGCCCCCTCTTCCTACACCTGCCCAGCTATTGTAAGGCGACCCGGCATATGTTATCATCAACGTTTCAGTCCCAGAAGACCTTTCACTTTGACGATGACTACAACCTGGTTTTGACTATGGTGTTGACAATATATGAATAAGCATGCTGCTTTAGGCGAGTGCCCTCTGTTCTCCATATCGATGAAAATAACACTGGATTTATATTAGGACTGCACCCCGATGATGATGAACTACTGTACTATGAGATGTGAGTGCAGGAACATCGATTTATTATATATATATGTATATGTACATTTATATGGATATATATACTGTATACATGTGTTTATACGGTATACAATCGGGAAGCTGGCTGCCGGCTTCCCGACTGCTTTATCCCGGCGTGGGATAAATGACCGCCGGGAGACCGGTGCCCGGCATCCCGATCGAAGGGATGCTGGGCACCGTGAGCGTACAGCCACGGGAGGGGAGGGTTAGGTTTAGGGCACCCGGGGGAACTTAGGGTTAGGCACTCCCCCGAGAGGGTTAGGCTAGGGGGAGGGAGGGTTAGGCACCCCCAGGGGGGCTTAGGGTTAGGCACCCCCTCGGGGGACTTAGGTTTAGGCAGCGGGGAAGGGGGGGTTAGGGTTAGGCACTTAGAGGGGGGATTACGGTTAGGCACTTGGGGGGAGGTTAAAGTTAGGCACCCCTAAGGTGGGTTAGGGGGCTAGGTTAGGTTAGTTTATACTTACCTTAGCGACAATCGGGATTTCCAGCGCTGTAGGGCTTCCGCTGCCGAGAACTCTGCTTTTGTCGGCCAGGTGCTGCCGGGAATCGAACCGCCGTTTATACATATAGTTTTAAAAAAAAACATTTTTATATGTTTGCCTGGCTATGTCAGCTGAACCCCACGATGGTGGAGGGGGCTGTGTGTACCTTTGCTATGGGGCCCCCAAAGAGCTAGTTACACCCCTGATATTGAAAGTAGGTGCACAGCATAGCATAGCCTTGAACAGCCATTATCCATACAGCCAGACTGCCCCACATGCTTTTGGAAACTTTTAAAGGCATAACAATCAATTTCCAGTCAATAGAATGGTGTTTAGAAGCTCAAATCGACTGTCTCTCATTATTCTATTAGTTTGGGTTCCATTTACGTTCGATTTGCAAATCAAATGTTAGTAAATTAAAGGATTCTGTATTCGACTATGGGAAAACATTGATGGTTGCTTATAATCTCCAATATTAGAACTGAATGGAAATCTAACCAAAATCTAATGGCAAATTGAACAGAGGGCCTGATTCAGACCCGCTCGTGAGCGCTGAGCGCTCGCAAGCGGTCGATGTTGGCCCAGTGCGCATGCGCACGACGGAGCCGGCTCCATCGTGCGCATGCGCGAGACCCGGATGACGACGGGCAAACCGTCGCTCCGGGTCTCGTACCAAAGGGGGCTTGCTGTCGGTGTGCCGGGGGCGTGCCGGGGGCGTGGCTGCCCAGACGGAGGCATTCCCATGGTAATGCCTACCGTCTGGGGCCGGCCCCACTGACATCACAAGTGATGTCAGTGGGAGTGCCTTCGGCTTTGATAGAGCCGAAAGCACTCCAGGGCTTGCGGAAACGAGACCCTATCACAAGGGTCTCGTCACAAACCCGATGGTCGCGATGGTCTTGACCATCGCGACTCTCTTTCTGTCCGCTCCCTATAGCTGATGGTGGTCACCCACAGCTATACGAGCGGCCAGGAGGCCGCTCTAAAAATTCAGTAGGACGGCCCTGATTTAGAGTGAGCGCTCTGTCAAAGCGTCCGGCTCTGAATCAGGGCCAGAATCCAAAACTGATCTTTAGTAAATATACCCCCAGGATTGGATTTATGGTTTAAGTGAACAATATTTACATATGAGACTTCATGGACTTTTTTGGACTAGATTGATCACCACAAGTGTAAAGAGGGACCTCTCTCAATTACATTATATTTTATTTTGTTTACTGTTTATATTTTTTCTATGTTATCCTCTTGAATATTGAACCCCTGTTAAACTAGTTTAACTAGTTTAACAAGCTAGCAATGAATTTCGGCTGCTGATGTGCCCTTTAGACGCAGAAATCTAATCACACTATGCACCTCAATGCTTGACCATGTTTCCACCAGCCCCGTCATTTTACAACATTTTAGAACATTATACAGATCTTGTTACCTTACTTATTGAACCACCCTTGTGTGTATGTATATATATATACAGTATATATATATATATATATATATACATACACATATATATATATATAGTATATATATATATATATACAAATACGTAAACTGGTGTGTATCCTCCAATGTCAATTTGTGTCCACAGCCAGCAAATAATGTAAAGTCACAAATCCTTAGGGCACTAGAGTCCTTTTTGTTTGAGGACCGCAGCTCCCTTCTTAGAACAGAAAACCGTAATCCCACGGATATAGATCACTACAATAAAGAATAGGACAAGGGACGCTCCATAGTGCATAAATGTTTTAATATAATAAAAATATTAAAAAAGGAACAACTGGTAACAGATGTACTCGTACCAAAATATACAATGGTGTGGGCTGGTTACCACATGATTCAATACAAAGTATCCACTGGCAAATCTGCTCACCGCCCGCATTAGGAAGAACACAGGTCCACCGTGTGCGCCGCTGGCAACAACAGGTACAGCGTCTCGGATCACGTTGTCCTCCGGGATCTCAGCCGAATGCCGAAATGAAAGAGAAGGATCACCTAGGCCACGCCCTAACGCATTTCGTATCCTACTTCATTGTAAAGGCAAGAATTTGTTATTATACATTTAATCCTAACGAAAGATGCATAATAAAGGCATCTGAAACATTGATGTAACAACTGCTTGTGAGCATGAATCCTTTAAATCTGTGGAGTGCTGCCCTCTGCCTCTATATATATAAATAGATAGATAGATAGATAGATAGATAGATAGATAGATAGATAGATAGACTATCATATTTGAATATTATTCCTTGGGAAATGTAAATTACATATTACTAGTAATTAGGGGTGAGCGGGTTCGGATTTCTGAAATCCGAACCCCCCCGAGCCCCCCCGATCCGAGTCCGATCCGAGTCAGGCTCGACTTTTCCCGCCTGACTCGGATTCTGAAATCGAGGCAAAACGTCATCTTCCCGCCTTCCGAGTCTCGCGGGTTTTGGATCCTATATAAGGTACCCACGTCGGCGCCATTTTCTCACTCGGCTGTGGACAGTGAAGAGGGAGGGTGGGAGTTAGGGCTGTGTAGTGTAGTGTAGTGTAGTGCTGCTGTTGTCCACTACTTCAAAGTCCATAGGGGCTGGCTGTGTTGTGCTGTGCTGCTGTTGTTAATAGGGGCTGTGTCCACTACTTCAAAGTCCATAGGGGCTGGCTGGACTGTGATGTGCAGTCAGTTCTCCATAGGGGCTGTGTCCACTCCAAAGTCCTGTGCAGTGTCCCAGTCCTAAAGAGGTGCTGTAGTGTTGTCCAGGGGGTGCTCTGTCCATCAGGGGTGCTCCCCCCAAGTGCTAAAAAAATAATATATTTTCTGTGTTTGTGAATTGTGTGCGCAGTAGCCGCACGTGCATCAACAAAGTAGTGCCAAGCGTGCGCCTGTGTCATAAGTAAAGGGCCGGCTGGCTTGACCGTTAAAGGGTGCTGTAACCCCCGAAAGTACACTCCAGTCCAAACCAAAAAAAAATATTTTCTGTGTTTGTGAATTGTGTGCGCAGTAGCCGCACGTGCATCAACAAAGTAGTGCCAAGCGTGCGCCTGTGTCATAAGTAAAGGGCCGGCTGGCTTGACCGTTAAGGGTGCTGTAACCCCCGAAAGTACACTCCAGTCCAAACCAAAAAAAAAATTATTTTCTGTGTTTGTGAATTGTGTGCGCAGTAGCCGCACGTGCATCAACAAAGTAGTGCCAAGCGTGCGCCTGTGTCATAAGTAAAGGGCCGGCTGGCTTGACCGTTAAGTGTGCTGTAACCCCCGAAAGTACACTCCAGTCCAAACCGAAAAAAAAATTATTTTCTGTGTTTGTGAATTGTGTGCGCAGTAGCCGCACGTGCATCAACAAAGTAGTGCCAAGCGTGCGCCTGTGTCATAAGTAAAGGGCCGGCTGGCTTGACCATTAAGGGTGCTGTAACCCCCGAAAGTACACTCCAGTCCAAACCAAAAAAAAAATTATTTTCTATGTTTGTGAATTGTGTGCGCAGTAGCCGCACGTGCATCAACAAAGTAGTGCCAAGCGTGCGCCTGTGTCATAAGTAAAGGGCCGGCTGGCTTGACCGTTAAAGGGTGCTGTAACCCCCAAAGTACACTCCAGTCCAAACCAAAAAAAAAATTATTTTCTGTGTTTGTGAATTGTGTGCGCAGTAGCCGCATGTGCATCAACAAAGTAGTGCCAAGCGTGCGCCTGTGTCATAAGTAAAGGGCCAGCTGGCTTGACCGTTAAAGGGTGCTGTAACCCCCAAAGTACACTCCAGTCCAAACCAAAAAAAAAATTATTTTCTGTGTTTGTGAATTGTGTGCGCAGTAGCCGCACGTGCATCAACAAAGTAGTGCCAAGCGTGCGCCTGTGTCATAAGTAAAGGGCCGGCTGGCTTGACCGTTAAAGGGTGCTGTAACCCCCGAAAGTACACTCCAGTCCAAACCAAAAAAAAAATTATTTTCTGTGTTTGTGAATTGTGTGCGCAGTAGCCGCACGTGCATCAACAAAGTAGTGCCAAGCGTGCGCCTGTGTCATAAGTAAAGGGCCGGCTGGCTTGACCGTTAAAGGGTGCTGTAACCCCCAAAGTACACTCCAGTCCAAACCGAAAAAAAATTATTTTCTGTGTTTGTGAATTGTGTGCGCAGTAGCCGCACGTGCATCAACAAAGTAGTGCCAAGTGTGCGCCTGTGTCATAAGTAAAGGGCCGGCTGGCTTGACCGTTAAAGGGTGCTGTAACCCCCGAAAGTACACTCCAGTCCAAACCAAAAAAAAAATTATTTTCTGTGTTTGTGAATTGTGTGCGCAGTAGCCGCACATGCATCAACAAAGTAGTGCCAAGCGTGCGCCTGTGTCATAAGTAAAGGGCCGGCTGGCTTGACCGTTAAAGGGTTCTGTAACCCCCAAAGTACACTCCAAACCAAAAAAATATATATTTTCTGTGTTTGTGACTTGTGTGCACTGTGGCTGCACGTGCATCAACAAAGGAGCAGTGCCAAGCGTGCGCCTGTGTCCCATAAGTAAAGAGCCGGCTGGCTCATTTCTTAAAGGGTGGTGTAACCCACAAAGTGCACTACTCTCCAGCAAAAATAAAAAAATATTTTCTGTGTTTGTGTGCGCTTTAGCCGCACGTATATATATCAATATAACATAAATGGAGGACCAAACTTTCTCTGATAAAAATAAAATAGGGAAAGATCAAGAACCACTTCCTACTAGTGCTGTTGCTGCTGCTGGGAGTTGTTCATCATCCCAGAGAGGAAGTAGGAACATCACTACTTTTACTAAACAATTGACCCTCCAACAGTCCCTAGCGATGAGGATGAAGTACGACAGCAGTCATCCTGAAGCAAAACGTATAACTGAGGCCTTGACTGCTATGTTGGTGTTAGACGTGCGTCCGGTATCCGACATTAGTGCAGTGGGATTTAGACAATTGATGGAGGTAGTGTGTCCTCGGTTCCAAATCCCGTCTAGATTCCACCTGCATCCTCAAAGCAGCAGCGACAAGCGTGCGTCTGTCTGTTAAAGGGTGGTGACACCCTCAAAGTGTGCTACACAAACAATTAAAATATTGTTCTTTTTTTTTCTGTCTTTGTGAATTGTGTGGGCTGTAGCCGCACTTGCATCCTCAAAGCAGCAGCGACAAGCGTGCGTCTGTCTGTTAAAGGGTGTTGTAACTCTCAAAGTGCTCCAAAAAATCAAAAAATTTTTTTTAATGTGTTTGTGACTTGTGTGCGATGTAGCCACACTTGCATCCTCAAAGCAGCAGCGACAAGCGTGCGTCTGTCTGTTAAAGGGTGGTGACACCCTCAAAGTGTGCTACACAAACAATAAAAATATTCTTCTTCTTTTTTCTGTCTTTGTGAATTGTGTGGGCTGTAGCCGCACCTGCATCCTTAAAGCAGCAGCGACAAGCGTGCGTCTGTCTGTTAAAGGGTGGTGTAACTCACGAAGTGCTCCAAAAAATAAAAAACTATTTTTTTAATGTGTTTGTGACTTGTGTGCGATGTAGCCGCACTTGCATCCTCAAAGCAGCAGCGACAAGCGTGCGTCTGTCTGTTAAAGGGTGGTGACACCCTCAAAGTGTGCTACACAAACAATAAAAATATTCTTCTTTTTTCTGTCTTTGTGAATTGTGTGGGCTGTAGCCGCACCTGCATCCTTAAAGCAGCAGCGACAAGCGTGCGTCTGTCTGTTAAAGGGTGGTGACACCCTCAAAGTGTGCTACACAAACAATTAAAATATTGTTCTTTTTTCTGTCTTTGTGAATTGTGTGGGCTGTAGCCGCACCTGCATCCTTAAAGCAGCAGCGACAAGCGTGCGTCTGTCTGTTAAAGGGTGGTGACACCCTCAAAGTGTGCTACACAAACAATTAAAATATTGTTCTTTTTTTTTCGGTCTTTGTGAAATGTGTGGGCTGTAGCCGCACCTGCATCCTTAAAGCAGCAGCGACAAGCGTGCGTCTGTCTGTTAAAGGGTGGTGACACCCTCAAAGTGTGCTACACAAACAATAAAAATATTCTTCTTTTTTCTGTCTTTGTGAATTGTGTGGGCTGTAGCCGCACCTGCATCCTTAAAGCAGCAGCGACAAGCGTGCGTCTGTCTGTTAAAGGGTGGTGACACCCTCAAAGTGTGCTACACAAACAATTAAAATATTGTTCTTTTTTCTGTCTTTGTGAATTGTGTGGGCTGTAGCCGCACCTGCATCCTTAAAGCAGCTGCGACAAGCGTGCGTCTGTCTGTTAAAGGGTGGTGACACCCTCAAAGTGTGCTACACAAACAATTAAAATATTGTTCTTTTTTTTTCGGTCTTTGTGAAATGTGTGGGCTGTAGCCGCACCTGCATCCTTAAAGCAGCAGCGACAAGCGTGCGTCTGTCTGTTAAAGGGTGGTGACACCCTCAAAGTGTGCTACACAAACAATAAAAATATTCTTCTTCTTTTATCTGTCTATGTGAATTGTGTGGGCTGTAGCCACACCTGCATCCTTAAAGCAGCAGCGACAAGCGTGCGTCTGTCTGTTAAAGGGTGGTGACACCCTCAAAGTGTTCTACACAAACAATTAAAATACTGTTCTTTTTTTTCGGTCTTTGTGAAATGTGTGGGCTGTAGCCGCACCTGCATCCTTAAAGCAGCAGCGACAAGCGTGCGTCTGTCTGTTAAAGGGTGGTGTAACTCTCAAAGTGCTCCAAAAAATAAAAAACTATTTTTTTAATGTGTTTGTGACTTGTGTGCGATGTAGCCGCACTTGCATCCTCAAAGCAGCAGCGACAAGCGTGCGTCTGTCTGTTAAAGGGTGGTGACACCCTCAAAGTGTGCTACACAAACAATAAAAATATTCTTTTTTTTTCTGTCTTTGTGAATTGTGTGGGCTGTAGCCGCACCTGCATCCTTAAAGCAGCAGCGACAAGCGTGCGTCTGTCTGTTAAAGGGTGGTGACACCCTCAAAGTGTGCTACACAAACAATAAAAATATTCTTCTTTTTTCTGTCTTTGTGAATTGTGTGGGCTGTAGCCGCACCTGCATCCTTAAAGCAGCAGCGACAAGCGTGCGTCTGTCTGTTAAAGGGTGGTGACACCCTCAAAGTGTGCTACACAAACAATTAAAATATTGTTCTTTTTTCTGTCTTTGTGAATTGTGTGGGCTGTAGCCGCACCTGCATCCTTAAAGCAGCTGCGACAAGCGTGCGTCTGTCTGTTAAAGGGTGGTGACACCCTCAAAGTGTGCTACACAAACAATTAAAATATTGTTCTTTTTTTTTCGGTCTTTGTGAAATGTGTGGGCTGTAGCCGCACCTGCATCCTTAAAGCAGCAGCGACAAGCGTGCGTCTGTCTGTTAAAGGGTGGTGACACCCTCAAAGTGTGCTACACAAACAATAAAAATATTCTTCTTCTTTTTTCTGTCTTTGTGAATTGTGTGGGCTGTAGCCGCACTTGCATCCTCAAAGCAGCAGCGACAAGCGTGCGTCTGTCTGTTAAAGGGTGGTGTAACCCTCAAAGTGTGCTCCACAAACAATAAAAATATTCTTTTTTTTTTCTGTCTTTGTGAATTGTGTGGGCTGTAGCCGCACTTGAATCCTCAAAGCAGCAGCGACAAGCGTGCGTCTGTCTGTTAAAGGATTACATCGGTGACAGCATCCAAGTAGGCATGTCAGACAGTCCGTACCTGTACTGGCAGGAAAAAGAAGCAATTTGGAGGTCCCTGTACAAACTGGCTCTATTTTACCTGAGTTGCCCCCCTCCAGTGTGTACTCCGAAAGAGTGTTTAGTGCAGCCGGGAACCTTGTCAGCGAAAGGCGTAGGAGGTTGCTTCCACAAAATGTGGAGAAGATGATGTTCATAAAATGAATTATCAACTCTTCCAGGGAGACCAGCCTCCAGAACGTACAGAGGGACCTGTGGCTCCAGCAGGGATGAATTAATACTCTGTGAGGATGAGGATGTACACACTGAAGAGGGTGAGGAATCGGTGGATGAGGAGGATGAGGATGACATCTTGCCTCCGTAGAGCCAGTTTGTGCAGGGACAGATTAATTGCCAGCTTGTTTTGTGGGGGCCCAAACGAACCAATCATTTCAGCCACAGTTGTGTGGCAGACCCTGGCGCTGAAATGATTGGTTTGTTAAAGTGTGCATGTCCTGTTTATACAACATAAGGGTGGGTGGGAGGGCCCAAGGACAATTCCATCTTGCACCTCTTTTTTTTCTTTGCATTATGTACAGTTTGGGGCCTAGTTTTTCAATGCCATCCTGTCTGCCACTGCAGTTTCACGCCTAGATGGGTCACATGTTTGTGCCGCCCACTCGTGTCGCTTAGCATAGTCATCCAGCTACCTCGGTGCAACCTTTTGGACATAAAAACACTATTGTGAGGTGTGAGGTATTCAGAATAGACTGGAAATGAGTGGAAATTAAGGTTATTGAGGTTAATAATAGCATAGGAGCAGAAAAACCTACAAATTCTGTGATTTTAGCTGTTTTTATGCTTTTTTTCAAAAAAATACAGATCCAAAACACAAAACCCAGAACCCAAAACACGGAAGGGTGGTTTTGGCAAAACCAATCCAGATCCAAAACACGAAGAAAGATCCAGATCCAAAACCAAAACACAAAACACGAAAAGTGGCCGGTGCACACCCCTACTAGTAATGGATGTTATGACCCTATGGGGCTAATGAAGAGTTGGTTGTAAAATGGATATAATGTTCTCCAAAAATCGCACACACAAAATAGCATATAACCATCCATATGCAAAGCTAAACACATTTTTAGATACGTCCAGCTCTGCATCATCAGCCTAAGAGCTTGGTTTACACCAAGTCATCCTCATCATCATGTATTTACACCTGCACTGCAGCAGGTACAAAGCATACGCCACCTAGCAATGGTATAATGCATGTCTCTGCAGGTCTGTGAGCTACATTTGCATGAACACGTCCATGCCATACTCAGCCTGAGTTTGTACAGGGTTGGGTATGAAATCCCGGCTGTCAGGATGCTGCTCGTCAGACCACAACAGCGGCATCCCAACAGCCAGAATCCTGACACCCATAGGGAAGACATGTAAGTGTTTTTTCTAACCCCTACCCTAACCCTTCCTCCCCAGTGCCTAACCCTAACCTCCCTCCTAGTGCCTAAGCCTAACCTCCCCCTCCCCGCACCCTAAACCTAATACCCCCTCCCCAGTAGCTAAACCTAAACTTCCCCCTAGTGCCTAAACCTAACCACCCCCCCCTCCCCGTACCTTAAACCTAACACCCCCTCCCCGGTGCCTACCCCTCCCCCTAGTGTCTAATCCTATCCCCGCACTCTAACCCAAACCTCCCCCTAACACCCCGATACTTACCTTCGGGATTCCAGCGGTCGGGATACTGGTGCCGGTATTCAGACTGTTGGAATCCCGCACGCCAGGGTGCCAACTACATCCCGGTTGTACATCCCTCCCCTCACCCATTCTCTATCTCCATTCATAAGTAGATGCAATGGGCAGATGTAAGCAAGTCTGCAGTGGTGCATATTTGTGGGTTCTCTTTGTGGGCTTGTGCAGTGTGAGTTTGCACAATTTACACCATGCAAGCTAACGTAAGTCTAGCTCAGCTTCTCTCCTTATATGTTTCATTTATTAAATTCATGGATTTTTATGTGATCTTTGCATATTGTTGTGCTCTATTGCAAATCATAAAACAAGTATTTATAACATGGAATGATGTGTTTTTAGAATCAGGTTATTTAGACATGCCTCTCATCTCTACCAGCAGAGCATTCATATTATAGACCAAGTCATATTATGTAAGAGACCTACTATTTAAATGCATAACAACCCTTAATGTTTGACATGCAATACCCACGTTTTGTATTAAGATATGAAATAGGAGATATTTGTATCTTGTTTAACAAATTTAATGCATGTCCATGAACAAGCTGGGTCTGGCAAATAACTAGTATGCTTTATCTCCGGCCTACAGCACTTTCCCTGAATTCAATACTGCAGGCACAATTTAATGCAAACCCAATTTATGACTTAATGCTCCAGGGACCATACTGTGAGATTGTTACATTATTCTTTTCTAATCCTATTTGTGTTTTAATTTGCAAAGCCTGTAATGAAGTACATGCTCTGAATAGATTCAAGATCTTCACATTGCTTGTGACTCTGTTTATTATAATGTTTTACAGTTCTCATTCCATACCCCGGTGGTCAGGCCGAGATTACACCGTCAGTTCAACATGTGGAGTTATAGAAGTGCAATATTAAAAGAAATGTCTTTTTGCCAAACACAGCTTTGAAATTCTAAATTTATTTCGTTATGGATCAAAATGGATTAAAAATAAATTGTTAATAATATTAATATATTAATAGTCAAGTAAATAAATATATATACAGTCAGGTCCATAAATATTGGGACATTGACAGAATTTTCATATTTTGTCCTCTATTCACCACCACAATGGCTTTGAAATGAAACAAACAAGATGTGATTTAACTGCAGACTTTCAGATTTAATTTGAGGGTAATTACATCCAAATCAGGTGAACGGTGTAGGAATTACAACAGTTTCTATATGTGCCTCCCACTTTTTAAGGGGCCAAAAGTAATGGGACAAACTAAACAATCCTAAATCTAACTTTCACTTTTTAATACTTTGTGGCAAATCCTTTGCAGGCAATTATAGCCTGAAGTCTGGAACGCATAGACATCACCAGATGCTGGGTTTCATCCCTGGTGATGCTCTGCCAGGCCTCTACTGCAAATGTCTTCAATTCCTGCTTGTTCTTGGGGCATTTTCCCTTCAGTTTTGTCTTCATCAAGTGAAATGCATGCTCAATCGGATTCAGGTCAGCGGATTGACTTGGCCATTGCATAACATTTCACTTTTTAGCCTTAAAAAACTCTTTGGTTGCTTTTGCAGTATGCTTCGGGTCATTGTCCATCTGCACTGTGAAGCGCTGTCCAATGAGTTCTAAAGCATTTGACTGAATATGAGCATATAATATTGCCTGAAACACTTCAGAATTCATTCTGCTGCTTTTGTCAGCAGTCACATCATCAATAAATACAAGGCAGGCATACATGCCCACGCCATGACGCTACCACCACCATGCTTCACTGATGAGGTGGTATGTTTTGGATCATGAGCAGTACCTTTCCTTCTCTTCCCATCACTCTAATCTGGTCTTCCTGTTTTTGTGGCTCACCAATGGTTTGCATCTTGTGGTGAACCCTCTATATTCACTCTTGTGAAGTCTTCTCTTGATTGTTGACTTTGACACATATACATCTACCTCCTGGAGAGTGTTCCTGATTTGGCCAACTGTTGTGAAGGGGTTTTTCTTCACCAGGGAAATAATTATTTTGTCATCCACCACAGTTGTTTTCCATAGTCTTCCGGGTCTTTTGGTGTTGCTGAGCTCTCCGGTGCGTTCTTTCTTTTTAAGAATGTTCCAAACAGTTGATTTGGCCACACCTAATGTTTTTGCTATCTCTCTGATGGGTTTGTTTTGATTTTTCAGCCTAATGATGGCTTGCTTCACTGATAGTGACAGCTCTTTGGATCTCATATTGAGAGTTGACAGCAACTGATTCCAAATGCAAATGTCACACCTAGAATCAACTCCAGACCTTTTACCTGCTTAATTGATAATTAAATAATGAGGGAATAGCCCACACCTGTCCATGAAATAGCTTTTGAGTTGATAGTCCCATTACTTTTGGCCCCCTAAAAAGTGGGAGGCACATATTGAAACCGTTGTAATTCCTACACCGTTCACCCGATTTGGGTGTAATTACCCTCAAATTAAATCTGAAAGTCTGCAGTTAAAGCACATCTTGTTTGTTTCATTTCAAAACCATTGTGGTGGTGAATAGAGGCCAAAATCTGAAAATTATGTCAATGTCCCAATATTTATGGACCTGTCTGTATATATATATATATATATATATATATATATTACATCCATAGTGTCGGCACTCCCAACTAGTAAGTATAAGCCGAGGTGCCAGACAGGAAAAATATCAATAGCAGCAGCAAGATAGCGGCACACAGCGGATTTCATACAAAAAGGACAACTTCAAAGATCCATTATCTCAACGTTTCAGGTTTATTGCAACCTGTCATCAGTTACTGTATCCTGATTGCAGGTTGCAATAAACCTGAAACGTTGAGATAATGGATCTTTGAAGTTGTCCTTCTTGTGTGAAGTCTGCTGAGTGCCGCTATCTTGCTACTGCTATATGGATATTTAAATATATATATATATATATATATATAGAGGCATAGCAAAACTTGTAGGGTTTTTTCCTCAGGCCCCCACCATTCAGAGGGGTGTGCTGCTGCACAACAGCATATCAACTGTCGCAGGCTCAGCCAGCTCCATCTCTCCTCACTAATCTTGGGAGGAGGAACAGCCAAAGATGTAGCCATAACACTAATTAAATATTAAGGGCAACATTGTATTATGGCCACGTTATAGCATAATGATTAAGATTAGGGAGACTATTTACAAATTTTGTTATGTATTTTTCAGCTTATAATGAGCTGCAAAATAATTTGCATGAGAGCGAGCAAGAGAGATAGAGAGAGAGAGGGAGAGAGATGCCTTTTTAATTTGATAATTGATAAAGAAAGATGGGAATGTTTGATAGACTATAGTTACCGGTAATTGGAAATATGTACAGTATATGTTTTTGTTTTCAAATTCTGTGTTTTCATTCTGTAGCATATTACCTTAAGTGCTATAAAGGTATTTTGGTTACATAAAATTAATATTGTTGGGAATAAATTTTCGAACCTTTGCGAAATTATTTAGGCACATTGTTCCACAGCAGCTTTGTGTGTTAGGTTTCTCTGCACAAATCACGGTAATGAGCAAAAATGAACAAAGATCATTGTCTACACATCACACTGAAACATAACACACAAGGCTACAATGGAAACTAGCTGCTAATGAAATCGCATCCATAGAATCCATTTTCTTCAGTCTAATTGGATAAAGCCCATGATTTTTAGAATATTGTAGAATATGAACCTTCAAAAGGACCTTGACATTGGCTGCACTGTATAAAATAGATATACATCTCTCTTAATATGCATCATAGGACTTAAGGTGCGTATCCTCTACCCGATTACACAGAGCGATTGAAAGATAACGACATCATTATCGTTCAATCGCTCGTCAATTGGGCAACAAAATGTCGGCAACGACCAGCGATGCACGTTCACGCTGGTCGTTGCCGACATCGCTCATCGCCCGAACATGCTGGTCAACCTGACGATATCGTCAGGTTGACCATGTTTGTGGATGAGGGAGGGTGCCTACACTGAACGATATATCATTCAGTGTGGGCACTGTGCAGTGTAGTGAGCAACTAAATGATAACGATATCGTTCAGTCTTCTCTCTGTCAGGTAGTGGAACCAAAGTAGTCCGTCTGTTTTGCTTTCATAAGGTTCACATTTATGTACTGTACATATCCACCATAAAAAGCACACATAGGTCCATGTTCATGGTAGGTGAGACTGAAGGAACGCCAAGTACCTGGCTGGTTGGCAGACATTGAATTCAGGGATGTCTCTGGCATCCAGCAGGAGCACTGATGGACGTGACGTGGCACCGCTGGGTCATTTAATTTGACCTGGATCCCCGATGTGTGACATTGAGGAGCTACACCAACAGTAAATACTCAGCCTTTCTACACTTTACTCTACTTGCTGCTAAGATTATACTAATGTATGATACTATTGTCATCTTGGATACCCCTGACATCATTTGGGACACATTATATCTATTTATGTACCATTATTATACTTGCTGCATCTAGATTGTATAGCCAATTTTTTAGGTGAACATGGTTATTTATGACCGTTTAGTGATCAGTTTCTGACTGTTTAACCTTTTGATCAACTGTACAATGCACTGGGAATACCATGCAATATCCATATATACTAATACCCAGAATTTGCTTTTTATTCTTTAATTATTGTTCAGTTAGGTCTTTGTACAACCAGTACCTGCTACATTATAGCCTATTATACCGGACATCTCTGCACTATTGACTAATTGCGCCTAATTGGACAGGTTTAGACGAATCATTGGATCTCCACTTTAATCACAATACTGTGTGCATGGCGTTGCCTTTTAAACGTGCACAATTTCCCCTGCCTATTATCCTACTTATCCAACTTCACCTCCACACATTTCTGTTTCATTTCTCCTATTGTTGTCTTGACGACTACATTTTTATAAACTTCTGAGGTACTTAGCCCAAGCATATGTGGACAACCTGTCCTGACACATGATATGTTCGGGTTCAATTAGCAAGGAAGCCCAATGTCCAGCCTGACTCAACCAATTCTTTAGTATGTGTTCTGTTATTTTGTGTTTGTGAGTCCAAGTGTTTATTAAAGTAATTTAATAAATTAATTATTTATACCTAGTAGTCAGGGATGTGCAGTCAGGATATTTAGGGGTGACAGAGCCTCCCCTATCATACTTCTGAGATTTATTAGAATAATACAAATAACTTATAAACATATTCTTTGTTTATTGAAATAATTTTTATAGTTAACACTCACCAGCTTTGTGAAGGTCCCTGGAACTGCAGGGAGACGAAAGACGAGGCAGCAACAGCTCAGCCTCGCTTCTGGATAGTCAGACACTGCTTGCAGAGCTGGGAGCGGGGCCACACCAAGGGCAGTAAGCTGCACAGAAAAATTGCTAATAGAGGCTTTCCTCTGAGTATGGGGGGCATACTTGAGCAAAAGGGCTTGTCTATAATGGGTCCAGGGGGGCCCCTCACCGAACACCCTGCACCCATAATATACTTACCTCTCCGGAGTCCTACGTCGGCGAGGGGGTCTGGCGCTGTAAAAATATCTGGAAAATTGCTGCGGCGGACATTTTCCCATCGTTTGCGCATGCGCAGTACAGGGAAAATGGCCACCGTGGCCATTTTTCCGGTGACCTGTGCATACGCTATAGACTCTGGGCACACCCTAGTGCCCAGAGTGTATAACTCCGGCGCTGGCCGCACACAGCTCAGTGCGCTGCCGAACAGAGAGGAGGGGGCCCGTGATGGAGGCTGCACACGGGCCACCTCCTCACTAGAAATGCCCCTGCTTGAGCACCTTGGATGTGTCATGTAACCAGGAAGTGCACTGCAGTGTTCAGAGATCGTAGCTCAGTCAGCAGCAGCAAAAGAAGACACAGTGATGCAGGTAGGAAATTCAATGGACACTGAAGCATAGTGTAGTGAGGGGAGAATTACAATGAGTAGGGGGTGAGACAGGATCCCAGCAGTCAGACCTATCTCCATGTGTGCCTCCCCAGCCATTGACCTCACCGCACATCGCTGCTAGTAGTGTGCCCCACTCTTGTACATGTCTCTGTTTTCCTTACTCATTACGTATACCTGGTGCAAATGCTACTTATGTTACAGCTGGATATGTACAACTGAACATATATTCCGTACATATGCCTTTACTTCTGATGCGTGCATCTTTTATTGCATACTTCTACATGATCCCCTAATTGTTGAAATATAACGTTTGGCAGACATCTGTTAGCACATGTTTTTTAGGATTGCTCAATATTGGCATTTCAATCTAATCTCAGAGTATAAAACTTGGCAATAATGGCTCAGGCACTTTTAAAGAAGCATGCTTCATAATTTGAGCCTATGATTCCAAAAGGTGATATCAGGTATCTTAGATGTACGGGTCAGCAATGACTTTAAAGGTGTGTGAAGCACATACTTATAGGCTTATAGACTCTCTTTAAGTTAACAACTGGTCATAGTTTTTTACAGCAATTTACCAGAATCTGTGGGAGAATAATAATGTAATAGTGATTCTGCGGCAGCTCTCCCACTATCTTCTGTTACACTCTCTAGCCCAGAATTCTAACCTTCTAAAAAGCAGCTGTTGAATGACAGGATACAAGTCCTTTACAAAAAGGGAAATTGCATGCTAACATCAGAATTAAGATGACTCACATGCAGACGTACCGATATATCTGCAATATATATAGCTTCAGCTGTGCTGCAGGGCTGACCTGATAGGACTTCATTCACAGACATATTGGATGTACACACCCGCATATGCACTCTCGATATATCGCACCCAGCCTAATATGAAATACCATGCAGCAGTTTGCTGGATTTCTATAATTCACTTAAAGAATTAGGACCCGTGTCAAACCATCTTTACCTCATGTTTGCATACAATCATATGTACATATTCAAATGGCCAACAATATCTGAAAATCCTAAGGAGATATACTGCATACACAGCTATAGTAACTGTGTCTATGTTATGAGTAACCAACTGCAACAAACCTACTGTACCTCACACACTGTGACAGGAATTAGCATAACATGGCTTCTCACTTATAGATGTAAGCAGTCATTTACATTTTTAATACACTGTATAATTTTTTACTGTCTTGTCCTTTCAGTGAATTAATTACCTAAATTGGTTGAGCCTTTCTGGGATTAAACCTTTTCAGTTGATTTGAGGTGAATTGCAGTTTAATCTTGGCTACTAAATTACTGTGACTGCACTATTAAATGTGCTCTTAAAACTCTGCTGCACTTTTCTCAATTACACACCTGCCACATTTGCCTTCAGGTGATTAGGTTTTTAAGAGTTTGTTTTCTAATGAATTACAATGTCTTCCAGAGCCCTATGAGCAACAAATCTAGCTGAAGTATCACAAAATGCACTTGGACTACAGCACATTTTCAGAAGCTAATAGATGCTTTCATCAGGCGCAGAGTCTCAGACACTCACTCCTAGACATGGCGGCTCAAGGGCAGTCGGAAAATGAAGGGGAGGTATAATCTCTTCATTAGCAACACTAAATCATCCTCCTAGTTACTTCATAATGAATAATCTGGCCTGGGAGTATTTTGGTATTTTCCCTGAGTGATAAGGTGCTCTCACCTAACATCAGTCTGTCAGTCTTAACTATCCAGAAGAGGATCCTTCACCCTTTACAGCACAAATTGCTCGGTGATATTGTACTGTAGATTTTGCACCGTTGCACATCACATCAATTGGTAACTTGTCTACCTCCAACAAAATGAAATCTGTAAACAGTCCCATGGTGTTTCTATATCGAACGTTTTCACAGAAGAAAAGATTCACGGAGGAAGAGTTCTAATAACTTTACAAATAAATAGACGGAGCATAAAAAAGCTTGAACAGATCCTGTCGGTGAAAGTGTTGTACGGAAGACACGATGATGAGGACATACTTTTCATCAGCTGGAGATGAGACAGAAAGAACACACAAAAGTGAACAACACATCAACCATGTTTTTTAACTTAAAAACCAGCAACTCCCAAAGGTACTATGTACTCCATACCGGGACGTTAATCACAGAAATTTGGTCAACGCATGGATGTAATTTCAATATTCTGTAAGTGTTGCTAGGGCTCATATATAAAAATAGAGAGAGAGAGAGAGAGCAGCCTCCAATGGTGTATTATAAAAACAACCATACAATATATATAATACTTTAATCTTGCAACTTTTCTGTGTTTTATTTGGTAGTCAGGGGCACAGAGGGGTTTAACCAGGCCCGGGCTTGCTGGAGGGGTCTGGCGGGGCCAGGTCCGCTGCTTCCCCACCTTTTAGTTTTGTCAGCAGCTGGGATCTGACCCTGGCTGAGGGGCACAATGGTGACCCCCTGTGCAGGGCGCGCCGTTGCTTTGCAGTTTTGAGTTTTTACTTGTAAGGAGGCGTGGCCATGCCTCCTTCCATTAGGCCACGCCTCTTTGTCATTGCAAAGGCCCGGCCAAGCTCTCTACAGTCCTGCGGTTCCCCCGGAGACGAAAACTGGGGTTCGGGCGAGTGACCCCGCCCACACCCGCAAGGCCACAACCCCTTGTCATGAGGCCACATCCCCTATTTCCCGGCGCGTGGTGGTGCCGTGCACACTGCTAAGCTACGCGCACCGGGTGCATCAAAAGTAGGTAGGGACGCAGCCAGTATTTACCCCACATGCAAATAAAACGTATGTATTTGCACCCCTAGCATTGCAACATAGTTTGTCCAGGTGCAAAGTTACTTTCTATTTTTTACTCTGTTCCAAAACTTGAAATCAGACCCTATATTCTTTGTTCTGGGATGAAGGGAAATTGGAACGATTATGGCTTTGTTTTGGCATCATTCTGAAGTGTACCCGGCCTTAGAACGTCCATATGCAACTTTCTTACACCACAATAGATATTTAACACTATATTTGCATTTTTGTTTGTACATGTAGCAACCAATAGCAGTTTTATATATATCTGCTTCTGAAATTTTGCTCTCAAGTCAGTCCATGTGGATGATAAAGCTTCATGGTAATGGTTCATTATTTCATATTTGATTCTTCTTTAAAGTTTTGGGACTGTAAATTTTGTTAGTGGCTAAGGGCTCTATTTACTACAATCCGCATTTGTAATGCAGATTGTAGTGTGATATTACCGACTGAATTCGCATTGCGAATTCAGGCTATTTCACAGGGATTTACTACAAATCCCTTGCAGGGACAGAGCTTGCGAGAAAGCTCTGTCCCTGCGAATCCTCTCCGCGCACTAGTCACGGTACTTTTGGCAAAAAAATACCGTGACCAGTGCCCCGCGCATGCGCTGACCGGCCGCCGCTGCTACCCCCCAGTGCTAAGCCCCGCCCCATCGTGAAGCCCTGCCCCCTGTGATCACGGACCCCCTCGCGACCCCCCCTCCCCCACGACCCCCCCTCTCCCTTAATTACACTTACCTGCATGATATGGCTTCCGGTGATGTCTTCCATGTCCTCCGGTCAGCTGATCTCCCATCCTGCACCATGACCCGGTCAGCTGATGACCGGGCCGCAGTGCAGCATGGGAGACCAGCTGACCGGAGGGGAGTCATCACCGGAGCCCTGACCACTGGTCCATGGAGTCAGGTAAGTGAATTTTTTTTTTACTATTTTTTTTTCTTTTTTTACGCTGTATCAGCGTGTGGTCTGTTTAGACCACACAGATGATCACTGGGGCCGGCTCCCGGCTCTGCTATGCCTTTTAGAGCAGAGTAAGAGCCCGGTAACCGGGGGAGACCCTGGATAACGCCCCAGGTGGCGTTATTATCACAGGGCTTTCCCCGGTATTTTTTTACAATTTATTTTTAGTAACTATGGTCGGATCACATTTCCCATTACAATTATGGGAAATGCGATCTGATTACTAAAAATAAGTGATACTAAGGGGTTGGAGTAGAATTTTACGAATTCTACTCCAATTGCCCTAAAGCAACTGTAGGTGAAACTAAAATATTGTGAAAAGGGTGTGAAAACACCCCTTTTCACTTTATTTTAGTAAAAATAATGTTAATAAATAGAGCCCTAAGATACATAGAGTAGCTTTCAAAATTCATTCAGAAGTGTTCTGAAGCAAAAAAAAGAAACCTCTGCTTTTTGTTACATTATGTATGCATCTCAAGCTATAGCCTATTCATTACTAATTCTGACAGTCAATGGGGCAGCTGTATATGCAAAGTACTTGCTCAAAACAGGTGCAGCTATAAAAGTTACAGATGGCATCAGTGAAGATGACTAACCTTTAGCTGTGATGACAGCATATCTCTTGTTTTTTATGCAGGAGACGTACCAGAGAGGTGACAGTATAACAACACCGGCAATGTCACAAATTTGCATATCTCATACTTCACTTAATCCACTGCTACAGAAAAGTCCTCTCTGCACCTTATGAATGCAGCTGTAGACAGTCCTTCAGGAAGTTCTTCATTTGGAAGATTTATACATACATCTAACAGGAGGGATGAATAATCTAAACAAGCATTGTACATATCTGGAACCAGAACTGACATTGGCAATTTTGTTTCATTTGTGCCCTGTTCTGGGTTTTGGGCAACTCACAGATTATAGCTTACTTTAAAAATAGAGCGCTGAAGGAATTCATTTTAGTTGCATATAGTGGCGGATTTTGCCTAGGTGCTGCGAGGCTGCAGCCCCCCCCCCAGTAAAATTCACCACCTCAGTGTAGTCAGTGCAGTCTGTGACTGGCTACATTGTGTGACTGGCAGTGGCTTCCTATTGGAAGCGCTACCTGCCAGTCACATATAATAGCAGTCTCAGGGGGAGGAGTCTCCTCCCCCTGGGACTGCCAGTCCGGGCTGCTATTAGCAGAGAGCGGCTTCCAGGAGGAAGCCGCTACTCTGCCTTTCCGCAAGCCCTAACCGGCTCCTACGGGCTGCAGATGATGCAGCTCTTTAGATGTTGGTGGCATGCAGACGTGCGGGGGCCCGTGCGGGTCCCGGCGCCTGACAGATCAATTGCGCAGGCGCCGGGACCATGCCCAGGACTGGAGCAGTGGGTGAGTAATTGCACCCTCCCTCATCTAAGAGGGTAGTAGCCGCCGCTTGTTGTATATACTGCCACAAGGAGTAAAATTAATGGCCTGATTGTGAGTCATATGCTGCTGTGACCACTTTAACGTCTTGCTGTGGCCGCGTCTGTGCCTATATACTAATGCTAGTATCAGCCCTTCCCCTGGTGTACAAGTGTGCGTCTGACTGCGCAAGGACTGAGATGCCCACTTTAAGCAGCTTTAGACGCCGTAATACATCACAGTACACCACCATCGGTCCCTCCGTTGATACTTACACCAGCCCTATGGTAGGTGCAGACGTTCTGTCTGAGTATAGCCGCCAATGTGAACGCAACACTCCCAGTCACCTCCCAGAAATGCCTAGCATATTTCCAATACATTTCTGATACCATACGTCTCAATCGTTACTGAATGGGCCATATGAGTAATAGGGATCAACTTCGTGAACATCACCATTGTATGCGACTCAGAATCAGGCTCTAAGGGGTATATTTACTAGAGATGTGCGCCGACCCTCGTGTTTTGGTTTTGGATCTGGATCTCCCCTGGTTTCGGATCTGAATCTGGTTTTGGATTTTTATCCTTGGTGTTTTGTTTTTCGTGTTTTGGATCTGGATTTTTTTTCTTAAAAAATAAAAAAACAGCTAAAATAACATAAAATGTGCCTTTTTTTTGTTCCTACAGTATTAATAACCTCAATAACATTTATTTCCACTCGTTTTCCAGTCAATTTTGGTTACCTCACAGCTCACAATATTGATTTTTTTTCATCTAGTTAAAGGGCCAAAAGCTTACATCCAGCTTGCTGGCTCAAAACTGATTGATATAATTATTAATAGAGTTGAGGACTGTGCAAAGATGATGGTTGGGATACCCTTGAGGATTGAAGGCATGGGCCTTCATAGAGGACAAGGAAGTTGACGGCCTTGCATTATCATTATGGCTGCTGGCGGCAGCTACAACATGTGGTTCTTGGCCTTTCTCTCCTGTCATGTGACAGCCCTCCATATTATCTGCAGTCTTGAAACAGTGTCACAAGCACCAGTAGTGTAGCCAAGGTGCAATTACAAAATTCACACACGTGCAGTCGTGCGCACACAGAAAAAAAATATACAAAAGACACAATTTTTTGGGGGGGAGGCGGTTTTGGGTCCAGAACTTGGGCCCAGAGCACAGATTGATGACGACTGGAGTCGGGCAGCACTAGGTTGCAACTTGCGTTGTTGGCTGGATCTTGTGCAGTACTGCGGTAAAGCCTAACACGCACGCACACACAGAAAATTATAAAAGACACTTTGATTGTTTTTTTTTTTTGACTATATATATATATTTTTTTTTTAGTCCAGAACTTGGGCCCAGATGGACACAGCACCAGCCCAGATATATCTGCATATCTGCACCAGCCCAGATGGACACAGCAGACAGCAAAGCACCAGCCCAGAATGGATCAGCAGCACCAGCCCAGGACACAGCAGACAGCACAGACAGCCCAGATGGATCAGCAACAGCCCAGATGGACACAGCAGACAGCACAGTGACAGCACCAGCCCAGAATGGATCAGCAGTCACCAGCCCAGGACACAGCAGACAGCACCAGCACCTCTCCCAGCCCTACACTACCCACCCTCCCTGTTCAGTCTCCACAGCCGGAGTGAAATGGCGTCTGTCGCGTGGTCCCTTATATACTACATTGATCATAGAGACAAAAGCTCGCGAACCGCAAGATTTCGTCTCTATGGTTTTGCCTCGATTTGAGAGATCTGAGTAAGGCGGGGACATCCGAGCCGGCTTGGATCCGACTTGGATCTGCTAAACTCGGGTGGGCTCAGATCTCTGGAATCCGAACCCGCTCATCTTTAATATTTACTAAAGTGCGGGTTTATAGAAGTGGAGATGTGGAGATGTTGCCCATAGCAACCAATCAGATTCTAGCTATTATCTTCTATAAGGTGCTAGATAAATGATAAGTAGAATATGATTGGTTGCTATGGGCAACATCTCCACTTCTATAAACCCGCAATTTAGTAAATATACCCCTAAGTATCTCTGAACTCTACTAATACAGATATGCCTGAATATTTATAACTTGGTTATGAGTTCACTTAGCACTTAAGGTGCCCATCCACTAGCAGATCAGGGAAAGACGGTATGATTACGACATCGTAATCGTACCGTAGATCCCCTGGGGGGTGCAGTGCTTCGACTGAACGATTGATCATTCAGTGTAGACACATCAATCATGCCCGAACATGGCCAATCTGTCGTTATCGGCAGATTGGACTGCATGTTCGGCTGATGATTGATGTCGAAAACGACCAGCGGGCGCGCACATCGCTGGTCGTTTCCGACATTTGAATCACGATTTGTGCACGATTTGCGGGCGATTGCTGAGCGATTGTACGATTACAATGTCGTAATCGTGTAATCGTACAGTGTAATCGGCTAGTGGATGGGCACCTTAAGAGTATAAGCAAGGTAGTGCAGTTTATATAATCCTATACTTTCAGGCGCCTGTAGCATTTTAGAGTTTATGTAACCTGAAGAAACAGCAGACATTCAAAGGACGGCTGCTGTATTAACATTTCAGGGAGTGTGTTGTCGTATGTTACATTTTGGTAATAGTGATTTAGAATAGTGCACTCACTACACACCTTATTAGTATCATACCATGCTTGCCTGGCAGTGTTGCTCAGAATGATCTGACCAAGTGGATGGTAGAGGTCACATAACCATGTAAGCAGAGCAAGGCAAAGACCTCTTGAACTAGACAAAACTTACAGGAGGAGCAGTAATAAGGAGAATATTATGGTTTAACTGACAATCTGTAAGGGATTTTAGGGATTATCTGCATGTGAGCTCAGGACATTAGGGCTAATGTGGTGGGTAGGGTATGTATAGGAAATAATGATCTCTAGGAGAGGATGGGAGATCAGGTAAATTCCAGTTGGGAAATGATGAATGTACAATTAGTTGAGGTGGCTAGTGACATTGGGAAGGGCAGAACGGCTAATCTGATATGGACTGGGAACATTAACAACACTAAACTCACATAAAGGACTTTTTCACACTTCCAAATGCATTTCTGAAGCAGACAACTTGCATGAGTTCACCATACGGTCAGCTCATACAATTTACATTGCACATCAAGCTGCTTAAAATGGATCACTAAGCTTTCCTGCTGGACTAGCTGTGCAGCAGTAATAAGGAATAAATACAAGTGCTCCCAAATAACAGAAAATTTCTTTCTTCTCTGGATTAAGACATTTGTGATACTTGACAATCATAGAATGGGGCCTATTCATCATCACTTCATTTCTACAAAAGCATGTGAAAATGAAGGTAATCTCCTACTTACCTTCCTCTTGTGGAATGGCCCACTGTCCATATACACTAGTATGGGGACATAATTCATCAAGCTCCGAAAATGTAATATTTTCGGAGCTTGACTAAGGGAGCATTGGCCATCTTCAGATGGTGTAAACTACTGCTTGCCCATGGGGGCTCCAGGGGCAGGAGAGAGAGTCCCGGAAGCTGATGCTGTGTGCATGAGCAATGTCAGCTTCCCCCGGGGAAGTCTTTCACTTCAGTGAAAGACTTCTCCTAAATGCCGGGGATATAATTCGCAGGGACAGCGGTTACCGCAACCGCTGTCCCTGTGAGTTCCCCGTAGTAGACAGCCGGGATATTTTTAATAAAAATTAAAATATCCCTGGCGAGTTGGACCGTTAATAATCGTGGCAGTACCACGATTATTAATACATAGACACCAAGCCTTTGAATAACTCAGAGTCTGGGCTTTGCATTGAAGGTCCCTTTCAAGCAATAGCAAATGAGAAAAAGTTAAACACCCATCTTTATCATATAAATGTCATGTATCCACAGATAAAATATGAGAGCAGCAATGTACAAATAGCTCATATTGGTCATCTTGGCTATGACCATACTCCAACCTTTTGGATCCCCAGCACTACTGATACAGTGGGTGGGTAGGGGAAGACCCCCTAGACCAGGGACAGATCTCCTGATAAGATTACCCTCAACTACAAGTCAAACACATGGGTAACTGTTTCTCCTCACCATAATCAACCCCAGCCAAACACTAGTTTTTAGGGTGGCTAACAGACTTCAGAATCACCACACAGAACAATACATATCACCTAAATGTGACAGGTGTTGCCAGTAATCCAGCCCCTATGCTCACCTTTAATTTATCTGCCGGTGTGTTATGCACACACTCATGGGGTGAGGCGCCTTACAGCTAACTGAATCGACCCCTTAGATCCTCTTCCAACCTCATATAAAACCAATTTAGTCATAGCTTACGAAGTAATAAAACAAAATATTGGTGCAGAATATTATTTATACTAATTTATCTTTATTTATGTTTGTACATAACAATTTTTTTATCCCTGGTTTTATGGTTAAATAGATTTTAAACCAATATGATATCTGAGAGTACACTAGAAGTTTGCCAGATCGACACAATGTTTTTTTTAGTGGTAAAGCCCTAATCCAAACCCTATCCTAACCCTTATGGCACCCTAGCCCTAACCCTAATCCTACCCTAATGGCAGCCCAACCCTAACCCTAACTGCAGTCTAACCCTAGCCCTACGCTAATCCTAATGGCAGCATAACCTTAACCCTACCAAAACCCTAATGGCAGCCCAACCCTAACCCTAACTGCAGCCTATTCCTAACCATATCCTAACCCTAACAGCAGCCTAACCCTAATCCAACTATAACAGCAGCCTAACCCAAACCTTACCCTAACCCTAACGGCAGCCTAACCCTAAACCTACACATTGTGAATGTTGACATAATGATTACATACCCTAATACCTCTACTTTTGGACCTACAGATTTGTTATTATTCAATATCTGTCTAAATAAGCTGAAGGGACTTAGAGGGTACATTTAGGGGAAGGGGGAAGGGCGCACAGCCTTTTACTTCTCGAAATAGTACCTGAAATTTCAACTATACCTGAGGTCTTATCCTCTTTATAATTAAACACTATAGAAGCAGGCTGATGGTGCATGTGATTATGTTATATTATGATATACAAAATTATATATTGGGGCTTCTTAGTGAATTCCAGCTAATACACAAATGTGTAGCACTACCTCTTACAGACTAGTTCCGGTGCAGGCAAGTGCGCTTGTAGTTTTAGTACAGGCGTTACGTCATGTATAGTTGACAGAAACAGGTTAAAGTAATAGTCTGTAAAATATTAAATATATAGAACAAAGTAAACACCCTTGTGCTAAATGCTAGTGACATACATGTCAAATATGATTACACAGTGATAATGACGTAATGCTTGCACTTGCATTTGGGGGGGGTTAATGGAGGACACCAATTCATTCACTTGTGGAGAACGTAAGTAAATAAAGCATACAGCATCCAGACAAATGGCACCGCAATGCAATTACTCCGAATCCCAACCACGATGGGTTCATAGGAACCAATGGGTTCTGTTCTCCTACCTGTGTACATGCATTTACATGTACACTATCTGAAGTATTTATTTAATTAATTTTAGAAATGAGGTTACGTAATACAATGGATGCAAAACATAATCTTTGATATATAGTTTAATTCCTCTTACGACAAACAATATGACAAGGGCTCCAGCAACTGGATGTTTATATTATACTTCGTTATGTGTATTGAACTTATTTTTGCAATATTTTGCCAAGCCAGTGCTTAAGAGTAGTTTATAGAAACCCCCATCTAAATGAGACAATATCTACAGTTTTAAAGAATGATAATTGTTTAATCATAAATATTTTAATGTATTCAGGAGCTCGTAGCATTCAATGGCCGTGTTAAATGACAGTAATTACTGCAGTTTTATTACTGTAGTAATTCAGCAGATTCTCTTTAGCTTTTCTTTCTTATTATACACACTCTGCTACTTTCAAGGACATTTATGGCCATAATATTTTAGAATGGCTTGTTTATTTGTGTAGGAACTGCTCCAGATAATGTCACCAAAACGGAGGAGGGTGGGAATAAATAGTCAGTTTTCCGATCAAATGAAGAATATTACCCTCTTAACTAAAGCAAACAGAAAATGTTCATTATATGTCATCTCTACAACGCCAGTGACATAGTTCTGGGAGGATAAGGAATATTTATTGTAAAATAGTGTTTTTTTTTCCTATATACGTATGAGCTATGGTTAATATAAAATATTCAGCGATTGTCAGCATTAGGCAGATAATATCAGTATTAGGCACGTCACATGGTTAAAGGTGATTCATTAAGCTAATTTCTCATGTCACTTTTAGAAATAATGCAGTACCTGTACCTCAGTTTTATAAGAGACTTAATAATAAGATGGTGTGAAAGGAACAGGTGCAGATATTAAGTTTCCCTTAGCCTAGCGTTAGATGACTAGAGCTGTAACTAGACAAGAGAGAGCACTGGTGCCCACCTCCCAATATCCTATCCTTGGATAAAATTATAGTTTAAATATCAATTTGTAAACATTTTTTTTTTTGTAATTAATGAATTATCTATCTGAGGGCCTGACAAGTATTTGAGCGGTCTGTCCACTTTGCGTTGAGGTAGATTGGGTGGTGTGCTAATTTCTTCTTCCAAGATTAAACTTCAATATGGGGGTGCATGTGGAGAAAAAACAATACTTATAATCAGTAATAATGCTCAGACCGTCAACCACAGTAGGCCTATATTACAAACCAGGGAATATTTTTAAAGGGAAGCAGGTTATAAATTAGCATGTGGAGGGGACTGATAGCACATAAGGGGCATGTAGAGGGGGGCATCTGGAGGGGCCTGTTGGCACATAACAAGTATATGGAGAGGTCTGATGGCACATAAGGGGTCATGTGGAGGGGCCTGATGGCACATAAGGGGCACATGGGGAGGTCTGAGAGAAATTTAAGAGGCATGTAGAGAGGTAAATTCTAATGAGACTAATAAGAAGTGTGTCAAGTGCCACAGGTCCCTCGGGAGCAATACTATGTGATAATAATATCATTACTATTTTAAAGTAATAAAAATTACCATTGAGAGTCTCTACAAAATAATCTTTAAGCAGCTGCCACCAAACTGTAGCCGCTTTTTCCTATCCACATAAACACATTGGGGGGAGAAACAGGTCTGAAGACAAGGTACAGGAACATTGCTATCTGGTATTTAGGTCCACTACTTGATCCTGGTGAATTAATAATTACAGTTGTATAAAGCAAATTCAAGTGGTATTTCTGCCTAGGCATTTTGCCATTTTCTCTCTCAGACTCACCAATTAAAAATATTTATTGATTTGTGTAGCCACCCACTCCCCCTCACCCTCCCTTATATTTTTCTCTTATTTACATGCTCCTGTGCTGCCTTCTTCTTATCTTCCTCTTTTGTTCAGTTCTAGACTTCTACTTCTTGCCATCTTTTCTACTTTCTTTCTATAGGTAAGGCTGTCCAGGTGCTTCTTTGCGGCCCCTCTTCCCTGCACTCTCCCAGGGATGAGATGTTTTGACGTTGTGATGTTATGATGTCTGCTTCATTTCCCTCTGTCTGTAAGTCTAGAGTCGCAGTTGGAGGAAGGGAGTTGGGACAGCCAGGCACCCACCCCTGTATCTTTTATTGCGGCGGGTGCTCCCGTGCAGCAAGGGCAAAGCAATAATGGGCTGGGTCTGCACCTTACCGCCCTCAAGTCATTGTGTCATGGGTGATGACACAGGTCATGCCATCCACACTACTGCCCTGACAATGATAATATCTTATTATCATAGTGTTTTCTAACATATTTATGCTATGTTCTATATTTATGCTATTTGCACTATGGTACTACATCTGTCAATTCCAGTGATATGTGGCGAGGTTAATGGCTGGAGAGGCAATAATGGAGATGGGTCTGAATGCTGGGAGCCTGTCTCACCCCCTACTCACTGTAACTGCCCTCATTACACTAAGCTTCAGTGTCCATTAATTCTCCTACCTGCAACACAGTGTTCTCTCTTGCTGCTGCTGACTTAGCTCGGATATCTAAACCCTGCAGTGCACTTCCTGTTCACATGACACATCTAAGGTGTCCATCAGTGCTCATGGCATGCCCCCATACTCAGAGGCATGCCTCTACTAGCTCTCTTTCTGTGCAGCTTACTGCCCATGATGTGACCTCGCCTCCAGCTCTGCAAGCAGTGTCTGACTATACAGAAGTGAGGCTGAGCTGCCTCATCTCTCATCTCCCTGCAGTCCCAGGGAGCTCCACAAAGCTGGTGAGTGTTAACTATAAAAGTGATTACAATAAACAAAGAAGATGTTTATAAGTTATAGATGTCTTATTTGTATTGTTCAAATCATTTTTATATCAAATCTCAGGAGTATGACAGAAGAGGCTCTGCCACATGACCAATATTAATAAGGCCCTGATTTATAGGAAATTGATAAAATAGATTTTAATGAATATTGCCATGCTTTTCATCTCTGTGTGAGATTTTCTCAAAGTTTAAAAAAAGTCTTGCACAGAGACAAAATGTGTCAGTGACAGCAATGGTTGGGAGCAGGACGGACATTGATAGCAGCTTCTATAATCAGATGGAACTGCATTCTTGGTGTACATGTCAGGAATCAAGCAAAGAGAGCATCAGATCCATGAACAGTTGGCCACCATAGGTGTAAAAAATTTTTCTTCTGTGATCCTGCTATTTCACTAAGTACTGATAAAGGCAAAAGTCTGACTGCTATACTCTAACTGAAATTTTATTATCACTGCTCTTAATTTGCTTTGGGCCCTACAACTTAATGGGAATTTGAAAGTAACAATTATTGTGGACTTGCACACCCTTTCATTGGCCATTGTGGTTTTTATACTCTTATGCACCTATTAGCTTTAGTTCCCTTGGAAGAAACAATATCATATTTTATTAGCTAGACAGAAGTTCAGTATAAATGGAAAGACAGGTGAAAACTGAGAGGACAGGTGAACATCAACATTCACTCGATATAAAGAGGACAATATCCTTAAAAATGTACAAAAAGAAATTTTGTTACTATGAGTGATTATACAATTAGCCCAGTCTTATATAGTTTTTAGGATTGATTAATACATTTGTGTGTATAGATATATGCTAAGGTTTTATAAACAAAACCAGTTGTTTCTATTTTATAGATTGTTTTGAATACAAATATATTTTTTTATGCATTAGAAAATAAAACATTTATTGTGTACTATATAAGCATTTTTAATTTCACATATCAGACTTTGTGACATCAACACTAATAGTGCAAATTATCCCCAAATAACATTATAGAAGTTCAGTATAGTATAGAAACTAATGGTTATCATCAGTCAACTCTATGATTGGTTGATAGCCTTCATTTTCCTGTTCTCCACTGGAATTTGCTGAAATTCAATGTAGGAGGACCTTGTTTAATATTCAATTGAATTGAATCGATTTATGGCAATTAGTTTTTGCATCTCGCATTCAAAATTAACCATTTAAGATCTACATTCAAGATTCACTGTTCGCAGTTTGTATTCAAAGTTCAATGTCTGAGGTCCACTGTTTGTATTAGAAAAACTGTTAACATGTTCACTTAAGCTTGGACATGGTCAAACCAGCTTGGCTATGATCACATTTTCCAAGTTAAGTCATATTCCATGAACCAGTTTCAGTACATTTTATCTTATACTTGGTCAGATCCGTGAGGCTAAAAATTAAAACCACAACAAGTGGTTTCAACACCCTAAAGCGCTTGCAGCATAGCTCAAACTACATGCTGTAAAAAACAAATGCTCATTAGATGTGTCCCTACCAGCTGGAACAGTGACAGAAGGGTACCATACTTGAATTTTCTCCTCATATACTCATATACTCCTGGTTGGATGAACTGCTAGAGAAGGAGACATTGATAAGAATGGGGACGTGGCCTTGCCCTAAATAATACGTCATCTGAATACAGGTAATACACTTGCTACTGTGGGTGTTGCTCTACCTGTCCGGTTCACTTGGACCCCAGCTTGGCTCCTTAGATAAGCCAAGACCCAGGTAATCTGTACTGCCTACCACCACCTGATTGTGACACACATTACCATAGCTCTCAACATTGGAAATATATAAATTGGGACACAACTCCAACAGGGGCGCCTAGTTCTCCAAAGTTCATTAAAATCACTCCCCCTTCCTCTAAAATCACTGTTCAAAATCCACGGGCACAATAGAGACTTGCCTCAGGTACCCACAGCACTGAAGTATGTCCCAAATCAGGACAAATGTGACACAGCACAGCCTACTCAAATTGAGACTACCCCACCAAAATTACATAAGTGTTTTTTTTAAGGCACCTACTGTTATATGTCAAATTTATTTTTGTCTTTGTGCTATTTGTCATGCATTAAACCCCTTTCACTGCATGGAAAAGTTATCAGATTTTAAAATCATGGGGCAATCAGTACAAGGATCACTACAAGTTTGGAATGTCCATCTCTTGAAGGACATAAGCACAGGGACTACTTTGGAAGGTCCTACCCATATACTGTATACCAATATCACAGAGGTGAGAAACAATAACGGTATGTGGCATTGGCGCTGTATCTTAGGGTGGGGTAGGGGAATGGTAGGATTAATGAATAAACAATATATAAATGTTGTGATAGGATCACTGGTAAAGTGGTCTGTGGCAGGTACATTTGTCCCAGATTCCTGTCTTTTGTGTTTTAAACCCCCAGGAGAAAGTCTGCAGTGTAGCAGGCTTGAGTTTCGGCTTGGGACCTGGGGGTTGTGGGTGAGAGGAGAGGGAGGGCTCCACCCACGGCCACTCCAGGTTTTGGTTCTCTTAGCCTGGTAACAGGCTTGTTAGTTTTCCACCTGAGAGTGGCCAATATAAGCCTTGTGTGTTTAGGGCTGAGTGTCTCACCTGGGAGAGCAGACAGGGAGTTTGCTCAGAGACACTGGAAAACCTAACTGTGAGTGTTGTGCTGTTTTGTTGCTGGTGAGGGCATTAGGCCCTGCCAGGTTCTGGTAGTGAGGGAACCACCTGTGAAGTTAGTGCCCCGACAGGGCTAGGATTTATGTTTATGTTTTCTTTATGTTATTTCTGACATTTGTACAATAAAGACTGGCGCCGACCAGCTTGTACTCGCATCCAGACTGGTGTGCTGCTTCCCTGCTGCTGTTTGTGTTTGTAAGGAAGGAGTCCCCTACCTAGGAGAGGGACCTCCTAATCTGACTGTGTCACAATATGGTGGAGAATGCGGGCACCCACACACACTGAAGTTGCAGCAAGAGGAAAACTTTCCATTTAAAAATTAAAGGGACAGACACTCAATTTGTGAGTGTAGAAATAACAATGTGTCCTTGGAGTCCCATAGAGGAGGCGTCAGCCAATGCTCAGAGAGGCAAGGTTCAGCTTCCAACCTACACCCCAGGACAAATTGGAGGACATTATTAAGGCCTTGCTCCAAGCTACAACAGCTCAGCAGGAATCTACCAGAGCTCAGCAGGAGACGAACAAACTTCAGCAGGAATCTACCTGGGCTCAGCAGGAATCCACCAGGGTGCAACTGTTGGGCTTGGAGACAGCCCAGAGGCAACAACAGGTCACCATCGAGGAAACCTGCCAGGCCATAAAAGAGGTGTTACAGCACCTGGTCGCCCGGCCCAGAGATGTTGCTACTTGTCCTCCCACCACCACTCACTCTGAACGAGCCAGTCACTTCCTCCAAAAGATGACTTCGGGCGATGATGTGGAGGCCTATCTTGCCGCATTTGAAAGAACGGCCGAAAGGGAGAGTTGGCCCAAGGAGCAGTGGGCAAGTCTGGTGGCACCTTTTTTGTCTGAGGAGCCACAAAAAGCATATTTCGACTTATGCCTGGCTGATGCCAAGGACTATAAAAAACTAAAACAGGAGATCCTAACTCGCTTGGGAGTCACCACCTTTGTTCGTGCCCAATGGGTCCACCGCTGGGAGTTCCATATGGACAAGCCTCCACGTTCACAGATGCATGACCTCATCCATCTGTACTCAAAATGGCTACAGCCCGAGATGCTGACGGGACCACAGATCGTGGAAAGGGTCGTGATGGACCGGTACCTGCGATCATTACCTGTGACTCTGCGCAAATGGGTGAGCCATGCAGACCCTAAGTCCGCGGACCAGTTGGTCGAGCTGGTGGAGAGGTACGTGGCGGCTGAGGAGCTGATGAGTATGCCCCACCGAGCCCCGATGGCGCACCGGCGAACTCCCACAGACACTGGTAAGACTGTTCCAGGGGAGAAGGGTGCTGGGCGGTGGGATGTACCTAAGACTGAGGGTGTAGAACCTGGAGACAGGCCTGCCAGGCCGGGAAGGTTCTTGCCCCGTAAACGACTAGACACTAATATGACTCAGTGTTTCCGATGTGGTGGCTTCGGCCATATTGCCGCTAATTGCTCACTTACAACTGAACCTATGCAATGTGATACTGCTCATGTCTACCGCAGGGGGTCTTTCTTTGCACAGACAGCCTGTACGGCTGACCGGCAGGCTGAGACTGATAAGCACATGTGTGTACTTACTGTAGATGGCAACCGAGTAGAGGCACTGTTAGACTCTGGTAGTTTGGTGACACTTATAAAAGCTGAGCTGGTGAACCCCTTGAGGCATACAGTACAGGGAAAACTGTTGGTGTGACCTGCATACATGGGGATACTCGATATTATGTTACTGCCGAGGTGAACATCGAGACACCCTGTGGCTCTGCTATAGTTTCTGTGGGTTTGGTGGATGGTCTGATGTACGATGCAATATTGGGGAGAGACTTTGCTCACTTCTGGAAGTTGTGGGAAAGCCGTTTTGTTCCAGAGATGAACAACCCCGATCCATTTGAGAAGGTTGTCGATGTAGTGGAGGAGGGAGTTTCTTCTGAGTCAGAGTTATTCCCTTTTTCTACTATGATTGCCGAATTAGAGAATGCGGAGCGTGACGGTGGCCCGCCAACTGATGTGCCTCCCATTGAGGTGGGAAGTGTTGTTGGGCCAGGTGATCGTCTGCCTGATTTAGAGGTCAGAAGAGAGGTCTTTGCCGTGGAGCAGTTGAATGACCCTACTTTGGTAAAAGCCAGGGAGAATGTAAAAGTAGTTGATGGTAAACCCGTAGACCCTGATAGTCCTTTGTCCTATCCCCACATGGCCAAGTGGCAGGATTTGTTATATCAGGTGACTAAGAAGGGGGAAGATGTTGTGGAACTACTAATAGTTCCCAAAGCCTACAGAAGAACAGTGTTGGATCTGGCCCATGGTCATATAACGGCAGGCCATCTAGGGGTAGAGAAAACCACTGAGTGAATAATGCAGAGGTTTTTCTGGCCCAGGCTTCATAAAGAGGTATCTGACTTTTGCGCATCCTGCCCTGAGTGTCAGTATCATGCTCCCAGGCCACATTTTAAGGGTCCACTAGTTCCATTGCCTATTATAGAGGTGCCGTTTGAAAGAATAGCGATGGATTTGGTTGGACCCTTAATGAAGTCTGCCAGGGGACACCAGTATATTCTGGTCATAATGGATTATGCTACCAGGTACCCGGAAGCGATCCCGTTGCGCAATACGTCAACCAAGACCATTGCCAGAGAGCTAGTTCATGTCTTTAGCAGGCTGGGTATACCTAAGGAGATACTAACTGACCAGGGTACACTGTTTATGTCCAAAGTCATGAAAGAGTTATGCCGCCTGTTCAAAATCGAACAGTTAAGAACTTAGGTTTATCACCCCCAAACCGATGGGCTGGTCGAGAGGTTTAACAAGACGTTAAAACACATGCTTAGGAAAGTGGTCGACAAGGATGGTAGGGATTGGGATTACTTATTGCCGTATTTATTGTTGGCCATAAGAGAAGTTCCCCAGTCCTCCACCGGGTTTTCACCCTTCGACTTGTTGTATGGGAGACACCCAAGGGGATTACTGGACATTGCCAAAGAGACATGGGAGGGGCAGTCTAGTCCTTACAAAACAGTGATTGAGTATGTTTCTCAAATGCAGGAGAGAATTGCTGCGGTAGTGCCGATAGTGAAAGAGCACCTGGAACAGGCTCAACAGGCACAGCAGAGGGTATACAACCGCAATGCTCGGTTACGCAGCTTTGCTCCTGGGGACAGAGTGTTAGTATTGGTTCCCACTGTGGAAAATAAACTTTTGGCTAAATGGCAAGGGCCCTTTGAAATCTTAGAAAGAGTGGGGCAGGTCAATTACAAAGTTTACCAGCCGGGGAAAAGAAAGCCGGCACAGATATACCATATAAATCTGTTAAAGCCCTGGAAAGATAGAACGGTACTGTCGGCCATCTGAGACCCTCCAGTAAGTCCAGGGCCCTTAGTTCCCGAAGTGACAGTGGCAAAAACCCTGTCGGCAATTCAACAACAAGAGGTCAAGGAGTTTCTGATTAGAAATAGGGTGCTGTTCTCTGACATACCTGGGAAAACCTCGGTCATTAAACATGACATCATCACTGACCCAGGGGTTAAAGTTAATCTAAAGCCCTATAGGTTACCAGAAGCACAAAGAGAATCGGTGTCGAAAGAAATTAAAAATATGCTAGAGTTAGGGGTTATTGAAGAATCACATAGTGAATGGTCAAGTCCCATTGTGTTGATTCCAAAGCCCGACGGGAGTGTGCGTTTCTGCAATGACTTCCGAAAGTTGAACAGTGTTTCAAAATTCGATGCCTACCCGATGCCAAGAGTGGATGAACTGATTGAGAGACTAGGGACGGCAAGGTATTTAACCACTCTTGACCTAACCAAAGGGTATTGGCAAGTACCATTAACCGAGAGCGCCAAACAAAAGACAGCTTTTTCAGCGCCAGAGGGCTTGTTTCAGTACAAGATGTTGCCCTTCGGGCTACATGGGGCACCTGCTACCTTCCAAAGAATGATGGACAGGATTCTAAGGCCCCATAGATGGTATGCGGCTGCTTATCTGGATGACGTGGTCGTTCATAGTCCTGATTGGCAGTCTCACTTACCCAGGGTACAAGCAGTGTTGGACTCCATCTATAAGGCAGGTTTGACAGCCAACCCAAAAAAGTGTTGTCTAGGCATGGAGGAAGTAAAATATCTGGGATACACCATTGGCAGAGGCCTGATAAAGCCTCAGCTCAATAAAGTTGATGCCATACAAAACTGGCCACGGCCTCTGAATAAGAAGCAGGTGAGAGCCTTCTTGGGAATTACAGGGTACTACAGGAGGTTTATACCCAACTTTGCCACCATGGCAGTCCCACTGACTGACCTGACCAAAGGCAAACAAAAAGTCATGGTAGAATGGAGTCCTGAGGCAGAGAAAGCTTTTCAGGAGTTGAAAGTAGCGTTGTGTTCCCAACCACTCCTGATGACTCCTAATTTTGAAAGGGAATTCATAGTACAAACCGATGCATAAGAAGTAGGTATAGGAGCGGTCCTGTCCCAGAACAAGGAGGGTGAGGAACACCCTATTTTCTATCTTAGCAGAAAGTTGAATGTACATGAGAGAAACTATGCCACAGTGGAGAAGGAGGCGTTGGCCATAAAGTGGGCGTTAGAGGCTCTCAGGTACTACTTGGTCAGAAGAAAGTTCAAATTGATCACTGACCATGCCCCTCTGAAGTGGATGTCTGAAAATAAGGACAGTAATGCGAGAATTACAAGATGGTTCTTGGCGTTACAAACTTTTACATTTTCAGTGGAACACAGGCCAGGAAGCCAGCTGGCCAATGCTGACGCGTTGTCACGCGTTCATTGTTTGGGGGCTTCAGTTGTTCCGCCCCACAGGTCGAAACAAAGGGGGAGATATGTGATAGGATCACTGGTAAAGTGGTCTGTGGCAGGTACATTTGTCCCAGATTCCGGTCTTTTGTGTTTTAAACCCCCTGGAGAAAGTCTTCAGTGTAGCAGGCTTGAGTTTCGGCTTTTTGAAAAGCCGGTTTGGGACCTGGGGGTTGTGGGTGAGAGGAGAGGAAGGGCTCCACCCATGGCCACTCCAGGTTTTGGTCCTCTTAGCCTGGTAACAGGCTTGTTAGTTTTCCACCTGAGAGTGGCCAATATAAGCCTTGTGTGTTTAGGGCTGAGTGTCTCACCTGGGAGAGCAGACAGGGAGTTTGCTCAGAGACACTGGAAAACCTAACTGTGAGTGTTGTGCTGTTTTGTTGCTGGTGAGGGCATTAGGCCCTGCCAGGTTCTGGTAGTGAGGGAACCACCTGTGAAGTTAGTGCCCCGACAGGGCTAGGATTTATGTTTATGTTTTCTTTATGTTATTTCTGACATTTGTACAATAAAGACTGGCGCTGACCAGGTTGTACTCGCATCCAGACTGGTGTGCTGCTTCCCTGCTGCTGTGTGTGTGTGTGTGTAAGGAAGAAGTCCCCTACCTAGGAGAGGGACCTCCTTATCTGACTGTGTCACAATGTATATAGAATAAAACTTCCATTATATGGTAGAAGAATGCAAATTCTTCACTGTGGTTTTTATCATTCTGACCATTCACCAGTGAAGAGCCAGAAGCATTTTGATGAAAGAAAAGCAGGACCCCGATGTTCTCTCAGGTCGTAGACTCATTGGCAGCCCCTTGTGTCCCGGCTGAGAGAGACATTAGCTTTTATATGACCAGAAATTATATTTTGTCTAAGCATGATTCCACAATAATTTCCTTTTTTATTTGTTGCTGGCTTAGTCTATAGTTTCTCATTAAGAAGAAAGTTAATTAACAGGGAAAATGTAATGCAATGCAAGGTAAGGTGAAAAATGTTTTATTTAACAAAAATTGGTATGCGTTAATGTATATCTATATGATTATTTTGTAAAATGCTTATTCATTAGGTTTATTACGTTTAAATATATAAAATAACTTTAAAATAACAACTGTAATATGTGTACTATAACCACATTGGAGACTCATTAATTGATAAATGCTGTTAAACAGGAGCTTGTTCTATAAGTAAATGATTATTAATTCAGCTGTGGGGCTCTGCTGCGGAGTCAGGCAGATATTCTGTACTATTCATCTGGGGTTTATTGTGTTGTCTTATGTCAAGGAAAAGCCTTGAACATAAGGTACAGTGCTTTGTATATGAATTGTAAAATTTGCTGTATTTGTGAATACAAGCAAAAAAAATAATTTGTCACAAGAGGCCATGTAATGCTTATTATGTAAAATATGATGATTGCACTACACAAGGGATATACCGCCCTTCCGTTAAGAAAAGATAAGTTCACAGTCTCTAATTACGTTTGTGTTTAATTTGGGTGTGAAGTTTCTTTATTTCACCAGTTACCCTCTCGACCTAAACCCACAATGAATCTGAATCTCCTCTGCTTGACTTACACAAACATACAGGAGTGGCATTTGATGTCCCTTCTCTTGATGAAATGTCCATTTATGTTCTATCGATGAAGAGAGAGTGCAGGTGTATGTGTGTAGGCACGAGTGAGAAGGAGCGGGTACTAATCACCCGGGACTGTTGGAGGAACCCGGCAGGGGCCCGGGCAAGCTGCTGACATGGACAAATGTCCTCCTATGTAGCATGCGGCACCCCTTCTCGACGCCGCTTATAGTTCTTCCATTGTTTTCTTTTTCCAGAGGGGATGTGGCCACAACTTAAGTATTTGTCCATGCCCACTTTAATACTCTGGGGTCTCTTCATGTAGAACAAGAATTGGCTATCGAAAAATATCACTATATATATCGCATCACATCAATGCGATATATAGTGATGTTTTGTAGCAATTCACGTACACTTACCTGCTGGTCTACAGGGGGTTGAGCCAGCGCCGGGTGCCAGGAAGAGAGCAGGGAAATATTCAACTTTGCTATTCTGAGATGGTGATTAACGCTATCCCAAGATGATGAATCGCTACACAACAGAGGAACAGAAAGCTGAGCTTTCCGTTCTCCTATTAATCACTCTGCCTATACGAGTGCATGGGGAAGCGATCCAGCCATGGAGCTGGGGCACCACTGGAGAAGTCAGACTTCTTCACTGCAACACGCTTCACGAATAGAACAAAGCAGTGAAAAGCCCTGTTTTCAGTTAAACAGGGCTTTTCACTAATTCATGAATAGACCCCAAAGTATGGTGATACTGTTGAAATCCTTTTGAACATTACACAAGCAGGGCCCTCTGTCTCACTTCGGCACCTCTTTTGTCAACTTCGTATTTGTTTGATGTGCATTTTGTATGAATTGTCATTCTATCTGTACCACTTTGCAATATTTCTCTGTCTATCTATCGATCATCTATCTATATATTATATTATGCCTGGTCACCACGATCAACCCTGTCCCCTCCCTGCCCCATTAAGCCCCCAGCCCACCCCCTCTCAGCTTTGTCCCTACCATCCCCAAACCCGTCCCCTCACTCCTCTGTCCAATCCCGCTATATACTTACCCTGACCGTTCCCTGAGCAGAATGGTTCTCTGTCACTGATTGGTTTTCCCTTACTTGCAGTGGGAGCCATTGGGGTGGCTACACATACAGTATATGTAATGGTTAGCTACGGTAAATAGGCCCCTATATATTATTTTTTGCATACAGAATGTGATGATCCCCTCATCACTTTGCTTAATTCCACATTGCGGAATGTATCAATAGTAAAGATGCGTAAATAACTTTGCGAAAACTGCTATATAATGTGGAAACATTTTCGAGATGCGATTCCTCTTGATATCACATTTCTACCCTGTAATTTCTTACAGTGCGCAGCTGTCAGGAAAAAAAAGAGCATGAACAATCAAGCAAAGAACAAAAACATTGCCACAATAGACAGCAATATAAAATTATCTGGCGTAGGACACAGTAATTGATAAATATGGCCTAACTTGAACAAATGTTCACATTCCAATACTTCCAACAAATTATAAAAAAAAAAATCTTGCATTATATAGTATGTCATGTGTCTACTAGTATTTCCAGGGGCACCGAGAGGGGGGGCGGGTACTAATTACCCAGGCCAGGGCTTGCTGGAGTCACCCGGCACTGCCCCCCCCCCTCTTACCTCACTGCACCCCAGCACACGCTGCTGTGTGCTGGGCTGCAGTGGGAGACTGCTCACGGCCGCAGCAGTCTCCTATTCCTGTGGGGGGGAGCGATCACACTGACGCTGCACTGCACGGTGCTGCAAAAATCTTTTATTTTTCTCAATCATAAGGGGGCATGTCTACGCCTTCCATGATTAGGCCACGCCCCCTTCCCCCGTGCCCGGCACGGCACTCATCGCCCCTGAGTATTTCACACAGTAAACATATTTAGATTACCCATTAACAGCAATATAGGTTTACACTTACTCAATTAAAATATATAAAATACTGTGGATCCATTTACTTACGCTTACAGAATAAGTAATACTAAAGCTGCATACACACACAACGATTTTGTTACCAACGATTTTATGAACGATTTTCTGTCAGATTTTTTAAAGTGCAATGAACGATTTTTTTGAACTACAAACGATTTTTGCATATTCCCTTAATGAAAATCATGAACGATAATTGTTCATCGTTTTAACTCAGAAAGTGAATGATTTTTTCAACGATTTAACGATAAATCATTATCGATAATCGTTCAAAAAATCGTTGTGTGTGTATACACCTTAATAAATAGATTCAATTCAATTGAAGTGGTCTGCTCAATAGTAATAAGTAGGCCAAGGAAAAGGAGAAGCTGCACTACATGGGAGGTCTTCTCATACCTGGGTGGGTTCTCAGATCCCCCTCTCCTACCTTCTTATGAAAAGCTATTTCTACTCCATCTGTAGCATGCGATAAACAGCATTTAAAAAATCTGATAAATATTTGAATGATAAATACTAAAATATCAACTTTTTACAATTTTCAATATAGACAGAAGTTTTGCAATCTTCACTAAATAGATATTTATCGCAATAATTTTCCACACAAAAAAATCTTCATTCCTGATTAATACATTAGACTGATATTACACTTATCATGCAGTAATTAATTTAATCAGCAAAATCAATCTTATTACATCAGCTCCATGTGTGTTATTTTAGTGGTTGCCCATCGATATTTTATATACAGAACAGCAAAATCATTTGCAGATTGTGGAAACTGAGCAACAGAGGATAGAAAATAAATTATCTGGCAATATAATGTTCTTGTGGCATGTACCCAAAGTGTAATCTAATTGTCTAAACTTGAAGTTGGATGCTGTCACTGACTGACCTTTAAACAATTCTGTTCATTAATCCTGCTTTTGATATTCATTCAATGCATTAAAATGTATCACTGCAGCTAAATTATAGGCTCAGTAGAAGCATACTATAGTAACTATTGAGATTATAGAACACAGAGGAGATTAATAAGACATGCAACAATCAATTTTTTCAAATCCATTTTAGAGAAATAAATATAGGGCTTATGAAAAAGTATCATTATTAACTTATTTATGTAGCACCCACATATTTCACAGTATTGAGCAATCAGGGAGACATATTTTACATTCAGTAATAGCCATACAATTACATGAATAGAACAGAAGGTTAGGTAGCTTTGCTTGGTAGATCTTAACATGTAGGGGTGAAGCGGCAATAAAATAGTAGGCTAAATGCTTGTTTGCCATGTACTGTATATATTCACAAAGATGTATTTTGTCAAGTGTTATCTTGGAGGTGTCAGTCTTACAACAATTTATTACCATTTATCAACATAGCACCCAGAGAACTTTACAGTGACCACCATATAATGCAGAGAACATCACAACACCAGATAATGCAGAGGTCTTTGCAGTGTTATATAACACAGAGGGCCTTATTCAGCATTCACTGCAGAACGCAGATTCCCAATGGTCGGGAATCTGCGCTGGTGCCGGACCCCTACTGCGTGTGTGCAGTACATGTCCTGCATGTTCTCACACAGAGCAGCAGCAGACTGTTAGTGATTGACTGTCTGCTGCTATTAGGGAGCGGAGGGGGGGCAGCAACAGCCTCTGTTTTATTAAATGGAGGCATGTTGCCACCATTGGGAGGTGGGAAGAGGCCAGGATCTCCGTCAGTTGACAGAGATCTCCTGGCCTCTTTCCTTCATCTGCGATGGCCAACCTCTATAACCCATGGTCACTTAGCCGGCAAGGGATCACGCAGATGATCCGATGCTGTGTCGATGGAAGCAGGTCAGATTATTAATGCATGCAGGAGGCATGATGTCTCCTGCAGCATTAACATAATTGCAAGGATAGAATTGCAAAGCTGTTTGCGTGCAACATTGCAATTTCATCCACTACAGAATCACCCCCAGAGAACATTACAGTCATTGACATATAACACAGAGAATATTGCAGTGACTGCCATATAACACAGAGAACATCGCACTCATTACCATATAATGCAGAGAACTTTACAGTGACCACAATATAATGCGGAGAACATCACAGCAACCACCAGATAATGCAGAGATCGCTATATAATACAGAGAACACTGCAGTAACCACCATATAATGCAGAGAACATCACAATGACTGCCATATAACACAGAGAACAAAGCAGTGACCAGCATATAATACAGATAACATTGCAGTGACCACCATATAATGCATAGAATATTACAGCGAATGTCAGATAATGCAGAGAGCCTTACAGTGACCACCAAATAATACAGTGAACTTCACAGTGATCGCCATATAATGCAGAGAGCATCACATTGAATGCTATATATTGCAGAGAGCATTGCAATGTCTGCCATATAATGTAGAGAACATCTCAGTGCCCGCCATATAATAAAGAGAGCATTACAGTGACTGCCATAGAATGCAGAGAGCATCACAGAGACTGCCATATATTGTAGAGAGCATTGCAGTGACCACCATATAATACAGAAAGCATTGCAGTTACAATCATATAATGCAGGGAGCATTGCAGTGACCACCATATAATGCAGAGAACATTGCAGTGACCACCATATAATGCAGAGAACATCACAGCAACTGCCATATAATCCATGGAGCATTGAAATGACAGCCATATAATTCACTGAACATCGCAGTGACCACCATAAAATGCAGAAACCATCAGTGACCGCAATATAATGCAGAGAGCATCACAATGTTCACCATATTATGTTGAGAACATTGCAGTGCCCGTGAATATAATACAGATAGCATTATAGTGACTGCCATATAATGTAGAAAGCATCACTATGACCATTATATATTGTGGAGAACATTGCAGTTGGTGCCATATAATGCAGGGAGTGTTGCAGTGACTACCATTTGATACAGAGAGCATCACAGTGACACCATATAAGGCAGAGAGAATTGCACTGACTGCCATATAATACAGAGAGAGTCACAGTGACTGCCATATAATCCAGGGAGCATCACAGTGACCACCATAAAATGCAGAGAGCATTGCAGTGACTGCTATAAAATACAGAGCCCATTAATGACCCACATACAACACACACATGTAACATTAATACACCCTCCTTCACCACAGTATCCCCCACCCCAGAAAAACAACTACACCCCTTCCCATTGCATAAATATACCACCACCTAGATAGCATTAAAACATTTTCAAACAATCTGTCCAGAAGGAGAATCTGCGTTGTCTGGTCCCTGCGGAGCTCCATATTGTATGGCAATGATCCGGAGTGCAGGGCAGGGAGTTGGGGTGAGGGGGTGGGGTCTCAGGCAGCAACAGGAGGGAGTAGAAGAAAATAATTTAGAAAGGCAGGGAAAGGAAAGGAAGAGACGAGGACTCAAGCTCTCAGGCAGGTAGAGGAGGGAATAGTTAGGCATCTACAGAACTGTGTTTTACAATTGTACCCACAGTGATAAAAAAATACTGGGTATTAACAAAGGTATCCAGATGGAAATCGACAATGAATAGGTCAACAGTCAATAGGTTGACACCAAAAGGTCGACATTCAATAAGGTCAACAAGGACAACAGGTACAAAAGGTCGACCGACAAAAAGGTGTACAATGAAAAAGGTTGACAGGGTTAAAAGGTCAAACAAAACAAAGTGGAAGCTGCTCAAATCAAATTTGGCAATACTCTTCAGGTGCATAATAGGGAGCGGTCATACTAAACAAAAAAAACAGAAAGGGAGGGAGTCCCTCAGATGTCCCGCAGCACACTAAATTATCCCTGCACCAATACTTGAAAATAATATGGTAACAGAAATTCAGAGATATTTGTTGCATGTATTTGCAAATATATGGTAAGTCATCAGGCCATCTTCACGGCTTCTCTGATACTAGTGGTCCCTACACTGCATGATAACAGTACCCATTCTGGGCCATGTAATTGTCTATTGTAAGGCCTCATGGTAAAGGCACATAGAGAATTAATTCCAAATTGAGAACCAGCTTACCTGGGAGTCATGCTGATTTCTTATAGTGGTATTTGGAGGTCCCAGGGGTGACTCCCAGGTAAGCTAGCTCTCAATTTGGATGTATTTCTGTATGTTCTTTTACCATGAGGTCTTACAATAGACAAATATCTCTGAATTTATATTATCATATAGTTTTCAAGTATTGTTGCAGGTACAATTTAGTGTGCTGGGGGATATCTGGGGGACACCCCCACCCTTTTTGTGTTTTTGTTTAGTATGACCCCTCCCTTTCATGCATCTGAAGAGTATTGCCAAATGAATTTAAGCAGCTTCTACTTCGTTATGTTTGCTGTTTTGAGAGGCATAGATAGAACCAGCATTTGGAGAGCATATTATGATTCCTATACTGCTATTTGGAAGTCCCAGTGGTGACTCCCTGGTAAACTGGCTCTCAATTTGGATGTATTTCTGTGTGCCTTTACCATGAGGCCTTACAATAGACAATTACATGAGCATTATGTCTATCATCTCTGACTTGTTTGCAGTATTTTTCTAATCTTTCTTCATGTCAGTGTATAGACCTTTGATGCCTGTCGGTTATCAATGCTGAGGGCATATAACTGACAGTCTCTTTGGTTTCTGATTATATACTGAATTGGTTGCAATACTTCTGCTTTCTCTTAATATTATCTATGTACTACATATTTCTGATTTCTATTTTCTTCATTGTTAAAGGTACTCTCATTGTAGACTTTCAGGAAGGGCACCTGCAATGCTTGGCATCAGTTGCCCTTCAGCTGATACAATGCAACAGCAGATGCCTTATTGACTTATTCACTTTCCCTGATGCTATTTTTGTACGCTCACATATCATTCACTGCAGGATACAATGATATGCAGTAGCTGCACATTTAGCAATTAAGCAGGGAATAGACTATGCCCCCCCCCCTTTTTCTTCTCACCTTTCTTATAAACAACTAAATTATTAAATTTTCTTGATCAAATCATTCATACAGATGAAGATCTGGACAAAATTACAACAACATAAATCCATATTTTGGTGTAATATATGTATGTACCTATTGTCTCCTTCCTGAGCATTTAATCTTCTTTGCCGTAATAGATATGTTATTTGGAACATGCCTATGCGCAGTATTTTAGGGCTATTCATCGTTATATTTTTATATATATTATCAGCTTTTTACAAAATTAGGTGTACAATTCATCAACAATATGTTGCAATTATTCATTCTCAATACAGACATGTTTCACATGTTTTATTTCTTGTTTTTGTAGTTTTTAGTCCCTCTCTGGTAATAGATTTATAACAATTAACCTTCCTATAGCCATTGCCTTTATATCAACATGCTGGATGTTAAATGATTGGCTAGCTTCAGGTATAAGGAAGGTACCATACTGTGGAGATTACAGGGCGGGACTGTGACCAAGCGTCTTTTCGGCGAAACGCGCGTCAGGCAGACACTTCCGGGTCACGTGATGCGCACACGTGACTCCAGGTAGACGATCACCGCATACAGCAGCAGGCATTGATTCCAAGTGACTACTACCATAGACTGCATATCACAACAGGCTATCTGTCAGGTAAGTGGCGTATACACCCTGCACTGCCTAGCACATCAGGGCAGACGGCCACCTATCCTGACATTTTCATTCTCCATCTCTCACGACTACCATACATCATACTCTGCTCATGTATTAGATGTATATAATCGCCATATCAAAGGGACACCGGTATGTTTTGTGATCTCAACACTTTTGTATCCACAGGTGACTTTGACATTTGCACCTTTTTTGTAATTCATGATAGCAGCAAATTAGCAGAAGTCAGTATCTTATTGATTGCAATTTGGACTGTGATGCCCCACTAACAAACAACAGCAACATTTATCTGAATACTGATGATGGTATAGAATGATCTAAGTGATCTATGTGAGACTATATAAATCTAAGGGATCTGAGTGAGACTAAAATATCTATCCTCTCATGTGTGATATAGCACTGCACAGCAATATATGGATGTGTAAATTTTATGGAGAGGTATTATCAGTCACCTAGGCACACCTATCATATAGATATTACTTAGGGTTATGAGATGTGTGAAATTTATTTCAGAGTGTGTGCGTTCCAATTAGGGGTGTGCACCGGCCACTTTTCGTGTTTTGTGTTTTGGTTTTGGATCTGGATCTTTCTTCGTGTTTTGGATCTGGATTGGTTTTGCCAAAACCACCCTTCCGTGTTTTGGGTTCTGGGTTTTGTGTTTTGGATCTGTATTTTTTTGAAAAAAAGCATAAAAACAGCTAAAATCACAGAATTTGTGGGTTTTTCTGCTCCTATGCTATTATTAACCTCAATAACCTTAATTTCCACTCATTTCCAGTCTATTCTGAAGACCTCACACCTCACAATAGTGTTTTTATGTCCAAAAGGTTGCACCAAGGTAGCTGGATGACTATGCTAAGAGATACGAGTGGGCGGCACAAACACGTGGTCCATCTAGGAGTGGCACTGCAGTGGCAGACAGGATGGCAGTTTGAAAAACTAGGCCCCAAACTATACATAATGCAAAGAAAAAAAAGAGGTGCAAGATGGAATTGTCCTTGGGCCCTCCCACCCACTCTTATGTTGTATAAACAGGACATGCACACTTTAACAAACCAAACATTTCAGCGCCAGGGTCTGCCACACGACTGTGGCTGAAATGATTGGTTCGTTTGGGCCCCCACAAAACAAGCTGGCAATAAATCTGTCTCTGCACAAACTGGCTCTACGGAGGCAAGATGTCGTCCTCATCCTCCTCATCCACCGATTCCTCACCCTCTTCAGTGTTGTGTACATCCTCATCCTCACAGAGTATTAATTCGTCCCCGCTGGAATCCACAACCACGGGTCCCTCTGTACGTTCTGGAGGCTGGTCTCCCTGGAAGAGTTGATAATTCATTTTATGAACATCAACTTCTCCACATTTTGTGGAAGCAACCTCCTACGCCTTTCGCTGACAAGGTTCCCGGCTGCACTAAACACTCTTTCGGAGTACACACTGGAGTGGGGGCAACTCAGGTATTGCTTCTTTTTCCTGCTAGTACAGGTACGGACTGTCTGACATGCCTACTTGGATGCTGTCACCGATGTAATCCTTTAACAGACAGACGCACGCTTGTCGCTGCTGCTTTGAGGATGCAAGTGCGGCTACAGCCCACACAATTCACAAAGACAGAAAAAAAAAAATAATATTTTTATTGTTTGTGGAGCGCACTTTGAGGGTTACACCACCCTTTAACAGACAGACGCACGCTTGTTGCTGCTGCTTTGAGGATGCAAGTGCGGCTACAGCCCACACAATTCACAAAGACAGAAAAAAGAAGAATATTTTTATTGTTTGTGTAGCACACTTTGAGGGTGTCACCACCCTTTAACAGACAGACGCACGCTTGTCGCTGCTGCTTTGAGGATGCAAGTGCGGCTACAGCCCACACAATTCACAAAGACAGAAAAAAAAGAACAATATTTTTATTGTTTGTGTAGCACACTTTGAGGGTGTCACCACCCTTTAACAGACAGACGCACGCTTGTCGCTGCTGCTTTGAGGACAGTATCATATGCAGTGACAGTAGACTTGTCAGAAATTGTTGGCACGTCCTTCAGTCCGGACCAGATGTCCAAACCAGCCCTTTACTTATGACACAGGCGCACGCTTGGCACTACTTTGTTGATGCACGTGCGGCTACTGCGCACACAATTCACAAACACAGAAAATAATTTTTTTTTTGGTTTGGACTGGAGTGTACTTTCGGGGGTTACAACACCCTTAATGGTCAAGCCAGCCGGCCCTTTACTTATGACACAGGCGCACGCTTGGCACTACTTTGTTGATGCACGTGCGGCTACTGCGCACACAATTCACAAACACAGAAAATAATTTTTTTTTTGGTTTGGACTGGAGTGTACTTTGGGGGTTACAGCACCCTTTAACGGTCAAGCCAGCCGGCCCTTTACTTATGACACAGGCGCACGCTTGGCACTACTTTGTTGATGCACGTGCGGCTACTGCGCACACAATTCACAAACACAGAAAATAATTTTTTTTTTGGTTTGGACTGGAGTGTACTTTCGGGGGTTACAGCACCCTTAACAGTCAAGCCAGCCGGCCCTCTACTTATGACACAGGCGCACGCTTGGCACTACTTTGTTGATGCACGTGCGGCTACTGCGCACACAATTCACAAACACAGAAAATAATTTTTTTTTTGGTTTGGACTGGAGTGTACTTTCGGGGGTTACAGCACCCTTAACGGTCAAGCCAGCCGGCCCTTTACTTATGACACAGGCGCACGCTTGGCACTACTTTGTTGATGCACGTGCGGCTACTGCGCACACAATTCACAAACACAGAAAATAATTTTTTTTTGGTTTGGACTGGAGTGTACTTTGGGGGTTACAGCACCCTTTAACGGTCAAGCCAGCCGGCCCTTTACTTATGACACAGGCGCACGCTTGGCACTACTTTTTTGATGCACGTGCGGCTACTGCGCACACAATTCACAAACACAGAAAATAATTTTTTTTTGGGTTTGGACTGGAGTGTACTTTGGGGGTTACAGCACCCTTTAACGGTCAAGCCAGCCGGCCCTTTACTTATGACACAGGCGCATGCTTGGCACTACTTTGTTGATGCACGTGCGGCTACTGCGCACACAATTCACAAACACAGAAAATAATTTTTTTTTTGGTTTGGACTGGAGTGTACTTTCGGGGGTTACAGCACCCTTAACGGTCAAGCCAGCCGGCCCTTTACTTATGACACAGGCGCACGCTTGGCACTACTTTGTTGATGCACGTGAGGCTACTGCGCACACAATTCACAAACACAGAAAATTATTTTTTTTTTGGTTTGGACTGGAGTGTACTTTGGGGGTTACAGCACCCTTTAACGGTCAAGCCAGCCGGCCCTTTACTTTTGACACAGGCGCACGCTTGGCACTACTTTGTTGATGCACGTGCGGCTACTGCGCACACAATTCACAAACACAGAAAATAATTTTTTTTTTGGTTTGGACTGGAGTGTACTTTCGGGGGTTACAGCACCCTTTAATGGTCAAGCCAGCCGGCCCTTTACTTATGACACAGGCGCACGCTTGGCACTACTTGGTTGATGCACGTGCGGCTACTGCGCACACAATTCACAAACACAGAAAATAATTTTTTTTTTGGTTTGGACTGGAGTGTACTTTGGGGGTTACAGCACCCTTTAACGGTCAAGCCAGCCGGCCCTTTACTTATGACACAGGCGCACGCTTGTCACTACTTTGTTGATGCACGTGCGGCTACTGCGCACACAATTCACAAACACAGAAAATATATAATTTTTTTAGCACTTGGGGGGAGCACCCCTGATGGACAGTGCACCCCCTGGACAACACTACAGCACCCCTTTAGGACTGGGACACTGCACAGGACTTTGGAGTGGACACAGCCCCTATGGAGAACTGACTGCACAACACAGTCCAGCCAGCCCCTATGGACTTTGAAGTAGTGGACACAGCCCCTATTAACAACAGCAGCACAGCACCCTTTAACGGTCAAGCCAGCCGGCCCTTTACTTATGACACAGGCGCACGCTTGGCACTACTTTGTTGATGCACGTGCGGCTACTGCGCACACAATTCACAAACACAGAAAATAATTTTTTTTTTGGTTTGGACTGGAGTGTACTTTCGGGGGTTACAGCACCCTTAACGGTCAAGCCAGCCGGCCCTCTACTTATGACACAGGCGCACGCTTGGCACTACTTTGTTGATGCACGTGCGGCTACTGCGCACACAATTCACAAACACAGAAAATAATTTTTTTTTGGTTTGGACTGGAGTGTACTTTCGGGGGTTACAGCACCCTTAACGGTCAAGCCAGCCGGCCCTTTACTTATGACACAGGCGCACGCTTGGCACTACTTTGTTGATGCACGTGCGGCTACTGCGCACACAATTCACAAACACAGAAAATAATTTTTTTTTTGGTTTGGACTGGAGTGTACTTTCGGGGGTTACAGCACCCTTAACGGTCAAGCCAGCCGGCCCTTTACTTATGACACAGGCGCACGCTTGGCACTACTTTGTTGATGCACGTGCGGCTACTGCGCACACAATTCACAAACACAGAAAATAATTTTTTTTTTGGTTTGGACTGGAGTGTACTTTGGGGGTTACAGCACCCTTTAACGGTCAAGCCAGCCGGCCCTTTACTTATGACACAGGCGCATGCTTGGCACTACTTTGTTGATGCACGTGCGGCTACTGCGCACACAATTCACAAACACAGAAAATAATTTTTTTTTGGTTTGGACTGGAGTGTACTTTGGGGGTTACAGCACCCTTTAACGGTCAAGCCAGCCGGCCCTTTACTTATGACACAGGCGCACGCTTGGCACTACTTTTTTGATGCACGTGCGGCTACTGCGCACACAATTCACAAACACAGAAAATAATTTTTTTTTTGGTTTGGACTGGAGTGTACTTTGGGGGTTACAGCACCCTTTAACGGTCAAGCCAGCCGGCCCTTTACTTATGACACAGGCGCATGCTTGGCACTACTTTGTTGATGCACGTGCGGCTACTGCGCACACAATTCACAAACACAGAAAATAATTTTTTTTTTGGTTTGGACTGGAGTGTACTTTCGGGGGTTACAGCACCCTTAACGGTCAAGCCAGCCGGCCCTTTACTTATGACACAGGCGCACGCTTGGCACTACTTTGTTGATGCACGTGAGGCTACTGCGCACACAATTCACAAACACAGAAAATTATTTTTTTTTTGGTTTGGACTGGAGTGTACTTTGGGGGTTACAGCACCCTTTAACGGTCAAGCCAGCCGGCCCTTTACTTATGACACAGGCGCACGCTTGGCACTACTTTGTTGATGCACGTGCGGCTACTGCGCACACAATTCACAAACACAGAAAATAATTTTTTTTTTGGTTTGGACTGGAGTGTACTTTCGGGGGTTACAGCACCCTTTAACGGTCAAGCCAGCCGGCCCTTTACTTATGACACAGGCGCACGCTTGGCACTACTTGGTTGATGCACGTGCGGCTACTGCGCACACAATTCACAAACACAGAAAATTATTTTTTTTTTGGTTTGGACTGGAGTGTACTTTGGGGGTTACAGCACCCTTTAACGGTCAAGCCAGCCGGCCCTTTACTTATGACACAGGCGCACGCTTGGCACTACTTTGTTGATGCACGTGCGGCTACTGCGCACACAATTCACAAACACAGAAAATAATTTTTTTTTTGGTTTGGACTGGAGTGTACTTTCGGGGGTTACAGCACCCTTTAACGGTCAAGCCAGCCGGCCCTTTACTTATGACACAGGCGCACGCTTGTCACTACTTTGTTGATGCACGTGCGGCTACTGCGCACACAATTCACAAACACAGAAAATATATAATTTTTTTAGCACTTGGGGGGAGCACCCCTGATGGACAGTGCACCCCCTGGACAACACTACAGCACCCCTTTAGGACTGGGACACTGCACAGGACTTTGGAGTGGACACAGCCCCTATGGAGAACTGACTGCACAACACAGTCCAGCCAGCCCCTATGGACTTTGAAGTAGTGGACACAGCCCCTATTAACAACAGCAGCACAGCACAACACAGCCAGCCCCTATGGACTTTGAAGTAGTGGACAACAGCAGCACTACACTACACTACACTACACAGCCCTAACTCCCACCCTCCCTCTTCACTGTCCACAGCCGAGTGAGAAAATGGCGCCGACGCGGGTACCTTATATAGGATCCAAAACCCGCGAGACTCGGAAGGCGGGATGATGACGTTTTGCCTCGATTTCAGATCCGAGTCAGGCGGGAAAAGTCGAGCCTGACTCGGATCGGACTCGGATCGGGGGGGCTCGGGGGGGTTCGGATTTCAGAAATCCGAACCCGCTCACCCCTAGTTCCAATGCACGCAGGTATAAAGATATACCTTACATCCACTTATCAGACAACAAGGTGGACATATACACCTGCTAATATTCTAAATCTTATCGTTTATGTCTTTTTGGACTTTAAGATTTGCCTGTATTATGAATTATTGGTGATAATGAATCAATTAAGTATGTTATATAAAATAATTTTTTCAATCAAGTAATCAATTCGCCATACCCTGTTTCTTTTTTGACAGGAGTAATAAATCTCCCTCCTTGTGTATATTTTTATATACATAAATAGAATTGTGGGAGTGAATGCTAATTCTCCTGTCTGTGCACAATATTTTGTCTGTTTATTTGTTTGTTTGTAGTTGTTCATATTTTTAACAAATACATATTAAAAGTTAAATTTTAGTAATACTTTTGAGTCACAACTCTATACCTTCTGTGTGCCCCCAAAAAGAGTCCTTTTTCTTCTTTCTCTATTTGGTTTATATGTCATAAACAGACTCTGGGGAGCACCAGGGACCTACCAATAATATAGATCTAGCAGACTTCTGTCTCATGATCAATTAGGTAATATTTCGCAAATTTATGCAAAGGGTCCCTAGAAAGGTTTTTAGAGATATATGGAATATATTTGTCAGCAAGGACTTTTCAGTGCGTTTTTCCAATCTCTCCTTTTTTTGTCTCTGTCGACTTACTGCATGTCAACCATCTGGTGTCGACTTATTGACTGTTGACCTTTTGTGCCATACCCTTAACAAAAAAGTAAGGGGGCCCTACACACTTATTAGGTCACAGGACTATTGTGCTCCAGCTAGTGGATTGTCCTTCAAAGTTTAAATCATCTCACTAGTGACAGGTGTGGGCACTACGGTTTCATGCCTAATACAATAGCAACTATAGTATAGCACACTAATTTTTTTTTATATATCACTTTAGTGTATTAATTAGATCTCACAAATAATGATCAACTAGACTTCACAAGTAGAGGCATTAGCTTCACTCACCTAATACTTAAAAACATTCATTCATTAGATTACGTAACACAATGAATATTTAGTATAAATATTTTCATTTTAATAATATGATTTTAATTAGGATAAATTTGACATTACCGGCACCATATTATATTAAATCCTCACTTAGTAACCCGGGTAATGTAATTCACATGTAGATATATGGTATTGGATGATTTGGAGTTACCTAGCAACATGTTGAGCCAATAAAGGAATATGTAATAAACATCATATGATGTTAATATTTTATGCTGTGCATCTATATGAAGATGCTGTCTAGCAACAAGAAAGGCATCACATTTCTATTGGATGACTTGTAGTTGCCTAGCTATACTGGATCAATAGTGGTATATGCAATATAAATCCCATAATGCAATATGTGACGCTATACATCTGACGTCAGACGCTGCATAGCAACGATATTGGCACTGCACATGGGATAGATTAAAATATTTACATAACAAAACTAATAAAAAACAGACGCCATCAAATCACATCAATATCTATTGGGGGAGGGGAGGCCGGCACCACATAGATTTGTTTGCAATAGATACAATTTTTTTTTTTTAAATACATGTTATATGATTTTTATTATTATTCTGGATATGAATGAATAATGTATATTGTGAAGATATATAGATTGAATTTATTTATTATTATTATTGTTTATGTATATGGCGCCACAAGTGTTTTGCAGCGCCTTACAAAGTACATAAACAAATAAGTGACCAGTGACTTACAGTACAATGCAGACAAGGACAAGGATAATATACATTGCTACATTAGCGACCATAACACCCAAATAAGCAACAGAGCATAAGCAACCAAGTGTTAGGTGCCCTAGTGGGGAGTAAGGAGTTAGGTGAAAGTTAAGTAAAGAGAAGCACAAGAGGGAAGAGGGCCCTGCTTGTAAGAGCTTACATTCTAAAGGGGAGGGGCAGACAGACAGGCGTGACACAGATGGGGTAGAGAGGGAAGAAGAAGCATGTGGCAGCAGGTTAGGATGAGAGCTGAAAGGCTTTGATGAAGTAGTGGGTCTTGAGAGCCCGTTTGAAGGATTGTAGAGAAATGGAGAGTCTGATGGGAAGAGAGAGAGTGGGAGGAAGTAATCAGTTGGCATAAGAGGCAGTTTGCATTTGTTGAATGAAGAGGGCAGACAGGAGAGTGATGGGAGATGAGGTCAGAGATGTAAATGGGAGAGGAATGGGTGAGGCCTTTGTAAGTGAGTGTAAGAACCTTGATTTGGGTTCTGAAGGGGAAGGAGAGCCAGTGGAGGGCTTGTAGGAGAGGGGAGGCAGTTGTAGAAAAGGAAGATGAGCTAAGCAGCAGCAATGAGGACAGACTGGAGAGGAGAGAGATGGGAGTTGCAGAGGCCAGATAGGAGGAGGTTACAGTAGTCCAATGTGGAGATTTTATTAGCATCCTGGGTGAGAAAGGGTCTGATTTGGGAAATATTTTTGAGATGGAAATGACAGGACTGCGAGAGGTGTTGGATATGTGATTTGAAGGAGAGGGAGGAGTCCAGTATAACTCCAAGACAGCGCAATTTTGGGGCTAGAGAAGATAGATGTGCCATCAATTGATAAAGAAAAGGTGGGAAGTGAGGTTATATGGGAGGGTGGGTAGATGATCAACTCAGTCTTAGACATATTAAGTTTAAGAAATCACTGGGATATCCAGGAAGAGATAGCAGAGAGACAGTTGGAAATATGAGTGAGGAGAGAGGGGAAGAGGTCAGTGGAGGAAAGGTAGATCTGAATATCATCAGCATAGAGACGATGTTGGAGGTCAAAAGAGCTGATGAGTTCACCTAGAGAGGACGTATAGAGGGAAAATAGGAGAAATCCAAGAACAGAGCCTTGGGGACCACTTACTGTAAGAGGATGTGGAGGGGGGAGTCATGAGAGGAGACAAAGAAGGATCGGTCAGAGAGGTAGGAGGACAGCCAGGAGAGGGCAGTGTCATGTATACCAAGGGAGTGAAGGCTTTGCAGTCGGAGAGGGTGGTCCACAGTGTTGAAAACAGCAGAGAGGTCAAGGAGAATGAGCAGAGAGTAGTGTAGTGGCCCTTGGATTTGGCAGCAAGGAGGTCATTGCTGACTTTTGTGAGGGCAGTTTCAGTGGAGTGGAGAGAACAGAAGCCAGACTGAAAAGGGTCAAGGAGTGAGTGGGAGGAAAGGAACATGGTAAGGCGGTTGTAAACAATATGCTCAAGGAGTTTGAAAGCAAAAGGGAGGATACTTTTAATTACTGGATGTCAGGTGGATATCCTTACATTAATTAGTGTGCGTATAAATCGTTCAAGTCAGAGGTGGGTGGCCACACCCCTGATGAGGTCCTGGAGACCAAACACATTGGGTAGCCTCCCATGTTTCATTTATTGGGTGTGGCTTTACTGTGCAGCGGAGGATACACCAGTGTTTTGTATAATCCAAATCCGATGAAGGGTTGTTCATGTTCAGATCATCATTCAGATAAGATTCACTATCATAATCATCTTGTGAGCATATATTAATAGGCCCTATGTTTTTGCAATAAAGTTTTTTTTCCATTATTGCACTGGTGGAATTTGCTTACTTTTAGAATTTGGATATCGGAGAAGTCTGGCTGGACTGCAGTGTGATCGCATGGTTCACATAAGCAAATGTACCAAATTTATTCAAGTTACGTATTTAGAAATTCACTTGAAACCATAGTGCTCCCCTTTTCTAGAAGAGTTTGAGAAGCACTACTATAGTGTGACCAATGTTGTTGGCTGTCACTTTTATGAGAGGCCCCATGCTCTTTGTCCCATGTCACAGTAGAAGTAACCAGTCCACACAATAAGCACTGGTGCTGACTCCTCTTTTAGTTATTAATTTAATAAATTGTTATTTCTTTAAAATTGTAAAGACAAGTGCTGATCATGTTCATAATCTGCACGTAACTTTATACAGACAATTACAAATGTGTAGGTTTGCCTATTTCAGCATTAGCTTGTCCTATGACCACCAATGATGACAGTGCCAGCTAATCCTGAATTTAGTAGCCAAACTTTATTCTCTGAATGTGCAAGTGGTAAAATAACCACTACGCTACTGTCCCATCCTGTCTGACTGCCTTAGGCCTATCTGCCCTACACATAAATCCTGCACTGTGAAAAGTACCTGTGTGTCCACATTGACAGGGTACAAGTTAATGAGGGAGGAGAATGTTGGACATCAACGGACACAAGTTTACACTGATTCTATATGATGTCCATACATTTATCAGTGACATTATCTTGATGACAGGGCCAGGAGCTTAGTGCAGAGTTTCCCAAACTCAGTCCTCAAGGCATTTTAACAGTCCAGGTTTTAAGGATATTCATTGTGATGCACACATCGTATAATCAAACTGACTGAGATACTAATTAAGTCACCTGTGCTTAAGTGTGAGTATACTTAAAACCTGGAGTGTTTGGGTGCCCTGAGGACCGAGTTTGGGAACCAATTTAAGGCTATTGCCATTTTTCAATTTGCAATTTTCCAATTTTATTGTATTATCTCTTCATATTATTATTATTATGGGATAATTGTTAAAGGTGTTATATGTAGCCCAGTAATGAAAAGCTTCAATCATTTATATACTTTTATTTCACTGCATGTAGGATCCTACAGTGATAAGGAATGGCCCGGATGGTACATGTGTTTAGGCTATATTCTCTGAGTGGAGAGTATGAGTCTGTTAGACAGGGGGACTTCATGAACTTGGTTTTGTCTCATTGGTAAGGACCATGCCAACAGTAACAAGAGTGTCCCATGCTCGTCCAATCTTAACTGTCAGTAGTATTATTAGAAGAGTTGACTGAGAGAGTGTTACATACTAAGGAAAATATTTATAAAGGAGATCAGCCAAATAATGATCCTTTAATTAAAGCCTAACACTAAAGATTAAGTAAATGTCCTGCTACATTTTCTGTTTCCCCAATTGCAGAGGTAACAGTTTCATCTAACACCCCAGACCATACTTACCTACATTGCTGGGCAGCTTTCCGGGAGCAGCAGGAGGGGACCTGCTGCTCTCCTCTTCGGGGGGCGGGGCTAGACGATAGATGGCATTAGGCCCCGCCCCCTTTACAGAAAACCCCGTGATTCGCGGGTCCGTGAGGAGGAGGCGGGGCTAAATGACGCGATTTGCCTAATTTAGCCCCGCCCCTTCCCGACGGACCCGATAATTTCAGGTAAAATCTCCCCATCCTGCCCACTTCACTAGGAAGTGGGCGGGATGCGGGAGATATGCCTACTCTTCCGGGATCGCAGGGGGTTACCCGAAAAATCGTGAGCCTCCCGCGATTCCCGGGAGAGTAGGCATGTATGCCCCAGACTGCCTAAAGCCGCCTATCCACTTGTCGAATTAAATGAGCGATTGAACGATAACGATATCATTATCATTCAATCGCTCATTAATCATGCATAAATTGGGCAGTATAATGTCGGAAACGACCAGTGATGCTCGTTCCCGCTGGTCGTTTCTGACTTCAATCATCGCCCCCCAACATGCCAGTCAATCTGCTGATAATGGCAGATTGGGCATGTTCGGGGATGAGGGAGGGTGCCTGCACTGAACAACATATCATTCAGTGTGGGCACCTACAGGGTGAGGAACGACTGAACGATTACGATATCGTAATCGTTCAAACGTTCCTCAGTTGGAGAGTGGCCGGCTCCAGGAGTTGAAGCACCATGTGCCGGCTCTCTCTAGTGCGCCTCTGCGCCGTGCGTGACCGAAAATGGGGGTGTGGACTAATTACCATAGGCCACTCCTCCTATGTGATGTTATTTGGAGACGTGCCCGCATGGCATGCCTCCAAACAATGTCAGGCAGGGGGGAGCCTCACTAGCTGGGCTTCCCCCAGCCCTCTCCCCTCACTGACCTACCCAGTCAGGTAGGTATTCCGGTCACTGCTTATGTGTTATACAAATCTATAGTCAGCTCTGGGTGAGAAAGCAATGCCTCCCTTACTTCCTTAGTGCAGATATGCTCTAGTACTAGGAGTGCACAATGTAGGACTTCCCAGGTTGTGTGTGGCAGCATTTCACAGCTATGAAACTAATGCGATGCAAACAAAGGGATGAATAAGACAACAAGTCATTCCTGTTTAAGGTCAATAACAAGTTGAGTTACCTTAAGGTGCATATCAGGGACGGCTGTAGGGGTGTTCGACCAGTGCGGTCGAACAGGGGTGCCACCCATAGAGGGCACACCCCTCCCCAACATTCCGATTTCAGCGGGACAGTAGTATCCCGCTGTTCCACCCGTGGGCCGCAGTGGCCCACTGGTGGTCAAATCGGGAGGTTGGGGACCCCGGAGTCTGAATGGATGCTGCGCACCAGAGCTGACTATAGATTTGTATAACACATAAGCAGCGATCGGAATACCTACCTGACTTTTACATTAGAAAAGTATTAGCACAATAGTACATTAGAAATAAAGATCACAGCAATGTTTAGATTCTTATCAATGATATAATATGGGAAAATACATTTAGGTCTCTTTGATTTTCATATGTATCCACTAAGAACAAATCTTTCTGGTGCTCAACCTCAGTTGAGGAAACTTGTGTCAACCACCACTTGGGACTGTTTGGATGTAATTGGGTGGCAGTTACATTTTATACAGAGAAGAGTGTGTGGAATGCAGCAGTCACTAAGTCATCTCCTCCTTTTCTAGCAAGCATGGTCACTCACCTGGGAGTCTCATGTCTCTCGTGAGAAAATTTGGATACCCAGTAACAGTAGATTTTCTGACCCAATTTTAAGTCAACAGGAAAATTATAAAAATTGCCTAACATGTACTTAAATATATTACACAGCTACACATCCATTGAGGTCTACCCCACCATGACCAGGTACATTTCATTGTACCTCACAACAACAGTGAAGCACCTAATGCTATGTGATGTCACTCCAGAGCCAGGTAATTATAAATATGTCAGAGCAGCAATGTGTAACTCAGGGAATTAATAAGCAAGTTAACCATGTTAGCACTTTTCCAATTGAATTTGTTTAAAGAAATCACTAAAAGTAAAAACCTAAAATCTATTATTAGAATTATATATAAAATATATATTATACAGCTATTATTGATGCTCCTCTTTGCGTACTTCCCATGTACTTATCTATCAAACCTTCTAATGTTGCCCTTACCAATCCGATTCTAACTATAATTTTAGAGAACTAGATAAATAGTAGCTACTATCTGATTGGTTGCTATGGGCAACCCCTCCAATTATCCTCTTTAAAAGGCTTGATACAATTACCCCTTTATCTTAATTTCATAAACTCCAAGTGATATTAAACTTTACATTTTGAGTGGAGTTTCCAATAAGCAAATATCCAGAAGTAATGCTCTTTAATGCGTTACACTTCAGTCTTGGGAGCGCTCACGTGCAATAATAATATACTGTGAGAATGTCGGTGATGTGTACAGATTGTAGCGAGCAATTAGTCCCTTCTAACTACATGCAAATCATTTACACAATGAAGTGTGTATGCGATTCTGTGTAACATAACCAGGGACGTCACTATATCATTATCCATATGTATCTATAAAAAAAGGTTAGCTGTCATGAAAGAAGAAAGGCATAATAATTCTATGCATTAATATTTTATTTGTCATTGGCTACAAAATTCTTTTCAGTGGGTTAACTCTGCCCAGGTTCGTTTCATCTAAGCATTTCCATAAATATCACGCCTTGTATATGATGGACATATTTCATGGGCAATAGAACACAGTCATGAATTTCTTCATGCTTAATTCCATTTTAAATACTCCTGGCCACTGCCATACAACTACCTAAGTTCAGACAATTTATGGATAGTAAATCCGGTGCAAGACAGGTAAACGCTAGTACGGGCCATAGAGTATGTAAGTGAAACTACAACTCTAGCTATCTGTATTTTAAGTTTATTTATATGCTTTCGTAATAAGCCCTGTTTAGAATAATTTGCTGTGGAAACTTGGACTTTGTCACTGACAGTAAAAGCCCGGGTATAAACAATTGTAACACACCCCTGAATTTGAGTGAATGTCAGACGAATTTAGACTCATCATAAAAGAATTCTCAGGGACTGTATTTCAATATGACACTTTTATGGTTCTTTATTTTCTAGCCCATTGCAGCCTGTGCGCCTCAGTATGATTTATACAACCTGGCAGTGCATAATCTTTTGTATAAGATATACAAGCCTCCGGAGGTTTAATTTCTTTCCTCACTGCCACTGACAGCATTTGTGCTTTCCCTTCTCCTCTATTTTCATTTTCTAATGAGATATTGGACTTTGCTCAGTGAGAGGTGATATTTCCACATTTGCAGCCTGACAGACTAAATCACCAGATCCCACTGGTGAGGATACAAACCCATTTAAACAGTGTCAAAATATTCAGGGAGCTCCATTGATTTGGGCAATGGTTATTAAGAAGCTATTTGGAAAGTTCACATTTAATTTTTGGAGCTTTCTGCTGCAAAAATCACTCAGTTACATCACAGAGGAGAGAATAATAGCATCACCGACAAAGCTCAGCTTGTAATGTTCCATGTAGCAATCACTGTATTAGACTCGTCTCCTGTGTTCCAAGATGTAAAGCGTGCTCATTTTCAGCCTGCCTGCCTGGACTACATCATTGTGATGAAGAAGTAAGGGCAGTGCCAGTTCGGGATGACAGTGCAGATTAATGCACTATATCACTGCACTGATTTTTACCTTTGACATTGCTTTTAAATCTACTTGACAAAAAGCACTAGGACAAAAATATTTTACCTCATGAGTAAAAAGAATGGAAATGACTTTAGCTCTCTCAGTGCCTAAATCAGTAGGACAAGCTCCATTTTGTGGATATATTTTTTCTCTTTTTTTTTTAACAACAGTGAAAAGGCAAACTAAAGATAGGACATTACAGAACCCTACCTCTTATTGATAAGAAATAAAATATGAGGGACAAATGTGTGGTGATAATTTTGGTAGCTTCCAGGCCTTGTATACACTGGTCTTAAAAAACTATCACTGTCTATAATTGTGACTTCTGATTGGTTCTCACGCTGACACTACCCTCAATATCTGATCTGTGGAAGTGGCTGGCGCGTCCATGAATATGATTCATCACAAATAGTGTTATTATCCTTTCTGAACGGAATGTTAATTTGACAATTTTATAACTTCATAATCACTTAATTTTTATAAGGTTCATTAATTTTTGCAAAAGCTTCTTCCCATTCATAAGTAAGGGCAGTGCCAGTTCGGGATGACAGTGCAGATTAATGCACTATATCACTGCACTGATTTTTACCTTTGACATTGCTTTTAAATCTACTTGACAAAAGCACTAGGGCAAAAATATTTTACCTCATGAGTAAAAAGAATGGAAATGACTTTAGCTCTCTCAGTGCCTAAATCAGTAGGACAAGCTCACGACCCTCAATATATGATTTGTGGCAGCGGCGGGCGTGTCCATGAATATGATTAATACAAATCGTGTTATTATCCTTTCTGAACGGAATGTTAATTTGACAATTTTATAACTTCATAATTACTTCATTTCTATAAGGTTCTCTTTTATTGAGAAATATTATTTTTTGCAAAAGCTTCTTCCCATTCAGTGTTATTATCTGTCTCTCTCCATTTTACAGCGCTTTTAGCAGATTACTATGTATTTATTTATTTGTGTGTAAGTATGTATGTCACTGCTGCTACTTGTTAGCATCGGGCTTATTTATAAAGCCCATTTTTCATAGAATTATGCAGACAACTGCAATCTTTGCATAATTTTATGTATTTCCACTATGTACTAAAAGTCTAATGCAGGAGATTTCACAGAAAGACTAATTAGCACTGCACACTGCTTTCCCCATTATTGCTAATGGGGAGTACGATCTGACTGCTATGTACCAAACTCCGTAGAGCAAAGTATTTTTAAATGTGAATTCATTGCTTTATACCATCCTCAGATGACTTTAAGCGCTGTAATCCTATGGAGGGAACCTCGCAGGAGAGAGATCTTATGATCCCTTTGCCACAGCCTCCATTCGGTTCTGGAGACTGACACTGTGCGCGTTTGCGGTATCAGATTCTTGGGAGGATTCTTTTGAAAAAGTGAAAGGTTCCTCTGATGTGCGCAGAACGTAACTCGCAGGCAGGGGAGCTGAGAGCCACATCGGGCCAGGGGAAGGGGTGTGGCCTAATTGTGGGAGACGTGGCCACGTCCAGCGTGTGCTGGGATGCTGTGAGGTAAGAGGGAGGGGAGGGACGGCACGAGACCCGGGCCCCAGCTGGGCACCTCCAGGAAGACCTGGCCTGGGTAATTAGTACCCGCCCCCCCCCTCATGGCGTCTCTGCTCGCAGGGACAGCGGTTATTGCTTCCGCTGTCCCTGCAAGTTATCCTAAGTAAATTAACGGGAAACATTTATTTTAAAAGAAAAAGTCCACTGCAACACGGACTGTTAATAACTGCAGCACTGCCGCAATTATTAACCTGCCACAATTATTAATACTTAGTCGGAAATACATAATTATTAGAAATAAAATAGCAGAGTGAAATAATATACATACCAGAAATCAGTTGACCAACTAATTTGGGGCAATTTTTCAGAAATCCTACAGATATGTCCACATACATCCGACCTCAGGGCGCTACAGGTCATGTTAAACATAACGCATGAGTGCTGTGCAACTTGGTAGCACCGAGCAGCTTTTAATGCTACTTTTTACCATCAAATGCATCTTATTCGCATGCGACTTGCCTATATTCTGTGTGCGACTTCCGGTGTATAAGCATGCAAAATGCTACATTACAGTGTCAGTGGCTGTGACACTGTACCATAGCATTTCATATGCAGATACACCCGCAGTTGCAATTTAATCAGTCTAAGCTGCTTGTGCGTCCTATTTGTATCGCTTTGCGAATAGGACACACTGCAAGGGAATAAGTTGCACTAAAACACACTCAGCACTACCAAGTCACTCGGCGCTCACACATTGGGCCTCATTCAGAGGCGGTCGGAGGATGCAAGCGGTCGCTCAGAAACTGGGCGGCCGCTTGCATCCTGACCGCCCGCCTCTGTTTCGGTCGTTAGGCTGTGGGTTTACACCCACAGCTCTAACGACCGCTAGGGTGATGGTCGCGATGGTCAGAGACCATCGCGACCATCGGGGCTTAAGACGAGACCCTAGGGTAGGGTCTCACTTGTCGTAAGCCCCGTAGAGCTTCTGGCTCCCATGGGAACGCCTCCGTTTGGGCTGCCACCCCCCGGCCCGCCTTCCAAACGGGGCGAGCTGTCAATCAACATCGACAGCTCGCCCCCTTTGGAAAGAGACCCGCTAAGACCGGCACTGTCGGCTGTAGCGAGTCTCACGCATGCGCACGAAGGAGCCGGCTCCCTCGTGCGCATGCGCACTTGACAAACATCGAGGCGGCCGTGCGGTCGTAGACCGTACGGCCGCCTCTGAATGAAGGCCTTTATATGTAACGCGACTTGTAGCACACGGAGGATAGATGTATGTGGACACATCTGTACCTTTTCGATTATGGGAGGAAATCAGAGTACCCAGAGGAAACACACACAAACACAATGAGGATATACAAACTCCACACAGTTAAGGCCGCAGTGAATCGAACCCAAGACCTCAGTGCTGTGAGGCAAAACTGCTAACCACTACACCAACCGTGCTTGGCGAATAAGATGCATTTGACGGTAAAAAGTTGCACGAAAAGATGCCTGTCGCTACCAAGTCACGCCATGGCATGACTAGAAGGGCTGTTTAATGCGCAAGGAAGGAAGATGTATGTGGACACATCTGCACTTTTAGAATCCTTTGCTGCAGCTTCTCACAATGTTTCATTCAGTTAAATGATCACTTTATGCCACTTAAAGTTGGCTGACATAATTGTACACTGGCTTTTCTTAGGCAATTCATTGTAGCAGCAATATTTTATTAGTACACCAGGAGCTCACACATTTTATGCTCAAGCTACTCACAGAAAAGAATCATTGCAAGGGAGTAAAACCTTACGCTATCATTCTGATTCAGAGTTTGGAGTCTGCGCGCTTACTGCACATGTGCAGCATAGCAACCACTATAGAAATCTATGGGGACTGCTTTGCGATTAGAAATTGAGGGATTGCAGCAGATATCAGATATAAAAAAGTATAAATCTGGATAAGCGTCACTAAATGGATATATATCAGTAATCTAAATGATATTCTAAAGCTTATGACTGAATCCAGACAAGGAGCGCTATATAAACAATCAATTGTATGGCATAAAAAGACAAGGAATGAATAAAAATATGTAAAAAACACACACAAAACAAAATAAAAATACATAAGCTGGTTCTATGATGGTTATACAAAGGTCGCAACAGATACACCCCTGCAGAAGGTGCCTCTGTTGTCCTGTGTTAAATGCAGTACTGTTATGTTGTAATTCCACAATCAGTATCAGCCTCCAAAGGCATAATCAATAGTGTGAATTAGGGGTGTGCACCGGCCACTTTTCGTGTTTTGGTTTTGGATCTGGATCTTTCTTCGTGTTTTGGATCTGGATTGGTTTTGCCAAAACCACCCTTCCGTGTTTTGGGTTCTGGGTTTTGTGTTTTGGATCTGTATTTTTTTGAAAAAAAGCAAAAAAACAGCCAAAATCACAGAATTTGTAGGTTTTTCTGCTCCTATGCTATTATTAACCTCAATAAACCTTAATTTCCACTCATTTCCAGTCTATTCTGAACACCTCACACCTCACAATAGTGTTTTTATGTCCAAAAGGTTGCACCGAGGTAGCTGGATGACTATGCTAAGCGACACGAGTGGGCGGCACAAACACGTGACCCATCTAGGCGTGAAACTGCAGTGGCAGACAGGATGGCAGTTTGAAAAACTAGGCCCCAAACTGTACATAATGCAAAGAAAAAAAAGAGGTGCAAGATGGAATTGTCCTTGGGCCCTCCCACCCACCCTTATGTTGTATAAACAGGACATGCACACTTTAACAAACCAATTATTTCAGCGCCAGGGTCTGCCACACAACTGTGGCTGAAATGATTGGTTCGTTTGGGCCCCCACAAAACAAGCTGGCAATTAATCTGTCCCTGCACAAACTGGCTCTACGGAGGCAAGATGTCATCCTCATCCTCCTCATCCACCGATTCCTCACCCTCTTCAGTGTGTACATCCTCATCCTCACAGAGTATTAATTCGTCCCTGCTGGAACCACAGGTCCCTCTGTACGTTCTGGAGGCTGGTCTCCCTGGAAGAGTTGATAACTCATTTTATGAACATCATCTTCTCCACATTTTGTGGAAGCAACCTCCTACGCCTTTCGCTGACAAGGTTCCCGGCTGCACTAAACACTCTTTCGGAGTACACACTGGAGGGGGGGCAACTCAGGTAAAATAGAGCCAGTTTGTACAGGGACCTCCAAATTGCTTCTTTTTCCTGCTAGTACAGGTACGGACTGTCTGACATGCCTACTTGGATGCTGTCACCGATGTAATCCTTTAACAGACAGACGCACGCTTGTCGCTGCTGCTTTGAGGATGCAAGTGCGGCTACAGCCCACACAATTCACAAAGACAGAAAAAAAAAAAGAATATTTTTATTGTTTGTGGAGCGCACTTTGAGGGTTACACCACCCTTTAACAGACAGACGCACGCTTGTCGCTGCTGCTTTGAGGATGCAAGTGCGGCTACAGCCCACACAATTCACAAAGACAGAAAAAAGAAGAAGAATATTTTTATTGTTTGTGTAGCACACTTTGAGGGTGTCACCACCCTTTAACAGACAGACGCACGCTTGTCGCTGCTGCTTTAAGGATGCAGGTGCGGCTACAGCCCACACATTTCACAAAGACCGAAAAAAAAAGAACAATATTTTAATTGTTTGTGTAGCACACTTTGAGGGTGTCACCACCCTTTAACAGACAGACGCACGCTTGTCGCTGCTGCTTTAAGGATGCAGGTGCGGCTACAGCCCACACAATTCACAAAGACAGAAAAAAGAAGAATATTTTTATTGTTTGTGTAGCACACTTTGAGGGTGTCACCACCCTTTAACAGACAGACGCACGCTTGTCGTTGCTGCTTTGAGGATGCAAGTGCGGCTACATCGCACACAAGTCACAAACACATAAAAAAAATTGTTTTTTAATTTTTGGAGCACTTTGAGAGTTACACCACCCTTTAACAGACAGACGCACGCTTGTCGCTGCTGCTTTAAGGATGCAGGTGCGGCTACAGCCCACACATTTCACAAAACCGAAAAAAAAAGAACAATATTTTAATTGTTTGTGTAGCACACTTTGAGGGTGTCACCACCCTTTAACAGACAGACGCACGCTTGTCGCTGCTGCTTTAAGGATGCAGGTGCGGCTACAGCCCACACAATTCACAAAGACAGAAAAAAGAAGAATATTTTTATTGTTTGTGTAGCACACTTTGAGGGTGTCACCACCCTTTAACAGACAGACGCACGCTTGTCGCTGCTGCTTTGAGGATGCAAGTGTGGCTACATCGCACACAAGTCACAAACACATTAAAATTTTTATTTTATTTTTTGGAGCACTTTGAGAGTTACAACACCCTTTAACAGACAGACGCACGCTTGTCGCTGCTGCTTTGAGGATGCAAGTGCGGCTACAGCCCACACAATTCACAAAGACAGAAAAAAAAAGAACAATATTTTAATTGTTTGTGTAGCACACTTTGAGGGTGTCACCACCCTTTAACAGACAGACGCATGCTTGTCGCTGCTGCTTTGAGGATGCTGGTGGAATCTAGACGGGATTTGGAACCGAGGACACACTACCTCCATCAATTGTCTAAATCCCACTGCACTAATGGCGGATACCGGACGCACGTCTAACACCAACATAGCAGTCAAGGCCTCAGTTATACGTTTTGCTTCAGGATGACTGCTGTCGTACTTCATCCTCATCGCTAGGGACTGTTGGAGGGTCAATTGTTTAGTAAAAGTAGTGATGTTCCTACTTCCTCTCTGGGATGATGAACAACTCCCAGCAGCAGCAACAGCACTAGGAGGAAGTGGTTCTTGATCTTTCCCTATTTTATTTTTATCGGAGAAAGTTTGGTCCTCCATTTATGTTATATTGATATATACGTGCGGCTAAAGCGCACACAAACACAGAAAATATTTTTTTATTTTTGCTGGAGAGTAGTGCACTTTGTGGGTTACACCACCCTTTAAGAAATGAGCCAGCCGGCTCTTTACTTATGGGACACAGGCGCACGCTTGGCGCTTCTCCTTTGTTGATGCACGTGCAGCCACAGTGCACACAAGTCACAAACACAGAAAATATATATTTTTTTGTTTTGGAGAGTACTTTGGGGGTTACAGAACCCTTTAACGGTCAAGCCAGCCGGCCCTTTACTTATGACACAGGCGCACGCTTGGCACTACTTTGTTGATGCACGTGCGGCTACTGCGCACACAATTCACAAACACAGAAAATAATTTTTTTTTTGGTTTGGACTGGAGTGTACTTTGGGGGTTACAGCACCCTTTAACGGTCAAGCCAGCCGGCCCTTTACTTATGACACAGGCGCACGCTTGGCACTACTTTGTTGATGCACGTGCGGCTACTGCGCACACAATTCACAAACACAGAAAATAATTTTTTTTTGGTTTGGACTGGAGTGTACTTTCGGGGGTTACAGCACCCTTTAACGGTCAAGCCAGCCGGCCCTTTACTTATGACACAGGCGCACTCTTGGCACTACTTTGTTGATGCACGTGCGGCTACTGCGCACACAATTCACAAACACAGAAAATATTTTTTTTTTTCGGTTTGGACTGGAGTGTACTTTCGGGGGTTACAGCACCCTTAACGGTCAAGCCAGCCGGCCCTTTACTTATGACACAGGCGCACGCTTGGCACTACTTTGTTGATGCACGTGCGGCTACTGCGCACACAATTCACAAACACAGAAAATAATTTTTTTTTTGGTTTGGACAGGAGTGTACTTTGGGGGTTACAGCACCCTTTAACAGTCAAGCCAGCCGGCCCTTTACTTATGACACAGGCGCACGCTTGGCACTACTTTGTTGATGCACGTGCGGCCACAGTGCACACAAGTCACAAACACAGAAAATATATATTTTTTTGTTTTGGAGAGTACTTTGGGGGTTACAGAACCCTTTAACGGTCAAGCCAGCCGGCCCTTTACTTATGACACAGGCGCACGCTTGGCACTACTTTGTTGATGCACGTGCGGCTACTGCGCACACAATTCACAAACACAGAAAATAATTTTTTTTTTGGTTTGGACTGGAGTGTACTTTGGGGGTTACAGCACCCTTTAACGGTCAAGCCAGCCGGCCCTTTACTTATGACACAGGCGCACGCTTGGCACTACTTTGTTGATGCACGTGCGGCTACTGCGCACACAATTCACAAACACAGAAAATATTTTTTTTTTGGTTTGGACTGGAGTGTACTTTCGGGGGTTACAGCACCCTTTAACGGTCAAGCCAGCCGGCCCTTTACTTATGACACAGGCGCACTCTTGGCACTACTTTGTTGATGCACGTGCGGCTACTGCGCACACAATTCACAAACACAGAAAATATTTTTTTTTTTCGGTTTGGACTGGAGTGTACTTTCGGGGGTTACAGCACCCTTAACGGTCAAGCCAGCCGGCCCTTTACTTATGACACAGGCGCACGCTTGGCACTACTTTGTTGATGCACGTGCGGCTACTGCGCACACAATTCACAAACACAAAAAATAATTTTTTTTTTGGTTTGGACAGGAGTGTACTTTGGGGGTTACAGCACCCTTTAACAGTCAAGCCAGCCGGCCCTTTACTTATGACACAGGCGCACGCTTGGCACTACTTTGTTGATGCACGTGCGGCTACTGCGCACACAATTCACAAACACAGAAAATAATTTTTTTTTTGGTTTGGACTGGAGTGTACTTTCGGGGGTTACAGCACCCTTAACGGTCAAGCCAGCCGGCCCTTTACTTATGACACAGGCGCACGCTTGGCACTACTTTGTTGATGCACGTGCGGCTACTGCGCACACAATTCACAAACACAGAAAATAATTTTTTTTTTGGTTTGGACTGGAGTGTACTTTGGGGGTTACAGCACCCTTAACGGTCAAGCCAGCCGGCCCTTTACTTATGACACAGGCGAACGCTTGCCACTACTTTGTTGATGCCCGTGCGGCTACTGCGCACACAATTCACAAACACAGAAAATAATTTTTTTTTGGTTTGGATTGGAGTGTACTTTCGGGGGTTACAGCACCCTTTAACGGTCAAGCCAGCCGGCCATTTACTTATGACACAGGCGCACGCTTGGCACTACTTTGTTGATGCACGTGCGGCTACTGCGCACACAATTCACAAACACAGAAAATATTTTTTTTTTGGTTTGGACTGGAGTGTACTTTGGGGGTTACAGCACCCTTTAACGGTCAAGCCAGCCGGCCCTTTACTTTTGACACAGGCGCACGCTTGGCACTACTTTGTTGATGCACGTGCGGCTACTGCGCACACAATTCACAAACACAGAAAATATATTATTTTTTTAGCACTTGGGGGGAGCACCCCTGATGGACAGAGCACCCCCTGGACAACACTACAGCACCCCTTTAGGACTGGGACACTGCACAGGACTTTGGAGTGGACACAGCCCCTATGGAGAACTGACTGCACAACACAGTCCAGCCAGCCCCTATGGACTTTGAAGTAGTGGACACAGCCCCTATTAACAACAGCAGCACAGCACAACACAGCCAGCCCCTATGGACTTTGAAGTAGTGGACAACAGCAGCACTACACTACACTACACTACACAGCCCTAACTCCCACCCTCCCTCTTCACTGTCCACAGCCGAGTGAGAAAATGGCGCCGACGTGGGTACCTTATATAGGATCCAAAACCCGCGAGACTCGGAAGGCGGGATGATGACGTTTTGCCTCGATTTCAGATCCGAGTCAGGCGGGAAAAGTCGAGCCTGACTCGGATCGGACTCGGATCGGGGGGGCTCGGGGGGGTTCGGATTTCAGAAATCCGAACCCGCTCACCCCTAGTGTGAATACTCCTTCACACAAACAGGTTATAGGTCTAGTATGGTTCTTGCTCCATGTGACCAAGAATGGTCCCCGTTTGTATTTTAGTGCGGAATCACAAACTGTATCACTTAGGAATAAACTTTTAGTGCTGATATACCAGTAGATACCGGGTAAAGAAGAACACTTGTATGGTGAGTTGTAGAAAGTCACTTATGCACGAGTTCACTCGTAAGGACTCACAGTCCTATTTAAAACAGCACTGTCTTTGCGCACAGAAAAGGGAGGATAATAGAGACTAATTGATATATTTTAGTCTCAGTAGTAATACATTACCGCCGGCCGGCTTATGGTATACTGATCCGTCAGTTATGCATACAGGTCCCAGACCTTGCTCCCACAGGTGTTCTAGTTCTGGCGGCGGCTGGTGATATCTTTGTATGAACTCCCGGAATTGGCTCAGCCGTTCATCAATCACGAGCCTGCTCGTTCTTTCAAAGTGTTAGAGAACCAGCTGATGATGAATGTAAGGTCCCTTACACGTTTCTCCGCTAAAAGTCCTTGCGGTTTCGTCAGAGGGTAAGTATCCCAGTGATCCTGTCAGTGTTTTTAAACCTGGATCAGCCAATCCGCTGTTGGTCATCAGATTTATCAGGATCATCTGTGTGTGTGTGTGTCTCCACACTAACCAAGCAAATATACACATTTATCAATTTAGACATAGAAAATAAGAACAATATTAAAATACAAATACAGAAAGACCATTTTATCTAAATATATTCCTAAAAAACACATTTAGATTGCCCCTTCATTGGCAGTCAGGAAAAAGTTATTGCAAATGTTGTGTCCAAAAGTTATATTTTTCACATATTTAAGTATGCCAAAAAATCCTACCTCCATCTATGTATAGAGGAGTGGCACGGAGACAGAGCAACTGCTCTCCATCCAGGAGACCTGAATTTGAATCCCCCATCTGCCACAGATCTAAAATAGTCCGTGCACAAATTATTATTTTTTTTTTTCATTTATTATATTGTATTCGGTTCCCTTTAGATAATATCCAAAACGCTTAACATCACTTTTGTTCACTCTAGATAATTCTCCATATAAGGCAAATATATCAATCCAAAAATAACCCGGAATGATATAATACAGTATAGATAATAATAATAGTTGAGTTTATTTATGAAAATTATTACCAATACATCAATACACATTAACTGATTAATATCATAATGGTTATGAACTAAATACATAATCATAACTAATAATCTCCTAAATATCTTACAAAAATCAATATATCAATGAAAATGTATAATAGTCTCAAATATGTGGTTAACCACCACATCAAAAGGATAGAGCAATCCTAGCTACTACCAATGAATGTTACATACTCTCGAAAAGACCTAGAATGTATAAAAAATATATATAGATGGATATGACAATACTATAGAAGGTATTTACTCTATAAAATTCAGGCCTATATGTTTTTAACCAGATACATGTCAATTGGATAGATATATTACTAACACAAAATAATCAAAAAAATATAATGATAATAATAATTCATCCAGTATCAAAAGCCATTCAGCTCTATGCTTTCGTTAAGTCCTTGTGGGGACAGTGTTCCCAAAGCAAAGATCCAGTAAGCTTCCCTTTTACAAAGCATACCGTATCTATCACCCCCTCTATTGGTAGGTGCTATGTGTTCGATACCAGTTACTGTTAGAACTTTATCATCTCCATTATGTTTATTCCATACATGTCTAGAGAGGCTATGTGTCATAACGCCTTTAAGAACATTCCGTCTGTGTTCCAAAAATCGAGTATCTAGACTTCGTGTAGTGCGCCCACATACTGTATGCCGCATACACATGTTATTACATAAATCACATAATTAGATAGACAATTTATGAGATGTTCAATATTGTATTCCTGGTTCATGGAATAGGAGAGAAAGGACTGTTTCTTGTGGCTGATATAGTTACAAGTAATACATTTGTTCTTGCCACATTTATAGTTACCCTTTATTCTTGTTGGTAACCAGCTGGTGCTGGATTGTACCAATTTGGTATCATCAATATTCCTATTCCTTATATTAGTTCTTGTGGTATTTTGGAAGAAGCTTGGTGCTAACTTTTCCCTTAGGTTACTTGTTTCCTGAATACAACTTTGGCCTTGGATTCAAGATACGGTGTCAGAACCCTATCTAGTTTAAGTAGAGGATAGTTTTTGTTTTTGATCTTATGGATCTTGTCACTACAAATATTATATTCCGTCACAAAGGGCAAAATTAGACTATCACTGTCTCTTTCTATTCCATCCTTTCTTTTAGTCTGCAGAAGATTCTCTCTGTCGATAAGGTCGACCTCCTCTTTAGCCATTTTAAGCAGGGCTTCCGGATAGCCCTGCTCTAAAAATGCTGTTGTTAATTCTTCGGCCTGTTTATGATAGATGATATTTTCTGAACAGTTTCTCTTGATTCTAATGTATTGTCCCTTGGGTATATTTTCTTTCCACCTAGTGTGGTGGCAACTTGAGTAATTTAGGAAACTGTGTGTATCTACCTCCTTTCGGAAAGTACTGATTTTTATATGACCTGCATCTACCGAAAGGGCAATATCCATAAAATTTATATATAAAGTGCTAATAGTGCTTGTGAACTGTAAACCAAAAGTGTTTGTGTTAAGGTGAGTAATAAAATTATCAATAGAATTCCCATCACCTTTCCATATAAAAAATAAATCATCTATGTATCTGGATAAGCTTACTGGATCTTTGCTTTGGGAACACTGTCCCCACAAGGACTTAACGAAAGCATAGAGCTGAATGGCTTTTGATACTGGATGAATTATTATTATCATTATATTTTTTTGATTATTTTGTGTTAGTAATATATCTATCCAATTGACATGTATCTGGTTAAAAACATATAGGCCTGAATTTTATAGAGTAAATACCTTCTATAGTATTGTCATATCCATCTATATATTTTATTATTTATTTATTACCAGTTATTTATATAGCGCACACATATTCCGCAGCGCTTTACAGAGAGAATATTTGGCCATTCACATCTGTCCCTGCCCCAGTGGAGCTTACAATCTATATTACCTAACACATGCTCACACACATACACACTTATGGTCAATTCTGAGGGTAGCCAATTAACCTACCAGTATATTTTTGGAATGTGGGAGGAAACCGGAGTACCCGGAGGAAACCCACGCAAGCACAGGGAGAATATACAAACTCCACACAGTTAGGGCCATGGTGGGAATTGAACCCATGACCTCATTGCTGTGAGGCAGTAACGCTAACCATTACACCGTCTGTGGTGTAATGGTTTTTTATACATTCTAGGTCTTTTCGAGAGTATGTAACATTCATTGGTAGTAGCTAGGATTGCTCTATCCTTTTGATGTGGTGGTTAACCACATATTTGAGACTATTATACATTTTCATTGAAATATTGATTTTTGTAAGATATTTAGGAGATTATTAGTTATGATTATGTATTTAGTTCATAACCATTATGATATTAATCAGTTAATGTATATTGATGTATTGGTAATAATTTTCATAAATAAACTCAACTATTATTATTATCTATACTGTATTATATCATTCCGGGTTATTTTTGGATTGATATATTTGCCTTATATGGAGAACTATCTAGAGTGAACAAAAGTTATGTTAAACGTTTTGGATATTATATAAAGGGAACCGAATACAATATAATAAAATAAAATTTGTGCACGGAGTATTTTGGATCTGTGGCAGATGGGGGATTTGAAATCGGGTCTCCCAGATGGCGGGCAGTTGCTCTGTCTCCGCGCCACTCCTCTATACATAGATGGAGGTAGGATTTTTTGGCATACTTAAATATGTGAAAAATATAACTTTTGGACACAACATTAGCAATAACTTTTTCCTGACTGCCAATGAAGGGGCAATCTAAATGTGTTTTCTAGGAATATATTTAATTAAAATGGTCTTTCTGTATTTGTATTTTAATATTGTTCTTATTTTCAATCTCTAAATTGATAAATGTGTATATTTGCTTGGTTAGTGTGGAGACACACACACACACAGATGATCCTGATAAATCTGATGACCAACAGTGGATTGGCTGATCCAGGTTTAAAAACACTGACATGATCACTAGGATACTTACCCTCTGACAAAACCGCAAGGACTTTTAGCGGTAAAACGTGTAAGGGACCTTACATTCATCATCAGCTGGTTCTCTAACACTTTGAAAGAACGAGCGGGCTCGTGATTGATGAACGGCTGAGCCAATTCCGGGAGTTCATACAAAGATATCACCAGCCGCCGCCAGAACTAGAACACCTGCGGGAGCAAGGTTCGGGACCTGTATGCATAACTGACGGATCAGTATACCATAAGTCGGCCGGCGGTAATGTATTACTACTGAGACTAAAATATATCAATTAGTCTCTATTATCCTCCCTTTTCTGTGCGCAAAGACAGTGCTGTTTTAAATAGGACTGTGAGTCCTTACGAGTGAACTCGTGCATAAGTGACTTTCTACAACTCACCATACAAGTGTTCTTCTTTACCCGGTATCTACTGGCATATCAGCACTAAAAGTTTATTCCTAAGTGATACAGTTTGTGATTCCGCACTAAAATACAAACGGGGACCATTCTTGGTCACATGGAGCAAGAACCATACTAGACCTATAACCTGTTTGTGTGAAGGAGTATTCACACTATTGATTATGCCTTTGGAAGCTGATACTGATTGTGGAATTACAACATAACAGTACTGCATTTAACACAGGACAACAGAGGCACCTTCTGCAGGGGTGTATCTGTTGCGACCTTTGTATAACCATCATAGAACCAGCTTATGTATTTTTATTTTGTTTTGTGTGTGTTTTTTACATATTTTTATTCATTCCTTGTCTTTTTATGCCATACAATAAATTGTTTATATAGCGCTCCTTGTCTGGATTCAGTCATAAGCTTTAGAATATCATTTAGATTACTGATATATATCCATTTAGTGACGCTTATCCAGATTTATACTTTTTTGTTTTGTTTCATTAAGTGTATTTACAGATATAATACTCTTAGGAGCAGCTTTTATACATTGATATCCATCTATATTTAGATTTATTATCCATATGCGCCTGAATTATATGTGCAAACATATAAATCTTCTTCAGATATCAGATATATCTGCTGCGGTCCCTCCATGATACATCCAGGGGATTCTTAATATTTGCGGGTACCCCAAAATAATGGGTGTTTTGGGGGGATATTCCGCAAATATGCTTTAATAAATTTGCCCCTATCAATGAAACACGTGAGTAACCATAACTGATGCACAACACTGTAAGATAATTCACCAAGATTATTTGATGGTGATTCAATTTAGTTGTGGGGTCATAGTGATGGTTATTTAGTATAGGAGTTGTGGTTTGATTGCTATTACATCAATGCTGGGCTGAGTTTTGGGGAAGAAGTGCAATTTATTAAATGTGAATACTAATTATTGAATGTCGGGGCTGTTTGGGGAGAAATAGGTTTATTTATTGAATGTGAATACTATTCATTTAATGTTGGGGCAGGTTAGGGAGAAATAGTATTCACATTTAATAGTTAAGCCGATTTCAGCCCCAAACAGCCCGATATTAAACTACTGCTGTTCACATTTAATAATTAAATCTATCAACTCAATGTCGGGGCAGTTTGGGATGAAATAGGTCTGTTTAAATAATTATTACATATGAACTTCTATTAATTTACTGTTTGTGGAAAAGCCAGGACTATATATTAAATGTGAATACTATATAGTTTATGATGGAACTGATTGCAGGGGGGGGGGCACCTAAATATTACATTTGTGTACTACTGGTTGGGGGGAGGGAGGCATAGAGTGTTCACTTGTTACTAGGCTTTCCATATTTAATGTACCTAACCTATCCCTTTTCCAAACAGGCTCCCAAAATCCCAGGAACCACACAAGCAGAAACTGAGCTTAATACACAAGCAGGGGCAAGTAGTGAAAGTATAGAAGGTAGGATACAGAGGGACAGGGTGCCAAATGTCCTATTCTGTAAGGGGCAGTGAGAACTTTAAGTAACTATCTCGCTCACTAAAGACTTAAGGGGAGATGTATCAATCCTTGGAGAGGGATAAAGTGGAGAAGTTGCCCAAAACAACCAATCAGCTTCTAACTGTAATTTCATAGACACTGCTAGATGATACTTACCTACTCTCCCAGAAGCTACGGGAGACTCCTGATTTTTCGGGTAGTCTCCCTGTATCCACAGAAAAGTGGATGGATCTCCCACATCCCCACCACTTCCTAGTGAAGTTGGCAGGATGGGGAGATAATTACCAGGAATTAAGGATTCATATGAAGAAGGCATGGCTAAAATTATGTGAATTGCATGATTTTAACACCATCCCCTCCCCACAGACCTACAAATATCAGCAATTTTCAGTGAATGGGCCGGGCCTAATGATTTAGGAAGCCCACCCCCACCCCCAGAGTGGTCAGTTGCATCTCTTCTTCGGGCTACTCCCAGAGAGACAGTTAAAAGCTGATTGGTTGCTTTGGGCAACATCTCGACTCTCTCTCTTAAGCTTCACACATCTCCCACTTTGACTCAAGTTCAAGGAAAGTTGGGAGGTATGCACCTTTGTATTACGAATGAAAACATTTGTGTGAGTAGGCACATGCCTCCTTGGCTGTCCTGTCCCTTACCTGCTTGTTGCTTAACTTGTGAAGAAGGGGTTCCGGCCAGGCATCTCGCCATCTCGTGTAGCATGGTGCTGGGTTGTAACATCATAGCCCAGTGCTGAAGTTCAGGGGAGTGGGGCAAAGCAATTTGTGGCACTATGTTGTGGGGGCATGGTCATCATGATGCCACTCATAGCAAACTGCGTCATCACACCCAGGACCCACACACTTCATGATGGTGCTTGGGAAATGGAATGAAAATAATGATACACTAAACATAAGAATTATAATACATAGGATGAAGTATCTGTATGCAGCTTTGGTGGCAGTTAACACTTACGGCTCCCTACAGTTAGAGAGGCAATATGCATATGCGCCAGTCAGGAGGTGATTCAACCCTTAGTGCATGAAAGCACTTAATAATAGTAGTAATAATAATAATATAGTAGTAATAATAAGGATAATAATAATAGTATCAATAATAATAATAACGATGATGATAATAATAATATATTTTATTAATGTCATTATTATTTATTTATTAATGTATTCATTTATTTGTTTCTTTATTTATTTACAAAGTGCCTACATCTTCCACTGTGATGTACAGATTAAGTATCAAATACATGGCATTACATGATGATTTCAACATATTCACATGAGACAATAGTATTGAAAGTCCTAAACAAAGAGCTTACAATCTAAAGTAGGGTTTACAATATAAAGGCTATGTTTAATTATTTTCTGCATTGCATGATAATCACTGGAATATGTTGGCTCCACTTTGCTTCCAATAACCTAATTACTTACTTCTAATTTACCATTTTAAATGTCATGTTGTGTTTTCATTCTGATTTATAATGTCATTTTTATGATCAGGAATCATTCTCTGTAATAACCTTCTTGTTTTATATTACAGTACATGCTTTGTGACATGATCACTGAGGGATTACTGGTATGGTTTGTTATTTTATCAATGGAGTATTCATTCTAGTATAGGAATAGTGTTGCTAAACAAGTGAAATATGTTGTTTCATCACACACAATATGATTGTAAAATGGTATTTAAAATCAACAACTACCAGTAGACCTCTTGATTTGTTTGGCAATTACAGACCCTGGCTCAGTATGTTTGAATATAATTCAATAATATTTTACTGGCATGACTGTCCAATGGGCAGCACGGTTGGTGTACTGGTTAGCATTTTCGTCTCACAGCACTGAGGTCTTGGCTTCGATTCCAATTGAGTCCTTAAATATGTGGAGTTTGTATTTCCCCATTGTATTTGCGTGGGTTTCCTCTAGGTACTCTAGTTTCCTCCCCAGGTAGGGTAATTGGATTCTAACAAAAAATGAACCTGTGTAAGTTTGTGTACACATGTGGTAACAAATATATGTAAGCTCCACTGGGTCAGCGGCTGAATATTCACTGTAAAGCGCTGCTGTGTGTGCTATATAAATAAATATTAATAAAAATAAATAAACTTAGAGTAATTTATGAACCAAAGGCAATGGGGTTCAGGGGGAGGAATATTAGATCTGCAGAGTATAAAAACTACTGAACAAAATGCCATTGATCTGCATAAACAAGCAGTGTCGGACTGGGGCATGAAGGGTCCACCGGGGGAATGCAGTGATGGGGGGCCCATACTTAGGAGTGTGGCCAGCCTTCAGAGGGGGTTGTGGCCAGCCTTCAGAGGGGGGTGTGGCCAGCCTTCAGGGGGGGGTGTCACCAGCCTTCACAGTGGCTTGTCTAAACATTAAAAAGTGCATGGTTTGTGCCCCTTTAAAAATATATAAATAGTAAATACTGGTAGTGCATGCACGATATTGTACAGTACCAGATTAATAACAGCAATAGTTTTTTGATTGTACAATATAATGTAATATATGTATAATGTATAATTCAAGTGTACAGTCAGGAACCTGATCCCTAGATGAGGGGGTGGGCCCTCAGACAGTGGTGTCCACCGGGGGTTTCCCCTTTACCCCTGTGGGCCAGTCTGACCCTGTAAACAAGTAAGTGTCACATAATTAAAGGGATTTCTGTATATGTGGTTTGTCACAAAAACAGCATCGCATTGTAAAGCATCAAACTGACCTCACTTTTCAAATAATTTCAACACGTAACTTGGCGCAATTCTGACAGATAAGACTATAGCCTGATACATTTATAGAGTGCATGGCAAAAATGTCTATATTCATCCACCCATACGCAGAGTTGTATGTGTCAGCAGGTGCTCCTGGTTTGTGCACTTCAACCTGCTCAATTCTAGGTGCCAAAGATATGTAACCAAATAGGCATATTTCCTCCTGGTCTGCATAGGATGCATTTGGTACTGTACATACTATGGTAAAATATTAACCTTTAATTTAGTTTTATTTCATTCCTATTCATTATACTTGTAAAGCCATGCATTAGCAATACAGTATGTGATGTAAAAACATTTGTATCATAAACAAAACTCCTACCAAGTTGGTTCAATAGCCTACTAATGCACCACATTGATTCAACCTGTATAATGGGCTCTAATGTAAGCTCAGCTCATCAGAAGGTCAACACGGTCCTCTGCGGCTCTTCTCTGCACTGAGTGACTGTTACTGTATTCCTGTCTGGGTCTCAGAGACCAACGCTTTTGTAACCTTAGCAATGCTTGTGCTCAGTGAACTAGGCCAAATCGCATGGGTATTTATAATTTTATTGCTGTCTTTGTTTTAAAGCATTTAAGCACAGCAACAAACCACTGGCAGCATCTCTCTTGTGTATCAACAATTCCTTTTTAACAATGTAATGGCACAGCAAACAACTCTCATTTGCCCATACAAGATCTTATTGTTTAAAGTGGGTCCTATTGTTTCTTTTTATGATTAGTTAAGCATAAGACCATATGCGGTGTGGATATCAATTTAATACATTACAGAAAAATAATGGGTGGTAATTTCCTTTTTCTAAATTAAATTATTGTAACAAATTTTGATCTTATGTAATATATTGGTTTGGCAAAAGACCAGGTGTATTGCACTTTTCATAATGATTAAAATGTAAAAAAAAAATTTTGTATTCTGAAATATATTTCATATCACGTGTTTTGAGTAAACATAAGAGATGTGCGCTGATCCCGGTGTTTTGGTTTTGGATCTGGATTCATCTTTATGTTTTGGTTTTGGAAAACCACTCTCAAGTGTTTTGGTTTTGGATCTGGATTAAAAAATAAATGATAAAAAGTTTCTAAAAACAACTAAAATCATGTAATTTTTGCTATCCAAAACCCGAAATTCGGATTTAAAATCTGAATTCCGAACCGCTAAAAGATCAGAACCGTGACTCGGATTTATGCGGATCTCCTCAGGTTAGAATCGCGACTTGGATCTGTCCGAAGTAACGAAATTTGGGTAGATTCAGATATCTGGAAACTCAAAGCACACAACTCTAGTAAACAGAGGGCCTTGTTTTTAATAGCTAAAGAAGTAAACCTCAATTTACTGTTGTAGAATAACACAGGTAAAGCAGGACAAAGACATAAAATAAAATAAAAATCACAATTAGTGCTCTAAAATACTCTGCATCTAGAATTTAGTTTTTTTAACTATGACAAATATGTATATTTTTGTAAAGCAGCTTTTGTTATAAACCATGTCGTATTTAATGTTTATTATACAGTGGTTTTTGAATGTGAACCATCAGAAAAATTATAGGCCTGATGCAGATGTTCATGTAGTTCAGCGATTATTTGCATGCGTAATAATTTCTGAAAACCCCTATGATGCTCATTACACAGAGAGGCATATTCCATTGGGCGCGAGGTTTAGCAAGGCAAAAAACCTTGCACCCAATTTTGGATTACCACGGGTATGCATGCTCCCGATACCCACGGTATCCAATAAAGAAAAAAAGGGTTTTGGGGTTTTCAGCTCTGAAAAGCCCACGCTGTGTAAAGAATAAAATAAAAACAAATGACACTTACCTGCCCTGGGGTCCCCCGTAGTCTTGCGGCTCGCGATGGCCTCCCCTCCATCTTGTCACTGCGGAGGGGGCTGCTGGGAGGCTTCGGGGGCTGGTGGGAGGTACAAGGGCTGTTGGGAGATGTAGTTCACCCAGCGCCTGTTACGGGGGGCATACACTGACACTGGGACACACACACATCGGGGGTCACATACACACACACACATTCACTCATACACACTTGCAAACACTAACAAACACTCACATACACTACATACAGTACTTACCTCTGCTGCAGACCCGGCGCTGGACGCAGAAGTCACCGCTTTGGAAGGTGAGTAACTAAGGACTAATTAAGCTAATTGGAAAATTCCAATTGCTTAATTAGTCCTCAGGGGAAGTCCCGCTGATTTTTCCTAAAATTATTAATTTTAGGAAAAAGCAGACCTTCTCTGGAGGTGCGAGGTAAAAAAACCTCCTGGCACTCAAAACCCAAAAAACCCAGCACCTAATTGAATAGCAAAAATCCAGCACCTGCGGAAAAAAACCTTGCAGGTGCGGGATTTTTGCTATTCTCGCCCCCCAATTGAATATGCCACATACAAAGGTAGTTGGGATCAATATAGACGGTATCAGTCGTGTGACGGAAAAGTGATGGGCAGTGACTGGGAGGTGGCTACTATGGTCCGTTCTGTGGGCGTATTTATGGAAGTGTCACGGGTGTGTTAATGCAAGAAGCTGTGCTCCCAGACACACAGCCGCAGGCATAGCAGGCTGTGGTCAGATGGAGTAACTGCCCCTGCCCTAGGGCTGCATGAGCTGGGAAGCTGGTCTACTGTCCCTGGAGTGCAAGAGAATACCATGTAATTGACTGTTGGTCGTTCCGGTAGAATAAGCAAGTATGATACAACTTGTCTGCAAAATTCCTATTCACAATTACAATTATTTCCTGCCTCTATGGGTGATCTGTGGCTGCTTATTTATACCACATGCTTCCCTAGTTCAGTGGAACAGTCCCTATTTGAGGCCTTTGTCCTGCAGTGAAGTTAGGAGGTATGTCTGTTCACCAGGGCCGTAGCTAGGGTAGTGCGGCCGGTGCCATTGCACAGGGCACCACAGGTCAGGGGGCGCTGTTTGGGCCTGTCAAATTTCTGTTTATTATCATTCTTGCTTGTAGCTTCCTCTTATTTCATCCCCAGCATCTCCTGGCCTCTCCTATCTCTTCCCTGGCCATTCAACATGATGCCATGGCCCTTTTTTGGGTGCATTATGTCCCTTTGCAAAAAATGAGGGGGGCGCCAATGCTCTTTCTGGCATAGGGCACCAAAAAGTCTAGTTACGGCTCTGCTGTTCACTGCTGCTCGGCATAGCACCCTGCAACGTTGGTTGGTTTGTACCATTACAAAAATTACTTTAAAGGTACTGTTAATCCTATATCTGAAATATGCAGCATGCAGTTATATTTCCTCTTGTTTTATTGAACTAAAATATAAGATATCTACCATCTCCAGTTCTGGGGGATGATGAAGGAGATATAAGGCACTGGTGAAGTATTTGCATTTAGCTCCTGACAACTGATGACTACTGGCAAGACAGTTTCAAACAGGCTGATAACACAGTTGACATTGTAAAGATAACAAGAAAAAACTCATCAAGGAAAAAAGTAAAACTTGGATAAATATCTGGATTTGAATATACAGTAATGGGTACATTTGCTTTTCTACCGAAAGGTCTTTCCAGTAATAATTCACTATAAGAAGCTGCTTCTGAGATGGGTGGATGAAGGCAAAAGATAAAATATTATTCTATTAATAAACATTTTCAAAGAACTTAGGGCCTGATTCAGAGCCGGACGCTCTGACCAGAGCGTTCGCTATGAATCAGGGCCCTCCTACCTAAAAATGGAGCGGCCTCTTGGACACTCGCATAGCTGTGGGTTACCACCCACAGCTTATGCGAGCGTCCATGATGATGGTCGCGATGGTCAAGACCATCGCGATCATTGGGCTTGCGACGAGACCCTGCGGTAGGGTCTCATGGCCACAAGCCCTGGAGTGATTTTGGCTCTATCAGAGCCAAAATCACTCCCACTGACATCACTAGTGATGTCAGTGGGGCCGGACCCAGACGGTTGGTGTTCCCATGGGAATGCCTCCGTCTGGCAGCCACGCCCCCGGCACGCCCACCAAAGGGGGCGTGCTGTCAGTCACCATCGACAGCACGCCCCCTTTGGAGCGAGACCCGGAGCGACAGCTTGGCTGTCGCTATGCGTGTCTTGTGCATGCGCACGACGGAGCTCTCTCCGTCGTGCGCATGCGCATTAGGGCACCATCGACCCGCTTGCGAGCGTCCTACGCTCACGAGCGGGCCTGAATTAGGCCCTTAATTCAGAGCAGTGTTACTGCTATTCATTTAATAGGGAAATAACAATTTAGGACATCATTTCGGCCCATTTCCCCATTGGATAAAGTGGAATGTTAAAAATACATTCTGCAATTTTCTCAGCTGTATGGTACAAGATAGTGCCTAAGAAAAACTAGTAATACTACTGATATTAATAACAATAGTAAATAATGGTAATAGTCCACCTAAAACTGATCTAATATTTATTTATAAGCATTTATTTATATATCGCCAATCATATCACACAGCGCTATACAGAGAATATGTAATCATTCACAATAGTACCAGCATAGAAATTAATTCATAGTTAATTCATGACAACATGGCTAGTGACACCTGGAATGGCCCTTAAAACGGCAGATAGAAACGAGAGCATCATGAAGGAAACAAGGACACATGAAAAAATTATTGCTCAATATGTAAAGCAGAGCAACCGAGAACATTCCCAGAAGGGTCCAAGTTGAGACCTGACGCATGCACAAATCCGTGGAGTGGAACTTTTAAAGCAGCAGCAGGTTCTCTGTCGATTTGCTGATGCATAGATTCAGAAGCTCAAGTGAAATGACGAGTGATGGGGACTTCTCCACAGTGCATGCCCTAGGGGGTGATTTAGTAGTGGACGGAATTGCAAAGCTGCATGCAAGCAGCTTTGCAGTTCTGTCCTTGCACTTATGTTAATGCAGCAGGAGGGGAGGTATCATGCCTCCTGCATGCATTAATGATCTGATTAGTATCGGATCATCTGCGTGATCCCTGGCCATCTGAGTGACCATGGGGTCACACAGACCAGCCAGCGCAAATGAGGGAAAGAGGCCAGGAAATCTCCATCAGCTGATGAAGATCCAGGCCTCTTCCCTCCCCCCTAGCGGCGGTGCCACACCTCCATTTTGTGAAACACCCCCCCCCCAGCCCTAACGGCAACAGCAACAGCATGTTAATCCTCCATGTTATGAAGTTTACATGTACTGGTCACTATGTATCCAACAATCTTGTGCTTAATGAGTGAACAAAGAAGCATATTTTGCAACATAAAAATTATTATGGACAGGAGTCACCAAGTCATTGTTTACAATGTAAAGAAATAAAGAGCATAACATAACAGATAAATATGAAAGGCACAGGGCGCGCACAATACAAACACATATATACAGTATGAACTAACCTTCTGGGGACATGGCCTAACTTCCGCCACTGGCTGGGGATGCTGTTATGCAGGAGGGGCTTATGAGGAAAGATTGGTAAATTATGCAGGAGGGGCTTATGAGGAAAGATTGGTAAATTATACAGGAGGGGCTTATGAGGAAAGATTTGGTAAATTATACATGAGGGGCTTATGAGGAAAGAGTTGGTAAATTATACTGGAGGGGCTTATGAGGAAAGAGTTGGCAAATTATACAGGAGGGGCTTATGAGGAAAGATTTGGTAAATTATGCAGGAGGGGCTTATGAGGAAAGATTTAGTAAATTATGCAGGAGGGGCTTATGAGGAAAGATTGGGAAAATGATCATTGTCCTGTTCTCAGCTGAACACAATAGTTATTAGGGGTGTGCACCGGCCACTTTTCGTGTTTTGTGTTTTGGTTTTGGATCTGGATCTTTCTTCGTGTTTTGGATCTGGATTGGTTTTGCCAAAACCACCCTTCCGTGTTTTGGGTTCTGGGTTTTGTGTTTTGGATCTGTATTTTTTTTTAAAAAAGCATAAAAACAGCTAAAATCATTGAATTTGTGTGTTTTTCTGCTCCTATGCTATTATTAACCTCAATAACCTTAATTTCCACTCATTTCCAGTCTATTCTGAACACCTCACACCTCACAATAGTGTTTTTATATTCAAAAGGTTGCACCGAGGTAGCTGGATGACTATGCTAAGAGATACGAGTGGGCGGCACAAACACGTGGTCCATCTAGGAGTGACACGGCAGTGGCAGACAGGATGGAAGTTTGAAAAACTAGGCCCCAAACAGTACATAATTCAAAGAAAAAAAAGAGGTGCAAGATGGAATTGTCCTCCCACCCACCCTTATGTTGTATAAACAGAACATGCACACTTTAACAAACCAAACATTTCAGCGCCAGGGTCTGCCACACGACTGTGGCTGAAATGATTGGTTCGTTTGGGCCCCCACAAAACAAGCTGGCAATTAATCTGTCCCTGCACAAACTGGCTCTACGGAGGCAAGATGTCGTCCTCATCCTCCGATTCCTCACCCTCTTCAGTGTTGTGTACATCCTCATCCTCACAGAGTATTAATTCGTCCCCGCTGGAATCCACAACCACAGGTCCCTCTGTACGTTCTGGAGGCTGGTCTCCCTGGAAGAGTTGATAATTCATTTTATGAACATCATCTTCTCCACATTTTGTGGAAGCAACCTCCTACGCCTTTTGCTGACAAGGTTCCCGGCTGTACTAAACACTCTTTCGGAGTGCACACTGGAGGGGGGGCAACTCAGGTAAAATAGAGCCAGTTTGTACAGGGACCTCCAAATTGCTTCTTTTTCCTGCCAGTACAGGTACGGACTGTCTGACATGCCTACTTGGATGCTGTCACCGATGTAATCCTTTAACAGACAGACGCACGCTTGTCGCTGCTGCTTTAAGGATGCAGGTGCGGCTACAGCCCACACATTTCACAAAGACAGAAAAAAAAAGAAGAATTTTTTAATTGTTTGTGGAGCGCACTTTGAGGGTTGCACCACCCTTTAACAGACAGACACACGCTTGTCGCTGCTGCTTTAAGGATGCAGGTGCGGCTACAGCCCACACATTTCACAAAGACAGAAAAAAAATAAGAATTTTTTAATTGTTTGTGGAGCGCACTTTGAGGGTTACACCACCCTTTAACAGACAGACGCACGCTTGTCGCTGCTGCTTTAAGGATGCTGGTGCGGCTACAGCCCACACATTTCACAAAGACAGAAAGAAAAAGAAAATTTTTTTAATTGTTTGTGGAGCGCACTTTGAGGGTTACACCACCCTTTAACAGACAGACGCATGCTTGTCGCTGCTGCTTTGAGGACAGTATCATATGCAGTGACAGTAGACTTGTCAGAAATTGTTGGCACATCCTTCAGTCCGGACCAGATGTCCAAACCGGCCTTTGACTTATGACACAGGCGCACGCTTGGCGCTGCTACTGTGTTGCTGCACGTGCAGCTACATCGCACTCAAGTCACAAACACATAAAAAAAATATTTTTTATTTTTTGGAGCACTTTGAGGGTTACACCACCCTTTAACAGGCAGACGCACGCTTGTCGCTGCTGCTTTGAGTATGCAAGTGCGGCTACAGCCCACACAATTCACAAAGACAGAAAAAAAAATAATATTTTTATTGTTTGTGGAGCGCACTTTGAGGGTTACACTACCCTTTAACAGACAGATGCACGCTTGTCGCTGCTGCTTTAAGGATGCAGGTGCGGCTACAGCCCACACATTTCACAAAGACAGAAAAAAAAAGAAGAATATTTTTATTGTTTGTGGAGCACACTTTGAGGGTTACACCACCCTTTAACAGACAGACGCACGCTTGTCACTGCTGCGTTGAGGATGCAAGTGCGGCTACAGCCCACACAATTCACAAAGACAGAAAAAAAAAGAATATTTTTATTGTTTGTGGAGCACACTTTGAGGGTTACACCACCCTTTAACAGACAGACGCACGCTTGTCGCTGCTGCTTTGAGGATACAGGTGGAATCTAGACGGGATTTGGAACCGGGGACACACTACCTCCATCAATTGTCTAAATCCCACAGCACTAATGGCGGATACCGGACCCACGTCTAACACCAACATAGCAGTCAAGGCCTCAGTTATACGTTTTGCTTCAGGATGACTGCTGTCGTACTTCATCCTCATCGCTAGGGACTGTTGGAGGGTCAATAATTTGGTAAAAGTGGTGGTGTTCCTACTTCCTCTCTGGGATGATGAACAACTCCCAGCAGCAGCAACAGCACTAGGAGGAAGTGGTTCTTGATCTTTCCCTATTTTATTTTTTTCAGAGAAAGTTTGGTCCTCCATTTATGTTATATTGATATATACGTGCGGCTAAAGCGCACACAAACACAGAAAATATTTTTTTATTTTTGCTGGAGAGTAGTGCTCTTTCTGGGTTATACCACCCTTTAAGAAATGAGCCAGCCGGCTCTTTACTTATGGGACACAGGCGCACGCTTGGCGCTGCTCCTTTGTTGATGCACGTGCAGTCACAGTGCACACAATTCACAAACACAGAAAAAATATTTTGTTATTTGGTTTGGAGTGTACTTTGGGGGTTACAGCACCCTTTAACGGTCAAGCCAGCCGGCCCTTTACTTATGACACAGGCGCACGCTTGGCACTACTTTGTTGATGCACGTGCGGCTACTGCGCACACAATTCACAAACACAGAAAATATTTTTTTATTTGGTTTGGACTGGAGTGTACTTTGGGGGTTACAGCACCCTTTAACGGTCAAGCCAGCCGGCCCTTTACTTATGACACAGGCGCACGCTTGGCACTACTTTGTTGATGCACATACGGCTACTGCGCACACAATTCACAAACACAGAAAATATTGTTATTTGGTTTGGAGTGTACTTTGGGGGTTACAGCACCCTTTAACGGTCAAGCCAGCCGGCCCTTCACTCATGACACAGGCGCACGCTTGGCACTACTTTGTTGATGCACGTGCGGCTACTGCGCACACAATTCACAAACACAGAAAAAATATTTTTTTATTTGGTTTGGAGTGTACTTTGGGGGTTACAGCACCCTTTAACGGTCAAGCCAGCCGGCCCTTTACTTATGACACAGGCGCACGCTTGGCACTACTTTGTTGATGCACGTGCGGCTACTGCGCACACAATTCACAAACACAGAAAATATTTTTTTATTTGGTTTGGACTGGAGTGTACTTTGGGGGTTACAGCACCCTTTAACGGTCAAGCCAGCCGGCCCTTTACTTATGACACAGGCGCACGCTTGGCACTACTTTGTTGATGCACGTGCGGCTACTGCGCACACAATTCACAAACACAGAAAATATTTTGTTATTTGGTTTGGAGTGTACTTTGGGGGTTACAGCACCCTTTAACGGTCAAGCCAGCCGGCCCTTTACTCATGACACAGGCGCACGCTTGGCACTACTTTGTTGATGCACGTGCGGCTACTGCGCACACAATTCACAAACACAGAAAATATTTTTTTTTTTGGTTTGGAGTGTACTTTGGGGGTTACAGCACCCTTTAACGGTCAAGCCAGCCGGCCCTTTACTTATGACACAGGCGCACACTTGGCACTACTTTGTTGATGCACGTGCGGCTACTGCGCACACAATTCACAAACACAGAAAAAATATTTTTTTATTTGGTTTGGAGTGTACTTTGGGGGTTACAGCACCCTTTAACGGTCAAGCCAGCCGGCCCTTCACTCATGACACAGGCGCACGCTTGGCACTACTTTGTTGATGCACGTGCGGCTACTGCGCACACAATTCACAAACACAGAAAAAATATTTTGTTATTTGGTTTGGAGTGTACTTTGGGGGTTACAGCACCCTTTAACGGTCAAGCCAGCCGGCCCTTTACTTATGACACAGGCGCACGCTTGGCACTACTTTGTTGATGCACATGCGGCTACTGCGCACACAATTCAGAAACACAGAAAATATATATTTTTTTGGTTTGGAGTGTACTTTGGGGGTTACAGCACCCTTTAACGGTCAAGCCAGCCGGCCCTTTACTTATGACACAGGCGCACACTTGGCACTACTTTGTTGATGCACGTGCGGCTACTGCGCACACAATTCACAAACACAGAAAAAATTTTATTTTTTTAGCACTTGGGGGGAGCACCCCTGATGGACAGAGCACCCCCTGGACAACACTACAGCACCCCTTTAGGACTGGGACACTGCACAGGACTTTGGAGTGGACACAGCCTCTATGGAGAACTGACTGCACACACAGTCCAGCCAGCCCCTATGGACTTTGAAGTAGTGGACACAGCCCCTATTAACAACAGCAGCACAGCACAACACAGCCAGCCCCTATGGACTTTGAAGTAGTGGACAACAGCAGCACAGCACAGCACAACACTACTCTGCACTACACTACACTACACTACACAGCCCAGCCAGCCCTAACTCCTACCCTCCCTCTTCACTGTCCACAGCCGAGTGAGAAAATGGCGCCGACGCGGGTACCTTATATAGGATCCAAAACATGCGAGACCTGGAAGGCGGGATGATGACGTTTTGCCTCGATTTCAGATCCGAGTCAGGCTCGACTTTTCCCGATCTGACTCGGATCAGGGGGGCTCGGGGGGGTTCGGATTTCAGGAATCCGAACCCGCTCACCCCTAATAGTTATACAAATATAGTTGACAACTTTTGACTATAAGCAGCAGTATATGGTGTATTAAAATTATCTTTATATCATTGGTTAGAAAGAGGTCTGAAAAATTAACAACAGTCTCAATGGGGTCATATGTGATGCCCCTTTTTAACCAAAGTAATTGCCTCAATATAGGGCCTGATTCATTACGGATTGCTATTGTCATTGCAATAATGATTACGCATGCAGTTCAACTGCGATAGTATGCTAATTCTTTGCGATCGCAATGCCGCCGCAGCACTACATAAGGACGTCCACTTTACCTTACACACGTCCGTAATGTTTAGCAAAACTGCGACACCATCGGTACAATGGAGTACCATTGCAGCCTCACACACACTTGCACAAGGTCAGACCTTACTCGGAAATTGCAAACTTCAGCGTATGCTATCAGGCCATAGGCTGCATAGGGCATCGCAGTATATAATTTATGCACGCTCATGCAACAGCATTCAAACGCACTGGCACGCCTGTGTTTCGTGGACCACCTCCCGTCACCTCCCACAAAACGGCACTTCCTGTAAATCACTCTGCGATGGGTCTGCGTAGTCACTGCAATTGCAATCCCGATCACAGTGGTCGGTTCGCTCACTCGCACTGCGATGCATGCGCCGAACGTAACAATTGGCCGATTGCGTGCGTATTAGCAACTGCGATCCAACCTGAATCAGGCCCATAGTCCTCATTGATGTATAATGTCATAAATGAACACAGTTTAGTCACAACCTATGCTAGTGTCTGCTGGCCTTCAGATAGCCAGCAGGCAGCTTAATCTGCTGTTTGGGCTGCATGAATACTTCATGCTGATGCTCTGGTCTCATCATGTGATCTGATGTCTTCCCAGAAATATGATGTGCGTGCCCCTTGTGAGCCCCAAAAGCCTTTGTACAGATACATGCTGTTCTGCATAAAATAAAAATAAAACATTTTATTATTATTTTTTCACATTACATATATTATCACTGAGCCTGAAGCTAATGTTCTGCTCAAAATAAATAATGTTCCAGTTCACTGTGGGGAACCACAACAAAGACGGCACTGTTTTTAGAACCTTGGGATGAAAGAGTTAACAATTTGCAAAAGGGAACAGTATGATGATACATGTCATGTTCATATTACCTTTTGCTTTGGCCTTGCTTTCCCAGGGCCATCCCCGTGTCTGCTCAAATGAACCATGAACAGCTAATGTGTTTTAGATGCCCCAAGCTCCACTTAGCACATACAGTTTGTCAATGATGAAATAATGAATTAACCATAATGTGCATTACTGTTGAAATATCCAGCTAAGTATGTGACATTTGTAGTTAATTGATGGAATTTCTCAAATGAGATCCCTGTTGTCAGAATGTAAGACCCACTACAGATAGATGTATATATGTTCACTGGGGTTCAAGACTTTACAATAAACACCTAAAATGGATAACAACATATTTGTAGGCCATGTGCTGTCTCGGTAGAATTCATAAAGAGGGCTGTTGAGATATCCAGAGGGTCAGGGTACTTATGAGGGTGTGGTCAAATCCAGAAGATGTGGTCACGCTCACTCTAAAAAAAAACAAAAAAAACAATGTAAAATATGCACATAGTCCCCCTTAGCAGTCAGCCTGGGCCCTTCCAACAGGCTTGGGCTCGGTTATTTAGTAACTGCCCCCTACCCCTCTCATCACCCCTCTCTGCTCATAGACTACAGTCTCCAACATGGTGTGAACTTTTGAACTTGGTTTTGTAATTTATATGCAAGTTCAATGAATATCAAGTTATTCAAAAGGAGAAAACAGAATAGTTCTTTGTACATATATCAATATTAACTGGTAGTCCATTACACAGTTCACTGTCAGGTGGGTAGTGTACAATACAGTACTCAGTCATTGCAAGCCAAGTGTAAGTCAATTAAGGCCAGTTATACCCTAGTGTGCAATACAAAGTCCAGTTCCTGACACAAAGTTCAAAGTAGAGGACCAGTCACTGGTGGTAAGATGTAGGATATAGGAGTCTATTTATCAAGCAGTGAAAAGCGTGGAGAAGTGAATCAGTGGTGAAGTTGCCCATAGCAACCAATCAGCTTTGAAGTAGCATTTATCAAGTACAGTCTATAAAATAATAGGTAGGAGCTGTTTGGTTGCTATGGGCAACTTCTCCACTGCTCCACTTCTCCACACTTTTCACTGCTTGATAAATAGACCCCATAGTATGTTTATACGCTTTTTTGTTTTGTAAGCTTCCATCAGCCTGAGTTATGGCATTAACAAGGAGATGACATGGAGCTATCAATGCCTGTCAACAGAAGAGTCTTAAGGTAAATGTGAGACCCAAAGGGAGGTGCACTCAGGTGTCTATACCAAGCCGTTTGCACTGGGACTATACAGTATAGTGGAAGTAGTGGAAGAAAGAGGAGAGGTCACATTGCATCTCTATGCATAGGTGAAACAGTTGTCTCTCTTGTCTCAGCATCAGCTTGGTCTTGACCTACCAACATGCTTTGTTCAGCATCCACAGTGCAGTTTAGGGTTGTCTGGGCAGCATGTAAAATGCTACAGAAATAACTCAATTAAAACAACAAGAAGAGTTTTACAAGAAATACTTCTAAAGGATAGCATACAGATGTGTAGCTCCAAATGGACTGCTGAGTTATGGATATTGGAATTACCATAATATTATGTACATGACAACCCTTTGGAGCCATTCCTCATCTATGTTGGCTTATTTGCATACTGTCCATAAGGAATACAGCTTTGATATAACGCAAACTGGTGTCATTTTTTAATGACATAGCAGACTTGATAGATTAGATATTGTCCAACATGACCCATTTCACAATATTGCTGCCATGTTCATGGTGGAAGATATCCAGCTGTACATTACAGGAAGGCTTTAAGATTTACTCATACTCAGCTCTATGTATTTATGGCAGCCTTGACAGAACCATCGCACACACAGCATGAGAGCACTTTACTATTCACAATAAATAATTACTCAAGTTGTTCCTCTGGTATTTGTAGTAATAACATTTATCACAGCAAACTCATTTGGTATTAATGTGAGTATAATTTGTATGCAGGAAGTCCATAGCAATTTAGCACTATGGAATGTAACACTTGTAATGTGATACTGAATAATCTTTACTGTCCATTAATTGCAGAAAACTGCTATTTCTCATATTAATATGACTTGAGAAAACTCCTACAACCATAAACCCAAGATATAAATTAAATGAGCATTTAATTTATAATCATCTCATGTCTCAAGAAAAGGAAGCTCTGTTCCATAAAAATGCACAAGTCTTATGTACATTGCAGAAATGCATCAACACTTCCTGTGGACAGACACGCTAGCTTGCAAATTTAGATTTTATATAAATACAATATACATTCTCCCTGTGCCTGTGTGGGTTTCCTCTGGGTACACCGGTTTCTACCCACAATCCAAAAATATGCTGGTAGGTTAATTGGCTACTGACAAAAAATGAACCCTAGTGTGTATGTGTGTGAGCATGTAGTAGAGAATATAGGGCCTGATCCAGCAGCGATCACAAATGCGATTTTGCACGCATTGTTGCATTTTGCGCATGCGTATATATGCATCGATATGTGCATACGCAAACACTTCACTGCGAACGGGATTGTGACACACAATCCTCATCACAGAGTGATTGACAGGAAGTACCATTTTGGGGGTAGTGACGGGGGGTGGTCGGCGAAACGGAGGCGTGCCAGTGTGTTTGAACACCGTTGCAGGGGCGTGCATAAATTAGCCACTGTGATGCAATACGCAGCTTGAGCTTTCACTGTATGTGATGAGGTTAGCAATTCCTGAGTAAGGTCAGACCTTGTGCAAGTGTGCGCGAGGCTGCGATTGTGCTCAATGTTACCAGAGTTTTCGCAGGCTTGCTAAATATTACGGATGTGTGTGAGGTAAAGGGGGCGTCCTTATGTTAGGTTGCGTATGGCATTGCCATATCTTTGCAGTGAGACTGTGTGCGTAATCGCTATTGCGATCCATACTGAATCAGGCCCATAGATTGTAAAGTCCACTGGGAGAGGGTCTGATGTGCATGGCTAAATATTCTCTGTAAATAGGGGAGCCACACCAACTGCCTGTGATGTTTGGCAGCATTTGGGGTGGCAGTTGGTGTGGCTCCCTTATTTGAATATTAGACTGCACTGCAGCCCCACCTCTGGAGCCGCCACATCTAAGGATTTAACACTTTGACTAAGTTTTTTCCATTTGGATACTTCACTTGCTTTGTATTTAGATTTTTCATTTTCACAAACATGGTATTTCAGTTTTTGAATGTTAAAGGGGAGATGGTGGGATATATTTACTAAAGTGAGCATTTTTAGAAGTGGAGATGTTGCCCACAGCAACCAATCAGACATTTATATAGCACCTTCTAGTAGATAATAGCTAGAATCTAATTGGTTCCTTTGGGCAACATCTCCACTTCTAAAAATTCTCACTTTAGTAATTTACCCCGGTGCCTCACACCATTGTTCTCATCACAGGAGACGGAACCTGCCTGTTCTGATCCCTCTCCTATCTCATGTGTGACACTCAGCTAATGGCTAGCGAGGTATGTGAACTAATTATGAGGCACGTGGTGGACAACTGGGAGGAGTTCTCCATCATGTCCCAGTACAGCAAGGGGGACAACTACACCAGCTCAGCTGAGTACCTCCTTGACATGACCTAACCCTTTATTTATGGTGGTTTATGCGAACTGGTGGCAGCTAGGCAACTATTCGAGGTTGTCTTCGAAGTTGAAATGAAAATATCGAAGGTTTAATCATTTATATTTATATTAAGGGTACAACACTGTTTGGCGCTTTTTCATTCTTCACCCATTTCAGATCAATTCACCGACTCACATATCAGTTCACTGAAGGAGAAAGATGTCACCAATCAAACAGAAGTGTTATCTTAAATCATATATGGGATTATGTTATTTACATTGGTTTACTTTTATGTTTTGGTTTCATTATTCACACAGTAGCATCACGTAAATTTGTATATCACAAGTTATAGTATAAACCCCTTATATAGAAATTAAATATTTTATGAAATGTACTGTCGAAGCTGGATAATTGGCTGAGACAAGATCAGCTTATAATTAGATCATAACTACGCCATCTTGCGAATGGCAGCTAGACTCCATCTTAAAAATAAGAATCTGCAAGACGCCATTTTGCAACCAGCACCATTTTAAGTTACAACTCACGAGCTAAGTACAGATGGCAATGTTTTTGATAATCTACCAAAAACAACTAGAAAAACAGCCTCCTGAGAAAAGTAAATAGAATAGACAATACACCAGAATACTGTGAGTGTTTTACATACAAATTGGGAATCCCTGTATATAGACAAGTATAGTTGTGGCAATTGTAATATAACGCAGACATTGATCTACACAATTGAATTTGTCTGAATCTTAAACAGGTTTTAGTCCCACTCCCAGACAGAATGGCCCCAGCTTCACAGCTGGGGGTAACACATTTGCATTGCAGTTTGAAACTGTAAGTAAGGAATGAGATGTGTATGTATGTGTGTGTGTATGTATATATATATATGTATGGTGAGCTTTAAACCAGGTAACATTTTTTCAGTCTAAACTATGTGATAGCAGCTAACAGGTTTCCATCAGTGTGACGGATAGTGTAGGACCTGCAGAAAGTGGGGTCCCGTGATGTGGGCTGCGGGCTTAAATGCATTGATCAATCCATGAACTAAATCCCCATTATTTATTTACTTATTTATACATCATTGTGAGTGTTTAAACATGGTGAGTGCTGGGTTTTCTGTTTTTATTTATTTAAGCAATATGGTCACAGGCCACTTGCACCCCAGTCCTGGGAATGGCGAGTGCAGGTCTGCACCCCAGATCTAGGAGTGGCGAGTGCAGTGGATTTCTGACTTTGTTTATGCGGTTAATTTTTATTAACCTTTTGTGATCATAGCTTTCTCATGCACCCCATGTGCATACTCGTTTATATTAACCTGTGTCAGCTGTCTTTTTGGTAGTGTGATAGAAGCTATGTCAGGTGACTGCCTTACCTTTAAAAGCCATTAGCTGGCAGGTGAGCTTTAAACCAGGTAACATTTTTTCAGTCTAAACTATGTGATAGCAGCTAACAGGTTTCCATCAGTGTGACGGATAGTGTAGGACCTGCAGAAAGTGGGGTCCGTGATGTGGGCTGCGGGCTTAAATGCATTGATCAATCCATGAACTAAATCCCCATTATTTATTTACTTATTTATACATCATTGTGAGTGTTTAAACATGGTGAGTGCTGGGTTTTCTGTTTTTATATATATATATATGTGCGTGCGTGTATATATATATATATATATATATATATATATATGTTAAGTCCATCACAGATAGAATCTCATGTATAAACACCGCACATTACGCACAGTTGCGCTGCTAACATGACGCTCAGATGTGCACGCATGCAGCTAATAAACAGCGTTCGCATGCAGGTTATTGTGCAACCTACATGCGAACGCTGTTTATTAGCTGCATGCGTGCACATCTGCCCCAAATCAGATAAACCTAACTAGCATCTTTTCCCATATCCCTAATACTTACATAATACACACTTACACAAAAGGTTCCATAGCTATAAAGTAAAAGATCCAAGTTTTATTCATTTATTACAAATGCTGTGAAATAAAGACTATTTTGGTATCTAAGGTTTCATACGTGATAAGTAAGCCGTGATTGATATTATACTGATCCTCAGCTTTCCGGTACCATCGGTGTGAAGATCAGAACATGCGTTCGCAACTTATGGACCGTAAAGACATAAAGAACCAAATGTGAAACCAACAGCCTAGATTTGCATACAGGGGAAATAGAGGAGGCAACAAGCTGTTAGAGGCTGTTCTGTGTCCATTTGACCCAACCTGTTAAATGCCCTGTAACAAATGCACCCGCACTGGGAACCAATGGGATCAGCAACAAACTCCTCTATTGTTTGTCTATTTCTGGGGGGGTATAATATGTGTGCTCTGACCCGGGGTTTCTAGTCTTCTTGCTGATTGCTGATTGACGGAGGTTATCTTGCTGATGCCGGGATCTGGTCCAGAGCGCTTGCGTATGTATAACTGTACTTGGGTCTGTATAATTTCTTTGCGCTAAATTGTACTTAGATCATAGCATGTAACTGACTGTACTTTTACTTGAATAATACTTTGTGCTTTGGAACTACAGGTTCAAGGTCTAGAGTCTTTATTTACTGTATGACTGCGTACGCAAAATAGCGTCATCCTTAGAGGTTTATAGGAAGGATATTAGAAGGTATAGGCAGGAGCGTATAGAGATTGAAATCCAGTATCCTTAGTTGGGGGCTCATAGTGAAGTCACGTACCTAATCACACAATACATACGGTTATCGATGTCTCACCAAAGGGTGGATGGTGGCCACACGCACTTTTCCCTCCAACCACTCGGTGCTGAGAGATCGCTATCCGTTATCATGTGAATCAAGGTACGCTGACTAGAATCCAGGGACAAGAGAGGAAAAAGTTTGTTTTCCTTTGTTGATAGTATTTTATGTTAAAAGGGGGCGCCGCAGTATTGCGCATGCGGCTGAGTCCCAGTTTTGCACGCACGGTAAAGATGCACTTTTGCGTACACAGCTAAGGGTAAGTCATACGGTTGTGTAGTAGTCGCATTATTGTGTACGCGACTAGTCGCACAATAGCGTATACGTATTTCTGGTTGTGCTGCCACGTGTTTAAACAAAGCCGTTGAGGTTTACATTTTTCAATTGTTGCCAATAACTGGGTTAACATGTATTTTTCTGCGCAGGAAAAAAGTGTGTAAATGTGAGTGTTTGTTTAGGGTGTAACACGGGACCTAAATGTTAAGGGTATCGTAGGACCCTTAAGTGCTAGGCGCAGGAGTTGGCCTAGTGACTCGGTAGCAGCATACCGTTTACTTTTACACAGAGCAGGTGTATGGTTTGTTATTTTTGTTAGGGTTCGGCTCCCAACGTGATTATAGTGTTCAGTAATCAATGTGTGTGATCTGTTAGGCTTATTTGAACATTATAATTGAACCACATAATCTTGGCTAGATTTTGATTGTGAGCTGGTGAGAGGGTGGACGAAATCAACTGGAACAAAAAGGGTACTTTGCTGCCCCCTAGCAGTTGAAACGTAGTCAAAAAGGGATTTTATTGTATGGGAGCATCTTCCTTCCATAGGTAAGTGAAGGCATCTAGAGGTCCTTCATAGGGTTTGGTGGATACACCCTTTTTCAAGTGAAAGTATCTTGACTATCTTTCGCCAGTTTAAATCTTTATTGAAAAACGTAGGAGTTGTCTCAAGATGGGAGCCACGCAAACAATAGAGATGTTAGACAATGATGTACTGCTAATGGAGGCGCCGCTTGGATCGGCCCATTTTATTATGCATACTAAGTACAGTACTTGTGCAATAAGGTATTGTGACGTATGGTTTAAAATAACGATGAAGAGTGTTAGACCGTTTCCCAGAATTGGTAGTTTTGATAAAGATGTATTGGATAAAGTCCGGTACCACATCAGTCTGATGCTTTCTCGAGGTAAGAAGGTAAAATTTTATGAATGTTTAAAATTGTGGCAGCATGAAGGGGATGCGTGGCTTAAAAATGTGCAAGCGACACAAACTAGCATCGCGAACGCATTGCCAGAAAATACACCCGCAGCGCTGGATTGCAATGCGTGCGAGCCGCAAAATAGCACGCACGTGCAGCAAGGTAGCGTTGCGGAATTTATTGCCAGCAGTTCACGCGCACCACCGCCACCTTATGTGGATGGGGGAAAAGTACAGTTATCGAAAAAACCTATAAAAATGTAACAAGCAATCTGTACCCTCTCTTAAGCAACCATAAAGAAAATGTTCATGATGTGGATGATGAGCCTATTGTAATGTCTGCCATTTCCCATGCTGTACAAATGATAGATGCTTTACCACGACAATCACGAGTGGTGCCGCCATCTCCATCGGTAACAGCAAGGGAAGTGCTAACACCCTCTGCACCCGTAGAGGAAGTTGTTAATACCATACGTAGCAGCAACAGATTAAACCCCCAGCCAGGTAACAAGGTGAAAGGTAGCAGCGCAGCCGGTCTGCATCCCATTCGTACAATAACTGTTCCGAATGGAAATGCAGATGCGAACGGTGTAGTGCCCACGAGGGAAGTGGTAATGCATTGTCCTTGGACAAGGGCAGAACTAAATTCCACCATAAATGATTTCCCCGATCCCAAAAAGGAACTAGCCAAATGTCAAAGATTTTTGAGGAATTTGGGTAGTTCTCATGAGCCAACTAATAAAGATTGGCGAGTGGTGTTAAGGGCCTGTCTATATCAACGTGACTAAATTTATCACGGATTGTGTATTGGATGGTGAAGTTCCCTTAACAGACCAAGTAAACCAAGGTAACATTTCCTGCATTGTAACTCAATTGGGTATATATTTTCCAGTAGTAGTTAACTGGAACAAAATTTTCACCATCAAGCAAAAGGAGAGTGAATCTGCAGAAGATTATTGCGACCGGGCTCTGCAGGCTATCACCCAGTACACTGGGTTAGAGGATATTAAAGATAGCACTCACCACAGGGGAATGATAGTCACCATACTCATGGACGGTCTTAAAGAGAACCTAAAAACCCGGGTTCAGACCTCACAGCCTGGCTGGAGGGGAGTCACAATAGATACCCTCATAGAATCCGCCATAGAACATGATAAAAACATCTCAAAGAAGAGAGAGACACAGAGCAAGAAACTAATGGCTGTCAGTATTCAAGCTCTGGAAGGAATGACGGTAACATCACAGCCAGCAGACACACCTGCACCCACACCTGCACCTGAACAGTTATACACCCTCACTAATCCTACACCACAGCAAACACACCCTTATCCCACTTATCCTACACAACCACAAGTCCCATACTACCCACAAGCTCCATACCTCCCACAATATCCTTTTCCTCAATATCCTTACCCATACCCACCACCTTTCTCTCCAGCACAACCCACAAAACAATCCTTCCCACGGAAGTGTTTTAATTGCAACCAGCCAGGACACATAAGTAAGAGCTGCACGGCAAAGAGGATAGGACCCCCAAACCAGGGATCACCTGGATATCCCCATAAGGGATATGCACAGAGACCACCAAATGTCCAACAGGCACCAGCTCCAATTGTGGCCATTAATGCTTTATTGGAGAGTGGGAGCCAATGCTAGGAGTTGGGTCATACTTGTGGTCTGCAGATAGACAGGTTAACGGGAAGTACTAGAAAAAAAACTGGTAATGGTAATTGATGTAACTAATACCCAATCTCTGTTCTGCTTTCTACCCTGTGCCCTAATACCCTGACTGTCAGTATTTTTCTTTTGCCATCTAGGGGGAGGTGTACACTACACATGGACACGAGTGTCCCATGGGTTCATAGACAACCCCAGTATCTTCTCCCAGGCCTTATATGACTGTTTATAATCTTTTCAACCTGCCGATGGATCTGTTCTAATGTAAAATGTGGACGATTTATTGTTGTATTTAGGTAATGTTTAAATGATATTAAACTGTTGTGCTTTATCTCTCACACACAGGACACAAGGTCGCTAAGGACAAACGGCAGCCATGCCAGGCTAATGTCAAATACTCAGAATACTGTCCAACCCACGGGCCCAGGCAACATTTAGAGCAGTAGAAATTGATAACAAAATTTAAATTGCAGGAATTTGTGTACAAATACAGTATCCCTAGAATAATTGAATATAGGAGGGATACTCATTTCACAAGTAATGTCTTCTATAACCTGTGTAAGGTGATGGGTATTTATATCAAGATCATCCCAGACCATCTGTCTACCAGTCCCCCTTTGAGATACTGTTTAACAGGCAGCCTCATGTGAAAATATGATAATGAGGTTACTGTGCAGTGTCTCACGAAGATGAGTAAGAACAACTGAAATTTAAAATGTTATTAACTAACATGACTGAAGCAAATTCTCATGATGTTAAACCTGGAGAATTTGTTATGATCCAATTTTTTTTTTTAGCTCAGGTTGTTTGACTGATCGGTGGAAAGGTCCGTATCTGACGTTGTTGACAAAGTACCACATCCTCAAAGGGTGGCCGGGGAAGATACATGGGTCCATTCCACTCACTATAGGGAGGTTAACCAACCGGTGGAGATACAAGGCGGAGACGAGGCAGATAACATGGACCTGTCGATTGCGAGCTTGTGCCGGGAGGATTAAAAAGGAGACAGTGGGAAACCTGAGCTAAAAGAAAACTGTAGATCAGTGTTGCAGCAAGGGATTGTTCTGCTGTGTTCATTTTTGTATTCTTCTTCCAGAGTTTCCGTCATCTTGGTTTGTTTGGGGATACCCAGTTTCTGTAATGGAGGACCGATAGAGGAGATGGGAGCTGATGGCAGTGCTGATGGAGTGGAGTCAGGAGGAGTGCAATGACAATCAGGGGTGTGTCTGACCAATCTTAGTACTGTTATTGTTAAGAGAGCTATAATTCCGGATATTCGGGGACGGTGTGGAGGTTTATCATCTGAAGATTCCTGTATTTGTGAGCTTTGTGGGTCCCTAGTTGATGAGAACTGTATTCAACAGTGCCAGCCTAAATATAACCCGTACTAGGGTGGGTATCCTTTAGAGGATTATCATAGCATGGTAGGAAAAGTGTTAAATCAAACTGATTGCTGGGTGTGTTCACATGTGCCACAAGGACAGCATAACGTAGGGTTGGTGCCATTTCCGCTGAATATCACGGAAACTTTGGAATTACAAAACGGGAAAACATTGGATGGAAAATTCCTCTCATCCAAACCACCTCATTTCAAACTCTATCAATTCCAAGTAGATAGATCACTTTCATGTTTAAACATAACCAATCCCAATAAACCCGGGAGTTGGGAAGTGACGGGGAATAATCAGATGATGACCTTCTCACAGAGAGCTGATAATGAGTCCATAAACCATGATCTGTTACGCTCAATTAAATCTAGTGGGAAACATTTTAGGTACCAGTACACATTGAGTTCCACCAAAGAAAATATTGGTAAGGTACAAGATGGTTATTGTGCTAAAGTAATGCAACCAGAGACTTGCATGTACCAGATGGAAGACCCTGAGATAGGATTGTTTGCAAGGGAAATGTGTTTAATGATAATGATGCATACTATTCCTTATGTTCTCCCCGATAATGTGTATTTTATATGTGGAAGAAAGGCGTATAAGTGGCTCTCCCCGAGTTCCGAAGGTTTGTGTTACCTGGGAAGAGTAGTCCCAGAAGTTATGACCCTCACACATGTTGAAATGCTCGGTATCCATAAAAACGCACCATCACCATATCTTCACACGCAGTATGAACACAGAGGCAAACGAAATATGACACCTGGTGACGTGCATAAAGTCACTCAGTTAATTAGTGAGACAACTGGCTTCCAAGTTTTAGTCGCACTGGATCTCACCAGAATCGCATGGGGTACATTAAATTTTAGATATATTCAGGAACTTGCTAAATTAATAGATAATATCACCGAGATGCATGATGGCACATTCAAGTATACAGGGAGAGACTTGCAAGCATACAAGAAAGAACTGGTGCAACACAGACTAGTGTTAAATTATTTAACTGCTGTTACTGGAGGGTATTGCATAACTTTGGCCACCCAGTTTGGAGTAAAGTGCTGCACATATATTACTAATAACACCAGTGACCCCAAGGAGGTGATAGACTGGAAGATGGATGAAATTCTGCAGCTAAAATGGGAATTTCGGAAGAACCATAATGCTTCAGTGACTGAAGTAGAGGAAAAGGTAGAGGAATGGGTGTCATGGTTGAACCCCATGAAGTGGTTCTCAGGTCTATGGGAGTGGGTCCAGGAAATGATCGCAAACATAGGTAAACTCCTGATCCTTATATTGGTTGTCATCATGGTAATTGGCATATGTGTCAAGTGTGTTCCTAATGTGTTGAAGTGTGGAAAATGTAATAATAAGGTAAATCGGAAGAGCAAAATTATGATGGTGGTTAATAGTACCCATATGAATACTGTGATAAATGTAGAATTGCATTACAACCCTGAACTAGAAATAGCATCATATAATGTATTATATTTAGATGTGCATAAAAAGTATTATCAAAATGTTATTTTAAAAACACCTCAAATAATGTAAGTCCCTAATTCCCCATCAAAACTTCCTTTATAGGACTGGTGCATCCCCACATCTTTCACATGATCTCCCAAGGTCCGCGGTGTGCATATAATAGTAGTTTTATGTCCCCAATCAGAGACACATTATTGATGGATTAAGAACCACCTTGTGCCATCCCCTAAGAACATTAAGTAATATACGTATGTATGCCTAAAATGAATTTTAACATCAGGATGTGATAGCATGTTGTTCGCTATCAAAGGGTGGACTGTCGGAGCTGGATAATTGGCTGAGACAAGATCAGCTTAAAATTAGATCGTAACGACGCCATCTTGCGAATGGCAGCTAGACTCCATCTTAAAAATAAGAATCTGCAAGACGCCATTTTGCAACCAGCACCATTTTAAGTTACAACTCACGAGCTAAGTACAGATGGCAATGTTTTTGATAATCTACCAAAAACAACTAGAGAAACAGCCTCCTGAGAAAAGTAAATAGAATAGACAATACACCAGAATACTGTGAGTGTTTTACATACAAATTGGGAATCCCTGTATATAGACAAGTATAGTTGTGGCAATTGTAATATAACCCAGACATTGATCTACACAATCGAATTTGTTTGAATCTTAAACAGGTTTTAGTCCCACTCCCAGACAGAATGGCCCCAGCTTCACAGCTGGGGGTAACACATTTGCATTGCAGTTTGAAACTGTAAGTAAGGAATGAGATGTGTATGTATATATATGTATATATATAGATATATATATATATATATATGTATATATATGTTAAGTCCATCACAGATAGAATCTCATGCATAAACACCACACATTACGCACAGTTGCGCTGCTAACATGACGCTCAGTAGCGAATGCACAATAACCTGCATTCGAACGCTGTTTATTAGCTGCATGCGTGCACATCTGCCCCAAATCAGATAAACCTAACTAGCATCTTTTCCCATATCCCTAATACTTACATAATACACACTTACACAAAAGGTTCCATAGCTATAAAGTAAAAGATCCAAGTTTTATTCATTTATTACTAATGCTGTGAAATAAAGACTATTTTGGTATCTAAGGTTTAATACATGATAAGTAAGCCGTGTTTGATATTATACTGATCCGCACTTTATCCACAGCTTTCCGGTACCATCGGTGTGAAGATCGGAACATGCGTTCGCAACTTATGGACCGTAAAGACATAAAGAACCAAATGTGAAACCAACAGCCTAGATTTGCATACAGGGGAAATAGAGGAGTCAACAAGCTGTTAGAGGCTGTTCTGTGTCCATTTGAACCAACCTGTTAAATGCCCTGTAACAAATGCACCCGCACTGGGAACCAATGGGATCAGCAACAAACTCCTCTATTGTTTTTCTATTTCTGGGGGGGTATAAATATGGGTGCTCTGACCCGGGGTTTCTAGTCTTCTTGCTGATTGACGGAGGTTATCTTGCTGATGCCGGGATCTGGTCCAGAGCGCTTGCGTATGTATAACTGTACTTGGGTCTGTATAATTTCTTTGCGCTAAATTGTACTTAGATCATAGCGTGTAACTGACTGTACTTTTACTTGAATAATACTTTGTGCTTTGGAACCACAGGTTCAAGGTCTAGAGTCTTTATTTACTGTATGACTGTGTACGCAAAATAGCGTCATCCTTAGAGGTTTATAGGAAGGATATTAGAAGGTATAGGCAGGAGCGTATAGAGGCTGAAATCCAGTATCCTTAGCATTAAGGTGGAATTAGACATGTCATTAATTGGTTAAGCAACTTCAATTTATTGTCATTGTTCTATAACATTAACATGTACTATCAATGAAAAACAAACTTGTTATTCTTCCAAAGATACTAGAGCAGAAAACTACTCAAGAAACTAGAAACCAAGTAAGTTTATCTGGACTTCATCCTACCTGCATTATGAAAAAAATAAATTTTTAAACCTTATTGTTAAGGCTTGATAAAACGGAATAGGTATGGGATGCTAGCAGTCGGGATCCCAGCTGTCAGAATACCGACTCCGGCATCCTGACAGGGCTGGCATACCGACACTTGTTGTTCTGTATGCTAACCCTCCCCCTCTCCCTACCCTAACCCTCCCCCTTTGGTGCCTAACAATAACCTCCCCCCTAGTGCCTGAACCTAACCTCCCCCTACCCACACCCTAAACCTAGCCCTCCCCTCTTAGTGCCTAACTCTAACTCTCCTAGTGCTTCACCCTAACCCTCCCCCCCCATCCCGCTACTTACCTTCGGTATCCCTGTGGTCGGGATGCGGCCGCCGGGATACTGACTGTATCCCGATAAAACAATAATGCATTTTGATTGTAGGAGACTAAACAGGCTATGACTGGAATGAAATATCTAATAACAGTATGAGGCTACAACATATTGAGTAACAGAGCAGATGTATTCCTGTTGAGCTTTCCTCTGGGACCAAGAATCTTCCACGCTCCGTGTACTGCTAATAATTTAGAGATAACCATCAAGCACTGCTCACCCACTACACTATTCACCTCTCTGCCAATAGTAATAAAAAATGAACGCTGTGTAAATTAAGTTTGTGGCACCTGTGAAATAAAAATGGTTAATATAGTGTTTATAGCTCCTTTATGAAAAAGTAATAGTGATGGTGGGTCCCGTTTACAAAGTTACTCTGCCGCAGATGACAAATAAGAACTTTCCCTATGTTACCCTGAATCTTCAATCTCTCCAGAGATTAATAGGGGTATTCAATATGGGTGCGATAACATCGTTTTTTGCGTTAATATCGCACTTTTAAACGTTTTTGCGTTAATATCACTTGTTTTAGTTTTACACCGTATTCAATTTCAAAGACTTATCGCAGTTTTAAAAAGTCTTTGATAAAAAACGGTGATAACTTTTCACCATTGAATAGGTGTCGAAAAAAAGTGCAGAATTGGGGTTTAGGGGTGCAGGCTTAAAAAAATAGCCTGCACCCCTGAGATTGACATTTAAAAAAGAACTGTGTCAAAAAAAGTTTTGAAAAAAAATAGGGACACCCCAAAAAATTAATTTAAAAATTGGGGTGCTAAAAAATAAAAAGGGAAAAAATTGTTAAACAATAGGCAAATAGGTTCAGGGCTATTCTGCATGTATGCGGCAGATGTTTTCTAGAATAGAATTATAGCGGCAAGTGCACAAATGCAGAATTTTTAAAAACTTACTTTAGGGACATCAAAATATGCTAGTACCCATTTTCATGTACCCCAAATTTGATGGGACTACTTAAAAAAACAAAAAAAATAACCTAAGTGCTCTTCTGCATCACTTCTTCAATGTCGGGAAAAAAACACCTGCTGCGGCTATTTAAAGCCCCGACTTTCAATAAAAGGCTAAAACGGGGGTACCCATAGTGTTCCCCCATGTTTTTACAACTTTAGGGGGGTCTTACAATTATTTTAAGGAAAAATTCGTAACTTTACGCAAATCCAACTTCGGAGTTTCCCGTTTTCGTTAACTTGATATTGAATACGGGGATAAACGGGAGCGCGCACCATACCTTAACGCAGAAAAAAACTCCGATATGAAACGTTAACTTCGCCAGGGAAGTTAACCTTTCATATTGAATACCCCTCTTAGTGTAGGTGCAGGCGGGGAGCACGAAGTCAGAGCTCGGCCTCAGCTCCTGCTCCACTGCATGTTGCCAGCGTCGGGGCCGAAGACGCGGCCGCGATTGATGACGTCACCGGAGTTTGTGCAGGCAGTGTCCTCTCTGGTACTCTCCTGTCTTATGGCGCACCTGCTCTAGATCCCAATCAAACTCTAATCTAGCCCTTGACCCTTGTCTAGGCTAGGGTCTTCCTCACTCTGGCTACCATGACTCCTGTCTGACTCCCAAATCCTCCCACTGGTCACTGGTTGACCAATGGATACACTAGCCTGCCTTTTCCGATTATGATTTAGCTATCATATCTGCCTTAGCCCCCCCCAATCTTGACTGTAAACTAGGCTTGCTACTCAAGGCCACAGCTTCAACCTTGTCACCAAATACACCCAATGCCCCGTTATCTCTGCCAGGCCTGGACTTTCTCCTTCAATACAGTCAGCCTTCTTTGGGCCTCAACCTTTACTGCCTCACTCTGACCCGATTGCTGATTTCCTGGTCACCACTGGTCACAACCACATACTGGAACCCCTGTTCAATACTGGCTGTCACCCACATGCTACAACTTCCTGCTTAATTTTTGCTTAACTAGAATCATACCTGAAACTGTTAAGAGCCTCTACTCATGCCATCTCCCTGCTCTAATTATAACCCAGACATACATGGTCTATACACTGCCCACTCATGATCCCATCTAGACCTCTGCACCATCATTGGCCTCTATATCTTACTGACCTCAGCTTCATAGTGGGTCCAATTATGCCTATAGTCCAATTGCTCCTCTACCCTATTACATCTTATGTCTGTCCTTTTCTGTTACCCTCTTTTGTATTTCTCCATGTAATGCTTATCCCATGCACTATAACCTATGTAGTTCACACAAGATACTTTATATCTCCATGTATTGCTTATCCCATCCTTTGTAACCATTTAGTGCATTCAAGAAACCTGTCTCTCCTGGTACGTTTGTGGATAGGATGAACAATGCACGGAACTGATTATCATGTTGTTCTCTTATTGTATTTTGTAATCATATCTCAAAGTATTATTCGCCCCATTGTAACTTAAGTAATGCACCCAAGAAGGCAGCATCACATCATACTTTTGTGAGTTGGATAAACAATCTATGGGTATCTAATACTTTGTGCTTCACACAGTACCGCAACCACTGTAGTGAGCCCAAGATGACTACATTTTTTGAAACATGGCTTCTTTCAGCCAAATATAAAGTGCCTTTGCAGTAGCATGGTACTGCTGTTTCAAGAGTTGTATATATATATATATATATATATATATATATATATTAGAGATGAGCGGGTTCGGATCTAAGAGAACCGAGCCCGCCTGAATTTGCAGACACGAGTCGGATCCAAGCAGGCTCGATTTTTCCCACCTGACTCGAAACCGAAGCAAAACCATAGAGTATGAAATCTCGGGGTTCGCGAGCTTACGTCTCTATGATCAATGTAGTATATAATGGACCATGCGGCAGACGCCATTTCACTCCGGCTGTGGAGACTGAATAGGGAGGGTGGGTAGTCTAGGGCTGGGAGAGTGGTCCTGTGTCCTGGGCTGGTGCACTGCTGATCCATTCTGCTGAGTGCTGATCCATTCTGGGCTAGTGCTCTGCTGTCTGCTGTGTCCTCCTGGGCTGGTGCTGCTGATCAATTCTGGGCTGGTGATCTGCTTCTGCTGTGTCCATCTGGACTAGTGCAGAATACATCTGGGCTGGTGCTGCGTCCATCTGGGCCCAAGTTCTGGACTCCCACCCCCCCAAAAAAAGTGTCTTTTAGTGTAATATATTTCTCTGTATGTGTGTGTATATATCCGTGTTAGGCTTAACCACAGTACCGCAGAAGATCCAGCCAGCAACGCAACTTGTTGCAAGCAACCTAGTGCTGCCAGAGTCCAGGCGTGCAAAAAAAAAAAAAAAACCATCAACACTAGTGTCTTTTATATTTTTCTGTGTGTGCATGCGTGTTAGGCATAACTGCAGTACCGCACAAGATCCAGCCAGCAACGCAACTTGTTGCAAGCAACCTAGTGCTGCCCGACTCCAGTTAAAAGTTCCGTAGCAGAAAAAATCAAATAAACTTGTCTTTTTTTTCTAATAATTGTCTGTTTGTGTTAGGCTTAGCTGCACAAGATCTATCAAGTTGCCAAAGCTAGCTAGAAGTGCTGCCCGACTCCAGTCGCATCAATCTGTGCTCTGGGCCCAAAGTACTGGAGCAGAAAAAAAAATATATATTGTCTTTTTTTTGTCAATTTTTTTTTGTGTGCGTGTCAGGCATACCTGGCTGTCACTGTAAATGGCGTAGGTGCACAGGGGTGCTGTGCTGCTGTCTGTCAAGGGGCTGCATGAATATTGCAATGAAAACTTTTTTTTTAAAGTTATTGGGTTACAAAAAGTTTTTTTTTTAATCTTAAATATAGCAGAAATGTTATCCTAACAGCTTATAAAGTTATATGCTCTAAAAAACTAAAGCCTATATTTATTTACAATCCTATATAGAGTAGACATCCTAAATTCTAAAACTGTTCTATTCAAAAACATAAACAAAAGTCAGGAGAGGCCTCAGAGAACATGAAAAAATATGCTCTAGGTGCTGAACTTCAAGGGATTTCTCATGTTCTGCAGAGTGGAAAGGTTTCAGTCACATGTTTTCTATAAAGCAGTTCAAAGTTACAGCCTTCAAAGTGTCTGGCTATAACACCCATCTTTGCCAGGAATTACCAAAGATTATTACAAGCAAAGGATTCATCTGTCCGGAATCTGTCTGGGAATTCGTGGATCGTATTTGGTCTGAATGCACTAAGACATCCAGTGATTCTGTCACTGTGTTCTGTTGCCAACTTTATTCCTACCTGAATCGCAAACTGAAATACGGAATAGTAAGCACAGACAACATGGAGGCCTTTGTTATTCCGCTGCCTGCATGCCAACCAATACCTACCAGACTACACCCACTGGGGGGACCAAGTCTTGATAATGACCATCCCCATCTGTTGCTAGGCCTTCTTCTTCCAAACCATCCATCCTGGACTTCCTGTCCAAAAAGGATGAGCAGGGTACAGAAAGAGGAGCTAGATGTCCCCGATGACATTTTTTTTCTTCTATAATAGATGATGTGGAGAGATAAGAGCTTCAGATGTTGGAACAGGGGCTCCCACCTATTTGGCTTCCCTCCAGAGAACAGAGCTCTGTTCCTCAGGAAGTGTCTATGCCTGAGCCGATAGGTAGGTAGTCTCTGTCTGTTGGTAAATAAACACCCTTCAGGAGATGGCAACCCAAAATAACAACAACTATAAATAATATTGTGTCCACTGATGATAACCAGCCTGATACCTTAACAGCAACATACCCCATATGGAAAAACTCATAACATGAAACCCAGTTTGCAGCCTCTTCTTCCTTATGACACTAATCCAGTCACCATGGTTGATCAGTCAGCCATGTCTGGTCCACCAAATGTTTGGCCTTCTACATTCTAACATATTCATTATTCACATATCTAAGAAGTGGACAGTGGGAACAATGGTAATTTGAAGGCCACTAACTAACTCTGTTTTTTTAATGTCCCTGTACAGGTTGGGAAATTATGTTACAGAACAGAAGGTTTGCAAAGGATTATTTAAGTCAATTGATTATTTATTTTTGGAAATCATGCTTCCTGGTCCCCTTCTGGGATGAAAAAAATCAACTGCCAGCAAGCAGGCATGGGGCTCAAGAAAGACATAATGTAATACTTAAACCTTAAGTCTGAAATGTTGCATTTGCTGCTCTGTTCCGCTAGTTCACAATATCTCATATGGTAAAGTGGACAGTGGGAACAACGGCAGTTTGAAGGCCATTAACTATGCTTTTTTATGTACCTGTACATGTTGGTATATGCCTTTATAGAGGATTTGTAAAGCATTATTTAAGTCAATTGTTTTTTTATTTTTGGAAAGCACGCTTCCTGGTCCCCTTCTGGGATGAAAAAAATCAACTCCCAGCAGCAGCAGCCATGCTCAAGGATTCTCCTGTGGTAAGGACAGATGTAAATGTACTGTATCACATTTTTTTGTAAATGCCTCCTCCCCTCCCCTTCTCCCTCATAAATTTTCTTTGGAATCAAAAAACGAAATTAAATTTACTACCAATCAACCCTTCCTGTCCCTGCCCTACCTTCAACTACATACATACTCCAACTCCCTCCCTCCCTTGAATAATAAAAGTGTTTCCTGATGTGCCATGTTTGAAGTTGAACTGCCATGTGTTTGTGCCGCCCACTGCTGCAGATTAGCTTAGTCAGCCAGCTATATTGGTGCAAATTTTGGGCCTAAACTAGCTGAAGAAATCAATATTTTGAGCTGTGAGGTGGTCAAAATTGACTGGAAATGTGTGGAAATAAATGTTATTGAGGTTATTAATACTGTAGGAACAAAAAAAGGCCAATTTTATGTAAAAAAAGTTTTTAGCTGCTAGCTGTTTTTTTTATTTTTTAAGAAAAAATCCAGATCCAAAAACAAAACACGGAGGTGAGGTTTTGGCAAAACCAATCCAGATCCAAAACTAGGGGAGTCCTTAAAAATGGGATATAATACAGGAGTGGCTCCAGAGGTGGGGCTGCAGCGCAATCCAAAATTCAAATAGGGAAGCCACACCAACTGCCATTCCAAACGCTGCTGGCGAGGACTCACTGGCAGTTGGTGTAGCTCCCCTAACTGAATTTTGGATTGCGTTGCAGCCCCACTCCTGGAGCCGCCATGGGATATAAAGATTGTGAAATTCCTCTTTACCCTGCTTTGATGAGTAAACAAGTTTCCACCCAGTAGAGTACAGTTGACCACACCATCCAGTACACAGCCCAAGTGCCAAACTTTGATGGGCCAAGCACCATTGTAGTTTCTCACATCTATTGCGACCAGGCCTCACAATTCAAATAGCGTGTCAAAGGGGATGCCCATCAAAAACTAAATATTAACTATGTACTGTCAGTAGTAAACAGAAAAATAGTAAGGCGCTGTCCCAATGCCACCCATGACTCATGACTCTCTGCCAGGAAGCTGCAGTCTAAGCTGCTACTTTATGTCTCATTCCCACATACATGGCTTGGACTCCCTTTGACTCTTGTTTCTTTGCAGTGAGGTTGAAGGGAGTCAGCGAGATTGAACAGACTGCAGAGGATGATGTGATTGACTCTTAGAAACATAATTCATATTTGCTTGAATATTAATTGAAGTAAAGAGAAAATAAATATGTAATAGGCACATATGTGAGTCTGAAGGGATCTAAATAAAATAATACCAACAGAATTCTAATACAGTGTTTCAATGTTCTATTATTCTGCATTTGTCTACATGTATGCCTGTTAAATAGAAACTGAAACACACAAACTTTATTAATTATCTTCTCCCAGTGGGTGGACAAAGTATTTTTGATTTGAAATCCATTGGAGTTTTTAATAATAATGTTATTTTGAAGCAGATTGACAGCCTTTTTAATATGGAATAAATCAGGCAGGGAGAGAAGTGTCAGGGAGAACATGGAGAATGAGAGGTGATTGGCAGAGCTTTTCTAAAACATGTGCTGTTTCCATTCAAGTTTATGGCAACCGTCTTGAAAAGATGTCAGCCACATTGAAATGTTGTGAACCTGGAGAACGACACATCATGGAGCGGCTGTATTGAAAGTGAAGATGATGAGAAGTCCAAAGAATTAATTCCATTCTGAAATCTGTTATATTTTCTCTATACAAATAAATATAGTTTCAATGCTGTCTTCAATTTGTTGATGAATACAGCAGAATTGGTTTCAAGCTCTCATAAATAGCTTCACTGGCACTGGTTGTTATGTACTTACTCCATATTCCAATTCCAAATCCAAACCACTTTGACTTGGATCAATGCAAAATATATAGCATGTCATATTATTCCTCTTTATTTCTATATTACACAGCACTGTACAGAATATCAGTCACCACCTCGTTGGAGTTCACAATCTAGATTCCCTACCACAGGCACACACTAATACTTGTGCCAATACAGATAGAAGCCAATTAACCTACCAGGGACCCTGTGAGGGAAAGCCACACATGGAACATGGAAACTCCTCACAGGTCGTATCCTGGTCGAATTCCTCATGACCTCAATGCTGTGAGGCCCCATTTCTGGCCACCATGATACTTTTCCCTTCCTTTTACTTTGAGAACAGTACTTTCTGCTTTCAATGAAATAATAATTATTATTATTATTATTATTATTATTATTATTATTATTATTATACCTCCCAACATGACCCATTCCAGGAGGGCCAAAATGGTCTGCTCATGGACTTCCCTCTTAATTTATGATTGCCATCACCTGTGTTGAACTAGTTAATTGATAAGAAAGGTGTTTCAACACAGGTGACGGCAATCATAAATTAAGAGGGAAGTCCAGGAGCAGAGCATTTTGTCCCTTCTGGAATCGGTCATGTTGGGAGGTATGTTATTATTATTATTATTATTATTATTATTATTATTATTATTATTATTATTATTATTGTTATTATTATTATTAATAATAATAATAATTATTATTATTATTATAATCTTTATTTATATGGTGCCACAAGGCATCTGCAGTGCCTTACATAGTACAAAAACAGAAACCGTGCAACATAACAAGAAAAAAATTGGGATACAAGCTATATAAACATTGCTGCCTATGCAACCACAATACCCACAAAAGCAGCACCAGCTGTACCCAAGGGTTCATCGTGGCAGCTCCCAGTAATTGGGAACAGATATACGTTAGATCTGCTGTAAGTCAGTAAATAATACCACTTTATCATTCACGTGTACCATTCTGGGAGTTTTATTAGACAACATATAATTTTCTAAATTCCATTTTATGTGATGTGTGTGTTTAACAATTTACAAACATTTATTTAAAAGTGTAGTTCTATTTCTCTATAATTAGTCATAGAACTTTGTATAAGAGAAGTAAATCTGTCAAAATCAAGTCAGGGAGACTTTAACACTAAATACATGTAAAGTAAATTTGGAGAAGAAAATTGGGATTTGCAAAAAAATAACAAGATATATAAATATACTATCAAATTCAAACTACTATTCAAATTCCATTGTTTTTTTTTTTTAAGGTACAAACTCTACATAGTTGCTTCTCTTTTTGAAATAAAAAGATATATACAAGAAAGAGCAGGAAATGCAAAGTAATGTTACTCTAGAACAGGCCAGACCGACCTATGGTGCACTAGCTGTTGTGAAACTACAAGTCCCAGCACACCATCCTACTGGTCAGCTGGTAAAGCATGCTGGGACTTGTAGTTTCACAACAGCTGGAGTGCCACAGGTTTGCCAGGTCTGCTCTAGGGCTTTGTCTAATTATTAAAGCTGACACTAGCATGCAAGAAAAAAATAGCATTGAGCATTTTTGGCAACTACCTATGGCTGAGGTCTATTTGTAACAGTATATCTTGCCCAGAAAATCAACAAAACATTTTGTGGCAAGTAGCACTCCATTTCATCTCTCTCCAAGGCTTGATACATCTCCTCTACAATGAGGTTAGCACTGAAGCATGGGCACGGTGCCCTTGGGGGCGCAGTCACAATATGAGAATGAAGTTAAGCAGGAAGCCAATTATAATGAGTTCGATAATGGAAGGAGCAGAGTCCCTCACAGCACAGTGATGGGTGCCTCCAGGTGAAGTGATTTGGAAAGACTATGATACACAGATCCACACAAGACAAAGATCATACACCCAAATTGTATGTCTTTATGTTTAAATTTTTTGTGCAGTTTTTAAGACAATAAAATTAATCAATTCAAGTTGGAGTAAATACATACGTTTTGTAATTTGCATGTCATTTGATGGCACTAATATCTAAATAGCATCATTTTATATATAGAATATTTAGAATTCTGGAATATAACACCATTATAACCAACATTTCATATCTGCTCTGCTCCACTTGTGTAGTGATACTGTTGCTGTGTCCCAATAAGAATCTTTCTGATAGTGTTTTTTTATTTCCTATAGCTGGCACAGTCCATCATCCGCTAAAAGGTCGACAATAACATAAAGTTGACACCACAATGTCAGCAGTTATATTGACATTGTTAAAATGTTGACAGTCAACTCATAATGTCAACAGGTGAAGTGTCAACATTGTCAGAATGTCGACATTAAGGTTAGATTGCTGGGGAAGTGATGGTCACATGACCGTCAGGAGCAGGTAAGTCACCCCTGATAATAATTATCAACATTATGACTTTTCATGCCCAACGCATCCATCATAGTAGTAAAAATCTGTTACGATTATCAGTGAGTTATAAAGTGGTTTCATACATCGTTAGCACTTGCTAGGCAAGAGCAAGTTAGTATGGTAACTTATGCAAGTGCATGAAACGGTCCATTCTTTAGAAAGTGTTGTCCTCATCCCATATACACATTTTACTAACGTCACTAAGTGTATGCTTTTTTATTTATATCACATTTCTTCTTCTTAGAAGTATAAACTAGTTTTTGTCATTTTAAATATTATAACTTTGTTTCCTTACACCATAGTGTGTGGAATTGATAGAGATGAGAAAAACTAGAGAGAATTATTCTTCTAATAGACTCTAAAGATTCCAATTTCCATTCTGCCACACAAGAGTGAAAATCCACTTGTGTTCAGTTATCTGTATCAGTACCTCATTTTCACACCACATCAAGATTCAGGTTCAGGTGTAGGTTAAAAACATGCATTTACCTCTAGATCTTATTATGTGTCTCTTCACAATTAGCATCGCCATATCAATAAGAATTATCATTACGAGTTGTCAATCATGTGCTCAATTTTGCTTCAGGGAAACAAAACAATTTAAATTATAGCGAAAAGCCCCTCCTCTGTATTTCTCTTTATGGGCTACCCTTTAAATTGGATAATTATGTGGCTTTTCATTAGCTTTCTATGTGCATAATAGATCACGATTTTCACCCCCTGACCTAAGTGATGAATGTTCCCACAGAGAACATGTGACAAGCACAGTCTTGTAATGAGGATAGACCACAAATATCAGTGACATTTGTATAATGACAGCAGAGCCAGAAATAGAGATTTTAATATTAAAAACCCCAAATTCTGTACTGATGATGGCAGCTGAAAATGGTGTACATAAGTTTGCCCTAAAAGTGGTTCTGTTATCCTTCAATTATTAAAATTGCAACTAATACCTTTTTTCCACATATACCAAACATGTTTATTATACAGACACACTGCAGGGAATGATAGATCATTTTATTTTTAATGTCAAACATAATTTAATTTCAGCAGAAAATAGATTTTGATCTTGTGCTCTTCTCAATAATTTAGAGTATGATGTAGATTTGTAAATTCCAATGTGTTTCATTATTCATATTATTGATTACAGTAGTTAAGCAGTTCAGAGACTTTTTTTTTATTTGAATGCAAATATAATTGTATTTTTAAATTAGGTAATAATACTTCTATTTATTGTCATTAAAACTGAATAATTAAAAGTTGATTCACCTAAGCCTGAAAAATAAAGCCCGTTATTAACTCAAACATGAAAAAAGTGAATGATAAGTTGTAGTAATCACAGGAATAATAGTTTGCACTTCAGCTTATAGTTTTATGACTTCATAGTACCACGATTAAAGATTATAAGTAGTGCTAGAACATAATAGAAACATCCCCAATTCCCTTAAACCCTTCATCTTAATGTAATCTTATAGGAGGACTCTGAATGTTTGGAATTATTAATTTTTTTCTATTCCAACTTTAGGTGAAATTCATCAGAAACACAGAAGCATGCATAGTTATTTTCATGGGCTGGTCTTAGTTGGAAACCAAAAATTTCTTGAACTTCTTTAATGCTGCTTTGTTAGAAAGCAAAGTATGAGGGAGTGCTGTCTTCCCCCTCCATTAAAAGCAGCTTCACCATAGCTGTGGTTAAAGCAAAAAATAAAATAAAATAAATAACAACAGCATGTGAACTATAGTTGCTGTGATTTCTGTATGACTATTGGAGGAGCAGGTGTTGACTCAGTTCCTCTTGCTTTCAGTATGTGGGGCACAGTCACTGGTTTGTGGGTGAGAGAGATGAAGGGAAGTGTACTAATCAGGTTGCATAGATACAGCTCAGCTAATGGGTTTGATGGTGCTTTGATTATTTTTCCACATGAGGGATGGAAACTCTGAGTACAGTCCCCACAGTGAGCCCAGGTGTCATGTGAGATAGAAACCTCATAAGCTGACAAACAAAGGAAAGAACAATCATTTACATGCCATCTTAAGTCAGATTCTGGGTATTTTTGGTTTATTTTAAACACATTTATAGAAAGGTAGTCTTTTGAGACATTGCAGCTTTGAAAGGTAGATAAGAATTGATCAATCTTTGGTCTTGGGCCAAAGGTGTCAATAAAATCTTTTTTTATTACTATATAATAAGTAATATGTATGGGCATAAGCAATTGTACACAACTGATCAGGGAATTTGCTCAGTATATATTCACATGAGTTGTAGCTGCTCTAGTTCATATAGTGTCACAGTGTAGTGCTCTCTAATTCACATTATGCTTCATTGTAGTGCTCCAGTTTGCTTTATGCCACACATTACTGCCAGTTCATGTTACACCACATTGTAGTGCCCCAGTTCACTTTATGCCATACATTACTACCATGTTAACGTTACACCACATTGTAGTGCCCCAGTTCACATTATGCTACACTGTGCCCCTAGTTCACATGATGCCACATGACGCCCCCAGTTCACATTATTCAACATAGTGTCCCCTGTTCACATTATGCCACACTGTCCCCAGTTCATGTTATCCCACATTGTAGTACCCCCATTTGTCATTATGCCACATGGTGCCCCCAGTTCACATTATTCAACATTGTGCCCTAGTTAATATTATGCCACATGGTGCCCCCAGTTCACCTTATCCTACACTGCCCCCAGTTCACATTATGCCACACAGTGCCCCCAATTGACATTGGCAGATTCCTGCTTACCGCACTTCATGACATTGGCCATTTTCTTCTTCCCCTTGTTCTCTGCACACCAAATCTATTGCACAAAATAAACTGTGAGGTGGGTAGCTGATAAAAAGGGACAAACTACTTGTCTAGTGTATGCAGTGCACTGTATTAATACACTAGTATCATGATGAGTAGTTTGTACACTGTCACTTTTTATATTTAATAGTTACCTTTTCTTACAGGGGCATTTGGCAGTGATGCCATGGTGAGTTAGGTGCTGATGAGGTGGGACCCAGAGTTAGGCCTTCTGTTTCCAGGCCCTATAGCAATAGCACCCCCTACACCCACTATATTTAGGTCCATGGTTAAAATGGACATTTAATGTGCACGTGATAGGGGTTTGACTTCAACATTAGACCTCTTAATAATAGAGCCTGGGTAGGCTTAAAGGATCATTTAATTTAGCCTCCTAGAGAGGTAGAAGCCATAAATAGTGCAAAGAGGACAGTGTTATATAACGTAGAATTAGCTATTTAAAAACAAGGTCCTGGACCAAGCATTAAACAAAGTTTTCAAAAAATCACCTTAGTTTGTGGAGGAATTCAGTTCCGAGCAATGTGCTAGCGGACATCACTGGGACGTCTGGCTGTGTACATTGCTGTTACACTTTTTTTTTTAACCCAAAAAATGACATGTAATTATTGGACTAATTAAGCTAATTGGAAACTAATGAGTCATTAGGAGGGTGTCCAAGGGGTTCAGCACAGTGTACCGACATTTTAACCTTAAAATTAAAATTTTATTTTCCATCTCTCACCCTCAGGGAGGTGCGAATTTGAAGAGAAAACAGCAACTCGCACCTCACAATTCGCACCTAATTGGATTGACCCCTTTATTATAAGTAACAAACAAACAGACAAACAAATGTATTCAGACAACTCCAGTTACTCATCTTCTTTATAAGATGTAGTTCATCTGGGAAGCCCTCGTTTCTCAATGCCCAGATCTATCAATTTCCAATAAGGCACTATGTACTACAGTTCCCAGGTCCTGGCACGAGCTGAGAGCTATTGTTTAGGGACCCTGTATATATACTAGAATCTAGGTGTTGGTTTTCGGATGTTACATATTGGGTACCAAACACTGGCTGGTACAACATAGCATGGATCATTCTTATCTCTAACACATGCATAGTAAGCACTAACATATATAACTAGAATGTCTAGAGTTAAACTCATTCCAAAGCCCCTTTGTCTAGAGAATGTGGGCATCACTGTCAGTAACCCATAATGCTTAGCGTATCTACAGTACAACTTTCACCTTGCTCATTCTTTATGGAATGTGGCTGCTCACACCATATAAGTTCTTAGGAGCCAATTGTACATCTAATGCCAGTGTTAGGTACTAGCAGACACAAGATAATAGGCCCCACAGTTAATGTTTTGTCTGACCCTAAAGGTTAGGTTGACCATTCTCTGAAAGTACAGTATGCATAGACTAGAACTGTATGAATACAATATCCTTTTCAAATCTCAATGGGGCCCAACACAGGTCCTAATACTTAAATGTTTTTTAGAAATTAAATCATCTTTTAGAACTTAAATCTATGATGACACCGGATTTACCGATCTCGATCACTTTTTGGTCGGAATCGATGAACTCCATACATTGCTGACAGCATCTCACATTAGCACAACCATTTTGCGTCTGACTCAGGACTTAATAATGGCAATCCGGCATCTCAAAGTGGCAGCCAGAATATGCGGTGAAGGCAAATTGGAAGCCTAAAGATCCAAGACATTACACATAATCAGAATCTAGTAAATAGAAATAAGGCGGAGAGGGAACAAATCAGTAGGCATAAACAAGACTGCTGAAGTTGTAAAGTCAAATGTCAAGTCAGGTAGGGATCAAGGCACAAGTCTAGACAGTAATCACAGATAAATCAAACTCACCATCTCCAATAGAAATCTGGACATGTTAGGCCGCACCACAGCTCCACCCACACCATCCCACAATCAAAAAAAATGTCAGACTTAACCCTTGTTGCTTTAATGTGTTGGTGCCAGGCTAATAGGTAAAGATAATATTCAGTCATGAGAAAGAAAAGCCCATTTGGCTGACCTGGATACTGATATCTAAAAAGTCGATCTTTATAATCAGTTATTACAGAAATAGGAAATCTTTCTCCCTATAGTAGAGGTTCCCAAACTGTTTTGAATAACGGCACCCTAGTGTATTAGCATTGTTTTCACGGCACCCCTAAGCCAAAAGTTTGTTATTGAGAAATTCAGAAAGAAATGTAGTGAAGTAGTAAAGTGAAGTAAATTGTGCTTAGCTGTCATCCTTAGGTTCAGTTATGTGATGGGGGACAGGTTTGCGCTTCTGTTTGTCCACATATTTACTAGAGATGAGCAGTTCGGATTCTGTGGAATCCGAACCGCTCCGAACATTGGGGATCCGAGTCCACCCGAACCCTGTTCGGGTGTTCCCCGCCTGACTCGGATCCCCGTTCGGGGCCGAACGGCGGCTGCCTGATGTCGGATTCTCACTAGAGAATCTGACATCAGGGCTCCTATTGTGTAGGGCAGAGCGCTGTGATAGCGCTCTGCCCTACACAGATACAAACACACAGCCACCAGTGGCAGCTGTGTGTTTGTTGCAGCAGCCAATGAGAGTCACACAGACTCTCATTGGCTGCTGCACGGAGGGAGCCGGCTGGAGCTCACACATGAGCTCCGTCTTCCGGCTCCCTCCTCAGCGTGTGACAGCAGAGCGGACGGCGCGGGAGCGGGGATACAGGTAAGTTGTTTTTTTTTGTATTTTTTACTTGTGCAAGGGCCGGGGGTGCTACTGGGGGGGGGTCTGCTACTGGGGGTCCATACTACTGGGGGGGCCTGCTACTGGGGGGGGCTATACTACTGGGGGGGTCTGCTACTGGGGGTGGCTATACTACTGGAGGGGACTATACTACTGGGGGGGTCTGCTACTAGGGGGGTCTGCTACTGGGGGTCCATACTACTGAGGGGCTATACTACTGGGGTGGGCTTACTACTGGGGGGTGGTCTGCTACTGGGGGGTCTGCTACTGGGGGGGCCATACTACTGAGGGGCCATACTACTGGGGGGGCCATACTGGGGGGCATACTACTGGGGGGGCTTACTACTACTGGGGGGGGCATACTACTGGGGGGGCTTACTACTACAGGGGGGGCTAATACTGGGGCAGCCTACTACTGGGGGGGGCCTGCTACTGGGGCAGCCTACTACTGGGGGGGCATACTACTGGGGGGGCCATACTACTGGGGGGCATACTACTGGGGGGGCCTGCTAATGGGGGCATACTACTGGGTGGCATGCTAATGGGGGGCATACTACTGGGGGGGCCTGCTAATGGGGGGCATACTACTGGGTGGCATGCTCATGGGGGGCATACTACTGGGGGGCATTCTACTGGGGGCACAGCATAGGGGACCCTACTACTAAGGGGACTGCATAGGGGGCACCACTGCTGGGGGCATTGTGTAAGGGACACTGCTACTGTGGGCATTGTGTAAAAGGGGCACTACTGTGGGTATTGTATAAAAAGGGGCACTACTGTGGGCATTGTGTAAAAGGGGCACTACTGTGTGTCGTAACATAAATAAGAGACACTACTTTATGGTGTAATGTGAATCAGGCCCTATGTGCGGTGTAATGTGAATAAGATTGTGCACTGTGACTCCTTGGGCCGTAGCCCACTATGTAAACAAGTACTGTGACTCTGCTGGCCGTACCCACTGGGTGGGTGCACTACTTTTCATTTCTGCCACTGCTGTGTGGCAATGTGTCATAGATGTGCTTTATACTGTGGTGTCTGTGTCGTTGCTTTGTCGCTTAGTAACCAGTCAGCTCACTGCAACCTTTGGCCAATAATGTTGAAAACAATATTATAAGCTGTGATATGGTCTAAATTGACTGGAAATTAATGTTATTGAGGTTAATAATACTCTAGGAAGAAAAAAAAGACCAATTTATGTGATTTTAGCTTTTTTTGTAAATTTTTGTAAAAAAATCCAAATCCAAATCCAAAGCCAGTCACCGCAGTTTGGCAAATCCAAATCCAAATCCAAAGCCGGACGACGAATTAGAACCAAATCCAAATCCGGCAAAAATGGTCTGGCACACACCCCTAATATTTACATGACATTGGCCATAAAGATTTGATTTGGTGCTGGACCACTAACCTGAGGCACCCCTGCAAGTGTGACGAGGCACCCCAGGGTGCAGCAGCGCACAGTTTGGGAACCACTGCCCTAATGGAAATGCTTCTACTCCTCAAATCCAATTCAATGAGCAAAAGATTTCAAAAGCTTATATCAATAGTTTTCAACACTAGTGTGCTGTGGGCAGTTGTGAAGTGTGACATCACAGTCATGCACGCCACTTTGCTTGCCTCCCTTCCAGCCCTTCCCATACCCCCTGTGTCAGTGACCAAGCCAGCCCTTTCGACCCACCCTGCGCCAGTGACCGACCCAGCCCTTCCCGCCCACCCTGCACCAGTGACCGACCCAGCCCTTACCACCTGCGGCCAGCCAGTCCTGTGGGGTAGTCCAATCTGCTTTTTTTCAGTTTTGGAACAATTTTTTTTTTGTCTCTGTGGGGGACAATGTGATTTTTCTTTGTAAGGAGCAATGTGTGTCTCTGTGGGAGCCAATGTGATTTGTCTTTGTGGGGAGCAATGTGGGTTTTTTTCTCTGTGGGACTCAATGTGATTTTTCTTTGTGGGGAGCAATGTGGGTTTTTTCTCTGTGGGAGCCAATGTGATTTGTCTTTGTGGGGAGCAATGTGTTTTTTTTCCTCTGTGGGGGCCAATGTGATTTTTCTTTGTGGGGAGCAATGTGTTTTTTTCTGTGGGGGCCAGCCAATGTCATTGTTTGTTTTATTCCTGTGCGGGCCAGCAAATGTGATTGTTTTATTCCTGTGGGGGCCAATGTAGTGTGTTTTGTTCCTGTGGGGGCCAATGTAGTGTATTTTTTCATAGGTCGCGCACGCCGCTTCGCCAGATGGTGTGCCTTGGCAAGCTTAAAGTCTTGTGTAGTGATCCTCGATTTGAAAAAGATTGAAAATCACTGGCTTATATCATAATTGGTTTGAGAGGAAGACATGTACTGTAAGTGCAAGATTAGAGGTTATTACATCTGGATAATATTATGATAAATAAACTTGTGTTTCAACAGTTTATTGTTTTAGAACTTTTATTGGGCCTTGGAAATGGTGGGGGGGAAAAACAACCTCCTTCAGACTAAAAATGGAGGATAGTTTTTTTTCTGACTACGCTGTTGGTGCAGTGATAATGTGTTATGATACTCCAGAATAATTTATATAAGATCCCTAGAGTCATGCAAGGAAGGTCTCCTTACTATAACAACTGCCCATTGTTCCCTTAGAGTTAGATGTACTCACCGGTTCTTAGGATGCCACCAGATCTTATCCTTCTGGACAGTAGGAGCTTATATAATTATCGGGAAAAGGCTGGGGAGGATGAATACAGGATAATTATTGAGGCAAAACTGAGACTTTAATAGTAAGTAGTGGCAGTATTGCCACAGGGGTACAGGACAAGGCCAGACAGAGGTAAGGATGGTAAAATGTATGGTAACAGCCATGTCCGCTGAGCAGGGTAAAGCTGGAATAGCCTGCAGGTGGTATATACTGTATAGCAGATGTGAATGGACTAGAGGTAGCTCAGACTGAACAACTGCAGTAATCCAATAGCAGCAATGACAAGGCTAGAAACTATCCCATCACTGGTAGGAAAACCAGGAGCACTCTGCACAGTCAGAGACGGCAGTCTAATGATTTCAGGATACAGAGACACAGGAACAGGATCAGCTAGTTACACTGAAGTATAAACTATCACTGGAAAGGATATGTGGGGCTGACTGCCTTTTAATAAGAGTCTGCACCAATAGAAGGCAGGCAGAGGAACCAGCCCCCTAATTGTAAAGATAGACAGCAGCTGCAGCTTGCACATATCTGGTGTCCTGGTTGCTAGCACCAGCCAGGATCAGGATTCCCCCGCTGCTGCTTGGCATCCTGATTGCCTAGCAACCAGCAGAGACGGGCGCTCCATAGTGCATTAAAAGTTTATTAAACACTCTCAATTAAAAGTAGTGAACACTGCTCGAGAGGTACTCGTACCCAGCATAAAAGCTCTGTGGACTGGTTACCACATGACATGAACAAACACTCTCAAGGCAATCACCAACCGTCCTCCTTAGAGGAACCTCCGGGGCGCCTGACTTATCTGAACAGTAGATCGGTGTACCTAGATCTCACTGTTTCTGATAGTTCTGAGCTGATGACACTGCTGAACATCTTCCGATTATGAAGGGAAGTAAGCATAATCTGTTTTTCAGTTGATGCACTGAGTTTCCTTGACCAACCACTGCGTCTACGGTCCTCAACATTGCCCGTTCCATTGTGCTTCTTCAAAAGAGCTTGAACAGCACATCTTGAAACCCCAGTCTGCTTTGAAATCTTTGCCTGTGAGAGACCTTGCTGCTTCAGTATAACTACCTTGTGTCTTGTTGCTGTGCTCAGTCTTGCCATGGTGTAAAACCTGTGACATGAAACTGTCTTCCACAGCCTCACCTTTGTAGCAGAGTTTAACTGTTCCTCGCCCAGTTTTAAGCATCCTACACAGCTGTTTCTGTTTCCGTTAATGACTATGTTTGAACCTACATATAAAAATTAGGATCATTATCATCTGTTGGTATTATTGGTTAATCATACACCTGACTATAATCCTACAAAATCTCCGACTCCTGACTTTGTGAAAGTGTACCCAGAAGAATTGATGCTGTTTTGAAGGCAAAGGGTAATCACACCAAATAATGACTCAATTTAGATATCTTTTTTGTTCATCCACTTTGCATTTTGTTATTTCATAAAAATAAACTATTAACACTTATATTTGTGAAAGCATTCTTACTTTGCAGCATTTTTCCACACCTGCCTAAAACTTTTGCACAGTATTGTAAATACATATAATTATATATATATATATATATATATATCTATTCTTCATAATGGACTGATAAAATGTGTGCTGAGACAAATTTTGTGGTATGATTGTTTCTTCTTCCAAGTTTAACTTCCATATGGGTTACATAGAAGGATAAATACTCTTTGTGTGGGGAGAAAAATCTTACAATCTATGCTAATGCTCATCCTCACTAGGACAATATTACAAAAATGCAAGGGATATTATTCAATGAAAGTGCTTATTTAAGGGCTTGTGATTGCACACAAGGGGCATGTGGAGAGGTCTTTTGGCACATAAGGGGCATGTAGAGAGGGCTGATAGCACATAAAGAACACGTGGAGGAGTCTGATGGCACATAAAGGACATCTGAAAGTCTGATTGCACACAAGGCACATGTCCTTTATGTGCCATCAGACTCCTCTGATGGCATATAAGGGGCATGTAGAGGGATCTGATGGCACTTAAGCGGTATCTGGGATGGGATAAAGAAGGGGGCGGAGCAGCTGAAAGAGGGGCGATGGCAGACAAAGGCAAAGCAGGATGGAGCAGACAGTGGTGATCCGGCATATGCCAGGTCACTTTACTAGTTATATATTAATTTGCTAACAAATATCCAGCATTATATAATTTACAATCAGATATAGTTGACTCCCTCCGACTGATATCCCTAACAATCAAAGATCTTTACATTGCCTTCTCTTCCACTGATTTTCACAATGCAATACCCTGGAAATCAGTGCCAGAACCTGAAGATCTATCAAATTCATATTATACAACTAATCTATTACACTTGTTTAATACAGCTATATTAGTTTCTTAGTTTCAGCAAGAAATACTGGAATTGCTAAACCAGGTAAAAGCCCATCTTTAACCAACGTTGGATTCATCTACTCTGCCTTTTTTGGAGGGCACTACAGAAACTTATGGCTCCAGTAGATTACTTTACTATGCTCATATCCTTTAGAATTGAATATGCCACCACACATTACTGAATCTAAGGTCAATTTAACAATTGATCTAACAAAGAGTTAATACCCATGACCATACATGTGACGAATGGAAGAATAAAAGTAATCACCATAGAAAGAGAATCTTCACTATGGTATATTTACTAAATTGTGGGTTTGTAGAAGTGGCGAAGTTGCCCATGGCAACCAATCAGCTTCTATCCAAGGGTGTAGCTATAGTGGGTGCAGGGGGTGTCAGAGGTGTATAGGGCCCCGAAATCAGTTTATATATTTATCTACCAAGTTCCCAAAACTGTCTGCTAAGAAATTGGGTCCAGCCCATTGCCCGGGCCTGAAAAGGTGACTTGTCAGTGGCGATCTCTCTCTCTTCCTCTCAGTAAAGCTCCACACAGATATGATCCATCTCCCACACTCCTGTTTCACATTCACAGGCACAGCTGAGCTAGTCAGTAAGCTTCTCCTTGTTTCCAGCCTTTGTGAAGCTGGGGGGTGGGAATTAAGCTCTGATATTAGTAATGTCCCAGAAAGGGACAGTGTGATTCACAGTGTGTCCTGCATTAGTAAGTATCCCCCTTAGGTAGGAGCTGGCTGGTCCTTGCTCCCTGTGTGGCATAATGTGAACTGGCAGCACTGCAATATGGCTTACTGTGAACTGAGGCTAATACTTTATGACATAATATGAACTGGTGGAACTGTGTGGTGTAATGTAAACTAGGGAACTTCTATGGGGCATAAAATGAACTAGGGCAATAGTATGAGGCATAGGATTAACAACCACTGTGGAGAGAGGTGTCTCTCTAGAAGCATTGGGGAGGGGCCCCTCAAGAATGTTGTTATAGGGCCCACAAAGTTCTGAATACGCCCATGATTCTATATATTATCTTCTAGAAGGTGCTAAATAAATGATAAGTAGAGCCCTCACTGGTTGCAATGGGCAACATCTCCACTTCTATAAACCCGCACTTTAGCAAATATACCCCTTAGGGTGGTTAAGCTATGGAATTCCTTCCTATATTAGGTGTGATGGCAAAATCACGAAAATAATTTAAAATGCATTGGATGTCATTCTTACAGCAAGTAAGTTATTATATTATAATCAGTGGAGGATATGACATGGTGATTGATCCAGGGAATTAATCTTGTTTTTTAAGGAACAAGAAATATTGTATTTCCCCCATGCGAGGTTAATTATCAAACGCCTCACTGGGAGTTTTGTTTTACAATTAGAGCTTATGATAGCTTGAGCTGATGGACCGGTGTCTTTTTCCATCCTTTGCAAACAACAAGGGTGTGCACCTATGTCTAGCTAACTCACACATCTACTGTAAGCTCAATTACACAAATAGAGATACATTACATGGTAAAAATGATTTCCAATGACTGATACAATTTTGCTAAGAGAATTTCAAATATTTTTTTTTCTTAATATGTCCGTTCATTCTTTTTCACAATAGTTAATTTTAATAATGCATTAAATATAAACCTATATGTAGGTTGCAACATTATTTAAATGATAGTCTAAAACAAAGTGAATTTTACGGTGAAAAAGCATTAACCACAGTAGACTGGTAACACAGCGCACACAGATAAAAAGCAATGAGCAAAATGTCCTTTTTATAGTCCCCCAGCCATCACCGAAATATAAAAAGCTAATTGACATAAAAACATATCAGATGTGGATTATTGGTTTAGAACTTGATCCAGATCCCAAGAAAGCTGTCAAAGAGACAGAGGGAATGTGCAGCGGGGGAGGCTGACAGCTGCAGCTGGGTAATGTGCCAATTATGACTGCTTGTTTTTAACAGCTTTACATCCCATCAGTGAACAGTGAATGAAAATGATCAAAACTGGTCACGACAATTTCCCATTATTCACAAAAGGTGCTAAAACCACTGGCTCTTTTTTTATCCAGTGGTATATTAACACTATTTTCTGTGAGTTATATCTCCAGGAATATTTACACTGTGGTCACGGTGCATTCAACTGTGGCCTCTTCAATGGTTTATCCAAGTACTTTATAGCCACAGTAAAAAGGACCTTATTGATTTAAATTACAACATCAGCTTCACTTGAGGGCAAATGTGCAATAAAATATCCTGCAGCCACAGAAGCAGACATATCACGCTGAAAATCTGTACACAGTTTTTTTTTCCCTCTCCACATCACTTGCTTGTGCTATTTATTTGTGAAGACAATTTTATCACACGTCTACGTTAAGACTCTTTATTTTTCTCCAGTGCCCCGACGTCTGTAAAAGGGTCAGAAGAGCAATGAATTCTGGGAATACCAGTTTGTTTGTGCTGCTTAACAAGGCTTGCAATAATTTCAGGGATGGCACTTTGTTAATAAACACTATTCAATTTAGATACAATCAGAGCCTTCAGACATGAGGACATTTTGGGAGGCGAGGCCGTGTAAAAATATACTGCAGGTTTAAACCTGCTAAAACCTGCAGATTCCCCCATTGTCTATGGAAAAATCCAATTATCAAGACTCACAATGCACCTGATTCTTTCTAATAATGAACTTAATGGAGATTGGTAACTGAAACACAAACGCATTGTTGAATTTGCTTCTGGAGTCACATAATCATGCACAGTAATATAATCATACAGCTAATAAAATGAATTTTCTGTATTTTTCATCTAGCTTGCTTTGGATACAAACTACAGATAGCCTCCAGATACGTGCATAAACAGCAAATGTCTATTATGTATCTGACATTTGAAATAACATGTTTTGCCGGGTTGGCATTATAAGAGTCATTTCACTTCAAAATGTTTTTCTTAATGTATTTTTTTTTAATTCAGTGTAGTATTATAGTCAACCTGAAACAGAGGTCAAATTCATTTCATTTCTTTTATGTTTTCCTTCCTCAGTAAGATGAAATAAATGATTAAACCTAGAACGGTTGGCAGTTCACTGAATGTGCTCACTAGTACCACGGCGAGATCGATTTCCTCAGAACAGGAGTCTATCTATGGTACATATTGCTTTAGCTGACATCTGTCGAGGTTGTCATGGCAGCCCCTTTCTGTGCACAGTGAGAGGTCAGGCCTGACAGGGAAGGCCTCGCCAGCTATACCCTATTCACTTCAAGGTTAACAACCAATAGACCAAAGAAATTGGCTATTATAGCACAGTCAATTTCAGTTAGGTAAATATATAAGAAGCAAATATATCCCATACGGAAATTAAATTACACAATCTCTCACCTTTTTTTAAAACACAACACTTTTTTTGGTAGTGCCTTTTTGGATAATCTTTAGAGACCAGTAATTACAAATTTAAAAAAAACGATTAATTGTATGCATCTGGATATGATTGAAGCATCCGCTTCATGGATTGTCAATTTTTTTCCAGTAATATCAACATTTTATTCACTTTGTCATTATGTTATCAAAGAACAGCAACCTATTACAGTTAATGGAAAAAAAAATGACATTTATTAATAATGAAAGCATGGCATCTTTGTTTTAGCAATTTGGTCACAAAATAGCAAACAGTATGTCCAAAGCGGTATAAATATACAGCCTCAAAAAGTTAATCTCATCCATATCTCAAATGATAGAAGTTACTGTCTGATGATTTTAATTGTATAGCTTGGACTGAAACCAGATAGTCAGGCTTCATACATACACACACTCCCCTCCAACACATCCGCAATTTAGCAGGACAGTCCCTGTTTGAGGATCCCATTGTTATGATCGGGACTGAATTGTCCTGACCGCCTTGGAGAGGGAGGGGTATGTTCGTAGACTGCTTCCCTGTTCAGCGCATCAGTTGGTTGCGACAGTTTACAGAGGGAAAACTGAAACTAGACAAGGGACAGCCTAGTGCTTTTCAGTATTAGGAATGCCCCGGGGTATGGCAACGTCCCTCCAGTTATGCAGACACTCCCCCTCTGTGGAATCAGTATGATTTACCGCCGGACGCCTGTCGGGGGGAATCCCGACAGTGGCTGCCCAACATGGGTGAAAATCCTGATCGTCCCTAAGGTAAGTATTGACTAACCTAATTCCCTCCCCTAACCCTAACCCTCCCATAGAGGCACCTAACCCTAACCTTCCCCTCAGTGCTTAACCCTAATTCCCCCTTTAAGTGCCTAAACCTAACTCCCCCTTCCCCGCCACCTAAACCTATGTCCCCCGGGGGGTGCCTAACCCTAAGTCACCCTCAACGGTGCCTAACCCTAACCACCCCTTCCCCTAGCCTAAAACTAACCTCCCGGGGGGGTGACTAACCCTAAGTCCCCCCCGGGAGCCCTAAACCTAACCTTCCCCTCCCACGGCTATCCTCGCTCGGCGCCCGGCGTCCCTACGATCGAGATGCCGGACACCGGTCTCCCGGCGTCGGTAAAATGAGAGGCATCTAGATTTAGACACCTGTCATTTAACACTCGCTGGGATTAAGCAGTCGGGAAGCCGGTTTTCGGGATTAGGTCCGCCGGCTTCCCGATTGCATTCCCCCTCTGTGACACGGCCTTGTTTTGAGATGCCGCCCTCTGATATTGGGAGGTATGCATTCATATAATGTATTTTATAGCTTTTCAAAGACTAGTGAGAGCATGTACATGGGGATGGGACCTATGAATTCCAATGACCCAAACCCATTTGCTCTTCCATCTGCAGGAGTGGTGGTACAGCATCATTTTTAAATATCTTTCAACTTGCTAGTCCTTGACGCCACGGAGTGGAAGAATGCAGGGTCATGCCACAATTGGGGAATGGAGACTTTATGGTATGGTTTTGCCACTCTCTTGGGGATGTGCCTATTATTTTTGAAAAGCTATGTTGTTCTTACCTCATCTTTGACTGTCCAAACACCCATTCAATGCCATGTGCACCAGTGGCAGGTGCATGCAGCATCCAACAATTAAGCTGGTTACACACTAGACCATGTGTGTACCCAGCGATGGCAGATGTGACTGGACGATATATTTGGCAGTTCGTACACACTGCACGATCTGGTGTACAACCACCCAATATTTTGTTGCCCTGCCACATCCAGAACCATGGTGTCGGCTGTCAAATGTGAAGATGCAATGAATATCGCACGGGAGTGCGCAATAGTGCATACACACTGGACGATGTGGACGATTTGACATTCCGATTCGTCCCAATATTTCATCTAGTGTGTATCCAGCTTTACTTGAGTTCACTGAAAGCTCCTTTCATTGACCCTCAATGGAAATACAAGAGCTGGTTATCACATTGGTTACAATCAGGGCCGGCGCAACACACTCTGCAAAGTCTGCATTGCAGGGAGGCGCCAGGCTAGAGAGGCACTCTCCCTGCCTGCTGCAGCTGAGCTGAGTCTATTCATTGCTGCTGTCGCCGCCTGCCTCTGTGCCCCCTAGCCGGGTCCCTCCCCTATCTTCCCCTCCCCTCAGAGGTAGACTGAGCAGTACAACCAGTTTCAGCCCGCCTGTTGCGCCGAATGCGCGGCCATTCTCTGCTCGTCACCCACTGCCTCTCCCCATCACCCTCTCCTTCACCCTTTGCTTCTCCTCATCACCCACTCCCTTCTCCCTGTCTCCCTCTGTCATCCTCTAACCTCTCCCCAGTGTCACCCACTGTCTGTCACCTATTACTGTCATCCACTGCCTCGCCCCAGTGTCATCCAGTCCATCTCCCTCTCCCTGTCTTCCTCTCAGTCACCCTCTACCTCTCCCCAACGTCACCCACTGCCTTTCACCTATTGATTGTCACCCACTGCCTCCCCCCAGCGTCACCCACTGCCTGTCGCATTTGTAGGAGGGCGCAAATTTATAGTTTGCAGGTGGGCCCCAAACACCCTAACACCGGCCCTGGTTAACATAGCATGTGGTCGCAATTGACATGGTGTGTATATAGCATTTTGTGTTATGAGGATATAAGTAAATAGAATAAAAGTATATTTACTAATATAAAGCCAGACGAGAAGGACATATGCCTATTTGTGGAGCATATCTTATGTGTTTTAATACTGGGCATTTACAGAGCTAATTGTATGGATAATGCAGAGTCACAAATATTTTAATCAAATCCCCACTTGTGAGTGAGGGGCGGAACTGGACTATAACATGGTTTTTCATATAGGCCAAGTTCAGAGAGGACATTTTGGTGGAATTGCTGGCTGTGCTGAGCTGGACGTAAGTGTAAATATACCTGTGTCCTGGCATATAATTTGCACCACTACCGGCTGGTTCAAGTGCACCCACTTATGATGATGACAAGGCTCAAAATAAGCATACAAGTAGGGGGCAGTCCACCCGCAAAATACGTGCACATCTGCATACAGATTTATTTCCATGCATGCAACGATGGCCATTTTGCTTTCTACTCAACATCAAGCCTCTTAACTGGGAAATGTGATAAAGATATTGCATATACATAATATGTACTCCAAGATAGAGGCATCCACATTTTACCTTAGTTTTTCTAGTATTTCCTTCCAATTAAATTGATCCTTACAACTTATTAATTGTGTTACTAGATACAACATTTTAAAAGAGCTGGGGCTGATGCTGAGTACTAAGCATGTTTGTGCAGCATTGCATGATTGTGCTCTATGTATGCTCAGAATAGTTGCACTCGATAGGTGGATAGGGGCATACTGATGTAAGTCGTGTACAGTAAGGTCGTTTTTGTGTAGTTGTGTACAGATGCAGACTGGGACACAGATACATAAAGGTGTATTATTTGTAGAGATCGGGGGCAGGTGAAAATGTTGGTGATGGTGATAATAGCCCCCACTACTAGTAAACTGCATGTGATTGGCTGAATGTGAATGCTCCACTGATGCCTGTTGATGGTATCTTCAACCATATATTGTGCCTCTGTGACTGCTTTTAAGCAAAATATTTTTTTTCTTTCTAAACTCTGAACTGGGAATTGTATTTACTGCATTTGGTTTTAGCAGTTTTATTGATGCCTATTCTCAAATATGTTTGTTGTAAATAAAATATATGACTAAAAACATGGGTGCAAGTCAGAGAGTATGTGATGTTTATCTGGAGTAAACCAGGACTATATGCTATTATTGCTGTCTGGTACTTAAGATAATTGCTGCTTGCCAAATAGGATGCTCTCACAGCCTCTCCTCTTCCCATCCTTTGAAGGCAATACAATCTGTTTGTCAAGTCCACGGCCAAGGAGTCATTCTCGACTCCTGCCTCTTCTTTACTCCACATATTGAGTCCCTCACCCATTCCTGCTGCTTCTATGTCTGCAACAGCTCCAGGATTCAGCCCTTTCTCACATTATAAGCAAATCTAGTTCAGTCCCTCATTATTTCTCACCACATTTAACTGTAACCTCCTTACATTAGGTCTTCCCAAGTTCCACCTTGCCCCTCTTCAATCTATCCTTTGCGCTGCTACCCTCCTTATTTTTCATTGCTCTACATGGAAGGACAGCTGTCCTTCCATGTTAATTGCTACCCTAGCTCCCTGGTTCCTGCTGTAACCTGCTTATATTAGGTCTTACCAAGTTCCACTTTGCCCTCTTCAGTCTATCCTGCTACCCTAGCTCCCTGGCTCCTAAAGAGTCAAAGTCAAACTTCTCACCCTGACATACAAAGCCCTCAGCTATTCCTCTTGTCTGTACATCTTCAATCACATTTCAGCTTACACTTCCTCCTGCATCCTCTGCGCTGCCAATGAACGCCACCTTACTATCACATGAATTACACCCAACTTACAGTAATTTGCCTGTGTTGTTCACTCAGAACAATCCTATCCTATCCTACTAGATAAGTCACTAATCTGAAAGGCTTAACATGTGCCCTTAAAACTCACTTCTTCATTTATGACTATCAGCCCTGCTAACTCCTGTGCCTTTGTTACCATCTCTATATCCCAATTAGTGCCATCCTATTTGTGTCTGTGCCTTCCCTCTAGAATGTATGCTCTCACAAGCAGCGCCCACATTCCTACCTACACAGCCCAATTTCCCGAGCTTCTGTTCCTATGCACTGGCCACCTCACGCGGGTGCTACTTATCACTGGTGCTCACTGTCTTGTCTATAGATGGTTCTGCAATTCTATGTTCTGTTTATACTCTGTCAATAAGTTGTTGACTGGCCATTGTATCATTTTGTATTGTGGAATTATGAATAATACTGTAAAATGTGTTCTCTGCCCCAAAGTAAGTTGGGATGTAATTATGGCTAACTGTGCATGAGCCCCCTGATTTCTTTCTATGGGCCATAACCCAAAGATGTACAACCTATTCAAGATGAGTTGGAACTCTGACAATATAGAGAGGTACAATAACGGTCTAATTTTATGTCTTATTTACAGTTTTTATTATACCATTACAGATATCGCCCTCTACCATTTAGTAAGTGGGATTATTCACAATATTGATCTAATAGTCCCATTATTTGCAAATCAATTAACAAATGTTTTATTATCAGGTCAATATGCAAAAAAAATAATTATTTTAGATTCAGAATTTATTTTGAGCCAAAGATCATGAACTGGTGTGAGACACAAAAAACACTGAAGTTTGGTGCCTATTACCAATGAGCTCAGATTGTTATAAAAAATATTTAATGGTAATATTTTTATTACAACACAGTAAAACTAAAACTAAATTCCAGTTTCTTAACTGTGGAAATGCCCTTCATCATGACTACTGTGATTTGGTCTTAGTAAAATAATGGTGTAATGCTAATAATGTAAATAAGGAAACCCCATTTTGCACTGTATGTCTATTTGTATTTCACAGAATTTATATTATATGATTAGAGATGATATAATGGAGAATTCACTCTGCTGTGGGGTGTGGGAACATATACACAGAAGTGACTGCAAAATTTCAGCACAAATTATGAGAAAAGGCAAAAATTTAGCTGTACAGTTTTGAACGTTTCGCTTAGGGTGAATGCCTACCACCACCATTGGGAAATGTGCCTGCAAACTAGTAGTGAGCCAAGATGTGCACTATTCTAAGGTATAAATGCCAACTTCTTTCCGGGCCCATTTACTAATTAAAACTTTTCCATATTAGTCCTAAAAATAATACTTCTCAGTTTGGCACTATTTATGACTGAAATGATTAATCCAAGAGACGGGACATCAGGAACCCCTTTATTGCAAATTTTATTTCACACTAAGCAAAGTGTGTACAGCTGCAAGAAGTCAAATGAGTCTGATTTACAGTATAGAGCAAGACCTGAATTCTGCTCAGACTTGGGTGATGTAAATATTTCTGTAGTGTGATAATGACTGTTCATTCTTCTGCAAAACAGAGAGCTAGCCTAAATATGTACCCTATCAACCTTTTATTTCATTTAAACTATTTTACTCCCCAAAACAAAATCTATTCTTTGGACTACATGTGAAAGTTAGGAGTATTAGGGGTCTATTCATCATCCGATAAATGGCCCAGTAACCATGCGGAAACGCTAGTTTCCACATATTTAAGTTACCGGGCCATTCATCATCAGCGGTCTGAATAGGATATTCAGCAAACTCCAAAAAGTGAAAGTTTTCAGAGTTTGCCTGCGAGAACAAGCACCTTCTTCAGATGGAGCTTGTTCTTTTAGCCCTGCTCCTTCCCATCGGAAGGAGTTCCGTGGTTGCGAAAAGGGATCCTCCTCCTCCTTGCTGACTCCCCGGCGGCTTTGCGCATGGTGACCTCAGGTCGCGTATGCGCAGAAGCCAGCCGCGGGGACAGGTAAGTAACGCAGCTGCTTCTGTAATCACAGGGACAGCTGCTTTTTGGAGCAGCTGTCCCCACACCGGAGCAATGATTAATTGATCTGGTGTTAAGTATCCTCCGCGGCGAGTGGGATACTAAAATATCCCTCGCGGCAAGGTGAATACTTCATCAAAGCCCCCGATGATGAATAGGCCCCTAATTGATGAAGAAAAGTCTCAGCTCAGTGCAACCCTTCCATTATCCAGGGAGAACTTCTGCTGTTCCAAAATTGCCACATCTGCACCACAAGCTTATGCTGTTTAGTGCAAACCTGCAAAAATCATGATTCTGAGCCTCATTTGTCTTGCGCTTTGTTAGTGGAGTCCTGTGTCTGTAAAATCATTATGTCCTATAATCCATTGCTGTAGATTGACAAATTCATGTTAAAATTTTTGCACTGACATTGCACATACCTCCTAACATGTCAGCACAGAACTCGGGATAGGGGCATGGGGCATACTGCCTCTTATTCCCCACTGCTCCCAACTATCCACCTATTCATTGCTGCAGAGCAGTGTGGAACGGGACAGACCTCCCAACCATCTGGCCAGATCAGGGCACTCTCACCAAGCAGTTATGAGGTATGATAACAGAAGGGGCTGACCATCTACCCGTGACTGTGAATGACTGTAGCTTCTATACTTTCTTTAATATTTTACAGACATACAGTAGAGATGTCAGTGGTGGAAATACTGTAATGATGATGTGTTCTAAAATAAACCAAGGTATTTGTCTGACACAGATATTAGTCAATTGAATGGGGCGTACTATCATGTAATAAAGTCTTCCGCAGATTATCTTGGAACTCGGTTCATGTTCTACTATAGAACTTCACCTCTGGGTGCAGGTGACATAGTGAGTTTCCCCTACATATCTAGTGGAGCATTACCGCTATGTACTTTCTTTAGAAAGATTAGGAATGTAGAGCAAAAAAAAGGAAAACAAGATTACTTGACATTTACCACTTTTTCCTCTTCAGTGAGTAAATACCTTAACATTTAACAAAATGTTATACTCTACACTCAAGAAATGTTGTTTTAAAGACGCAGCTGGGAATGGTTAGCACTGACCTCTGTGATGCATTAGACTAATTAAGAAACATTCTTCTTGTACATGATGTCCTTGCCCTGCTTTGACAACATTACAAATCTGCATGTGGTTACATTTTGCAAAATAGTTTAGCTTACTAGGCAATTGTTTTCTTCTGAGTCCTGAGAGCTTTCAAATAAACCTGTCGACTGCACACAGTCTGGAGGTCATTTTGTGAGCTGGGCCAATATTCTTGATTATGTAGCTCTACGATTCACTTGGAACTAATGACAATATTGAATATAACACATTTGGTCCCCAGAAAAGTACAGAACATCTCAACAACAGCAATTTAACTTATGCGGGCCATACATCTACGGCCCCGATTCCCTGTTCTGCCGACCCGATCCGCAAATTGGATCACGGACCAGGCCAAATTGACAGATCAGATTGATGATTGTCGATCCGTCTGCAGATCAAGGAAATTCAACATGTAATAAAATCCCCAAACTTGCTGATTCTGGGATCGGGGAATCAAGATTGTTCAACATGTTGAATTTCCCCAAATCCCAGACCCCAGCGTTGGCATTACGGGAACTGGAGTAATCCATCTCAGGTGTATGGGCCCCATTAGAGGTCATACACTTTTGGTCTTTTTGCAATAGCCAAAAGTGAATACATACTGTAACTGGCCAATCTCATACACCCTGACAGAGACAAATGAACATAAATCACATCTTACAATAAGTAAACACAAACATGAATTACATATCAAAAAGAGCAACGACTTGGCAATCTCCTTATCTGTCATCTGTTTTCTAAAAATCCTGTATACATCTGTGCATATATGCAGAGGCAGATTTCCATAGGCAAGTTCTATTCTGGCACCCAGACTTTCCACATTTACACCCAGCACTGTAAGTACTTGGAGGGGTAGGTTTACATTTTTTTTTCTAAGCTGGTTAAAATGGATTTATTCAAATCGGAGAAATAATATTTTGTTTTTTTACTTGTTAACGTACTGTACAGCTTGCTTTATGCCTCATTCTTGTTTGTTATTTAGCACATATTATTACATGTACATACTGTATGTGATGAACACCAAGGTGTGACTACAGCTATTGAACCTAGGGAAATATGTGTACAGAAATTGGCCACATATGGGCCATTATTGCCACTCAGCTGAGCGTTGGACAACAGCTTCACTGTTTAATTTGGCCACTCATATGTGTGGCCAAATTGGATGTGATTCAGCTATTAGCTGCTCAGGCTGATTATCCGGATCACTTTCATATTCCCTGTTACTGTGGTCATAAGATGACTCTACCTAAGGGCTGACAAAGGTCATATTATGAAACGTTTACAAACTTGCCCAATGATCTGAATGATGAAGACTGGACCTTTATTGGGCAAGATGGTTATTATGGGGCTGCAAATGCCACTATATTGCAGCATATGTGACCAGCATTAGTCTGTTATTAACAACCTGCCAGATTACTGGGATGCGTCCTGACTCCATAAATCCCATTGGGTTTAATCCCAAGGATCAATAACCCCAATCCTGTTATTTACGTTATCATTATTTTAGGTTCCTATTAGATGCTATTTCTAATTTAAACATTTATGGCTATTACACTTACAGAAAGTCATCTAAAACATTTTAAAATTCAATTGTGATGTAACTGCCCTTAAACCAAGGGCACTTGAAGTATATACTCCAGTGGTTTTGGTCTTTGTCTCCAACAATAAAGGAAAAGGGCAGTGGAATTATAATCCAAGGTGATATGAATTTAAGTGAGCAGTGTAGTCAAGCAGTGAATAAAGCCATCAGAATACTTTATGTGTAGGAATACGCTACATATATGTTGTCACTTTATAGGTTACTGATAAGTTTACCTGTCAACATTTACTCTCTCTTCTCCAGGAGAAGCCTGGAGGGGAGATGTACCTGATATCTGATAGGGCAGGGGTCAGTGTCTCTTGTCATTAGGCCTGGCCCACTCATGAATTGATGCAACAAATCGCGGGTCTATTACGAGGGGGAAGGGCCAAAATGACACGATTCTCATTGATACGCTTTTAACATTATCCTCCCCATTGTGCTGATTTTACTAGGGAGTGGGTGGGATGCGGAAGGGTCACCCACTCTTCCCACGGGCCAGGAGACAACTTTAAAATTGTGGAGTCTAGGTTACTGTATACAGTTCTCAAGGCCATCTCTATGGAATATTTTATAGCTGTAGATCTCTATGCTGCTTATTGCATTTTGGCTTATTTTCCTCTTCTATGTTTTAGGAACGCATACAGGTGTGCATCATGTTTTGTCACTGTTTCCCCATGATATCAATGATGATTCATTTTACCCCCTGTAGGTCTCCTATGGTTTCATCTTTGTCATTAGGTTTTCCAGGGCCGTAGCTAGGGTAGTGCGGCCAGTGCCATCGCACAGGGCACCACAGGTCAGGGGGCGCTGTTTGGGCCTGTCAAATTTCTGTTTATTATCATTCTTGCTTTTAGCTTCCTCTTATTCCATCCCCAGTATCTCCTGGCCTCTCCTATCTATTCCCTGGCCCTTCCCCATGAAGTCATGGCCCTTTTTTGGGTGCATTATGTCCCTTTGAAAAATGAGGGGGCACCAATGCTCTTTCTGGCACAGGGCACCAAAAAGTCTAGTTACGGCTCTGCGGTTTTCTATGTTTCTTTTTTTTTTTTTTTTGCTATATCATGTTTTAATTTTTTTTAACTGCTGTAGTGTCTTTCGTCGCTTGATCGGTGTATTTAAACCCTCTACATTCCACGACAAGAACCTAATGTTCTTTCTGACTATAGTGGAACGCGGGGATAGTGCCGATATATTATCCTATACCAACCCGACAAAAGAGAAAAAGGGTAACAGGAAGCTAAAATCAAAAGACCTCCTCCGTCCCAGCAAGCAGAGGAAATCTAGAGAGACACCCGATAAATATATACTTGTGGAATCTAATGAATAACAAAAATAATCTGAGCAGCAAAAAATATAAAGAAACTAGCGCAGCCCCACAATTTTTAAACATTTTAAGAACCCATGTAGAGGGCTTTCTTAGCCCAATAAAACAAAGTAACATTTCAATAATATGAAAGGAAGATGGGAAGGGGAAAGAAGAAGCGAAAAAGGAGTGGAGGCAATGAAGAGAGAAATCACATGGTCAACAGGATACCTTTGAAACATTACCCCTATGAATGGTAAATAAAATGAGAAATTTAAACAGTGAATTTGCAATAATAAAATTAGAGCAAACAATGTCATCACAATCACTAATAATAGACAATGAACCGTGTGTCATGGTCAATCTGCTGGGGCATCAGGTGAAGAGGCAGACTTATGTAGAGAGTCCAGGAAGGTTTTTGCAGAACCTGAGAGTCAAAGTAATGATGTTTGCCGTTATAAATGACTCTCAGGTTTGCAGGATACATCAATGCAAATTTCAGACCCGCCTCAAATAAAGCCTTCCAAATTGGTGAAAATTCCTTTCTTTTCATAGCAACTTGATACGAAAAGTCCTGGAACAGCAGCAATTTAATGCCTTGATAGGAAAGCCCTTGAGTTTTACGATGTGCATTGAGCAAGCGGATCATGGGCCTGATTCAGAGCCACTCGTAAGCGGCAGCTCGTTCGCTCCGAGCGATGTTTGCCCAACTGCGCATGCGTACAGATCGTTATACGCATGCGCGAAGCAGTCAGTGCGGTCGACATTCATGTGCTCGCAAAATAGCGAATGCCTGATAATTTGAGTGACAGAATGAGGCGTATGTGGGTGGTAACAGGGGAAGGTGCTTGAAAACGGGGAGTGGAAATCCGATCACAGGCGTGCTTAAAGGTCAAAACGGGCGTTTTAAGGGAGTGCATAATTAATCCAGCAGCGTCATTGACCACGTCACTGGGTTTTTTTTAACTCAGAACTGCTCGCAAAATAGTGGTTGAAAAAAACAACCACAAGAACAGCGAGCAGTTCAGACGCTGGTCGATGTACTCGATTAATCTAATAAATAGCGGACATGACGTATGGTGCGAGCGGCCAGGGGGCATATTTTTCAAATTTACGTTTGCATGTTTTGCTCGCTCGTTCAGACTTAGAGGCGTGAACAGACCGCAAAGTGCGAACGATTCATTTGAATAGCCACCCCTTTTTAGAAAACGAACGACCGCAAATAGCGAGCGGCTCTGAATGAGGGCCCATATCCATATAATTAAGCAGTTTTATTATAACTTGGCGAGGTCTGCGCTGATCAGACTGGCGGCCAGGGGCGATACGGTGTACATGCTCAATAATTAAGGTACCGGAAGGGCTGTTGCAGTCCAGCTCAGAAGGTAGCCATGCAGACACTAGATCAATGAGGTCTTTCTGTTTCACGGATTCCGGGAGTCCAATCAATCGTAGATATTTCGTCAATTCCTATTCTCTAAATCTTCTAGCTTGTCTTGCATAGAAGCTACGACCGATTCTTGTGTGCGGATTAAACTCTGCGCTTCAATCAACTCATCTTCCACATTGGAAATTCGTTGCTCTGCTTCTGTGAAGTGACGGCCATGTTCTTTAAGCTGTGGCATTGCAGAATCAATAGCCTTTTTTAAACCTGCCAACTTCTTGTCCAGGAGAGGGGACAGAAGCTCGGACACTTCTTGTGCTTTAGCAATGGAGGATCCGCTGTATTTTGCAGGGTCAGGGATGCCATCCAGAATGCTGTCAACAGGGGAAGAGGCAGGGGAGCTGGGAGGAGAGGAGGGAGGTACTGATTTTTCTTTGTTTGTAGCAGCTTGCCCACGTTTGGGTCCACGCTGCGGTCTTGCTACATATTTCTCCATTATGCTTGGAGAGGTTACAGCCTGCAGCAAAGTGTATGAGAAAACTGCAAGCCAGTGTGAGCAGCCCCAGCCACGACCAGCGTGGAGAGGTGCCAGCACAGGATCTGTATTGTAGATAAGAAGGCTTCTCCAGTAATTATAATGCAGCTGTGACCACCTGCACTAAAGTATAGAACAGCAGGTGCAAGGAGGTTATTTTAGACTGCACGGCCGACCGAGATCCAAGACGGGCGCCGCCGCGCTGGTGTGCGGCTCGATTCCGGCGGTATAACAGGCAGGGAGCCAGGGCAGGGGCCTCACTGGTCTGCATCTATCCTTGGGGACCCGCGGGTGACAGCCTGGGTCCGTCCACCCCCAAATTCTGCGGTGGGAGTATAGCATCAGGGAGCTCTGCCTAAGATGCGGCCAGTCAGCTCGGTCCGCCCCCCAGAAGTAGGTTTCCTATGTTTCTGAATATTTCCAGATATCTGCAGATACAATTTAAAATAGTCTGTATGTAATTTGTACTTTCAAAAGTGTTAAGTTCATTTTTCTAGTTACATAACTTCTGGGGACCAAGAGGACTCAGGAGTCAACTGTCACAATACAGATCGGAATCTGCCTGTGACCTGCGGAGCCTCACCCCCACCTCTGATTGGCCCAGTGAATAATGAAGCATGGCAAAACCATTGATGGTTCCCTATCTATGGTTTCATACCATTGAGGGTAACCACCAATGGTATCATTGATTGTGACCATCAATAATTAACCCACCGATGGCCATCCCTAGTTACTGTTCCTGTGTGCTTAGTGCTGCTGATCAAAAGGTCTCCTGAGATGATGTAATTAATCTTGCGAGACCTGCAAGAAGCTGGGGGGAAAAAAAGCCAGCATGGAGGAACGCCTGCCATCACGAACTAAGGCAAGTCTAAGGGCCTGATTCAGAGATGGACACTAATGCGATCGCAGCTGCTATTTCATATGGAACGCAATTGCGAAAATATGCTAATGTTAGCAAAGAACACCCGAGTATAAAGACGCCCACTGCTGCCTTTTTATTTGCGTGTGACGATGCATACCTGCGTAAATATCGATAACATTGGCGGCAATCTTACTCTTGCGGCAAGTCTGACTTGTCGCAGCCTTGGATGCTCTTCTGACAAGCAGAGCTGGGTATGGAATAGCAGTGACTAATTTATGCATGCCCATGTAACTGTGTTCAAACGGCCAGGCACGCCTGCGTTTCGCAGACCACCCCCCCCGTCAACACCCCAAAAGCTCACTTCCTGTCAGTCACTCTGCGATGGCTCTTCGTGGTCTGCATGATTGCAGTGCAATCACAGAGCTGCCTTCGTGCACGCACACTACTATGCATAGGCATGCGCAATGGCAAACAATTGCTCGATTTGCGTGAAACATGCATTAGCGTCCATCTCTGAATCTGGCCCTCAGTGAGAGTTTAGTTGGAGCGGGGAGAGGGCCACAGGGGGGCACTACTCGCTATCACCTGGTCTCACCACTTGCTAGTTCCAGCACTGTATTGCTCTCATCATACAGTTCAATTTGCCTGTAGCTAGTCTAGAGGTTCCCAAACGCCATCATTGCAATCCAGGTTTTAAGGAAATCCATGCTTGAGACCAGATGGTTAAATCAAATTGACTGAGGTGTTAATTAAGTCACCTGTGCTCAAGCATCTTTGCAAGGTATCTTTGAAACCTGGATTTTAATGGCGGAATGTGGAAACCTCTGAACTAGTCTGGGCACTAAGGGCCTGATTCAGAGACGGATGCTAATGCGATCACAACCGCATTTTCATACAAAACGCAGCTACGAAAATATGCTAATATTAGCAAAGATCACCTGAGCATAAAGACACCCACTGCTGCCTTCTTACATAAACATCGGTAACATCGAAGCACATAGGTGGCCATCTTGCCCTTGCGGAAGGTATGACCTGCAGCAGCCTTGGGTGCTGCGTATGCAGTCTCAGTGGCTAATTTATGCACGCCCATGTAACGGCGTTTAAAAGGACAGGCGCGCCTGCGTTTTTGAGACCACTCCCCATTACCACTCCCAAATGCTGGCAGTCTGTCACTCAACAGTCACCGCTATTTCAATCCCATTCCAAAATGTACAGTAGTTAGGCATTAACATAGGCCGTACTAACAATAATGTTTGATATTTCTAAATAGTGTAACCAAAGAAGCTTAACATAAGGTGGAAAACCATCTTTTCCTATGAAGAGAATAATCTATCAATAGCTTTAGGGGCAAATCCCTGATGACAGTAAATCCCTAATCCGTTAATCGTATTTAAAGCTACAGGTCTCTGATTTTGCCTAGAGATTTATAAATCATTTGCTGTTTTCTGTCATGTTTCTTAGAAAAGCCAGTCTCTAACTAAAACCTTGAGTTTAACAAGTGAGTGTTTTAATTACATTCAGCCTGGAGAACGGTGGACTGTAGCACACAGGAGTGACTAAGCGTACAGTGCATGCTTGGCACTCCCATGTCTAGCTGAATTTACGTAATTAGCTTGAATAAGTGCATGCTACTGTTACTGAAAATGAACCCACCACATGACATTGTATTATATTACTGGCCTGAAGCTTTTCATTGTCATAAAACCCGTCGGCCCTCAACATCACTAAGGACACCAATGATTCAAGAGTGAATTAATGAAATAAAGTGTCAGTGAAATGACTTTATAATTAAAACATATACCGATAGGAAACAAGTGCCTCGCAGCCATTTCATGAGGTTGGATAGGGTGTAGCTTATCTATGCGGAGAACTGCTGCAGCTGCAACAAAGGAACAGCTTCCTCTGATCTGCTCCATCAGCCCAGCATACATCCTCATTTTCAATAACTCTGCTCCTTTATCTCACTCTGGCTGACTCCTAATAAGGTGATTGCTATTTACTTTGCACCAACAACTAATCTGTTAATAATTGATTTTACATTTGTGTAGCCATTTGTCTGTGGCAAGAGCTGAGACTGTGGATTACCGACTTTCTTGGATTGATGAATTAAGATTTTTAAACTCTTTTTCAATGTACAGTACATATAAAACATTGCTATTCCTAAATGTAACAACTGCATAATATTTTGGCAAGAGCAAGATAGTATAGGCAGCTGTTTTCATTTTTTAAAATGTACTGTAAAGATTACAGAATAATTGTATTAGATTACAAAATCTTTTCTCTATGCACTAGTATTATAAAGTTCCACCATAAGCAATAGTGATGTGTTTGATAAAGCAAATACATTTACTTTAATTACAGTTATTGGGAGGAAAACAAAAAATACAAGTAACTTTGCGCCTGGGTAAAACCATGTGGCAGTGCAAGGATTGTAAATATTTTTTTTTCTTTGCATACAGCATATCTTCGAATGCTTGGGGGGAGGGCATAAGCCTGGCATCTGGTCACAGCGCGGGGAGAGCCCTAGGGGCTCCAGGAGTGCTGGGCACACCCTTAGAGTGATGAAAACCAGGGGCAAGCAGAAAGACCACATCTCTCCCTGCAAGGTCACACCAGCCCTTTTTGGGTACACCTTCACCACACGTAGGATCCTTATTTCAAAATTCAAGCTGATGTGAGGTATGATACAGGGTAAATACTGGCTGCTTTATTTTTACTCTGCAATTTAGATAGGAGCTCCCACATCTAAAAAATCTCTTTGCACATTTTACATCAGCCCCACCTGCAGTGCAGCATGGTTTTGCCCAGGTGCAAAGTTACTTGCTCTTCTTTGCTTTGCTCCCAGGAATCAGAGCCATTGTTTCTGTGACCAAAGGAAGTTAACATAGGGTGGAAAGGAAACTCATCTTTACGTAAAAAGAACATTATCTCTCAATAGGGACCATGGATTCTATTAAAAGGCTTAGTAAGTACTATGTATTATAGGCAAACAGTACTAAAGTCAAAGCTAATGTATAGTTTATTAATATACTAGCAACCAGCTCCGCCTTCACATGGGAGCAATTTAATCTCACCACAGCCCCCTGCATCTCATAACAACCTACGTCATGTCACCACAGTCTCCTGCATCTCACCACAGCCCACTGCATCTCACAACAGCCTCCTGCACCTTACTCCTGCCCCCTGCATCGCACAACTGCCTCCTGTCTTCTCACTACTGCCCCCTGCATCTCACCAGTGTCGATACAACCCCCACTGCTGCTGCCCTACAGCTGGATGGGGCCCAGCCACTGGGATGTGCTGGGAAGGGCAAAAGGATGGATGAGAGATTTGTATTGCAGCTACCGAAAGCATTATCAGCAGCATGTACCCAGGGCTGGGGCACCTGTGTATATTTCCACAGCCTCCATGTGCACCCCTCCTCCCCAGCTGCCGAATATGGCGATGAATAATGTCCTCTTTGCACAATGTACTCTTTATTTCCTGGGCTTCCTTATTGAGCTTCGCCATGTTGCCCCTGTCCGAGAACAGCGCTGACTTACATGGGAGGTGCCTCCTGTACATTGAGGGAACATCACACTGGAGAGGGAGCACTTCACGGTGGAGGAGTGGTGGCCGGAGTCCACCTGCAAGTTCAGCGTAGGGATGGACATCAGAATCCGATGGTTACTTACCATCAATGATTTTAGTCAGATGGTAATGTTTGTACCATTTGATGGTGCGATCTGATATTTGCCACCATCAAATAGAAATCATTCGATGGTGTTCCTATAGTTGTTTGTTTTTATTAAATTCCTGATAGCTATGCCTCCCCTGGCTCCTTCCTGGCTATTATGACTGCATCAAGGCATCTTCATGGGTTCGTTGGAGGCTGTCTCTCACTCTCTGGGCCGTATTCAATTACAAGCGAAAAGTTCGTTTTCGCAATACTTTTTCGCCGATGACATCATTTTCGACAGTTTCAACTTATCCCCCTATTTAATTAGTCTGACTTTTCGCCAGTGCAAAAAGTTTGCTCCTTGTAACCAGCAGAAAAGTTTTGCCAATGAATACCCGGTGGAAAAAAGTGCAAAATTGGGGTTTTGGGGAGCAAATTGGGGTAACCCCCCTAAATCCTTTTTACACCCCCCTTGACACTAATTGCGTCAAAAAGCGCTAAAAAAAAACAAAAGACACCCCAAAAAAGCACTTTGAAAAAGTCGGCTAAAAAACTCAAAGTGGGGGTACAAATAAAAAACTAGCAAAATAGCCTTTGGGGGGGTCTGGAAGTATGGGGGAGGTGTATTTTTGATTGCAGGTGCTTGCCAAACGTACGTTTTTGGCGCTTTTTAGTGCTTGACTTTAGCAACTTTAAAATATGCTTGCACCCATTTTATGTACCCCAAGTTTGCTGGAACCACTTATTGTCCCCCCCCCAAAATTGGCTAAATGCTATTCTTCACCACTGTCCCAAAGATGCTAAATAGCGCCTATTGAGACCATGCAAAGACCCCAAATACCTTCAGCAGAGCTAATCGAGGGTACCCATAGTGAACCCCCATGTTAGAGCATCTTTTGGGGGGTGTCAGGCTGATTTCACTAAAAATGACAGCACTTTTCGCCTATTTGCGCTTCGCCGGATCCAGTTTTCGTTGATTTCAAATTGAATACGGGGATACGCGGGGACGCACGCGATTCTTTTTCGCACCTGAAACCAGCAATGACGGCGAAAAGTCCAGCAACTGACTTTTTGCTTCTAATTGAATACGGCCCTCTGTCTGCCTCAGATGTGATGCTGCTCACTCCCTGGCTTCCTCCATTCTCTAGGCTGCTGCACACTGCTAGCTGATTGGCTCTCACTTTGCTGTTCAGCACCATGGGCAGCTACTCTACTTCAGCTTGGTGTAAGATTTGTTTTTTTCACTAAAATAGTCACTGTGTAAATATGCATTTACACATTTACTCAGGGCCACTGTGTGGATTCTTGGGCCATGATGTGTCTGCTTAAAGGAGACCAGACAGATTGCATGAACAACCTTGGCAAAAGCTGGTGCTGTGCTGTGCATTTAGCTTGCTCTATGCAGAACAATTTAAAGCTGTTGGTCTACTCTTCCAGTTACCCCCTACCATAATCGCTGTCCCCGGGCCCCCAAGCCTAGGTACTTTGAACCCACTTGCCCCTCTGCATATACTGTGTCGAAGCTGAATAATTGGCTGAGACAAGTTCAGTTTAAAATTTAATCGCGGCGACGCCATCTTGCGAATGGCCGCAAGATGCCATCTTGAAAATGAGATCGCAAGATGCCATTTTGCGAATGGCCGTCTAAGCGCCATTTTAGATACACTCACATTTTAGTACATGTGGCGATAATACTAATAGCACCATGCATTTGCATCTTTCACCATTTCTCATACACACATTAATACACACAATTGCGCTGTTAACTAGTCGCATATTAGCAAATGCATAGGACTTTGTATGAAACCGCTGTTTTATTAGCTTTATGCGCACGCATCTGCCCCAAGTTAACTAGCAACCTTATATCAAACCCTGAATACCCACACATTACATATTCACACATAAGGTTCAATAAGCTTTAGTGTATGATTTAAGTTGGTTCAGTTAGTTTAAATGCTGAGAAATAAAGAGATTTGATAACAAAGGTATTATACATGCTAAACAAGTCGTGTTTGGAGTTGTACTGATGCGTACTCTTTTACAGTATTCCGGTGTTATCGGTGGGGAGATCGCATCATGCATTCTCAAGTTATGGATCGCAGAGCCTACAAGCAACAAAATGTATATTTTAGGAACAACTGTTAGGATGTTGCAGGGGGCGTGAAGAGGAAGATCCCCAGCTGTTAGAGGCAGGGAGAGTCTATTTGAACTAGCCTGTTAAATGTGCTGTAACAGATGCTTCTCCCCTGGGAACCAATGACACCAGCAACAAACTTCCCTATTGTCCTGTTTATTCTGGGGGGTATAAATATGAGTGCACGAACGCTGGTTCTCAGTCTTCGTGCTGAACGCTGTATGACTAGGGGTCTCTTGCTGATGCCTATCTCCGGGTCCGGAAGCGCCTACGTATGTATACTGTACTTGGGTCTGTATAATTTCCTTTTGCGCCTAAATTGTGTCTTGATCAATTGTGTGTAACTGACTGTACTTTTACTTGAATAATACTTTGTGCTTCGGAACCACATGTTCTGAGTCTGGAGTCTCTATTTATTGTATGACTGCGTACGCAAATTAGCGTCATCCTTAGAGGTTTATAGGAAGGATTTTAGAAGGTACAGGCAGGGGTATATAGAGGATCTGATCCAGCATCATCAACTGCCATAAACATTATATATTATGGGCCTGATGCAGGGTGAGCACTATGCCAGTTAGCTTAACTTATATGTGCAGGTAGATTTGCATGACTCTGGTGGGATAAGGGAGGGAAGCGTTGTTCTAATGTAGTACAGTAATGTGTTTGTTGAGTTGTGAATACATGCAAACCGAGACACAGATGCATTTATGCCTGTAATAGCTGTATGTGCAAGTGGTCAGGGGCAGATAGCAGATGATGATGATAGAGCATCAGGGAAGCGCTTGCAATTGGCTGCTTGCAGATACATTGCTGGCCGCTGATAGGTTCTTCATTACTCAGTGACATTAGGTGCCTGCTTAAGTCATTTTTTTTGTATTGTTTTTGTACATGAGGTAGGGAGTTGTTTCTGATGTATTAGAGAAGTATTTGAATTTTATTGATGCCTAATACTGAAGGGTGATTCTCTGTGTGACGCAGGGGACATTTACATACATTCAAGTACGTGAACTGTTTCTATACCAGATTTGTTTTTTTCTGTTGTCCAAGTCTTAAATACTTTGTTGGTAGAAAATAACACCAGAAAAATGTCACTTCAGCAGAGGTTCCAAAACCCGGACCAAATTGGCTGACGTACTAATTAAGTCACCTGTGGTCAAGCATGGATATCCTTAAAACCTGGACTGTTAGGGTGCCTTAAGGACCGAGTTTGGGAACCTCTGCACTGCAGTAAACCATTCCTTCTTGAATTTGTAAAAACTCTGGGCCTGATTCAGAGATTTTACGCAATGCTGATATTTACACAGATTGAGCGATTGTTTACCATTGCGCATGCATATAAGATTCACTGCACGTGCGTAATGATCATATTGCGATTACGGATGCACGGAGTAATCCATCACAAAGTCAGTGACAAGTTGTCAGCGTTTGGCAGAGATAACAGGAGGGTGGTCAGAAAAATGCAGGCGTGTCTGTCAGTTTGAATGCCATTTCATGGGCATGCATAAATTAGCCACTGCGATTCCATACATAGCACAAGAGCCCTCTGCATGCCAGGAGCAGGGGCTGGCTGGCAACGTTTAGCCTGGGGGGCAAATGCATGCAGGCGGCCCTGGCAGAGGAGTAGCGTGTAGCCAGGGTGCCCGAAGAACGTGCGTGCTACGGCGCCCCCCCCTCAAATGTTTCAGGGAGGAGGCGGGTCCATATGGGATTAATGTAAGGTAAAAATAAACATTAGGGGCAGCCCCCTGTCATAGTGCCCATATGCAGTGCCCCCATCTGCCACAGGAGAGAACTCCCTTTTGCAGGCCTCCAGTAGTGCCCCCAGTAGTGATCCCCCCCTATGCAGTGCCCCTTGTGCCCCCAGTAGTAAGCCCCTTATATAGTGCCCCCAGTAGTGGTCCTCCCTGTGCAGTGCCCCTTGTGCCCCCAGTAGTAAGCCCCTTATATAGTGCCTCCAATAGTGGTACCCCCTATGCAGTGCCCCATATATAGTGCCTCCAGTAGCAGTCCACCCCCCATGCAGTGCCCCCAATAGTGGTAACCCTTATGCAATGCCCCTTAAATAGTGGCCCCAGTTGTAGTCTCCCCCCTATGCAGTACCCCCAGTATTGCCCTTTATATAGAGCCCCCAGCAGTGGTCCCTCGATGCAGTGCCCCCAGTGGTAGTCCCCTCCCCCTATGTAGTGCCCCTAGTAGTAGTCCCCTCCCCCCTATGCAGTGCCCCTAGTAGTACTCCCCTCCCCTTGTAGTGCCCCTAGTAGTAGCCCCCCCTTGTAGTGCCCCCAGTAGTAGTAGTCCCCCCCTTGTAGTGCCCCCAGTAGTAGTAGTCCCCCCCTTGTAGTGCCCCCAGTAGTAGTCCACCCTTGTAGTGCCCCCAGTAGTAGTAGTCCCCCCCTAGTAGTGCCCCCAGTAGTAGTAGTCCCCCCTTTGTAGTGCCCCCAGTAGTAGTCCCCCCCTTTGTAGTGCCCCCAGTAGTAGTAGTTCCCCCCTTTGTAGTGCCTCCAGTAGTAGTAGCCCCCCGTTGTAGTGCCCCCAGTAGTAATCCACCCCCCTGGTAGTGCCCCCAGTAGTAATCCCCCCCTGGTAGTGCCCCCATAGTAATCCCCCCCCTGTTAGTGCCCCCAGTAGACCCCCCCCCCAGTAGAGAGAGACTTAATAAAAATAAAAAAAATCACTTACCTGAAACTCCCGCTCCTGGTCCCGCCACTAACAGCTCCTCCGGCCGCTTTGCATGGGAGAGACGTCATTACTCATGACGTCTCTCCCATTACCCACTGCGGGAGCCGGAAGATGGCTGCCGCAGTGGGAGCAGCAGCAGCCGATGAGAGTCTAACAGACTCTCAGCGGCTGCTGATTACAGCAAACACACAGCTGCCGGCTCCGGCGGCTGTGTGTTTGTGCTGTGTAGCGCTGACCGGACTCCGTCCGGTCAGCGCTACACACGCGGTGCAGTCTGTGTCACAGTGACACAGACTGCCCGCGGCCCGTATGACTCTGCGGCCCGGGGGGCACATGGCACCCTGCCCCCCAGCCCAGCCCGCCACTGGCCAGGAGAGCTGCCGAGACTGCAGCTAGTCAGACCTGTCGCAGGGCCAAGATGGCTGCTCGATGTGCGTCAATGTTACCAATATTTACGCAGATAAGAGGCGTTGTACGCAGATAAGAAGGCAGCAGTGGTGTCCCTACGCTTGGGTGATCTTTGGGGCCATTACTGCCCATTTCTGAATCAGGTCCTCTGTGTGATACATGGGACTGAGTATGTATGTAATGTCCCGCGTGTCACACAGAGAATCACCCTGATTACATGTTTTATAATATAATAAAATGGTTTAGAACGCAGGTGTATGTGATGTATTCCTGGCATAAACTTGGCACAGATACTACTGGAGCAAAATTTGCAGCTTTGCATATACACGCAATTGCAGCTTTTTTTAGTGAATACAAATTGGGTCTACATTAGGCGTGTAATTGCAGCCAACTCTGCATGAGGGCTTATATTTTTTTAGGCTGTGATTACTAAGTGTCTTTTCTACACCAGTCACACATTTTGTTCTTGCCGTTATTATCATCTTTAGCTTACATAGTACCAGCATAGTCAGCATTGGCGTAAGTTCATCCCAGGTGCCCGGAGGCAAGTTATAATTTGGTGCACCACTCCCCCCCCCCCGTCCCCATCACAGCCACTGACAAGGTAATGTTGCAATTTGCATGCATACAGGCTATAAATAGACGAAGGTAGCAGCTGATGGTCTGCCATAGAGCTCTCCGCTACTGTATGGTGGCTTCTCAGGTGCCGGTATAGGGTGCCATGTTTTCTGTGGTCATGACGGTACACTCCGGGTTCATAGTTACAGCCCTAAGTGGGGGGAATATGTTGTAGACAATGGAGGAGGTGCCCCTTCAGACCTGGAGCCCGGCGGCAGGAGCCTCCATTGTTTCCCATAGTTCTGCCCCTGATAGTCAGTATATCCTGGCTAGTCATATGCAATAAAATAATTTGGCTTCCACCAATAAACATGCTGCTGTCACATTAGCTAATCAGACCAGCAAAGCCACCAGGCATTCTAAGGTTGTTTGCCTAGAACTTTCTGAGGCTTCTAAAATACTGAATGAATCCCATCATTTAGGGTCTAATTCAGAGTTGCACACGTTTGCCACAGTTTCACTGCTCCTACCATCCCTAAAGTAGCCATCATCAATATCAGCTACCATTTGCACCACTATCCTTCTGAGATCTGACACATCTCTGTCCTCTGAATAGCCCCCAATTCCAGCCCACGACATGTCCTTAGAAGACTTTGCCCACATGCATATGCCTAGTTGCCACCCAGATACAATGACTCAGACACAAGTGGAGATGTGAATAAGATGCGTACCACTATGAATCACCCCTAGATGCTCAGATTGGCATATGCTTGGCTATAAAGCATGTGCAGTTCAATATATTGCAAGATCCATACACAGAACGTACTTGCGTGCAAATCAGGCCTTTAGTTTTTTATTCTTGCATGGCACCCCTCTTTTTCCTGCACCCTCCAATTTGTCCAACACAATGTAAGAAACGTGAGCACTGTGCCACGGGTCAGAGGTATCTGGAGCACCTTGCACCCTTACACTGGCCCTGAGGACAATAGTTTTGACTCAACAAAATTTTTAAATATCTAAGGTAGTAGCGCATCACCCATCTATTTCCACGTGTAGTTTCAATCACGATAGCGCTCAGCAGGTTCTTTAGCAGTATCATTTGTTTGCAAGTTAAATACATTGAAAGTATAAAGTATACTGGTCCAGTGACAGCAAGGGGTAAATTTACTAAGATGGGAGTTCTATTAAGAAGTGATGTTGCCCATAGCAATCAATAAGATTCCAGGTATTATCTTCTAGAAGGTGCTAGATAAATGAGAAGTAGAATCTAATTGGTTGCTATGGGCGACATCACTTCTTAAATAGAACTCCCATCTCATTTCCCTTCACGTGTGAAGTAAACACTCTCTATCCCAAATAGGCAGGGCCGTCTCTTCCATTGGGCTTGTTGGGAAGATGCCCAAGGGCCCAAAGCATCAAGGGGCCCGCCAGCCCCCCTGGAGCGGCAACCAGTTTTTTTCTTTTTTTTAAAGCACCATTGTGTTCTGATTCGCCAGCCCCCCCCCCAATGATGAGCAGACCCCTCCGCGTCGTTGACAAGTACTCACCCACCACCGTCAGACGTTACTACACCGTCCTGTCCGCTATATCCGCCTGCGCCAGTCAAAGTCTCTCTGAGAGATGACTGCTGACTGGCTGCCTTGATGCACGAGCTGCAGCAGCTCCGCCCAGGCCTGCTGCTGCTGGCTCCCTCTAGTGTGCCGTTGCCACCCGCCGCGCAGTCTGGTGCCGGACTGGTCACTCGAGGATCCGTCTGGTCCATCGTCGTCCCAGTTTCTCTCAGCCTCCTCAGGAGTCAGGACAGGAGACTCCTCTCCTCTGCCAGACGAGCCACTGCGTCCCGACCGGGTGACCCGGCAGGTAAGAGCCTGGCCCTGTTTTCCGCAACAGGGTCTGACTGGGCAATGGGCATTGCGTCCTCCATTAATGTTTGGATTTGGGAACGGATGTTACATTCTCTACTCCCACTAAAAAAAAATAAAAGTGCAATAAATACCAGGCACCAATACGGGCAGCCAGCAGGCTCCCTTGTGTACTATATAGTGGCTGTGTCACATTTAACATTTTTTTGTTAGATTTAAACTGATTTTGTTGAAAGTACTACTAAATCTAAAGGTTTAATTTTATTGTAAATTTTTTTCCCGTGAATGGGAGGCCAGGGGCCCGAGTGCATTGCTTTGCCCAGGGCCCACACTGCTGTTAAGACAGCCCTGCAAATAGGGTCTTAGTTTTCCATAGTATTAATAAAGACAGTAAAAAGGCAGCTGGACGCCAGGACGCATGGACCTACAACAATGGCCTGATGACCTCTATGTACAGCAGATATCTAATGACAGAGAAAAACATCTTTCCTTAGGCATGTTGCTTGCGGGAAAAAGTGTTAAATATAACCAGGTAGACAGTGATGAATTGACACTCTAGAATATCGACCACTTCAGCAATCAAGCAAAGGATATGGCCAACTACATTATTCAGTTTTGTCTAAAATCATTAAAATGTGTACTATTCCAAACTCAGCCCTAATCACTGATACTCTCCATCTTTATGTAGACCCCCAAGTCCATGTCACTAACAGTCTTCTGGAACTTTGGGAAGAAAAGCTTACTCTGCATTTAAACGTTTCCTGTGTATTGAGATATGTTAATATTACAATAATGATGTTTATCTAAACAATGCAGAATCCCAGCTAGTATATCATTATTTCTATCAGAAACAAAATACAGCCTTGCCATCCATGTAATTTCATAGATACAGCATCAAATGTGCAACAATATGCCTGGAGGCCAAATACTATTAACAAAACTAGTATCTCCTATAAAGATTATCAGGGAGGGAGGGGGCCACAAAATAGCCTTGGAGGGCTGCACCTGGACTGTGAGCTGCCAGATGGACAGACCAGAACTTTATTTTACAGACAATATTGATTGTTCTTGAAAACTGTATCATAAAAGCATCAGAAAACAAAAATGGTACAGCTTGCTCCACTCGTTAAGGGGTGTTTTTTTCTTCTGTAAATGGGCAGTTTACTATGTTGGGCACAGTGCTTACAGTGTGTAGGGAACTCGAAAGACTTAGAGGGTAGATAAAAAGGAGGTTTGAGGGAGATAAAAATAGCACAACAGTATTAGCTGGTACATGTTAGTGTGTACATAGTTATAAATACAGGAGCCAATGACCAAAAACTAGTGAGTTTCATTAATGAGGTTGAACTCACACCTCTATAGAGTTGAGATATTTCCAAAATGGGAGCAAAAGGGTAAATTAAAGGGAAAGTGTGAAAGTTGGTAGATTAAAGGGGACAAAGGTAGGAGGAGAGGAGTCAGGAACAAGGGTAGACTGGGTGAAACAAATAATGGTCATCTGCCATTTAGAGTTATATATTTAAAGGCCAAAGTCCATTTCTGGAGGTGCCATGCATTCCAGATATGGATCAACTTGAGATACGTGTCATTTGTTAGTTAAATAGTTAATAGCAGCATGTAATAATAAATTATTCAGAGAGATCATATCACCTTGAAGGATGCAGCAGAATTGCATACATGTATCCTCATACACCGAGAGTCTTTACGTCATATGGCGCAGGATGCCTGGTGTAACTGAGATGTTCCGAAATAAGTAGCGTGCCATATTTTTAAATAAAATTTAGTATTTTAGTCGCACCACGCCTTGGAGAGAAGTAAAGTGGACAGAGATAAAGTACCAACTAATCAGCTCCTAACTGTCATTTTTCAAACAAGTCTATAACATGACAGTTAGCTGATTGGTTGGTACCGTCTACTTTATTTCTCTCCAAGGCTTAGTACATAGACCTCTTAGTGTATCAGAGATGCTAGGCTGTGACTTTAACTGCACAGGAACTAGTTGTATACACGTACCACCTGAGGTGAGGCACCAAAATACCGCTGGTAACCCCTGCAATACCGGTATTCTGCTTATTGCTGATACCGCTGTTACCTGTTACACTGCTGTTGATAATAAACCAGCATCCTGGTTAAGGACTCTCTGTGTGACCTAACAATCATTTTCACATTCCGCCTGACACCTATGTGACTACTCAATGTATTTATCTAGGCAGCGACACTCAACCATTGTTTCAATGCTATTTAATGCATTTTCATCAGGTTACAATGAAAAATAGAACACGCTCACCTTATAAATGCTGGCGTATCTATCATGGGTGCAGAGCGGGCAGTGCACACTAGCCCATGGGTCTAGGTTGGCCTCACACTGCACACCCAGCACCTAGGATCGAACACTGTGTCTCTTGTGCTGTGGGCCGACCCTTTACTCTCCTCGTACAGCTCCATCTTGTTAGTGATGTATTCAGAAGGATAGCCCGGCACAGGAGCTAGCAAAGACTCTGGCACTGTGCATCTTGCCAAATCTATCACCAATAAGATGGTGTCACAGGAGAACACATAGGGAGCCAGCGCGCTGTGCAAGAGGCACAATTTATCAGGTACAGGGGGGGAAGGAGCGGGGTCCTGCTTCATGGTGGCTGCACATGTGCCCCCCAGTTCTTAATACACCCCTGCTAAGTGCTCTCTACTATGTGTGAGGGGTGATACTCTTATTAATAGTGTCGGCTGTGCCTAGTAATGACTTCACTACATGCTGTATGTTGCCATGATATCCAAACTAGCATGTAAACATAAACATATCTATATAGAAAATGGGATTATTCATAATATATAATGAAAGCGTATATAATGTAGATTAACGTATAATGTAGATCAACAATAAATCAGCACAAAAATGAATCAGTTATAACATAAGTACATGTTTAACTAGTGCAGACACATTGTCCATTCACACTGTGAATTGGTTTTCAAAATGTATGTGAAGACTCAACCAATATATATAAACTATTAAATAAATATTAATTCACCACCTTGTCCTCTACATACAAATTATTACTTGACCACCACAGTGAAAGGGGGCATAAAAAATAAAGAATCAGATTACCTAATGTGTAGTGTCTTCACCTTTAGAAACTGTATTTGCCTCACTTTGGTTTAATATTTATTCAATAGTTTATATATTTTGGTTGAGTTTTTACACACAGTAAAAAGGTCGACAATGTCTAGATAGACACGAGACGTTAGACAGTCAATAGGTCGACTGGGACAAAAGGTCGACAGTGGCAAAAGGCTGACACACTAAAGGGCGACATGTAAGAAGGATGACATGAACAAATGGTCGACGTGGTCAAAATGTCAACATGAAAATGGTCAACACAAAAATTGTCTGCTTTTTTTGCTTTTTAGCCCTAATCTTCACCCTAACCCTAAACCACCCCTTGGTGCCTAACCCTAACCGTCGGGGTAGGTGCCTAACCCTAACCGTCCCTTCTAGTGCCTAACCCTCCCTCTTGGTGCCTAACCCTAACCGTTGGGGTAAGTGCCTAATCCTAACCCTCCCTCCTGGTGCCTAACCCTAACAATTGGGGTAAGTGCCTAACCCTAACCCTCCGGTAAGTGCCTAACCCTAACCCTCCGGTAAGTGCCTAACCCTAAATCTGACCCAAAAAAAAAAAATCTGTCGACATTCTTACATGTAGACCTTTGGTGTGTTGACCTTTTGTCCCAGTCAACCTATTGACTGTCTAACATCTGGTGTCTATCTAGACATTGTCATCCTTTTTACTGTGTATCTATAATCCGGCACCCGAGGACAAGACCCATTCCCAATAACCGGATTCATATTTCCCTTTACAACATCAAAATGGTAGTTGGAATAACAGAAAATGTGCTACTATAGGTTGTACTGGATATATAGAACAGGTTTGAATTACCCTAAATGAAAACTAAGTTGCTCATGTAAACAAAATACATTTTGGCAACAGGTGAAATGTTTGCTTTAGAAATCTGCCTCTATGTCCATTAATATACAGAATGTAATGATCTGATTCAGACGTTAAATGTTGCATGAATTGAAGTCACTGTTCTTTCATTACCCTAAATTAGGTGTGGGCAATAAGCGGCCCTCCAGCCATTGTATAACTACACATCCCAGCATGCCCTGCCACAGTTTTGCTATTTGGCCATGCTAAAAATGTTGCAAGAAATGCTGGGATATGTAGTTCAACAACAGCTGGAGGGACGCGTATTGCCCACCCCTGCAAAATCCTCAGAAAGATACTTTAATTTGCCATAAGCATGACATGGGAAAATTTCCTGCCAGTAACAGGTTTGCTCTTAAAATCCATAAATACCGGACATGCAAAAATGAATACCCTGAGGATTATTCAGAGTTGGGAGCAAGGCAATTTGTAGATGCTGCTTATGTTTTATTTTTTTTTAATGTTGAGTTAATATTTTTTTTAAATAATTGATGAGTGGTCCCCCCCAAAAAACATAACCAGCCCCGGACTGGTCAGCCAGTCCTGGTTCCTAAAATTCCGAGGAACAAAATGAGTAATTTAGGAACCAGCAACTGGCTACAGGGCCAGTCCTGGTTTTAAATATAGGGGGGAACAATGCGTAGGGGTCCCCCTATATTTAAAACCAGCACCGGACCCAAACCGACTGGGGTGTAGTTCCACAAGTGCCAAAGGGCAGGCATGCTGGCACCTGTAGTTCCACAGTAAAATACAATAGTTTGGAAGTATTTAACACATTACTACCCCGTACCCACCACTCCAGGCCTGGGGTTTCAGTAGAGGGGCGACCCTCTTTTTCGGGGGTCCCCACCTCCCCTGAGATCCCCGACTTGGGCTGACCGCGCTTGGGGTGCAAATACTTTGGCCATGGAGACCCAATAATAGGGTCTCCTTGCTGTATGCATTACACTCGTGGGCCCAGTGCTGCTTTCAAATATAGGGGGACCCCTACGCATTTTTTCTCCCCTATATTTAAAGCCAGGCATGGCCCTGCAATCAGGTGCCTATTTTTAAATTATGGGGGAACCCTACATGTTTTGTTCCCTGTAATTATAGGAACTAGGACTGGCTGACCAGTCCGGGGCTGGTTATTACTTTTTGGGGGGGACCCCATGTCATTTTTTTTTTTAAATAACCAATTAAACACAGCTTCTATCATTATACATTCACAAATCACACTGATTTGTGTAAATTTTAGGGATGTGCGCCGAACCATTTTTGCCGGATTTGGATTTGGATTTGGTTCTAATTCGTCATCCGGCTTTGGATTTGGATTTGGATTTGCCAAACTGCGGTGACTGGCTTTGGATTTGGATTTGGATTTTTTGCCAAAATTGGCAAAAAAAGCTAAAATTACATAAATTGGGCTTTTTTTTCTTCCTAGAGTGTTATTTACCTCAATAACATTAATTTCCAGTCATTTACAGTCAATTTAGACCACCTCACAGCTTAAATTATTGGTTTCACCATTATTGGCCAAAGGTTGCAGTGAGCTGACTGGTGACCAAGCGTCAGAGCAGCGGCGCAGTGGCACAGACACCACAGTTTAAAGCACATCTATGAAACTATGCCACACAGCAGTGGCAGAAATGAAAGGTAGTGCTAGATGGAATTGTCCTTGGGCCCTCCCACCCACCCTTTATGTTGGATCTTAAAAAGGACATGCACACTTTAACAAACAAAGCATTTCAGCGACAGGTACTGCCACTTTGTGGCTGAAGTGCTTGGTTTGTTTGGGCCCCCACAAAAAAATCTTCCAATCTACTAAAGGCAACAGGTCTACAGTGGCATGATGTCACCATCATTGCCATCCTCACCCTCATCAGTGTGTACATCATCCGATTCCTCACACAATATCAGTTCATCCCCGCTGGAATCTACCATTACAGAAGTATCTGTACTGTGACGTGATTGGTGGGAAAGGTTTTCCTCGTGAAATTTCCAGTTCATTTTAATGAACATCATTTTTTCTACATTTTGTGGAAGTAGCCTCCTTCGTCGTTCACTCACAAGGTTCCCAGCTGTACTGAAAACTCTCTCCGAGTACACACTGGAGGGTGGGCAGCTTAAATAATGCAAAGTCAGTTTATACAAGGGTCTCCAAATTGCCTTTTTTTTCTTCCAATATTCGAAGGGACTCTGTGACATGTCTACGTGTATGGTGTCCTGAAAATAATCCTCCACCATTCTTTGGATGGTAATCGTATTAGATGGAGTTGCGGTAGAGGTGTCACTGGTGTTGGGCAAATCTTTTAGACCCGACCAGATGTCAAAATGTTGACTTGACTTATCTGCATCACCACTGGATCTTTTGGAAAAGGTGCATTTTTTTCTGGCTGCTGCTGCAGAAACCGAAGGAGGAGACGTCATCGTAGTGCCATGTGTCACTTCAGCTGCCAACTTGCTCACCAGGAGCGCTTTGGTTCTTTTAAGATCTGGGTCAGTTGTAAAGAAAGACACAGCATATGACTTGAACCTAGGATCAAGAATGGTTGCTAAAATATAATGATCAGATTTCATGATCTTGGCCACCCGTGGATCCTGGCGAAGCGAACAAAGGACTTGATCTATCAGTCCAGCATACTTTGCGGAATCACTTTGTTTAATATCATCCTTCAATTTCTCCAGCTGCTTTTCCAAAAGCGAAATCAGGGGAATCACCTTACTCAAGCTAGCAGTGTCAGCACTCACTTCACAAGTGGCAACTTCAAATGGTTTGAGCACCTTGCACAAGACAGAAAGTACTCTCCACTGTGCTGGGGTAAGGTACATTCCCCCTCCTCTCCCAATGTCATGGCTTGTCGTATAGCTATGGATGGCTTTTTGCTGCTCCTCCATCCGCTGAAGCATATACAGGGTTGAGTTCCACCTCGTTACCACTTCTTGCTTCAGTTGATGGCAGGGCAAATTAAACTGCTCTTGCAGGTGCTGCAATCTCCTGCACGCTGTTGCTGAATGCCGAAAATGTCCCGAAATTTTTCGGGCCACAGACAGCATCTCCTGAACGCCCCTGTCGTTTTTTAAAAAACCCTGCACCACTAAGTTTATTGTGTGAGCAAAACAGGGGATGTGTTGGAATTCACCCAGCTGTAATGCTTTCACTATATTTGTAGCATTGTCAGAAATCACAAATCCTGAGGAGAGTCCAAGTGGGGTAAGCCATGTTTCTATGACATCTCTTAGTTTTTCTAAGAGGTTGTCAGCGGTATGCCTCTTATTGAATCCGGTGATGCACAGAGTTGCCTGCCTCTGAATGAGCTGGTGTTGTTTGTTAGATACTGCTGCTGCTGAAGGCGATTCACCCACCCAGTGGGCTGTCACAGTCATGTAATCTTTAGTTTGTCCACTACCGCTTGTCCACATATCTGTGGTTAAGTGGACAGTGGGTACAATAGCATTTTGCAGACCAATAATTAGGTTCTGTTTAACGTCCTGGTACAGCCGAGGAATGGCTTTTCGGGTAAAATGAAACCGAGATGGAATTTGGTACCGGGGACACATGACCTCAACTAGCTGTGTAAATCCCACTGCATTAATTGAGGATATTGGACGCAGATCTAATATTAGCATAGCTGTCATGGCGTCAGTGATCCGCTGTGCGACAGGGTGAGAGCTGTCATACTTGCTTCCCCTTGCAAGAGATTCTTTAACAGTCAATTGTTTTTTTGGTATACTACTAGTAGTCTTCTTTGTCCACTTCTGGGATGAAGATCCACCAGCAGCAGCAGCAGCAGCAGGCCTAGCGCTTAAAGATTCAGTTTCTTCTGAGGTGTCCTGGAAATTGGAGGAGTCACCGTGACTTAGCACTAATAAATTGGATGTTGTACTACCACTGATCATTCCTGAGGATATTGAGGAGGAAGGTGTTGTCCTCGGAGATTGCAGGTGCTGGGATTTAGTAGAGAGAAGGCATCTAGCTAATGCTGGACTGCTTGTTGTTATTTTTTTTGCAGTAGTTTCTGTTATCAAACACCTGTCATGAGCTCGCTGCAGATGACGTAATAGCGTAGAGGTTCCTAGATGTTTAACGTCCCTACCTCTACTAACTGTGGTCTCACAGAGGCTACAAATGGCTTGACAAACGTTGTCAGGGTTTGGGTAAAAGTAATTCCACACAAAAGATGTGGATTTCTTGGTTCTATGCCCAGGCATGGCAATGGCCTTCTTATCTTGGCCAAGAGCTGCTTCCACTGGTGCCTGACTTATACAAATAATATCCTCATCCTCAACATCCTCATTAGTGCCAGCATCAGCTGCACATATATTCCTCTCATCCTCTTGCAATTCCACGGTGGCATCCTCAATTTCTATGTCCTCGGCAATACTGCTCATCCCCACAACTACAGATGGAAAAGAAACTGTGGAGGGCGGCTTCTCTGAAAGGTCAGGCTTACACATAGAAATGCCACTTGTGGACCCACTTAGACTCTCCTCAGGGATTTCTGACATTTGTGTTTCAAAAAACACAGTTTGTTCGACTGCCTTATTGGTTTTAAATTTTTTCACACTTCTATAGTCTGATTGAAAAGGTCTTTTATCATCACGAGAGGCACAAGATGCCTCACTGACAGCTGCAGAACCACCACTCAGAAATAAAGGGCAAAGCCTGAGTCTTTCCTTGCCGCTACGTGTGGTGAATGGTATGTTGCCAATTTTCTGTTTCTCTGCAAAAGTAGTAGTCTTTAGAGGTTTTTTTTTTGTCTTTACCCCTGTAAAATCTAAATTTTTTGATTTCAGGTTCCCTAAGGTTTTAAAGCCTCTACGCCCTTGAGCATCAGCTTTAGATAAAAGTGATGGACTTCCAGCCGCTGCAATGCTAGCATTTACATGTTGTTTCTGCTCTCCTCTCAGTTCATTCTCGTGATCCATATTACTTTATCACTATGAACTGGAGTCACAGAGCTTGTATACACACAGTGGGCTATGCCCTTTCACGGAGCTTGTATAATAGACACAGTGGGCTATGCCCTGTCACGGAGCTTGTATAATACTCAGTGGGCTTATGCCCTGTCACGGAGCTTGTATAATACTCAGTGGGCTTATGCCCTGTCACGGAGCTTGTATAATACACTCAGTGGGCTATGCCCTGTCACGGAGCTTGTATAATAGACACAGTAGGCTATGCCCTGTCACGGAGCTTGTATAATACTCAGTGGGTTTATGCCCTGTCACGGAGCTTGTATAATAGACACAGTGGGCTATGCCCTGTCACGGAGCTTGTATAATACACTCAGTGGGCTATGCCCTGTCACGGAGCTTGTATAATAGACACAGTGGGCTATGCCCTGTCACGGAGCTTGTATAATACACTCAGTGGGCTATGCCCTGTCACGGAGCTTGTATAATAGACCCAGTGGGCTATGCCCTGTCACGGAGCTTGTATAATAGACACAGTGGGCTATGCCCTGTCACGGAGCTTGTATAATACTCAGTGGGCTTATGCCCTGTCACGGAGCTTGTATAATAGACACAGTGGGCTATGCCCTGTCACGGAGCTTGTATAATACACTCAGTGGGCTATGCCCTGTCACGGAGCTTGTATAATACTCAGTGGGCTTATGCCCTGTCACGGAGCTTGTATAATAGACACAGTGGGCTATGCCCTGTCACGGAGCTTGTATAATACACTCAGTGGGCTATGCCCTGTCACGGAGCTTGTATAATACTCAGTGGGCTTATGCCCTGTCACGGAGCTTGTATAATAGACACAGTGGGCTATGCCCTGTCACGGAGCTTGTATAATACACTCAGTGGGCTATGCCCTGTCACGGAGCTTGTATAATACTCAGTGGGCTTATGCCCTGTCACGGAGCTTGTATAATAGACACAGTGGGCTATGCCCTGTCACGGAGCTTGTATAATACACTCAGTGGGCTATGCCCTGTCACGGAGCTTGTATAATACTCAGTGGGCTTATGCCCTGTCACGGAGCTTGTATAATACTCAGTGGGCTTATGCCCTGTCACGGAGCTTGTATAATACACTCAGTGGGCTATGCCCTGTCACGGAGCTTGTATAATAGACCCAGTGGGCTATGCCCTGTCACGGAGCTTGTATAATAGACACAGTGGGCTTATGCCCTGTCACGGAGCTTGTATAATACTCAGTGGGCTTATGCCCTGTCACGGAGCTTGTATAATAGACCCAGTGGGCTATGCCCTGTCACGGAGCTTGTATAATACACTCAGTGGGCTATGCCCTGTCACGAAGCTTGTATAATACTCAGTGGGCTTATGCCCTGTCACGGAGCTTGTATAATAGACTCAGTGGGCTATGCCCTGTCACGGAGCTTGTATAATAGACACAGTGGGCTTATGCCCTGTCACAGAGCTTGTATAATAGACACAGTGGGCTTATGCCCTGTCACGGAGCTTGTATAATACTCAGTGGGCTTATGCCCTGTCACGGAGCTTGTATAATACACTCAGTGGGCTATGCCCTGTCACGGAGCTTGTATAATAGACACAGTGGGCTATGCCCTGTCACGGAGCTTGTATAATACTCAGTGGGCTTATGCCCTGTCACGGAGCTTGTATAATACTCAGTGGGCTTATGCCCTGTCACGGAGCTTGTATAATACACTCAGTGGGCTATGCCCTGTCACGGAGCTTGTATAATATACACAGTAGGCTATGCCCTGTCACGGAGCTTGTATAATACTCAGTGGGTTTATGCCCTGTCACGGAGCTTGTATAATAGACACAGTGGGCTATGCCCTGTCACGGAGCTTGTATAATACACTCAGTGGGCTATGCCCTGTCACGGAGCTTGTATAATACTCAGTGGGCATATGCCCTGTCACGGAGCTTGTATAATACACTCAGTGGGCTATGCCCTGTCACGGAGCTTGTATAATAGACACAGTGGGCTATGCCCTGTCACAGAGCTTGTATAATAGACACAGTGGGCTGTGCCCTGTCAAGGAGCTTGTATAATACTCAGTGGGCTATGCCCTGTCACGGAGCTTGTATAATACACTCAGTGGGCTATGCCCTGTCACGGAGCTTGTATAATACTCAGTGGGCTTATGCCCTGTCACGGAGCTTGTATAATACACTCAGTGGGCTTATGCCCTGTCACGGAGCTTGTATAATAGACACAGTGGGCTATGCCCTGTCACAGAGCTTGTATAATAGACACAGTGGGCTATGCCCTGTCAAGGAGCTTGTATAATACTCAGTGGGCTATGCCCTGTCACGGAGCTTGTATAATACTCAGTGGGCTTATGCCCTGTCAGTTGTCACGGAGCTTGTATAATACAGTGAGTAGTAGAGTACACATACACACAGTGGGCTTATTATGCCCAGTCACGGAGCACACACAAGGGCTTATGCCCAGTAAAGTCACAGAGCACTGCCTACTCTAATCTATCTAACACTAGAACAGACAGCGCACTAGCTAACTACCTAACTACGCGTCACGCGAGAAATGGCGCCGACTGCCGGGCGCCGCGCCTTTTTATTGAGGCCGAACGTCACTCGGCTCTCGCGAGAATCCGACGCCGGATGGGTGACGTTCGGCCTCGAGGTGGAATCCGAGTCAGGCGGGAACACCCGAACTTGCGTTCGGGTGGACTCGGATTCCACCTGTTCGGAGCGGTTCGGATTCCTCAGAATCCGAACCGCTCATCACTAGTAAATTTGATGCAATCTTGCATCTCAGGAGGTGGTGCATTTGCAACTTCTATTTCATTTCCCGATTTGGCTGTAAAAACGGCCGAAAAGAGCAAAACGAATAATGGTAAATTCCCGATTTAGGCTGAGTGAATGAAAAGTACTTCCGATTTGAGCCAATGGTGTATTCATTTCTAGTGATAAAAACAGACGAATTTGCAGCATTAACACACCCGATTACAGCCCCAAAAGATGAAAAAAATCACCTGAGTTAAATAATAGTAAATTCCCGATAAGCAAAAAAGTCATATTTTCACCCGAGATTGCAACCTCGGACCAACACGAATCTTAGTAAATTTACCCCTCAGAGCTGGGAGTGCTGTGTCCTGGCTGAACTCTAAAGTGCAGTGCAAATATTTGGGCAAAAGAAACCAGTATTTACTATGTGACATAGGCCGCAATTCAATTCAATGAGATGTTGAATAGCCCCGGGAGGGAGCTCCCGAAGCTATTCAATTCAACACGATGTTTGGTCAGGCTAAAGGATTTCTTCTCGCACCCTCCTGGGGATGCTAGGAGAAATCCGACAAAAGTGCCGGCGGCGCAACTGTTTGCCGGCTTAGCGCAGCGCTAACAGCCTTGCGACCGGCACTTTAGTCTGAGAATGCTGATTCTCGCAACTAAACACCCAGGTTAAGTTGCGAGAACCGACATTCTCAGCCTTAGCGCACAGAATTGAATAGCTCTGGGAGCTCCCTCCTGAGGCTACTCAGCATCACTTTGAATTGAATTGCGGCTTATTGTACAGCTGCAAAGTTACTACTGGCTTTGCTTTGCTGCAAAGTCCAAAATCAGAATCACACCCCTCAGTATTGAGGAGAAAGTAATGTTTTTAAAAAAGCAGCTGTCATATTAGGGCTGATTTAGAGCAGGTGCATATTTAGCCTGAGCACAGAATTTCAGCCGAGCAAAACAGTTACACAGCAAGGCACATATATGCAAACTTTTTTACACGCAGGGCAAATACGCACTGACCTGCATGCTGCATACACATACTGAATAGCTCTATTTTACTCTGTTTTTAAGAGTGTACACCTTATGGGGGGTATTCAATTTGGGAGCGAAAAGTCAGTGCTGGACTTTTCGCTCCACATCGCAGGTTTTCCGGGAATAAAGTAACGGGCGCGTGCCCACTTTATCCCCGTATTCAATTAGAAATCAATGAAAACGGGAGCCGGCGGAAAGGTAAGTATCAGCCAAAAACGGGAATTTTTGGGAAATATTCCAGGGACCCCCCTAATGATGTCTAGATGTGGGGGATCACTATGGGTACCCCCATTTTTACCTGCTGAAGAAAGGGTTTCTAATAGCAGCGGCAGGTGCATATTTGCGGCTATGAAGGGGTGAAGAATAGCACTTAGATTTTTTTTTTGTAAAAATAACTATTCCTATCAAATTTGGGGTACATGAAGATGGGGGTAAGCATTTTTTTAAGTCCCTAAAATGATTTTTAAACATTCTGCAAAAATGCACCTGCCGCTACTCTCGCAATGAAGAAAACATCTGCCGCATACTTGGGAACCTCTCTGAATTTAATTTGGCTGTTTTAGAAGTGTGCTCCCTAATTTTTTATTTTTTTTTACCCCCAAAATGAAAGTTAATTTTTTGGGGTGTCCCGATTTTTTTTTCAATTTTTTTGACACAGTTTATTCTTTCTAAGCCTGCACCCCTAAACCCCAATTCTGCACATTTTTTCGCCATGTAAAACATGGTGAAAGCTTATCCCTGTTTTTTAACAAAGACATTTCGCACTGGCGAAAAGTCTTTGTAATTGAATACGGGGATAATTGAAACATGCGAAAATGACATCATCGGCGATAATTTATCGCCGATTCTGACTTTTCGCATCCTAATTGAATACGGCCCTATAAGTCTGTGAAAGACTGCCGACACTGTCATCACAACTGGGCAGGCAAATTTAAATGCACGCCCAGTTTTAAAGTCAGCCAGATATATCAATTGGCCGATTGGTAAGTGTGTATACCTTACCAAACAGCCGTTCGGACAGTGGATCGGTCTGCTGACGAATCTGTCATCTAAATGTGTACCCTGAATAAATCAGCCTTCCAGTGTCTTGTGAGAAAACAAGCTGTCATTGGTTTACAGTCAGTTTTCTTTAGTGAGCTTCAGCATCTAATCAAAGTTTACTAAAATAAGATAAACTGTAGAACAATCAAAGATAACAAAAATTGTTTATATTTATTTCTTTTGAATCTGTTACTGTACTTAAGAGATGTGCCGTCCCCTCTGGATTACATTTATTACCCTGAGATAACAAAGAAGTAAGCAATAATATATAAGTTATACTGAATACATGCACTATCTTACTAGTAGACAATGCACATTGGTAGGCAATGTTCAATGGGCTCCGACGGGTAGATTGATGGAGAAGGTGGTAAACTGCTATTAGGTTTTGTGTGGTCACCTTTCAACTCTACAAGCAGGACCCAATGAAGTTGAAAATGATCTGGCTGTCCAGGACGCATGTCAGACAGCAAGATATCACCCCATCTTGCCACTTAAATACTTGACTTCCAATGTCTTGCTTTGATGAAGCATAATGTCTGTAGTTATGAATCAAAGTGGATTAAAACTTAAAAGTATAGGAGAAGTATCACAATTTATGCCTTCTCCACCATGCAGAGAGGTTTAACTAGGAGACAAAGTGATGGACTATATATATAGCCTAAGGAATATGCTTGAGCGCATGTGCAGTTTCTTACAGAATGTCCTTGTGGAACTACAAGTCCAATATTAGATCGCTCAATTCATTTGCAGGCTGCAATTCACATCCACAGGAAAAATTCACATCCAGTTGTCGTCTTCCCCAATGTACCAGAATCCAACCAGGAAAAGATTTCTAAAAAACTGAATAAAGGGGGCGCCACATGCTGTAGTGCACCAAGCACCAAGTTCCTCCACAGAGTCTCAGAGACCAGGAACGTTACTACGCCAAGCCACACCAGAGGCTGATTTAGACCTCCTGGGGCCCTAGGCAAGAGACCGATTTGGGGGCCCCCCTCCCTCATATGGGATGCAGTCAAGATACCGGCGGACTATTCCCCGATATGGGACTAAAGATAGGCGTCGAAATCCCGACGCCTATCATTAGCCCCACTACATAATCCTGACACCCGGCATACCGAATGTAGGTAAGCTGGGTGTCTTAGGTTCTAGGGGAGGGTTAGGGACCCCGGGGGGCTTAGGGTTAGGTACCCCCCCAGGAGGGTTAGGGTTGGGAAAGGGGGGGTTACGGTTAGGCACCACTGGGGAGGGGGGGTTGGGCACCCCCCTAGGAGGGCTAGGTTTAGGGTGCATGTAGGGGGGGTTTAGGTTTAGGCACTAACGGGGGAGGTTAAGGTTAATCACTAGGAGGGGAGGTTAGGGTTAGGCACCACTAAGGGAGGGTTAGGGTAGGGAGAGAAGAGGGTTAGGGTACTTACCTGCTCCAGTCAGGATTTTGATCAGTCGGACTGCCGCTGTCGGCGGCTAATTGATGCTTACATTATTTGTTGTTTATCCTCCATATATACAATTTTTTAAAGCTTTAAACATTACAAACATTGCAAATATTTAAAAGGCACATAAAAACACAGTGCAAATATAATACAAAATAATTTTTTAAAACTTTCAACACCTGATATCATAGAAAGCGCAATCAATGTATGTAAAAATAGCCACCTTTAAAGAGCCGTGGCCCATAGCTATCCTATTCAGTCAGCTCTTTCCAAAACAGTAGAGATAAAACACCAAGGATTCACATTTGTATTTATCATAGAAATAGGCCAGGCTACAGTATAAAACCAGCCATACACGGTGCGATGGCACCGTGCGAGGCAACAGGGGATCCAATGTCCGACACATCGGGAGGTCCTTGCACACGGTGCAATCGGGTGGCCGACCGCCCGATATGCTGTTGCATAAATTACCCACTGCGACGGGATACGCAGCTTGTGTACTCATTGCGTGCTTTGAGACTTGCAATTTCTGAGACAGGTCAGAGCTGCTCTAATTCATACTTGCCGACAATCAGCTCCAGCCTTCCGGGAGGGAGCTGATTGTCGGCTAGCAGCGGGGGGCGGGGGCCGGCCATTGGGGCGGAGCAGGGGGCGGGGCCAGTCAGGGTGTTTCTCATTGGGGGTGGAGCCGGGGGCGGGACCACACCCTCACGTCATCGTGGCTCCGCCCCCTCTTCACAGTGCCGTTATTTTTGGTGTTGTGAAGCAGGGGCGGGGCCACAATGACGCGATTCAGCGCGAATCGCATTACCGCCCCCCCGCTGCGGGGGTTTCTAGTTGTTTCAGGGGGTGGTAGGGAGGGTCAGAGACTTCCGGGAGGCTTGCCTGCCTTTCCGGGGGGCCGGGAGCGGCACCCGAAAATCGGGAGGCTCCCGGCCAAATCGGGAGGGTAGGCAAGCCTGCTGTAATTGTGTGTGAGGGGACGATGTTCCTCGATGTTACAGGTGTGTGCGCAGGACTGTGAGGTATTACAGATGTGAGAAAGCAGTAGTGGGTGTCTCTATGATGGCTGAGCGGTTACAGATATTAGCATATTTACACAGCAGCACTGCGTGCAATTACGGAGCTGCGATTACGGAGCTGCTATCACAATTCATACTGAATCAGGCCCATTGTCCACCATAGGAAAAAAAAAAACACATTGTCTGCCTAAAGCACAGATTCTCAAACTCGGTCCTCAGGACCCCAAACAGTGCATGTTTTCCAGGTCTCCTCACTGATCACAAGTGAAATAATTATCTTCACCTGTGGATCTTTTGAAATATGTCAGAGAGTAATGAATACACCTGCTGAGTGCTCCTGCTGAGTGACCTGCAAAACATGAACTGTGTGAGGTCCTGAGGACCGAGTTTGAGAACCACTGGCCTAAGGAAAAATTAATTGTCCCAACAGGAAAAAAATAAACATACATTAATTCATTACCCCCACAGGAAAAAAATACATACTTAATGCCCCCACAAGAAAAAATAAACATACATTAATTCTTTGTATCCCACCCCTCCCAGGAAACTGAGTGACCTCACCTGCAGGCAAAGGGGATGGAGGAGCTCCATAGCGACCCATAGAATCAGTGACTGGTCATCCGGTCCCTCACTTGCCTTCAGCCCACTGTGGCACCGGCACGCAGCAGCAGCCGCCTCAGTAATAAGTCACTTGCTGCATCTGCACTGTGTGCGCGGGCTGGACAGCGTGTGGCAGTGTGACCTATGACATCATGCCGCCACCTATAGATCATGCACAGCCCGCGTCTGCTACACAGGAGAGCCCAGGGCTGCCCAGGCCAGGAATTGTATAATGGCAGGCTCAGCCATGATGCCTGCAATACGGTCGCGGATTCTGGAGGACATGGAGGCCTGGGTGTAGCAGTGGTCTACCAGATATGTGTTGGCGGCTACACTGTGCACCTGTTCAACCGCTACACAAGAACTGCCCTCGAGCTGGCCATGCTTATAGCAGGCAGTGGCACCCATCCCTTAATACTTATTGTTATACTCAGGGCCATTAGTAATCACATTATATATCAGTTTCTGTGTGTCCCATACTGATTGTAGCAGGCAACTAATAGCCCCTGGGTGTGAACATAAGTATTAAAGGATGGTTACCACTGCCTGCCACCTCCCCCCATATATGAGCAGGCCCCCATCTTCTATACAGGCAGTGCCACCAAGCCACGGCCGGATTAAGGCTTGCGGGGAGCCTCGGGCAACTAAATTCTGGGGGTCCCTACGAATAAAATTGCCACAGCCCCCCGCAGCCATTTTCTAGGGAAAAGAGAGGGGGGAAAGACAAAGAGAGGAGAGGGAGAGAGGCAAAAGGAGGGAGACTGCGAGCACACACACAGTACCTGCTTTCTTGTTGAAGTTGCTTCATCATGTTCCTCACAGGGGCAGGCATGTCACGGCATTAGGTCCCGCCCCCTACCCGTACACCCGCGAATCGCGGCAATATCAGCCCAGGGGGCAGGGCTTAGATCGTCCAGCAGTCACATTCACCTTGCTGCTTATACTCTGCTGGTCCCGGCTCCTCTCCGTGCATATGAAGTCATACACTCGTGTGTCATGAGGTCACATGCACAACAAAGCACACCCGGCAGGATGCCAACGCAGCAGCCGAAATCTCTTTAGCCAGCCAGCGCAACGCTACCGTTCACACTTTCGGTTTAGAGTGAGATCTGCCGGAAAATGCCCTGCATACAGCCCTGGTCACGGGCCCCCTGTTACCCACCGGGCCCTAGGCGGGTGCCTTTATTGCCTAGCGGGAAATCCGCCTCTGAGCCACACCACGCGTGGAGGAACTTGGTGCTTTGCTGGAGAAATCCATTATACTTGTTAACCTGCGGTGTACTAACCCCCATTGGTGGAACGCATGCAATTTTTCAGTGCCTTACATAATGGTAAAATAAAAATGTTATACTCAATGTGGCCCCTTTATTCAGTTTATATATATATATATATATATATATATATATAACATGCAATAAAGGATGGCGGCACTCCACGACTGGTAGTAAAGTCAGAGATTTTTAATCAGCGTTCCAACGTTTCGGGCCAATGCCCTTCGTCTGGGATACGTATCCCAGACGAAGGGCATTGGCCTGAAACGTTGGAACGCTGATTAAAAATATCTGACTTTACTACCAGTCGTGGAGTGCCGCCATCCTTTCTTGCTTGTTGTACGGGACCTGGTGGTCCATGGAGGGCACCCACGCTATTATCTACATTATCTGAGTGAGTGCCAGGATTACCATTTGTATATATATATATATATATATTAGGGGTGAGCGGGTTCGGATTTCTGAAATCCGAACCCCCCCGAGCCCCCCCGATCCGAGGCCGATCCGAGTCAGGCTCGACTTTTCCCGCCTGACTCGGATCTGAAATCGAGGCAAAACGTCATCATCCCGCCTTCCGGGTTTCGCGGGTTTTGGATCCTATATAAGGTACCCGCGTCGGCGCCATTTTCTCACTCGGCTGTGGACAGTGAAGAGGGAGGGTGGGAGTTAGGGCTGGCTGGGCTGTGTAGTGTAGTGTAGTGCAGAGTAGTGTTGTGCTGTGCTGCTGTTGTCCATAGGGGCTGTGTCCACTACTTCAAAGTCCATAGGGGCTGGCTGTGTTGTGCTGGCTGGACTGTGTTGTGCAGTCAGTTCTCCATAGGGGCTGTGTCCACTCCAAAGTCCTGTGCAGTGTCCCAGTCCTAAAGGGGTGCTGTAGTGTTGTCCAGGGGGTGCTCTGTCCATCAGGGGTGCTCCCCCCAAGTGCTAAAAAAATAATATTTTTTCTGTGTTTGTGAATTGTGTGCGCAGTAGCCGCACGTGCATCAACAAAGTAGTGCCAAGCGTGCGCCTGTGTCATAAGTAAAGGGCCGGCTGGCTTGACCGTTAAAGGGTGCTGTAACCCCCAAAGTACACTCCAAACCAAATAAAAAAATATTTTCTGTGTTTGTGAATTGTGTGCGCAGTAGCCGCACGTGCATCAACAAAGTAGTGCCAAGCGTGCGCCTGTGTCATAAGTAAAGGGCCGGCTGGCTTGACCGTTAAAGGGTGCTGTAACCCCCAAAGTACACTCCAAACCAAATAAAAAAATATTTTCTGTGTTTGTGAATTGTGTGCGCAGTAGCCACACGTGCATCAACAAAGTAGTGCCAAGCGTGCGCCTGTGTCATAAGTAAAGGGCCGGCTGGCTTGACCGTTAAAGGGTGCTGTAACCCCCAAAGTACACTCCAGTCCAAACCAAATAAGAAAATATTTTCTGTGTTTGTGAATTGTGTGCGCAGTAGCCGCACGTGCAACAACAAAGTAGTGCCAAGCGTGCGCCTGTGTCATAAGTAAAGGGCCGGCTGGCTTGACCGTTAAAGGGTGCTGTAACCCCCAAAGTACACTCCAAACCAAATAAAAAAATATTTTCTGTGTTTGTGAATTGTGTGCGCAGTAGCCGCACGTGCATCAACAAAGTAGTGCCAAGCGTGCGCCTGTGTCATAAGTAAAGGGCCGGCTGGCTTGACCGATAAAGGGTGCTGTAACCCCCAAAGTACACTCCAGTCCAAACCAAATAAAAAAATATTTTCTGCGTTCGTGAATTGTGTGCGCAGTAGCCGCACGTGCATCAACAAAGTAGTGCCAAGCGTGCGCCTGTGTCATAAGTAAAGGTCCGGCTGGCTTGACCGTTAAAGGGTGCTGTAACCCCCAAAGTACACTCCAAACCAAATAAAAAAATATTTTCTGTGTTTGTGAATTGTGTGCGCAGTAGCTGCACGTGCATCAACAAAGTAGTGCCAAGCGTGCGCCTGTGTCATAAGTAAAGGGCCGGCTGGCTTGACGGTTACAGGGTGCTGTAACCCCCAAAGTACACTCCAAACCGAATAAAAAAATATTTTCTGTGTTTGTGAATTGTGTGCGCAGTAGCCGCACGTGCATCAACAAAGTAGTGCCAAGCGTGCGCCTGTGTCATAAGTAAAGGGCCGGCTGGCTTGACCGTTAAAGGGTGCTGTAACCCCCAAAGTACACTCCAAACCAAATAAAAAAATATTTTCTGTGTTTGTGAATTGTGTGCACTGTGGCTGCACGTGCATCAACAAAGGAGCAGCGCCAAGCGTGCGCCTGTGTCCCATAAGTAAAGAGCCGGCTGGCTCATTTCTTAAAGGGTGGTGTAACCCACAAAGTGCACTACTCTCCAGCAAAAATAAAAAACTATTTTTTTTATGTGTTTGTGACTTGTGTGCGATGTAGACGCACGTGCATCCTTAAAGCAGCAGCGACAAGCGTGCGTCTGTCTGTTAAAGGATTACATCGGTGACAGCATCCAAGTAGGCATGTCAGACAGTCCGTACCTGTACTGGCAGGAAAAAGAAGCAATTTGGAGGTCCCTGTACTAACTGGCTCTATTTTATCTGAGTTGCCCCCCCTCCAGTATGTACTCCGAAAGAGTGTTTAGTGCAGCCGGGAACCTTGTCAGCGAAAGGCGTAGGAGGTTGCTTCCACATAATGTGGAGAAGATGATGTTCATAAAATGAATTATCAACTCTTCCAGGGAGACAAGCCTCCAGAACGTACAGAGGGACCTGTGGTTGTGGATTCCAGCAGGGACGAATTAATACTCTGTGAGGATGAGGATGTACACAACACTGAAGAGGGTGAGGAATCGGTGGATGAGGAGGATGAGGACGACATCTTGCCTCCGTAGAGCCAGTTTGTGCAGGGACAGATTAATTGCCAGCTTGTTTTGTGGGGGCCCAAACGAACCAATCATTTCAGCCACAGTCGTGTGGCAGACCCTGGCGCTGAAATGTTTGGTTTGTTAAAGTGTGCATGTCCTGTTTATACAACATAAGGGTGGGTGGGAGGGCCCAAGGACAATTCCATCTTGCACCTCTTTTTTTTCTTTGAATTATGTACTGTTTGGGGCCTAGTTTTTAAAACTGCCATCCTGTCTGCCACTGCAGTGTCACTCCTAGATGGACCACGTGTTTGTGCCGCCCACTTGTATCTCTTAGCATAGTCATCCAGCTACCTCGGTGCAACCTTTTGGATATAAAAACACTATTGTGAGGTGTGAGGTGTTCAGAATAGACTGGAAATGAGTGTAAATTAAGGTTATTGAGGTTAATAATAGCATAGGAGCAGAAAAACACACAGATTTTGTGATTTTAGCTGTTTTTATGCTTTTTTTAAAAAAAATACAGATCCAAAACACAAAACCCAGAACCCAAAACACGGAAGGGTGGTTTTGGCAAAACCAATCCAGATCCAAAACACGAAGAAAAATCCAGATCCAAAACCAAAACACAAAACACGAAAAGTGGCCGGTGCACACCCCTAATATATATATATATAAAATCCAAGGAAGGTCTGCACTCACGACTTGTTAAAAGCAACTTGCTGGGGTGACCAACCCATATAGGGCACAGGACCTGATTCGGAGGCGATCGTTAGTTGCAAGCGGTCGCCCTGAATCAGGGGGGCCGCTTGCATCCTGAACGACCGCCTCCTTGTAGATCTCTAAGCTGTGGGTTAACACACACAGCTCTAGCGAGCGACATGGGTGATGGTCACAATGGTCAAGACCATCTCCGACCATCGGGGCTTACGACCAGACCCTAAGGTTGGGTCTGGGCACTCGTAAGCACCAGGAAGCTTCCTGCTCTGATCAAGCTGTTTGAGATTTTTTTTGTTTGTTTCTCTTTTCCACTTGGTATTTATTGATGTTTAGTTATCATCTTTGGATGATTATTATAGCTACAGTGACCTGTGGTATATCTTACTGAAGTGCTTATTATATCTGCGCTGATTAGCTAACATCGTTAGTTTGGTCTAATTAGTAATGATAATGGGTCACCATGGTAACGCGTCATACTGCGTTCCATAACAAAGAAAGTAGAGGCTGGTGGTATGCAGTAAATAGCCAGTATTGCTATTTTGATCTTACTGAAGTGCTTAATATCTGCGCTGATTAGCTAACATCGTTAGTTTGGTTTAATTAGTGAAGATAATGGGTCTCCATGGTAACGCGTCATACTGCGTTCCATAGCAAAGTAAGTAGAGGTTGGTGGCATGCACACCAGCGCTGTATAGCCAGTATTGCTATTTTTGATCTAACTATGGTAACGCGCTACACTGCGCTCCAGGGCAAAGGAAGTGGATGCGGGTGGAACGCAGGCCAGCACTCAGCGCGGGTCCTGTGATATGCTTGGTCTCCTAACACATGAACCATTCTTGGGTCATTTTAAAGGTGATATACTTTGGCTAATTATCATTATGTTAACGTCTGTCTTTGATCATTAATGTTGTTTTGGTTATTGGGGGGTGGGGTTTGATTGATTGGGGTGGGTATATATATGTTCCATGTATCACTTGTATTTGATTCTTGACAAAGGTCCATGCTATAGGACCGAAACGTCGGATCATATGCTGTTTCTGTAAAAAAATTTCTATGGATTAATTAAAGAAAACTTTTATGAAGTCTGGTGAGTGCGCCCCGGAGTTTTTTCTCATATATATATATATATATATATATATATATATATATATATATATAAAACATAACATTTGACCTACATTTTTGACTCATATAGCCACCATTTGCAGATGTAATCACAGAACACACTAGTACAAGTTTTAACCAACACTGTAGCAGAAGTTGCCGCAAATGTGTTGCACTTGTAGGTTGCTTTGCTTTCACCCTTCTTTCCAGTTCATTCCAAACCCAATGGGGTTTAAGTTAGAGCTCTCCTGCAGTGAGCAAAGATGCAGTGGCTAATATATGCACGCCCAGAAAACAGTGTCTAAACAGTCCGACACGCCTGCGTTTTTCTAACCTCCCCCAAACGCTGACTACCTGTCACTCACTTTGTGAATGAATCCTCTATGCGAACGTGATCGAAATACAATCGCTGTGCGTATGCGCAATGGCTAACAGTCGCTCAATCTGCGTAAATATCAGCATTACGTATATCTTGGAATCATGCCCATTGTCTGGTAGTATGTTTTGGGTCATTATCTTGCTGTTTGATCAAACCAACTAGATGTAGACCAGATAGTATCACATAGCACTGCAAAATGTTGTGTTATCTCTTCTGGTTCAGGGTGCCTGACCATCACGCATCTTCCTCCATTTTTGACATTTGGTGTCACAGGTTTGTTACAAAATGTAAAAGGGCAATGCTTTTAGGAGCAAAGCATGAGTTGTTTTGCTATTAAAGCATTGCTCTTTTTAATTTTGGCCTTAAACAAGCCGAGAAGTGGTCACCTTTATAAGCCTTCACTTAGTAAATAAGCCATTCTCACACCTACTCCACGGTGTAGACAGGGGTCTTCAACCCGTGGCCCGCCAATGGTTACTGTAGTGCAGACCGCAGTGAGTACAGTCTGCACTACACACAGAAACAAGCACACCACCGCCGCCAGCAGTGTGTTTGCTTTGGCAGCCAACCAATGAGAGTCAGACAGACGGAGGAGCAGGGATTCAGGTAAGAAGGAGCAGACGGCGGCAGGAGCAGGAGCCGGAGCGGGGATTCAGGTAAGTGTTTTTTTTTTTTTTTTTTTTTAACATCTGTGTCTTTGTCTGCCCCGCTGGGGGCACTGCATCGGGGGGGACTACTACTTGGGGCACTACTGGGGGGGACCACTACTGGGGGCACTGCATCAGGGGGACCACTACTGGGGGCACTACTAGGGGGGGAACTACTACTGGGGGCACTGCATCGGGGGGTCCACTATTGGGGGCACGACTGGGGGGGACTACTACTAGGATCACTGCATCGGGGGACCACTACTGGGGGCACTGCACTGCATAGGGGGGGACTACTACTGGGGGCATTATATAAAGGGAACTACTGGGGGCACTGCATAGGGGGACTACTACTGGGGGCACTGCATAGGGGGGGACTATTACTGGGGGCACTGCATGGGGAGGACCACTACTGGAGGCACTGCATAGGGGGGGACTACTACTGGGGGCACTACTGAGGGCACTGCAGAGGGGGGTAGTTATGGGACATAATTAAAATTGTAGCAGAGGGGAGTTATGGGTCATAATTGTGTGAGGAAGGGGCAGAGTCTAAATACCGCAGTATAGCTTAGTGGCCCTCGGCTTCGTCTAATTTTTAATGTGGCCCACACTGCCTTAAAGGTTGTAGACCCCTGGTGTAGAAAAAATCTTCTTAACCAATTATTTGTTCCCTGAAAAAGGCCTTTTTATTTATCGCTCTCAAATTTACATTATTTTTCAGGTTTTGCTAACCAAAACTTTTTTATTTTTATTTTTTATCTCTTTCAGTGTACCGCAGACCTTTGTACTAGTACAGTTTATTCACTGGACATGAATTGCTTAAATATGAATAAAAATGTAAATAAAACTTTTCACCGGTAGTGTATAAGGGCCGGATTGGACATCACATGTTTGGATGGTCAGTGTAATACCTCTTTTCCACCAAAAACCCAGGTCCGACCTGGGTTTTTGGACATGGTTCCAGCCCTGGTCAGACCCAGGTCAGACCCATTTACACTGCACCTTTGATCTGGGTTACTCCCAGGTCAGCCCTGTTCACACTGAACTGAGGTCTGCCCTGCTAAACCTGTGAGGTCATAAAAAGTGGGAGGTGAATGCTCCACAACCACCAATCCGCTCATTTTAGGCATGATCCAGGTTAGATAACCCAGGTTGCACCGTTTACACTGCACCATTACCTGGGTCCATCCTGGGTCCAACCCTGGTAGCTACCTGGGTTGGATTGCAGGGTCACTTGACCCAGGTTATTTTTCAGGGACCCTTTTACACTGAGCTGCGACCCCGGTAGACCCAGCAAAAACCCAGGTTTTTGCTCTGGTGTAAAAGGGGTATAAGTAACTTTCATAAAGTAACATATATCTGACATAATAAGACATAAAGGGGTCTATTTACTAAGCAGTGTTAAGAGACAGAGTGAAAAGTGATAAGGTGCCAGCCAATCAGCTCCCAACTGTCATTTCATTTTTCAAACACACTGTGAGATGGCAGTTAGGAGCTGATTGGTTGGTACCTTATCACTTTTCACTCTGGGCCTGATTCTGACCCACTCGCGAGCGCTGAGTGCTCGCAAGTGGGTCGATGATGCCCAAGTGCACATGCGCATGACGGAGACGGCTCCGTCATGTGCATGCGCGAGACCCGAATAACGATGGCCAAGCCGTCGTTAAGGGTCTCGCACCGAAGGGGGCGTGCTTTGAATGGTGATTGACAGCACGCCCCCTTTGGTGGGCGTGTCGGGGGCGTGGCTGCCCAGACGGAGGCGTTCCCATGGGAACGCCTACCGTCTGGGTCCGGCCCCAGTGACATCACTAGTGATGTCAGTGGGAGTGCTTTTGGCTCTGATAGAGCCAAAAGCACTCCTGGGATTGCGGCAGCGAGACCCAACCGCAGGGTCTTGTCGCAAGCCCGATGGTCGCGATGGTCTTGACCATCATTTTGGCCACTCGCTATAGCTGTGGGTGGTCACCCACAGCTATGCGAGCGGCCAGGAGGCCGCTCCAAAAAGGAGCAGGGACGGCCCTGATTCAGAGCGAGCGCTCTGTCAGACCGTCCGGCTCTGAATCAGGGCCTCTGTCTCCTAACACTGCTTAGTAAATAGACCCCAAAGTTTGTTCCATTCATAAGCCATACTTTCTTCCCTTTAGGGGACAAATGGTCTAAAAGTGTTATAGTATCCAATAGTTATCATTTCTGTTGAATTCATTTTCTATGCATTCAGATACTGATATAAAAATGTTTTATGTTTTATTATAGCTGCACTCATATGGAAAAACCCACCAGCTCACAACATTCTCTTTTCTCAATGACTTCTCGCTGTAGCACAAATGCTTTGAGATGCATATATCAACCGACTTGGAAATAAACTGTGCAATGTGCTCATCAGCTGGCGTGTGAAAATAGGAGGGGGTGAGGAGGCAGCATTAGGCGAAACAGAAGCCATGGTGCTATTTGAATATCAGGCTCTGCCACACTCTAGGCTTGTCTGACAACTTCATTACCTCTGCATATAAAATGACTGCAGGGTAATGCAAATGGCTTCCCGTCACACTTGTGCATTCTGCAGTCAGGCAGAGGGCATTCTGAGGCACTGTGTGAGGGAGACAGCTTTTGTCCAATTTAATAAGATATCTTCAAGCAATAGTCTGCCCACTCTGCATTTGTTATGGGGTCCAGCGACCTAGCCTTTCAGAAATTTTAAGGGGTTTATGTCTTCGGCTTGACCTCAGCTGTCAGTCATAAATGAGAAAAAAGACAGGAGGTAATGCAGAGGCCTTTGCCTATCTGTAGAGAATTTCTAATGAATGTTGGGGAAATTTCACATTACTTGACAAGGTGATCTAATTAATATTATAGAAATGCCAACAGAATATCACTCGGCAGATTGGATTTATCACCTTGAAACGTTGTTTTACTGCGGGTAAAAGAACAGGCCTCTCCCCTGACAATGATTAAGTTAGACATAGGCATCAATATGTGTTATTCACTGAGTACTCAGAACTTCTCACCATTACTTCTTAGTTTGTCAAATAATTGTGAAGGGAAATAAAATAAATACATTTAGTTTTGGGTCACTTTTTGCTATCAATTAAATGAGTCCTGGCTTAAACTTCAACATCTGATTAATTTGTGTATACTCTTTGGTAGTATGCCATTATATAAGGAATTCTGAAGACTATTGTTTTTTTTAAATGAAGATACCTCTATTTATCACCATATACACATTACAGTGTTTGGAAATTATGCATAAACCAAACAATATAATCACTATTAACGCTCTAAATACACGGGGTAAATATAATGCCAGGACCAGACACATTTTAGCATCTTACTGGCTGGTGTACTAACATTTTTTTTATATCTGTTACTGTATCTGGGTAAATTTATATTGGGAAGGTTTTCATGACTTACATGGCTTCCCATCCTATAACTCAGTAGGTCAGTATATACCTAGAGACAGTGCTTAAAGTGGTCCTAGAGAAGTGGTAGAACTCACTCCCCCCAACAGCGCACGGCGTAGGTGCACTGGAAAATAGGGCGTGGTCTTTTTAAAAGGGGCGTGGTCACACATTAGTATTCTTAATTAGGCCACACAGTAGCACAATCTTGATTCACCCCGATTCACATTACACCACATAGCAGTGTACCTTATTCATGTATGACACACAGCAGTGCCCCTTTTACACAATGCCCACATTTGTGCCCCTTATACACAATTCCCACAGTAGTAGTGCCCCTAATACACATAATGCCCACAGTAGCAGTGCCCCTTATACAATGTCTACAGCAGTAGTGCCCCTTACACAAAATGCCCACAGCAGTAGTGCCCCTTATGCAATGCCCATTGTAGCGGTGCACCTTATGCAGTGCACACAGTAGTGGTAGTGCCCCTTATTCAGTGCCCACAGTAGTGGTAGTGCCCCTTATACAGTTCCCCCAGTAGTGGTAGTGCCCCTTATGCAGTGCCTCCAGTAGTGGTGCCCCTTATGCAGTGCCACCAGTAGTGGTAGTGCCCCTTATGCAGTGCCCCCAGTGGTAGTGTGCCTTACTCAGTGACCCCAGTAGTGGAGCCCCTTACGCAGTGCCCCCAGGAGTGGTTTCCCCTGTTGTAATGCCCTCTGTAGAAGTAATGCCCCGGTAGTAATGCCCCCTGTAATAGTGCCCCCTGTAGTAGTGCCAATAGTAATACCCCCGGTAGTAATGCCCCCTAGTAGTGCCCCAATAGTAATGCCCATGAGTAAATGCCCCCAGTAGTAGTGCCCCAAGTAAATGCCTCCAATAGTAATGCCCCTGAGTAAATGCCCCCAGTAGTAGTGCCCCCAATAGTAATGCCCCCAAGTAAATGCCCCCAGTAGTAGTGCTCCCAACTAAATGCCCCCAGTAGTAGTGCCCCCAAGTAAATGCCCCCAGTAGTAGTGTCCCCATTAGTTATGCACCTAACAAAAACACACAAAAAAACCCAATACTTACCTTAAGCCCCGCTCGCGCGTCCCTCCGGCTGGCCGCTCCACGGAACTATGGGAGAGACGTCATGACGTCTCTCCCATAGTGCACTGCGGGAGCCAGAAGCCGGAGCTCAGGTGTGAGCTCCGGCCTCAAGCTGGCGCTGCGGGGAGGGAGCCGCTAGTAACAAAATCTCCAGCTGGCGCTGCGGGCACCCGCTAGTAACAAAATCTCAGTGGGTGCCCGGCAAATGGAGCCTCGCTGCGGCCCCAGGCTAAGGTGGGTCGGAGAAGGCGGAACTGGTTCCATCTCCAAATAGAAGTGATGGAAAGCAGTTCCGCCCAGTTCCAGATCACTTTAACCCCTGCCTAGAGAGATACTTTACATATATTACAAACAGGTGAGACACCGGGGATGATATTGGTAAAACACCCCTTCTCAGTTTTAAATATTGCTGCCTATTGCAGATACTGCCTAATTGAGACTCTGGGAGGGGTTTTCAGTGAAAGGAGGGGCTGGAAATAACAAAAGACAACTCTGGGGAGAGACATCTTAGAGCTTGGGAGAGTTCCCCTGGTGGGGGAGAATTTCGAGGACGACTGCCACAATGTTCATCTAATGCGTAAGATCTGGAGAGAGACCACTGAGATAAAGCCTGTGATAGACAGAGAGGAAGAGCAGGAAGTATGCAGTGTGAGCAGCCCAGTGTAATCTCTATCCTGCAGCCCCCATGAGAGGGGTAAGAGCGCCAATCATGTGTTGATGAGAGAGTTTCCCTGAGATTTATTATTAAGGAGGAAGAGGAATTCCCTATGCATACCATTAGAGGTGAGTTACACAAGGAAGTATTGGGAGTAATAATCAGCACGGCATTCTTTCTGTGTGCTTTCCGTGTGCTCACTGGAAAAGTGTGCATTTCTACATGTCATGGGGCGTGGCCACACATGACAGGGCGTGGCCACACATTATGCCCTCTCTAAGGTGGAGCTGCTCGGCCAGGTTTCAAGATGGCTGGACCAGCCCTTCTGGATGTGATTGTGATTGTAAATATATTATATATGAAGAATGATGTTTCATTTTATTATGACTTCCATATTATAACACCTCAATAGATTTCCATGAAGATACATTAACTTATTTATCCTTAATTACTTATTGCAAGCGAATAAGCAGCAATAAGAAATTATAATTATAGAGTCTAGAACCTGGTAATTAATAAATACCCCTGTGTGTGTGTTTTAAATGACTTAAGCAAGGTAATGCACACTGTATGATTAATCATAGAAAGATATCACCAAAGTTGTGGCAAATGTTGACAAATCAAGTTTTGTGGAGGAATGATGTGGTTGTGGTAATACTCTGGGTAGGACAAAAATAACAGGGAGAATTCCATGCAGAATGCTTAATTTAAGGCCAAATTCAGCTGAACAGAGCAGTTTTGAGAGTGTTGCTTTTCTCTGTTTGAAGACTTTCAGCAAATCTGGAACTTCAGTGGTATTGTGGGGGAGTGGTCCCTGTGCAGGAATAGAGTTTGGGACCGCACTTTACTGGAAGTGGATCTAAGGTGATAAGTGTTCTGTGTATAAAAAGCATTTACAGATAAATGGTCAATGTCTCTAAAAAGTGAGTTTGATAGGCAGGGTAAACACTTCGGGGTATATGTGATAGCCTGCGGACTGCAGGTATCAACTCATCCCGTGTGAGTCTAACCCTTGTTTTAAAGTAGCAGTCATTTAAAAGGCAAAATTAACCTTCCCCAAGAGACGACTACCTGTCACTCGCTTTGCGAGTGAATCCTCTGTGTAAGCGTAGTCACAATTCAATCGTTGCGCATGCATAATTGCTAACAATATAATTATATCGCATTGCATCCACATCTGAATCAGGTTCATTGTCTGTAGACAGGGTGGTCCATTAATGTGGTGTGGGGGTATTGTATTAATATTATCTGTGTTATACATTGGTCACTGATACGCTCAGTATAATAAGGCAGTAACTGATGCTCTCTGTATTATATGGGCATCACTGCAATGCTCATTGCATTAAATGCGGAGACTGGCAGTCACTTTGATGTTCTCTGCTCCAGCAGGCCATTGTGATGTTCTCTGTATTAAATATAGCGGTCACTGTGATACTCTATGGTGGTCAGTTATGCTCTCTATATTATATGGTGGTCACTAATACTCTCTGCCTTATCAGGTGGTTACCATTATGTTCTCTGCATTATATGGCAGTCAAGGATGCTCTCTGCATTATATAGCAGACAATGCGATGCTCTCTGTAATGTATGGTGGTCACTATGATGCTCTGTAGTCAGTTAATGTAGTACAGGCAGCGATACTTAGCCATTGAATATTGAGACAGTGGAGACTGTCTTCTCCTTTTAAAAGATAACACCTCAGAACCAGAGAATAAATGCAGCAGGCAATGGCACCTTAATGTAACTGGACTAAAATGGGTTTTGCCCTGACCCTACATACATTTCAATGTTTACAATGTCGACAGCTGTATGCTAGCAAGCAGAGGGTGCAGTTTGTCAAAGCCGCCAATCATCAAACCACGCTTAGTAGATCTACCCCTAAATGTATAGAGTTGGATCCACATATAGATACAAATTGGCATCTTAGTTGCATGTTGACATTGATCCCCGAGTTGGATGTGGGTCAGATTCAGAGGCAGGAGCAAATCAAAAAATGAGCAAAAAAAAGAGTAACTTGCTCCTGGAACAAACCATGTTGCAATGCAGAGGGTGCAAATGCATTTTTTTTTTTTTTTTTTGCTTGCATGCAAAATACGGACTGCTTTTGCCTTCCTGAACAAATATTGGAAAGGTTTGTTTTTACACTGAAATGTAGAATTAAGCTCGCACACACCCCTTCTCACCTTTTAATCTCTGCGCATTTTAAAGCTCCCTCAACTTCAGTATGACATTCTTTTGCTAAGGTGCAAATTAATCCTTTTTTCTTTTTTTGCTTCTTTTTTTGATTTGCTCCTAACTCTGAGTCAGGCCCTGTGTGTGGAGCCACGTCACTTAGGATTTCCTTGATCTGGATGTAAGGGCCTGATTCAGACCCGCTCGCGAGCGCTGTGCGCTCGCAAGCGGGTCGATGGTGGCCCAGTGCACATGCGCAATACGGAGCTGGCTCCTTCGTGCGCATGCGCGAGGCCCGGATAGCGACGGGCAAACCGTCGCTCCGGGTCTCGTACCAAAGGGGACGTGCTGTCGATGTTGAGTGACAGCACGCCCCCTTTGGTGAGCGGGCCGGGGGCGTGGCTGCCCAGATGGAGGCATTCCCATGGGAACGCCTACCGTCTGGGGCCGGCCCCACTGACATCACAAGTGATGTCAGTGGGAGTGCTTTCGGCTCTGTTTGAGCCGAAAGCACTCTTGGGCTTGCGGCAACGAGACCCTACCACAAGGGTCTCGTCGCAAGCCCGATGGTCGCAATGGTCTTGACCACAGCTATGCGAGCGGCCAGGAGGCCGTTCTGCAAAACCAGAGGGCCGGCCCTGATTCAGAGCGAGCGCTCTGTCAGAGTGAGCGGGACAAACAGGGGACAAACGACGTAGGGGTCCCCCGTATTCTGCGCAACCAGCTCTGGGCTCTGATCTGGTTCTGGAAATACAGGGGAAAAAAATTAGTAGGGTTCCCCTGTATGTTCCAGAACCAGCACTGGACTTTTTCTAGCGGGGGGCCGCAAGGTTTTTACCCTGCGGTTCCCACCATTGACTACAATGTAGGGAGCCGTTCATTGGCTGAGAGACGGGAGATGACCTCTCTCAGCCAATGAACACTTAGCAGCGGGGTTTCCATGGTGATACCCCGCCGCTAAGCTCTCATTCGAGAAGTACCGTTCTATAGAACGGTACTAAGTTCGTGGATCGCGTTTTCGTTTTTTTTTTTTGCCAAGTCCGGGGATGCCTACTTTGGAACGAAGAGGACAGAACCTCGTATAGGAGATGGTGAGTATGTTTTTTTTCACAGGTCCCCTATGGATACTTTACCGGACAAGTGGACCGATGCTACAGGTTACATAGGTGAGTATGTGTACATGTGTGTGTGTGTGTATGCATGTTTAATAAACTTATACTGTCACGGTGTGTGTGTCCTGTGTTTTTTTAAACATTTTTTTTACAGGTGAACTACAGGTACTAGTGGGCCCTTAATGCCCTGCATGCTGGTACTTGTGGTTCTCCAAGTACCAGCATGCGGGGCAGGCTAGCTGGGACTTGCAGTTCTACTTGTAAAAACAATGTTTGATATTCTTTATTTACACCACACCACACAATCAACCCGCCACCCACCGCCACCAGGGGTGGCGGGGATAGCCCCGGGCTATCAGCCTGGGCCTGGGGTGCCCTGGAGAGGGTGACCCCTTTGTTGGGGGGGTCCCCAGCTCTCCAGGGATCCCCGGCCTGGGCTGACTAGCGGTCAGGGCTGATGCTGCGGCTGGGGGGCCCGGTGAAAGGGCTCCCCTGGCTGTGGCATCAGCCCCCCGCTAGAAAAAGTCCAGTGCTGGTTCTGGAACATACAGGGGAACCCTACTAATTTTTTTCCCCTGTATTTCCAGAACCAGGACCGGATCAGAGCCCAGAGCTGGTTGCGCAGAATACGGGGGACCCCTACGTCATTTGTCCCCCGTATTTTGGCAACCAGCGCTGGTTCTGACTAGCCCGGTGCTGGTTGTGCTTAAGTACAGGGGACCCCTACGTCGTTTGTCCCCTGTATTTAAGCACACCCAGCACTGGGTTACTAATGCCCGGGGCTGGATGCTCTTTTTTGGGGGGGTGCATGCCATTTTTTTATTTTTTTACACAGGTTTTTTTTTTTTTTTTTTACCACAGCAGCACAGACGGGTCTCACGGACCTGTCATTGCTCTGTGCCAATCACACAGATGCATGTAGCACGGATCTCCCGGGTTCGTGCTACATGCAAATGGGCACCATAACGCTGATTGGCTTCCTGTCTGCCACTGCAGTGCCACTCCTAGATGGGCCACGTGTTTGTGCCGCCCACTTGTGTCGCTTAGCATAGTCATCCAGCTACCTCGGTGCAACCTTTTGGCCTAAAAACAATATTGTGAGGTGTGAGGTGTTCAGAAATGAGTGGAAATTAATGTTATTGGGGTTATTAATAGCGTAGGAACAAAAAAAGGCCCATTTTATGTGATTTTAGCGTTTTTTTTTATTTTTTAAGAAAAAATCCAGATCCAAAACACAAAACCCAGAACCCAAAACACAGAAGGGTGGTTTTGGCAAAACCAATCCAGATCCAAAACACGAAGAAAGATCCAGATCCAAAACACAAAACACGAAAAGTGGCCGGTGCACACCCCTAGTGTATATATATATATATATATATATATATATAATATTTTATTTTTTCCTAGTATATGGACTTGGTATCCACAAAGCATTTCAGTTAAACTTGAGAATGGTTTACATCAGTAGGCACGTAAAATCTTACAACAGTCCAAAGGATTGGAAACAAAGGGCCTGATTCAGAGTAGGGATGTGCAGGCTCGGTTCTACTCGGTTCCGTTCGTTTTTTTTTACCGAATCTTATTGGCTATCCAAAACTCGTGACAGCTGAAACCCAATAAGATTCGGGAAAAAAAAACGAACGGAACCGAGTAGAACCGAGCCTGCACATCCCTAATTCAGAGCCACTCGTAAGCGGCAGCTCGTTCGCTCCGAGCGATGTTTGGCCAACTGCGCATGCGTACGGATCGTTATACGCATGCGCGAACCAGTCAGTGCGGTCGAAATTCATGTGCTCGCAAAATAGCGATTGCTTGCTAATTTGAGTGACAGAATGAGGCGTATGTGGGTGGTAACAGGGGAAGGTGCTTGAAAACGGGGAGTGGAAATCCGAACGCAGGCGTGCTTAAAGGTCAAAACGGGCGTTTTATGGGTGTGCATAATTAAAACAGCAGCGTCATTGACCACGTCACTGGGTTATTTTATAGCCAGAACTGCTTGCAAAATTGTGGTAGCAAAAACCAACCACAAGAATAGCGAGCAGTTCATACCCTGGTCGATGTACTCGATTAATCTAATAAATAGCGGACATGACGTAGAATGCGAGCGGCCAGGGGGCGTAGTTTCCCAAAAAACGACCGCAAGTTTTGTTCACTCGTTCAGACCTAGAGGCGTGAACAGACCGCAAACAGCAACGGTTCATTTGAATAGCCACCCCTATTATCAGGACAAGCGAGCGCGAATTGCGTCCGGCTCTGAATCAGACCCAAAGTCCTTACAGCAAGAAAACTTGGGACAATCAGTGCCTCTGAAAATAAAAAGTGAACCCATAGCGGCGTAACTAGGGGTGGTCGAGCAGGGCATGTGCCTTGGGCGCCATCGGACCAGGACAGTGGTTTCAAGTCAGTGTAGTGCGGACCGCTCTACATAGTAACAAACACATCGCTGCTGGTTCCTGGTAGTACACTCGTAGGGGCACTACTGGGGGCCCTGTATAAGGGGCACTACAGGGGGCACTGCATAGGGGGGACCATTACTGCAAATCGCTTCATTTAGCCCCACCCCCACTCATGGACCTGTGAATAGACGGCGTTTTCTGTAAAGGGGGCGGGGCCTAATGTTGTCTATCGTCTGGCCCCGTCCCCCGAAGAGGAGGCTCCCGTAAAGCTGCCCAGGAATGTCGGTAAGTATGGGGTAGGGGGACACAGACTAGAGGCGTGGGCCGTGGCTGTGATCTGGAAGGGGGGAGGAGCGGAAACACCACTACTGTATGTGGTACGACTGGGAGGAAGGGGATCTGACTGTGCGGTGCTGTGTGTGTGCTGTAGGGGGAGGGCAAAGTACGACGGCTGCTCTGTCTGTACTGTTGGGGATTGGGGGGATCCAATGACTCCTGTGTACTGGGGGAAGAGGGAGTTGGATCCATATGTATATATGTGTGTGTATAAATATATATATATATATATATATATATACAGTACCAGTCAAAAGTTTGGACACACCATCTCATTCAATAGTTTTTGTTTATTTAAATTATTTTCAACCTCCTGGAATGGTTTTCCAACAATCTTGAAGGAGTTCCCAGAGGTGCTGAGCACTTGGTTGGCTGATTTTTTTTCACTCTGCGGTCCAACTCATCCCAAACCAGCTCAATTGGGTTTAGGTACTGTGATTGTGGAGGCCAGGTCATCTGACGCAGCACTCCATCACTTTCCTTCTTGGTCAAGTAGCCCTTACATAGCCTGGAGGTGTGTTTGGAGTCATTGTCTTGTTGAAATACAAACGATGGTCTCAGTAAGCGCAAACCAGAGGGGATGGCATGGCGCTGCAGAATGCTGTGGTAGCCATGCTGGTTAAGTGTGCCTTGAATTTTGAATAAATCACCAACAGTGTCACCAGCAAAGTACCCCCACACCGTCACACCTCCTCCTCCATGCTTCACAGTGGGAACCACACATGCAGAAACCATCTGCTCACCATCTCTGCGTCTCACAAAGACACACGGCGGTTGGAACCAAAAATCTCAAATTTGGACTCATCAGACCAAAGTACAGATTTCCACTGGTCTCATGTCCATTCCTTGTGTTTCTTGGCCCAAACAATTCTCTTCTTCTTCTTGTTCATCCTCAGTAGTGGCTTTTCTTCGCAGCAATCCAACCATGAAGGCCTGATTCACGCAGTCTCCTCTGAACAGTTGATGTTGATATTTGTCTGCTACTTGAACTCTGTGATGACTTTATGTGGTCTCTAATCTGAGGTGCTGTTAAGTAGCAGTTTCTGAGGCTGGTAACTCTAATGAACTTATCATCTGCAGCAGAGGTAACTCTTGGTCTTCCTTTCCTGGGGCGGTCCTCATGAGAGCCAGTTTCAACATAGTGTGTGATGGTTTTTGCAACTGCACTTGAGGATACATTCAAAGTTCTTTACATAGAGTGTGACAATAGAGGTGCAATAGACTTGGCCTACAGCACAAAGCACTATGGTCAGTCTAATCACATAGCTATCAGACATCACTTCCTCCAAGAGTTGGTGGAGAGAAAGTCTGTCAGCGTCACCTTTGTGGCAAGTGAAAATATGATGACAAAGGGAATGACATCACAAGTTCTGAGTGTGTTTCTAAAAGAATGTGAATTGGAATACATTTGATGGTATACGTTGAATATGCCGGCGGACAGGATCCCGGGCATCGATATACTGATGCCGGCATCCCACCACCCAGCATAATGGCGATGAAGATATCCGGAAAAGGATCGGGATACCGAGGTAATCATCCCAACCCCCACCATCCCGAAGATAAGAAGACGCGTAAGTATGATACGTAGCCCAGGGATGGGGGGTTAGGTATAGGCACCCCTGGGGGGAGATTAGGGTTAGGCACTCCCTGGGGAGAGTTAGGTTTAAGTTGCGGGAAGGGAGGGTTAGGCACTACCGGGTGGGGGGGTTAGGGTTAGGTACCCCCGGGGGAGATTAGGGTTAGGCACCACCAAGGAAGGGTTACGGGGGAGAGGGGTAGGATTATAGTACTTACCGCTGCTATCCCGGACAATTGGGATTCCGGCATCAGTATCTGAACTGGCGGCCAAACGATTATTGCGTAAAGTGTGATATATGTTTTCATGTAACCGGAAACAGCTTAGAGTGAGGGGGGAGATGGGGGTGTTAGAGAGCAGTGTGCTCAGGCACTGTCTCCTCTCTGTACCATACATGCTGGGCACTAGGAATGAAACCTGATGACATCATTGCTGGATTACTGCTCTTGTGCAGCCAGCACCATCTTTACTGTGTAGAGCAGGGGTCTTTAACCTTTAAGGCAGTGTGAGCCACATTAAAAAATTTGACTAAGCCGAGGGCCACTAAGGTATACTGTGGTATTTAGACTCTGCCCCCTCCTCACACAATTATGACCCATAACTGCCCCTTCTACAATTTTAATTATGTCCCATAACTGCCCCCCTCTGCAGTGCCCTCAGTAGTGCCCCTTATACAGTGCCCCCAGTAGTGGTCCCCCTTATGGAGGCCCCCTGTAGTGATCCTCCTATGCAGTGCCCCTTATACAGTGCCCCCCAGTAGTGGTCCACCTATGCAGGGCCCTCAGCAGTAGTCCCCACCTATGCAGTGCCCTTTATATAGTGCCCCCAGTAGTGGTCCCCCCTATGCAGTGCCCCCAGTAGTGCCCTTTATATAGTGTCCCCAGTAGTAGTCCTCCCTATGCAGTGCCCCCAGTAGTGCCCTTTATATAGTGTCCCCAGTAGTAGTCCTCCCTATGCAGTGCCCCCAGTAGTGTCCTTTATATAGTGCCCCCAGTAGTAGTCCCCCCCTATGCAGTGCCCCCAGTAGTAGTCCCCCGATGCAGTGCCCCCAGTAGTAGTCCCCTCCCAGTAGTGGTCCCCCCTGAAGCAGTGCCCCCAGTAGTGGTCCCCCCCCCAGTAGTGCCCCAAGTAGTTGACAAAGACACAAACTGTACGTAAAAAAAAGAAAACGCTTACCTGAATACCCGCTCCGTCTCCTGCTCCCGCAGCCATCCGCTCCTCCATCCTACCGGGCCGGCCTGCTCTGCATTATAGGAGAGATGTCATGACGTCTCTCTCATCACCCACTGCGGGAGTCGGAAGATGGAGCTAATGAGTGAGCTCCAACCCGGCTCCTGCAGTTGGTGCAGCAGCCAGTGAGGGTCTGTCTGACTCTCATTGGCTGGCTGCCAAAGCAAACACACTGCTGGCGGCGGCTGTGTGCTTGTTTCTGTGTGTAGTGCAGACTGCACTCACTGCGGTCTGCACTACACAGAGGCGTCACTAGGGTTGGTGTCACCCAGTGCTATATCTCATGACACCCCCCCCTCCCTCTCCACCAAAAAAAATAAAAATCAGGAACAAGGTGCGCAGCTCCACAGTCTCTCCCCCCTTACCAGTCACGCAGTCCAGTACTCACACTGCAGTGCTCCACCCAGAATGCCGGCGGGCATGAGAGAGGGACTCACGAGATGATGACACATCTCACGGGACCTGTAGCTCCGCATCGGCGAGATACAGTGGGCACTAACTATGATAGACACATAACACAACAGTACCAGTCCAGACCGAACATTAGGCTGGCCCGGAGAGCAGGGCCATTTCAACGGGCTGAAGCTCCCAGTGCGAACCTATAAAATATGCCCCCCCCAAAAAAAGCTTAATATAGTAAAAGTGGTCTCACAATAAGAGGCGTGTTATCAAATTAAAAGACTACCTTATGAATAAATTACGTTAACATAACCATAGGATTAGGGACAGCAATACCTGTTAAAAATTCCATGGTACACCATCAGTCATTCCCCCCCACAGGGAAAAAAACACTTTGCTCCCCAATAGAAAAAATGACAATGCTCCCCATAGAGATAAATAACATTGGCCCCCCACAGAAAATAGCACACGTCCCGGCCAACCAGCCACCCCTTTTATGTCCCCAGCCAGCCTGCTCCACCCTTCTGTGTCCCCAGCCAGCCCTCCTTCTGTGTCCCCAGACCACCAGCCCCTCTTCTGTCCCCAGCCAGATATCCTCACTTCTGTCCCCAGCCAGCCACCCCCGCTTCTGTCCCCAGCCAGCCACCCCCACTTCTGTCCCCACCCAGTCAGCCCCACTTTTGTCCCCAGCCAGCCACCCCCACTTCTGTCCCCAGCCAGCCACTCCCTCTTCTGTCCCCAGCCAGCCGCCCCCTCTGCCCACTGTTGCCCCCAGCCAGCCACTCCCTCTTCTGTCCCCAGCCAGCTGCCCCCTCTGCCCACTGTTGTCCCCAGCCAGCCACTTCCTCTTCTGTCCCCAGCCAGCGACCCTCACTGCACACTGTTGTCCCCAGCCAGCCACCCCCTCTTCTGTCCACAGCCAGCTGCCCCCTCTGCCCACTGTTGCCCCCAGCCAGCCACTCCCTCTTCTGTCACCAGCCAGCTGCCCCCTCTGCCCACTGTTGCCCCCAGCCAGCCACTCCCTCTTCTGTCACCAGCCAGCTGCCCCCTCTGCCCACTGTTGTCCCCAGCCAGCCACTTTCTCTTGTCCCCAGCCAGCGACCCCCACTGCACACTGTTGTCCCCAGCCAGCCACCCCCTCTTCTGTCCACAGCCAGCCAGCCACCCCCTCTTCTGTCTCCAGCCAGCAACCCCCACTGTCCACTGTTGTCCCCAGCCAGCCACCCCCTCTTCTGTCCACAGCCAGCCACCCCCACTTCTGTCCCCAGCCAGCCACCCCCACTGCCCACTGATGTCCCCAGCCAGCCACCCCCACTTATGTCCCCAGCCAGCCACCCCCACTGCCCACTGTTATCCCCAGCCAGCCACCCCCACTGCGCACTGTTGTCCCCAGCCAGCCACCCCCTCTTCTGTCCACAGCCAGCAACCCCCACTGCCCACTCTTGTCCCCAGCCAGCTACCCCATCTTCTGTCCCCAGCCAGCCACCCCCACTGCCCACTGTTGTCCCCAGCCAGCCACCCCCTCTTCTGTCCACAGCCAGCCACCTCCACGGCCCACTGTTGTCGCCAGCCACCCCTTCTTCTGTCCACAACCAGCCAGCCACCTCCACTTCTGTCCCCAGCCAGCCACCCCCACGGCCCACTGTTGTCCCCAGCCAGCCACCCCCACTTCTGTCCCCAGCCAGCCACCCCCACTTCTGTCCCCAGCCAGCCACCCCCACTGCGCACTGCTGTCCCCAGCCAGCCACCCCCACTTCTGTCCCCAGCCAGCCACTCCCTCTTCTGTCCCCAGCCAGCCGCCCCCTCTGCCTACTGTTGCCCCCAGCCAGCCACTCCCTCTTCTGTCCCCAGCCAGCTGCCCCCTCTGCCCACTGTTGTCCCCAGCCAGCCACTTCTTCTTCTGTCCCCAGCCAGCGACCCTCACTGCACACTGTTGTCCCCAGCCAGCCACCCCCTCTTCTGTCCACAGCCAGCTGCCCCCTCTGCACACTGTTGTCCCCAGCCAGCCACCCCCACTTCTGTCCCCAGTCAGTCAACCCCACTTCTGTCCCCAGCAGCACTCTGGCTTCCCTTACCTTGACGGCTCCTCTCTTGCAGCAGCAGTGGTGGCGGGCGAGCGGCGGGCTCTTCTCCTCCAGCAGCGGCAGGCAGGCGGGCTCCTCTCAGCCAGCAGTGGAAGCGCAGGTTTACGCTATGACGTCACGCGCTGTGCGCCATCACGGTGGCCGGGATGGGCAGCGGCCGTGGAAGAAGGTGGGAAATGGGCAGGCAGCGGGTGGATCCCTTTCCCGGGACCATGCAGTGGCTAGCTACTGATGTGCTCCACCCCCTCTCTGAGGTTCTGCGGTAAGTGTAATGGTGGGGGAGTGTGCAGTCTTTGGTGTCACCCCCTTGGAGGGTGACACTCAGTGCAGCCCGCACCCCCCTTGTGACGCCACTGGCACTACAGTAACCATCGGCGGGCCACGTGGAACGGCCCACGGGTGGCCTGCGGCCCATGGGTTGAAGACCCCTGGTGTACAGTGTCACGTAGAGTGTTACAGTAGTGTGCGGACGAACAATACTTAGCTCCTGAGGTGAGATACCTAAATACCACTGTTAATCCCTGCAATACCACTAGTCTGCTTACTGCTGCTTACCCTGTTGATATCAATAAACTGGCATCCTGGTTAAGGTCTCCCTGTGTGGCCTAACAGTCACTTTCACATTCCGCATGACACTGACCACCACCCTAATAGACTATTTCAACAGTATTATTGTTTTTCTATAAAAAAAAAATTGGCATGTAAAATAACATATGTCCTAGCACATCAAGAGACACAGAATTAGACAATCTGGGCTTGCTGTACGAAGTGGTGTAGGGTTGTGTAACCATTCAGGTAGTTAAACCGGAAAAGCAGCTGTTTATAGGGGGAGAGTCAGTCCCACAAAAATCAAATAGAGTACAGTAAGAAAGGGAAACAAAGGCTACTAAAAAATTCAATACATCACCAATATCTAGCATAAATTGATGAACAATTAAACTGGATGGAATGGATAAAAATACAATAAGCAGTTCAAATATTCAAAATTCTAAAACTAAAAAAATTCCATAGATAAAAATATCATCAGATGATCCACAATTGCAAAGGAATACGGAGCTGATAGAGCTGGTCACTTCCGCGTTTTGCTGTGGTAAACATAGCTTTTTTAGAGGTCTCTTTTAAGCGCTGTTTCCCTTTTTTACTGTGCACAATCTGGGCTTGCTAACTTAAGGGAAGAAATTGCATATCACAGTTCAATTCCCGACAGCGGCTGCCCGACAAAGGAGGAAATCCCGATCGTCCTAAAGGTAAGTATCAACTACCCCTCGTTTGGTCAGCATTTCTACTCCACCTCGGCCTTATATAACCCTTACCCGCAATTTTTCCAGCAGGTGCCTAGTGACAATTTATGGCTGAATCCCATCCCGCAACCCTCCTTGCCACTGGCCCCCCCTGCCTATCAGGCCTCCCACCCCGCCGCACTCCACTCAAATGCAACCTCAGACCTCCCCACCCACCCAAGCCCCACCTCCAGCTCCCGTTGCAGTTTTTGTTTCAACATTGTCCGTTGCTAATGTTGATGTCCCTAGTTCGCAGAATCTCATGTCACCAGCAACTTTGGCCCCAGCTGCTGCCATCAGGGAGGACGTTCTGGCTTTGTCGATTCAAGATGTGGTGGGCGCACCGCACAATGGGGTACAGGAATCGGTTTCCGCAGTCGGGGCGGCTACCCCATCGACATCTGGAGCAGGTGAGATCACATTGCCTCACAATACTAGTAAATTTTCACACTCCGAGGATTCATCTGACTCATCTAGCTCAGTTGAGAAACCGCGTAAGCTCATGCACTACTTTGTTCAACAGTTGAAGGGGAAGCGTAGGAGTCCAAATAGAGCCCGTGATTCAGCGAGTGGCTCGGTTCCAGATGCAACGGGCGATGCGGTCCATTGCTCTAATACTGCTATTTTGAAAGGGGTTAGATCGAAAGTTAGGGAGCGTATTAAGAAAGGCAAGTATGTGGATATGTTCTCTATTACACATTGGTGGGGGGGTAGCTGCCGAGGAAACCTGGTGCAGCTACGCAAATTGGCTCTCTGGGATGTACATATTTGCAGCTTGTTATACAGAAACTAGACCTGCAAAATTTTTAAACATCCTTAAATATTTGCACCTTGTGCATAGCATGCAGTTGTCTGCTAGGCATAACGTTTGGCGTCAATATGATGAGATTTTTCGTAAGAAGCAAGATGGCCATAAGATCGAGCAACGTGGTGTTAAATAGAGCTTTTTGCCCAATTAAGATTGAGGTTCTAGAGCGTTGGTTGGGTCGCTATCCTCTTAAGGCGGAAGCAGCCTTTTTGTTGCAAGGTTTTATGGAGAGTTTTCGTTTGCCAGTAGTACGTCCAGTTTTTGTTTCGGCCAAAAGGAACCTTAAATCAGCCAGGGATTACCTAGACATTGTGAGGGAAAAGATAGTGACGGAGGTGGATTTGGCCGCATGTCTGGGCCATTTCCATCTCCTCCTTTAGTCGATATGTGTGTTTCTCCTTTGGGGGTTGTTCTTAAAAAGGATGCCGGTAAATTCCGGTTGATACAGCACTTGTCCTATCCGGAGGGTGTGTCCGTGAACGACGCTCTAGATCCAGAGGATTGCAGTGTCGCTTAACAATCTTTTGAGGACGCGCTCCGGATGGTACAGGATTTCGGTAAGGGAGCCCTATTAGCACAAATAGACAGAGTCTGCTTTCAGGCTTCTTCCTTTACATCGTGATTCTTTCAAATACATGGGTTTCAAGGTTCATATTTTGTAGATAAATGTTTGCTGATGGGATGCTCCATTTCCTCTCTTTTTTCGATTGTTTCAGCTCCTTCTTACAGTGGTGCATTCAGGCAGGTTCAGGGCAGTCGGGTATAGCCCATTATTTAGATGATTTTTTATTGGTTGGGCCAGCTGATAGCTCCTGAGCTACTTTTTTCAGTGCAGGCTTTTTTTGCATTATGGGCGTTCCCATTGCTGTGAAAAAGACAGAAGGGTCGACCACAGTGTTGTCCTATTTGGGTATTGAAATTGATACGGGGGTGGGGCTGTGCAGGTTGCCCGGGGATAAAGTTGCTAAGATGCGTGAATATTTAGAACTTTTCCTTTCCACTAAAAAGATTTCCTCAAAGCAGTTGCAATCGTTGCTTGGCCTGCTTAATTTCTCTTGCCGAATTATTCCTATGGGCAGGGTGTTTTGTCGTAGGTTGGAGAGGGCCACAGCATGCGTTAAAAAGGCTCACCATTTGATTAGTTTGTCGAGCGAGCTCAAGGAGGACATGCAGTTATGGTATGTGTTCTTGCAAGACTTCAACGGGGTTCGGATTTGGTTACCCAAGCTAGTGGCCAACTCTGAACTTCAGCTTTATACGGCTGCGTCTGGAGCTTTGGGGCCTTTTTCCAGGGTCAGTGGTTTGCGGAAGCTTGGCTGCAGGCTTGGCGATCTGGTGGTTTGAGAGGCAATATGCTCCTCCTTGAGTTGTTCCCAATTGTGGAAGCCGTGGAAATTTGGGCTAATCACAGCATAAATTTTTGGTGCGCTAACCTGGGGTAGTTCAGGCCATTAACAACCAGAGAACCGTTTTTCCCCAGGCTCTCAGTTTGCTTAGGCATTTAATAACATTTTAACCCTTCACTGTATGTTTAATATATATGTACTTCACTTTTTTTATTTTCATTCTTTATATGTAGCTGCAGCTGCTCTTAACTATCTCTTTACACTGCACTTTTCTTACTATGGTGGTGCCCTGGGGCAGCTTGGCTGGGCCAGTTTTGGGGGGTCCTGCACTCTGAATTTGAACCCTAGTATGTTAGGGACCTACCCTAAAGAGGTTACCTGGATATGGAGATTTGTCTGTTTCTGTGCCTGCAAATAGTCTCATCAGGTAGCACCTCCCATTATATATATATAGTCAGGTTGTGCAGTCCAGAAATCTTTCCCATATACTCCATTTAATGTGCTTTATTGCACTTCTGAGGGAAAGGAGACGCCCTCAGTCTGGATTAGCACCCTTCCTTATTGGTTTAAAAGCATGGACTCTGGTAATGTATATGCATACTGTTATTAGGCACAATTCTAGGTAAGTCCTACAAGTTATATACTGTAGTGCAACTTTGGTACTTTGGTTCATTTTTGGGGCGTGGGTCCCCCTGGATTGCATTGGTTGATCTGTTTCAGGGCACCGCATTATAACACATTTTCCTTTATAACACATTTTAACCCTTCACTGTTTGTTTAATATATATGTACTTCACTTTTTTTATTTTCATTCTTTATGTGCAGCTGCAGCTGCTCTTAACTATCTCTTTACACTGCACTTTTCTTACTATGGTGGTGCCCTGGGGCAGCTTGACTGGGCCAGTTTTGGGGGGTTATGCGCTCTGAATTTGAACCCTAGTATGTTAGGGACCTACCCTAAAGAGGTTAACTGGATATGGTGGGTAGGCCCATAACCTTGGCCATGATTATGCTAAAAACCTCTATTGATTGCAAAAAATATATGTATATTGCATTTATATATTATTAATAATTTGGAGTTGTGCACCTGAGATTTGTCTGCTTCTGTGCCTGCTATTAGTCTCATCAGGTAGCACCTCCCATTATATATATATAGTCAGGTTGTGCAGTCCAGAAACCTTTCCCATACACTCCATTTAATGTGCTTTATTGTACTTCTGAGGGAAAGGAGACGCCCTCAGTCTGGATTAGCACCCTTCCTTATTGGTTTAAAAGCATGGACTCTGGTAATGTATATGCATACTGTTATTAGGCACAATTCTAGGTAAGTTCTACAAGTTTTATACTGTAGTGCAACTTTGGTTCGTTTTTGGGGCGTGGGTACCCCTTGATTGCATTGGTTGATCTGTTTCAGGGCACCGCATTATAACACATTTTCCTTTATAACACATTTTAACCCTTCACTGTGTGTTTAATATATATGTACTTCACTTTTTTATTTTCATTCTTTATATGCAGCTGCAGCTGCTCTTAACTATCTCTTTGCACTGCACTTTTCTTACTATGGTGGTGCCCTGGGGCAGCTTGGCTGGGCTAGTTTTGGGGGGTCCTGCGCTCTGGATTTGAACCCTAGTATGTTAGGGACCTACCCTTAAGAAGTTACCTGGATATGGTGGGTAGGCCCATAACCTTGGCCATGATCATGCTAAAAACCTCTATTGATTGCAAAATTTTATTGCATTTATATATTATTAATAATTTGGAGTTGTGCATCTGAGATTTGTCTGTTTCTGTGCCATTTAATATTATTATGTCTGATAAGGAACATTGGCCCTCATTCAGAGCCGTACGCTCTGAGCAGAGCGCACGCTCTGCATGAGGGCCGGGCTCCATTTTCATGGAGCGTCCTCCTGGACGCTCGTATAGCTGTGGGTCACCACCCACAGGCTATACGAGCGTGCATTTTGATGGCCGCGATGGTCGTGACCATCGCGACCATCGAAATTGCGAGCCGGAGCCTGCGGTTGAGGTTTTCAACCGCAAGCTCCGGAGTGATTTTGGCTCTATCAGAGCCAAAATCACTCCCACTGACATCACTAGTGATGTCAGTGGGCCGGCTTCTGACGGGAGGCGTTCCCGTGGGAACGCCCCCGTCAGGGAGGCACGCCCCCGGCACGCCCACCAAAGGGGGCGTGCTGTCAATCAACATTGACAGCACGCCCCCTTTGATCGGACACAACGAGCGAAGGAAAGTCCTTCGCTCGTCGTGTCTGGCGCATGCGCACGACGGAGCTCCCTCCGTCGTGCGCATGCTCAGTGCAGACCATCGACCCACTTGCGAGCGGACAGTCGCTCGCGAGTGGGTCTGAATCAGGCCCATTGATTTTAAGGCTAGGCACGTCCCGGGCATTGAAAACGAGATAGCAGATGCTTTATCTCATTTTCAATGGTCCAGGTTTAGGACATTGGCGCCCACAGCCAGCGATCATGGTTTACCTTGTCCTGCTCATGTCTGGCAGATCATCAGGCCGGCATCGGAAGACTCGCTTTGAAAGGTTTGGCCCCGGGTACCCTAAAGTTCTATACGGCGGCATGGAACTCCTGGAAGACCTTCATTGCCAAAGTAGATCAGGGTAAGAGTGTGGAAGATACCATGTTGCAGTTCGTTTGGTTTTGGCATGAGCATGGTCGGTCAAAGGCGGCAATATCTGGTGCTTTGGCAGGCATTTCATATTTATCGCGCTTGCGTGGCTTGGTAGACCCAACTAAGTCGTTTTTTCTCTCCAAAGCTATGAAGGGTTGGGCAAGGGAGCAGGTGCGTTTAGGTGATTCTCGTAGGCTGGTGGATACCAATTTAATGAAAGATCTTGTGGTGGCAGTAGCAGGTGTGGCCCTAGGCAATTACGAGGCGGTTTTGTTTAGTTTGGCTCTTGTTTTGGCATTTTTCGGGGCGCTGCGAGTAGGGGAACTAGCGGCTGCTAGCAAGAAGTCAGTGCAAAGACCGACCAATTAGGTAGGGGACATTGGTTATCAATTCCTGCGCATCTGGATCCGAGCATATACCCTGTAGCCATAGCTAAGCATTACAATCAGCAACGTCCGGGAGGGGGGTTTCAATGGCTAGTTCATGAGGACCTTTCACCACTCTCATGTTTTCAGTTCACAGCAATTATTAAACATTGTTTAATAGCCCTTGATTTGCCGGTAGAACATTATGGCACGCACTCATTCAGAATTGCGCAGCGGGTTCTTCCAGCGAGGCAATCAAAAGATTGGGTCGGTGGAACTCTTCTGCTTGTAAGAGTTATGTTAGAAGCGACAAGCTGCTTAATTAAATAGTGCTTGATGCAAGTTTGTTTTTTGGAAAACCCAGTGCCTTATGCTACCCGCCGCTAGGGGGGATTGGAGTTCTTTTCACCTTTGCCCTCAAAGAGGTTTGGTGTCGTTTACCTCCATCTGGGTCACCCAAGCAACTCAGTTTTCCCTCCCTGGTTGTTGTTTAAAAATATTATGGTGTATAAGCACTAATGTTCCTTTAAAAACTTTTTCCATACAGGTCGTGGTAGGGTGTTTGGTAGGGTGTGGATTGTTGGACATTCGTATGTGTTTTGGGCTAACAGACACCCCCTTGCTCGTGAGACCCCCTTTAATGTCTGCTGGATTGGGGTGCGGGGCTTCAGATGGAATGGCCTTTTGACTCTTCTCTAGGATTCAGAGAAAAAATGGGGGGCCCCAGACTGCTTAGTCATCTATCTGTGAGGCAATGATTTGGGCACATGTAATGGTGTGGAGCTCATCATTGCTATGAAGAGAGACTTCCAGATAATAGCTGAACATTGGCCACACGTTCAGTTAGTTTGGTCAGAAGTCATTCCCCGTAGATTCTGGAGAGGGGAGCTAGGTGGCGCAGCTTTGGATAGAGTGAGGAGAAAACTGAATTCTGCGGTGTCTCGTTTCGTAGCGAGTCTGGGCGGGCGTGTTATCAAACACCCCCATCTCCGCTATGAAGAGGTTGAATTCTATAGGTCAGATGGTGTGCATTTGGCTGGGGAAGGTTCGGTCTTATTTGTCTCAGCTCTTTTGTCTGGTAATGGAAGCATTTAGCGGTCCTAGGTAGATAATGTGGGGAACGTCGTGGACCCCATATTTGGCGGAAAGCAGTGATCCTTGGCGGCTCAATTTAGTGCAGCTGAACTTGGCTAGCATCCCCCCTTTGAGAGAGGCGAGTCGGTGGCTGCCTTAGGGGAGGACCATATCTCCATCTTATGGAGGGATCAGCACTGTGCTAGATTAAGGGGAGATGGTAATACCCGAGATAGCTTGCGCTTGGAGTTGGAATCTCCACCCCATCTTAGTTATACATTCTTCATATGGGCTGTAGCCGAGTTAGCACTGCTTTTTGCCACCATGCTTGAATCAATTACAATTCAATTAAATAAATTTGGCTGTGACCTCTTTTTAGCAAATCTATTCAGTTGTCAGTGTCTTTATTTTAGATTACTTAATGTTAAGTTAGGTATGGTGAAAATAATAAAACTATGGCTGACTTATCTAACATTCTTGTCAGATCTAATCTTAATTAGTTAAAAAATATATCTTTATCTATGAAAACAAGTTTATATATTCATCCTAATGAATTTCCTCCTAATTTTTCCAAAATAGTATCTTTGAAAATGTGGCCTTAGAGAGTGATGTGGTAATCAGTGGCGGGCTGGGCCGGGGGGCAGGGTGCCATGTGCCCCCCGGGCCGCAGCATGATGCGGGCCGCGGGCCGCGGACTGTCTGTGTCACTGTGACACAACTGCACCGCGTGTGTAGCGCTGACCGGACGGAGTTCGGTCAGCGCTACACAGCACAAACACACAGCCGCCGGAGCCGGCAGCTGTGTGTTTGCTATAGCAGCTGATGAGAGTCAGACAGACTCTCATCAGCTGCTGCTCCCACTGCCAGAGCCGGACATCTTCCGGCTCCTGCAGTGGGTAATGGGAGTGACGCGTCACTCCCATGATGCGTCACTCCCATAATGCAAAGCGGCGGACAGAGGAGTTGATCTCGGCGACGGGACAAGGAGCAGGAGCGGGTGTCAGGTAAGTGTTTTTTTTTTTAATATATATTATGTGTGTCTACTGCGGGGGGTCTGGCACTATAAGGAGGAGACCACTACTGGGGGCACTACAAGGGGGGGACTACTACTACTGGGGGCACTACAAGAGGGGGACTACTACTACTGGGGGCACTACAAGGGGGGGACTATTACTACTGGGGGTACTACAAGGGGGGGACTACTACTACTGGGGGCACTACAAGGGGGGACTACTACTGCTGGGGGCACTACAAGGGGGGACTACTACTGGGGGCACTACAAGGGGGGTACTACTACTGGGGGGGACTACTACTAGGGGCACTACAAGGGGACTACTACTAGGGGCATTGCATAGGGGGGAGGGGACTACTACTAGGGGCACTACATAGGGGGGAGGGGACTACCACTGGGGGCACTGCATCGAGGGACCACTGCTGGGGGCTCTATATAAAGGGCAATAGTGGGGGTACTGCATAGGGGGAAGACTACAGCTGGGGCCACTATTTAAGGGGCACTGCATAAGGGTTACCACTACTGGGGGCACTATATAAGGGGCTTACTACTGGGGGCACAAGGGGCACTGCATAGGGGGGATCACTACTGGGGATACTACTCGAGGCCTGCATAAGGGTGTCCTCTCCTGAGGGGGGGGGGTGCCGTAGCACGCACGTTCTTTCGGGCACCCTGGCTACACGCTACTCCTCTGCCAGGGCCGCCTGCATGCATTTGCCCCCCAGGCTAAAAGTTGCCAGCCAGCCCCTGGTGGTAATTATAGAATGTACCCCTGCCAAACCTCTGCATATAGTCCTGGTGCTTCTGTGGAAAGCTCTAAAGGAAATTACATCTGATCTATGCAGAAAAAGCAACAAGCAAGCTGCCCACCCACCTTCCCATGGTAAAGGCATACTTTGACTGATAATAAACAATTATCACCTACACGGTTGCTGAATTTGTAATTACTTATCTGACGTAAAATAGTACTTAACACTTAAATATTCTCAAACATGCTGTAAGCTCAAACAGGTTCCTATACATGTTCCTATACAGATAGGTTCATGTCATGACAGATGGCTCATTAGAGCTGGCAGATAAATATAACTGCTCTAGAGAATCCCATACTTAACACCTTTTTTAAAAAGGAAAATGAAGGAAGACCTGATTGTTAGTGGAACATGTGCGCCGAAATTGTTCACTTGTTTTGAAACAGTGTAACTTAGATTATGCTGTATTTTACAGCACTTTTATTTTACCAAGCTGCACATAACAGACAGGGATTGCTCCAAATCATTTCTTCAGTGCAACATGTCTGATTGATTACTTAAGATTGGTACACACCTGACAGATATATCTGCAGATGATGGTTTATCATACGCACTGAACAACCATCATCTGGCCGCTTGTCAATTGATCGGCCGATATATATCTGCCAGTGTGTACCCAGCATTAGAGTAAAAAAGGTAAATATTTAAATATATGTAAATGTAGATCACATTCCAATTCCCACAATATTGTAACCAGGGACGTATTAAAAGAGGAGGGGGCCCGTGTGCATTCCCTGTCTGGGGCCCCTCCTCTCTCCCCAGCGGCTGCCAGCAGACTTAAGGCTGACCGCTGGTGGCTGCAGCAGCAGTAGACTCTGGACACTAGTCCGTGCCCAGAGTCTACTGCACATGTGCAGGTCACCAAGGAAATGGCACTGTCGCCATTTTCCTGGTGATTTCCTTACTGCGCATGCGCAAAACACCGGGGAAATGACCGGGGCTGCCATTTCCCGGCATTTTGTGCAGGGCTGAGACACCCGGCGCAAAACCTCGTAGAGGTAAATATTAGAAAATGTGGGTGCAGGGTGTGCGTGTGGGCCCCCCTGGAGCCAGGGGCCCATGTGCACAGCACACTCTGCATCCATTATAGTTACTCCCCTGATTGTAACTAGACATGAAAGGGTCCGGTTCTCACCAGAACATAGGAGATCAGAGTAGGATCCGAGTCCGGCCCGGGTTTTCCCTCGTCACTCAGAATCTAAAACAAGGCAAAACATCATCATCCAGCTGTTGGATTCTCATGGGTTTTGGATTCTATAAAGGTCCCGGTCACCGCCGCCATTTTCACTCCGGCGGTGGAGAGTGTACAGAGCAGACGTGCTCTGTGCTGCTCTGTCTGTGCATGTGTTCTCAACTTCTCAAGGGTGCAGTGTTGTCGGGCTGGGGCTGCCGTCACTGTTGTCCTTCAATCAAGGGGCTGGGGCTGCAGTACCATCAAGGGGCTGGGGCTGCAGTACATAAAGGGCTGCTGCTGTCCTGTCCATCAAAGGACTGGGGCTGCAGTACCATCAAGGGGCTAGGGCTGCAGTACATAAAGTGCTGCTGCTGTGTTGTCCATAAAGGGGTTGGGGCTGCAGTACATAAAGTGCTGCTGCTGTGTTGTCCATAAAGGGGTTGGGGCTGCAGTACATAAAGGGGTGCTACTGTCCTGTCCATCAAAGGGCTGGGGCTGCAGTACCATCAAGGGGCTGCAGTACATAAAGGGATGCGGCTGTGTTGTCCATAAACAGGCTGGGGCTGCAGTACATAAAGGGGGGCTGCTGTGTTGTCCATCAAGGGGCTAGGGCTGCAGTACATAATGGTGTGCTGTGTCATCCAGGGGTGCTCTGTCAATCCAGTGGTGCACTTCCCTAGTGTCAAAAAAATAAAAGTTATATAAAATTATCATTGCGCAAAAAATAAAAAAAAACATTTTTTTTTCAGTTTTTATTGAGTGTGCTAGCTATGCTATTATTGTTCATTGACACTGCTGGCCAGACCGCAGTCTATCATCCACGTAGCACAGTGTGTTATTATTATTCATAAAAAATATTGTTACACTGTAAGTGGTAGCGAAGTGTGTTATTCTTTTCTTCTTATTCATAAAAAATATTGTGACACTGTAAGTGGTAGCGCAGTGTGTTATTCTTATTTATAAAAAAAATTGTGACACTGTAAGTGGCAGCACAGTGTGTTATTCTTTTCTTATTCAGAAAATAATATTGTGACACTAAGTGCTAGCACAGTGTTTTACTCATAAAAAATATTGTGACACTGTAAGTGGTAGTGCAGTGTGTTATTATTTTCTTATTTCTAAAAACTCTTGTGACCCTGTAAGTGGTAGCACATTGTTTTACTCATAAAAAAATTCTGTGACCCTGTAAGTGGTAGCACAGTGTTTAACTCATAAAAAAATCTTGTGACACTGTAAGTGATAGAGCAGTGTGTTATTCTTTTCTTATTCACAAAAAATCTTGTGACACTAAGTGGTAGCACATTGTTTTACTCCTAAAAAATCTTGTGACACTGTAAGTGGTAGTGCAGTCTGTTATTCTTTTCTTATTCATAAAAAATATTGTGAAACTGTAAGTGATAGCACAGTGTTTTATTCATAAAAAAATCTTGTGACACTGTAAGTGATAGAGCAGTGTGTTATTCTTTTCTTATTCATAAAAATCTTGTAAGACTGTAAGTGGTAGTGCAGTGTTTTACTCATAAAAAATCTCGTGACACTGTAAGTGGTAGTGCAGTTTGTTATTCTTTTCTTATTCATAAAAAATCTTGTGACACTGTAAGTGGTAGCACAGTGTTATTCATTTCTTATTCATAAAAAATATTGTGACACTATAGGTCATACCACATACCACAGTATAATATTTAAAATTGGTACAAATTGACATGTGTTCTGTACCCCACTTATGTCGTGTTTGTTGATATGGAGAACGATCAGCTGAGAGGAGAGCAGGAACGGTGCTGCTGCCAGTGCCACCAGTCATGATGATACTAGTCCGTCTACATCATCTACTAAAGCTGATGCCCAAGGGCATACAGGGCATCTAACATCAAAGTACCAATCTTTTACAGTGGTAAAGAAAAAAACATCAAAGGGAAATTTTGCTGCAGAAAGACATACAATTGTCAAAATGCCTTTCACCAATCGAAGTGGCAATGAAAGGCTAAGGCATTGGCCTTTATTTATGACTGGTGGATCAGCCTCTTATGATGATGTAAGCCCTTCTCCTTGTAGACATTTAAAAAAAAATTTAATCTTTAAGGCACAGGAACCAACTGTGCACTCAGAGTCTAAGTGTGTTGGTGGGTGCCATATGTGAGCCTGACCTTTCCAATACTGTACTCGAAGAGGAGCCTCCTTCCACCACTTGTGCATCCTCTGCAAATGTGGAGATAAGCAGCAGAAGTCAACATGCTGACATAGAATTTGAGGATGCTTCTGGGGAAGTGCACCAGGATGAGGATATATTTGTGTAGCTGACACTAATAAGGATGTTGATGATGAGGATGCTGATGATGAGGGTGTTGTTGATGAGGATGTTGTTTGTGTAAACAGTTGTTGCCCATGATAAGGAAAAGCCCATTGTCATGCCTGGGCATAAAACAAAAAAATCCACTTCTTATGTGTGGAATCTTTTCTACCCAAATCTGGACAAGAATTATCAAGCCATCTGAACCCATTGTCATGCTGCTAGAGTAAGTAGAGATAGGGACCCTAACCACCTAGGAACCTCCTCCCTGTTACGTCATCTACAGTGCATCCATCAAAAGTGTTTGCAAAATTCAGAAAGTTTGGCAGTCCAGTAGTCCAGTGTCAGCTAGCTCCCTTCTCTCTGCTAGATCCAAGCACTGGGGCATCTTCACAACCAACACCTTCATCACCAATATCCTCAATCATGATCAGAAGTAGTCCTGCATCCAATTTAATAAGGCTAACTCGGTCCTCCCCTATCCTGGATTCCTCAGAAGAATTCTTGAGTGCTATGCCTGCTGCTGCTTCTGGGAGTGGATCTTCATCCCAGAAGGGAATCAGGAAGACTACTTGTAGTAGTTCTAAAAACAATTGACTGTTAAACAATCCTTTGCAAGGGGGAGCAAGTATGACAGCAGTCACCCAGTTGCACAGCGGATCACTGACGCCATAACATCTATGCTGGTATTAGATGTGCGTCCGATATACGCCATTAGTGCAGTGGGTTTTAGACAGTTATTGAGGTCCTCTGTCCCTGCTACCAAATCCTATCTAAGTTCCACTAGAAAAGCAAATCCCAGCCTGTACAGCAGTAATTTTCAACCTTTTTCAAGTCGAGGAACACTACGCAAAATGTTAAGATTGCCAAGGCACACCATCCGGCGATGCGGCGTGCACGACCTACTGTATGAAAGAACAAACACCTGCAGGTACAAAACACACTACATTGGCCCCTGCAGGAACAAACCACACTACATTGGCCCTAGAGGTATAAAACAAATCACATTTACGTGCCCCATAGAAAAGAAACCCCATCACATTGGCACCCACATAAAAAACCCACACTGCTCTTCACAAAGAAAAAAACACATTGGCCCCCACAGAGAAAAAAAAAACATTGCTCTCCACAGAAAGAAAAAAAAAAAAGCAGATTGGCTTACCCCACAGGGCTGGCTGGCTGCAAGCAGGATGGGCTGGCTGGGTCACTGGCGTGGGGCAGGTGGGCAGAGCTGGCTGTGTCACTGGCGGAGAGGGCAGAGCTGGCTGGGTCACTGGCAGAGTGGGCGGGCAATGCGGCATGCATGACCTGTGATGTCACGCTGCCCCGTCTGGGCAGTTCATGGCCAGGGCATGCCTGAGCCTCCCAGAGGAGCTCAGCGGCAGACCGGGTCACACTATTGTATAATGTGCCCGGCGGTCAGGTGGCACACTTCACAACCACTCGTGGTACACTAGTGTGCCACAGCACAGCGGTTGAAAACTGCTGTACAGGGACGTTAAAAAAAAATTCATAAGTGTCCTCCAAAATGCTGTTGTACCCACTGTCCACTTAACCACAGATATGTGGACAAGTGGAACAGGGCAAACACAAGATTACATGATTGTAACAGCCCACTGGGTGGGTGTATTGCCTTCAGCGGCACCAACAGCAGCAGCATCTAAGAAAAAACTGCTTATTCAGAGGCAGGCTACTCTGTGTATAACCGGTTTCACTAAGAGGCATACTGCTGACAACCTCTTAGAAGAACTCAGGGAAATCGTTGCAAAATGGCTTATCCCGCTTGGACTCTCTTTGGGATTTGTGATTTCTGGCAATGCCACCAATATTGTGAGAGCATTACAGCTGGGTGAATTCCAAAACGTCCTATGTTTTGCTCACACTATTAACTTGGAGGTGCAATTTTTTTTTAAAAAATGACAGGGCTGTGCAGGAGATGCTCTCCGTGGCTCGCAAAATTTCTGGGCATTTTCGCCATTCAGCAGGTGCATGTAGAAGATTGCAGCACCTGCAAGAAATGTTGAATTTGCCCTGTCACCAGCTGAAGCAAGAGGTAGTTACGAGGTGGAACTTCACCCTTTATATGCTTAAGCAGATGGAGGAACAGCAAACATGCCATCCAAAGCTACACAACGAAGTATGACACAGGAAGAGGAGGGAGACTGTACCTTACTCAAGCTCAGTGGAATATACTTTCCATGTTGTGCAGAGTTCTGAAACCCTTCAAAGTAGTCACCTGTGCAGTGAGTTCAGACACTGCCAGCTTGAGTCAGGTAATTCCCCTCATTAGACTCTTGGAAAAGCAGCTTAAGAAACTGAAGGAGGAGCTGAAACTAAGCAATTCCGCTAAGTATGTCGGACTTGTAGATCAAGTCCTTTATTCACTTCGCCAGGATCCAAGGGTTGTCAGGATCTTCCAATCAGAGCAATAGATTTTGGTGACCGTGCTCGATTCTAGGTTTAAGTCATACATTGTGTCTTTCTTCCCAACAAACACAGATTTTAAGAGATGCAAAGAGCTGTTGGTATGCAAATTGTAAGCTCAAGAGGCACATGATGCAGCGATGGCTCCTCCATCAGTTTCTCCAGCAAGTGCGGCTGCCAGGAAAAAACTAAACTTTCCCATAAAAAGACCCACTGGTGATGCGGATGAGTCAACACAACTAAGTTTTGACATCTGGTCGGGTCTAAAAGAATTGCCTACAATTAATGAGACCTCCACCGTGACTCTATCTGATACGGTCACCATTCAAAGAATGGTTGAGGACTATTTTAATGATAGCGTCCAGATAGTCATGTCAGACAGTCTGTTTCACTACTGGCAGGAAAAAAAAGTCAATTTGGAGGCCCTTGCACAAACAGGCTTTGCTTTACTTGAGCTGCCCATTATCGAGTGTGCACCAAGAAAGGGTTTTCAGCACAGCCGGGAACTTTGTCAGCGATCAGTGTAGGAGGCTACTGTGGAGAAGATGATGTTCATCAAAATGACCTTTACAGCCAATTACATTCAAAAATTACAGAAGCACCTGAGGCTGTAATGGTGGATTCCAGCAGGGACAAATTAATATTGTGTGAAGATGTTGTACACAAAGATGAGGGTAAGGAATCAGATGATGATGGCGACATCGTGCCTCTGTAAAGCCAGTTTATGCACGGAGAGATCATTGCCAGCAATGTCAGCTGCCCGTTGGTGGCTTGTTTTGTGGGGGCCCAAACAAACCAATCGCTTCAGCCACAATTGGCAGTCCCTGTCGCTGAAGTGATTGGTTTGTTAAACTGTGCATTTCCTATATACAACATAAGGGTAGGTGGAAGGGCCCAAGTACAATTCCATCTTGCAAATCTTTTCTTTGCATTATGTGCTGTTTGGGGCATTGCTGCCTGATATTTTTAATTTTAGAGTTTATGAAACTGCCATCCTGTGTGCCACTGCTGTGTTGCAAAAGTTTCATAGATGTCCTATATTTTCTTAAACTGCCATGCTTTTGTGCCGTTGCTCTGACGCTTACTTTTTTTTTATAGTTTCATACTGTATTTATTTCAACTAAAATCACAAGTAGGTATACTTGCAAAATACTCTTATGCCAATTTTCAACCTTGATTTGTAGATACCTATCTGGTGGGCTTGGTTTTCCTTGATCATAACAGCCATGTTTGGTCAGATGCAACTCAAGCACCAAATGGAAAGGCTTTTTTGTGATGGTATCTGGAGATGTTCTTTCTCCTCCCCTCCCAGCCTTCCCATCCATAATCCCAGAAGCACAATGATAAGAGATGTTTAGTACCAGACTTTAAAAATTCCTCTGCCCCATCCTGTTCAGAGCTTCTGTTTTGTGTGCTGCCACAGACAGCATCTCCTGCATGCCCTTTTCATTTTAAAAAAAAAATGCTGGACCACCTCAAGAGCTCAACTGGGTCAATGACTGATGTGAATGAGTCAAATATTCTTTGTAAATGACTCCCACCTCCCTCCCTCATAAATTTGCTTTGGAATCCAAAACTTAAATTAAATTTACTATGAATCAACCCTTCCTTTCCCTGCCTTCAACTACATACATACGCCATCTCACTCAGGCCTCTTGATTAATGAAAACATATGTTTCCTTATGTGCCATGTTGGAAGTTGAACTGCCACGTGTTTGTGCCGCCCACTGCAGCTTAGTCAGCCAGCTAGGTTGGTGCAAATTACGAGCCTAAACTGGATGAAAACAATATTGTGTGCTGTGATGTGGTCAAAATGGACTGGAAACGAGTGGAAATTAATGTTATTGAGGTTAATAATACTGTAGGAACAAAAACAGGCCCAAATTATGTGATTTTAGCTGTTTTTATGATTTAAAAAAAAAAATACAGATTCAAAACCAAAACATGCAAGGGCTGTTTTGCCAAATCCAGATCCAAAACACGAAGGAGATACATATCCAAAACCAAAACCAAAACACGGGGGTCGGCGCACATCCCTGTAACCCTTTAATTTTGTGGTTCAATCACTGACCCTGATATATACCATTCCTCCCAACTGTCCTGGTTTAAGAAGAACAGTCCCAATGATCCCGTTGTACCACTGTTATCCAGTTGTCACTGCCAAATACAGTGTCAGTCCAATGGCTGCAATGATGATACACAATAATTATGCAGTATAACTCACAAGCTCTAGATCAGGGGTCAGGGAACTTTTTTACCTTTTACCCCAAAATATATTTAGATACGCTGATGTTACCCACTTGATTTGAAAGGAAGGAAATCCTATAGTAGTGTACCCATATAATGCCCCTGTAGCACAGTGCCATAGTTATGCCCCTGTAGCAATGCCCCCATAGTTATGCCCCTGTATTAGTGCCCTCATAGTTATGCCCTGTAGCAGTGCCCCCATAGTTAAGCCCCTGCAGCAGTGCCATAGTTATGCCCCTGTAGCAGTGCCCCCATAGTTATGCCCCTGTAGTAGTGCCCTCTTAGTTATGCCCTTGTAGCAGTGCCCTCATAGTTATGCCCCTGTAGTGCCGCTTGTACAAAAATATAAAAAAAAAACACTTACCTTAATCCCCGCTCCTACATCCACCGCCGTCCTGTTCACCTGGCTGCTCCTCGGAACTATGGGAGAGACATCATGATGTCTCTCCCATAGTGCACATGGAGAGAGCCGGAAGCTGGAGCTCAGAAGAGAACTCCAGCCTCCGGCTAACGCGGCGCTGCAGGGAAGGAGCCAGGCGCCCGCTGGTAATAACATCTCAGCGGGCGTCTGGCTTAGAGCCTCCCTGCGGCGCCGGGCTAGAGGTCACGGATGCCGGGTGCAGCGGGTACACTGCTGCACCCGGCGCCAGTGACCTCCATTCCTGGGGGTAATGGACGGACAGCCGGGCATGCAATGATTCATATGCATGCCCGGCTGTCCGTCCATTACCCCCAGGAATTTCAGTTTTACCCCAAATGGGGTAATTTACCCCTGTTCCCCAACCACTGTTCTAGATGTAGAAGAGTGCTGGTGAAGCTGCACCTGCAGCAGAACTTTTCCATTAGTACACCCATGCACAAGCCTGGAGCCGGCAGTGTACATCACCGACTGAAGGTATAGCAAGAGTGCTACTTGTGGTGTATATGCAGTAAATAGCAGGGGCGTGGAGATCTGTGTATGTACATTGCCAGAGCCGTAACTAGACTTTTTGGTGCCCTGTGCCAGAAAGAGCATTGGCACCTCCCTCATTTTTCAAAGGGACATAATGCACCCAAAAAAGGGCCATGGCTTCATGGAGAAGGGCCAGGGAAGAGATAGGGGAGGCTAGGAGATGCTGGGGATGAAATAAGCAGAAGCTACAAGTGAGAATGATAATAAACAGAAATTTGACAGGCCCAAACAGCACCCCGAGTTGTAGTGCCCTGTGCGATGGCACCGGCCGCACTACCCTAGCTACGGCCCCGTACGTTGCGCAAGCAGCTGAACTCACGAGGTGTTCTAGTAACTCCTGGGTTGGGAATTTATGGCTGTGGTCAGGACTGCCATCAGAAATTGTGGGGCTGATAGTTGTGTGTGTTAAATAAAAGAGGATGTGACTGAAGGTGATTGGGGAAGAGGCCACATGGAGGAGGAGTTGGCCAGGGAGGAGATAGGGGTGGTCAGGAGATGCCAAGGATAAAAGCTACAAGTGAGAACGATTATAAAAAAAATTGATAGGCCCGAACAGCGCCCCCTGCCCTCCGTTGCCCTGTGCAATGGCACATGTCACACCACCCTTGTTACAGCCCTGTGGACAGGTGCTTCACATCAGAGCTACCCTTCCTAGATCAGGACACTTGGGTGGTATATAGCAACATAGTTAAGAAAAATTAATATACATGTAGTACTTTGTTCTGTTCACCACTCTCATTAAAACTACCAGGGGGAAACAGACCAGACTGATAGTTTTGATTGCTGGTTTTACCACTCCAACTGATCAACACCTCACTTGCCACATATGTCACCTGTCATATAATACAATTTTAGAAATTGTGATTTTGAATGGTTCTAACAGAATTGAAAGCAAGCAAATATGTAAGCAGTAATTACAGGGGGACCTGGATGTAGATGATATTTTTCACTTGCAATTCCACAAAACTTTTCTTAAACGCATTTCGCGTGCTTCATTATGTGCTTTTTTTGTATTTATTTATTCATAGGACTTTATATAATCAAAAACACTAAGGATTAGTCCATGACCATGGGTTTAACCTTACTAGCATCACTATAAACAGTACTTTTATATTAAAAACTAGTTTTTGGAGTAAAACTTCTTTGGCGGCAATGACTCAAACTGGATGAGCAATGAAAGTGTCACTGAAATGCAATTATGCAGTAATGGCCAACAGTGTGAACGTGACTGTGTACAGCTATATACATAGTATGTAATGTATAATGTGAATAGCTTATACCATCATGAAAATAACATATAAGCACAAAGCAGCTGATCCTGGCATGATATGGGTTCTTTTGCTGGGTAATCATATATTTGCACCAGGCATCTATTATAGAAAAACCAATGCTGTCTGGAATTCTCTGATTTGCTGGGTAATCATATATTTGCACCAGGCATCTATTATCGAAAAACCAATGCTGTCTGGAATTCTCTGATTTGCTGGGTAATCATATATTTGCACCAGGCATCTATTATCGAAAAACCAATGCTGTCTGGAATTCTCTGATTTGCTGGGTAATCATATATTTGCACCAGGCATCTATTATCAAAAAACCAATGCTGTCTGGAATTCTCTGATTTGCTGGGTATACTGTCTTTAATTAATATCTGTAAACTCCAGAGTAACTTTATATTTAATTATTTAGTCAGATCTTATCTCCTAGCTTCATGGGATGCTGTTTTGGCTCTGCTTGCTTGTATTAGAATTTTATGACTTGTATCTGGTGTGGGTGAGGGTATTGAGGGTGGGTGTAATCAGTGACTACACATGTTATGCTTAACTATATAATCAGTAGGTCACAAGGCTTTAGGCTTGTACAAGGCTGCTAGGTTTTATTTCAAAGTGGGTTTTTTTCTAAGTGGGACTACATGTACAGCATAACTTAAAGAGTTAGTCAGGAGTTAAGCAGGAGGAAGACATTTTAAAAGAACTCTCTAAAACTTGGGAAAAAAACAAAGTATCTTCTGAGCTTCTGGAAACCCTGCTACTCAGCCACCAGCTTCCATTATAACCTGGACACTCTTTTTGCCAACACCCTGCAAGCAACTACCTGCTTACTTAAAATGTAATACTTGTATGTTTGTTTCTTCTCTACAATGTTTAAATCATTCCAATACCACTGTCAATTTATCTTTATACCACTGTAGTATCTGCCATTGTTTCACACCTATACCTTTTATTTATTTTTTAATATATTCATACTTTATACTAATTCTCAAGTCTTACAACTTGAACACCTCGACTCCTTTTTTGGTTATAATATACTATTGTAGTTGTGCCTTTACATCTTCTAGCACTGTTCTTCCTTTTATCTGATTTTGACCTTTGACCTGTACTGCTCCCTCATCTCACACTCATTACTACTACTGACTTCCCCCCCCAACTGCCTCATCTACACAATGTCTCTTTTCTTCTACTCCTCCCTCACTCAGCTGCTACATTATTTTCTCCTCTACCACCAGTTTTCACCTCATTTCTCCATCCATAGTCCCCTCTACATTCTCCCCCTCCTTCCCCTCCCCTGTCTCTCTTCATCACATATAAGTCTCTCCACTGCATCTCCCACAACTCCAGTAATATTAACTTCTCTTCCACCATGGTCCTGCTGCACCACCACTAAACTTTGCACCCTCTCTTTTCTCCAAGTTACCTATCCTTCCCCCTTCACATTTAAAAACTATTTTCCTTTAATCTGCCCCAACATTAAAATAATATTTACATTTAATAAACTTAAAATCAAGAGTGTTCATATATAATAAAGATATTTCTCTTAATTAGCATTTACATTTAATAAATAGCTCTCCTTCTCCCTAAATTGATCACCACATTCCATTACTTGTCCCCAAACTACCTCCACATTAAATTAATAGTTCTATTACCCCATCTTAAATTAATAGGCATCATTGATGATGTCACTATTATATTAAATAATCCTCACCCTCAAATAAATAACCAATAAATTAGTAATTCCCATAGACCTGACCCTCAACACACCATTAAATAATTCCTTTACTACCGTGGGGGAAAGGGGGGAACAGATCAGTTTTGATCCTATGACTTTGTTGTATAGTTCATGGTGAAGCAATGAGTTGAAGGTGTGAACGTTGAATAATTCACATCTGTCAAGAGATATAATACAGTTGTTTTGGGATTACTCTATTTTTTAGCTGCTTTTACATTTTGGGAAGGGAAGGAAGTGTATGGATATGCTTGCAGCGTATAATCATGTGGTAAAGATTCCAGTTGTCATTTAAAGTTGATGGTGCTGATTGGCATTTTAGTGTTGAATAATAATTAATTGAATAATAATTTAAAAGAATAGTGTTAAACAATATGGTCTGACCCCCCAAAAGTGATACCATCCAGAATTACTCAAGAATAGCACAATACACAGATAATATTTAAGCTGCATACACATGTAACGATGTTGTTAGTGAACGATTTTTGTTCAGTTTTTCCTTTGAAAAAGTGAATGATTTTTTGAAGTGTAATGAACGATTCTTTGAACGATTTTTTCAACGATGAACGAAAAATGTTCCTTTCCTTAATGAAAATCGTTAAGTTGGTCAGTCAGAAATGGACGATGAACTACAAACTACTACGTTCATCGTTATAACTCATAAACTGAACGATTTTTCAAACGATTTAACGATAACGACGTTGTTATAGTTAAATCGTTCAAAACATCGTTACGTGTGTACGCACCTTTACACTCAAAACATAGCACTCTCCTGGTAAGTATATTTACATGGATAAAAAAACGTATATAGTTCCAAAGTGTCCGCATAAACACCATTTGTGTTATTTACACAGATAAAAATAGGAAATAATCACCATAAACACTTTCTAGAGATTCAAAAAGCAGCACAAAGCTTTTTAATGCAGACTTGATTAGAAATTTTTCTTATAATAGATTAGTTGTAGTTTAGGTGCACTCCTTTTTTCTCTTCCACAATCTGAAAAATAGTGTGTACCCCTACTCTTTGCACTCCACAGTAGCATTAATCAGGGAAGACTCATACTGTAAAAGGAGGGAAATCGTGCAGAAATCCTTTTAAAATATGAAAATGTAATAATACATTGCACTTACAATAAAATCGAAGCATAAAGCATGAAGTCCCAAGATGGAAATTTAGTGATAGCAGGACACTAGCTCAGCATGCTTCTGAGAAAGGACCAATCGGTCAGAAACACGTTAAGCTGTGGCTTTTATGTTCTGTAAGACTCCAGTGACCGCACTCTGAGTAGCAGTGTGTACCTGTTTTTTGTGGACCTTGGTATCTGGAGCCAGTGTCCCACTATCCCTAAATTTCCATCTTGGGACTTCAGCCGCCGGTATTTCATACCCATTCTGGTGACACTATAGCAGGGAAACCTGAAGAGCATTGTCCCTCTGTCATAATGTCACACAGCCTTAGCCTGTTCAGTAGGAGGCTGAATTTCCTTAGGGTATCAGGCTTGCGAAAAAATGTGAGTACCCACTTCTAGGAAAGAACAGCTGGTAATGGGTGTTGTAATACATAGTCACTTTAGATAAATGACTTAACTAGATTGCATTTGGATATCAAATCTTGAAGGTAGTTGAATGCAGTCACAATTCATGATTTCCTATGTAAGTGCCACAACCACAAGAGGAACCCATAACACTGCCGAAGGTAATTAGCATTGAAACGTATCAAGTGGCTGGAGCTCATCGTGGTTGATCCTTTGAGTTACGGCATCCACTGAGAGCTCATATCTGGGATGAGTGCAGTGTGTATGCATATTCCAGCTACCTTCAAGGTTTAATACCCCCAGATAACCGGACATATTGTTTTTATATTATAAGCTTTTTCTTTCATCCATTCCTTTAAACCAGGGGTGGGGAACCTTTTTTCTGCTGAGGGCCATTTTGATATACTGTATATACCATTATTCGCGGGCCTGGTGTAGGCCATGCCCCCTTTGTGTGACATCACATGGGGGGCGGGGCCACAATCACCTGAGGATGCTCCGGGGAGTTGTAAGGGCAGCAGTGTGACCGTCTGAAGTGTCCTAAGGACGTTCCAGACAGCACTGCTGCATAGATTCTGGCTGCATTGTGCCATTCTAGGCTAGCAGAGAAAAGCTCAGAGGGCCAGACCAAATGATGCCACGGGCCTTATATGGCCCCCGGGCCTGGGGTTCCCCATCCCTGTTGTAAACCATCTATCAGCATCTTCCTGTGGTGTGTGTTTTTAATTTGCAGATCTTGTCCTAATTTGGATCTAACAGGACGAGCAATGATTCTATTGACAATTATCTATTGTTGTTAGTACATATAATAATAATAATAATAATAATAATAATAATAATAATAATAATTTATATATGTCTACCTGTATGCTTTAGCTGAACTATAGGTGCCCTTGAGGTCTACTAAGAGGATTTTGAGCTGCATTTCACTTGTTTTGTACATCATAATAAGACAATGTTAAGATCAGAAATTATATAAAAAATCAAACAGAAAAAGTTAAATTTAAAAAACTACAATACTTTGACATTGACATTGATCCCTCTCACTGGGAATGTGTACTGATATTCTTAGTTGTATTGGTGTGCCTCTGTCTTCTCACCATTAAGACACAGGACCCCACAGAGGTCTAATTAAACTGATCTTTTGTAACATGTCCTGTCACTACCTTACACTACTGTGTAAAATGACAGTGATCTGATGTAATTCTGCAAAGGGTGACAAAGGACCTGATGGAACACTGCAAAGATTGACGGAGTTGTCAGAACACATGAAACACTTATTAAAGAGGAATTGAAATATCAAGTCAGGGATTTGTTGGTAGTTCTCTGACTGAGGGTAAAGAACTCCTGGGGGTAAATTTACTAAAGAGAGAGTTTTTAGAAGTGAGTTTTAAAAGTGATGTTGCCCATAGCAACCAATCAGATTCTACTTAACATTTAAATAACACCTTCTAGAAGATAATAGCTAGAATCTGATTGGTTGCTATGGGCAACATCACTTTTAAAACTCACTTCTAAAATCTCTCACTTTAGTAAATTTACCCCCTGGTCTATAGGAATAGTTTGCAAGACTTGGGTATAATGGAATATCTGCTTTTCTGCACGTTTATTTAAATGTCTCTTGCAAATGTAATGTATATGTATTCATGTAAATGTTCAATTTACTTTCTGTTAGTACTGGAAAATAGTGAATCATAGCATATATACAGTTGTATGTATTTCTGAAAAGCAGCTGTACCATGAGCCCTATCACTAACACTTTAGCTGCTAATTAGTAATGGTAAACGTTTACACTGCTGGGTTAAGGTGGGTACACACTATAGCGATATATATCTGTAGATCGAGTGATCTGCAGCTATATCTGCAGATGATGGTCGTTCATACACACTAAATGACTATCATCTGCATGCTGCAGCGGGTTGGGCCAGACTGGGGGCGGGCAGGGGGCGTGGCCTAATTGTGGGAGTTGAGGCCACGCCCCTTCAAAAGAAAAAACCCATTTGCGACACGGCACTGCGCGCTGGAGAGGGGGGCGCTGTGTGCCCCTCAGCCCGGCGCATAGCCAATGGGGGGCATGATCAGCGTGATTGCTCCCCCCCTTTGGCATAGGAGACTGCTCGGGCTGCTGCTTTAGCAGCCTCGGACAGTCTCCCAGTGCAGCCCAGCACACAGCAGTGTGTGCTGGGCTGCTGTGGATGGGGAGCTGTGCCAGACCCGGGTAAGTAGTCTCCACTCGCGGCTCCCCCCCCCCTCGGCGCCCCTGTGTACGGACGATCGGCTGATCACCCATACACACTTGCCGATGGACAGAAATGTGCAGCACAGCCAGTGCGATATGTCTGTGAACGACGTTGTTCTCAGACATATCGTCTGTACAAACTGGCCGACGGGGGCACGATATATTGGCCGATTAATTGATCGGCCAATATATCGGCCAGTGTGTACCCAGCATTAGACCCGGAAGTGTTACAGCACATGCAGAGGGCTGGAGGGAGAGGCTGGAGTTGTTCGTTCTCCAATGAAACTCCAAAAACCTTCTGTTTTTGGAGTTTGATGAATATAGCTCCCCATACCAGTGTCACATTGGGACTACAAGTTCAGCAGAAGATACAGTATCTATAAAATAACTTCCGTTACCTTTATAATAAATAGCCCGGTTCCTTCATTCCTACAGAAGTATGTGAAAAATTATCTTTCACCTATAATAAGGAATCATGAATAGACCCTTGTGTCTGTTGTTTGCTGTTTTCTCTGAAGATGAGGATAATTAGTGTTTACAACCATTGTCAGTGAATTATTGAGCTATGTGTGCAGCATAATTTATGAGTCATCTTCAGAATTATAATTAGTTTGTAGACTGTCCTTATGCTTTGAGTCCCACTGGGAAGAAGCTCTGGAGAAATAAAATAATTATTATTAAAGTTAAACAGAAATAGGTATACTCACTGTTCAACACATCACACTGGTTTTGTCTATATAAGCAGCTAGGACTGGCCATGCAGAACCCTTAGCAAAATAGGTTGTCCCAGATTTAAATGTTTTATCCCATAGGCCATATTTGCTGTGACATCTCTCCAGTTCCTTCATGGCAGAACATCCATCACATTCCATGGGATATATTTACTAAAGTGCGGGTTTTTAGAAGTGGAGTTGTTGCCTATAGCAACCAAACATATTATATCTATTATCTTCTAGAAGGTGCTAGATAAATAAGTAGAATCTGATTGGTTGCTAGTATCTGATTGGTTGCTATGGGCAACAACTCCACTTCTAAAAACCCTTTAGTAAAAATACCCCCAAGTACATAGAAAAATAAAATATAGGTGTCGCTGAATATGCAGTGCTTACGCTGCCAGCGGCATGTGTACCTGAACACTTCAGCCCAAAATATCACCAAGGTAAATTAAACCAACCACAGAGGTGACTCAAAGACAGACACTATTGCAGTAGCGGCTATGTCCTTTGTCGCAGCCACTACTGCATCTTTATTCTAATGCCGCAGGTAAGAGGCGTACTATTGAGGTGCCCACCTGCTGCAGCTTGAAGCCCCCGATGTGCACAAAGACACACACCATTGGCCACACCATGGGACAGCGCACCTGCCATATGGCAGCCGCAGAATGTCCGGCTTATCATGGCCACCGGTGTCAGTGCAACTGCGTCTTTGGGCGCAGTCGCTGACACTGAAAGTCCCGCAAAACGCCTGCTTCTGGTAGCCACGCCCCCAGTTACCACCCAGAAATGCCCATTAAAATTGCATGGACCTGCATGCAACTTCGATCTATGTCTCTGTGCGGTAAGCACTGGGATGCACGCACAGTGCGGCTGGGACACATGAACAGAGGGAAACCATTGGCCACTTGCGACCGATGGCTTCCCTGCGTCCACCTCTGAATCACCACCAGCATATTTTTTTTGTACTTAGTGTATTGGATTTGGTGTGAAAATCATGCCTGAGATGTACAAAAATACATTTTTGTAGAGTGTCAGTGTGGCAAATGCAGAGTGGGACCAGGGCAGGCGCCACCATTAGGCAGCTGCCTAGGGGCGCCGGCCACTGGAGGGCTACGCTGGCTCCCGTTCTGTGGGACATGTCGGCTCCGCTCCCAAGCATGTGATGTCATGACATCACAATGAGGGGGTGGTGTCGATGGACCAGGGAGAAGTTGAGAGCACCCGAAGCATCCTAAGGACACTCTGAACGGATTGCCACAGGGGCTAGTGAACAATTGAGTGTCCTAAGGGCGATTCTGCGGTGGCTTGTTGCCAAGACTAATGAGAGTCTGTGCAATGGGAGCTTTCTAGGCTGCAGGGTGCCATTATAAGCACCGTGCATGCCAAAAAAAGGAGCCACAGGGCAGCGATGGTGCCACCCCCTAGGCTGTCCACCCTGTGCAGTGAAACTTCCCGGCCACGCACCCCTTGTTACGATCCTGTCGGGACCATGGCAACTGGCCAGGAAGAGTGTTCCAGGGGGTGTGTATAATGTCACCTCGGGCAGCATAACATAGAAAGGTACCCCTGGCAGTCCATGTTCTATACAGAACATCCTGTATCAAGTGGTAAGCATCACTTTGTTTTTCAAATTATCCACAATAAACAAAAAGAGTCCAAATACTGTCTTGTGCTGTCTAACAAAATAAGGAAAAATTCCACAAATGGCTCTCTGTGATACTATTATGCAATGCTCAGCCAGCTGGCCTCAAGGGTTAATTTCTATATCAGTTTCAGAATATTAAAAGCCTTTCTTTTTGTGTAATGGTGGGAGCGGATGACAATCGTTGCTATCTTACAAGCACAGAGTGTGAAATTAGTTGGTGATGTCAGTTCATTTGATGCGAATCAGGTGACCATGTCTCATTTCAGATTGTGCTAATTGGCTGTCTCAGATGAGGTACCTTGGACTGTAAGAACACTTAGACAGATTTCAATGATAACCTTTAAAGTGCAACACTGGAACAGAGGCCTCGCTGTGACATTGTTTTCTGCTATGTACCAATTAAATAGACTAAAGATAATGCACCCATTTGCTAAAGTACTAAGCACTGGTTTGCACCAGTAAAAGTGTATTTTAATGACTGAGCACACTGGGGTGATTTTTTTTTTCTTTTGGATGCATTTATATGGATCACTGGAGTTTACTAAATTGCAGTGCGATTGACATGTCCAATCACCATGATCAGATCTCAACAGTTCTGATATGGCAGTTGTTGATGCTGTTGCAGGACATCTGATTGGCTGAACTAGGTCAGACAATCAGTGGAGCCAAGTAAAGTCAACTGTTATTAAAGCTCATTACAATCATTGGTCTTAATGGACAAATCTTCAGTGCAGTAAATAATGTGAATTACGGTTAATTCATTATGCAGTATAAAGTCCATTACACCCATATTATACCTCTTAGTAACAAATCATCTAAATCTGCAAATGTCATACAAAATACTTTGTCAGAAAGAAAAAAAAGATGAAGCATAACTATAGCTATTGGCAGGGCCATTGAACTGAAGATAGACAGCAACTAGGTCAACTGAGTGATATGGTAAGATAAGGGTGGTAATGAAAATGTGATGAAGCAAACTGTTGGAAAATGGTGTTTCAACAGGCTTAAGGATGGAGCAGAGTAACTGTACACACCAGCGTATATGCCTTACAATTATGTACAGCCTAGTTGCTTAACCAGTGGAGTGATTTATTAAATAAATGATGGGTACAGCAGTACTCACTCAGATACATACTAGCAGGATGGAGAGGAGCTTGAGCAAAGTGGGGTGTCATATAGCTCATCAGCCGATGAGTGTATGCAGGATGCGTGTAGCAGGGATGTGAAGCCAGGGTAGGCAGAGCCTTCCCTGTCATACTCCTGAGATTTGATATAAAAATGACTAGAATAATACAAAGATATTTATAACTTATAAACATCTTCTTTATTTATTGTAATCATTTTTATAGTTAACACTCACCAGCTTTGTGGAGCTCCCTGGAACTGCAGGGAGACGAGAGATGAGACAACAACAGTTCAGCCTCGCTTCTGTATAGTCCAGGGGTTCCCAACCACGGTCCTCAAGGCACACTAACAGTCCAGGTTTTAGGGATAGCCATACTTGAGTACAAGTGAATTAGTACCTCAGTTATTTTGATTTAACCATCTGTGCACAATCATGGATATAACTAAAACCAGTAGTGTGCCTTGAGGACCGAGGTTGGGAATCACTGGTATAGTGAGACACTGCTTGCAGAGCTGTGGGTGAGGCCACACCATGGGCAGTAAGCTGCACAGAAAGAGAGCTAATAGAGGTATAACTCTGAGTATGGGGGGCGTACCTTGAGCACTGATGGACAACTTGGATGTGTCATGTGGCCAGGAAGTGCACTGCAGTGTATAGAGATCAGAGCTCAGCAGCAACAGTAGACACAGTGATGCAGGTAGGAGACTCAATGGACACTGAGGGGAGAGTTACAGTGAGTAGGGGGTAAGACAGGCTCCCAGCACTCAGACACATCTCCATGTGTGCCTCCCCAGCCATTTACCTCACCCCATGTCACTGGCGTGTAGAGTTGTAGGGTCACTCTGGAAACGCTTTTCGAGCAGGTAAATTGCAGGTCTCACTGGAGCCGTGCACCACTGTATCACTCATTCACAGTGACAAGATGGCGCCAAGCATGTGCAGTACTAGATTTGGTAGCCATCTTGGTTAGGGAATTAAGCCTCCCTATAAGAACTAGCATGGAGTTTACACAGTAGCGCACTCCATTTTCAAAACAAACTACTTGGAATCTAAACAAATTGAAAAAAGAATTAGACAACTTGTTCACGTGGAAGCAACCTAGTGAGCAAAGACCAGTGCCATTTCTCTTTTCCACAAAGCTACAAAGTGACCTGATTGCTTAACCATACTGCTTATCAGTAAGGATTGTTTAGTTTGCGATTTCTTCAATAAACACTGTAATCTCACAACAGGACGAGGTTTGCATGATTGGAGCATGTACGAGTCACCTGCCTCTTCTCTGAGTGTCCTCTTTAACATCAGTCCTATTCAAAATCCACTTATGACGCATTTTGTGGCTAAAAAAGGGAACATATCTGAAAATCAGATTCCTACACCATTAAGGATATTATACATAGAAGACATAAGTATATAATTTTCCCAGTTATTTGGGCTTAAAAATGAAAGTTATGATAAAACTTCTTTGTTAACTCTCTTTCTTCAAAGTCCATAGGGTCCACAGGGAGACTTTGGGGTGTAGGTGGTGGTTGAGTACCGGGCACCACGCAGTTAAAGCTTTCAGCTCCCATGATGCATCTGTCCATCCCCCTATACCCCACCCTCGAGCCAGAGGCACCTCAGTTTGTGACAAGCCAAAGACCGGAGGAGAATAGAGAAGGAAAACCAGTACACACAAGAATCACACTCTCAGGTAGAAGGAGATGGGAAACTGGTGACCAGAAACATAGCCCATGTGAAGCCAGGTGCGTCAGGGCGGGTGCCCTGTGGACCTTATGGACTTCGAAGAAAGAGAGTTAATAAAGGTAAGTTTTACCATAACTCTCATTTTCTTCTTCAGGGTCCATAGGGCTCCACAGGGAGACCTTGGGGATGTTCCTAAGCAGTTATTCAAGGGTGGGGACGCTCCTGCGCTGAGAGGAGAATCCGGCATCCAAATGAAGCATCCATGGACAGAGCACCAAGTGGCTGCCTTACATAGCTGTTCAGCTGAGGCGCTATGGCGAGCTGACCATGAGGGACCCACAGAGCGAGTAGAATGAGCAGTAACAGTAGCCAGCACAGGAAGGCCTGCCTGTGTGTAAGCCTGTGAGATAGTCATGCGAAGCCATCTAGCCAAAGTCTGTTTGTTGGCTGGCCATCCCTTCTTGTGAAATCCATAGAGCACAAATAAGGAGTCTGATTTCTGAAGAGATCTGGTATGGTCCACGTAGATCCTGAGGGCACGGACCACATCCAAGGAGGCCTCACCTGCCGATAGGTCTGGTGATTGAAAAGCCGGGACTACAATTTCCTCATTAATGTGGAAATGAGTAACAACTTTGGAAGGAAACCAGGGCGAGTCCAAAGCACAGCCCAGTCCTTATGGAATATCAGAAATGGGGAGCAACAGGAGAGAGCCCCTAAATCTGACACCCTTCTGATGGACGCCATAGCCAGAAGAAAGAGAGTCTTCACTGTGAGCCACTTGAGTTTCACAGATTCCAGGGGTTCAAACTGAGGACCCTGGAGGGCACAGAGAACTATTAACAAATCCCATAGAGCCACTGGAGGGACAAAGGAGGTTGTATATGGAGGACACCCTGGAGGAAGGTGTGGACATCAGGTAGTGGAGCAAGTCTACACCTGAACCAAATGGATAGAGCAGAGACATGCACTTTCAGCGAGGCAAGGAGGAGTTCAAGGTCCAACCCAGCTTGAAGGAAGACCAGGACTCTGGAAATCCTAAACACTTGAGGGTCGGAGCTTCTGGTACGACAACATAGGAAATATTATGCCATACTCTGTGATAGATCCGAGGCTGGCTTACACACTCTGAGCATAGTCTGGACCACAGAGCTAGAGAATCCTTTGGACCTCAGGAGGGATGTCTTAAGAGCCATGCTGTCAAAGACAGATGACCCAGGTCCGGGTAAAGGCAAGGACCCTGAGACAACAGGTCCGGACATTGAGGCAGCAGGAACGGAGTGTCGATGGAGAGACTCCTAAGATCTGAGTACCAATGATGCCTGGGCCAAGCTGGAGCACCAGCAGGACAGTGCCTCTGTCTTGTTTGAACTTCCAAAGAACTCGAGGAAGAAGGGAGACTGGAGGGAATAGGTACACTAACTGGAAGGTCCACTTCACTGACAATGCATCTATGAAGGTTGACTCGGCATCCCTTGCTCTGGAACCGTACACCGGCATTTGTGATTGTGTTGGAAGGCCATGAGGTCCACCTCTGGTAGGCCCCATCTGTTCACTAGGAGTTGAAAACCCTCTGGGTGAAGAGACCTTTCCCCGTTATGCACATCATGACAGCTGAGGAAGTCTGCTTCCCAATTGAGAACTCCCGGAATGAACACTGCAGAGATGGCTGGGAGGTGACCCCCAGCCCATGTCAGAATGCATGACACTTCTGTCATTGCTGCCTGACTTCGAGTGCCTCCTTGATGATTGATGTAAGCTACAGTTGTGGCATTGTCAGACTGTACCTGTACAGGTTTTCCTTGAAGTATGTCCTGGGCCAATATGAGAGCCCTGTAGACAGCTCAAGTTCCAATATGTTGATTGGCAGGGTTGATTCGACCGATGTCCAACGGCCCTGGAAGGAGTGTTGACCCGTCACTGCGTCCCAGCCCTGGAGACTGGCATCCGTTGTTATGAATATCCATTCCGGTGATCCAAAAGGGGCAACCATTGGTTAGATGAGATGTCTGTAACCACCAAGATAGGGACAGACGAACCTTTGGAGAGAGCACCATCATCTGAGCTCTGATCCGATGGGGCAACCTGTCCCACCTGGAAAGGATTAGCCTTTGCAGAGGCCTGGAGTGGAACTGAGCATACTCCATCATGTTGAAGGTGGATACCATGATTCCCAGAACCTGCATTGCTGAGTGGACTGACACTCGGTGACTGTGGAGGAATTTGTGCACTCGTAGTTGAAGTGTGGAGATCTTGTCTGATGTCAGAATTATTCTTTGATCCTGAGAATCTAGCAGGGCTCCGAGTTAAACCTTTCTTTGTAAAGGATTCAGGGAGGACTTTTTCCAGTTGATCAACCATCCATGCTTTTGAAGGAAAGCAACGGTTAGCTGTAGATGGCATTGAAGCACCTCTGGGGATCCTGCTAAGAGCAGGAGGTCATCCGGATATGGTAGCAATCGGACACCCTGACCACGCAGGTGGGCCGCCATGATAGCCATAATTTTGGTAAATAGCCATGGATCTGTGAATAGTCCAAAGGACAGAGCCTGAAATTGGAAGTGTTGCTGTAGTATAGCAAACCAGAGAGATCGTTGATGAGAGGGCGCTATTGGTACATGTAGCTATATGTAAAGAATATCGAGAGATACCATAAAGTCCCCAGGCTCCACAGCTAGTATGATAGAGCGGAGGGTTTCCATCCAGAACCTGGGTACCCTGAGGAATTTGTTCAGGGATTTGAGTTTGAGGATAGGTCGTGAGACCCATTCGGCTTCTGAACCAGAAAGAGAGTAAAATAATAACCTGTCCGCTGAGATAGTGGGACTGGCACAATTACCCCTGCTTGCAGCAAGGACTGTATGGCTTTCTGGATTTGTTTGGGTCTGAAAGAGGGCCTGTGAAGAAAAATTGGTGGGATGGCCATCTTAGAAATGAGAGGGCGACCTGTGAGAGACTACTTCTCTTACCCAAGCATCAGTGGCTGTTTGACACCAGCATTGGGCAAACTGAAAAAGGCTGTCTCCTGCTATGGGGTCCCCCAGGGGGAGGCCCGTCCCGTCTGGCTGAGGGCTTGTCCTTGGATTTTGAAACAGGGCGTCTGGTGGTCCAGGCTTGCTAGGTCCTTGGCTTGACGGCCTTACTGGAAACTGACTGAATAGGAAAGGACTGACCTTTAGGCTTTTCTAGAGGACAAAAGTAGTCGCTGAAGGCAGAAATGCAGTTTTTGATACTGCCAATGTGGTTACAATCTTGTCAAGGTCTGTGCCAAATAAGATCTCCCCGTTGTAGGGCAATATTTCTAAGCCCTTCTTAGAATCTGCATCGGCCTTCCGTGAGTGTAGCCAAAGGGTACGTTGGGCAGACACTGCCGTGGTTGAGACTCTAGAGGTTAGGAGACTGGCATCCAATGTCACTTCTCCAATATAGGAAGCTGCATCTCGTATGTGAGCTATGAAAGACATCTGATCCCTAGATGCATCTGAAGGAGAAGAGTCTTCAAGTGCATCAGCCCAGCTCTCTATTGCTTTAGCCACCCATGCAATAGCCATGGTCGGACGAGCAACAGCCCCTGAGAGTACATTGATTTTAGGCAAGTTTCTACCTTTCTATCCATAGGGTCCTTCAGAGAGGATAAAGTAGGGATAAGCAATGTAGCGCTCCAAATTAATCGCGTAACATGGGAATCCACCACAGGGGGAGTCTCCCATTTTGAACAATGAGCCGCAGGAAATGGATAACAGGAGGTCAGACATTTTTGGGGCTGAAACCTCTTACCAGGTGTCTGCCAGGCTGCTGCCATGTGTTCAGCTAGTTGAGAGGGAATTCTGCTGAAGCCACTTTCTGTTGTTTAAACAGTGGGTGCTTTAATTTAGGGACTGGTTCGTCATCTTCTATTAATAAGATGGATCTAATAGCTCGCACCAAAGCAGGAATATTAATTTTTGACTTACTCTCTTCCTCCCCCGGAAGAGAGTCAGTGTTAGAGAGAACAGCATCTTCTGCCTCCTCAGAATCTGAGAGCTGCGTAGACTGTGAGGATAACACAGGACACTTGGAAGTTGAACTGGGTAGGGACTTCTCACCTTGCAACATAGTTTCAAAGGCTGTAGAGGTAGCCACCAGACTCTGTACTGAGCTAGAGTACGTCTACCCATGGAGGGGGCACAGGAGGTACCTGTATAGCCTGAACCTGTTGTGGCAACCCCATAGGGGGAATTACAGCCAGGACCACTAGACGGTCCACAATAGTAGCCAGCACTTGAGAAAAAGAACCCCAGGGGGCTGTTGTGCAGGAGCTGGGGGGTCTGATTGAGTTGGTTGTTAGGGCAAAGGAAAAAAGGGAAAGATATATGCTGACAGTATAGAGAAATATACAGACAGGCAGCGCTAGCATAAGTCACATAAAATGCAGAAATACAATATAACTGCAAAATGGCACTACAATTAACTACAAAGATTCTGTGGTCAGAGACTCAACATCTAGTAGGCTATAGCGCTACATAACCTGACTCCAGGGTGAAGTATGTAGGGGGACCGAACCCAGCGTTTCCCTGAGAGAGCTGTGGCTGAGCCTAGAGAAAATGGCCGACGGACATCTGAGGGGGCGTGGTCGGAGGAGAGCAGCTCAGGGAAGCACCCTGAGCTGAGGGGCCGCTTTAATGGGGAAAGCTGACCTCCTCATGCTGATTATTAACCACCGGGGCGCTGGATTCCAGCTCCATATGTACCCTGGTGGTCTAGTGGATCACTGTTGACAAAGCCTGTGTTCACTCTCAGCACCTCCGGTCTGTCCCCTGAGACAGGAGGTAAGACTGCCAATCTGCTGGTCACCACGAGCGGTGACCCACCTTACCTGTCCCCTTGTGTTCGGGATGCAGTCTGGGTCCGTCCGCGTGGCCGGCTAGCAAGGCCCCCGGGATGCCCACCAAAATCACCAGCCGCAGCTGGCAATCCGGTGACCGCTCAGCAGATAAAGTACTCAGTCTGCTGCTGCCCTCTCAGCAGATAAAATACTAAAAATAAATAAAATTATAAAATAAAGCTATTTGGGCTGCCTAAGCAGCCCACCGCATAATGGTGACCCGACTCTGGCCAGGCACCGACGAAACTGAGGTGCCTCTGGCTCAGGGGCAGGGTAAAGGGGGATGGACAGATGCATCCGGGGAGCTGAAAGCTTTAACAGCATGGTGCCCGGTCCTAAACCACCACCTACACCCCAAGGTCTCCCTGTGAAGCCCTATGGACCCTGAATAAAAAAATATACTACATTATTGTTATTTTCGCCCATTTTTCCCATCCATTGCGCTGATGGCATTTAAAATGGTTGCTCCTATCAATTGACATAAACACTGTTGGAGGATGTACTACACATTTGCTCAGAGAATGTCACCTTCCAGTGATGATATATAATGTAGGAAGAGATACCTCTACCATAGAGACATATCAGTAGTATAGAGCACTCAACAGTAAGGAGAACTCAGTAACTAGATACTGAAAGATAAAGTAAGCACAAAATTCCAGTAAGTGAAGTGATACTAGTGAAAATGTAGATGGTAACTGAAAACATGTGTTCCTCTAGCCTGAGATAATGGAAAACTGTCATTGCTGAATCTCAGTTGTGAAATTCAATGCTCTGTGTGATTGGAAATCTAAATACTGAAGCTTATTCCTGGAATTGATGTGTCACTGCTAATATATATAGCTAATATACAAATACTAGAACACTTTAGAGGTCACTTACAAAGGGCAAGAGAGCCACTCCAAATTGCAAATACAACTTTTGACTTGTGTGGTTCAGTTTGCTCAAATGCACCTAGATTTCCCTCAGGCCACATTGATTTGAGGAGCAAAAGTGTCCCCATTATGCAGGAGCGGACGTTGGTAAGGGTGAAGTGAGGAAGAGGCACCCATGAGTACAGGGGCTGGCTGGCAACTTTTAGCCTGGGGGGCAAGTCCAAGGCACTGTTTAGATGAGCATAGGTTGGTGGAGCACTGCAGAAACTATAAATCATTTTGTGGAGTGAGATTATTGTAATGACATAAAGGGAAATAGAGGGCATATATTCAGGGGTGTTCCTTGAATTCTGCACCAGCTCTGAGCTGGTGAGGTTCCCCATCAAAACACTCCCCACACTCACAGTGAATTCTGTAATATAACTAAATAGAAATAGATAACAGGCAGTGTGCCTCACCTCAAAGCCTCAGCCTGTCCAGGCACAGCAGAGGGCTTGTAGTTTCATGGAGGGTTTTTTTGCACCATAGCAGCACCAAATCTGTGCAGTTCAGCTGGACCTGATTTTTACTACAGACTCCAAACTTCCAGACTCTCCATAATAGTGGAAACTAGCTGATGAATACACCTGCAATGTGCTTCACGGGTCCCATTAAAAGTGTCAGTCATTCTAAACATGACATATGTAATAGAGGCAGTCCCATTGTCTACTCTTTACTAAATAATACTAAACCTAGTACTATTTTACACCATAAATGGACAGCTTCATTTAAATGTGAGTGGGGGGATGGAGGTACTATAGGAGGAGGAGGTTAGACTTTGATGTGACATTTACAGTGCACATCCCAGATGCCAGTACATTGATGGGCACTTTTTTAGTTTGCAGAGAGCAGAGTGGACATGCACCTTTATGTGCTAGGTCAGGGGTGGGCAAAATATGCCATGGCAGTTTGGTCCAGAACGCTTCACTGTTGAAAACGTTCAGTGTGATCTTTATCAATGCACCATGGTTTTGGCTGGGTGCTGTTATTTGGCTCTGTGTGTGCACTCTCCTACAGCCATGTGACCACTAGTTGCCTAAGCAGCCCAAAGGACTGCTGGTGGCTGGAAGGTCCCAGCCAAGTTCAATCAAGCAGTAAGAACCTGTCCACTAGGGCAGTGGTTCTCAAACTCGGTCCTCAAGACCCCACACTGGTCACGTTTTGCAAGTCACCCAGCAGGTGCACAGGCATAGTCATTACTCACTGACACATTTTACAAGATCCATAGGTGGAGCTAATTATTTCACTTGTGATTCTGTGAGGACACCTGGAAAACATGCACTGTTTGGGGTCTTGAGGACCGATTCTGAGAACCTTTGCACTAGGGGGAAATGCTGGGAGAGGCGGAGAGAAAAACAGAGTAGACAGATGTACGGACATCACAACTTGGGGAGGAGAGGGACGGAGAGCTCAGGAGTATTTCTGTCCCTCTGTTGCCAGCTCAAACACTGTGCACATTTTATATGTTGTTGAGCTTCTTACTGGGTGTGTTACATTATGTACGCATATTACATCTTGTAGTATATGGTTTTGTATTGTGGACATGGGTGTTATTATGGGAACTGAAGTGTATATGGTAGACATTGGGAATGTATACATAGTATTTCCTGTCTTTTGCAATACCGTGCAAATGTATGTACTTCACTATACCATACCTGCAAAGTGTTCACCATCTCACAGGACTATAATTTGTGTTAACATGTTGCGTTTTCATAAGTACTACGGTTTGCTAGTGTTAGCTTTTATATCCATTGATTAGTTAGTATATAATAGTAAAGATATATCAATGGTGGTAGGGATGAGCATGGTTAGTGATAATGATTGGCTGTTTGCAGTGAAATGTTAATTGGTACCTAATAAAAGAACATTTTAATATTATTCATTTATTTCTGCATTTATATTTGATTTCAAAGTATAGAGTGCTCCAGAATCAATCTGTAAGAAAACATAAATTGGTAGGTGCACTGAATATATACACAACACTCATTTCCTAGTGAGAATCGTCCCGTTATCGTTATTATTATATTAATGTTATTATTTAAAATATATATTTTATATTTATTTTGTCTGACTGTTGTTTATTACATTGTCTATACTGCATATGTGTATTGTATTAATTTTCTCTATGTATTGTAATATTTGCCAGAAAATGCATATTAAGTAAATAAATATTTCTTATGCTACAAGGATACAGAATTCTTTACACCACAATTAGCAAGACAATTACTCATAAAACAAATAAGTTTAAGTAAAAATAGACAGGTACAAGTACAAACAATTCAGGATATTTTGCACGATATCGACACATCGGAACAACAAATATGTGTAAATCGTAAGTGTCCACTGACGATAATGATGCCCGTACCCGCAGGTCGTTTATCGGATCTTCAGATCTTACCTACAGCAGGTAAGATCTGCCAATCTCATACACGACGCACTGGAAATCATTAAGGACGCACGATAGGTCGTTGGTCAGATTGGACACTTCAAGCACCATATTGTGTTCAAGGAAAATCATTAACGACATTGCAACATTTGCGAGTCGTTTAGTTTGTGGCCAGCTTTAGTGATTTGCTCTCTTTAGATCTACAGATATATGAAATATGTTCTACAGATTTACTGACAGATTAGTAACTGATTGTTATTACAGTAAGGGGCACAGTCCTTCATAGGCAGAGTGTGAGGTTCTGATTAGTACTTATGCACAGCTTGGTGGGTTCAGTTTCTGTTAGGAGACAAAAATAAATAAATACATTTAAATTGTATTCATATTTTCTCATTAATAAATGAAGGTAAATGATTGGCACATATACACGTCTAAAGCACGTTACATAGGAATGTATGTACCAGTTATGCTTAATGATGCTTATTGAGTTTTACTGTACTAGTTAGCTGATTGCTGTAACATATTGTTAAAATACAATAATACTTTATTACAATAATAATTATTATAAAGTAGCTAATTTTCCATTTCTCTGCTATTATATTTTTTAACCTACCGTTTCATTTTCAGAGAAAATAAAAATGGCCTTTTTCCCCCATCAGATAGAAGACACATAATTACCGGTTCTCAGATAAAGCAGACTCTTCTTTCCAGAAATTGTGAATGTTAACGCTCAATGTACAGTGCAGCATATTGGGCATTATCTCCACCCTTTCATGCAACACAATAATGTCCTCTCCCTTTTTTCATTATCTGTTAACTGAAAACAGTGCCGTTGATTACAAAGGGAGGCAGTTTGACTCCTGCAATAGGTCTTCCTCACTAATCCTCACTGTCATGAAAATTCTAACTGCTACAATGAATAAGAGGTTCAATCCATATTTGCCAGGTCTAATATGAAATCTGTCAGCGCCCAAATTAATGAGTTCCAAATTCCTTACATCACGATAACAGGTTAAGACTGGTCAATTAATTACATAAATCCTTCCCGATTCATTGTGCATTTTCAGCTGAGATTGTGTCTTACATCACTTCATGACACAAGGCCTTTTGGCTCCTGTTGTTGCATGGAAAGTCCCCATTTAAGCGCAGGCTGCCTGCCACTGCAAAATGTTAAATGTCAGATGTTAAATTTACACTTTTCTGTAATTGCTTTTGTGGAAAAAAAAAATCAAATTAAAGTCCTCAGCGATTTCAACGTGCTCTGTACGACACAGATAAAGAATTTACCAAACTAACAACTTTGATTTAAAAAATAAATAAACCATTATGCTTACAAACAAATGTTCGTTGTGAAAGCAAATTTCTTCAATTAACAATTTAATGAAAATCATGTTTGCAGTGCATGACAGCAATATTGTGTCCTAGATTTTCCAGATCTTTCATAGTTTGTGCTGCGGAAAATAACAGGCCCTGCACTTGGAGCGCGCTGACAGCCTCTACATAACTACTTGTCTCAGCTAGACATTTACTGTACAATAAGAAATGGCTACAGGGTAATAGAGAAGAACATTAACCAATTTTTTTTGCTAAAGCCTAATGTGTGCTTAGATTTTTGTACGTTACATTGTGTTTCCATTTCACTGAGGCTCTATGGAATGCATATGGCTGCAAATGAGCTCAGACAACACTCCAGTGTCTTCATGCAAACAGAAGCTGTTGTCTTTGCCTGTCTGCTACCTTATTTGTGGTCAGATGCACAGATATGTAACTAGACATGGATGTACGCCTCATTGCGTATCTTGCATGTTTTCATAATGTGCATGCTCCCGTACTAAGCAAACGTGAGTAATGGGTGATGTAGGTCCATATACATTTCAGATGGATCTCTGCTTATGACTGAAGAGGCGTAGGTGTGCTGTTCAATGACGGTGTGTTGACACAACTGCAGACTATGCATAAGTACGCACGTTTTCAGAGGTTTCTTTTGCTCCAAGTATGGGACTGATGTAAGTGTGAACTGACGATGATGCTGTGTATCAAACAGCACATAGAGATAAGGGCAGTCAGTAGTTGTATAAATATAGCATTGTGAACGGGGGTGAATATACTTATTTAGTTACCTGCGTGCAATGCAGAAGCAATTAGAGCCAACTTAATAAGACTGGAGAGCTCAACAAAGAATGTCACAATTGGCTTTATCCTCCAGGAAAGAGGTGAAACCGGTCAGAGCTAACCTGTTTTTTGCCCATGCATTGGACCACTAGTTGGATTATTTTCTCCATATCTTGCAGCTATTTAGGACATTCTTTGTTAAGCTCTCCAGCCTTGTTTGGTAAGGTTCCAGCAGCTGCTACTCTGGAATAATGATTTTCTATTTTGGCACTTACCTTCATACAGCCGATCACTGCCATGAGGGCTTGATTCAGAGCCGGACGCTCTGACAGAGAGCTCACTCTGAATCAGGGCCGGCCTTCTGTTTTTTTAGAGCGGCCAAGACCATCGCGACCATCAGGCTTGTGGTAGGGTCTCGCTGCCGCAAGCCCTAGAGTGCTTTCGGCTCTAACAGAGCCGAAAGCACTCCCACTGACATCACTTGTGATGTCAGTGGGGCCGGCCTCAGACGGTAGGCGTTCCCATGGAGACGCCTCCATTTGGGCAGCCACTCCCGCGGCACGCCCACCAAAGGGGGCGTGCTGTCACTCAACATCGACAGCACGCCCCCTTTGGAACGAGACCCGGATCGACGGCTTGCCCGTCGCTATCCGGGGCTCGCGCACGACGGAGCCGGCTCCGTCGTGAGCACATAGCGCTTGTGAGCACATAGCGCTCGCGAGCGGGCCTGAATCAAGCCCTGAGACCGGACACAGTCGGCATCTGCATCATACCCTGCACTGCGGCCACAGTTTACCGGATACACCACGGGACCCCAGTGAATATGGCCAGATTTTACTGGTAAAGTGAACCCCTCTACTGTGACAAGTCCGTGAACACTTTTTACATTATTCAATTACCAGGACTTTCAGTTTCTCATTTATCATTCAGTCATTTACTACTTTCAGTGCTGCATTTGCCATTTCAGTTTCATATGTTTAAGTGCAAAACGAGCTCTCTATATAATATATATTTAAATTCTATCCTGGGACCAGTAGACCATCTAATAATTTTTAGACTTGCACTGCAGTATCTTAAGACGCATACACACTCCATGAGCGATATCGTTAAGTGTTTTCCCTGAACTGCCAGGCTCAATGTCGGGAACTACACTGAGCATACACACTGAACGATATCATTAACAATATTGTTCAGTGACGGCACCCTCCCTCATCCCTGAACATGCACAATCTGACGATATCCTCAGGTTGCCCTGCAAGTTCAGGCGATGAAAGACATCATTAACGATTCACGGAAGCGCACATTGTTAACGATATGCATACACACTGGGCGATATTGAATGCTATGAACAATATCAATATCATCCATATTGTTCAATTTAACATCTAGTGTGTATGAGCCTTTACTCTTTGTATTTGAAGGAGATATATCCAGTAGATATGCATGCCTGAGCTGGTACATCAGACTAAGCTGGTATTTTCCCAAATGATTGCTATTTATTTCTATGTCCTTAACTATTTTCTAAAAGATTTGTATATGTTTTTATATCTAAATATTATCTAAATTTAATTATTTGGACGTATCTTGAATTTGTTATGCCGGGATGTAGTCGGCATCCCGGTGGTCAGAATCCTGACGGTATTAGGTTTTGGTGGAGATTTAGGGTTAGGCACTAGGGGGAGGGGTTAGGCTGCGGGAAAGGTGGGTTAGAATTCTTACCTAATCTTTTCAGCATTCTGACTGTCGTGATCCCATACCCTACCAGTTCTACCATTTCAGAATGCTTTATTTTCGCTAAGTGCATTTCTACTAGTGGTATACCTCTGCCACCTGCATCAGTTCATCCTAGTATAGGGGGGCTGGGTTGGGGGGGGGTGTTCAACTGTATGGGAGGGGTGCATTGGAAGAGACCACCTTGCCTTCAGACACTGGCAGAGGAGTTCCGCCACTGTTTGTATGAGATTTTCACCTTCAACTAAATTCACATTTGGATGCTTTTTTGGAGTGTGCATTTTCAGAATATTCAGTATTTGCTACTTTGGAGACATGGATGATGATTATGGTAGTCTTCAGCATACCAAAATGACTGTGATTGGCTGTATGGAATGCTCCATTGCCATCCACTGATTGGTACTTTTATTTGTCATTTGGGCATAGATTACACTGGGGAACAGTCAATCTGTTGCCAGGAATTTAAGAGTCAATTTTGATTAATTTTGTGCTCCTGAATATGCCATGCTTATTTTTCAATTGGCTCTAGTTTTTGAGATATGCATATGTCTTTAATAGTTATGAAAAATTAAACAATATTTAAAATAGTTAAAAATACTGTATATATTTTTTATTCTGATTAAATATGATTCGTAAAATGTTATAAAAAGACACAGTATAATTACATACATTAGTGTTAGGAAGCTATGAGAACTGTTTTTGTAGGATTTTCTTTTGTATTATTGTTGAGGACAGTCCCTCTGCAGACTCCAACCGTAATCGTCCATCAGGTGACGATCCCACCTTCCTTGATATCTTTCTTCCATTACCTGAATATCCTGGTGGAACCGTTCACTTCTCGTTAAATCTAGGAGATTTAAGCTAAGAACAGGGTGATCTAAAAGGCTGTACAAAAAATTTACTTTAATACTCATGTTGGCACCTACTTTCTCAAAACAGTTTAGCATGTTGTGGACTAATTCATGATAGTTTTCTGCCTTGTGATTGCCTAAAAAATTTTGAATGACAGACACATAACTCAGCCATGTTTCAGATTCACTTTCAGTTATAGATGTGGTAAAATTTGGATCCTTCACCAGTTTCCGTATCTGTGGGCCGTCAAAAATTCCTGCCTTTAATTTTTCAATACTGAGATACGGAAATGTTCGACAAATATACGTGAAAAAAATCACCTGACTTGTCTAATGCTGTTACAAATTGTTTAATTAAAACCAGTTTGATATGGAGAGGCGGCAGTATGATTTTTTTTCCCCCCTGTAAATTAAGGGCTCATGAATGATGTTGGCTTCTCCTACAGTTATAACTTCTCTTTGGAGGCCATAAGGTTTGCTGCCAGTGCTTTTGTTTTGCACAACTATCCCATAGGCATATGTGACAAGGATACTTAGTATATTCACTTTGCTGCCCAAGAAGAAAGTTTACTATTTTTAAATCGACACAAACCGACCACTGATGTTGAGAATAAGCAATTTTTTCTAAGACTAACTTGATATTTTCATCCTGTTCTTTAAGTTTTGTTGAATGAACGATAGGAACCGACGCAAATGTATTCCCATTGTGCAGTAATACACATTTTAAGCTCCTTTTAGAACTATCCAAAAAGAGCCGCCATACTTCAAATGGAGAAAATAATTGAATTTTATAATTTTTCATTAATTTGAAAATTGGAGCCAATTCAGCTATAGTGAATCTAATCCAAAAATAGGACCTGCGAGTACTCTCAAACTGATCTTAAATCCTTGGCAAGAATACAAAAAAATTATTTGTTCCCCATTGTGCTTTTTTTATGTTGAAGAATTTTTTTTTATCACATGCAAGACGGGGAGTTGTTTCTGCAGCATTACAGATGTTTTTGTAGCTTGATTATCAATAGCAAATGCACATAGAATAAATGTAAATGTCTGTGACATGTCCAGGCGTATGTTACTGTTGCCATCCACAATACACAATATTTTCAAGCACTTTTTAAATAAAAAAGAAAAAAGTAATTTGCACCTATTTTGCTACCAACTAACTTTGCATCAGCCCCAAAACATCTGGTCTTAGTTGTTTGAGGCTATATACAGTACATATAGTCAGAAATCCACTGCACTCGCCATTCCCAGGACTGGGGTGTAAGTGACTTGTGACCACATTGCTTAAATAAATAAAAACAGAAAACTCAGCACTCACCATTGTTAAATCACTTACAATAATACATAACTAATGGGGTTTTGGTTCATGGATTGAGCAATGCATTTAAGCCTGCAGCCCACATCACAGGACCCCATTTCTCTGCAGGTCCTACACTATCTGTCCTACTTATCATACATATGGAAACCTGGTAGCTGCTATCACAGAGTTTAACTACTTAACTGACTATTTTTTTTCCAAAAACCGCTCCAAAATTGTCGGGTTATTTTATGAGTGAATTAGGTGAAGAACATCCATTTCAACTTACCCAAAATGGTTTCATTAAAAGTTTTTTTTTTATTTTTTTTAAGATTTCTAAAAAAAAAATAAATCAGTTTTTAAAATAACTGAACATCAGAACCACCATTGGAACATCACAACCATTGCGACGTTCATTTAGAGACCAGATACAGGAACCAGGTATGTCAGGGGCGTTAGGGGGAGGTTAAATTTACTTTTCCCCAGTGGCTGCTCAGTTTTGAAGGTGCTGGGTAGGTGGTCCTGCTTTTCTGACCGATCAGCAATGATCGGCAGCACAGCAGACAGAGGGGGAGAGGGTGCTGGGCAAGCAGAGGGAACGGAAGGTCCATCTGAGAGCAGCAGCTGCGGGAAGATTGACCTGGGTGTTCGCACAAGCAAAGATATAAAATTTCAAAGTGCAAGGTCACTAATCGTGACAGAACACATGGTGTCACTCCAGGATTTCATATAGAAAAATTTATTGCAGCTTCCCCCACTGGTAAGTTCAAACCGACAAAATCTGTGGCAGCCAAACTTGATGTCGAGCTGTGATGAACATAGACTTTATTATGAATGCTGATTAAACCTTCTATATTAAACCTCCTATACAAAAAAAATTATATATATATATATATATATATATTTTATTTTTTTAAATATAAATAGTTACATAAAGAACAAATCTAAGTAATAACATAGGGCCTGGTTCAAAGTTATCCGCTATTTGCATCACTGCTGCGTCCAATGCGAAAAAATGCTAGTGCCGCAGGAGGCATCTTAAGGCTAAAGACGCCTACTGCCGTATTGCAGATCCGAGTGCTATGTCCACAGACGCTGCATTGGATCTTCATTGGGAAGCCATTGGCCATCTGAGTAAGCCTAAGCTTACTCAAAATGGCTGAAGGAACTCCTTTGCTGGAGCCAGGAAATCTGCATCGGAAGACCCTGGCCTCAACACACCTATAAAAAGTGCGACATGGCCCCATTTTGTAAAACAGTCAGTCACCATCGCCACCTGAGCCTAACCCCCTAATGGCCACAGCATATAAATTATGCTGCGTATTAAGGAGCACTAAGAGTGATTGTGCAGTGATCGGCGTTTGTGCCAATCGCCCCCCCCCCTACTGGAGTGGCACGCAAGCCATTGGGTTTGCATACAACCCTGAATGAGGTCCATTGTTACTACATTTAGGATCTCTCTCACAGATACTTTGTTTCTGAGATTTTCTGGAAAAGCAGCATCTGGTTAGTCACCGATTTATTTTTGTAAAGGTGCTACGATATTATATGACATCAGAGAAATGACAGGCTCAGTAGCCCCAAATCCTTTTCACTGCTTTTGACCAGAGCGGACTCATTGACACTAGAGAATTTAATTTTCCAATTCTTCTAACATATTTCATTCCTACTCACCAAACAATCTTTAAACAGAATATGCTAAACTGCACTAAATTGTCACCTATTACTTCTGTTTGTCAGTACAACTAATTATGAATGTAAGCTCTTTGGGTCAGGAGCCTCGTTCTTCTGTTTCATTTATAATATTTTTTCCTGTATTAGCTATTACTTGAATGTTCAGAATTCAATGAAATTACACTATATAAATTAATGTATGTACAGTATATATACATACCACACATTAGTAAAGATAGTTATTTGAAAGAAAAAAAAAATAGTGCTAGCATACATAACAACTGGGAACAAAGAGTAATAAAACATAAGAGAAAAAAGTAAGAGGGCCTTGTTCGCAGAATTACAATCTATAGGAAAATACAAGTTTGATACATATGGTGCACCCAGATTGCAATAGGAATTGGGAATGTACTTAGCAAGTCTATATGATCTAGTCATAAAACAAGTGCAAACTAAGAAATACATATTCCAGATTTTAGACACAGTAATTATTATTTAGCTTCCAAGCATAATGATGAAAAAGTATCACTTATTAGCCATTAGCATGGTACAAAATTTGTAATAACTGCTTGTATGACAGTCTCAATGTGAACATGATGTTTTCACATGACGGGCAGGCAAACCAATTACACCCACTACTATAGGAAGTCTGGCAATCTGCAGGTCTGTCATCAAGCCGTCAGCAGACAAAGGTTGGAAAGATTCACAACAGCCAGACATGAAGCTGTGACACCGGCGGGACTGATCAAAACCTCCTGGCTGCTTCATGTGCAAACAAAATCCAACTCAAAGATTCTCAGTGAATTCTATTTGAGTTTGTGCCAGGCACAATAGTATCCCGGGTGATGAATTCCACATATAGAATGCGGTTTAGTAAACGTTGCTATTGCAGTTTTAAAGAAGTACATGTAATTATTTGCTTTAGAAAGTCACAGAGACAAAGTTCTGCTGTCTTTTGGTGGGAATGAACCATAAATGAATGGTGTATTGACATATTCATGCTGGAGGATTAAGGCAGACTTATTTGTAAAGACAGTAATCTGGGCCCACACCAAGTCTTTCTTTTCACTGCAATAATTGGCAGAAAGCTACAATTACTGTGAAGGTGCCAGCTAAATAAACACAAAATAAAAGTTGTGTGCGCCAAACACACGCATTCTAAGTGAAACTTTATTTCCTTTTGAAGTGCTGCAGTCTAACTAGCCCTCATTTATTGGTTGCCTCGTTGAAACGTTACCAGCCCCATGCTGTCACACTTCAGCCCGCTAAGTCTACATTTGTGACGCTGTCCAATATGACAAAGTCAGTCAGTGCTTAAATGAGTGGGGTATTCCTGCTAGTCAGCACTTGGCGGGAAGCAGAGCACTGACAGCGTAGACAGTTATGGGTGTGATATTGTCACTCAGCAACTCTGGAGCATGTCTCCAATGGCAGAACCCTTGATCTGTGTGTCTTGGGTGCCAAGCAATCGGAGGAGGCATAAAATAGTTCTTCGCTCAGTTGGTGCAGTCCGTTTACTGGCACCTCTGAGAAAGAGAAATGAGGAGGACAACACATCAAGTAGCAGCGCTTGAGGGCAGCAGAGCCTCATCCTGTAACACAGGGGTTCCCAAACACAGTCCTCAAGGCACACTAACAGTCCAGATTTTAAGGATAGCCATGATTGAGCACAGGTGATTTAATTAGTATCTCAGTTATTTTGATTTATCCATCTGTGCTCAAACATGGATATCACTAAAACCAGGACTGGTAGTGTGCCTTGAGGACAGAGTTTGGGAATAACTGCTGTAACATATAAGACAGGACAGGAGGGGACTAACATGCTGGAAAACACTGGAGGTTAGCTCGACACTGTCTCTAGCACCCCCTCACTGATCGCAGTGGTGCCACTTGTACTCTGTATAAAGCCACCTCAACTGGTGGCACCTATCACTCCAGTTACCTCACCTCCTGTCACCAAGTACCCTACAACAATTTATAGAGCTATCCTAACCTCACTGGGGAAAGACCCCCCACAACCTGTCCTACACATACAGCTTCCAATCCTACTGGCAACATAGGGCCATCTCAGGAGGAGCCTACATACAGGGTCATTATCTGATCAACTGTCATGTGGGTGTGTAGCTGCAGGAGAATTCCCTGGACCTGGGGACAGCATGATCAGTTCCCTTGGTTGGGGCACTGCTCTCTAGTGTCCCCTCTATTCACTCCTAGGAGACTGCAAAAGTCTCCTAGGAGTGAATAGACATGTTTATGTCTTGGTAGCGACCCCTTAGAAAACTCTGGCAGGGGCTACACTCACATTAAAAAATTTAGTTTAGAGAGTAAACGCAGCATTCGGGCAGCTCATTCCTGTGTAACTGAACTTATGTGACAGTTTTGCCTTAGCCTTCCAGTTACAGATAGTCACCAAAGAAGTTACACGTAAAAAAACCTCAAAATGCTGATGGAGCTTTATATTTTCAAATTTTTTTTTTAAACCCTCCCCTGTATAATATAGTCTACCCATGTGTCCCAGGCCAGTATTGGGGTCAGCAAGCGATGAGCAAGTGTAATTGCAGTTTGTGTGGTATGGGGTCAGAGTGGCAGTGTGTGAGGAGAATTACATTGGGTGATATAGGGTGTCAGGGAGTGGTGGTAAGAGGTACTATATTTGTACTTCAGTGGGTAAGGAGGGGTGGTTGGGAAATTATATTTCAGTGGGTGAGTTATGGGGTCAGTGGTGGGAGTAAGGGGTATCTCTGTGGGTGCAGTATGTGGCATGGAGTGATGATGAGTGAAGGGTATTTCAGTGTTTGGGGGGATGGTATCAGAGAAGTAATGGGTTAGAGGTGTATTATACTGCATTGATGGATGATTTCAGTGGGTGTGTGGAGAGGGATAAGAGTTGTGAGTGATGTAGTGTAGTACAGACAGCAATACTTACACCTGAGCCAGCACTGACAGTGTCTGTATCTACTATTCGCTCCTCCATACATGTTCGATGTAACAGTGAAGACATTCTGGCCCTCACAGAACTACAGAATAATTGCAGCAGGCACGATCGCCTTAAAGTGTCCAAAAATTAGGTGTGCTCTCACTCTACCAATATATTCAGTATTTATAATGATTACATCTGTATTCATGCAGGGAATGTTCACTTTAGGATTTTGTAATATATGTGAATTCAAAAATTGTGGATAAAAGGTTATGTGGTACTTCAAAATGCTAAGCAAACGGAGCTTATTGTACTATATATGAGCCAGTATTCTATTTCCCACAGGTTGCTAGTTCTGTCTCTGGCCACACTCCTGGCACCATTTCCTCAATATGCGACCCACTTCTGGTAGCATGTGGTGGTGATGTAATAACATTGGGACACTGATTGTCAGGGTAGAAGAGCCGACAAAAAGAGAGAAACTGAGGGACGCGGAAAAATTGTTAATACGCATAAACAGTCCAAGATGGGGGTGTTACAAAACGTTACCTTGCCCTTGGGGAACCTAGGACGAAGTTAAGCCCTTGTCATGTCAGCTCGGCGGTTCAAATCCCGATGCCGGCAGCCCGATTCACAAGTTCCCGACAGCAGAGGTAAGTATTGCTAACCCTCCCGCCCCTTAACCCTCCTTTATGGGTGACTAACCTTAACCTCCCCCCCTAGTGCCTAACCCTCCCTTGTAAGTGCCTAATCCTCCCCCCCCAGGTGCCTAAACCTAACCCCCCTTTCCCCTAGCCGAACCCTATGTCCCCCTGGGGTGCCTTAAACCTAACCCCCCCATCCCCAGCTACATACAAACTTACCCACGGCGTTGGACGATCGGTCCGGCGTCGGGATTAACATAGGCGTCTGCATTTCGACACCTATGTTAGAGCCCTTGCCAGGATTATGCTGTCGGTATTGATACCGGCGGGCATGAGTCTGCCAGTCTCATAACTGCATACCAGTGGTTCTATATGAAATGTCATTACTAAAGTAAAGATACGACAAATATGTAAAGCAAGTTTTTTTTTTTATATACTTGGCTAAAATAATATAACATTTGGGCACCCTGTTAATAAGATTAACAATTTCATGATTTAACAATTGCTTATATAGCACTTTACAAGGTTTCTGCAGATTTCTAGGTAACATAGCACTCCTCCAGCTCTTAGAACATGCTGAAACTTGTAGTTCCACAGCAGCTGTGGAGCCACTGTTACCAAATTTTAGAATGAAGGACACACTGGGGGGGATAAGGAATTATGTTATTAACTTGGTACTAATCCAAGGTCTTAACAGCTGTACTAAAAAGTTGCTTATGACCACTTTAATGTGTATTATTATAAAGACATTCCTTTAACAACCATTCTGTTATTCTGAATGTCTTTTTTTTTTATAACTTTAATTGTACTGTACAGTATATGTAAGAGTTATGCAAAGTAAAACAGTATCAAGTTTGAGTTTCCTTTAGACCTTTTTTTTAATTCAGAATACATAAAAATGATTACCCCCTGGCTCCACGTTCAGTGACCTTGTCGTAGGAACGGAACTCTGTCGTCAGTATTAGTAAGGGAATGCCGATATAAACATAGCAGCGTTTAAGTCCAACACTAATGTGTTCACCAATAACTTTACAAGCTTTGATAAAATAACGGTCAGATAAAGAAAAAAAACCTGTACATGTCGTTTTGCAAGTATACTATAAGCACACCCCATGCATAGTGCTACACACACACTACACAGCTCTAGGTTGCACAGGCGCAGAGTGCATGTAGATTTCTGTATATAGGACGTTTCTGAAATCTGTCATGTTAGATTTTGTAGGTTCCTGGTCATTGAACATTGATCCTCCTTCGCCGTACTGCGCAGCAGCAGGAATGAGATGGTGAGTGGTCACTCCCCCTCTCCCTCCATTCCCAGCCGGCCGCCCTTTGTAGTAAGAGGCTGCGCCGGTTGCTATGGGTACAAGGCTACTGCTCTTGCGGCAGTCGCTCATCAATCGCTCGCTGCCCGGGACCTGCGCACTGACGACAGAGAGAGAGAGATGCCGGGGCGCCTGCGTGAGAACAAGGAGGACGGTGTGGACAGCAGCACCTGAAGCTCCGACTGCATCTACAGTAGTATGCCGAGGTAAGGAGCTCAGGGAACAGGCTGGCTGCAGTGTTACCAGGGCTGGAGCATATACAGTAGCACAGCTTCAGGGGGAAGGGTAGGACTATAGCATTAGTGTACTATAGTGATTGCCCAATATCAGAGAGCCCAGGGTGGTGTATGGGATGCTGCAGGGGGTCACACTTAGAAACCAGCCACTATAAAATGTTCATAGTCATAACCTGGAATCTGAGACTTATTATGTGAATTTTAGTGCAGACAAGTTACTTATAACCAAATAAATACAGCTTTTTAAAGAAATACAAAACAAATCCAAGTGATCATCAATAGTTTTAGGAGGCAGAAAGTTGTACTGAATGTATTACAGTTATCAAACATGTCTATTTACAAAGGTGTTTGGAATCCATCCTGTATGCAACGATCATACTGTGCATTGTAACTAATGGCAGGGAAATCTACAAGTACTAGTTGGTATTGAATACATAGTTTTAGCTTAGTATATTTCCATGGCAGAGAAATGGTATATAAAGATTATATGATGTGAATGGGCAAATATTCTCTATATGATAAAATATACTTAGATTCAGCATTGGTTTATTATGGGCATTTGTGTCAGCGATGGGAACTGCCCGTAAGTTACAGAAATGGTACGTATTTCTCCATAATAATAATATTAAGTAAAATTGGGCATTCTCCTGATGCTAGAATGTACTTGACCTTCCTGTTTTTTTCTCCTGTACATTCTGCTTGGACTTTCACATTTGATGGCATGTTTTTATTTTATTATATATAACTAACATATTAACAAAAAGTCACATTGTATAAGTGGCCAGTGAAAATGTGTATAGGGGTCGGCAAGTCTGCTTTGTGTTTGTGGAGATCAAACCCTACAAAAAAATTAAAAGGCTTATGTGAACAGGTTTATATCATCCTAAAAGCTTGGATAATAACTAAAACATCAAAAGAAAAACCCTCAATAATTTAGAATTCTTATGCAAAGCACCATTTGGCTGCCTACCATGTTAACTGAACTGACAACAAGGGCTCAGTAATTAAAATTGGTCTCCCAGCAGATTTTCTTTTTTACACTTATAGGGATAAATTATGTAAGGATCATTAAAAAAGTGTTTTGTCCCAGACATGCATACCCTGTATTTTATTACTCAACGTATACATTAAAATAATGAAATATAAGCAAGAAAACAAAAAACACATTCCACCTGAAAATCTTTCCAAGTGTTCAACATAAGGGCCATCATATAGGCCGTCCCATTAATTTCTGGATGCAAGACATTTTTATTTGTATAAATCTTTATTTAACCACACAGAATCAAATTAAATGTACAATTTCAATTCAAAGTTACAAATACACTTATTAAACAATATACAAGAAAGAAAAAAAAGCCAGCACCACCCACTGGCAGATACCCTAATGAATATACAAATATAGTACTACATTGTGCATTACTTTGGGTTTCACATTCTAGGCAGCCAGACATAAAGTGCATTCAGTCTACCTGATATTAATGAATGAAAAAAAATAAAAGAAGAATACCGGTTATGCCAAACTGAATAGTGTGCCCTTTTCCAGTGCATGAAGTTAATGCACAAAAACTTCTGTCAAACCTTTAGAGAACAACCAGGTTATCCTGTTCTGCAGTAAAAATTTACACTTAAACTAATTCACAGCCTTAGAGATTGGTTCAAGTTATAAATAACACAATAAATAAAGTAATATAACACTACACAAGTGCAAAATATACTGCAGTCCTGGCTTCTGAATACGTAACAGAAGAAAGTGGTACAGGATTTTTATAGCATTGCACCTGCAGCTCTGGCTTGATGGGGTGTGGAGTGAAATGAAAATGTATACGTGAATTGGGTAAAAATAAATGTACCCCTTGGTTTATCATGGCACTATATTCCCTCCAGCCCCCCACTCCGGTGCCTAGGCACCATTACTGAAAATATAAGGACATCCATATGCAACTACTTTCCATCCAAAAAGAATCCATAAATGATTTAAAACAATGTACTTACATATTATAATGGAATAAAAACAGCAAATGTGCTGCCTGTAGAATTTATGGATATACTATTTACCAGCTCCCTGATTTGTGCAAAGTTAAATATTGTGTCACATAAACAGAAATAAAATACATTTGGAAAGTTAGGATGATCCTCATGCTATTCAGCAGCTTGCTAAATGTAGGCCGGTGTCCCAGAGATAGTTTTGAAACTTCCAAACTTTGATTACTTTTCAGCATGTTGAAAAGTATCACATTTTAAAAAGAAAAAAATATATATAAACAAATGATACATTGTTTTCTAGCAAAGCAGTTTGAAAGGTTTTCAATGGACTAACGGGGGTATTTATCAAAGCTGAGAGAGCGATAAAATTGTAAAAAATAAATTACCAATCAATCAGCTCCTAACTATCATTTTATAAACACAGCCTGCAAATGTAAATTGGAAGCTTATTGGTTAGTACTTTATCTCTCACAATTTAGCTCTCTCCCAGCTTTGATAAATACCCCCTAAATCTGTAGGACAACAGTAGAGGATTCAGAATTGCACTTGGGTGTCTGCAGCAGAGGATAGAAGGTCTACTTGGGAGGGGATGGAGCCAACATTGTTCTCCACGTGTCTCCATGCTCTTGCCCAGGTTTGCATCCGTGTAGAAAGCGGCCATCCTTTTTGTGTCCCAGTGAAGAGGGTGAACTGTTGGGGGGAGGTAAGGGAAACCAAAAACATTAGGGGTTTGAAGCAAAGTAAAGAGGATTGAGGAAGGGGGGGGTGCAATAAAGGGGGATATGAGAAGGAAATTGGTTTTCGCAACACACTCAAAGGCTGAGTAGCAGAGGAGAACTTTAATTATCTCCAGTCAGAAAGAGACAGGAAATTTGGGACTTTTAATTAGCAATTTGGACTGTGGCTAGATTTTTTTTTTTTAAACCAGATAATTTAAACGCGAATAATTCAAGTCTGACTAAATGAAATTCACATAATCAGAATGCAGATAATTGAATTTCTACTGCATCCATTAATTCAGTGTGGAGGTGTGCGAGGACTCTTATGAGAAGCTGTCACAGCTCAATAAAATCTCAGTCAATTAATTTTTTCATTATCAGAGTATTACACAAACAACGGAAAATAAGAGGGGCTACTGCACATGAAAGTACCTCTCAGGAACCGAGTGACAACTTGTTTGTTCTTCCTTCTCTACAGGAAAACGCCGGTTTGATGTGGCATATTTATGAACGGCTTCAGAAACAGAGTATTTGGTCTGTCCAGATGCGCAGGCTTCGATTTCTTCCGGAGTGAGTTGAGTTTGTAAGAAAAGGTGAAGCTTACTGTCAGAGAGCAACACGGGGCACTGCATGACTCTGCAAAACACACAGAGGAAGTCATTACTTTTAATAAAGGTTACTCTGCTGTTCTGCATGGTGTTACAATAATGAGAAATAAAACATGCAGGAAATTAACACACACACACACTATTAACGCAGCAAGTCCCCATACAGCCTTTAGCATGGCAATTGCTCCAACTGGGACTAAAATAGAAATGTTTGGATTCTTGCAATATCTGCTTAAAAAAGGTGAGTGAACCGCTAAATACTAAGCAGGCAATTTGGAGAAATACTATTAACCAGATTTATTTAGCTATATAACTATACCATGATAGGTTCCTGTAGGATAAAATAATTTGGCATGGGAGTAGACGCTGAAGTACACTAACATGAGCAAGATGTGTTGTTGTTTTTTTGTGCAATGGCCCCACAAATAAACTTTTTTATTGCTCTTGACTACCCGATTGCATGGTTCATTTTCTAGTTGTATGACAACAAACCCAGATTCTAAAAAATACGATATTATTTGCATAAGAAATTTAACTACATTAAAATAAAGCATATATTAAACAAAGCAAAACTAAATTAAAAATAAAAACACAGCATCTCAGACTTAAATACATTGTATTGCATTCCTGTGTGCATAAACCATTTCTTTCCATCACACCTGTATTTTTTCATTGGTCCAGATTTATAAAACAGCTCTGCAGACAAATTCAGAAAGCAGCAAAAATAAATCGCTCTGTTCAGAAGGAATCCAGTAATATAAAATATGTTTGAAGGTGAAAAACCTCTTTAAAAAGATATAAAAAGCTGACCACCACAAATGAAAGCTTACGCAAGGAATGCAACAAAATAACTTAAGTGTTACTGTAATTTATATGTGAATACTTATTCACAAGTCATAAAAATAATGCGGAATCCATGGCCATATTTATCGCAGGGCAAGCAGCCCTATGGTATACATTAACCTTTACTGCTCCAGACCAGTATCGGGAGCCATTTAAATGGTAATTTGTAGTGATAATAGGTTTTTATATTGCTACAATATTAAAAAACAAAAACCCTAGTCACAATATGTTCTTTAAATAGGCCCACAGTTATTTAGTGCAATATAAGGAGCTGTAGCTAAACATTGGTTACCAATGCCAACATCTTAATTATTCAGACCATAGCCCTTGTACTCCATGTCCCATTTGCTTTGTCTTTAAACGTTACTTATTCTATGGTTTTACAATCACAGCTATGGGATCCAGTATGTCCTGTCCCTTATCTCTTGACTAAGCGACATCCTGCATGGCTGCTTATTGCACCGATGCAGGATGTCTTAGCACTGAAATGTATTCAAAAAATAAATCTCGGCCCCATCTGTGTCGCATTAGCCTAGTGCTAATGATACAGAACAGCTCTTTGGTAGCTGCATTGTGCCTGACCTCAACAAACTGCAAAATGTCATTGCGAGCGGATAGTGCATGCACGAGGACCCCCATGGCAGACCCTCAAATGATATTATGTAACTAGACAAGTAACGAAAAGCTCAGCTTTTCCCCAAAGAGCAATAATAATTGCTTTGATTATTCTGGTTCTGAGAACTATCTGGATGAGAGGTCAGGTTCTGTCAGCTACTGGGAAAATCGTTCTGGACAATTCCTGCAAATTAACTTCTGCTCATTTCCCCTAGAAGAATTTGTATAATGGCATTTAATTCAAGCCCACGATAACTTCAGATACAACAAAAACTAATATTTTATATAGGCATTATATTATGAAGAATCACATCTAGCGTAGAAAAGTCACATGTACAGAAATAGTGAATTTAAGTAGTTTCCTTACAAATTCTACTGCTTTACCCGGCTAACACGCTGAAAGGTTTGCAAGCAGAAAAAAAAAAAGTTATTAAACACCAATTGTTCCTGATGGACAATCTATTCTTCACTATTCTGTGAAGCCAACATCTAACAGGATCTAAAATGACTGACAGTTGTACCTTAAGCTGGTCTCACATACTACACAGCAGGCTTGGACAATTACCGATGGACCTCCAGATATAGTGAAACTACAAGTCCAAGTATAACCTGTCACCGCATGCTGGGGCCTGTAGTTTTACACCTGGAGAGCCCAAAGGTTATCCAGACCTGCACTACAGTAGCAGGCAAACAGCCCAATACTGCTGCAAAGACGAGCCAAGGTTATGCTGTATGTTGGAAAATGTACAGTCATCCACACACTTCTCTTAAATCTAGCTCTAGGAGGCAGTTTCCTGGAGAGATTTTACCAGCTATAAAACTTACAGTTTGGAGATGTGGAAGCTGCTGACTATGGGTAGATGACATGGCCATTGGGAATGGTCATACACACAGCAATTAGAAGAGGACACAGCAAAATATTTGAACCTCTGTTGAACGATAGATATTTTACATCCTCTAGAGAAGTCACAACAGGCGGAAACAGAAGGTGCTCTCATTCCACTCTACCAAGACTGAGCTCCCCTTCCCTGCCTCTGACCTGTCAAGATCTGAACATGCTTAACCAGCGTCTGTATCTACTTTCATTCTCCAGCACCACTTCCCGCGCTGTGGTCCCTCTATGCATCTGGCCACTACACTACAGTTACAAATGTCTGTAAATGATGCCTGCGCTGTAATGGTTCTCTACAGACACCCAGGGTCATATTTGTCATGTAAATTTATGCTGGAGCAAATTATCGTAGCTGTAGTGGTTTCAGGTGAATAATACTTCTGTCACCTTAACCACTATGTAATCTATATATCCTTCAAATAAATACCTAGTGTGCCACATAATAACAAACAGTCTCTTTAAAAACAAGTAGGGGCAAAGCCTGGTCTAAATCATTATAACAGCCAAGTGTGCCAATGAATCAGAGGCAGGACAGGAAGAATTTGGAGTCTGGAGAGTTGGCAGCGGGAACGCAAAAGAAGAATGAAAGATCATTTACCAGCCACCAAAAAATTTCCACAGCGATGCCCAAGGCACCCATAATGTGTTCTGACATACAGCAGCAACTCTAAGGGGTAAACAGAAGTAGGAAACAACAACTCATAACCCATAGATATTAGTATATATGGTCCAAATAAAAATTAAACGCAAATGCAACAAAATCTAAAAATAATATAATATATATATATATATTTTTTTACTTACACACACACACACACACACACACACACACACACACACACACACACACACACTATAGCAAATTGTTATCATGCCTCCACATGCTGCGGCTACATCCATAATTGCATTTGTTCAGACTGCTGTAAGGTTAACATCAGTATTGCCTGCGGGAAGGTTACCACGACAAATCTGGTGTTTGTTTATTCCAGAAAACCAACGAAAATGTAGGTTTTTTTTAAATTAAAACTACTAATTACAACAAGCAAACACTGTTCTAATAAGCAGCCAATTAACACTTGAAAGCGCAGTTATGTCCCTTCAGGACAAATGTAGGATGTTCAACTTGATCACCTATTACATACTTCTGTGAAAATGTAGTTTGTGTGTAGAGTCTCTTAATAGGTTCAGCCATATTCCATTGACCCACTGAAAGGCTGAGTCAAGCAAGTTGTATTTGGTACGTACATTAGATACAGATTAAAAAGGTGATTCAGAATGTGGTCAGCATTCACAGAACATACAAGTGCCGTGTAACAGGTATATGGCGCTTACACTGCCTGATATGTCCACTACAAGATAAATTCTGCCACTCAGTGGCCAAACCATCATGAAAAATAGTAGACTGACCTGGATGCACTCAGTGCTTAATTTTTTGGTATAATGTTAATTCTTATAACTAGTTCCAGAAACAGAAATAAATCAGTGAAATCATTTCAGAAATAAAAGTATCTGAGAACTTGTCTAGAGTGTGGAAGCTACATATAAAGCTTGTATCAATGTGTAAATATAGGTGAGTACCGCCTGCTTTATATTTTTTTATTTATAAAAGAAGAAGAAAATATTATGTTACTTAGGTGCGGACATAAATCACCCATTTTTCCCCCATCCAAATATAATGTATATGTAAATTAAAGTACAATGAAGCAAGAGTATTTACAATATGCTATTTTTTGATCAGCTATAAAAGAATAAGCAACAGTGGTACAACTTCATGTACTTGCAACAGTCTACTTCCACAGGCCTCTGTCCATACTTATAGAATCTTATAAAAAAATGTTTTATATATTAAATATTTCAGTTCCAGTTGAATCCCAAGAGGTTAAACCTGAAATAATTGTGCATGTATTGCAAAGCATGGATGTCTTACAGTGTGGAAATGTAACCCTCTTCTAGAGAACCCTTCATTGACCTGGACCACCGTGAGCCAGGACCATGATGGTTCTCTTATTGTGGACCCCAAGAACACGTTTGTTTCGTAACGATCATAGGTGTACACACACACAAAAAGCTTCATGAGACTATGAATAAAACATACAGAAAACCAGCACATATAATGCATTTTAGTCACATTGAAAAGCAGCGACAGGCAAAAGGCACCCTGAACTTCCACACCCGTAAAATATGTAGTGCAAATAAATTACAAGTGAACAGCTTCAGGAAAGGATCCAAGACATTTAAATATTACGACTAATTATCATGCCAGACAGCAGTGGTTTGAAATTACTCCTCTTTCAAGAGTGGAGGCCAGCGACAGCTGCCGGGAAGATATATTCACAGTTCTTGCAAATTCTGACTTGTTGTATGAGACATTTACATTTATAGAATTTAATTGTTAAAAGGACCCATTGGTCTGTTTAAAACTGAAAACTTAGGAGTAACCTTCTAATCTTTTCTATACCTCCTAGTGTTATACACCATGCCCATTACATACAATGTTATGTTAAAGTGGACTAGTGTTCTATTCGCAGTGAAGGCAGCAATTCATTACAATGGCAGTATCAAACCACTGATCAGCGGCATCAGTTTGTGCCTCATCTCTTCATGGCATTGGGTCCCAGTGAGTGGTTAGCCTACATTCTCATGTGTATGGAGTATGTCTCTACAAACTGGCAGCTTCCACTATGTGTAGAGGGAGTATATTTGCCTATGTGGCTCAAATGATTACATACTCAAGGGCAGATTCACTTGTGCTCACAATCAAGATAAATAAAATGTGGGCAGGTAGATAATTCTTTTTTAAACATTGTAGTGCCTGCTACCAATGGGGAAATTGGAGTTAATGGATTGTGTTTTGACCAGTTGGATTTATGAACTTTATGCAACATGGAGAGGTATTTCAAGAATCGTTTGATGCTATTCCTGTTGTACAACTGCACAATATCCAAACAGCTGTCGACTGCTAAGTAAAGGCTTCAGAGTTGCTTATATATTGTATAAAGACCCACTACTTCATCAAAGCCTTCCAGCTGTCATCCTGCTGATACATGCAGCTGATACATGCTCCTTCCTCCCCATCTGTGTCACTCCTGTTAGTCTGCCCCTCCCTTTTAGAATGTAAGCTCTTACGAGCAGGGCCCTCTACCCTCTTGTGCTTCTCCCTACTTTACTTTCATCTACTTTTTACTCCCACTAGGGCACCTAACACTTGGTTCCTCATGCTCTGTTGCTTATGTGGGTGTTATGGTCGCTAATGTAGCAATATATATTATCCATGTCCTTGTCCTGCATTGTATTGTATTGTTCTGTAAGTCACTGGTCACCTATTTGATTATGTACTCTGTAAGGCACTGCGGAACACTTGTGCCACCATATAAATAAATTATAATAATAATATATACATACAAAACAATCATTCTCAATTGCCTTGGATAATAAAAAATAATTATATAAGTATGCATACACACAATAACTCAGTTGTGTAAATTAAGGGAAAAACATTTACTTATAGGGCACCATAACCGATAGATTTACCTAGAAAAGTATATCGCTATAAAAAGGGATTATTCATAGAAGTGTACTTTTCCATTGAGAGGTCTGCTCCATTTCAATGCTTTCCCAATAGATTGCACAAATGGGTAAGATCGTACAAGATTACTGATCACTAAGTGAATACATGATGCTCACATACAGAAGGTTTTAAAAATGCACAATGCACGCAGCATATTGCTCCATTATAATAAACAAATATAGAGCAGGAGGCAGAATGTCTACATGGAAGCAGCACATATGGCTATGAAAGGGGTTAATTTGTCAGGCACACAATAAATGTAGCAGTGTGAAGAGTCAGTGTTTGGTGCCCTCTACTGAGCATACATGGCAGATGTGGGTACACAACACACATATCCTGCATATCCAGTAGTATCAGTAGCTATCAGTGCTCCTAAATATTGCAGTTCCCATGTCTGTTCTGTCCATCATGTACAAAAATGATAATAAATGAAAAATAATGCTGTGGACTTGTATACACAATCAAGATAAAATGTATATTCTATATGAGCTGGATTTTCCCCACACAAAGGAGCTAATTCTGAGTGTGGAGCAAGGCAAAAAAAAGAGCAAGTAGGAATTAACTTTGCATCTGGACAAACCATGTCGCAATGCGAGGGGTGCAAATACATTTGTTATTTTTGCATGCAGGGTACATACTGGCTGCTTTTACATGTAGCCCACGAATGCCAGACAGTTGTTACACTGTAATTTAGATTTTAGTTTGGCCACACCACTATCAAATCAGCACATATTATATCTGCCCCACCTGCAGTACATGATTTTCCCAAGGTGCACAGTTACTTGCAACTCAGAATCATCACCAGAATCTAAAAGACCTATTTAAGTTTTTTTGTCTGTTTGTGACGCTACTGATCAAAACCATCACAGTTCATTCTCTTTAAATTTGATCATTCTAAAGACTTGCAATTTGCACCCTGCAGATATACACAGGGAATTCTGCAATGCTGTGGTACCATAATTTAGCCACACATCACTCGGAATTTAATTTCCCCCTAAGCATATCAGGTTTTAGCTTAATCATCATGGGTTTCTCGAAACAGTTGCTTGCGGACTTGAAAATGTATCCATATTTATTATATTTAGTAACAGTGCTTAAACATTAGGCAGCCTTTTGCAGAGAATTTGATTCATATCGGTGTATTCTCCAACAGAGCTTACAATCTATATTTACACATATGCGGGTTATTTATAGCTTTGTGAGAAGCCAATTAACCTACCAGTATGGTGTAGTAGGAAACTGAAGCACTCAGGAGAAAGCCATGCAAACAAAGGGATAACAGAAATACTCTACATAGCCCTGTCAGTAATCAAACACATGACTGAAGCATTGCAAGACAGCAATGCTAACCATTATGCCACTATACTGCCCAAATGCTTGAAATTTCCACCATCAGAATCATTAAGAAATGGAAGCTATGGGGAATTGCTGCTGGCAAGATCTGTATAGAAAAGCTATCAGAAGGGCCTTATCACAAGAGTCAACACCTGAGGTAGGAATATAGTACAGCTAGAAATGCTTTGGAACAAAGCCCTTTTTGGTCACAGTCACAGAATATATTTAGAAACAAATGGTGGATCTAGTGTGTTCAGGTGCAAAATTCAAATCCAGAATATTGCATGTAGGGAGTGGAATCTCACTACATGCTTCTCTATGGATGTGATCCTATGGGTCCTTTTTCTAAAAGTAAAATGAGGTCAATCCTACACAGAGCATAATAGCATTACTTCTGGTTAGGGCATGAGAAGACAGGTGACATTTGGAAACTGAAAATATTCTAATATAGATTTATTTTCACAATAATTGCCTTAAAATGGAGAGAGATTTCTTTCATCACTATATACAACTAACTAGTTCCACTACAGATAAATTAAACTCCTCTAAATTCAATACCAGACAACACTCAGCCTCTGCATACAAATTATAAGGGACTGTCTAAGCATTTACATTATATATTGGAACCCTGGATAATACAGCTTCAATCCAGTGATTTTGTATGAAAATTTTCCAACTGACCTATTTTGGCCATCTACATCGGATCAGATCTATTGGGAAGCAATCGGGAAGCCGACTGCCTAAATACTGGCAGCCGGCTTCCCGACTGTCTTATCCCGGAATGGGTGAAATGCTGGGCGTCTAGATGTAGCCGCCCGCATTTCCCCGACGCCGGGAGACCGGTGCCCGGCATCCCGATCGTAGTGATGCCGGGCACCGCGAGCGGACAGCCGCGCGGGGGGGGGGGGGGGGGGGGTTAGGTTTAGGGCTCCCGGGGGGACTTAGGGTTAGGCACCCCCCCGTGAGGGTTAGGCTAGGGGGAGGGAGGGTTAGGCACCCCACCGGGGGACTTAGGTTTAGGCAGCGGGGAAGGGGGTGGTTAGGGTTTGGCACTTGGGGGGGAAGTTAGGGTTAGGCACCCCTAAGGAGGGTTAGGTTAGTACATACTTACCTATCCACGATCGGGATTTCCAGCGCTGTCGGGCTTCCGCTGCTTCGCACTCTGCTCCTGTCGGGCTGCCGCTGACGGGAATCGAACCGCTGGCCATGCGGCCGGCGGTATATCATACCCATTCCGATCTATTAGGTAGTCAGCAACATTGATTCTTTAACATTTGATTATTGGACTAAATGATCATATTGAAACATGTGATCATCTTTAGAGCAAATTTGATTAATAAATACAAAGCAGGAATGTTCGCCTTCATGGAAACACTTAAGGCGGGTATCCACTTGTAGATATACAAGCGAGAGCACATTTATGACATTGCAATCGTGCTTTCATTTGTATAGCTAGTGATGTGCCTAGACTGAATGTTCACTTGTTCAGTCCTGGCACATCCCTCATCCCCGCACATGCTGAACCTGACGAGATTGTCAGGTTGACCAGCATGTACGGGCGATGTCTGATGTCAGAAGCGACCAGCGGGCATGCGAATCGCTGGTTGCTTCCGACCAAAATATGCCCGATGCATGCGCGTTTTGCAAGCGATTGCACGATAACGATGTCGTTATCGTGCAATCGCTTGGCTAAATCGCTAAGTGGATACCCCCCTGTAGGACAGTAACGATTCACACAATATCCAGAACTCATAATCCAAACTGCCTTGCTTAATGCTGCTGTACATCTTGTAATAAACATTGTTCGCTATGGGGGAGATGCATCAAACCTTAAAAAGAGTGGAGAAGTTAGCTATAGCAACCAATCTGCTTTTACCTATCATTTTATACTGCAGATAGCACTTGATAAATGCTAGCTAGAAGCGGATTAGTTGCTATGGGGAACTTAGATACTCTTTTGAAGGTTTGATAGATATCCCCCTATACAGTGCATACGGAAAGTATTCACAGCGCTTCACTTTTTCCACATTTGTAATGTTACAGCCTTATTCCCAAATGGAATAAATGAATTTTTGTCCTCAAAATGCTACACACAATACCCCATAATGACAATGTGCAAAAAGGTTTTTTTTTTTTCCGATTTTTGCAAATTTAATAATAAAAAATAAATAAATAAACGAATGCTGGGCATACACTATACACTTTTCTGTCAGATATCTGTCCAATCTAGCTGGTTGGAATGAAAATCTGGTAATGTATGGGAGCAAATGACACGCATCATTTGCTCACAAACACTGGAAAAACAGACAAAAATGGTTGTTCAAACAAACTGGTTAAAACACACAAATTTAACCAATTTAAACAATTGTTTTTTGTCCATTTTCCAGTGTTTAAAACCATATGATCGACTGTCATTTGCTCCCATACATTACCAGGTTTTCATCCCAACCAGCTAGATTGGACAGATATCTGACAGATAAATGTATAGTGTATTCACAGCATTAGAAATCACATGTACATAAGTATTCACAGCCCTTGCTCAATACTTTGTTGATGCACCTTTGGCAGCAATTACAGCCTCAAGTCTTTTTGAATATGATGCCACAAGCTTGGCACATCTATCTTTGGGCAGTTTCGCTCATTCCTCTTTGCAGCACCTCTCAAGCTCCATCAGGTTGGATGGGAAGCATCTGTGCACAGCCATTTTCAGATCTCTCCAGAGATGTTCAATCGGATTCAAGTCTGGGCTCTGGCTGGGCCACTCAAGGACATTCACAGAGTTGTCCTGAAGCCACTCCTTTGATATCTTGGCTGTGTGCTTAGGGTCATTGTCCTGCTGAAAGATGAACAGTCGCCCCAGTCTGAAGTCAAGAGTGTTCTGGAGCAGGTTTTCATCCAGGATGTCTCTGTACATTGCTGCATTCATCTTTCCCTCTATCTTGACTAGTCTCCCAGTTCCTGCTGCTGATAAACATCCCCACAGCATGATGCTGCCACCATGCTTCACTGTAGGGATGGTATTGGCCTGGTGATGAGTGGTGCCTGGTTTCCTCCAAACATAACGCTTGGCATTCACGCCAAAGAGTTCAATCTTTGTGTCTCATCAGACCAGAGAATCTGGTTTCTCATGGTCAGAGAGTCCTTCAGGTGCATTTTGGCAAACTCCAGGTGGGCTGCCATGTGCTTTTTACTAAGGAGTGGCTTCCGTCTGGTCACTTTACCATACAGGCCTGATTGGTGGATTGGTGCAGAGATGGTGTCCTTCTGGAAGGTTCTCCTCTCTCCACAGAGGAATGCTGTAGCTCTGACAGAGTGACCATCGGGTTCTTGGTCACCTCCCTGACTAGGACCCTTCTCCCCCGATCGCTCAGTTTAGACAGCCAGCCAACTCTAGGAAGAGTCCTGGTGGTTCCGAACTTCTTCCATTTATGGATGATGGAGGCCACTATGCTTATTGGGACCTTCAAAGCAGCAGATATTTTTCTGTACCCTTCCCCAGATTTGTGCCTCGAGACAATACTGTCTCAGAGGTATAAAGACAATTCTTTGGACTTCATGCTTGGTTTGTGCTCTGACATGCACTGTCAAGTGTGGGCCTTATATAGACAGGTGTATGCCTTTCAAAATCATGTCCAAACAACTGAATTTACCACAGGTAGACTCCAATTAAGCTGTAGGAACATCTCAAGGATGATCAGTGGAAACAGGATGCACCTGACCTCAATTTTGAGCTTCATGGCAAAGGCTTAGAAAACTTATGTACATGTGATTTCTTCTTTCTTTTTTTAATTACATTTTCAAAAAATATCAAAAAAAACTTTACACATTGTCATTATGGGGTATTGTGTGTAGGATTTTGAGGACAAAAATTAATTTATTCCATTTTGGAATAAGGCGGTAACATAACAAAATGTGGAAAAAGTGAAGAGCTGTGAATACTTTCCGGATTCACAGTCAAGCTGCATACACACGTAAAGATTTTCTGTCCAACCATCCAACTAGTTGATTGTTTCGAATGAAAATCTGGTAAGGTATGAAAGCAAATGACAATCAGCAATTTGCTCCCAAATGCCGGAAAATGGACAAAAACAGTTTGAACAAATTGTTTAGATCAAACATTTAACAAACTTGTCTGAACGACCATTTTCATCTGTTTTCTGGCATTTATAAGCAAATTGCTGATCATCAGTTACTCCCATATGTTGCCAGATTTTCATTTCAACCAATCAACTAGTTGGATGGTTGGACAGAAAATCTTTACGTGTGTATGCAGCTTTAGTACAGTAGTATGGGCATAACTGCTTACACAATTTAACACTAGGAAGACATTTTTTTCATGGTTTCAGGGGACTCCGTATAAAGATACTAAGGCAGAAAGGCCTAAGCTGGGTACACGTTATATGATGCAATTATGCATTTTGGGTGCCGTGCACACGCTGCACGATCCAGCGTGCGATGCGTCCTTACATGCTGCATGTAACTACACTGTGTTGTTCATTGCATCTACCATGCAAAACAGCAGATGGGACGGTGCACTGAACGGCGGATTGGGCGTGCACACTATACCCGGGGTAGCAAACCTCTGTCCTCAAGAGCTACTTAAGCCATATACACACTAGGCGATTTTATGAACGATATGGATAATGATATCGTTCAACGATATATTGTTCAGTGTGTATGTGGTGAACGACCGATGCGCGCTCCCGCGGGTCATTAACGTCTTTTGTCATCCGTATATGCAGGCCAATCTGACATATCGTCAAGAATTGCCTGTTCAGAGATGTGGCAGGATGACTTCACTGAAAGATATCTTTAAAGAGATCTATCAGTGTGTACACCCAATATAATTTGTCCTGCACTACAGAAAGTTCAAGGGAAATCTTTCACCAATATCGTTCATATAGCACATAGTCTAGTGTGTATGAGCCTTAACAGGTCACGTTTTCCAGACCATCTAGCTGGTGCACAGGTCCATTCATTACTAACATTTTAAAAGATCCATAGGTGAAGCTATTTATTTCTCTTGTGATTCTGTGAGACCTGGAAAACATGCACTGCTGGTAGTTCTCGAGGTCAAGGGTTGGCTACCCCTGCACTATGCGATGTGTGCGATATATATTGTTCTGGTGTGCGACAGAATGCTATATTGTAGTGTGTATAGGATATTTAATGTAACACGTTATAAACTTACATTGTTTTAAAAAGCAGAGATAGAAGACCAAGCAGCTTTCATGTATGTATGTATGTATGTATGTATGTATGTATGTGTCATTTAAACAAAAACAAACCTTAAAAGTAAGGGGTTGACGTATCAAAAGAAGCTGCCCATAGCAACCAATCAGCAACTATCATTTTATAGAATGTACTTGATAAATGCTACCTGGAAGCTGATTGGATACTATGGGCAACTTCTCCACTCTATTTCTTGATATATCAACCTCTAAGGCTTTTTACCTGTAGAAATAAGCCCATAGTAATATCCAAATCATCACCTGAAAATGACATTCATACCAGATATTTCAAATTTTGGCGAGAGATAAAGTACCAACCAATCAGCTTCTAACTGTCATTTTGCAAACACAATCTGTAATATGACAGGAGCTGTTTGGTTAGTACTTTATCTCTCTCCAAGCTTTAGTAAATCTCCCACTATGTCCAATACAAGTTCACCTGGGTATTCTAGATGCTCTGTCTGAACAAAAATCATTTTAGAAGTTGTTCATCTTTAAATTGTGTTGTAATATTGAAAATCTGGATTAACCTAAGTCTCTGCATTTTCTTTTAGGTTCCTTACAGCAGATGATTATTAGGAGCAGTGTGCACAGAAGCCCTGATTGAGAGACTTCAAGCAATAGAAAGTGTGTTCGCATCTGTGGAGCTTTGTTTTATATGGGTTGATAGAAGAACATGAGGTGCTGAACATATGCCAAGTTGATTTTATAGCTGCAAGTCCAACCATCCCCTATACATCGCCTCTGTACATAGAAGGGAGGCATCTTCGCTCTTCCCAGCACTATATCATGTATTACTCACCTCCTAATACCGTATTCAAATATTTTTATGAAAAGAATCTAAATAAAAAATATTCATATTTAAAGCACTGTGGACCGAATACAGCTTTGGAAATAGAGAAAGATATAGCAAGTAACTGTGTACCTGGACATACCATGTTGCAATGCAAGGTGTGCAAATACATACATTTTATTTGCATGTGGGGTAAATACTGTCTGCTATTGCATGTAGCCCACAAATACTGCACAGCTTTTTTGCACTGAAATTTAGATATGAGTTTTGACACACCCCTCCCAAATCTAAATCTCTCTGCACATTTTACATCTGCCCCACCTGCAGTGCAGCATGGTTTTACCAAGATGCACAGTTACTTGCTGTTTCTCACTCTGAATTAGGCTCTGTATGCTTTGCCACCTAATCGTAAAACCAGGGCTAACACAGTCTTTAAAAAAAAAAAAAAATGGTTTGAAATTTAATTTTTATTATCTACATATTAAATATAGGAATTAGGAAAAAACAAAACCAGTCACCAATTCTTTTTCTCCAATGTGCTTCTCATTATGTGCATAGATCCTTTTTAGTGTACAATTCACTGGGAGTAAGGGGGATGGGTACTTGTAGTGGGGGATGGAGCAGAGGCAGCAGGAGAAAACACTGACAGTATGAGGACAGCCACAAGGCGGCTCTATTACACAGCACATGAATTATCCTACACGTGCAGCACTCTCGCACTTACTTGTTCAAGAAGTCTTGTAAGCCACGAACTCGCTGTTCCACACTCTGTGCATTATTAATGTTAAAGAATGGGGATTTTGGTGGCAGTTCCGGTAGATCACTAAAAAATAGATAACATTATCCTTTCTGCATTCAAAATGTATTACTACTGGATGTGCTTATGCATAATCATAAGTGAACAAGCCAAAGCACTGACAGAACTTAAAATCATTCAGATTACTGCACTTAATAAAATCCAACTTTGATGACTCTAGAGAAGTTCATATTAAAATGCGCTTCAGATTTGCGTAAGAGCATAAAGAAAATGGCTGCACGTCTAATATTCCTCTCCTGAAAACTGCAGAGATGACAAACATTCTTCACAAGAAGCAAAACTGAAGTATGTAGAATAAGATGTCTAAAAGACTGTATAAAAAAACACCAGGTCAAACATGCAGTTACACAGTATGAAAGGGCAATAACACAATATATTACTTCAGTAAAAAAGTTTAAATCCAAAAAATAAAAAATATGTCTTACATTAACACTGCATTGCTCTGAAGCTTCTGGCGTAGCCACACGAATTCCCGAAACCGCCTTCTGACACAAGACGTTTTCAGTGTGAAGCACATGCTGTTTGTCTGCAGCAACAACGGATTTTACATTATTATTTTTTTAGCATATTAGATGGTCAAAACAAATGTGGCATAATTAATGCAAGAGAACTAGCACTGCATAAATAAACGTTCATCCTAATATACTAGGTAGACATATTTTTCCAGTCATTGTAGTCTGCAGAGCAAGCAGTATAATATGCCATCCGTCTAGTTATTAACACTGGAAAGCAATGCATTTTCTTTCTTAAAAGTAAAGTGTCATTTGACAATAAATGTGTCTTAAAGAGGCAGTCCCCAAATTGCATAACTTAAAAAGTTCAAATATAACTTCTTGAAGCACAACCGTGTGATCCCTACTTTGTGTGGTTGTCTTCAACATGAAAGTCTAAAGGTGCATACACACGTAACGATTTTTTGAACGATTTAACTAACGACGTCGTTAACGTTCAATCGTTGAAAGAATCGTTCAGATTCTGAGTTATAACGATGAACGATTATCGTTCATGCGCGTTCCCGTTTCTAGTTCATTCTGACTGACCAACTGAACGATTTTCATTAAGGGAAGTTACAAAAATCATTCATTACACTTTCAAAAATCTGACAGAAAATCGTTGGTAACAAAATCATTGTGTGTGTATGCAGCTTTAGGGGTATATTTAGTAAAAGTCGATTTGAGCAATTTAAAAATCAATGAAAATCGTTCAAAAATTTATCAACATCAATGTTGTGTTTCTGGGGCTAAATCACACATTTACCAATACTTAAAAAAAAAAAAAATTGTCTTCGTAAATGTGCGATTTATCCCCAGAAACAAAACATAGATGTTAATCAATTTTGATTTTTCAATCAAAATCTAAAAAAAATTAAAAATAAATAAAATCGACCTTTACTAAATATATCACTTAGGGGTCTTTAAAAGTACCTTCAAAATCTACATTGTAATAAAAAGGCAGCAAGAACTACATATCAAATATAAATCTACTCACGTGGATACAGATTTCATAATCCAGGTACGAATGCCAATCATCTTTTTGTATTTTAGGATCTCGAACCCAAACACTGATCGTTTCCTGTAACAGCATCATGTAAAAGTTAGACAGCTGCAGCAAGTGTGCTTCTCACCAGGAGCGGCTGTACACTGCAGCTGGAAGCAGGAAGTATGGTTTTATAGGACAAGAAAGCAGAACAGGGGGAAAAAAAAACCTCAATACTCTTGTCACCAGTCAGGACACAACTTGGAAATTCTGCCTCTGAAGTGGTGTAAAGTCTGTACAAGACAAAGGCATTAGTGTTTTCCAAGATTGCACAAGGGAAAAATGTGATCCTGAAAAAGAGTTTTCAAGAAGGAAACTAGTGCAAAAAAGGACTTACAATTTACTAATCTGACCTGCAAGTAGCCTTTTTATACCGATCAGCCCACTTTGACAGAAATATAGAAGATTATGCCACAAACTGCTTTGCCAGCTTGGCATAACTATTGCATCTATGTATTATTATGCTCCCATATGCTGCAGGATACTTAAACTTTAATCATAAAAATCTCTTTATATAAAGAATCACTGAATACATACACACACGTTATCTCTGATAAAGTATTTAAAACTACTAGGTGTTCGCAAAGTGAGGAGAATACAATGAATTGTATCTCTGGGTATGGAATGAACATGATTTTCAGATAGTACTTAAAGTTTTACAATTTGGAGCAACAAGAAACATCTGTCCAAAATTACCAATCTTAATGCACAACATAAGCCTGAGGCATCTATAAAAGAAAAGACACAACCTGGGAAGTGATTAAACAACAAACAAATACAATTCATATGCGTTTTCCTTTGTGCAAAATGACATCGTTTTTAGAGATCTGACATAGCTGTCAGGTAACCCTATTACTTGTTCTCTAAACATTCTTTACCATTTTCTCCAAATGGGGTAATGGGACAGGGGCATGAATTAAAAACATTGTAGTGTTGATATTAGTCCCTAAAGGGTGGACTGTGGAGTGAAGTACAATAATGGAAACAAGTGTACAGCTAAAGCAAAGTAGACATGAGGATATCTTGTATGTTGGAGTTGTTAAAATTTGTGAGGGGGAAGTCTAATCTAAATGGGATATTTACCAAATCTCGGACAGAGATAAAGGGGTCTATTTACTAAGCCTTGGATGGAAATAAAGTGAACGAGGCTAAAGTACCAGCCAATCAGTTCCTAACTGCCATGTCACAGGCTGTGTTCGAAAAATGACAGTTAGGAACTGGTTGGTTGGTGCTTTATCTCCGCTAACTTTATATCTATCCAAGACTTAGTAAATAGACTCAAAAGTGGAGAGAGATAAAGTCCCAACTAATCGGCTTCTAATTGTCAGTTTACAGGCTGTGGGGCATATTCAATTAGGTGCAAAAAGTCCCCTACTTTTCGCATGCCACACTTTTCGCAGACTTCGCGTGTTTTAGCCGTGGAAACATTTAGTGTGCGCCCCTGCTATTCGCCGTATTCAATTCCAAAGCACACAAAAACGCGCCCCGGTGAAACTGAAACAGGCGAAAAGTGCTGTCAGTTTTGGGGAAATCAGTCTGACATCCCCCAAGAGATGCACTAACATTGGGGAACAGTATAGATGTCCCTGATTAGCCCCCCTGGAGCTATTTGGGGTACTTAAGTGCTTTTAATTGCCTCTATATAGCATCATTGCACAAGTGCTGAAGAATAGCCTTTAACCTTGGGGGGGGCTGTCCCAAGGGTGCAGGGTGGTTTCCTCACTTTTGCACCCCAAAACCGCAGTTCTGCACTTTTTTCCGACACCTATTCATAGGCAAAACTTTTCCACCGCTAATTGAATACGGCCCTGTGACAAATACGGTGGGCGGTCATCACTCCTAAGGTGGAGTAGGTTAATCACAACTGGCTGCTACCTCGGGAAGTGTCCCAACTTCCTTAACTTAAAGTGAAAACAAATAGGATGGAGGGAAGCGCTCTGTGGTGGATGTGGTTTAATTATAACCAGATTCTACTGTAACTTGATATACGTATAGTTGCCTGTTTCCGGATGTCAGTCTCTCTAATAATATGATGTAACTTCGATCCTCATATTGGGGTCAGAATGTGTTGGACTAAAAAAGTTCTAGTGGGCAATAACTTGAGGCTGGGATTTGTTTTATGGGCAAAGTCTAAATATTCAGGTGGGCAAAAACTGTAGGCTGGAAATTCAACACATGCAGTTCAACAATGTATTGTCCAATGTCGTGGTGACCAGATGGGCAATAACTCTAAGGCCAGGAGTTTGGTGAATAAAACAAGTGACCGCAGGGAAGAGTTCGGAGGACGAAATGAGGAGCGCAAGAGAGGGGCTTTACGGAAGAGCGAATATGCAGGGAGGTGACGGACTAGCAGGGACAGCAATTGGTAAGTAACCCATTCTTACCCAATTATACTGCAATATAGTGTAATTATCACCCTGATACTGCATTCTTTATTCCTGAGGTTGTGAGAGCTGGGACAGAGGAGGCCTACCTCAATCATCACTCATCATATTACAGTCACCCAACACCCGGCCTAACGTTACTGCCCACCTGGTCACCACGATATTGGACAATACATTGTTTAACCGCATGTGTTGAATTTCCAGACTACAGTTTTTGCCCATCTGAATATTTAGACTTTGCCCATAAAACAAATCCCAGCCTCAAGTTATTGCCCACCAGAACTTTAGTCCGCAACACATTCTGACCCCAATAGGAGGATCGCAGTTACATCATTAGGGACACTGACATCCGAAAACAGGCAACTATACATATATCAAGTTACAGTAGAATCCTGTTCTATTCAAACCACATCCACCACAGAGTGCTTCCCTCTATTCTAATTGTTTTCAGTTTACAGCAGGGGTGGGGAACCTTTTCCTGCTGAGGGCCATTTTGATATATACAAGATTATTAGCTGGCTGGGTGCAGGCCACGCCCCCTCCATGTGACATCATACAGGGGTGGGGTCACAATTGCCGGGGACTACAGCAATGTCCGGAGCATCCTGAGGATGCTCCAGAAGCTGTAAGGGCAGCGTTGTGACCGTCTGAAGCATCCTAAGGATGCTCCAGGCGGCACTGCTGCACAGATTATGGCTGCTGGAAGCCATTCTAGGCACCCTGCTAGCCAGATAAGGCTAGCAGAAAAAAAAGCTCCAAGGGCCATACCAAAATGATTCCGCGGGCCTTATATGGCCCCCGGGCCTGAGGTTCCCCATCCCTGGTTTATAGGCTATGCTAGAAAAATGGCAGTTAAAAGCTGTTTGGCTGCTGACTGGAGTCCAAGCGGCAAAAGGATTTATGCCAGGGGAAAACAAATAGTTTCACAGGCAACAATGTTTATTTTATTTTCACAAAGCATGTAAATAATATGGGTTAGTACAGTACCTGTACAATAAAAAAACTTCACCATGGTGAACAAAAACCAGTTATTTGAAAAGGAAAATAAAAATAATATATATAATCAAATGTCCAGACTGACTTATCAATGATCAAAGCCCAAGTCCAAACCCCTGGACCTAGAAACATGAAAATTGGGGAGTATATTCCTTCCATGATGTAGGAACCCACTAAGGAGGGATTTTTTTTTTGAACTTTGACTCCCAATGTGTTACTACAGGGGCATACCTCCCAACATGACCCTCTCCAGGAGGGACACAATGCTCCGGTCCTGGACTTACCTGGTAATTTATGATTGGTGGCGGATCCAGAGGTGGGGCTGCAGTACAGTCCAATATTCAAATAGGGGAGTCACACCAACTGCCAGGGAGTCCCAGCCAGTGATGTTGACAATTGGTGTAGCTCCCCTATTTGAATTTTGAACTTTGCTGCAGCTCCGCCTCTTACCAGGGAAGTCCAGGACCAGAGCATTGTGTCCCTCCTGGAGAGGGTTATGTTGGGAGGTATGCAGGGGTGAGCGAGGGTAAAGTATTACTCCAGGTGTGAGGGAGGGGTTGTATTTCTACACAGGTGAGGGGAACGTCAAATGTGTTACAACATGGACGAGGGAGGGAAATGTGTTACTACAGAGAAGAACAAGGATAAAGTATTACTACAGAGGTAAGGGAGTGGAATGTTAGTACAGAGGTGAGGGTGGGGAATGTCAAATGTGTTACAACACAGGCGAGGGAGGGAAATGTGTTACATTATCCTCGCTCACATCTGTAGTAACACATTTCCCTCCCTCGCCTGTGTTGTAACACATTTGACATCCCCCTCCCTCACCTGTGTACTAACACATTCCACTCCCTCACCTCTGTAGTAACACATTATCCTCGCTCACATCTGTAGTGTTACTACAGAGGTGAGGGAGTTGAATGTGTTAGTACACAGGTGAAAGGAAAGAAACCAGGAAGAATTGAAAATTAGAACGAATACCAAGGGGACCAAACTTTGTGAAAGATGGCCACAGTGTAATCTTGTAAACTCTGTATGTAATCCATTGGTGCTACAAAATGAACCCAGGTGTGAAGGGATGCTAAGGAGGGAACTACTAGAAAGTTTTTGGCTATCATAGATTTTAGATTATATAATTTTTTTATTTTTTTGACACACTTTCCCCTTGGGAACAAGAGAAAGTTACAATGAGTTGGCAATTTCAGGACTTTGGGTCATGGAAGTGAGAAGCAGGAAGAGATAGTAACCATATGCATTGCAGTGAATGCAGCGTCCATGAGGCCCAGAACCCCAAGCTCGCCATTGGAGGTTCAGCATCCTCATCCATATATATCTCCCCAACTTTATAAAGTAGAAGTACACTGCAGCAGCTTGGAAGGGCCCTGAGATCCCCATGCTTGTTTCTATAACAAAGTAGTTGGAAGATGAAAGGGACATTTTACACACCGCCCCCGTAGTTTAATAAGGCATGACATCCATGGATATATTATAATAATGCTATTTCTTTTTAATGCAGCTGCTTGATAAAACTGGAGTTTTAAATTTTTTTTTATTTTTATACTAAACCAGGGATCCAACTCCTTATTTTCACCCTTTAGTTCTTCCAAAGACTAGGTGGCTACACTCATGGATAATTACATATACCCCCACACACAGCAGCTTTCCTCAACTAAAGAGTTGTGAAAAAACAAAAGTTATAGTTTAGATAAACTGCCAATACTAATTATAGATAGAATAGGGTTATACAGTAAAAGGCATTTAGAATGGCATCTAATCAACAGCATAAACTATTGAAAAAGCCCACTGGGTTGCCTCTAGCGATGCGTGATCTTAAATGTTTTACAACCCATTATTAAAAGATGAAAAACTCCAAACTACAGACTGTAAAAAGTGAGCAACCGCCTATTAATCTACCCAGGGCCGGTACTACCATTAGGCAACCTTCGGCTACCGCCTAAGGGTGCCGGCCACTGGATGGCGCCACTGAGTCCACCAAAAACAAAAAAAAAGGCACAATTCATGGCTGAGTGGCATATAATGAATTTGTGGCACAGCTGTGTGGCATATTATGAATTTGCAACAGTGTTATGAGGTACATTATGATTTTGGCTCTCTGCTGTGTGTCCTATTCTATATATTGAGAATTTGGGACACTGCTGTATGGCATGTTATTTAACTGGGGAAACTGATTCGTGGCATATTATGAATTAGAGGGAGCAGGGGCGGTTGATGAAATGTTGCCTAGGGCGCCCGTAAACCTTGCACCGGCCCTGAATATTCCATATACCTACAAAACGTTTTAAAAAGGACTCCACATACAACTTCACTTTTCCATTAATTATCTATTACATTTGTGACGCCTGCAAACATTAAGTAAATTAAGAATTTATTCCTCTTATCTTGAATCAAACAACTTTTTCTCAGAAAAGTAAATATTCATTCACAGAATGGGCCATAAAGTGGAATTCCTGACAGGACAGTCAGCGCTATAGTTTTACACGTCATCAGAATATCATTCATGTGTCAATGGTCAAGGTGTAAACATTTTCCTTCTGTACAATTTATCTCATCCTAAGCACTTGCTGCATATTTGAGTCTCGTAAACCAGTGTTTTATACAGTGAGCATCAGGTCATAGAATTTCTGGATTCCATGTGTCACTTGCTGGTTGTTCTGCTCTCAGATCAAGAGAGGACTATGGCCTTCTTTCTTCTTCTTCTCTCCAAACTCTCATGTCTCAGTGAAGAATTTGCTTGTGTCTAATGCTAGGTACTCACAGGAACAATTTTACTCACAATCCAATTTAAAATTTTCTAAATTATCTTGAGAACGTCCAATTTCGAGTGTACACACTAGTGATTAATCATTCTGATCTGGACGTTTATCAGTCCTAAAGATCATTATGACGATATCACGTCTCTGCCTGCACTGTCAGATAGATATTCGGAAGTTCATACACACTACAAAACGTACACAATATCAGCTCATCGTTTTACAGAAATCTGCTGAAGATCAGAAGTGATCAGACTGGTTTTGTAATTAAGCTGGGTAACACACTAGGAAGACGGATCGGCCGATCTGCCATCCTATCGGTGCATACAGACTTACCAATAGTTGGCCTGACGTCACAACTGGGCAGGCATTTACATGTGCCCGCCCAGTTCAGCTGTCAAACCCCGGCAGCCTCTGCAGTAAGTGTATGGGCAGTCGGCTGACCAATGCACCAACATATGTGCAGATATATTGGGCATCGGCTGTGCAGCACAGCCGATGCGATATGTCTGAATGGCGTCATTCACAGATATATCGCTTATACACACCCGTTGATGCGCCCCCAATATATTGGCCGTTCAATTGAACAGCCCATATGTCAGCCTATATGTACCAAACCAGCATAATCAGGGCTCTAGGGACCCGGACCCCAACCTTTAGAGAGGTGGCGAAGGGTCTCTATTTTTAGAAATCAATAAATAGAAAAATAATTTTGAGCAAGTTCGACTCCACTTCTTTCGAGGTCTGCAATTTGGGACTTCCCCACCCAGCTTTTGACCTCCATGTGACTGCATTGGACCAGATGACAAGCTCACTTAACAATATGTCAAAGGATAGGTGGTGGTTTAATGTGCTCTGTGCAAAAATATTAAAAACACAAGAATGGGGTAAGATTGGGGAAAAACCTATAATCTGCAATGTCAAATATGTGATTGTAAGTATCAGGGCTGGCACAATACAGTAAGCGGGGTAAGCACTGCAGGGGGGCATCGATCTGGAGAGACACCTTCCCCGCTCTGCTGGCGATTCTTTCTTGTAGCTTCCTACTCTGAGAGACCTCCTCTCTGCTTCCGATCCCAACTCCACCCTTTCCCCAAACCCTCTGCTGCCAGGCCACCTCCCCTTCTGACCCTAAGCACCTTCATTCATATTCTCCTTAATTTAACACATTTCAAAATACTGTCATAGCTGGGACTCGAACCTATCTCCGGTCAGACACCTTACCAAAGGAGCCATTTGCTGCTACAAAAGGAAGCCTGTGAATTCTAACTATTTCGAATTCTACTGCCCTACCTGGGTTTCAAACCGGTCACCTCATACTTTGCAGTCAGTCACCTGAGCCTCCGATATTCACTTGTAAACACTATACAATCAATTCTTCAAATCCTACCATTTATCTGTCCTAATGATTGAATAGAAAGACCATGTCCTTGTACAAGCTGCACAGATATCAGTCAGAGCGTACACAATGCAATGTGTTTACGATACTGTGACCAGATTTATTGCATCTTATGAGCATCCTAGGAGAAGCGATCATGCGATCAGTGATTATCAGAGATAAATGGAGACTGTATGTACACATTAAACAATCCTCTGTCAGATTATAAAATTCTCAGATGAGCTGACAGATACATGTAGTGTGTACCCAGCTTTCAGTGTTCACCTTATTGTTGCACAAAGCATAGAAACTGAATTTTAATAGGGAAGCAGGATTTCTATAAAGTGGAGGATAAATTAAATTACTCAAAGCCTTGCAAAATTAGGTAATGGGAAGGAGGGCGTCCGCAACAGAATGACCTGAATAATGGCTACTCTGCACCAATTTGGCTTCACCTCAGAATGGAAATTGTTTATTTTTCCTTTTCTTTACCATATTTCCTTATTCAATGCAATACAAAAAAAAAAAATTAGACAGTAAATTATTCAAATATGTGAGACACTGCCAAAACCATTAACAAAAACAAACAAACTTAAAAAGAATGGTTTGGTAATTGCTATAATTGTACTGTTAGCATATGATAGCTCCTCTGTTTCTTCCACAGCCACCAACCCTTCACTTACCTCTAAAGAATAGGGTGGAGATCTATTAAATCTTCCAGAAAGTGGAGAAGTTGCTCATAGCAACCAATCAGCTTCAGTCATTTTATAGACTGTGCTAGATAAATGATCGCTAGAAGCGGATTGTCTGTAAAGGCAACTTCTTCACTTTCTCTTTCAAAGGTTTGATACATCTCCCATTAAGTGCCTATTCAATTAGCGCGAAAAGCAGTTTTCCGCAGTAAAGTATCGTGGGTGAGGTCATTTCGCCAGACGAAAAAGTATCGTCGTATTCAATTACAAATAGTAATAGGCGAAAAAGATTTGCCTATGAGTAGGTAGTGAATACAAGTGCAGATTTGCGGTTTTGGGGTACAAACGTCAGGAAACCACTCAGCACCCTTGGGACAGCCCCCCAAAGCAAAACAACGTAAAAAGAAATGAAAAAAAATTGATATCCCCAAAAATAACTTTGCAAAAGGGGGCGAAAAAAGTACATAGTTGGGGTACAAACTTAAAAACTAGCTAAATAAGCTTTTGGAGGGTCTGCATGTATGGGGAGGTGTTTTTTTGATTGCAGGTGCTTGCTGATGGTGCGTTTTTTAAAACAACCTTTGCGAATTTTAAATATGCTTGCACCCATTTTCATGTACCCCAAATTTGCTGGGACTAGTTATTTTCTAAAAACAAAACCCCCCAAAAAACAGCTAAATGCTATTCTTCACTACTTGTGCAAAGATGCTAATTATCAGCTATTGAGAGTATTTAAGTACCCCAAATAGCTACAGTAGGGCTACTTGGGGGCATCTACATTGATCCCCAATGTTAGTGCATCTTTTGGGGGGTGTCAGGCTGATTTCCCCAAATCTGACAGCACTTTGCGTGTTTGCATTTCGCCGGGTCACGTTTTCGCATCCTTTGGAATTGAATAGAGCGAATAGCGGGGCGCACCCGATAAGTTTCCGTGTCCAAAACATGCGATATAGGCGAAAACTAGATTCCGACGCCGGCGGCGAAATTATTAGCTACTTGAATACGGCCCTAAGTCTCTTTGGGGGGTATTCAATTCAGCACGATACTGAATAGCCCTAAGAAAGATTTCCTAGAGCTGTTCAATTCAGCGCGCTGTTAGCCCGACAAGGGGATTTCTTCTTGCACCCTCCTGAGGCGCGAGCAGAAATCAGACTATAGTGCCGGCCACGATGCAGTTTTTCAGCTTAACGCGACGCCATCAACCATGCAGCAAACACTTAAATTAGAAAATGCCGGTTAGCGCGACTACACACCCAGCTTAAGACACGGTGACCAGTATTCTCCGACTTAAGTGGTTTTAGTCGGACTTAACAGTGCGGGGAACTCCTCCCACAGGCCACTCAGCATCGTACTGAATTTAATCGCCCCCTTAAAAGCAAAGCTTTCTGGCTTTCAAGAGCAACCAAGGAACAACATGATCACCAGGGAAATTTTGGTTTAACTATATAATCTGATCACAGTGCAGTTGTTGTCATCGTGCTCTTGCAGGCCAATGAATAATCCTATACACTCTGCGATGGTGATTGCCACTACACTGGTTTTCCACCAAACTAAATCCAGTTAGATCAAGGGCTCCGAGCCCTGTAATTTGTAGCAATGCAACGTTTTCGCTCTCTTTGACAAGCGGCAATATATAAAATCTTTACTATCAAAATAATTCACCAATAAAAGTCGTGCAGGAAAGCTGAGCAATGCTCAGTTCCCTGGTATTACTGGCTGGCAGCAGAAGAGAACACAGCTCTTTGGAAGCTATACTTCAGACATTCTGCGCATTTGCGAGGAGAGACGGAACTACTGCTGCACTGCGTACATTTGCTATCCACTCTGCACGGCATGGGAAAGGAATGACCAGAGGTAACCAGAGAAGGTCAGAAACTAACTAATATAATAATTTGTGGAAACAAAAAAAATTTATTATATATATATATATATATATATATATATATATAAGCAAGAGTTTACATATACTGAAAACATTTGAGACAAAGATGGGATTAACAGGTAGCGTTCCCGTTAGGCTGTTTTAGTGGGGCGCGCCGCCCTGCCCTCCTTCTGGAGGGCAAAAAGCGCCCTGTCCTCAGAGCCTGCGGGTGCCGCAGTGTCCCGCGGGTGGAGAAATGTGCGGTGACCCGGTCACCGCCGGAGAATAGACGCCGGACTGTCGAAGCTGAATAATTGGCTGAAACAAGTTCAGTTTAAAATTTAATCGCAGCGACGCCATCTTGCGACTGGCCGCAAGACGCCATCTTGAAAATGAGATCGCAAGACGCCATCTTGCGAATGGCCACCTAAGAGCCATTTTAGATAAACTCCCATTTTAGTACATGTGGCGATAATACTATTAGCACCATGCGATTGCATTTTTCACACACACATTAATATGCACAATTGCGCTGTTAACTAGTCGCATATTAGCGACTGCATAGGACTTTGTATGAAACAGCTGTTTTATTAGCTTTATGCGCACGCATCTGCCCCAAGTTAACTAGTGTCCTTATATCAAACCCTCAATATCCATACATTACATATTCACACATAAGGTTCAATAAGCTTTAAAGTGTATGATTTAAGTTGGTTCAGTTAGTTTAAATGCTGAGAAATAAAGAGATTTGATAACAAAGGTATTATACATGCTAAACAAGTCGTGTTTGGTCTTGTATTGATGCGTACTCTTTTTACAGTATTCCGGTGTTATCGGTGGGGAGGTCGCATCATGCAAACTCAAGTTATGGATCGCAGAGCCTACAAGCAACAAAATGTATATTTCATGAACAACTGTTAGAATGTTGCAGGGGGCGTGAAGAGGAAGACCCCCAGCTGTTAGAGGCAGGGAGAGTCTATTTGAACCAGCCTGTTAAATGTGCTGTAACAGATGCTTCTCCCCTGGCAACCAATGACATCAGCAACTAACTTCCCTATTGTCTTGTTTATTCTGGGGGGTATAAATATGTGTGCACGAACGCTGGTTCTCAGTCTTCGTGCTGAACGCTGTATGACTAGGGGTCTCTTGCTGATGCCTATCTCCGGGTCCGGAAGCGCCTGCGTATGTATACTATACTTGGGTCTGTATAATTTTCCTTTTGCGCCTAAATTGTATCTAGATCAATTGCGTGTAACTGTCTGAACTTTTACCTGAATAACACTTGTGCTTTGGAACCACAGATTCCACGTCTAAGTCTTTATTTATGGTATGACTGCGTACGCAAATTAGCGTCATCCTTAGAAGGTATAGGCAGGATATTAGAAGGTATAGGCAGGACATTAGAAGGTATAGGAAGGTGTGTATAGAGGTTCTGATCCAGTATTGTTAGGAAGCATGCGCCCGGCATCTATTCTCCCTGTCTGCAGCGCTTGGGGGCTGCCCGGCATGCCCGCAAGTGCAGGGCACGCCCCCCAAGACTGATGAAAAGGGGACGCGGCTTATAGACACTCCCCCTTTTCGGACGCGTGCGCCTTCGGCGCGCACACTAAGGTGCCCTCTCTAGCTCCGGCGCCCTGCCTGCCGCTGGAGCTAGAGTGAACACTAAACAGGGGATACATTTTTCCAGGTTTCCAGTTATTAATCTACTAGCTGGGATACCTGGCATTGCCTGCGTTTAAGACGTGACCTTGACTGCTGGACTGCGAGCGGGATCACAGACCTGTACTGCACATGCACAGATTCCCAATAATCGGGAACCTGTGTGATCCCTCTCACAGCGTCTGCAGCTGAAACACCGCCTGAAATCACTCTGCAGACCAACATTATTATTATTATTATTATTATTATCCTTTATTTATATGGCGCCACAAGTGTTCCGCAGCGCCTTACATAGTACATAGAACTAATAAGTGAACAAGAAACAAGTAACTTACAGTACATTACAGTGCAGGACAGGGACACAACTTATATACATTGCTGAAATAGTGATTAAAGCACTCACAATAAGCTGCCGGGAGTTGGCGGTCCCGTGTTAGGTGCCCTAATGGGGAGTAGAGAGTAGAAGAAAATGTAAAGAGAAGCACATGAGGGAAGAGGTCCCTGCTCATGAGAGCTTACATTCTAAGGGGAGGGGCAGACAGACAGGCGTGACACAGAAGGGGAAGATAGGAAGGAAAGAGCATGAGGTGGGTTAGGAGGAGTGCTGGAAGGCCTTGATGAAGTAGTGGGTCTTGAGAGCCCGTTTGAAGATTTGTAGAGAGGTGGAGAGTCTGATAGGGAGAGGGAGAGCATTCCAAAGGTAGGGAGCAGCACGGGCAAAATCTCGGATGCGGGAGTGGGAGGAAGTAATCAGTTGGCAAGAGAGGCGGCATGCATTAGTTGAGCGAAGTGGGCGGGTGGGAGTGTGAAGGGAGAGAAGGTCAGAAATGTATGCGGGAGAGGATTTGGTGAGGGCTTTGTAGGTGAATGTAAGAACCTTGAATTGGCATCTGAAGGGGAAGGGGAGCCAGTGTAGGGCTTGAAGGAGAGGGGAAGCAGATATAGAACGTCTGGAGAGGAAGATGAGCCGAGCAGCAGCATTGAGAACAGATTGTAGTGGAGAGAGGTGAGAGACTGGGAGGCCAGCTAGGAGAAGGTTACAGTAGTCCAATCTGGATATGACCAGTGAGTGGATGAGGGTTTTAGTGGCATCCTGGGTGAGGAAGGGTCTAATCCTGGAGATATTTTTTAGGTGAAAACGGCAGGACTGCGAGATGTGCTGAATGTGCGGTTTAAAGGAGAGGGATTGACATCCATGTCTAGCAGGGCTGCCATCAAAGGGGAAATGCCGGAGCTGGAGTCCGGCTCCCAATGGGGCCTGTCCGCAGTGGCACTGTGTGGCTGCGATCAATCTCAGCTGCTGTTTGTAATCTCCATATGCTAAGCTTTGCCAGGATCAAAGATTGTGGATTGATTATGCTGTCTGCCAGTGTCTGAATGTATCCAGTGCTAAGCTGCTCATGAGCACACCAGAGTGTGACAGTGTGTGTGTGTGAAGCCAGTCTCTCAGCCCCACGACCTATGTAATTTAAGAGTGTCCCAGTCTTATGGGATTGTGTGACAGTATGTGGCCCCAATGAAGCTCAAACCTAGGCAAAAACCTAATCCTGGTGAAACTACACCACCATGCCAAATTTGGTGGAGCTAGGTACAAAACTCTAGCCGTGCATAAAAGACAAACAGACAGACACACACACACACTTTCTCTCATATAGATGTGAAAGACAATGCCATCAGCCTGACATATCAGACAATACACCCCACTTTCTGTTAAAAGCATGGTACTTTCATGTATAATTCAAGAGAAACGTGTATTTTACAGTTACTGACTTTCTGATAATGAATTGAAATTTGCAAAATCAGCCTATAGGAAACCGTACTCATTAAAAATGAATTGGAACTTAAAATATAATAAAACAAACATGTTAATTCTTTGAAAACTCCGTTCATAAAATAAAAATGACCATTTCAGTTACAATGACTTATATGGGGACAATCACTAATAGTTACTTACTCCTTTTCGGTCCTTGGGTAGCATAATTCCGCAATGTCAACTGTGACGAAAAACCTGCAACAGAAGAAAGCACTGTTTAAAGCCACTAAGTATGACCACAAACATCCAAACACAGGAAGTCTGGTTTAAAATTCTTTCAGTGCATATATCCCAAATACAGAAAGGTTGTTAAACCAATGAGTGCCTTTCTCCATGCACATTACTATACAGCACTAGAAAATATCATTCAGAAATGCTGAGAAATTGAATAGTTCCAGCAATGAGAATAAGCCATTTATAATAATAGTTCAATGAGAACCAATAGCGTTCTAAAAAGGTCAATGAGTACCAGTAGATTTAAAAGCAATTGTTGCAAAAGGTACTACCAGATCCAGTCACTTAGTGCCAACAGGAGAGACGTACAGATGTGTCTATACACATCTTTGCTACAATCGCGTTATAAAGCCCCTCTTGGTACGCCAGGACCCGTGAGTCTCCGCTAGCGTCGGGCATCTTTCTGCATATTTTGTTGTCAAAAACGCATCTTATGCTGGCCATAGATTAGCGCAATTTCTGTCCAATTACACAATTTTAGACACATCGTATGATGAATTGTGTGAAAATCGCTTAGTATTTAGGTAGGAATAGGATCGGATGCGCACTCCCGCCGTTGTTCTACCGTATCTGACGTGCAGCCCATATTATCCATCGTGACTGTATGCAGATTGTGCAGTATTTTTGCGTACATGCGATGCATCGTGCATCTGAACGGAGTCAATTAATTCTATTATGATTGCATGTTTTTGGAGAGGCACATGATCGATCGTATCACGGCCAGTCGTATAGGGGCGAGTGATCGTACGTCAGATCGTATGTTCATCGTGTATGAAAAAAAGCACCAAATCGTGCGGCCGGGACTCCTAGGGAACTGCTGGGGAGTTCAAGTGAAAACGTATAATGAATCGCGTCTTATGCTGGTCGTACTAGTGTATGGCCAGCATAAGTCACAATACACCAGCAGACTGTGCTGATTCATTTGATATGTGACACTTGAATATATGTATGCGACCAAGGGGGAGATGTACTAAGCCTTGGAGAGTGATAAAGTTGGGAGAGAACGTTCCAACCAATCAGCTTCTGTCATTTTTATAGGCTGTGTTTGAAAAATGACAGTCAGGAACGGACTGCTTGGTACTTTCGCTCTTCAAGGCTTAGTACATCTACCCCTGAGTTTTTGAATCTGTATACAAAGTGCTACAATGTAGCAGCCGCAGCTTTTCATTCCAAGTTCTGTTTTGCTTCATATACAGACTCCTGTGCACACAGATATACAAGTGTGGCATATCAAATGAACCAGTACAGTCTGCTGGTGTGTCCTAGTCACTAGCAGCTCACTCATCTCAGGCAAGTCGCACTGCGTGGCGTATTGAGGGTGTGTATGTATGATATATTATACTATACATGCATATTTATGTGTTTATTTCCATTACACATATAGAGCATGTGCGTGATTACCCCCCTGAGTGATACAACAAAATATAATAGGCTACAGTCCAACTGAACCACTAACCTATAAAGCATTTTGCAGAACTTGTTTTGGCTTTTCCGAGAGCCACCCAAGGTCACAGAAAATGGCTCTATTGGTTTTCTGAGAAGGGAAACATATGTTCCCCTTTTTCAGTTCCAATAATAAATGTAGGGAGTGTTATTTCTTCTGCAATCAACCTTATCTACAAAATACATTCTGTATCAAAGTTTAGCAATAAATACACTAAGAGGGAGATGGCATTCTCCACGCCGGCTGTGAAGTGCATTCCAGTACCAACGAGTAAGGTACTGTGTGACCAGCAACATTGCCTCATAGGTGCACATAGAAAAAACGCTGGCACAATAATACACAATGATGTGTGTAGCTGAACATTGTGGCAATGCATCACCAGGAACTGAATCTCCTCCTTACAGCCCATGATAAACACGCACGCAATATCACAGCCACAGCCTAATTACTGTAGAGTTAATTCTCTCTGCAAACTAAAGTGGACTTCCTAATGACCTGTAAAACTATTTTGTGTAAGGCATATGAAATAACACTGTCTTACAGCCACGCTATTATATTTGTTTCACAAGTCCAGCAAAAGTTTCTGTTATCTGAACTGCAAGAGTGGAAAGGGGGCACTACATGATCTGCCCTCTCCACTGTCTGGGTGTGGTATGGGAGGTGGACAGGTATGTCAACATGCATGAAGTTGACATGAAAATGCAGACATGCAGCTTGATGACATTGACCATGTTGACATTTATCATGTCTAAACAGATGTCGAAATGATAGCATGTCAACATTATTAACGTTCCAGGAGGCCCAGTGGTCACTTACCTGGTCCCGGCGGCTGCAGTGACTGGAGCTCGGCTTCCAGGTTTTGACGATAATGTGGGCATCACTACCGACGCAGCCGGCTGATGAAGCGGAGTATTTTCTGCCTATCCCTAACCCCTATATCTACCCCTAATTCCTCACCCTAACCTCCCCGCTAGTATGTACCCCTATCCCTCCCGGCAGCACCTAAATCGAGCAGTCGGCATTCACCATTATGAGGACATAGATATGGGCTTGTTGACATGCTGAACCTTATCAACATTCTATTGTCGACATTATGACTGCATTCCTCAGTGCCTAGGTGGATATAATCAATGGGTAACCGCTTGGGTCCCAGAGTAACACACAGGAACGAGCGGCGAAGGAGTTCTACCAGGATGTACAATCTACCATTCCCATACCCACGTGTGCCTTTCTCAAAAGGCGCAATACGGTACGCAGGAACCCCTTATTTTAAGGGATTCCCATTCTTTTCTCGTTTTCATTGTATTTGGAATAAATTGTTTAATGTTTTTGCACCATGAGAGACTTCTTTCATTCTTTTTGAGGTATCCACATCTACCGAAGAAGAATTGCACAAGGGCCATCACATCATAAGGATATAAACCATCCTCAATAAGTGAGTTATTAGATTTTATGAGTCCGACCAGACGTGGAATTTTGTGGACTGGGGTAGAAAGAAAACACATTATCATCATCATTTATTTATATGGCGCCACAAGTGTTCCGCAGCGCCTTACAAGGTATATAAACAAGTTGTGGACAAGCGACATACAGAACAATACAATACAGGACCAGGGCATGGATAATATATATTGCTACATTAGCGACCATAACACCCAGATAAGCAACAGAGCATAACATACCAAAGTAACTTTATTGTGACTTTCCCCTTTACTCTAACAAGGGGAGTGCTTGTCCTATTGTCCATTTTTAAATATCTGTATAAGTGATTTGTGGTCTTCATTTTTTGGAATTTAAGCTGTACCCCGTGGGTTTTTATAGCGTCATCGATACTATTCCCCCTTTTGTTATCCCTCAGTGCCTACCCATTGCCTAACATGTAAGGAAGCCTCTGACCGGCAAATGAAGCTACATTATGTTAGGGGTCCATATTTACAGAGAATTCAAAATGGGGGCGTGGCTGACCAGGGAGAGGGGTGTAATTGTGACACGCCCCCATCACACTTGGGGGAGTGCCCAGCACTTACGGAAGTACTGGGCTTCCCCCAAGCGCTCCCCACACAGTGAATAGATACCGTGCGCATACACACAGCGGTGGTGATCAGTCACTGCAACTTTTCCCACCCGCAGGACACTGCAGCCCGCAGGTGGGGAAGGCACAGGGCAGGTTGTATTAGCAGGGCTCTGCTAAAAGGGCAGGGTGCATTTTGCCCCTGTAAAAATCAGGCAGGGCACGGAGCCCTGCTAAACAGCCTAGCGAGAACACTATGATAAAGGTAGATCTACATCTGTCTCTGCTTTGTCGGTGTATGCACTCTCTTGTTTTATTATTATCTGTGTTTGTCACGAATTGTAAAAATGCTACAGAATAAGATGGCACAATGCTACAAATGGAATCTGTATGTAATGCTGGCTGTCAGGATGCCTCCTGTCAGAATACCGACAGCGGCATCCCGGCGGTTGGTACCACCTCCCCTCATAACCCTCCCTTTTGTAGCTTAACCCTAACCCTCCCCATTAGCGCCTAAACCTAACCCTCCCCCCACTAGGGGTGCCTAACACTAACATCCCCCCCCAAAAAAAGAAACCTAACACCGCTATGCTCCTTAAACCTAACCCTCCCACCAGTGGTGCTAATTAATCCAATTGTGAAACTTATGAGACCAGTAAAACATGCATTGTTAGGGGTCCCTGAGGACTGGGGTTGGGAAATACTGACATACACTAATACAGAGGTTCCCAAATGCCGCAATTACAGTCCAGGTTTTAAGGATATCCATGCTTGAGCCCAGATGGTTAATTGCTAATTAAGTCACCTGTGCTCAAGCATGGATTTCCTTAAAACCTGGACTGTAATGGTGAAGTTTGGGAAAATGCACTAATATAGAAATAAACAAACATACCCACACACTAATATATATATATATACATACACACTATTATATAACTATGCATATATACAGATTTAGTTTATGGAGTTTGATCCATCCATTTACAAATATATTTAGAAATTAGTGCAACGGTTATAAGATGGAAATGCACGCGTGCCACACTCAGTACATAATGCTAAACTACTGACACTGAAGAATGTCACTTCCTTATACACAAGGAATTCCCCACGGGTGTAGCAAAAACAACGTGCAGGTGAGGGGAAAAACCAAACCTATTACTCAACAAAAACAAAAAGAAACTTTGAAGGGGGAGTCTCCCCTCTATCTCTATTCTCCCTCCTATCCAGATCCATTCCAAACTCATCAAGATATTGTCAAGAACTTGTCAGTCAGTCATTCTCAATGCAGCCTCTCTTGGAATCTACAGACTCACCCTGCTCCACTGCCACTGTGACAGCATTACTATCTGCGCCCAACCACTTCAGGAAAACATAGTCTGTCTGAATTGCCCACTTTGAGGGCAAAGCCCCTATGAATACAATCGTTACTAGTCTGTTTCCTTTTAGCAGAGAATCATCCCCATTCTCTCAACCCCACCTTCCCCCAGTCTACCCATTTTGCTTTCCTTTCCTGGTTTGCTTTGATTTACTTTTTATTTTTCACCCTCTTATCCTTAACCTAATACTGGTCTCTGTGTTTATTCTTGCACATACCCAACCCCTTTATTTGTTCAGACCCCCCCCCCCCACCGATCCCATACTAGGTTATCTTATGTTACAATTTATCTGTCTCTCTTGAAAAACCAAATACATTTTTTTAAAGAAACTTTGGAGGGAATTCAATTGTATGAGATGCGATGCTCCGGCTGCGGACAGCTACGGCAGTGCCGACTTCTAAAAAACTTGCAATACCGGCGGGTGCGATGTACCGTTCCAGAACGGCACGTAGCATCCATCGCAAAACTGAATTCCCTCCTTTGTGTGGTAAAGAAAACGCCATCATTCAGTAGCTTTTAGAACCACCTGTAGCAAAAATAATGTGAAGCAATTACTTACTTTAGCAGAGAGCCACCATATTATGCAAAGCTTTCTGTTCAGTACTGAATTAACATGACATGTAACATACCAACGTCACAGATCGCAGAACCTTGTTTCTTATCTTTGTTAAGTCCGTTATAGATTTGTTGCAGTACTCAGGATTTTATTTTTTGACTGGTCAGTAACGGAAGATTACCAATGAAGAAAAAAGGGAACCCAAAGATAAAGCAGTAACAACACAGGAAACCTGACGACAGACAGGATGGTAGAATAGGCTCATCTGGTCAGATGTCCATTTGATTGTTTTCATATTAAGGGCCCTATTTATTAATGCTTATGTAAAAGCCCCCCAAAATGACATTCCTTTTTGTAGTGATGTGGAATGTGAAGGCTTTGTGTATATGAGAGTGTATAAGCACACTGTTTTCAAGACACCTATCGCTACCATTTTTTTCAAGCTGCTTAACACCATAAGAACTACCTGTTTTGGATTACTCACACTCCAGAAAATACAATGGAACCTAGACAAGGAACCACCACGCAGAGTGGAAATACTGGATTTGTGGGATAACACTAACAGGGAAATATTGAGCTTTACGGAAGCTGATGCAAATCAAACAAACACTGTTTAAAAATGATAGCTCTATGGAATTAACAGGTATCAGCATAGAAGATGTATATTACCAGCTTCTAAAAATGAGGAAACGCGAAGTGGATTACCTATTGCATGGATTATATTTATCAGATTACATTAGACCAGAGGTTCTCAAACTCAGTCCTCAGGACCCCACACAGGTCAAGTTTTGCAGGTTACCCAGCAGGAGCACAGGTGTACTCATTACTCACTGACACATTTTAAAACATCCACAGGTTGAGCTAATTATTTCACTTGTGATTCTGTGAGGAGACCTGCAAAACATGCACTGTTTGGGGTCCTGAGGACCGAGTTTGAGAACCTGTGCTTTAGACAGAAACTAATCCCCAGAGATTTTAAGGTTCATAATTTACCGACTATAGGTCGTAATAACATTGAGTTCTGCAGGCGCTGGTGCACAATTCTTAACAAGTGTAGCCTAGATTTAATGTTACTATTGATAGAGGCAGGAAAAGAACTGCAATTGGTCAGAAATAAGATAGACAACTTTAAAACCACTCATGAAACACTCTTACAGGATTCAGACAATGTTTCTTGGTTGACAAAATTAAATCAGCAATGTGAGACCTATAAAAAGGATCTGGTTAAGTTTAAAAAAATCAAAATTACAAACGGTGCAGCAGGATTACGAGCAACAACGAATAGATCACTGGTTAACAGGAGCAGAATCGGATCGCCATACCAATAAATTTACAACAAGACCAAGTTGGAGACAGAGGAGAGATAGGACAAACAGAAACTATGCGACTTCAAACAGTGACAGCGATTTCGCAATAGCAGACTCAGATGATCCATAAGCAGCAACCAGAGCCCCTTTAGGGGTGAAAACCCGCGGCGAAGAAAATAGGCCAACCAGAAGCGGAGGTCAAACAGAAAGGATCCACAAAATCGGTCGGAAGAAAAATACAATTTTTAATTTGTCTTCAAGAAATTTAACAACTACAGAGGAAACTGTCCTTAATCAGGGATTATCCTTTGTCCCAACACATTGGCATGACGAAGTCGAGTGGCAAATGAATATACACAATCTAGGAAGAAAACGCAGATTGCGCGAACACTTTAAAAATAATACTACAGATAAGGATTTGACAATTTTGAAAAATTTCCATATCACTCATACTAAATCTACCTTTGACCCACCAACAATTAACCCCTCAATTAAAACCTATACACGTCTATTGGACGATTCCATAAAGAGATACAACAATACTCCTAATCGGATATATCCCAACCTGTCCACAAAGCAAAAAGCATTAAAAAACCTTAGTCAGAACAAAAGTATAGTCATCCGCCCTGCAGATAAGGGCTGAGGCATAGTTATACAGGATCTAACACAATATAAGGATGAAATCAGATGACAATTGGCATGTCCTGTTATCTATATGAAATTACAAAGGGACCCTACAGGAGAATATCAAAAGGAGTTAAATGAAGTACTGACACAAACAGTCAGTGAGGGGGTTCTTTTACAAGCAACACAGAATGCCCTTACCTAACCTCATCCAGTTATTCCCATATTGTACACTGTCCCGAAGGTTCATAAAGATAAACAAAGGCCCCCGGGCAGACCGATCATATCGGCTAGGGGGTCGATATACCAAACCAATATCAGAACTTCTGGACAAATTAATCCAACCACATACTATAGTCCAGCAGACATATCTAAGATAAATAAAATTCACAATCTTGGACAGGAAGCTATTCTATGCACTATGGACGTGTGGAGTCTTTACACGTCTATTCCGCATGAAAAGGGACTACAAGCTAAGAACACATTTCTTTTTAATCTGAGCAAACCATTAGGTCTTGATATTCATTCATATATGAAATGGTTACGTTTGACATTGACACACAACCATTTTTCATATGATGGGGATTTCTACTTGCAACGCACAGGCTGCGCTATGGGGTCAAATGTGGCCCCAGGGTATGCAAACTTGTATATGTTCCAATTGTAACAAGAACTCTTCAAGGATCCAGGTATTAGGAGACACATTATTTGGTATGTGCGCTATATTGACAACTGTTTCATGGTGTGGGACGGAGGTATTGAACTCTTTAATAGCACTACGAATAAGGTGAATGAAAAACCAACGCCTATTAAGTTCACATTCCAAAGTGGAAGAGAAGGAATTCATTTCCTAGACGTTCTAGTCTCCATCAAATAAGGAGAACTGGTTACCATGATATTTTATAAAGAAACGGACAGAAACACACTTTTGGAGGCGAGTAGCCATCACCCCAAATCAGTGAAAACTGGACTTCCATACTCCCAGATGTTGAGGGCAGCAAGGATAACAAGGAGCACCAATGATCTTCCTAGAGAGATGGATAAAGTTATACAAAAATTCCAACAAAGAGGGTATGAAAGAAAACATCTCATTAAGTTAAAAATGAAAGTATTATCCCTGAATAGACATACTTTATTGGATACATCTGAGCAGAAAAAGGAGAATAAACAAGCCAACACTTTGGTATGGACAACCAGATACTCTACAGCCAGTCCTGTCATAACTCACGCCACAAAGGCACTTTGGCCAATAGTGGCATTAGATCAAGACCTTTCCAATTTCAGAGTGATAAGACCTATGGCCAGTTACAAACGGGGTAAAAATTCACGGGATTACCTTGTACGCATGGACATCACTGACTATGCGCAAAAAACGGCTTTGTTCTCACAAATAAGAAAACCATGCTGCTATCGGTGCCTGAATTGTGTCACCTGCGGATACCTGCAAACAGGGGATTATTTCAAACATCCTCATACCGGGAAGAAATATAACATACGACAGGTTCTCAACTGCTCTTCCAGGGACGTAATATACATCATCATATGCCCTTGTGGTAAATATAATGTGGGAATGACATCGCGAAAATGTAAGGAACACATGGCCCTGCATAGATCCGCAATTAGAATGACACTTGCCGGCAAAGAAATAGACCAACCAGTGGCCAGACATTTTAAAGAAATGAATCATACCCTCACATCTCTTAAATACATGATCATAGATGAAATACTGCCAAGACCACGTAGAGGAGATACCAGCAAGGACTTGCTTAAGTTGGAAGCCAAGTGAATTATGCGACTGGACACTTTACAACCAAAAGGACTGAATGAAAAAATGAATTGGGGTGCATTATGAAGTAATGATCAGAATTAGGGGATTGGTATGTCATTGCCAATAGATAGGCAGATATATAGAAGAAAAGCAGTACAACACCTATGAGCATGCAGAATGTTATTAATATTTTGAGACAGCAGGCAGACTGTTAATTAGATTCTGCCCAGCAGTTAACAGCAATTCTGTTTTTGTTCTTTACCCCTTCTTTGTTTAGTGTGACCCACATCCTAAAAGTTAAGGACTGTTGTTACTATACTAGTTCATTCATTTATGATGGTATATCTCACGGTGTGTTGTTGCGTTTCACACAGTTCAGCGCCGGAGCAGGAGGCAGCGACCGAAGTTGCCATGGCAACAATCGGGCGCCTGTAGTTGACGTCATCACTGGGCGCACCCAGGAAGATGGACATGCACCGCCGGGCTCCGCCGCTGACACATTTAGCAAGACGGGATATAATGTAAGCTCACTTCTATACATCTATTGACATATCCTGAGGACAGGGCTCTGTGTAGCCCAGAAACGTCGATATGTATGACATAAATCAAATCCTGGAGTGCCTAGTTTGTAATTCGGTGCAGTACCTTTGAGGATTACATACAACTGTGACAGGAATGCCAGATTTGAAGGGTGTGTGTGTGTGTGTGTGTGTATATATATATATATATATATATATATATATATATACATATACACACACACACACCCTTCAAATCTGGCATTCCTGTCACAGTTGTATGTAATATATATAGCCTTCAATAGCTCCGATGCCCTCCGGATTTAAATGATTTAGATAACCATTGCATCAAGTCTCCGAGTGCTGCCGCTTGTTTGAAATGGTTATCTACATGTATTTTTAATATCATCATTATCATCAGTTATTTATATAGTGCACACATATTCCACAGCGCTTTACAGAAAATATTTGGCCATTCACATCAGTCCCTGCCCCAGTGGAGCTTACACTCTATATTCCCTATCACATGTACACACACATACACATTAGGGTTAATTTTAGTTGGGAGCCAATTAACCTACCAGTATATTTTTGGAGTGTGGGAGGAAACCGAAATACCTGGAGGAAACCCACGCAAGCACAGGGAGAATATACAAACTCCACACAGTTAGGGCCGTAGTGGTAACTGAACCTATGACCTCAGTGCTGTGATGCAGTAATGCTAACCATTACGCCGTCTGTGCTGCCCATAATAAATAAATATATATATATATATATATGTGTAGAGACTGGCACTGCAAATGACGGGACTTAACTTCAGCCGATGCTCTCACAGTAATAGTAGTAGTGGGTGGAAGGTGCAGCACTCGTGGCGTAAAAAAAAATCAGCTGGCAGCGGTATTATTTATCAACGTTTCAGTTTCATTAGAAACTGAATTTTTCAGCCTAATGATGGCTTGCTTCACTGATAGTGACAGCTCTGGATCTCATATTGAGAGTCGACAGCAACTGATTCCAAACGCAAATGTCACACCTAGAATCAACTCCAGACCTTTTACCTGCTTAATTGATAATGAAATAATGAGGGAATAGCCCACACCTGTCCATGAAATAGCTTTTGAGTTGATAGTCCCATTACTTTTGGCCCCTTAAAAAGTGGGAGGCACATATAGAAACAGTTGTAATTCCTACACTGTTCACCTGATTTGGATGTAATTACCCTCAAATTAAATCTGAAAGTCTGCAGTTAAAGCACATCTTGTTTGTTTAATTTCAAAGCCATTGTGGTGGTGAATAGAGGCCAAAATATGAAAATTCTGTCAACGTCCCAATACTTATGCACGTTCGTATGTGTGTTCGTTCTATCTATCTATCTATAGATATATATAAAAAATTTCACGGGGGTGTTCCTTTTATAGGTGGTAATTTTTTTGGACTCCATTAATCTGGAGAATAGTGCCACCTGCTATGTGGATTCAAAAATTAATAATTAAAAATCTCTCTCCACATACATGTATGTATACATACACACCGCTATACAAATTACATAAACAATTTACCTCCCCATCCAGAAAAAAAAAATTCATACAACAGATTAGCCAGCAGCACTGATCTGCATGACTAATAAGCGATGCTGCATTCTGTCATAGGATTAAACCACATCACTTGTCCGCTATGGCAAAATAGTGTGTGTACCATCAATTTGCCACTGGTTATTTTCAGAAACAGAAATCCTCTGAACACCACGACAGATCACTATATAAAGTAAGCCACATAGCTCAAACAACCACAGTAATTTCTGTGTAGAAAACCAAACTCAATTTTCTGTGTAGAAGATTAAACTCATAATATATCAATTTACATTAGTATGTGAGGCATTGATTCAATGGAGTTTCATTGGGCTAAGCTTCACTCTCTGCAACATTATTTCTTATAAACTAAAATTTTCTGCATTCTCAACTTCACCAAGTGGTTCTGATTATACAGTCTCCATCATCCAGCTGTACAATACGGCTCTGGCCCCAAATGGAAAATAGATCAATAGCCTCATTACAGACCATCCCACTCAAGTCTTAAGGTGCATACACACAACGATTCTTTGAATGATTTGTCGATAACGACGTCGTTACCGTTAAATCGTTCAAAAAATCGTTCAGTTTATGAGTTATAACGATGCATGAAAATTACAAATGCGCACTCCCGTTTGTAGTTAGTAGTTATCGTTCATCGTCCATTTCATACTGTCCAACATGACTATTTTCATTAAGGGAAGGAACATTATTCGTTCAAAAAATCATTCATTAGACTTCAAAAAATCGTTCACTTTTTCAAGGGAAAATCTGACAGAAAATCGTTGGTTACAAAATCATTATGTGTGTATGCATCTTTAGGGGTAAATTTACTAAAGTGAGAGTTTTTAGAAGTGGAGATGTTGCCCATAGCAACCAGATTCTAGCTATTATCTTCTAGAAGGTGCTAGTTAAATGTTACGTAGAATCTGATTGGTTGCTATGGGCAACATCTCCAGTTCTAAAAATTCTCACTTTAGTAAATTTACCCCTTATAGTTCATCAGCAGTACCCAGTAAGTGGCATGTTTAAAGTTAGAAGACTCACACGGTTAAAATTCTATAAATAGCATCACAGCAGTGTCCAGATCCTGGCGCCGACAGTCACGTTGACAAACTCACTTTGGACATAGTAAGTGTCGACATGCTGCCTGCATTCTGTACCCAGTAGACTATGTTGCAGCATACTTACCTACTTTTGAAAAAAGTCAAGATTAGGAAAGCAATATCTATGCATGTGGCGCTGAAGAAGGAGTGTACTGGTCCGCTTGAGAGGTGCGTCAGAAAATTTACTTCTGTCCAACTGAATGAGCCCAAAGCAATTACATAGATCGACAAATAAACTAAGAAAACAGTATGTGAGCATGTATGTATGTATGTATGTACATATATCTAAACACACACATCCATAGCAAAAAGGGCACCCACCACTTCTTATTTCTTCAAAGAAGTGTGCACAGATGGTCAATTAGTTTTGCCATCCTGCTGAACGAGAGTTCGGTTTGGTAAGCTATACGCACTTACTAATCGGACGCTCGATATGTCTGGCCAGACTTCACAACTTGGCGCACATTTAAATTTGCTGTCAGATGGGTGGTTAGTGGGTCTCGCGTGCACAGGTTGAGCTGTACCGATATATTGGCATCGGCTGTGCTACAGGGCCTGATATATCTGAACGTTGTCAATCACATACATATTTTGTTTACACACCTGCCGATGCATTAGCGATAAATCATTCATCGACCAACCAAATAATGTATCGAAAAGTGTGTACCCAGCATAACTCTCTCTTCCACTAGGTTTAAGCAATTCGTCACACATGCCATGTAATGCAACACACATCCTTGGGCACAGATCCCATAAAATGCAACACACATCTCCAGTAAATCAGCACACTTTCCTGGACACAAAACACTTGTAATTCGTCACAAATCCTTGGGCACACAACCACTTATGTAGCCATCAGAGTGCAGGAGAGAGGTGGACATTTTCATGTAGCACAAATCCCCGTTTGTGTTTCCTGCATGGTGGGTAAAGAGTGATGTCATCACTGCGATGCTCACACCCAGCTCTGGGAGACTACTAGATTCTTCTGGGGGTTAGGGAGTACACTATTTCGGTGGTGTAGTAAAAGTATTTCATGGAGTAGTCGTCGAGTTAGTATGTGATGCAGAGGAGCTTTCAGAACAGGCTTATAAAATAATCTATTAATAGGTAGGACAAAAGTACAAAGTTTTCTATAAAGCTGTACAAGTTTATTTAAGCCCTTGGGGGCCTATTTATCAAGCTGAAAAAAATTCAGGGGAATGCTGCAATTTGCAGTTTTGGGGCAATTTGAGAAGTGATACCACAGCAGATCTCTCTAACTTGCAGTGGTAGACCCCATAGCTTTCTATGGTGACTAGATTAATGCTCTATGGTGACTAGATTAATGCCCCATTTACCAAACTCAGAAAAGCTTAGCTGAGCAAAGTTAAGCTGGCCACACATCTAAAGATTATCTTTCCAACCAGCCAACTAGTTGATTGGTTGGAATGAAAATCTGGTAAGGAATACACTCAGCAATTTGCTCCCAAACGCTGGAAAATGGACCACATTCTGTTGTTGGAACAAATAGTTTAGATCAAACATTTAACAAACTTGTCTGACGACCATTTTCATCTGTTTACTGGCATTTAGGAGAAAATTGCTGATCATCACTTACTCCCATACGTTACCAGATTTTCATTCCAACCAATCAACAAGTTGGCTGGTTGGATGTAAGTTGGTCTAGTGTGTGGCCAGCTTTAGCCAACAGTGCACCATCTTTAGATGGCAACACTAACTCATTGTGTTTTCTGGATCCCTCTCTGCTAATTCCACATGCACACGTAAAGCCCAATGGGTGCACATGCACAGTAATTCAAAGGTCTACTCTGTGTCCCAGCATTAGTAACAGTCCCAAATCGATGCGATATGCAATGGTAGAATTTGGACTTCACCGCATATTATAATAAGCCTCTGAATGACTACAGTAGATCAAACATAAGCAGTAACCCCTAATGTGGTAACTGAAAAAAAGTATTCAAATGGCATGGTCACATGATCTACATTTTATTTAATAGATTTGTGCTCTAAATTAAGAAAATGTCTTGCCCCAAGTACACAAGTCCTATGTCTGTACATCACTGCAGAAAAAATGATTAGGAATGATTTGGCACTGAATCAGCAGTCATGTTTTTTTTTCCAGCTTTGCATGTAGTTTCCAAACATACTTTACAAGAACTTTAATAATTTCCCATCCAAGTAATTTAAGTACATCAAAAGGAAATCTGTATCTTTAGCAGAGTTTTTGCCGGCCAACATGCCCTCTTCTTAAAATAAAGAAAACAAATAAACAAAAATAAGAACATCACAGTAGCCTGTGCTATAAAAATACATTTTAATAAAATATTTTTAACATGGTGATATGCGCCCTGCCCAGTTTCAGAGTGCCAGTGTGCGCTTTGCGTCTGCACCTTCCCCGGAGCAAACCAACACACAGAGGGGGTTATTCATAAAAGATAAAATTGTCAGATAAAGTACCAACCAATCTGTTCCTAACTGTCATTGTACAGACTGTTTGAAAAATACAGAATTATGGTATAAACATACCTTTTAATAATTATTTTTCTTCAAGGTCAATAGGGTCCACAGGAATTACCTTGGGATATATAGTTGGACAGCATCCATTGCACCAAACAGCAAAGCTTTGGAGCTACCAGCATGCACTGGACCTCCTCCCTATATACCCCGCCCCCAGTTCGTGACTAAGCCTCGCGGCAAGAGACGGAGAAGGAAGAAACATTTCACCAGAAAATACTCCACAACCAAAGAGGGAAAATCTGTGATATAAAGCTTTAAGAACAGGTCCATCTGACGTCAGGTAAGTCAGGGTGGGTGCCCTGTGGACCTCGAAGAAGAAGAAGAAGAATTACACTGTACAACAAATTAACACTTAATTTGTTTCCTTTCTAAAAATAGTCACACATTACTAATTTGAGGTCAAGAAAAAATAAAAAATTATTTCAGAATGTTTTTACTAGCTATTTTTTGAGCTACACTACTTGCACTAAACTGTATGTACATTAGTAATATAGTCAGTGGAAAGCTATTTTAAAATAATCTGATATTTTCTTGATAGAAAATAAATAAGTTGTTTTAATTCAATCAATCACAAATAAGAACACAAAACGAAACAAACATACAGCATACGAAAGTACTATGTAATATAGTGGCCTATTCATGGGGGTGCTTTCTCTTTGCTTGTCGCTTGTACTCCTCTTCTGGGGCATCTCTTGTCACTGTCCAACAGTAGTGATTCACCTACCCTGATATCTTTGTTCCATTGCTGAAATGTCTTGGTGGAATCGCTCACTATGCTTGTCACTCAGTGCACCACAGTTATCTTGTGTGGGTAAAAACGTGAATCGCATATATTTGAATAGGGGAGGGGACAAATAACATTCATTTAATTGGGTCATTAGGCCCCACCCCCTCTGCGTGGAACGCAGATTGCTGGTAAGATTCTCTCCATTCTGCCCACTTCACTAGGCGATGGCTACATCGTCATAAATGGGCTATATCTCGGAACTCAGAGCTAACAGAGTTTTAAATGTCATATTCATTCTTTGCATGCTGAAATCAATTAGAAGTAACTATTTTCACATCGGAAACATTTTCATTGTTGTGCAGCGTTATCAAAAAGGTATGTTATACAATAATTTTGTATTTCTTCTTTGGGTTCCATAGGGTCCACAGGAATTACCTTGGGACGTCCAAAAGCAGTTCCCTTAGGGATGGGGACGCTCCTGAGAAGATAGGAGAATCCGCCGCCCAAAGGAAGCATCCTGGGAGGCATACGTATCAAAAACATAGAACTTTATGAACGTACTCATGGAAGACCAGGTGGCTGCCTTGCAGAACTGTTCAGCAGAGGTGCCCTGCCTTACCACCCACGATAGTCCGACAGACCGAGTGAAATGGGCTGTCATCTTGTTCGGAACAGAGAGATTACCCAGAGTATAGACCTGGGAAATGGTCATACGGAGCCAGCGGGACAAAGTATGATTGTTTGCTGGCCAACCTCTTTTGTGGAATCCATATAACACAAATAGAGAATCTGTTTTCCGGATAGTCTTGTTCCGATCCACATAGATCCTGAGGGTTCAAACCACATCAAGGGAATCTTCACCTGTAGACAGGTCTGAAGCCTCAAAGGCCGGGACTACAATTTCCTTATTAATACGGAAACGGGAAACCACCTTTGGAAGGTAGCCTGCCTTGGTAAGGAGGACTGCTCTATTCTGATGAATTACCAGATATGGAGAACGACATGACAAAGCTGCCAAGTCAGACACCCTGCGAGCTGAAGAGATAGCTAGAAGAAAAAGCATCTTCACAGTCAGCCATCTCTAATCCACCTTATCCAAGGGTTCAAAGGGATGCGCCTGCAGTGCCCTGATAACCAAAGACAAATCCCACGGTGCTACCAGTGGGAGGAATGGAGGTTGCAGTTGCAGTACCCTCTGCATGAATGTTCTAACATCTGGCAGTGGAGCGATCTTGCGTGGAAACCAAACAGTCAAAGCCGAAACTTGGACTCTCAAGGTAGCCAGGCGAAGACCTAAGTCTAATCCAGCCTGGAGAAAACCCAAGAACCCTGGCTACCTTGAATATTTTAGGGTAATATTTTCTGTTTTGACAGCACAAAAAAAAAAAAAAAAAAAAAAAAAATTACCGCCAAATCCTGTGATAGATGTGAGCAGAAGCAGACTTCCTTGCTCTAAGCATCATCTGTATCACTGACGTAGAAAACCCCCTGCCCTTTAACATGGAAGACTCAAGAGCTAAGCCATCAAAGCCAGCAGTTAAATCCTGGTAAAGACATGGACCCTGCATTAACAGGTCCTGTCGCAGAGGCAGTGGAAACAGACTGTCTATTGATAGACGTGTCAGATCTGAAAACCAATGCCTTCTGGGCCAGACAGGAGCTATTAGAATTATCCTGCCGCCTTCCTGTTTGAATTTCCTGATGACCCTTGCAAGGAGGGACATTGGAGGAAACAGGTACGCTAACCTGAAGTTCCATCTCACTGCCAGGGCATCCATGAAGGCTGCTGAGGGGCCCCTTGTCTTGTACCCGTACCTGGGGACCTTGTGGTTGTGACGTGACACCATCAGGTCTACGTCTGGTAACCCCCACCTGTCCACCAGGGTTTGAAACACCTCTGGATGAAGAGCCATTCTCCGGCGTGTATGTCCTGACGACTTAGGAAGTCCGCTTCCCAGTTGAGAACACCTGGGATGAAAATTGCTGATATCGCTGGAAGATGACCTTCTGCCCACAGCAGAATCTTCACCACCTCCCTCATAGCTGCTGGCCTTTGTGTGCCTCCTTGATGGTTTATATAGACTACTGCAGTCGCGTTGTCAGACTGAAGTTGAACAGGCCTGCCCTGAAGAAGGTCCTGCATCAGAAGTGCCCTGTGCACTGCTTGAAGCTCCAATACAGTTATTGGTAGATGGCCTTCTAGGTCTGTGCACCTTCCCTGAAAGGTGTGCTGACCCATCACTGCTCCCCATCCACGTAGACTTGCGTCTGTGGTGAGGAGTACCCATTTTGGGACCCATAATGGATGACCCTTGTCTAAGCAAGTCATCTCCAGCCACCAGGCTAAAGAGAGGTGAACCTCTGGGGAGACACAAATCATATGATGTTTTATCTGATGATGCTGACCATCCCACTGAGCCAGGATCCACAGCTGTAGGGCTCTGGAGTGAATCTGAGCATAAGCTACCATGTCGAATGTGGCTACCATGGAGCCCAGTATCTAGATAGCAAAGTGGACTGATACTACTTGCTTGCACAAAAGACTCTGCACTCGAAACTGTAGCGCCATAATCTTGTCCTCCAGGAGAAAGATCCTCTGTTGCAGAAAGTCCAGCAGTGCCCCTAGGTGTACCATTCACTGGGTCGGTGACTGGAAAGACTTCTTCCAATTGATCACACCCATCTGTGCTCCTGCAAGCAAACAATAGTCATTCGGAGATGACATTGTAATATCTCCTGAGACTGAGCCAATATCAGGTGGTCGTCCAGATATGGCAGTATCCTGACCCCCTGTGGCCTGAGACAGGCTGTCATAACTGCCATTATCTTTGTAAATACTTGAGGGGCTATGGCCAGACCGAAGGGTAGAGCCTGGAACTGAAAATGTGCTGATCCACTGAAAACCTGAGAAACCTCTGCTAGGATTCCGCAATCAGAACATGCAGATATGCATCCTGAATGTCCAGCGACACCATGAAGTCTCCCGGTTCCATTGCCAGCATGATTGACCATAGAGTCTCCCTCCGAAACTTCGGTACTTGGACAAATCTGTTGAAAGATTTTAGATAGGTCGGTACGACCCATTGGGTTTTTGGATCAAAACAAATTTGGAGTAGTAACCTCTTCCCTGTTGCATCACAGGGACTGGAAATATAACTCCTGAGTTTAGGAGGGTCCCCACAGATTCCTGGTAGGCCTAAATGCTGATCGGGTCCCCAGGAGGATTTGTAACCACAAACCTCAGAGGGATGCTTTCGAATAACTATGACATAGCCATGAGCAACTAGTTCCTGTACCCAGGAATCCTTAGTTGTCTGCCACCTGGCCTGGGCCAACTGTACCAGTCGGCCTCCATCCCTGACATCCTCCAGAGGGAGGCCCGCCCCATCAGACCATAGGCTTACCGTCTGGCTTAGAAGCCCGGGCGTTTGCCTGACCAAGTCCCTCTGGGTGGCCCTCTATGAGATTGACCCTGTCTGGCCGAGGGCTGTTTCTTTGTCTGTGACCTTCTCCTCCTGAATATTAAGGACAGACCTCACCGCCCTTACCAAAGAGGGAACATCCACAAAAGATTGGTGGTCCTCATTTACTGAGACCGACTAAGAAGTCTGAGAATCCTCATCCGATGAGAAGGTTGATTCCAATTCATGATGCAACGCAGTGACTCTTATGCCTCCTCTTCCTCACCACCACCGGTCTTTCCACCTGCGTAGAGGCTGAAGACTGTAGTATCCCCTGGCTGGAGTGAGCAGCCATATCCCAACAAGGATTCATGGGGGGTAAACACATAGGAAGAACATGCTGTGGGAACCCCATAGCCTGAGGCACCCCCGCAGCTGGAGCCCGTGTCTCCGTGGCCCTATCAAATAGGACTATACTTCCAGCGTGATGGCCATCCATGAAGGCCCCAGTGCTGATGCAGGTGTACCAGTACTAGATGTACAAGGTTCCTATTTGCTACAGTATTTACAGAACCCATTCGGATTCACATCCTGCTCAGACAGGCCTGCGGCACAGGACTTACAGGATATCAGCACGGGAGGACTCACATCCTTATCTTCTGGCATAATAAAATGTACAAAATATACCAGATATGCAGGTGTAAATACAATGTGACTTATACTATCAGTGACACACCCCACCCTCAGAGGGACAAGGAGAAACACATTGATAGCAGTATCTGACAGTCTCAGAAAACAGACCTTGTACATACAACAGCTGACACACAGTCACATTCAATGCAAAAAGCTACAGCAATGTGGACTCAATCAACTAAACCGGACCCGTAGGGAGAGGGTAAGATATAGAGTACGCTATATACCAAACCCAAGGGAAAGGTATATAGAGAGACCGACCAAACCTCTGAGACCAACTGCTACAGCCGTGGACAGACGCTAAAATGCGAGCGTCTCACACATGAGGTGGTCATTTATACCAGACGCGCGAATCCTGGCCGGAAGTTAGCGTCTGGGGTGAGGAGCGGCCGGGGGAGCACCTTATCTGCCCCTAAGCTGCGATTTTGACGGCCGGGTAAACTGCACTACAAGGTAATATGATTTGACTAGGGCGCTCTAGCGAGTCTTACCACCTGTCCCTGGCAACAGATGATTAAGCCCCGGCCGCCTTAGTGAGGAATCGCAGAGCGTCTTTCACCCGCAGCGGCCTCTGGTGTGTCTCAACACCAGAGGCAAGGGACTGCTTTGTGCATGTTTCCCCGAGAGGAATCCTTACCTGACATCTCCATTTATCCGACCGCAGTCCCGGACCTCAGCGTTTTACGGCCAAGCCGCGCTGTGACCTGCCGAGAACCTCAGGGCATACAGCGATACTAGTGTTTCGGCGTCGGCGGAGGTAGATGGAACTGCAGTAGAGCGTCATTACTGGTGCTAGAACCACTACACTCTGAAGTTTTTCAAACTTAAGGTAAACCATAAAATAAAAAAGCTTAGGCCTAGCAGTCCCGCTGTTATAACAGTTGCGTCTTGCCATGCACCAAACAAAAAAACTGAATGCCTGCAGCTGGGGTATATAGTGAGGACGACCAGTGCATGCTGGGAGCTCCAAAGCTTTGCTGTTTGGTGCAATGTACGCTGTCCAACTATATATCAAAAGGTAATTCCTGAGGACCCTATGGAACCCGAAGAAGAAATATAGCGTTATGCTAGACTTACCTAGATAACTCCTTTTCTTCGAGGTCCATCCTCATTATAGAGGATGAAGTACCGGCTTCTAAAGCCTAAAAAAAAAAAAAAAAAAAAAAACTGGTGTTCAGACACCAGAAGGTGATTTAGGAACATCCACTGATGAATGACGCTCCGCCTCAGAGATAGGCCCAGAGGTAGAAACCTGTGTATCCTCTGCCTTCTCAAATGTTATATCAGAATCTGAAAGCAGGATGGACTATAATCCATATATATGCTTAGATGGCGAATGCCTTATTCACCTGTATCATCTGCAGTCAGGTAGATGCTAAAATCCAGATTCTGAACGGAGTGGACATAACCCTTCCATCCAGGAAGGATGTATGGGAAGAGGAAGCGGGATGCAGTCAAGAAGCAGACTGTCGAAATGCCGACCGCCGGCTTCCCGACTGTCAAATCCTAGCAAGGTACTAATGACAGGCGTCGAAATTCCGATGCCTGTCATTAGACCTACACCGGGAGCCCGACATACCGAACAAAGGTAAGCCGTGTGCGGACAGCCGCGGGGGGAAAGGTTAGGTTTTAGGGCTCCCAGGGGAACTTAGGGTTAGGCACCCCCTCCCCCAAAGGAGGGTTAAGTTTAGGCTAGGGGAAAGGGGGGTTAGGCACCCCCAGGGGAAGTTTAGGCACCCCTAAAGGAAGGTTAGTACCTTTGGGGCTGTCGGGATCTTCACTGCTGCCGGTCTTCCAGCGTCGGGATTTGAACCGATGAAACATAGCAGGTTGTAATCACTGTGGGTGATCAAAAGTGGAAAGCAGTGTGGCTGACCCCTGAACAGGTGCTGGTGAGATGGACTGTTGTGGTGTATAACAATCAAACCACAGTCCATCCTGTATGAAATCCTGAGAGGCCAACTGCACAGGATTTACATGAAACCAGCACAACAGTCTCCTGTTAACCTTTGTCCTGAGACATGGGAAATACTTCCAAGTAACCTACAACCAGTGTAGGGTTAACAATGCAATGTGACCCTATTCGCAGATAAACTTAAATGTGAAGTACTCGCTAACCCCTATACATCAGGTAGTAGGGGGTTATGAAACACAACAGAAAACAAAACAAAAAAAACTCTTCTTTCCAGCAGAGTTAGCATAAGTCACATAGAATGCATATAATATATTTGCAAAAGGGCATTAACATCAGCTACCTAATACACAAGTATGATAGGATCTACATGCATAAATATTCTGCCTCCTCTAATTACAAGTTGGCACTGAATAAACTTATACAAAACACACAAGTTGGTAGGATTCCAGTGCTATACACCTGGAACCTAGGAGAAATGTGTACTCAGGTAGAGACCAAATCTCCCCTCAGCAAACATTTCCATCATCAATTGCAGCTGAGAGTCTCCAATTAATTAGTAGAGGGGGGGTGGCAGCTCAGTCTTTACAAGTAAATGTGAAATACAAATTAACCCCAGCACATTCTGGTAGTTGAGAGTCAGAGCAATAGCAGTGATATTTATAACTGTCTGAACTCCTGTTTCCCTTTAAGCTTAGCATATAATATTAGCATATATAATATATTATATATATATATAATATAATATATATATATATATATATATATATATATATATACATATATATATATATATACACACACACATATACACATATATACATACACACACACATATATACACACGCGTATAAAAAGTAACAATGCAATGTGACCACCTCCAACAATACCTTTATGTCCTGTGAAGACACGTGCCGCACATGATTTACATGAGACCAGCACAGGTGGCTCCCCCTCCTGTTTCCCTTTATCTTTTGAAATGTTCAAAGTAAAGGCAACAATCGCAAAGTTTATGCGACAGTCTTCACAAATCTAATGAATGTGAAGCACTCAGAAAGAAATAACAGTGATAGTTATATTTACAGTAGAAATTTGCAAATAGGCACTAAATCGAAATGACATTGGTAGGATATAAGTGCAGTGCAAACAGTCACATACAATGCATATGTAATATAATTACAATGGGCTCAAAATCAACTACAGCAATGCAAAGTAATAGTACGATATAGAGCACCGTATACCTTAACCAAAGTAGGAGGTATAGGAAAAAATCCTGGACTGCACACTCTGAATATATATAATGGGAGGTGCTAACTGTTGAGACTTATTGTGGGCACAGAAACAAAGTAGAGCTATACAGGGAGACTGACCCAGACCCTCCTGAGACCACAGCTACCAGGTGCACTGAGCGTGGACCGTGAGCGTCTCATACACGTGGAGGATAGGAGCAACCCAGACACGCAAAACCATTCATCGGGACATGCATCTGGGTCGGCGGAGGAGCGCCTACATTCCCTAAGCTGCATTAACCAGCCGGGTACGCTGGCCTTGTGGCAGCAGATTGCGTCTGCTGCCGATCCCCTGTGTCAGGCGATAAGGCTCCAGCTGGTGTAGTAAGGACTCGGTCAATCCCTTGTAATTACAGCAGTGGCTTCTGGTGCGTCTCTGATACCAGAAGCAAAGACTGCTGAGCGCAATTCCCCCGCAAGCGAGCAATCGCCTTACAAGACATCTCCGAACATCCGGTGCAGTCCAGGCCGCAGCATTGCTGCTAGCTAAGCTCAGCTACGACCCGCCAAAATCACCAGCACAATTACTGATGTTGCGGCCCGACGGAGGTAGATAGAGTTGCAGCCCATGTGTCCCAATACCAACACTTGGTACTGCCAACTCAAGAAACAAAAGTAAAATAAAAGCTTAGGACTGCCTAAGCAGGCCCTGTTCAAAGGTGAATCTGAATCCTGCTGCACCAAACGAACAATTGAAGTCCTATGGCTAGGGGCGGGTATATATGGAGGACGACACAGGGCATTCTGGGAGCCAAAGCTTTAACGGTTTGGTGCCTGGTCTTTCAACCATTATATCCCCCATGGTATCCCTGTGGTTCCCTATGGACCCCGAAGAACAAAATGACAGTTAGGAACTGATTGGTTGGTACTTAGGGGGAGATTTAATAAAGCTTGGAGAAAGATAAAATTGGAGATAAATAGCACCAACCAATCAGTTCCTAACTGTCATTTTTCAAACACAGCCTGTAAAGTGACAGGAGCTGATTGGCTGGTGCTATTTACCTCCAATTTTATCTTTATCCAAGCTTTATTAAATCTCCCCCTATGTCTCTCTCCAAGCTTTCATGAATACCCCCCAGGGTCTGGGAGCAGGCGGAGCGAAGGGTCAGGTGTACAGCCACAACCCAGCCCCCTGAAGGCGGTCTACACACCATTCAAATAATAATAAGAGGGAGGTCTTTAGAAATCCCGCTCAATATCACTGACACGAGTCTACCGCAGATTATTAGCCGGCAGCCTGTCCTGTACACATGGATAGACAGTGGCTGGGCTCCACAGACTGGTGTGCAGATTCAGGAGGTGCTCAGGACCAAGTGCTGCCCTGACACAGATTACCTCTGGTTCAGTACAGCCCACCCCTCCGGACTCCAGCTTTTTTACAGTTTCATCCAGTATAAGTAGACTGATGCCGGGACCCCAAGCAGCAGCAGCAGCCAGTGGAGGTGGTAGAAAAGGAGGAGGGCTGTTGTCGTTCCCATTTTGCCTCGACAGGAGTTGCATGGCATGCCCAGGATGATCCATTACCACCAGCTCCAGAGCCCACCACCTCTTCCACATCTTATCTCATCTGCCCTGCGCATGGGTCAGGTATGGACAGAAATTACAACAGCCCCCCAGACCCAGAAAATCAGTTTCCTGAATAAAGGGGCAGCTGGAGAGTATAAAAAGTACCCCGAATCAACACCAATTTGCAGTCAGGTAGGGTGCATGTTACTTCTGCTAGTTTCCAAATTGTCAAGAGAGCCATTGCTGTAAAATGTGTCTGAAAAGTTTACAGTGTTCACAAAGTTTATATAGACACTGCTGGGTACTGTCATTGCCTAGCACATTAGTGACCAGAATAACTCCAAGTTATGTTTCCAACTGTACAGAGGAGATCATTGAAGGTAGTGAAATAATTAAATATTGGTAAAGCTGGATTTGGAGGCAGGAGACACATAATGGGCATGTGGGGTGGTCTGAGGAGAGTTAGAGTGATAGAACTGGGGCGTGCCATGAGGCCAAAGCAACTCCACGCAAGACAACACCCCACTTCCAGCATGTGCAATGAAAAAAATGTGCCCTTTAAAATGAAAAAGTGCCCTCCTCTGTGATCATCATCCTACCGTAAAAAAATCCTATAGTGAACACCAATATAATGTAGTGGTCTCTGTCATGAAGATTCTGGGCGAATACAGTCCAAACAAATGCTGAGAGGTTTATAAACTACAAAAAAATAAGTGCTATAAGTTAATGTTGATTTATGAGAAAAGGGAAAATTTACACTACAAGCATTTTTTTTATGGTTTTCATTATTTTCCCCTCCATTTTTAGTTCAGATCCTTACAATACACAAATGAATGCTTTAAGTAACTTGGAAGAGCTCTTGTGGTCATTTGAAAACAGTTACATAATCATTTTGTATCTGCTTAAATGCAAAGGTGCAGAAAAACGAGCAACACTTAGAGCACTGCCTCCCAAACTCTGTCCTTGAGGCAGCCATCCCCATAGTCTTCAAAGGGAACAGTATTTAACAAGATGGCGTTAGCCCATTGACTGCAATTCAAACCCAATCTGGTGAGCTGGAGCTGTTCATAATTCTAATTGCAATATTTTCACATTGCACAGTTGCAACCCAGAAGTCATGTAATTCTTACTGATCTCTCGATAACTATGCTCTTCATAGGAAGAAAGTAGTGACACTGCTGGCCCAGTGGGATGAGGCCTTCCTTTGTCCAGAGTACTGTATGTTGTTTGAAGTCCCTCATGAACATGGAAAAACCACAGTTGACAGAAATAATGGAAGGCAACACTGCAACCCACGTAAACAAAACAATGACAGCAGAAGTTAGGTAACTGGTCGTCAGAGTTGAGTGTACGAGCCATAGAGCTCTTAGCAAGTAAAACAAAGCATTCTATAAAACAACGATAAGATTATCTTTTGCTATTGAGGGACTTCCCATGTCCAGTAGAAAAGTGAGAGCCTAGTTCTCCCACTGCAAAGAGTTATGGGGAGATGTATTAATGACGTGTTGGACAAACTATCAAAACATTTTTCTTCATTTTTTTTTTTAAATGTATCCTCTGAAAAATGAATTACAATTGATTCAATAAGACTCGCCACGCGGCTAAATGCTGCACATTTATGGTAGCTGCAGTCTCGCTTATTTTTGTTAGTCATCCCATGGGGCAGGGTATAAGAACAACAAGTCTGGGGCATTATTGGGAAACTAGAGGAGCAAAATAATTCGAGTTATGGTAGTCTTACCTAGATAACTGCTTTTCATCCAGGTCCATGGGCTCCACAGGGATATTCTGGTTGGAAGACCAGGCACCAAACAGCTAAAGCTTCTTCGCCCTGAATGCTCCAGGTCCCTCCCCATATATATGCCGCCCCTAGCCATAGGACTTCAGTTTAGTTAACAAGCCTCAAGGCAGAAGGAAAAGAGGAGAAGGAAGAACAATCATACACCAGAAACACTTACATAAGATGAGGGAATCTGTGACCGAAAGAAGAAGCCCCAATGAAGCCAGGTGCCTCAGGGTGGGTGCCCTGTGGACCTCGAAGAAAAGGAGTTATCTAGGTGTGTCTACAATAACTAATTTTCTTCAGGATCCACAGGGATACCATGGGGATGTCCTAAAGCAGTTCCCCTAGGGTGAGGGATGCTCCTGAGCAGAAAATAGAACTCGTCACCCAAAAGGAAGCATCCTGAGAGGCAAAAATATCAAAGGCATAAAAGCTGAGAAAGGTGTGTTCAGAAGACCACATGGCCGCCTTGCACAATTGTTCAGCAGAGTCACCACAGCTAAATGCCCATGATGGCACTACAGACTGAGTAGAATGTGCGGTCACCGTGTGTACACCTGAGAGATAGTCATGTGTAGCCATCTCAGCATAGTCTGCTTATTAGCTTGCCATCCAAGTTCATGTAAACCATATGATAGAAAATCAGATGCTCTTTTTGTAACACAGTTTGTACGCTCCACATAGATATGGAGAGCACGAACTACATCCAGGGAGACTTCACCTACAGAAAGGTCTGGAGCCTGAAAAGCTGGAAAAATGTCTTAATTCACATGAAAACGGGACACTACCATAGGAAGGTAACCCTCCCATGTACGAAGAACAGCTTTATCCTGGTAAAAAAAAACAAAAATGGGGAGCGACAAAAGAGCGCTGCCAAATTAGAGACTCTGCGAACAGAAGAAATAGCAAGAAGAAAAAGGGTCTTTGCTGTTAACCACTTCAAATCCATAGAGTCCAAAAGGTTCAAATGGGGAAGTTTGTAGTCCCTTAAGAACCAAAAGACAAATCCCATGATGCTACTGGTGGAACAAAAGGAGGCTGAATTCGCAAAACTCCTTGGAAAAAAAATTCTAACATCTGGTAATGAAGCAATCTTCTTCTGGAACCAGACTGACAGTGCAGAAACCTGCACTCTCAAAGTGGCCAGGCGTAGACCTTTGTCTAAGCCTGCCTGAAGAAAAGCCAGTACCCTGGAAATCCTGAATATCTTCGGATCATAATTCCTACGGAAACACCATTGACCAAGAGAAAACCAAACTCTGTAATAGATGAGAGCAGAGGCAGGTTTCCGTGCCCTAATCATCATTTGAATTACAGAACTGGAAAAACCTTTCACTCTTGTATTACCGTTCCACCTTCCCGCTTGAATTTTCTTGGAAGTAGAGAAATTAGAGGAGAGATACGCCAGCTTGAAGTCCCATCTTACTGCCAATGCGTCCATGAAGGCTGCTGATGGGTCTCTGGATCTGGACCCGTACCTGGGGACCTTGTGGTTGTGGCGTGATGCCATGAGAGCTCTCTGGTAGACCCCATTTGTTTACCAGGACCTGAAACACTCCCAGATGGAGAGACCACACTCCAGCGTGAATGTCCTGGTGACTTAGGAAGTCTGCTTCCCAAGTGACTACTCCTGGTATGAATATTCCCAAGATGGGTGGAAGATTATGTTCTGCCCAAATCAGAACCTTTGCTACTTCCTTCATGGCTGCATAACTTCTTGTACCTCTCTGATGATTTATGTTGGCCACTGTAGTTGCATTGTCTGACTGGATCTGGACCGACCTGCCCTGGGGTAGGGTCCTGTGCCATGACCAGAGAGAGCTCTGTGGAATCCAGAACGGGTGCCCTTTGTTTAGATGATCCTTTCTCAGCCACCACAGGAGAGAGTGACGAACCTCTGGAGTGAGAAGGATCCTCTGAAACGTTATTAGATGATGCTGTCCGTTCCACCTGGAGAAAATCAATCTTTGTAGAGGCTTGAAATGGAACTGAGCACCATGTTGAGGGTGGATACCATTGATCTAAGGACCTGCATTGCTAACACAATGGATACCCTTCGCTTGCGTATTCACAATGATAGATCCTCAATCTTGTCCTCTGGCAGAAACATCCTTTTGGCCTGAGAATCCAGAAACGCTCCCAGATGTACCATATGCTGTGTTGGAGAAAGTGACGATTTCTTCCAATTATCCAGCCGTGCCTTTTATAATATGGCAATTATAATTGCTGAAACAAATCCAAACACTGTGTGTGTAAATACTCAGGCTGAATTAGCATAGCAAGAAGCTGCATAGATACAAATATATCAAAAAGTGCATTAAAAAAAAAAAAGATTCAAAAGTTTTAAAAGTTCAAAGAAAGTTCAAACGGCAAGTGTATGTGGATTTTTTTTATCTCACTCATGATTTGTAATGTTTCTTGAGTGCACATATGATAGACACTGGTCAATTTAAAATCACCGCAATAATACATCCAGTATATGAGCTGATAAATGTAAGTATCCCAGATCACAGGAACTGAGAGTCCAGATAGCGTTTTCAGGGTCTCAATCAATTTGAGGGGCGTCCCACTTGTGGGTCACTCGTACCTGTCTCTGGCTTGGTGAGGAGAAGTGCTGGACCTCTATTGATGGCAGTAGATCTTGTTCACAAGGCTGCTCCTGGGTCGCGCTTCTCACTTTAGTTGGCACAGCTTGTAGTCAGCTAAAGTCTTCAATTGGGAGGTAAGAAAATCGTGGTGTTTCAGAAGGTGATATCAGGATCAACAATGCATTTCGGTCACTCCTGTGACCTTTTTCAAGTTTTCAACTTGAACTTTTCAAGCTTTTGAATCAGATCATTTTTGTATGCGCTTTTTGATTCATTTGTATCTATGCAGCTTCTTGCTATGCTAATTCAGCCTGAGTATTTATACACACAGTGTTTGGATTTGTTTCAGCAATTATAATTGCCATATGACAACTTGCATTAGCCATTTGTTTTTATACAACTGCATTCCTATTTTTATTTTGTATTCTTTTTAATACTATATGTATAGGCTAGCATGAGTTTGTACTAATAAAATAATGTGTTAAGTATACTCTCCAGTGCAGAATTTTTTGGCTTCTTATTCATTGTTTTCATGAGGTAACCAACACCTCATATTATTCTGGTGCAGGAGGGTATTGAGAATTTCCCAGCAAGTGAGGATCAGGCGCTGAGAGTCATTAATTAATTAATTATAGATTTCGTATTTGACCTAGATGGCAGACCTGCAGATTTTGAAGCCACCAGAGTAGTAATTATATTATCCAACTCTGCTCCAAAAAGTACCTTTCCATAGAAAAGTAAAACTTCCATCGCCCTCTTAGAGAGTGTATCAGCTTTCCAAGATCTTAACCAAAGGGCCCTGCGTGCCACTATTGATGCTGCTGATGCCCTAGAAGCTAAAATTCCAGCATCCACTGCAGCCCCACCCAGATAGGAAGCAGCTTCCCGTATGTGGAAGATATTCTCTCGTAGCATTTGGTAATGAATCTTCCAATGCCTCTATCCATTCTTCAACAGATTTGACTACCCAGGCTTCAGCCACAGCTGGACGAGCAACCACTCCAGATTACAATATTGCATTAAGACAGGCTTCAATCTTTTCATCTGTGGTATACTTCAGCGAAGACGCTGATGCAATAGGCAACATAGCATTTCTGATTAAATGTGTTACATGAGCATCCACAGTAGCAGGTCCCTCCCACTTAGTACATACAGAAGGTGGGAACGGATACAATGATGTTATTCTTTTATTCACATAAAATAATTTATCAGAGTTACCCCATGCCTCCTCGATAAGCTCTGTAAGCTATGCAGATACAGGGAACTCCGTTTTGACCACCTTCCGGTGGTAATTAAACATTGGAGCCTTCTTATTATGAGCTGGTTCATCATCCTAAATATCTAGGACGGATCTAACTGCCCGCACCAAAGAAGGAACATTCACCATGGACAGATGATCCTCCTTCCCAGATCTAGATCCTGGATAGTAACCCTGCGTATCATCGGATTCCCCTGATCATGCATCTGAATCCATATGTTGGGCAGACTGATAGAAAAATAACTTGCGCTTAGGTCACTACCGGTCTGTTATCAACATTAGATGGTGCCATATTCTGAATAGAATGGATATAGACATCTTTCCATAAAGAATGCATAGGAGGTGCAAACATAGCATACTGTGGACACCCCATCCAAGGAGCCATCGTGGTAGCAGCCATATGATCCACAACCTTCATCATAACCTAGAAAAAAAGAGGTAACCCAAGATGGCTCTTGTTCAGAGACCGGTAAACTGGACTGGTGAGGTGGCTCTTTATAAGAGACAACACACAAACCATCCTTTATCTCCTGAGAAGACACATACATCATACAGTATTTACATGGAACCAGCACAGGCTGTTCCCCTTTATCATTTGACATGTTCAAAGTAAAGGCAATAATTGCAATGCTATGTGACAGCCTTCACAAAAACTTAATGAATGTGAAGTACCCAGAAAGAAACCTCCATCCCCAAGAGGAAGAAGAGCAAACAGTGATAGTTACAATTGACAGACTTAGAAATAAAAGACGGTGTCAATTAGCAGCTAGCTCTAAATAAACTACAGCAACGCAAAGGAATGGTAGGACATAGAGCAGCATATACCTTAACCACAGGAGAGGTATACAGGGACACTGACCCAGACCCTCCCGAGACCACAGCTACCGGGTCACTGAGTGGCCTGTGAGCATCTCATACACGTGGAGGGTAGGCGGAGCAACCCAGATGCGCAAAACCCTCGTAGGGAATGCATATGGGTTGAGGGAGAAGCTGCCGGGACAGCGCCTACCTCCCCTAAGCTGCGTTACCCAGCCGAGTACACTGGCCTCGTGGCAGCAGATTGCGTCTGCTGCCGATCCCCGGCATCAGACGATAGGGCCCTGGCTGGTGTAGTAAGGATGCGGACAATGCCTGGTCCATACAACAGCGCCTTCTTATGCGCCTCTGACACCAGAAGCAAGGACTGCCTCGTGCGATATCCGGTAAGCAAGGAATTGCCTTACCAGACATCTGAGAGCATCCGATGCAGTCCGGGTCAAAGCCTCGCTGCTAGCTAAGCTCCGCCACGACCCGCCGAAATCACGAGCACAATTACTAATGTTGCAGCTTGGCGGAGGTAGATGGAGTCGCAGTACATGCATCTTAATACAGACGCCTGGTACTGCCAACTCAAAAAAAACTTTAAATAAAATGAAACATAAAATAAAAGCTTAGGACTGCTCTAAGCAGTCCTCCTGTTACAAAGGTGCGTTTGAGTCCTGCCGCACCAAACAACAAACTGGGGGCGGGGTATATATGGAGTAGGACCCTCTGGGAGTCAAAGCTTTAACTATTTGGTGGCTGCTCTTCCAACCATAAGATCCCCATGGTATCCCTGTGGATCCCTATGGACCCCGAAGAAGAAACTAAAAGTTTAAGTGATGGTAATAAGTAGTAATAACTCTCTCTATACATATATAATTAGGTCACTGGTTTAGTGGTCTGCCTCTGTTTGGTATATTCTCTTTAACCACTGTATGATTTTGATGGTATTTTCACTATTCTATACAGTATTGGTCGAGGAAGATTTAGGTGTATGAACCATTCATCTGTGACAAAAGGGAGCTGAGCAAAAACGATTTTAGTGAAGCAAAGTCACAGAAAAAAAAAAATCTTGCTCCAAGCTGCTGTATAGGGTGTGGAAAAAGCTGGCCAGGGTGCTGAAACAGCAAGAGCTAGTGAGAGCAAATCAGCTAGCAACGTGCCCTGTTGCTTAGCAGCAGCCTAGAGAGGAGAGTCAGGACCTGAGCAGGGTCACGTCTGAGGAAGAACGAGAGAACCTCCAACAAACCCATGAAGATGCCCAGATGCAGACACAGTAGTCAGGAAGGAGCCATGGGATGCGTAGCTATTAGGAATTTAATAAAAGCCACAATCGGAACACCATCAAATGATTTCCATTTGATGGTGGCAAACATCGGACGCCACCATTAAATGGTAAAGTCATTACCATCAGAACAAAAACATTGGTGGTTAGTAACCATTGGATTACGATGTCCATCCCTACTCTGAACCTACAGGTGGACCCCGGCCACCACTCCTCCACCGTGAAGTGCTCCCTCTCTAACGTGATGTTCCCTCGGTGAAAGTCAGCACTGATCTCGGACGGGGCACCACAGCAACAAGAAGCCCAACAGGAAGACCAGGAAATATAGAGTACATTGTGCAAACAGGACATTGCTCATCGCCATGTTCGGCAGCTGGGGAGGGGTGTGCCTGGAGGCTGCGGAAATATGCACCGGTGCCAGCCCGGGGGACATGCTGCTGATAATCCTTACAGTAGCTTGCAATACAAATTTCTCATCCATGATCCTCCTGCCCTTTCCAACACATCCCAGTGGCCAGGGCCCAGCCAACTGCAGGCCAGCAGCAGAGGGGGTTGTGGCGACACTGGTGAGATGCAGGGGGCAGGAATGAGAAGCAGGGGGCTGTGGTAAGAAGCAGCAGTGAGAAGCTGGTGCCTGTGGTGAGATGCAAGGGGCTGTGGTGACATGGCATAGGTTATGAGATGCAGGGGGCTATGGCGAGATTAAATTGCACCAGTGCAAACCCAGGGCGGGTCACAATGGTAGAGGGGAAAAACTGGAGTGAGGCAAGCACTGGAAATGTTACAAAAGTGATATGAAGGACCAGAGCCGTAACTAGACTTTTTGGTGCCCTGTGCCAGAAAGAGCATTGGCGCCCCCCTCATTTTTCAAAGGGACAGAATGTACCCAAAAAAGGGCCATGGCTTCATGGGGAAGGGCCAGGGAAGAGATAGGAGAGGCCAAGAGATGCTGGGGTTGAAATAAGAGGAAGCTACAAGCAAGAATGATAATAAACAGAAATTTGACAGGCCCAAACAGCACCCCCTGACCTGTGGTGCCCTGTGCGATGGCACCAGCCGCAATACCCTAGCTACGGCCCTGTGAAGGACATAAGCTTGTAATTACCATATTAAACAAATAGTGCTCAGAGGTCTTCTCACGCTTCTCACTAGTCTGTTGGGGTGATTATAGCGGCTGAATACATCTCTGGCATTATGAATATAAATAATTGTGCAAACCACATGCAAGAAAGGAAGTGGACTCTAACTAAAGTGATCTTTCACAATTTGATCAAAACAGAATAATTTTGAGTTACAGACTACAATGATCTCATTTACAACCAGAAAAACATTAGCACTTCCGGTACATAATTGTTTATGTAAGGTTCTTTATACACATGCAATTTTTGAATGTATATATTGTTTCTGTTCAAGCTATTCCTGACACATTTAAATACAAATTTTAATGAGGTTTTCGAATAGATTGTCACATTAACATTTGGCTCATGTCCTGTAAGTAGACCAATTCCTTTATAATGTACCTTCTTGTCTGGTGTCTACAATGAAGTTTAATTTTTGCTCAACTTTCACTTCTCTCATGTTGACCATTGGTCTCAGGCCTGAGAAAGTCATAAAATACAATCAGAATGTACTTTATATACACATTACCAAATGATGACTCATCACAAGATCACTGCAGGTAGATGAAATGGTGTTTGTCAGAAACGACAAGAAGGAAAGTAGGTTTGTTTTTCAGAACAAATTTAACTTGCAAAGGTTATCAAGATCACATTGGGGGCGATTCAATTCAAGGGAAGTTGAATATCGCGTGGAAGTTGGTCGCAGAGCTATTCAATTCAGCGCCATGTTAGGGCAACTAAATTATTTCTTCTCGCACCCTCCTTAGGGTGCGAGAAAAAATTCGACTAAAGTGCCTGCCGCGAGGCTGTTTTCCAGTTTAGCGCGGCGCTAGCAGCTTCACGGCTGGCACTTTAGTCGGAGAATGCCGATTCTCACGACTAAACACCCATGATAAGTCACAAGAACCGTTATTCTCCGACTTAACTTGTAAGTGTCGAACTGAACAGCGCGCTGAATTGAATAGCTCCTGGACCAATTTTCCGGCGCTATTCCACTCCCGCCGAATTGAATCACCCCCATTGTTTACCAATTATAGCAACTTACATTGAAAGGACGAGAGTTTCTAACTTGTCAGTTAACTAGAATTCTGGAGACTGCAAGAAATCACCACACCCATATCAAAATATTTATAATAAAGGTGACCTCTTGCCAATTTTAATGTGCAGAATACCTAAAAATCTGTAACATTTAAATAAAATTAAAAAAAATATATATATATATATTTTTTTTTTACTTGCTAAGGAGGCCATATTAGCTTAATGCATGCAATAAAGCATTATTATGCATGAAACCATTATCTTATTGTATTTAAATCCTGGTATATACATTACAGTCATCCTTTTCACTGGTCTAGAATGTTGCAAATTTAGCTATGTGCAAACACGTTAGTGTCTTGCAAAAGTATTCACACCCTTTGCATTTTTCATGTTTTGTTGCCTCACAACCTGGAATTACAATGGATTGTTTGACGGTGTGAACCATTTCATTCACAGAACATGCCTACAACTGCGAAGTTGTTTTTTTTTTTATGTTGTGAATCAAACATTTAGGACAACATAACAGAAAACTTCAGAGTGCATAACTATTCACGCCCCTAAAATCAGTACTTTGTCGACCACCTATTGCGGCAATTACAGCTGCAAGTCGCTTTGGAATAAGTCTGAGTTTGCCACATCCTGCCCCTGGGATTTTTCTCTATTCCTCAAGGCAAAACTGCTCCAGCTCCTTCATGTTGAATGGTTTTCGCTTGTGAACAGCAATCTTCAAGTCTGACCACAGATTTTCAATTGGATCAAGATCTGGGCTTTGACTAGGCTAATCCAACACATTTAAACATTTCCCCTTAAACCACTCCAGTGTTGCTTTAGCAGTATGCTTCGGGTCATTGTCCTGCTGGAAGGTGAACCTCCGTCCCAGTCTGAAATCACAGGCAGACTGAAATCGGTTTTGCTCAAGAATATCCTTGTATTTAGCACCATCCATCTTTCCCTCGACTCGAATCAGTTTCCCAGTCCCTGCTGCTTAAAAACATCCCTACAGCATGATCCTGCCACCACCACCATGTTTCACTGTGGGGATGGTGTTCTTGGGGTGATGGGATGTGTTGGGTTTGCATCAGACATAGCGTTTTCCTTGGTGGACGAAAAGTAAAATTTTAGTCTCATCTGACGAGAGCACCTTCCACCATACATTTGGGGAGTCGACCACATTGCCTTTTGGCAAACTCAAATCGTGTCTTCTTATTTTTATCACTAAGTAATGGCTTTTTTCTGGCCACTCTTCCATAAAGCCCAGCTCTATGGAGTGTATGGCTTATTGTGGTCACATGCACAGATACACCGGTCTCTGCTGTGGAACTCTGCAGCTCCTTCAGGGTTACCTTTGGTCTCTGTGCTGCCTCTCTGATTAATGCCCTCCTTGCCCGGTCTGTGAGTTTTGGTGGGTGGCCCTCTCTTGGCAGGTTTGTTGTGGTACCATGTTCTTTCCATTTGATGATGATGGATTTGATGGTGCTCCGGGGGGATCATCAAAGATTTGGATATTTTTTATTTACAACCCAACCCAGAATTGTACTTCTCAACAACTTTGCCCCTGACTTGTTTGGAAAGCTCCTTGGTCTTCATGGTGTGATGTCTCTTGCTTAGTGGTGTTGCAGCCTCTTGAGCCTTTCAGAAAAGGTGTGTTTATACTGACAGATCATGTGACACTTAGTTTTCACACAGGTGGACTTCATTTCACTAATTATGTGACTTATGAAGGTAATTGGTTGCACCAGAACTTTTGAGGGGCTTCATAGCAAAGGAGGTGATTACATATGCACATGCCAATTTTCAGAATTTTATTATGAGATTCTTTATTATATATATTTTTCTAATTTCTCTAAAATTCAGATACAAAAAAATGTACAGGTTGTAATGTAACAAAAAGGGTAAAAAGCCAAGGGGGTGAATACTTTTGCAAGGCACTGTAAGTCACGTTAAGCCAGAGTTTCACAAACTCCGCCATTACAGTCCAGGTTTCAAGGATATCTATGCTTGCGCACAGGTGATGACGAAAAGTCCGTCCTCTGACTTTTCTCCTCAAATTGAATATGGCCCATAAACTCAAAGCCCACACAATTAAGCTGGTCAACAGGTCAAGTTTTCAGGATTTCCATCTGCAAAAGCAGGTGGGATAATTACTGATCCAGCAAACTCACTGTACATGATTAAAGAAATTCACAAAACATGATATGTTGGTGGTACTCTAGGACTGGTGTTGAGAACTCTTGCACTAGACCAACTTTCACCCAACTGTCCAACTTGTCTGCACTCCATAAGCCTTACCAACTTTTTCATCAGACCAGCCAGCCCCCCAAGGCAAGCTGTTACTTGAAGAACTACAAATGCCAGCTTGTCCTGGCACCAGGGTCAGCTGGGACCTGTAGTTTGCAAAAACACAAACTTACAACCCAGTGCTGGTTAACTCAAAATCAGGGGAAAACTGGCATAGATAGTCCTTGAGATCAGGGTAACCAGCACGTGGCATTGCCAGTCTGGGCTGGTGGAGCCATAGAGGGGATCCATGCTGTGTAACATTGCCATGGTAACTAAGATTGGGCTCTTCCCGGCACCTCAGGTCTTTGGGTGATAAAGTAATGATAAAAGATAGAGGCAACTTTGAACACTAAGTAACCCTTAAAAGACCCTTTTCCAGTCATTCCAAATGTGTATTTGGGGGATTTAGACAGACATGATTTTTGAAATTGGAAAATTAAAAGTGGCACTAACAAAGAATGAGGAATTCAGAACTCTGATCAAAATATATAAATTAAAGGAGGCGATTAAATTGTTTTCAGGTGTCCGTAGCTGCCATCTAAAGTGATGGGAGCTATTAGATTGTTTGGGCGACCAGCCCAGCGCTGGTCATTAAGGCCACATTCTCTCGCCCAAATGCAAGGCATTAGCCGCATAAAGTTGTTTTTCCTGTGCCAAGTGCCAGGCACGCAGCTTCAGGGCTGGGTGCCCAAAACAAATAAATAGCTCCTGGTCACTTCAGACAAGAGCTACGGACACCCAAAACAACTGAATTGCCCCCACAGACTTTAAAGGGGGTTGGGTATGATATCCCAGCTGTCAGGATGCCACTGTTCAGAATACCAACAGCGGCATTCCGACAGCCAGATCCATTGAAACGCAAGTTAAGTTTTTTCCCTACCCTAACTCTCCCTCCCCGGTGCCTAACCCTAACCCTTCCCCTAATGTCTAATCCCGCTACCTAACGCTTCCCTCCCCGTGCACCCCAATACTTACCATCCGGGATGCCGACGGTCGGGATACTGGTGCCGGGATCCCGACCTGACGGTATTTCGGCACTGGTATTTAGACTGTCGGCATCCCGCACGCCGGGATACCGACTATTTAAGGGTTAAGGTAGTTTACTCACCTCTGTCGGGATCTCCGCTGTTCGGCCTGCGGCGTCGGGATTTCGACCGCCGGGCTCTCGTCCGGCGGTCATTCATACGGATCCCTGACAAGCATATGCTAAAGCATCGGTGCACTAAACCTCAATGGGGCGATTCAATTCTTTTATCAGGTGTCTTAACTAATAGTCTACCTAACTGGTGACTGAAGGAGCAATTCAAATTTACTCCGCACAGGTGTGCATAGCCGTGGGTAGACATTTCTGCTCGCAGCCTCCTTATATGAGCGAGAAGTCGGCACTTGAGGTTGTGGAAAAAATGCTGTAAAGTAAGAATGCTTTAGCTTTCTTGCTAGGCTGTTTTAGCGGGGGCGCTGCACCACGCCCTGCCCGATTTCAAAAGATATCTATTCACAGAGAGGAGAGAGCTTGGGGGTAGCCAGGCATGTCCATAAGTGCCAGGCATGGCCCCAACATTGATGACAAGGGAGCGCATCTTAAAGACACACACCCTTTTAGGGCATGCACGCCACAGTGCCCTTTCTTCGGTCCGGCGCCAGGCCTAGAGTGAAAATATGAGATATGGTAAGAACTTACCCTTGTTATCTCTATTTCTACGAAGTCCATAGGGTTCCACAGGATACCTTGGGGTATAGGTGTGACGTCAGTCGCAGGGCACCAAAGAGTTAAGCTTTCAGCCTCCCAGGATGCACTAGGTCCCCCTCCCATACCCCGCCCCCGGGCCAAGGCACCTCAGTTAGTTACCAAGCCATAGGCCGGAGGAGGAGAAGGAAGAGAGAGAACAAAGATCTGGACACATACAAGAATCACATTCTCACCAGAGGGAGACGGAAAACCGGTGACCAGAGCAAAGCCCATCTGCAGCACAGGTGCGACAGGGCGGGAGTCCTGTGGAACCCTATGGACTTCGTAGAAATAGAGATAACAAGGGTAAGTTCTTACCATATCTCATATTTTCTACTTCAGGGTCCATAGGGTATCCACAGGATACCTTGGGGATGTCCCAAAGCAGTATCCTTTAAGGGTGGGGACGCTCCTGTGCAGAAAGGAGAATCCGCCGCCCGAAGGAAGCATCCTGAGAGGCGAAGGTGTCAAACCTGTAATACCTCACGAAGGTATGGACAGAAGACCACGTAGCAGCCTTGCAGATCTGAACTGCCGAGGCACCACGTCGAGCTGCCCACGAAGGACCCACAGACCTAGTGGAATGAGCCTTCAGAGAAGGAGGGACCGGTAGGCCTTCATGAAGATAAGCTTCAGAAATAGCCATACGGATCCAGGCTGCCAAAGTTTGCTTTGAAGCAGGCCAACCCTTTTTACGGAAGCCATAGAGGACAAACAAAGCGTCCGACTTCCTAAACGAAGAAGTGCGGTCAACATAAGTCCTTAAGGCCCGCACAACATCCAAAGAGGCCTCACCCACGGAAAGACCCGGTGAGTTAAAGGCCGGAACAACTATTTCCTCTTTAACATGAAACTGGGAAACAACTTTGGGAAGAAACTCAGGCCGAGTGCGGAGCACTGCCCTGTTCCCATAAAAAACCAAGAAAGGGGGTCTACAAGAAAGAGCCCCTAACTCAGAAACACGTCTGGCCGAAGCAATGGCCAGAAGGAAAACAGTCTTAGCTGTTAGCCATTTAAGATCCACTGAGCCCAGTGGTTCAAACGGCGGTCCTTGGAGAGCCCTCAGGACCACAGCCAAATCCCAAGGCGCCACAGGTGGAACAAAGGGCGGCTGAATGCGGAGAACACCCTGCATAAAGGTGCGCACATCCGGGATTGTAGCAATCCTACGGTGAAACCAGACAGATAGGGCCGAAACCTGTACCTTCAAAGAAGCAAGGCGAAGCCCATGATCTAGTCCCGCTTGCAGGAAGGCGAGAATCCGAGACAGACGAAACTCCCGCGGTGCATAACCTCTCGGTCGACACCACTGGAAGAACGTATGCCACACGCGATGGTATATCCTCGCGGAAGACGGTTTCCGAGCTCGTAACATGGTACGCACCACAGAGCTGGAAAACCCCCGGGACCTCAGCATGGCCGTCTCAACAGCCACGCCGTCAAAGACAGCCGAGTCAGGTCCGGGTGAAGGCAAGGACCCTGAGACAGAAGGTCCGGTCGTAGCGGCAACCGCAGAGGAATGTCCACGGACAGACCCTGAAGGTCTGAGAACCAGTGCCGTCTGGGCCACGCGGGAGCTATCAACAGGAGCGTCCCTCCTTCCTGTTTGAATTTCCGGATTACCCGTGGAAGAAGGGAGACCGGAGGGAACAGGTATGCGAACCGGAACGTCCACCGGACGGACAGAGCATCCACCAGAGACGCCCCTTCGTCTCTTGTGCGAGACCCGTACACCGGCAACTTGTTGTTGTGCCGGGACGCCATGAGGTCGATTTCTGGAAGACCCCACCTGTCCACCAGTAGTTGAAAAACGTCCGGGTGCAGGGACCATTCCCCCGGATGAACGTCCTGGCGACTTAGAAAGTCCGCCTCCCAATTTAGCACTCCCGGGATGAAGACCGCTGATATGGCCGGAAGATTGCGCTCCGCCCAAACCAGGATCCGAGAGACCTCTACGAGAGCCGCCCGACTGCGAGTTCCTCCTTGCCTGTTTATGTAGGCCACGGTGGTAGCGTTGTCCGACTGGACCTGCACCGGGCGACCCTGGAGAAACTGCTGTGCCTGCTGGAGAGCATTGAAGACCGCACGGAGTTCCAAGATATTTATTGGAAGCTCCGCTTCTGTCGGCGTCCACCTGCCCTGGAACAAGTGTGGACCCGAAACTGCTCCCCAGCCCCGAAGACTGGCGTCCGTTGTCAACAGGACCCAATTTGGAACCCAGAACGGACGTCCCTTGTTGAGGTGGGTCGTCTGTAACCACCACGCAAGGGACAGGCGAACCTCCTGGGTGAGCACAATCGTCTGGGACTTCAAAGACTGAGGCAGCCCGTTCCACTTGGACAGGATCAGGTGCTGCAGAGGTCTGGAGTGAAACTGGGCGTATTCCACCATGTCGAACACCGACACCATGGAGCCCAGTAACCTCATCGCCGAGTGTAAGGACACCCGGCGGTTGTGCAGGCAACTGCGCACCCTTGACTGTAAAGCAGAGATCTTGTCCTCCGTCACGAAGATCCTTTGCTGTCCCGAGTCCAATAAGGCTCCAAGATGCAGAATCCTCCGAGACGGGATTAGAGTGGACTTCTGCCAGTTGATTAGCCAGCCGTGCCGTTGCAGCAGTGCAATGGTCAGGTCCAAGTGGCGTAACAGGAGCTCTGGAGATCCTGCCACCAATAACAGGTCGTCCAAATACGGCAACATGCGGACTCCCTGCAGCCGCAGAGAAGCCGCCATGACCGCCATCACCTTGGTGAAAACACGTGGTGCTGTTGCCAGGCCAAAAGGTAACGCCCGAAACTGGAAGTGGTCGCTGCGGATTGCAAACCTGAGGAACTGTTGATGGCGCCAAAGAATAGGGACATGCAGGTAAGCGTCCTGTATGTCCAATGACACCAAGTAGTCCCCAGGTTCCAGCGCCAGAATGATGGACCGTAGGGTCTCCATCCGAAACTTCGGGACCCGCAAAGACTTGTTGAGTGCTTTGAGGTTGAGAATCGGACGATATGACCCATTGGGTTTCTGTACCAAAAATAGATTTGAATAGAAACCCTGGCCCCTCTGGGAGAATGGAACCGCCACTATAACTCCAGCCTGGAGCATAGTGTGCAATACCTTCCGCAGCTCCGTAGCCTTGTTCCGGTCTGATGGGAGACCCGTGGTGAAGAAGCGAGCCGGGGGTCTGTGCCGGAAGGAGAGGGCGTATCCGTGGGAAACCACCTCCAGAACCCAAGTGTCTGTCGTAGTGGTCGACCAACACTGGGCGAACTGTAGCAGGCGGCCTCCCACCCTGGGATCCCCCAAAGGGAGGCCCGGACCGTCAGGCCGCAGGCTTGTCATCTGGCTTGGGGGCCGGACGTCTGGTACTCCATGCCTGCTTCCGGGGCTTGACCGATTTCTTAGGGCCAGCCTGTCGAGGAAACGACTGTGGTTTGGGCCTGCCCTGGGCCCTAGATGACCGAAAGGACGATGGTCCCGAACCAGAAGGAGCAGCGGCCGACGGGAGACAAGCAGATTTGGCTGCCGCCAGCGTGGCCACAATCTTATCCAGATCCGGACCGAAGAGAACTTCTCCGGTAAACGGCAACGCTTCCAGACCTTTCTTGGAATCTGCGTCCGCCTTCCAGGATCGCAGCCACAAGGTGCGACGAGCAGCTACCGCTGCTGAAGAAATTCTAGACACCAGAGTACTAATGTCTAGAGCCGCCTCGTTGATGTAGGTGGCCGAATCACGGAGATTGCCAATCAACTCCGCCTGATCGGCCGGACAGTCGGATTCAAAAGAAGCCTCTAATGAATCCGCCCAGCGCTCCATCGCTCTGGCAACCCAGCAAATGGCCATAGCCGGCCGTGCTGCCCCCCCTGCAAGGGAATAAGCGGACTTCAGGCAGATTTCTACCTTGCGGTCCGTAGCATCCTTAAGGGAGGACATGGATGGCATCGGCAATGTGGCACTACGGACAAGACGGGTCACGTGAGAATCCACCTGTGGAGGGGATTCCCACTTAGCAAAATAATTATCCGCGAACGGATAAGCCACCGCCAGGCGTCTCTGCGGCTGGTATCTTTTGCCAGGTTGTTTCCACGCCTCCTCTAAATGGTCCACCAACTGACCCGAAAGAGGAAAGACTGTGGCATCGCCCTTCACATCTTTGAAAAAGGCATACTTAGATTTAGCCGCTGGGGGAACTTCGTCCTCAATCACCAAGGCTGTGCGGACCGCCCGAATAAGTCCAGGAATATATACTTTGGACTTAGCATCAGCGTCCTTAGTATGGAGAGGTTCCTGATCGTAAGGATCAAGAATCTCCCCATCATCAGACGTCCCTTCGTCATCCTCATAAGGAGCGGACAGAGACGCCACCGGCCTTTTATGAGGCCGCATCACAGACTCCCCTTGCAACACATCCGACAAGTGCTGTACAGAACTCGTCAGGGAGTTAACCCACGCTGGCTCCTGAGAACCCGGGAGCGGGGAAATAGGGAGACTGTGGGGTACCACCAATTGTCGTGGGAACCCCTGCATGGGTGACGACACCACAGACTGCTGGGACAAACCCATCGGAGTAAACGCGGGCTGCGGAGCTAACTGGCCCACTAAAGCTGTTAACGCCTGAGCGAAACAAGCCCAGGGCGGCTCCTGTACCGGTGCTGTAACCGTAATAGGCCGCGCCATGGACAAACACTGCCGGCAAAGGCCCTCCGCGCTACCCTCCCCCTCCGCTAACGGTACTTTGCACGTGGTACACTGTAGCCGGAGGGGAAAATCACTTTCAGACATGATGGCACCACGTATGTGACCTCTCTCACCAATTAAGTATTAAATAGGCGAGAGACCACCCTGCAGCACCGCACCGCAAGGGCTTTAGCAGAAGAACAGGGACAGTAATAAAGCTGACAGTTTAGAGAAGAAAAGTTACAGGCAGCAGCGCTAGCACAGTCACATACAATGCAGAGAAATAACAATTCCTGCACTAACAGCGCTGATCACTCAACTACACAGACACAGGGCCTGGTAGGACACAGCGCTGCATACACAGACCTGACCACAGCGGAGGAGAGGTATGCGGGGGGACCCAGACCACGATGCTTCCGTCCAGCGCTTCCAGCAGCGTTCACCATGCGTTCTGGAGAAGATGGCCGCCGAGGAGCAGAGAGGAGGCTGGCCTGGGGGAGGAGCGCTGCCACAGGACCAGTCGGCAGCATGCAGAGAGGGCTGTGTGCAGCGGGGGAGGCGCCGGCTGTGAGACAGGGAAGGCGCGCTCCCCTGGCATGCATTTAACCCCTGGGACTCCGCAGCGCTACCGCTCTGCTGCGGTCCGCTGTCCCAGGGGGTAGTGGAAGCGCAGGTTGGTCGCCTGGCTCCACGCTGCAGCCAGTCCCCAGGGAGCCCCCTGTCTGGGGACTTAGGACCATGTGATCAGCGGGGACCCACCGCGGGACCCCGCTGCTTACCTCTGTCCCCCTTGAATCCGGCCATGGTCCGGAGCATCTGGGGTCACCGCTAGCTGTGACCCCAGACGCCCACCAGCATCCCCGGATCAGTACCGGCGTTCTGGTACCGGCGGGGTGTAGGGAAGACAGCATGGACGTCAGGACTGACTGTCCATGCTGTTCATCCAGATGTGCAGCCACAGCTGCATGAAGAATAAGCTTCAGGGGCTCTTCTAGCCCCCACTCCAACAGGTGCACCCGACTCCGGCCGGGCACCAAACTAAACTGAGGTGCCTTGGCCCGGGGGCGGGGTATGGGAGGGGGACCTAGTGCATCCTGGGAGGCTGAAAGCTTAACTCTTTGGTGCCCTGCGACTGACGTCACACCTATACCCCAAGGTATCCTGTGGATACCCTATGGACCCTGAAGTAGAAAAGAGCAGCGTGTTTAAGGCAGCAAAATGCACCCTACCCTACCTGCCAGCACCCTGCTTAAACAGCCTGCCAGGTGTGCAGTGTTTCGTCCTCATCCGAGGACCGCAGTATTCTGCGGGCTGGGAAAAAAAGCAGTGCAGCGCTCACCGCCAGTGAATAGAAGCGGGGACATGTTCCGCCTTACTAAGGCTCTACCACTGCCGAAGATCGCAACTGCTTCTTATTCACTGGACTGTCTGAATGATTAGCAGTACACAGCCAGGACCAATGACTGCAGCAACTTTGACAGGGTCCACATACAATTGAACCGCTACGATGTTGAACCTTTCAGGCAACACCGGACCAGTCGATATTAGGATGTAGAGTGTATATCCTGGGCACAACTGGCTCATCCTGTGCGCATGTTTATAGCTCTGATCTCTCTGCTCCTAGGAGTCAGCTCCACCATGAGTAAGTCCTGTCCCATCCTTGTTCTTATTGTCAGACTGGCAGTTGGAGGTTGGTATGGACATCGGAAGCCCAGCAACCATTCAGTGCCGGGCTTCCGACATCAAATCCAGCGATGAGATGGCAACTAGCCATCTCAACACAGCCATTCGATGGTATAACCGTCGCGATGGTTATATTTTGCACAGAAGCAGTCATAGTTCACGCATGCACACTTTAGCTGAGCTGCGGCTGACCAAGACTCAAATCTTGAAAGTTTCCCGATGCTAGGAAACGAAACATGTTGAAATCACCTTTACCTACATAGTCCTCCTCACTCCATCTCCATTGTCTGGTCAGCCGCTGAAGAAGCTCCGGCCACATTTCCAATGCGGCAGTTCAACAGCCGGGATCACTCTTAGCCTGGGTACACATGTAAAGATTTTCTGTCCAACCATCCAACTAGTTGATTGGTTGGAATGAAAATCTGGTAACATATGGGAGTAAATGATGATCAGCAATTTGCTCCTAAATGCCAGAAAACAGATGAAAATGGCTGTCAGACAAGTTTGTTAAATGTTTGATCTAAACAATTTTTTCAAACAAATGGACAGTTTTTGTCCATTTTCCGGCATTTGGGAGCAAGTTGCTGATTGTCATTTGCTTTCATACCTTACCAGATTTTCATTCCAACCAATCAACTAGTTGGATGGTTGGACAGAAAATCTTTACGTGTGTACCCAGCCTTACAACACTCCGCGACTCTGTGTCCTCCAAACTTACAGCCGATTTCAACCACCAGCACCCCGTTACGGCATGACTAAATCATGAGCTATCAGCTTGAGAAGAAATCAAGAATGGTAATTATAGCCACACTTGGCTAAAAGTTTTATATCTAAACTTCTGCAGTAATGTTTTAATTGACAAATTGCTGCTTTAACACTATTCTAAATAGAAGGAATTTAGGAGACCGATTTTTGGGCATATGCACTATCCACGCTGGGATGCCAGTTTGGGATATTTTGATATTCATTCACTACTGACAGTGTAAGTATTTTGCCCTAACCGATAATCAACCCAACTACCAACATAGCTTGTTGTGATTTACTGGATGACTTATGCCATGGAATCTATGCACGAAAATAGGAGCTTGTACTAAAAACTAACCTGCTATTCATGTTTTCCTGTCTTCAGATACCATGCACCTAAATTTTCTGGAACAATTTACTGAGCATTTGCTCTTAGAGGATACACCCCCTGCTATATTTCTTGTTTTTAACTGATTTTTTTTTTATATTGAGAATACACTATTTTCTATACATATTGATACATGTATTTATATTCTTTATTATTTTTATTTGATTTTTTTGATTCATGCAGCTGTATTTTATTGAAATTGTGAAATGTATGTATTTCTACTATGCATTATACATTTTAAACATGAAATGTTTATTTTGATCCAAGCCGGTTTGTTTTACTAAATGGGAAGCAGATTATTAGAGTTAAGTACTTTTATTTTGTCTAGTGCAGTGATACTATTGTATCTAGTACCGTAAGTGCGGCACTCTTTCTAGCACCCGCGGGTAATTTTTTTGAACCCAATGCCTTAAAAAAATAGTTGGCCATTAAATTCAAATTGTTGCCACTGATGACGGGGAATTAAATTCCACACTAAAGCCGCACATCCACTAGGCGGCTAGGGAAAGACACAGCGATTATAACATCATAAGTGTACCGTCGTTCCCCATCCCCTGCAGTGCCTACACTGAATGATTAGTCGTTCAGTGCAGACACCCTCCATCATCCCCGAACATGGCCAATCTGTCGTTATCGCAGATTGACCGGCATGTTCGGGTGATGATTGATGTCAGAAATGAGCAGCGAAGAGCGCACATCGCTGGTCGTTTCCGATATTACAGTGCACAATTAATGAGCGATTGCACGATTACGATGTCGTAATCGTGCAATCGCTCATTATTATCGCCTTGTGGATGTGCGGCTTAAGCATTACTTGTTAATAACTATTTGAATACTCCTTTCTGCAAAGTTCAATAGCATTTTAGAGCCTTCCCTAATAGATTCAAAATTAAGATTAATGATAATTTCAGAGAAAGCCAGAGATATATATGATTATAGAGACAAACTAGCCTGGGGAAGATAGTTATTCTCCGGAGAAAGCAAAGTATGAATCTACAGCCATACTATGTGGATCAGGCCAAAAGTTAAAATCAGTTTCTCTACGAGAAAGGCACCTTTCAGATAAGCTACTGTGAAGCCAACTGTGACATTGAAAAAGCTGCAGAGGATAATAATATACATGGTTCAACAATCTAAGGACCTTAATGGGAGGATTGCATGAAGACTTCACTGAATGAAAACAAAAGCTCAAAACACCACAGACATGCCAACAGCGCACAAAGCACCATACACACGCCAACAGCGCACAAAGCACCACCTAGAAGATATACTGCACAGACGTGATAGAAATTGTTGCCATCCAGCGAGTGGATCTTTTTGGCAAGAATATTAAGCTACATATGTTCAGTACCCATCCTCAGGTATGGTGGTGGTAGCGTCAGGGTATCAGGTTTCATCTTGGCAGCAGGGACTGGCAATCATGCCAGTATCAGTGGCACATGAATGGTGCACATTACAGACATCTGCCAAAGAGCTCAAACATGGGGTGGGGGGAGTTTTTGTTTTTAACAAAACAATGAATATAAAAACACTGCAAGAGCAGAGCACCCAGTCAGGGTAAAAAGGGAAGAAAATATATTGTCCTATAGTAGGCAAGACCTCAAACTTCCTGTCCATTGCTGCCCCCAACTAGCCTGACCCAGCTTGAACAATTGTGAATGAATTTGCAGATATTGCTTTATCACAGTATTACATTTTCATATGGACTAATTTATTTACATTGCCGCCTGTAACAGCTGCCGGAAGTACTGACCATGGAATGCATTTTTATTGAAGTGTTGCCAACTCACAGATTTTTTATTACTTCATAGTTAATGGGTGATAATTTGGCAAATGGACAACAGGTGACTCCCAATAAAATTATGACATAAATAGTGTTAACTGCTCTATCCAAATTGGGCCCTGTAGCCTTGGGGGGGCAGCAGCAAGTAGTGTATAACAGCGATCAGGAAATACAGATCATACAACACACTACAACCAAAACCACTAAAACTACGAAGCGTCTCCAATGTTATTACTGACTTCAACGTGACTCAGCACCGTGCTTGAGACTCCTAGCTCCCCCCGCTCCAACACCAATAATCATCCCATTCATTCATTCATTCCCCCCGTGCCTGAGGTACTCACACACACAGGGCAGCGCCGGAACGCATTCAGCTGAGCTCAGCCAGAAGCAGGGCATTACTGACACTGGCGTCACGTGATGATGGAGCGCACCAACCACGCCCACACACCGCTATTACGTCACACTACGGGACATTCCCAGCCCCATCCCAGGGGCCTTCGGAGGACACTGCTGGTAATATCCGGCTCTGGCTGGGGCGGTGTCGGACTGTCACCTGCTTTTCCTGGCTCCCGCAACCCCCTGAGGGTAGTGGATAGATCCCCTTCAGTATTTATACCATGACGTCATCAGAGGTGCTACTGACTAGTTCTCATTTCATAATGGTGTATAAAATAAATTACATCAGTCACTATGATGATTAGCAGCCAGTGGCGTAACTAGGGTATTTGGAGCCCAGGGCAAGTCCCAGTAGTAGACCCCCCCTTTTCAATGCCAAAGACAAACACATAAAAAAAGACCCGAATCCCTGCTCCTGCGTCCGCCGCCTCCGTCCTCCCGGGCTGCCCCGTTTAGCATAATGGGAGAGATGTCATGAGGTCTCTCCCATTACCCACTGTGGGAGCCGGAAGATGGAGCTCATGAGTGAGCTCCAGCACGGCGTCGGCAGTGGGTGCAGCGCAGCAGGAGTCAATGAGAGTCTGTGTGACTCTCATTGGCTTGCTGCCAAAACAAACACTGCCGCCGGGTAGTATGAGTGTACTAGCCGGCAGCCAGGGCCGTAACTAGGGTAGTGCGACCAGTGCCATGGCACAGGGCACCGCAGGGCAGAGGGTGCTGTTTGGGCCTGTCAATTTTCCTGTTTATTATCATTCTCACTTGTAGCTTCCTCTTCTTTTATCCCCAGCATCGCCTGGCCTCCCCTATCTCTTCTTTGGCCCTTCCCCATGAGGCCATGGCCCTTTATCAGGTGCACTATCTTATGTCCCTCTTTAAAAAATGTGTGTGGGGGGAGGGGGGGGCACCAATGCTTTCTCTGGCACAGGGCACCAAAAAGTGTAGTTACGACGCCTGTCCGCACTACACTGACCACCCATGTCCTGGACCACGGTCGGCTGCGCCGCCAGTCCGATGGCGCCCAGAGCAGGAGCCCTGCTTGACAACCCCCTATCCAGTCAGGAAATCGAACTATGCCAATGGAGTGTGTAAACCAGTAACACATTTAGGGCATACTTGCCTACTTTTGAAAAATCATTTCAGGGAGATTGTGAAATCTGCAACTATGAGCGTGGCGATAAAGTGGACGTGTACTGCTACATCCAGTTCGATCATTAAGCATGGTACGCTGGCGGGTAGGGTGTCAGGCATCCTGCATGGCACAGAATATAAAACCCCACTTACCCGTTTTACCTCCGGCTCAAACTGAAGTAAGGGGAGAGGGAGGGGAAAGGAAGGCGGAGGGAGGCGCACAAGAAATGTGAAAATTGACTTCCATCCAAATGTAAACGAGCCCCAAAGCCAGGGCCGGATTAAAGGGGGAGGGGCGACAGGGGGTCACCCCGGGGCCCCCACACAGGGTCAGTGTGACCATGCTGAGAAAAAGTGTGCAGCGGCACCTGTTCACGGATGGGGCCTCAGCTGCCGCGGCTCTGTGTTCTGCGTGCAGCAGCACTGTTAATATCGTGGGCTTTCCGGTAAAGGGGGTGGGGCCTAATGACAACTGTAGCCTGGCCTCGCCCCTCGAAGCCGTGATGACCGGGCTGCTCCTGGAAAAGATTAATTAAAAGGTGGGAAGTATGGTTTATGTATCTAGTAGTGAAAAGCGTGGAGAAGTGGACCAGTGGAGAAGTTGCCCATAGCAACCAATCAGCTCCTACCTATTAGTTTATAAACTGTACTTGATAAATGCTACTTCATAGCTGATTGGTTGCTATGGGCAACTTCTCCACTGGTCCACTTCACGCTTTTCACTGCTTGATACATAAACCCCATTATGCCTTATAACCAATGCAGGTAAATAACACTGATTATACCATTTGAATGTATATATCTGATTTATTTTTCTTTTTTTTCCCCCAAGTATATAACAGCTACATAATGGAGGAAAGATGCAATCGGGAGATTGCTAGACTCTTCAGGGAGTCTGGGAGATTGTTAATATTTTAGGGAGTCAGTTGGTAAGTATGATTTAGGGGCATATTCATCAAGGTGATCAGGTCCATTATACAGCGTTAACAGTAGTTTCTGCATGTTTTGTGTCTCCTTCCCAACCACCATCAGTGCTCCTGAGTGCCTGCTGCCCATTTAATTGCCTTCTGACAAAATTAACTCTAATGAGGTCATGTGAGAGAACTTCAGATTATAAAGTTTAGATTCAATTAAACGCAAAGAGCCGTTCTGAAAAGACACATCGCAGACAGCAACTTTGCTACTTTTTCCTTGCACCCCAAAAAAGGGTACCATAATGGGAAATATGTACACAGTGATGTTCAGGGGCTCATTTTTGTAATTGAATCAACCCCTAAGATGTGCCGTTGGAGACGGCATGTAAATACTAGTAACGGCAGCACATTATAGGTACAACATCACTTCTTTAACCTTGAAATCCCATAGGGGTGCACAGTAAAAGGAACAATGTTTCTCTGCAGTAATAATCCGCAATGTGCGCAGCCGACACATAGGGTGGAGACTGATGCACATGATTACGTTTTCTTGGAATGTGCTTTGTAATATGTAAGAGCCCAATAAAGGATGTTTGTCAATGAAGCCTTATTTTCAATTAGTCGCTCCTTGATTTTGTTTCTGTGTTAAACTTACTTCAGCGTATCCACTTTTAGGGACTAGGGAACAAAGTTACTGGGTACTAAAAAAGTACTTATTTTCACCTCATGGATGCTTACATCAACTAATACACTAAATGGTAAAAGTTGTGCAATAACATACAAAGGAAGCACATAACTATTCAATAATTTTACTGTCATTTCGTGGAAAGTGCATCACATGGTTAGCATTACTGCTACTGCTACATTACTGCTACTTAAGTCATGAGTGCCTTTCCCGACCAACAGGCAGATGTATTATAGAGGCACTTACTCTGCCGCTATAACGCTTCCTGCTTCGACTCTTTACCGAGGCGAAGCAGGAAGCACTAATGATGAGATGTATTAACATCTCATCGGCCAGAGCGGAGGAGTGAAAACTTCCCCCTCTGTCGTTCCCTGCCTAAGCACACAGCTCATCAGCCTAGTGCTGATGCGCTGTGTCTCACTCCCGGCCGGCTGTCCCTGCTGTGGGGATAGGGCATCGCCAGTTGCAGCTGTCGATAGCGATAGCTGCAGCGTGCAATACTGTCAGGCGAACTGACCGTTCATAAATAGCCTTGCCCATAATGACAGCGGCCCAATCATACATGGGGGAGAAGTGGTATCAGGGCACATAAGGTGCGCTGATGCCGCTTCGGCAGTTAATACATCTCCCCCCAAGCCTCTACCTGCTTTTTTCGTTGTATGTTCTCCCGGTGCTTGCATAGATTTCTTCCCATACTCCAAAGACATAACTGTAGGTAAATTTGCTTCCTGAAAAATAAATAACCTTTGTGTATGTGTAGATTATGTAGGAATTATAGATTTTAAACACTGGGGTAGGGACTGATGTGAATGACTATTCTCTTTAAAGCTCTGTGCAATAGGTTTGTGCTATATAAATGTTAATAAATAATATGGCAGTCCACTAGTCTAATGCTCCCTGTGCTATGCACGCATTCTGGGGTTTATATACCTAATAGTAGGCACTATCAAGCTGTAGAGTCTCTCCACTTTTAGTGGACCCATTCCCTCCAGTTACCGAAATCGCATAGAAATAGTGTGGCAGCAATCATTGCTGTGCAGGCACACACAATTCTTACACAAGTCAGCCACATTTTTATTTTATTGAAACCCATTTGGTGCTCCAAACCTAATGCTGGCTATACACTAGTGCGATTTCGGGCCAATTGCCCGATTTTAGACACGTTGTACGATGAATCGTGTGGAAATAGTTTAGTATTTAGGTAGGATCCGATCCGATGCGCGCTCCTGCCGCTCTTAAAATGTATCGTATGATCAGATGTGCAGCCCATATTATCTATCGTAACCGCATGCAGATCGTGCTGTGTATTTCTGCATGCGATGCATCGTGCGTCCAACCAGCGTCATTTCAGTGAAATTTTGAAGAAGTGTATGTTCTTTCAATGACCTTCCCTCCTAAACTGCAGATCGATCGTATCGTTAGATTATATGTACATTGTGTGTTAATCGTGCTGCCGGGACTGCCAGGGAGTTCAAGGGAAATCGTAAGATGAAGCTTATCTTATGCTGGTCGTACTAGTGTATGGCCAGCATAAGAAACACAGGGCTTTGGGCCCTCTTAAAAAGGAGAAGGGCCCTCAGTCAGATATATAAAAATGATCCTTAGCCAGACCAAAAGGCTAGGGCAAAGGAAAAATGGTGTTGCCTAAAAAAATGAATTACAGTGCATTTGTGCTCAGGGCCTGATTCAGAGCAGCTCGAAAGCGGCCACTCGCTCCCAGCGATGTTCGCACATCTGCGCATGCGTATGGGTCGTAATGCGCATGCGCCAACCAGTCATTGCGGTCGGAAATCGTGCGCTCGCAAAACAGCGAGGGCCTTCTAATTTGAGTGACAGAATGAGGCGTTTGTGGGTGGTAACAGGGGAAGGTGCTTGAGAACGGGGAGTGGAGATCCGAACGCAGGTGGTCAAAACGGGCGTTTAATGGGTGTGCATAATTAACAAAGCAGCGTCATCGACCATGTCACTTGGTTGTCTTTTAGCCTGAACTGCTCGCAGTGATTGCGGGAAGTAAAACCTACCACAAGCACTGCGAGCAGTTCAGACGCCTTTCAATGTACTCGATTAATCTAATAAATAGCGGAGATGACTTATGATGCGAACGGCCAGGAGGCGTCTTTACAAAATAGCGAGCGCATGTTTCGTTAGCTCGCTCAGACATAGAGGCGTCAACAGACCGCAAAGAGTGAGCGCTCAATTTAAATAGCCGGCCCCTTTTTCTGAACGACCGTTTGCAAATAGCGTCCGGCTCTGAATCAGGCCCTCAGTTCACAAGTGCATTTTGGGCACCTCCAAATCAGGGGGCACATTTCACCTCTACCTTTAGCCTTAGGACACTTGTAAGCTCCACAGCATGGTCTTTTATCAATTCAGAAATGTTGATACTCCTGGAGTATCTAAAGCATTTGGTAATGTCCTGGACTGGCCCCTATGATAAAGGGATCTTTGGCTGGAGTCCTGCTAGGATACCATCCGACGTGGTGACGCCAAAATGGCAAAGCAGCTCTGCTATTTTGGTTTCATCCGGTGCGGCCCGTGCACTTGGATAGAAAATAGAGACAGCTAATGCAGGGGTAAAGGGCCAGGATAATACACAGTACACTGTGTTACAACATGTACGCTTGCACAGGTGTGTTTAATCTTTTGCCCCACTGTTCTGTGGAAGGGGACATATTAAAAACTGCAAAGAGGAAGGGTGACCATTTGGCACACATTAAAAAAATGTGGAATTGATTGAAGTAATTAGAACTGAAAATAACACTCACATATTTGCTTTATGTCTTGCCTAAAGAGAATACCAGGCATCCCCTTTACATCATAGCCTCATACTCAGAAATCAAGAATAGAACAAAGCTGACTCCCTACTGTCTGAAGACTAGTTACCTAATAACCACTATATATAATAATTTCAATGTATTGTTACACTGAGAACAGTTAGTAGGCCACACTTTTCAAAAGTGTCATATTCATGCTAAGAAGCTTGAATGTCAACCTAATTATGGAATACTAGCGTAACCCTGACAGCATCTAGGTCAGAGGAACTAACCAAAGGGTAAATACTCTTACCAAGGTTTGATGTTTCAGTGTCTCATCCCAGCTTCAACAGGATGTTACCAGTATTCCACCAAGGGTTGGCTTGGGAAAACTTACCTAGAGGAATTTAGGTTAGTGATTTAATACTCTACTAAACCTTCCAAGATATTTGACACGAGTATTGTTAGGTACTTAATGAAAGCATTAGATATTATACAGGAAATGTTCTTCTGTAACCTGTTAGAAATTAACCATATACGTACATATACACTAATACATTAAACATGCACATGGTAAAATAATAGATTAAAAGGTTAGACTTTTACCTTAACTAGCCTAGCAATTGGGCAATGAATATATTCTAACAGTATCTCTTACCCCAGTCTAGAGCAATGCTAGTAATTGAACACTAAGCCATCCACCTCAACATATATACACAGTTGAGTCACATTATTATTATTATGACCACCAGCTAAAAGCCAGAGTAACTACCGTGTGCAGCACGGACAGCAGCTAGACAGGCTGGGAGTGACTCAATAAGGTGCTAGTAGGTTGGCACAGGTATCTGGAGCCATGCTGACTGCAGTACATCCCACAGCTGCTGGAGGGTGCGTGGTGGAGTATCCATAGAGCGAACACAACGATCGAGGTGGTCCCACTGGATGTTCAATTGGGTTCAAGTCTGGAGAATTACGGAACCAGGGAAGTACTTGGAAGTTCTGGTCGTTCTCGTCCAACCACTGTCGGACATTTCTAGACGTGTGACATGTCGCATTTTCTTGCTGGAAGATCCCATCCGCCTCAGGGAAGATAATCAGCATGTATGGGTGTACATGCTCTGCAAGGATGGATTCATAACCAAATTGGTTGAGGGTGCCTTCCACATGGATGAGTGGGCCCAGAGAATGCCATGAAAACGTTCCCCAGACCATAATGCTGCCAACACCAGCTTGTGTTCTTCCAGCAGTGGCTGCAGGGTGTTTGTTCTCCGATGTTTCTCGCCTGACACGCCAATGTCCATCCATTCAATGAAGCAGAAAATGTGACCCATCAGAGAAGGCAACCCTTCATCAATAAGCGTAGGTCCAATTCCAGTACAGGCGTGAAAATGTAAGCCTTTTCAGCCGATGCACCTTCATTAGCATAGGTGCAGTGACCATCTGTTTGCTTCGGAGCCCCATACACAGCAGAGTTTGCTGAACTGTCATTTTAGACACACGTCTGGTGACCCCCAGGTTCATTTTGATAGTGAGCTGCTTCACTGTAACGTGTCAGTTGGCCCTCATGCACCTTCGTAGCCGACGTTCACCTCTCACATCAATGGAACATGGTGCTCTGCAGTTTCCCCATCGGTTATTCGCAATGGTGCCATTTGTCCAGTCACGATACACCTTCACAGCAGCACACGAACAGTTCACAAAGACCATCGCAACCATCGGGCTTGCGACGAGACCCTTGTGGTAGGGTCTCGTAGCCGCAAGCCGCAGACAGCTTTCGGCTCAAACAGAGCTGAAAGCTCTCCCACTGACATCACTTGTGATGTAAGTGAGGCCGCCCCCAGACGGTAGGCATTCTCATGGGAACACCTCCGTCTGGGCTGCCACCCCCAGGCCCGCCCACCAAAGGGGGCGTGCTGTCACTCAACATCAACAGCACGTCCCCTTTGGTGCGACACACGGAGCGACGGATTGCCCGTCTCTATCTGGGTCTCGCGCATGCGCACGACAGCCGGCTCCGTCGTGCGCATGCGCTCTGGGCCACCATCGACCTGGTTGCGAGTGCTCAGCGCTTGCGACCGGGTCTGAATCAGGCCCAGAGTGAGAAATAGCACTTATCTGTGAACCTGGACAAACCATATTGCAATGCAAGGGGTGTAAATACATAATTTTTTCTGCATGTGGGGTAATACTGGCTGCTTTTGAATGTAGCCTACAAATACTGCACAGCTTTATTATTACTCTACAATTTACATGCCAGTTTGGACATCTCCCTCCCAAATCTAAATCTCTCAGTCCACAGGACCCCAAACAGTTCACAGGTGTATGCATTACTCCCGACAAATTTTAAAAGATCCATAGGTGGCACTAATTATTTCACTTATGATTCTGTGAAGAAACCTGGAAAACATGCACTGTTTAGGATCCTGAGAACAGAGGGCCTGATTCAGACCTGCTCATGAGCGCTCGCAAGTGGGTCGATGTTGCCCAAGTGCGCATGCGCACAACGGAGGCAGCTCCGTCGTGCGCATGCGCGAGACCCGAATAACGACGGCCAAGCCGTCGTTATGGGTCTCGCACCAAAGGGGGCGTGCTATCGATTGTGATTGACAGCAGGCCACCTTTGGTAGGCGTGCAGGGGGCGTGGCTGCCCAGACGGAGGCGTTCCCATGGGAACGCCTACCGTCTGGGGCCAGCCCCACTGACATCACTAGTGATGTCAGTGGGAGTGGTTTTGGCTCTGATAGAGCCAAAAGCACTCCAGGGCTTGTGGCAGCGAGACCCTACCGCAAGGGTCTCGTCGCAAGCCAAATGGTCGCGATGGTCTTGACCTTGGCAAGTACAAAAAATCTTATTTTCCCCACCCATCTGGGGGGCACTCTTGACCATGGGAATATACAAAAGCTGCCCCTATGGGAGGGTATGTTCAGACTTGGCTGGCCCCAATACATTGCATCCAGAGATGCTTCCATTTGCATGTAAAGCCATTAAATATATACAATTTGGTGAATGCATGAACAGAGGACCATGTAGTTGCTCTACATAGCTACTCTGCGGAAGCTCCATGCGGCACTGCCCACATATTTCCAACCGAGCGAGTGGAATGAGCGGAGATTCTAGCTGGGATAGGTCACTCAGTCTCATATGCCTGCCGAATTGAGGCCCTACTCCAACCACATCTAACAGCTGACCATGATCTATTGTTGTGCTTGATTAAGTAAAGGTCGGTATAAATAAAAAAGAAAAAAAAATTACTGATTAAGATAAAATGCTGACAATACTTTAGGCAGAAAGGAACGTAGTGTATGTAATACTGTCCTTTCTTCGTGAATAGCCAGAAACGGCAGTCTACAATATAAAGATCCTCATTTTGTCTAGCTGACAAAATAGCTACAAAATAAGTTACTCTTCAGGTCCACCTCCTGCAAAGGTTTAAAAGAAAGGTAACTAAATCTGAACTACAAAATCCAAAAAAATCTTTAAGATACTGGCTTCAAAAGCCATGCCATTAAATTTAACCGATGGATGTCCTGACAAACAATTAGCCCCTGAAACAACAGGTCTTGTTAAAGTCTTCTTCAATGTGTTTAGAACCGCTCTTAGATCTAGTACATTGATTGGAAACCTTGTTTCCTCTCTGGACCAGAGTCCCTGAAATTCAGTAGAACTGTTCTCCATCGCTGGAGACTGGCATAGGTCATGACAACCAACCCTAGATGAGGAAACTCCTGTCCTTGTTCAAGGTTTCTGACCAGGTCCACCATTTTTTAGACTGTCTCTGGTGAAAGGATGATGAATTGACCTAATAGTCAATGGTTGGAATGCAACCTAGATTTTAGAATGTTTAATTGGAGCATCGTGGAATGCAGACTTGCATACTAGACTGTTTACAACAAGAACACTATTGTATGAGGTAACTAGGAAAGATGGACTTCTGACCTGCAAAAATCTTCAAACTAGTTTCCGAATGTCTCTGATCTACTCTGATGGCAAGAAGACCATAAGCTAGTAGAGTATTGAACACAAGGACTAAAAATATGATGCACTGACTGGGAATCATTGTGGATATTTAGCAATTTATTACCCAACTATGGGACTGTAAGACATCCAATGCCCTTAGCAGATCTGCCTGAATAGCATCTTTTGAGTTTGCTTTGAAAAACAAAGTCTAAATAGGGAACAATCCTAAGTCCTATAGATCATAGGAGGCTTGCCAAGACCTTTATAAAAATTTGAAGGCCTGTGGCTAATCCTAAAGGAAAAGCCCTGAATTGAAAAGATCTTCCTTCCACCACAAATCTTAATACATTGTGGTCTTCCCAAATGGGCACATGAGTGTAGGCATCTGCTGTCCATACATTCTATAAATTCATTTATCTTTGTGTTTAGGACTGTTCTTTCAGATTCCATCCTGAATCTGTCTACCTGCAATCCTGTAATTAAGTCATTTAAGTTTAAAATGGGTCTGTGACTCCTATCTGGTTTTTAGACTGAAAACAGGTTGGAATAAAATTCTGTTTGACAACAACTACCAAACTCAAAAGACCCGTAATTGCTTGGTGTAAGGAGAACCGAAAAGACTGAGAATGTAACCTCTTTCTATTAAAACCTGTCACCCATCTTTGCAAAGGATCTTCTCTACTGGTCCCTGAGTGACAGAAAACAGACATCCACCAGAGATAATTTGGTAGTATGGCCTGCCAGTCAAGCTATCTTATCCTAGAGCCTAGGCACCTTTTTCCCTGGCTCTTTCCTACTCATTGTACATTATCTTCCACTACCTGCAAAACCTCAGAACAAAGGTGCCTATACCATGGCTCGAAAGAATGTAGATGACCGCCTCTGTTTAAAGCAGGGGTTGCTAATCAGTCAGAGGCAAAGAGCCAAAAAATATCTGTAGTCAAGCTAAAGAGCCGACAGCATGCGCGCAAAAATGGGGCGTAACCTAGCTGTCACAAGGCCACGCCCTGATTTTGTGTGCGTGCCTTTGGTATGACATTTGCAGAAGCATGACCATGTGTCAAACCCCCGATTTTAGTCACACTGGGGGGCGTGTCCAGCACATTGAAAATTCTGTATTTGTGCACCTTAGCCAGTGCCCCCTGAATTTGTGCCCCTTAGGAGTGCCCCCAGCCCATTATTTACATGACCACGCTGGCTTTTGCTCTGGCTCCTGTTGTCTCTGACTGGATTTAACTTGATCCAGCAGGCCCGCAGGGCAGGCTCCTCCCATCACGGGTGACATCATGACATCACCCGCACACTGCAACGCTTTGAACGTTGGCCTCTGAAGCGATCAAAGGCTTCTTTAGCCTCTGATCACTTCAGAGGCCAGCGTTCACAGTTCCGAGGGGGGGAGCCGCATCACAAAACCTAAAGAGCCGCGGGTTGGCCACCCCTGGTTTAAATGGACAAAAGGACCGAATCTTAAAACATTTTCTTGTAGGTAAACAAAGAATTTTCCTCACATGGTCTCTGAAATTCTCTACTGGACCAAACAAAAACCTTCCTTCAAAAGGTAAAGATTTTACCCAAAGAATGTCTCTAGCCACAACCACTAACCCAGAAATATTTGACTGTAATACAGACATATCTAAATGGCTTCTCCCAATCTGCTCCTCTGCAATAGATAACTGAGATTTAGAAGATCAGCCCACCTTTTCCATTGCCTTAGCTACCTAAGCTGAAGCAATATTAGGCCTTAAAGTTGCCCCTGTAGCTACATAAATAGATTAAAAAAACGGTGTGAACACCCTTTTTTAAAGAGGCCCCATCCGGAAAAGGTAAAGCCATGGCCTTAAATAAATGTGTTACAGGATCATCCCACACGTGGTAATTGTTCTCTAAGTTATCTTTCAGTAACTGGATACATAGAAGGCAACCTGAGTGGAATCTGAACCATATCAGGATTAAGCCATGGTTCAGCTACCAATTCTGACAGTTGTGAAGATTAAAAAAAAAAAAAAAAATCTGTTATTCACTCAAACTTTTGGTTCTAAATAAATCGTCACAGGGAGTCTCCGAATTTTCATTATCTCCAAGGTCCAAGACCTGACGCACTGCTTTAACCAGTCATCCACACTGTGAACGCCTCTTCTTTTTTTTTAAAATTATTATAAAGGATACTGGATCTTGAAAAACACCGGGAAGATTTTGGTTTTTAATCTTCCAAGAAAACCCGGGACAAATGCTCCATAAAGCTGTCTCATACGCATCTTATGGTGCATACACACGGTCAGATTTTGTGTCAGATCTGAACGATAACAATTTTAAAAATCATTCATATCTGAAAAAAAATCTGACATGTGAGCCTGCAATGATGAACGATGCGCGTTCCCGCATGTCAGATAACGATATCTGACATCTGACGTGTTTGCAGTCAGATTTGGGCGATTCCATTCATTTTAATACTGTCTGAAATCGTTCAAATCGTTGGTAAAAATCGTTCAATCGTTCATCTGACTGATCTGACCGTGTATATGCACCATTAGGCCCAGCTGAAGACAATTTCACTAGTGAAGAGGATGTCCTTTCAACACCTACAGGAGTCCACTCCATAACCTTGGCCCAAGACGGTGTTTCCGAGGACACTAAGGTTCTAGAACACCCTTAAGAAAAAGCTTCTGCTTGTGTACCAACTTGGATGAAACCAACTGAGTATCAGTTACTTTATTACACTGGCTGGACACAAAAGTAGGAAGTTCCTCTCACATATCTAAAGCTATGGAAAAGCCTAAAGACCTAGGGGGTCATTCAGACCCGCTCGCGAGCAGCAGTACGCTCGCAAGCGGGTCGATGTTCCCCACTGCGCATGCGCACGACGGAGGGAGCTCCGTCGTGCGCATGCGCGAGACCCGGGGAGCGACGGGCTTTCCATCGCTCCGGGTCTCGCACCAAAGGGGGCATGCTGTCGATGTTGATTGACAGCACGCCCCCTTTGGTGGGCGTGCCTGCCAGACGGAGGCGTTCCCATGGGAACGCCTACCGTCTGAAGCCGGCCCCACTGACATCGCTAGTGATGTCAGTGGGAGTGATTTTGGCTCTGATAGAGCCAAAATCACTCCAGGGCTTGTGGCAGGGAGACCCTACCGCAGGGTCTCCGTCGCAAGTCCGATGGTCGCGATGGTCAAGACCATCGCGACCATCTTTTTGGCCGCTCGCATATGCTGTGGGTGGTCACCCACAGCTATACGAGCGGCCAGGAGGCCGCTCCATTTTCATGGAGGAGGGCCCTGATTCAGAGCGAGCGCTCTGGTCAGAGCGTCCGGCTCTGAATCAGGCCCCTAGTCCAAGCTGGTTCTCCCCCTGGACCGGCGAGGACCTCAGCAATCAGTTGCAGATCACGAGAGTCCTCACAAGCAGCAAGATGAGCGTCCCCGCCAGGTAATTTAGACTGGCAATGAGTACAAGAATTATGTGAACTAGTCCCCCCCCGACCCCCATGTTTACACTCGGGAGTAATACCTTTATCAGACATTGTAAAATAAATCAAAGGAGGAGAACATATTACAAAACAAAGCCCTGAGTAATTACACAGCACACATACAGAGAAAGTACAATATATACCTGAACAGAAAGATGACTTGTCAGATGCTTATCCCAGGCTTCCAGCCACATGGAGTCCCTCAGAGGAGTGGGAAGAGAGGAGCTTCACAGCAGTCATCACTTGTTCCTCATTTCAGGTGTTGGACTGCACCACCTGCTGCATCTCCAGGCTGACTGATTGTCAGCCTAACCTCAGTGCAGGACCTTTTTGGTTAAAGGTATCTCTTCTCACTACACTAACCCTTTCATTAGGATTGAGAGCCCATTGACCTGGAACAAACCACCCCTCTTTCACCAGACAGAGGGGCCTAGTCGGATTCTACTTCCTGCGGCTGACATCCACAATGGCCAGCAGCTAACTAGAACATAAAGAGCACACTCATAGTGCTACAGAGTTTCAGTGGAAAAAAGGTTAACCTATTAAGGGCTAGCACCACAACACTCTCTAACCCCAAAGACGTGTCCCCCAGATGAATGAAGGAGAAATCCATTAGCTGCTCGAATTAATAGGTCTGTTTGGACATAACTTCCTTATACAGTTCTTGTCTCTAACCACCAGCCCCTTCTCTATAAAAAAAAAAAGGGGGGAAGGGAACGTTACAATTTGTTATCAGCAGTTTTTCAAGAGTTTAGCTCAATGTCAATTTTGTGCTACCAATATAGTGGTAACGCCACAAATTAATTCTCACCATATTTAATTTTAGTTATTGTATGTAGCGATGCATTTTACTAGGGAAATATACACTCTCCTCTCATTCTCCAAAGAGTAAATCTTCCCCCAACACCTATGGAGAAAAGGGAAAAAAAAAATCAAATCTAGATTACACATCATAACTGGCAGTTCAGTTACACAAATATTATGTATCTGAACTAGCTGCAAGGCAGACTATGTACTTTACATATTAAAAGTAGAGATGCGCAGTTTCGGCTTTATTCAGTTTTTATCGCAAAGTTCGGATTTCTCTTATTTGCTATCCAAAACTCGTGACAGACGGATAGCCAATATGATGCAGTTTTTGAGATCTGAACATATCCAAGTAAAACCGAACCGCACATCTCTAATTAAAAGACTAATCTAGAAACCCAAAGTAATTCTGCAAGATACCTGAATATCTACTTTGCACCATCTAGTGGTTTCTCAGCACACTGCATCACATTATTTGGTAACGTACCCAGTACAGCTGGTGGTTAGGAGGGTGAAGCTTCATTCAACATCTAACCCAGAATGTGAGAAAGCCAGAGCTTAGAAGTAGCTGACTAGATTCACAAAAATATATATATTGTGATAGAAGCACTGGAGAAGTTAGGGATGGCGTGTATATGTATCTCAGATTCCTGTAATATGTATCTTAACCCCCAGGAAGAGTCTGTTTTACAAACAGATCTGAGTGCCGGCTTTAGGTAAAAGCCGGAGAATGGGGCCTGGGGGTGTGAGAGAGAAGGGAGGGCTCCATCCACAAGGCCGCTTCAGGTGTTGGGCTTTTCAGCCTGAGACCAGGCAAATTAATGTTTACACCTGGAAGTGGCTCATAAGAGCTGTGTAGAGTTTTGATGTAGTGTCACACACCCTGGGGAGAACAGACACTGTGGTTTTGTTCTGAGACACTGTGACACTGGTATGTACTGTTTGTGGTAAGGCAGTAGGCCTTGCCACATGTACAGAGGGAGTTACCTGTATAGTTAGAGCCCAGACGGGCTAGGGTTTATTTTTATGTTTTGTTTGTTTGTTTGATTATTGGTGTCACACAATAAAAACTGGTGCCGACCAGCTTGCATGAAAATCCACGACTAGTGCTGTTTCCTGGCTGCTGTGTGTAAGGAGGTGTCCACCTATCCCAGGAGAGGGACCCCTATCCTTACTGTGTCACAATATGGTGGAGAATGCGGGCATTGCACACTGGAAATTGCAGCAAGAGGAAAAATTCTACATTTAAAATTTAAAGTGACAGACACCAATTTGTTGTGTTGTATATCAACTCGTGTTCTGTGAAGTCCATGAAGGTGGCGTCGACAGATGCTTAGAGAAGCCAGGTTTTGCTACAAACCTACACCTAAAGACAACATGGAGGACATTGTTAAGGCCTTGCTCCAGTATAACAAAACTCTGCAAGAAGCTATCAAAGCTCAGCAGGAAACAAACAGGACTCAGCAAGTCGCCATAGAGGAAACCCGCCAGGCCATAAAAGAGATGGCACAACACCTAGTAGCCCGGTCTGGAGATGCTACCACTGGACTTCCAATCAACACTCGCTCCATACGGGCCAGTCTCTTTTTGCAAAAGATGGCCAAGAGTGATGATGTGGAAGCGTATCTTACAGCCTTTGAGAGAACCGCAGAGAGGGAGAGTTGGCCCAAGGAACAGTCAGCAAGTCTTGTGGCACCCTTCCTGTCTGGAGAACCACAAAAGGCCTACTATGATTTGTGCCTGGCTGATGCCAAAGATTATGCAAAGCTAAAACGGGAGATCCTGACATGCTTGGGAGTCACTTAATTTGTTCGGGCACAACGAGTCCACCGCTGGGAGTTCCAAATGGAAAAGCCTCCATGCTCACAGATGCATGACCTCGTTCAGCTAACCACAAACTGGCTACAGCCCGAGTAGCTGACAGGACTGCAGATCGTGGAAAGAGTCGTGATGGACCGGTATCTGCGATCGCTACCTGCATCTCTGCGCAAGTGGGTGAGCCATGCAGACCCTAACTCCGCAGACCAGTTAGTCGAACTGGTGGAGAGGTATGTGGCGGCTGAGGAACTGTTGAGTGTGATCCACCGAGCCCCGGTTCCGCAACGGCGATCTTCCGTGACTACTGGTTAGACTGTTCCAGGGGAGAAGGGTGTTGTGCGGTGGAATGAACTTAAGATTGTGGGTTTGGAACCTGGGGATAGGCCAGCCAGGCCAGGAAGTTTCTTACCCCATAAGAGACTTGATAATAATGACACAAATGTTACAGATGTAGTGAATTGGGCCATATTGCTGGTCCACTGACCTCTGAACCTATGCAATGTGATACTGCTTATGTCCGTCGCAGTATGTCTTTCTTTGCACAGCCTGCCTGTACTGCTGACCGACAGCCTGAGACAGATAAGCAAATGTGTAAGGTTACTGTAGAAGGCAATTAAGTAGCGGCTCTGTTAGATTCTGGCAGCGTGGTTACACTTATGAGAGCTGAACTGGTGAACCCCTTAAAGCGCAAGGGAAAATCTGTTGGTGTGACCTGAATACATGGGGATACTCTGTATTATATTACTGCGGAAGTGAACGTAGAAACACAGTGTGGTTCCGCTGTAGTCTCTGTGGGTTTGGTGCATGACTTGAAGTATGATATAATGCTGGGGAGAGACTTTGCTCACTTCTGGAAGTTGTGGGAAAGCCGATTTATTACCGAAGTAAATAACCCCGACCCATTTGAGAAGGTTGCTGATGCAGTAGCAGGGGAAGTTTCTTCCGAGTTTGAGAAGTTCCCCTTTTCTAGCGTGACTGGTGAACCAGAATGAGGTGGGAAGTATTGTTAAACCAGATAATCGGCTGTCTGATCTTGAGGACAGAAAAGAGATCTTTGCAGTGGAGCAGTTAAATGACCCTACTCTGGTAAAAGCCAGGGGAAATGTAAAAATGATTGGTGGAAAATCCATAGACCCTGATAGTACGTTGTCATGTCCTCACATGGCAGTATGCCAGGATTTTTGTACGAGAGACATCCAAAGGGATTACCTGACATTACCAAGGAGACATGGAAGGGGCAGTCCAGTCCCTATAAAACTGTCATTGCGCCTAGGAAAAGAAAGCCAGAACAGTTGTACCATGTAAATCCTATCAAACCTTGGAAGGATAGAGTAGCTCTGTCAGTCGTCCCGGCCCCTCCAGTAAACTTAGGGCCTTTGCAGGGCCGCAACTAGGTGGGGCTAGAGGTGCACATGCACCAGGTGCGCCGCTGCACCCGATGCCAGTGTGTATGTGGCACTACGGGGGCATTAACAGGGGGCACTACAGTGGCATTACTTACAGGGGCATTACCAGGGGGCTCTAATGGGGCATAATCAGGGGGCACAACAGTTGGCATTACCAGGGGGCTCTACAGGAGGACTGCAGTGGCATTACTTACAGGGGCACTGCAGGTGGCATTACCAGGGGGCTCTACAGGGGCATTGCTAGGGGGCATTACTATTTGGTCACTACAGGGGCATTACTATGGGGACATAACCATATGGCCACTAGTACAGGGGCATTACTATAGGTGCACTGCTGAAGAGGGCATTACTATGGGGGAACGCCAAATTACTGTCTTGCCCCGGGTGACAAAAACCCTAGTTTCGGCCCTGGCCTTTGGTTCCTGAAGTGACAATAGCTAAAACCCTGTCAACCGTTCAACATCAGGAAGTTAAAGAATTTCTTATCAGAAATTGGGTTTTGTTCTCATATGTACCGGGCAAAACCACAGTGATTAAACATGACATAATCACTGACCCAGGGGTGAAGATTAACCTAAAGCCCTGTAGGTTACCAGAAGCCCAAAGAGATTCAGTGTCTAAAGAAATAAAAAAAATGTTGGAACTGGGTGTAATTGAAAAATCGCATAGTGAGTGGTCAAGTCCCATTGTGCTCACACCAAAGCCTGACGGGAGTGTACGCTTCGGCAACGATTGTCGAAAATTGAACAGTGTGTCAAAGTACGATGCCTACCCAATGCCAAGGGTGGATGAGCTAGTTGAAAGGCTAGGAACAGCCAGGTATTTAACCACACTAGATATCCAAAGAGTATTGGCAAGTGCCGGTAACTGAGAATGCCAAAGAAAAAAACAGCTTTCTGACACCAGAAGGGTTGTTCCAATATAAGATGTTGCCCTTTGGGTTACGTGGGGCACCAGTTACCTTCCAAAGGATGATGGACAGAATTCTAAGACCCCCATAAATGGTATGCTGCTGCTTGTCTAGGTGAGGTAGTCATTCATAGTACTGATTGGCAGTCTCATTTGCCCAGAGTACAGGCAGTGTTGGACCATTGATAGGGCAGGATTGACAGCCAACCCAGAGAAATGTTGCCTAGGGATGGAGGAAGTAAAGTATCTTGGTTACACCATTGGCAGAGGATTTATAAAGCCACAGCTTAATAACAAGGTGGTTCTTGGCTATAAAAAAAATATCAAGCTTGCAGCAGAACACAGGCCAGGAAGCCAGCTGGCCAATACAGATGCTTTGTCACGTGTCCGTTGTTTGGGGGCTGCAGTTGTTCTGCCCACAGGTCGAAACAAAGGGAGGGGATATGTGATAGAAGCACTGGAGAAGTTAGGGATGGCGTGTATATGTATCCCAGATTCCTGTAATATGTATCTTAACCCCCAGGAAGAGTCTGTTTTACAAACAGGATCTGAGTGTCGGCTTTAGGTAAAAGCCGGAGAATGGGGCCTGGGAGCATGGGTGTGAGAGAGAGAAGAGAGGGCTCCATCCACAAGGCCGCTTCAGGTGTTGGGCTTTTCAGCCTGAGACCAGGCTAATTAATGATTACACCTGGAAGTGGCTCATAAGAGCTGTGTAGAGTTTTGACGCAGTGTCTCACACACCCTGGGGAGAACAGACACTGTGGTTTTGTTCTGAGACACTGGTATGTACTATGTTTGTGGTAAGGTAGTATAGGCCCTGCCACATGTAGAGAGGGAGTTACCTGTCTAGTTAGAGCCCAGACGGGCTAGGGTTTATTTTTGTTTTGTTTGATTATTGGTGTCACACAATAAAAACTGGTGCTGACCAGCTTGCATGAAAATCCACGACTAGTACAGTTTCCTGGCTGCTGTGTGTAAGGAGGTGTCCACCTATCCCAGGAGAGGGACCACTATCCCGACTGTGTCACAATATATAAAAAAAAAAAACCACAACATGCAATGTGTAGGCAGCCGATTAGTGATGGGTCAGCACTGTCATGTACCTTGGAACTCACCCGCTGTTTGAGATCATTATAGCAGTAGCTTATGGTTCAGATTTCAACTGCATAATGGAAAAAAAAAAAGCAATTGTTCTATCCTACATACAAATGAGGTTTCAGAAACTCAATTGCACTTTATGGCAATTGTGTGCAATAAAGAAGGACCACTGAGTCCGAAACACATTAAGCAGGTGAATGCTGAGGACTTGGAGGACCAGTCACGTGAGGATTTGCCAAAGAGGGGGCTGTTGTCCAGGACTCGCAATCTCTTGGTTCAGATCGATCTGGTACAAGTGACCCCATGTGATGTGAGGACTTTACTGGCAAAGTTATATGCTTTTATCTTTTAAATAATGTGAGTGCATTGTGTAAATAAATGTATCTTAAATTTCGATTGCAAGCATTGCACTATTCTATATCTCTCTCTTTAATTTGAGAAAACAATTGCTGATAAAGAAATTAAAGTGGAATCCTTCCACGATAGGATAAAGAAGAGTTTAACCCCATGCTAACCAGTTTGGGCCATCGATTACATGTTATTGGATATTTGGAAAAAAAGTAAAGGGGACAATATATCGTTCAGTTGTTCAATTTATCTGCTAATGGATAGGCCCTGAACGATGACAGATGCGCACTCCCGCGGGCCGATAAATTGTGTCTTTCGTCTCTCCAACATGTTGGTCAATTATCGCTTATTGCTGCTAGATATTAGAAATATCTGGCAGTTTATAAGCGGTAAATGACAAACGATATTTTTAATGAAAATTCATAGAAACATGAAAAAAAAAATCCACTCCCTGAATGATGTCATGCGATATCCTTCATCGTTTGCAAAAATCTGTCATTAACATGACAGATTTTATGTCCCCGCAGCCTCAGGAATTTTCAAGGGATAATCTTTTGTCTTTCATCGTTAGAAAAAGATCTGCTAATGGATAAGCCCCTTAAGCAGTTTTTGTTCAACGATTGGCTAGAAATTTGGACCTTATTAATTTGTTACAGCGCCGAGGTGTGACAATTGTGTACGGTGGAGAAAAACACAGAAGTCCTGTGCATGCCTCCTCTGTTTCACTATGGGGTTACTCCAATGCCAGGTAAAAACTACTGAAACGCTTGTGCCTTCGTACACACACCACACATTAACAGATTGTGAAGTACCATTATCAGACATGGGAAGTCATGCCAAAAATATTGTCTAAAATAAGCATGCAATATGCAGACAAAACCCCAAAACTGGAAATGTATACAAAGAAAATACCCAATATTCAAAAATATACAATAAGTTTACAGCCACTATTACAAGGGGTGTGCAATAAATTTCCGGATGTGAAGCACATAGGTCGAGCACACACAATCTGACTGTCTGGTTGTGAACTAATACCAGACTAAAGTTCTTGTGAAATTTCATAGCACAGAACAGTATATAAGCAACACTGCACACCAAAGAAGTAATCTTGTTCACTTCCTTCACAAATTTCTTATGGAGCTCAGCAGAGGCCACTGGAAAGCCATGATCTTCTACGACTACAAGAGTAGTCTGCAACAGGAGAGTTTTGACCTATTGAGAGCTGCTTTTGGGATGGCAGCACCATCCCGAATCACTGTTTGAGTGGTTTGCAATATGGGCATCTCCTTGGGATCCATCTACTCCACAAAAAGATTGGCCTGTGCAAGTTTTCGGCACACTGGAAACCCCATCAGCTGACTTGGGTGTCTTGGAGCTGCAACATGCTGGCCCGATTTGATAACGGTCATTCCAACTCTGTCTGGGAGCTCATCAGCGGTGATGAATCTTGGATCTACAGTTTTAACCCAGGGACCAAAGAGTTGGCCAGTGGACCCCAGATGGAGGTGCGCCAAAACAGACATTCCGACACAAGCGCAGCGTGGCTGTTTTTGTGGCCAGTTTGTGCTGCTGCACAAGTGCTGGAAGCCATTCCCCGGCACTGCCCAAGAACTGACGCTCAAGGGGCCCTTCTCCATCATGACTATGCACCTGCCCACAAGTGGTGGATTTTTTGGCCAATGAATGCATCCAGGAGCTTTGTAGTCCACTGTAAAGTCCCCTGCGACTACATGTACCCACAAACCAAGCGCAAGATGCGTGTGATTCATTTAAGTCATCATAAGGTGCAGTGGAGACCTTCAACCAGCATGTAGAAGACACACCTACAGGTCCAGCTGCTTCACCAAGTGTTTTGAGCGCATAAAGCCGTGCATGGACTTCTCTGGCAAAACAGTGCGTGTATATACATTCACTTTGCAAAAAGTTTTCAGATGCGCGCACTATAACTAGAATATATATATAGATCACATACACACTATAAGGGCACAGTCATGCCCTTATATTAAGGCTGCATCTAAAAAAAATGGATTGGGGGGGCAGGGTGTTCAAGGGGCTACACCTCAAAAGCTATTAGAGGTACGGATCTGAAATTTGGCATGGTCGGGTAGAGCTGTCACTGGGTGCTGCATGCCAAATTTCAGGGCATAAACACAAAAAATTATGATTTGGGAGTAATCTAAGTCTCCAACTGTCACATTTTTCTGACATTCTCAATTAGGATCACTTTTCTGCTGTAGTCTGAGTTTTTTTGGGAAGACAAAACTCAGGGTAGGGATGGAATTTAGACTTGGGGTTTTATTTATTAGGTAGCTATTGTGCCAGGGTACGTGCTTTTGGGGTTCAGGTAAATTAGAAAGTTACAGTTTTTAAACTATTACCTCAAGATGCGCCATTGTAGAGACAGGACTTTACAACTTGTTGCGCAGCCGCAGTATGAGCCTCCAGCAGGTGTAGTAAATGTGGCTTCACTTGCGTGGACAAAGATGGCCATCATTTGCGGGCTTTAGCGGTGGTGGGCTTGGGGAAAAGAAGCTGGTGTTAGCTGCAGCGGGAGCCAGCAGAAAGGCGCTGGGGGGTAGCGGGCATTAGCTGTGGCCAGAACCCGGGGACAGTAGCGGGCTTTAGCGGTGGCGGTGCAGGCAGAAGTGCGGGCGGTGGTGGGGCAGGCGTTAGGACCTGGGGAGGGGAGGTAGCAGCACACAGAATGCAGGCTCGGATCTGGTATATCCATAATACCTGTTTCTGTGTTTAATTAAAAAATAAATGGCGTGCCCCCCCCCCCCCCCAGAAAACAACCAGCACCGGGCTTTGGTGCCCCAGTACTGGTTGTGCTAAATTCAGTGGACAAACAACGTAGGGGTCCGCCGTATTAAGCACAACCAGCACCAGGCATTTCAGAACCAGTCCTGGTTGCCAAAATACGGGGGACAAATGACGTAGGGGTCCCCCGTATAAAGCACAACCAGCACAGGGCTCTGAGCCAGTCCTGGTTCTGGAAATACAGGGGAAAAAAAAATGCATATGGTTCCCCTGTATTTACCAGAACCAGCACCAGACTCCTTCTAGTGGGGGAGGGTGATGCCACAGCCAGGGGAGCCCTTTCACCAGAGCCCCCCAGCCGCAGCATCACCCCTGACCACTAGTCAGCCCGGGCTGGGGATCCCTGGGGAGTTGGCGGCGATATACATACATATACACACACACCAGACTTCGGGTTCACCATTTCCCAGCCTCTGAGTGTTGCCTCATTGGAGCATGTTTTGGATTTGATGGTGACAGGGGATTGGAGTGCCAGGAATGATCGGTGTGATATATATTGTGGCAGTATCACCAGAGGTGGCACTGGTGAGCAGCAGATTCTGTGTGGGGCAAGGGAGATCCTAGAAAAGCATTGTGGGAAGATGTATAATGGCTGCTGTATGACCGGAGCCCAGATGAGGCTGCTGGTGGACACAGCCAGACAGTCCAGGTGGGGCTGCAGTGTGAGTGAAGCAGACCAGGTGGTCATGCTCATACCTGCAAGGAGGCAGGCAGATCCATATACCTCTGACACTGTCCTTGTGAGAGGCAGCAGCCAACAAGCTGAGAAAGCTATACCAGGCCAGGAGGCCAGTGTCCAATCCTGCATGTGGCAGGAAGGACCACAAATCTCAGAGACTGTGAGAGACTTTCATGCAGATTAGCTGCGTCTGTAGAGAGGGTTCAAGTAGTGAGCTAGTGCCCTAAACAAGGGCTAGGTTTGTTTATTATTTTTCTGTTTCCTGATTTCACATGCTGGAACCAAAGCATCACTTATCTTTTTACAACTGGAATGCTACGTGTGGACTCTAATTCTGCACCTACTCACTGCACCACTGACCCCAGTCTACCGAGCTAATTAACCCCAAGTATCACATGTGGTGGAGAATGTGGGCATACAGATTCTACTCAAAAACATCTACGCTGCAGAAAATGTGGAATACGAATGGAAATATGGATGCTTATTGCACTGCATAATCGGACTCTCCTAGAAAGCCAAAAGGAGACTCACTGCACCTGCATAGTGGACTCAACAGTGCAAAGCTCATCAGGTTGGTGAGTGAAGATAAAATCTGTTTTGAAATATTTCATGGAAAAGTTGTATGCATGTCTGAAAACTGTGCTACAAAGTTTGCTTAAAGTTGTGCACTTTCTTCAGCATTGGAAAGGTTAAAAGAAGTTGTGTGGTTTATTCTGTTGAAATCAAGCTCATTAAGACAAGGTGTGTCTAATTATGTGGCCTCAACATTTCTTTTGCAAAGAAAAGAGCAAGTGCTATGTTGATTGCTGGATATTGTAGTTCCACAGAAGTGAAAGCAGGTGCTGTGTTATATTGTGCTGTAAATACAATTGAAAGTCAAGTGTTGGTACAAGTGAAAGAAGAACTGTTTTTTTTTTTTGTTTTTTTTTAAAGAAAAGTGTTTAAAATATAAAGGGACAGACACCCAATTTATTTTGGGGAGAAAAGACTGTGGTTCTAGGCTCTTCATGGTGCTGCCATCTATTCAAGCCGAACTCTGCCTCAGTTCTAAACACACCAGACAACATGGATGACATGGTGAAGGCCTTGCGAATGGCTACAGCAGCTCCGCAAGAAGCCAACAAGCCGCATTGGGCAAAGCTCAAGGCCCAAAAATAAAGTGGTCAGGGTATGGTGCAAGGTCCGTCCAGAAACGACTATGGCCCTGATTCAGACCCACTCGCAAGCGGCTGTCCGCTCGCAAGTGGGTCGATGGTCTGCACTGAGCATGCGCACGACGGAGGGAGCTCCGTCGTGCGCATGCGCCAGACGCGACGAGCGAAAGAAAGTCCTTCGCTCGTTGTGTCTGATCAAAGGGGGCGTGCTGTCGATGTTGATTGACAGCACGCCCCCTTTGGTGGGCGTGCCTCCCTGACGGGGGCGTTCCCATGGGAACGCCTCCCGTCAGAAGCCGGCCCACTGACATCACTAGTGATGTCAGTGGGAGTGATTTTGGCTCTGATAGAGCCAAAATCACTCCGGGGCTTGCGGTTGAAAACCTCAACCGCAGGCTCCGGCTCGCAGTTTCGATGGTCACGACCATCGCGGCCATCAAACTGCACGCTCGTAAAGGCTGTGGGTGGTGACCCACAGCTATACGAGCGTCCAGGAGGACGCTCCATTTTTATGGAGGGCGGCCCTCATTCAGAGCGTGCGCTCTGCTCAGAGCGTACGGCTCTGAATGAGGGCCTATATCAGCCTGGAATAATTTGGCAATATGCGTAAAGTTTTGAATGAAGGTAATGCGTATTTTGCTGGGAAGGTTGATGACTTAATGGAGCAATTAGCTGATGAGAGAAATGTTCATGAACAAGCTGAAAAGAAATTACGGAGTAAATTATCCACTTTGAAAATGGCATTTGAGCAGCAAGAAAGAAAAAAACATGAAGTTCTTAAAGAGACAGACCTTAAATTGGCAGCTATGTCTGAACGCCTTGAGGAAGCTAAAATGTTCCAATCTGTTACAAAGTATGAGAATGATGTGATCCTAGCAAAGAATGACATATTAGAGCAGGATGTTGTGGAATTACAGCAAAAGTGTGTGGTACTTCAGCAGGAAGTAGAAGAATTGAAAGGAGGTGTCCAGAGATATCCGAGTGATGCAGAGCGCGCACAATTGAAAGTGGCGGATCTGGCTCTGGTGTTAAAAGGAAGAGACTCTTTAATTGTGTCCACTCAAGTAAAGCTTAAAGATTGTGATTTGGTGAGAAGTTCTCTGGCTGAAGAGTTCTGTGAAGTAAAAGAGAAGTATCTCCAGATGCTGCAGACTCGAGCTTAGTGGGAAACTGACCGTGAAGGAAAAAAAGATGGAGATGGTCCGTCTTAAAGTCAGCTGTAAAGGAGCAAGTACAAACTCTCCCTTCCAATTTACTTGCAGCTAAAGCAGTTTCAGATTGTCTGATGGAAAGAAATGCATTCCTGGAGGAAAGTTTGCATAAAGCTGCAAAGCGAGAGAGCTTAACCTTGCCCATGGCAGGGCTTGGAAGTTGCAAGAACAGAAGAAGAACTTCGAAAAGTGTCTGCTAAGTGCACAGGACCAGTTGCAAAGATTAAAAGCGGAGAGGAATACCAAAGAACTGGAGTTGCAATGTGTATTAGAAGTGGCAGCGTCTGAAATAGTTGTATCAAAGTTGGGAAATTCCCTAAAAGTCTGTCTTGGAAAAGTGGATGAGAGTCCTTGCAGTGACTTCCAGCTTACACTGATAGCTGAGGGTGTGAAGTCCTCCCAAAGAGCCACGGGTCCAGATGGCAAAACCGTGTCTGAAGTTGATGATAAAAAACTGACGTATACAGATGGTGATCGCATGACCTGTCAAGCAAAGGTACAGAAGTCTATGGAGATAGTGATAGGTTCAAAGGATGAGACTCTCTTGTTGCCATGGATTCAGAGTGATGTGAATGTGACACAATCACACAGCTTTGCAGTGCAAAGCAGAATCTTTAAGAAGGTTAATTCTGAGAGTCTTGTGAAAAATAATACAAAGGTGTGTGAAACAATGCCTTCATGCAAGCAGGATGGAACTTGCAATGCTGCTGAATTTGTCTATGAGGAAGTAGGGAACTATGGGAAAATGTGCCTGAAATCCTTAAAGCTTGACACGCTCAAGAATGAATCTCAAGTGCTTCATATAGAAAGAAAGAAGTATCACAAAGTGAGGAAAAAAGTTAGGAGGAAAATAAATTCTGGAATCTGGATGAGACCCCCCCCAGAGATCGCAAGAGTTTGTATGACCGTGAATGCGGTGGATTTCCCTCATGAAGAGGGACATAGTCATGAGAATGCTTCGTCCCATGTAGCTGAACCCAGGGGTTTCAAGCTGGGGAGGGGGATATGTGGCAGTATCACCAGAGGTGGCACTGGTGAGCAGCAGATTCTGTGTGGGGCAGGGGAGATCCACCCACACAGTCTAGAAAAGCATTGTGGGAAGAGGTATAATGGCTGCCGTATGACCAGAGCCCAGGTAAGGCTGCTGGTGGACACAGCCAGACAGTCCAGGTGGGGCTGCAGTGTGAGTGAAGCAGACCAGGTGGTCATGATCATACCTGCAAGGAGGCAGGCAGATCCATATACCTCTGACACTGTCCTTGTGAGAGGCAGCAGCCAACAAGCTGAGAAAGCTATACCAGGCCAGGAGGCCAGTGTCCAATCCTGCATGTGGCAGGAAGGACCACAAATCTCAGAGACTGTGAGAGACTTTCATGCAGATTAGCTGCGTCTGTAGAGAGGGTTCAAGTAGTGAGCTAGTGCCCTAAACAAGGGCTAGGTTTGTTTATTATTTTTCTGTTTCCTGATTTCAGATGCTGGAAGTAAAGCATCACTTATGTTTATTTAACTGGAATGCTACGTGTGGATTCTAATTCTGCACCTACTCACTGCACCACTGACCCCAGTCCACCAAGCTAATTAACCCCAAGTATCACACACATTATATATATATATATATATATATATATATATATATAAAATATTGTGTGGATGGTCTGGCACATCAGAGCAGCAGGCAGGCTGATCAAACATGGAGTTCCCCACAGAGAAGCAATCAGTCTTTCTAAACTTTGAATCAGTACTTAGCTTGTCTACAGTGCCATCTACAATCATACTATTAGTACACCTTGCACAGCTAATGTCTTACTGGTGGATACAACATTAAACTTGCCTCAAGGCTAGGCATGCACCAGTCCTTTGGGGAAGCGGTGGTCAGTGAAAGATGAATATTGAGGCTCATTATATAGGTTTCTTAGATATGCAAAAAGAAAATAAATCAAAGATAGGAATATGGCATGTCAGAAAAAATATATGAAAGGTGAACTGTGCCTATATTCGCTTCATTTTACCCAACAGATAGTTGATTTTCAAATATGTGTGACCTTAAAAAAAAAAAAAAAAAATTTAAACCATTTTTGTCTGTTTTCCAGAGAGAGAGCTAATGATCAGTTGTCATTTGCTCCCATACACTAACAGATTTTCATTCCAACTAGCCAGACTGGACAGAAAATTGCATAGTGTTTGCCCAGCATATATCTGGTCAGAATACTACTTACTCCTCAGCCACAGGTTAAATTAAGTTTAGACCCTATACTACAAAGCAGTTTTAATTTTGTTACAAGTATCTGAACCTTCCCCTGAGTCACAAACAGAACATTTCTGCAAATCAAGGTAGGCAGTCTGTCGTTTCATGAGCTCCTCTTCCTGTTGCAGGAATGACGCAAGATAGCAAAAATGAGAGTTATGGTACAACTTACCCTTGTTAACTCTATTTCTTCGAAGACCATAGGATCCACAGGGAGACCTTGGGGCATAGATGGTGGTTGAGGACCGGGCACCACGCAGTTAAAGCTTTAGCTCCCAGGATGCATGGTCTATCCCCCGATACCCCACCCGCCCCCGAAACCAGAGGCACACAAGAATCACACTCTCACGGAGAAGGAGACTGGAAACCGGTGACCAGAAACATAGAGCATATGAAGCCAGGTGCGTCAGGAAGGGTGCCCTGTGGACCCTATGGACTTCGAAGAAAGAGTTAACAAAGGTAAGTTTTACCATAACTCATTTTCTTCTTCAGGGTCCATAGAGTTCCACAGGTAGACCTTGGGGATGTCCCAAAGCAGTCCTTTAAGGGTGGGGATGCTCCTGCGCTGAGAGGAGAATCCGGCGCCCAAAGGAAGCATCCTGGCATAGAACATCAGAATGGTATGAACAGAGGACCACGTGGCCGCCTTACAAAGCTGCTTAGCTGAGGCGCCACGGCAGCCTGCCCACGAAGGACCCACAGAGCGAGTAGAATGAGCAGTAACAGTAGTCGGTACAGAAAGGCCTGCCTGCATGTAAGCCTGTGAGATAGTCATGCAAAGCTATCTAGCCAATATTTGTTAGCTAGCCATCCCTTCTTGTGAAATCCACAGAGCACAAATAAGGAATCTGATTTCCGAAGGGAACTGGTACGTTCCACATATATCCTGAAGGCACGGACCACATTCAAGCAGGCCTCACCTGCCAAGAGGTCTGGTGATTGAAAGGCCAAGACTACAATATCCTCATTAATGTGGAAACTAGTAACAGCTTTTGGAAGGAAATCAGGGCGAGTCCAAAGCACAGCCCTGTCCTGGTGGAATATTAGAAATGGGGAGCGACAGGAGAGCACTCCTAATTCTGACACTCTTCTGGCAGACGCTATAGTCTTCGCTGTTAGCCACTTGATTTCCACAGAATCCAAATGGAGGACCCTGGGGGGCACGAAGAACTACTGACAAATCCCAAGAAGCCACTGTAGAGACAAAGGGAGATTGAATCCGGAGGACACCCTGGAGGAAGGTGTGGATATCCGGTATCAGAGCAAGTCTATGCTGGAACCAAATGGACAGAGCAGAGAAATGCACTTTCAGCGAAGCCAGGCAGAGTCCAAGGTCCAATCCAGCTTGAAGGAAGGTAAGGACTCTGAAAATCCTAAACACCTGGGGGTCGTAGCTTCTGGTATGACACCATTGGAAATATGTATGCCACACTCTGTGGTAGATCCGAGCAGAGGCTGGCTTACGCACTCTGAGCATAGTTTTGACTACAGAGCTAGAGAATCCTTTGGACCTCAGGAGGGATGTCTCAAGAGCCACGCCATCAAAGACAGGCAACCCAGGTCCTGGTAAAGGCAAGGACCCTGAGACAACAGGACTGGTCGTTGCAGCAGCAGGAACGGAGTATCGATGGAGAGACTCCGAAGATCTGAGTACCTATGAAGTCTAGGCCAAGCTGGAGCCACCACCAGGACAGTGCCTCCATCTTGTTTGAACTCGAGGAAGAAGGGAGACTGGAGGGAAGAGGTAGGCAAACTGGAAGAATGGATAATGTGTCTGTGACCATTGCCACGTGTCATGACTGTATGTAATTTGTGTGCCCTGGGTAAAGTGTGTGTGTGTACTATTATAATTCCCCTCAAGTATATATGTATATATTTCACGAATGTCTGCTTGCTATGAATTGGGACCATATGCCAAAACTGCATAGCATCACACAACTGAGAACCAAATGGCCAAGTGCTACCTAGCCTTTGTAGACAAAAGAGTGCTTTTGCTCTTCACCCTAGGGGGACCTGTTCCAGGCCTATGCACAGACGATCCGGCTCAGTTTGTAGATTATCAGTTTTCCTGCCATAAACAGACCTTTCCAAGTCAGGGAGATATATGAAGCTTAAGTCCTGGTTTACATCTACACAGATCTGTGTAGAACAAAGGTCAGTGGGTGGGGGCTGCTGGGGGGAAAGGGTGGTTGGGGAACCATAAGAGTTCACTCTTCAATGAAGTAGCTGCGTGCTAGGAGTGCTCCCCTATCTGCAGTCTATGGTGGTCTCCCTTCACACAAATCCCGTAAGATAATTTAGGATTCTGTTTATCATTTTCTTTTACTTGAAATCATTCTGTGCCTTTATAACTGTATGTCTTGTTTATGCACCTGTTTTTCCTTGTTCATTTAACCCTGGAGATATTTTCTTAATAAATCTTAACATTTCATCAGCATTGTCTCTGAGCTCTAATGAATTCATGTGCCTGGAGAGGCCCATGCTACATTTGTGTAATAATTGTAAATTTAAGTGTGATTTAAGTGTCTGGCAAACACAAAAGCACTATTCTAGTACTCTTCATGGTGGCAGCTTTGGTAAAAACCCACGTCACAACCGCCCTTCTGCGCCAGTTTGGCGTATCTGAGCGCAGGCTGGGGTGCTGTGTTGTGACAGCGTCTACAAATGTTGCTTTGGCATCTCTTGTCCTAGACCCGTACATGGCAGTCTGTAATTGTGTCGGGAGGCCATGAGGTCCACCTGTGGGAGGCCCCATCTGTTCACTAGGAGTTGAAACACCTCTTGGTGAAGAGACCATTCCCCGGGATGCATGTCGTGACGGCTGAGGAAGTCTGCTTCCCAATTGAGAACTCCCAAAATGAAACACTGCAGAGAGAGCCGGGAGGTGACTTTCTGCCTATGTCAGAATGCATGACACTTCTGTTATTGCTGCCCGACTTCAAGTGCCTCCTTGATGGTTGTGGCATTGTCGAACTGAACCTGTACAGGTTTTCCGTGAAGTATGTGCTGGGCCAGTTTGAGGGCCCAGTAGACAGCGCAAAGTTCCAATATGTTGATTGGCAGGGTTGATTCGACAGATGTCCAGCAGCCCTGAAAGGGTTGTGGACCGGTCACATCACCCCAGTCCCGGAGACTGGTGTCCGTTGTTAGGATTACACAGCCCGGGATCCAAAAGGGCGACCCTTCATTAGATGAGATGTAATCAAAAAAAGAAAAACTCTCTTGGCTGGGGGCACAAACTTAATATAATCTATTAAAACAAAGTTTATTACATAATCTTCAACTTACGTACATAAAAGACATAACACCATATATAGACAGACAAATTACACAAAGGTTGTATATTTAAGTATCACACTGTTAATTAAACTATTGTTGGACAAATGTATCTTGTTCTGGTCACTTAGTAGTCATCTAAAATGCTTATTGTGATCCAGAATATGTCCTCCAAGTATGAACTGCCGTGTTCATATGTCAAGGCAAAAAATATTTCTAAAAAACATATAGGACGAAGTATCTGTAGGGAATGTCACCAGACTGCCCCCTTACAGTATGGGGTAATATCTGTCAATGATTTGGATTGCCGAAATGAAAGAAGGAACGAAAGAATAGTGGGTATAAAAGAACTGCACACTTTGAGGAGTGAAATACTGCTGTTAATTCATCTGCATGCATCGAATGATATTAATGAGTGTTAACCTTCTTAGTGTCAGTTATAACAGTTAGAAAATTAAGATGAGTAATAGTCATTACTGAAAAGAATCAAGAATGCCATGCATCTGCTTTCAAATCTCTATGCTTTAGCGGTATCGTGCAGAGGAGATAATGATGAGAGTACATATATTGACAATTGATCCCTTTTAATAGTTAAATCTGCTTTCGGTCCTACTGTGCCCGGCTCCTGCGGGCCAGTACTGATGAGAGTGCGAAGATAGAAAAATTTGGCTAAAGTCTGTAGCATTCCACATACATATTAAATAAAGTAATGTACAAATACATATGTGTACGTTTAGATACTTCAAAAAATATCGTTCCGTTCCAACATGCCAGGTACCCAATAAGTAATTAAAGACATTTGCTAATGATATAATGCTCCATCCTCTATCATAGTATTCTCTCTAGTTTGTGTCTAAACTCCTAGCCAATGATATGTGCTGTGAGTGTTTATCCTGCTATCTATCCTGTGACTAGTGTCTTTCACTTTACATAAAGTAGTAGGTGAGAGCTCATGCCTTGTCTTGTACAACTGAGAGTAAATATAATCACAGCACACCTGAGGATCTAGACAGCATTAGGTATGATAGGAAAACTCTAACACTATCGTTTGCTAGTAGATAGTGGTCTGGTTGATTTAATCGATGTTTCTCCTTTGATAATACCTAGAAACAATCATCACGATAGCCATTCCCCCGTTAATTGGTTATTTCAACAATCGATGGTAGTAATGTTGTACTAGGTATCACTCAATATTATACACCTGTTGTCACCGGCTTGAATATACATTTCCCAATGAATTGGAAAGTATCATCACATTAGACATTTCCTTTGTGAAAGGGTGTGGCAACAATTAATGGTAATAACTAGGGGTGTGCACCGGCCACTTTTCGTGTTTTGTGTTTTGGTTTTGGATCTTTCTTCGTGTTTTGGATCTGGATTGGTTTTGCCAAAACCACCCTTCCGTGTTTTGGGTTCTGTGTTTTGGATCTGTATTTTTTTGAAAAAAAGCATAAAAACAGCTAAAATCACAGAATTTGTAGGTTTTTCTGCTCCTATGCTATTATTAACCTCAATAACCTTAATTTCCACTCATTTCCAGTCTATTCTGAATACCTCACACCTCACAATAGTGTTTTTATGTCCAAAAGGTTGCACCGAGGTAGCTGGATGACTATGCTAAGCGACACGAGTGGGCGGCACAAACACGTGACCCATCTAGGCGTGAAACTGCAGTGGCAGACAGGATGGCATTGAAAAACTAGGCCCCAAACTGTACATAATGCAAAGAAAAAAAAGAGGTGCAAGATGGAATTGTCCTTGGGCCCTCCCACCCACCCTTATGTTGTATAAACAGGACATGCACACTTTAACAAACCAATCATTTCAGCGCCAGGGTCTGCCACACAACTGTGGCTGAAATGATTGGTTCGTTTGGGCCCCCACAAAACAAGCTGGAAATTAATCTGTCCCTGCACAAACTGGCTCTACGGAGGCAAGATGTCATCCTCATCCTCCACCGATTCCTCACCCTCTTCAGTGTGTACATCCTCATCCTCACAGAGTATTAATTCGTCCCTTCTGGAACCACAGGTCCCTCTGTACGTTCTGGAGGCTGGTCTCCCTGGAAGAGTTGATAATTCATTTTATGAACATCATCTTCTCCACATTTTGTGGAAGCAACCTCCTACGCCTTTCGCTGACAAGGTTCCCGGCTGCACTAAACACTCTTTCGGAGTACAAACAGGAGGGGGGGCAACTCAGGTAAAATAGAGCCAGTTTGTACAGGGACCTCCAAATTGCTTCTTTTTCCTGCCAGTACAGGTACGGACTGTCTGACATGCCTACTTGGATGCTGTCACCGATGTAATCCTTTAACAGACAGACGCACGCTTGTCGCTGCTGCTTTGAGGATTCAAGTGCGGCTACAGCCCACACAATTCACAAAGACAGAAAAAAAAAAAAGAATATTTTTATTGTTTGTGGAGCACACTTTGAGGGTGTCACCACCCTTTAACAGACAGACGCACGCTTGTCGCTGCTGCTTTGAGGATTCAAGTGCGGCTACAGCCCACACAATTCACAAAGACAGAAAAAAAAAAAAGAATATTTTTATTGTTTGTGGAGCACACTTTGAGGGTGTCACCACCCTTTAACAGACAGACGCACGCTTGTCGCTGCTGCTTTGAGGATGCAGGTGGAATCTAGACGGGATTTGGAACCGAGGACACACTACCTTCATCAATTGTCTAAATCCCACTGCACTAATGTCGGATACCAGACGCACGTCTAACACCAACATAGCAGTCAAGGCCTCAGTTATACGTTTTGCTTCAAGATGACTGCTGTCGTACTTCATCCTCATCGCTAGGGACTGTTGGAGGGTCAATTGTTTAGTAAAAGTAGTGATGTTCCTACTTCCTCTCTGGGATGATGAACAACTCCCAGCAGCAGCAACAGCACTAGGAGGAAGTGGTTCTTGATCTTTCCCTATTTTACTTTTATCGGAGAAAGTTTGGTCCTCCATTTATGTTATATTGATATATAATATACGTGCGGCTAAAGCGCACACAAACACAGAAAATATTTTTTTATTTTTGCTGGAGAGTAGTGCACTTTGTGGGTTACACCACCCTTTAAGAAATGAGCCAGCCGGCTCTTTACTTATGGGACACAGGCGCACGCTTGGCGCTGCTCCTTTGTTGATGCACGTGCAGCCACAGTGCACACAAGTCACAAACACAGAAAATATATATTTTTTTGGTTTGGAGTGTACTTTGGGGGTTACAGAACCCTTTAACGGTCAAGCCAGCCGGCCCTTTACTTATGACACAGGCGCACGCTTGGCACTACTTTGTTGATGCACGTGCGGCTACTGCGCACACAATTCACAAACACAGAAAATATATTATTTTTTTAGCACTTGGGGGGAGCACCCCTGATGGACAGAGCACCCCCTGGACAACACTACAGCACCCCTTTAGGACTGGGACACTGCACAGGACTTTGGAGTGGACACAGCCCCTATGGAGAACTGACTGCACAACACAGTCCAGCCAGCCCCTATGGACTTTGAAGTAGTGGACAACAGCAGCACTACACTACACTGCCCTAACTCCCACCCTCCCTCTTCACTGTCCACAGCCGAGTGAGAAAATGGCGCCGGCACCTTATATAGGATCCAAAACCCGCGAGACTCGGAAGGCGGGATGATGACGTTTTGCCTCGATTTCAGATCCGAGTCAGGCGGGAAAAGTCGAGCCTTATTCGGATCGGACTCGGATCGGGGGGGCTCGGATTTCAGAAATCCGAACCCGCTCACCCCTAGTAATAACGCTGTCTCAGATATCACTCAATATTCAATAGTTGTCACTGGCTTAAATACAGGTTTCCTTTGTTAGACAATGTAATACATTCAATCTATATTGCCTCTTTTATACTCACTACAAAAACATCATGATTTACATATCCATTGTGAATAGATGCTGTGACAATCGATGGTAATGATACTGTCACGGATATCACTCAGAATTTGATCTAAAAGTTATCAAACTTGAATACAAATTTCCCTTGTATCTGTCACCTCATTATTCTCAATTCTTACAACTAATGGCATAAAGGTGAGAGACTGTGTGGCAACAGTTGTCACTGGCTCAAATATAGGTTTCCCTTGTCAAACAGTATATAAATATGGCAGGGAAACTCACAGCACACATCAATACTACCTCTTTTTCACCTAAATTCTGGGTCTGACCCGGAGTTGGAACAAAGTTCCTATCCGGATCAGACCCGGAATTTCGCCGGCGCTGACTCGGGATATTCCCGAGTCAGCGCCGCTCACACCGCAGTCGGGTCTGCATAGACCCGGCTTTTGCGGAGTGAAAGTGGACGCTTGGAGATGACGTCATCTCCAAGCGCCACTGAAGCCGGACCAATCGGCCGGCTAGCAGCGCACTCCAGGTCATCGTGACCCGGAGTGCGCTGTTCCCATAGCAGGGTTTCACGGGCTATGCCCGTGTTAAACCCTGCTAGTTAGCAGGTGGTCGTCCAGATATGGTAACAGTAGGATACCCTGTCCACGTCAGTGGGCCACCATGATAGCCATAATTTTGATAAATACTCGTGGAGCTGCGGACAGTCCAAAGGGCAGAGCCTGAAATTGGAAGTGTTGCTGTAGTATAGTAAACCGGAGAGATCGCTGATGTGAGAGCGCTATAGGTACGAGTCCTGAATATCCAGAGCTATCATGAAGGCTCCATAGCTAGGATGATGGAGCATAGAGTTTCCATCCTGAACCTGGGTACCCGGAGGAATTTGTTCAGGGATTTGAGGTTGATAGGCCGATGAAACCCATTCGGCTTCTGAACCAGAAAGAGTAGAATAGTAACCAGTCCTGCGCTGAGCTAGTGGAACTGGCACAATTACCCCTGCCTGCAGCAAGGACTGTATGGCTTTCTGGATGTGTAAGGCCTTGTTCTTGTCTGAAGGGCCTGTGCAGAAAAACTGGTGAGGTGGTTTTCGAAGGAATGAGAGGGTATATCCATGACACCACTTCTCTTACCCAAGAATCCTTGGTGGTTTGACACCAGCACTGGGCAAACTGAAGAAGTCGGCCTCACACTCTGGGGTCACCCAGAGAGAGGCCTGTCCCATCAGGCTGAGGGTTTATCCTCTGGCTTGGAGGCTGGACGTCTTGTGTTCCAGGCCAGTTTCTTAGGTTTGGCAGTCTTCTTGGCAGTGGACTGTCTAGGAAAGGACTGCCCTTTAAATTTACCTTGGGGACGAAAGGACCTAAAGGAGGAGGCTCAAGACTTTGAAGTAGCAGATGCCAAAAGGCAGAAACACAGATTTTGCCATGTCCACAATTTTGTCCAGTAAGAAAATGTGTCTGCGCCTGAGATCATTTAAAAAAAATTGTTTGATTGATTGATTTATATATATATCAAACAAACAAGAGTATTTAGCTGTGAGTTAGTTTATTCATATTAATAATAGTAACAATTAATCTAATACTTAGAACTGCAGTTCCTAAAATAAACAGTATAAAAATTACATAGCATGCATGATGTAACACTAATACATAAATAGACCACCAGTAGGAGTCTTATTAATCCTGATGGGAAAAAAACTGAAAATTACTGGAAGGTTAGTAGTTCAGCACAAAAATAAGAAAAAGTCCCATATAAATATATAATATGGTAGACTGTGATCCAAAAATGATGAAAGCTCTTTGCTCAATAGTAAACACAAGCATCTCTCTCCCAAATAGGGGAATGACTGTGGGCCCCCAATGGTGTTAGGGTCACTCACCACTCGAATAGGACCAGTCCTGGAGTATAGATCAGTCCCAGGAGGTATATATGGCTCAACTGTCTGCCCTGAGCGGGATTGCAGACGGCTGAGAGTAAGCTGCCAGGCAGTGACTTAGCCAAGCTGGACCTCTCAGATCTCAATATTGATTAGAAGTGCAACATTACCTATTGTAGATCTCCCTGTTGTAGGGTAACCCTTCTAGGACTTTCTTGGAATCCACATCTGCCTTCCATGTGCGTAGCCACGGGGTATGGTGGGTACACACAGCCACAGCCGAGACTCTGCAGGTTAGGAGACTGGCATCCAGTGTCGCTTCTCCAATATAGGACACTGCATCTCGAATGTGAGCAACAAAATACATCTGATCCCTAGAAGCCTGAGGGGGGAAAAAAAGAAAAAAAAAATTCAAATGAGTCAGCCCAGCTCTCTTTTGCCTTGGCCACCCATGCAATAGCCATGGTCGGACGGGCAACAGCTCCTGAAAGAGTTTATCGATTTCAGGCAAGATGCCACCGTAGGATCCTTCAAAGTGGTTACTGCAGGGATAGGTAACGTAGCTCTTTTAATTAAAAGCGTAACATGGGAGTCCAACGCAGAGGGGGGTTTCCATTTTGAACAATTAGTCACAGGGAACGGGTAACAGGAGGTCAGATGTTTTTGTGGCTGAAAACCCAGGCTGCAGACATGTGTTCAGCTAGTTGATACGATAACAAGAGATATGGTAAGAACTTACCTTTGTTATCTCTGTTTCTACGAAGTCCATAGGGTTGACCTTGGGGTATAGGTTGGGAACCAAATCCGGGCACCACGCAGTTAAAGCTTTTAGCTCCCAGGATGCACTTGGGTCCACTCTCCCTATAACCCCACCCCCAAGCCAGAGGCACCTCAGTTTGTAAGTAGCCAAAGGCCGGAGGAGGAGAGAAAAAGAGAGAGAAAACTGGAACACTCAATAACCATACTCACAGAAACGGGAGACGAAAAACCGGTGACCAGCCACACAGCCCATTTGAAGCCAGGTGCGTCAGGGCGGGTGCCCTGTGGACCCTATGGACTTCGTAAAAACAGAGATAACAAAAGGTAAGTTCTTACCATATCTCTTGTTTTCTACTTCAGGGTCCATAGGGGGTCCACAGGGTTGACCTTGGGGATGTCCCAAAGCAGTTCAACCAAGGGAGGGGACGCTCCTGTGCTGAGAGGAGAATCCGCCGCCAAAAAGGAAGCATCCGGAGAGGCAAAGGAAACCAATGCCTAGAACCTTAAAAAGGTGTGGACAGAAGACCACGTGGCCATCTAGCAAGGCAAAACAGCCAAGGCGCCACAGCGAGCCACCCACGAGGGTTACATGGCCCGAGAAAAAACAAGCATCAACAACAGAAAGGCCTACCCATGGGTAGGCCCCTGAAGAAGACATACGAGGCCGTCCAGCCAACATTTGGCCATAGGCCGGCCATCCTTTCCTGTTAAAACCAGAAATCTCAGACCACCAATAAGGAGTCAGATTTCCGTCAGGAACTTGAACGGATCACATAAATCCACAGAGGCCGGACCACAGTCAATGAGGCCACACCAGCCGAGAGGACTGGGGACTGAATGGCCTCACCATAAGTTCCAGAATAATATGGAACCTAAAAATCACTAAGAAGAAACACAGGGTGAGAGCAACTCACACCCTGACAAGATGCCCTCCAGAAGAGGGAGCCACATGAGAACGCTCCCAATTCCGACACTCACCTGGGTGATAAACTCCCTGAGAGAAAGAGAGAAAGCCAAAGCAATAGACCATGTAATGGCTATCACAACCAGCGGTTCCATTAACTTTCCCCAGAGTTAACGAAGAACCACTACTAACTCCCAAGGAGTCCCTAGGGAGGACAAATGGAGGCATAATCCAGAAAAAAACACTCCAAAGGATGAACTGGATACCAGAGCGGAGCAATTCCATATCTTAATCATACTGACAGTGTAGAGATCCGCACTGTCAGGAAGGCCAGGCCGAGGGTGAAACCCAAGCCAGCCGGAAGGAATGCCAGAATATCTGGAAATCCTGGACACCAGAGGATCATATCGACAGGTATAATACCATAAGAATTATGGCTGCCACAGTTTGTGGTAGGTCCCAGCAAAAGCTGATCCATGTGCTCTAATCATTCCAACGATGACAAAGCCAGGGAAGCCGTAAGACCACTGTAGGGACGCAGTCAAAGACAAACGACCCAGGTCCAAGTCAAACCCCAGGACCCTGAGACAACAGGTCTGGGCAGTGAAGCATCAGGAATGGAGTATCGATGGAGAGACTCCGAAAAACCAAGTACCCCTGACATCTGGGGCAATCAGGAGCCACCAGCAGGAAAGCATCTCCGTCTCGATTGAAACACTTCCCTCGAGGAAGAATGGAGACCGGAGAACACAGGTACGCAAATTGGAAGAACCACTTCACCGACAAAGAGTCACTGAAGGTTGCTTCAGAATCCCCAGAGTTGGACCGTAACACCATAGTGTGATAGAGTCAGAAGGCCATGAGGGTCACCTCAGGAGGACCCCCCCCCCTGCTCACCAGGAGATGAAACCTCTCTTGGGGAAGAGACTAGTCCCCTGGATGCACGTCGTGACAGCTGAGGACTCCCGCTTCCCAATGGAGAGCACCTGAAATGAACACTGTCGAGATGGTCGGGAGGAGACCCTCAGACAATATCCGAATGTATGACATACCTGACATTGCCACCCAACGAACAGTATTGCTAAAAAGGAAGCCACTGTTCTGACCCTGTCGGACTGAACTTTTTCAGGTTCACCGGGAAACAAGGGCTATGCCGGAGTGAAGGCCCAAGACAGGCTAAAGTTCCAACAAGTTAATTGACAGGGTGGAATCGACAGACATCCAACTGCACTGAAATGGATGCGAACCAGACACTGTCCTTAGCAAATGATACCCTGGACGAGATGGCCATAGTCACCCGAAAAGGGACCGACTTGCCTCCGGGGAGAGCATCATCGTTTGAACAGTGATCAGACAGAAAAAACTTGTTCCATCTGGAGATAAGCCAATTATGGAAAGGCCTGGAATGGAACTAAGCCCATTCCACCCTTCCAAAGGCAGACACTGAATAGTGGACCATGCATCCCAGAGTGTAAAGACATATGTCGACTGCGCAGACATCCATGTACTCCTAATGGAAGAGTGGAGATGCCGTCTTACGCCAGAAGAATTCTCAGATTCTGAGAATCCAGTAGGACTCCTAGGTGAAGAATACCCAGAGAGGGATGCAGGGAGGACTTTTTCCCCATTGATTAAACGTCTGCACCCTAAAGAAGCCACGGTCATCCTGACCTGGCTGTAAAGTACCCCGGGGATCCTGCTAAGAGCATAAGGCCGTCCAGGTACAGGAGCATTGGGATATACTGAACAGGAGAACTGTCAGAAAATCCAAAACACTGGTAAACCCCTGTGGGGCTGAGAGCAGTCCCAACAGGCAGAGCCCGAAAAATCGTAAGTGCTGTGATACAGCAAACCTCAGTCCATGCTGAGGTAAGGTCTCTGTAAGTACCCGTAGGCATGCGTCCTGTATATCCAGTGATACCATAAAGTCCCCAGGTTCCAAACATAGTATGATGGAGCATCGGGATTGCCTCCTGAGCCCAGGTAGCTTTAGGAACTGGTTCAGGGAATTGAGACAGAGAATAGGCCAAAGAGGACCATTCAGCCACCGCACCAGAAAGAAAGCAGAACAACCAGTCCCTCGCTGAGAAAGTGGGGATGGCCCAATTAGCTCCGCTTACCGCAATAACTGTATAGCTTTCTGGATTTGTAAGGCCCTGTTCCGAATAAGGGCCTGCGTACCATCACATGGAAATAGGCCGCCTAAGCAAAGAGTGCGTACCCTCCTACCCACGTAGCCGCGGCAACTAGACACTAGTACCGGGCAAACTGAGAAATCGCCATCTCCCAGTGGTAGGCCTGTCTCGTCAGGCTGACGATATATCCGTAGGTTCAGAAGCAGGATCGGCTGGCAGTCCAGGCCTGCTCGGAACTGGATATGTCGGCCCTTGTAAAGGCCGACAGTCTATGAAGAAACAGACCTTTAGGCTGACCCAGAGTACAAAAAGACTTAATAGTCGGCGGGAAATTTGTACTGCCACTGTCAAGGTCAGGACCCAACAAGATATACCCTATTGATGGTATCTGCACCTCTGCATTCCCAGAGCGCAGCCATAGGGTATTACGGAGGATATCGTCGCAGCCGGAACTCTGAAAGTTAGGAGCTGGTATCCAATATAGGCATGTCCACCTATGACAACTGCATATATTACGTGAGCGACCAAATACATTTGAACCCCAGACGTGTTGGAGGGGAAAAAACATTACAAATGCATCAGCTCAGTATGCAATAGTATTAACCAACCATGCTATAGCCATGGTAGGATGGGTAACAACCCCTGAAAGCGAGTATACTGATTTCAGGCAGAGTTACCACCTACGGATCAGAAGAATCCAACCACGCAGGAATGGGATACGTAGTAACGTCTGTAATCCGACGAGTAACACGCCCATCCACCCCAGGAGGGGCTCATGATGACCCTCAGGGAATTTGGGACAGGAGACCAAACACTGTTGTAATACCTCATATCTGGCAACAGCCAGAGTCCCGCCATGCGATCCACCCGCTAGTCAGCAACAGGGACCCAGAAGGCACGTAATACTGAGGGTGTATGATACAGGTGCAGGTCAACATTCACTCTAACCAGAATGGACCTGCTACCAGCCCTAAAACAGGGATAATAATACTTGAGATAGGCTTCCCCCCGTGTAAGAGGGAAAGAGCCCAAAACAGTATCCAGTCCACGGTAGAGCCAAGTGGGAAGTAACCACAGGGCGTCAACCACGCCAATTTGCGTTTCATAGAAAAACGACATCCACCCAGGGTGGCTGTTGTGGTAATCCCTGCAAGGGGCATGACAGACTATTGTGGCACCAGGGGGAATTCATATACTCGAAAAACCCCTGTAGGGAGCGGTAGTCTGTGTCACAGGGGATGTGCAAGAAACTGCGAGATACCCTGAGATGAAAAAGGGCAGTATGGTGAAGTAACCCCAAGTGAGGTACAACAATGGGGCCCGCCCGGCGATCCGCAATTAAGAGGATCCCGAGAAAACAAACCGCCCAAGGGGGTCGTGAAAGGGGCCGGCACCCGATGACGCCACATACAGAACCCTTTAAGAGTTAAATCCTCCGCACTAACACCTGCAGCACATGGCTTGCAGGATAGTAAAAATGGGTGCAGTATAACGCTCTATCTCCTGGTCAGACATATCTGACCAAGCCTTGTGATCAAGCAGCGCTATACTGGTCCTGATACTAAAAATTAGCTGCAGGGACCCATTTTCAGCGTATGCAACACACAGTTCCACTCAAAATATGGCAACGTGCAGCACGCAACAGTATGTGACAAACCTCACAAATATTAACAAGTATATAAATGTGAGGTCTCAGAACCACCCCAAGTACAGCTGTATTAGGGCAGATAAGGAAAGGGATAGATATACACTGACAGGTGAGGGAATAAAGTGCAGTCAGCACTAGCATAAGTCACATACAATGCAGATATACACATATATACATAAACATGTCATAATATACTGCACTATTACACTGCATTCAACTTACCCAGATTCAGTGTCTGGGAAGGCTACAGCGCTGTGTACACTGACCTGATGGTGAGGTACGCAGGGGGACTGGACTCACTGCCATCTCCAGAGATTTCTGCTGCACCACAGAGAAAATGGCCGCTGGAGACCTCAGAAGAAGCGTGGCCCGCGGAGGAAGCAGCTCAGCGACGCCAGACTATAGATACTGAAAGGTGCGCTGAGCTGAAGGGAGGAGCCGCTGTAACAGGGAAGGCTGTCTCCCCTGGCCGGCTATTAACTCCCGGGACGCCGGCTCCCTGCACCGAACACTAAGTCCCTGGTGGTCTAGTGGACACACGGGGTATGGGGGGCCCGCCGCCACTGGTCTGTCCCCAAAGACCGGAGGCACAGGAGTGCATTTCAAATGCGCGGATCACCGCAAGCGGTGACCCGCGCCTTACCTGCTCCCCGTGGATCCGGCAGCAGTCCTGGGCGCCCGCAGAGTCCGGCTAGTACAGACTCTGGGGTCCCGCTGAGATCCCCAGATCTGTACTGGCGTCTCAGTGCCAGCGGGGTGACGGAGCGGCAGCTTAGACGTCCTATGGACAGTCCGACGCTGCCGCTCTGAAGAATCCAAAGGAAAAATAAAAAACTCTGTCCTTTAGAAAAAATAAAGCTTAGGGGCTGCTAATCAGCTCCCCACTGCACTAAACGGTGACCCGATTCCGGCTGGGCACCAACTTAAACTGAGGTGCCTCTGGCTTGGGGGTGGGGTTATAGTGAGAGTAGACCCAAGTGCATCCTGGGAGCTAAAAGCTTTAACTGCGTGGTGCCCGGATTTGGTTCCCAACCTATACCCCAAGGTCAACCCTGTGGACCCCCTATGGACCCTGAAGTAGAAAGAGGGAATTCTGCTGAAGCCACTTTCTGTCATTTAAAACAGAGAGTGCTTGGATTTAGGGGCTGTCTCGTCCTCTTCTATTAGTAAGATGGGTCTGACAGCTCGTATCAAGACAGGAATATTAATTTTGGACAGACTCATCCTCCACCAGAGGAGTCAGCGTTAGAGAGATCACCATCTTCTGCCTCCTCAAATGATACTTCAGACTCTGAGTTGCGTGGACTGTGAAGATAACACAGGACATTTAAAAGGCTTACTGGGTAGGGGCTTCTCACCTTGCAACAGTTTAACTCGGTGCAGTGTCTGGTGGGTAACCTCTACTCCCTTTCAAAAAGAACACCTATCCATGGTGGGTGGGGGGGGGGGGGTTACCTGTATCGCCTGAACCTATTGTGGCAACCCCAAAGAGGGAATTACAGCAGGAACCGCTAAGCGGTCCGCAATACTAGCCAGCACTTCAGAGAAAGAAGCCCAGGGGGGCTCTTGTACAGGCGCTGGGGAACCTGATGGGCCTGGTGGAGTATAACACTTACTACATAACCCATCTTATACCAAATCCTCCTTACTTAAGCCTGCAGCACATAATTTGCATGATAGCAGTATGGGTGCAGATGCCTGTTTGTTACTCTTGCCTTTGCTAGACATAGCTGTAGAGCAATATGGCACTGGGTATAATGTAACCACTGAAAATGTAGGATACTAGTAGGAATGCAATATACTGGCCCAGTCTTATATTTGGGCAAGCTGCAGGAGCACACAGCACAAATATGGCACAGTGCAATAACCAACTGTATGTGACAAGCCTCACAAATACTTAGCTTTATAGATGTGAGGCACAGGAAAAACCCTGAATACACCTGTATGTTAGGACAAAGTCAGAGAGAAAAAAAAAAAAAATGGAGCTATGGTAAGAACTTACCTTTGTTATCTCTCTTTCTTCAAAGTCCATAGGGTCCACGGGGAGACCTTGGGGTTTACATGATGGCAAGGATATCCAGGCACCACGCAGTTAATTTTTTTTCCATCCAGGATGCACTGGGCCTCTCCCTATACCCCACCCCCAGGCCAGAGGCACCTCAGTTCGTAACAAGCCAAAGGCCGGAGGAGGATAAAAAAAAAAAAAAAAAAAAGAGAAGAAAGTCTGGAACACTCAAGAATCACATTCTTATATAAAGGAGACGGAAAACCGGTGACCAGAGTGAAATCCATCTGAAGCAAGGAGCGTCAGGGTGGGTGCCCTGTGGACTTCGACGAAAGAGATTACAAAGGTAAGTTCTTACCATAGCGCTCATTTTCTTCTTCAGGGTCCATAGGCTCCACAGGGAGACCTTGGGGATGTCCAAAGCAGTCCTTCAAGGGTGGGGACGCTCCTGATCGACAGGAGAATCCGGCGCCCGAAAGGAAGCATCCTGAGAAGCAAATGTATAGAACCTTAAAAAAGGTCTGGATAGAAGACCAGGTGGCCGCCTTACAAAGCTGAACAGCCGAGGCGCCATGGCAAGCTGCCCAATATGGACCCACAGACAGAGTAGAATGAACAGTAACAGAAGGCGAACAGGAAGGTCCTCCTGAGTGTAAGCCTCATATCATACGAATTCACCTAGCCAAAGTCTGTTTATTGGCTGGCCATCCCTTCTTGGGAAAACCGTAGAGGACAAATAAGGAGTCTGATTTCCAAAGGGAACTGGCACAGTCCACATTAGTCCTGAGAGCACGTACCACCTCCAATGAGGCCTTACGTGCCGAGAGGTCTGGGGATTGAAAGGCCAGAACAATAAATTTCCTCATTAATGTGTAAAGTAGAGACCACCTTAGGAAGGAACCCAGGGTGAGTCTGAAGAACCGCCCTGTCCTGGTGAAAAATCAGGAACGACAGGAAAGCACCCCTAAGTCTGCCAGTGGTTCAAATGGAGGGCTCTGGAGAGCCTTAAAAAAGGACAACAGCCAAATCCCAAGGAGCCACAGGAGGGGCAAAGGGAGGCTGAATCCACAGGGCACCCTGCAGGAAAGTACGAATGTCTGGTAAAGGAGCAATCCTACGTTGAAACCAAACTGATAAAGCAGAAACATGCACCTTCAGTGAGGCTAAGCAGAGACCAAGGTCCAAACCTGCTTGAAGGAAAGCTAAAATTGTAGGTATAATCCCTGGGACGACACTACTGAAAATAAGTATGCCACAATGAGTGATATATACGAGCAGAGGGTGGTTTACGGGCTCTGACCATGGTACTGACCACAGAGCTGGAAAAACCTTTGGGACTTTAAGGAGGGAAGTCTCAAGAGCCACGCCGACAAAGACAGACGACCCAGATACGGGTAAAGGAAAAGGACCCCGAGACAACCGGTCCGGATATTGAGGCAACAGCAACGTAGTGTCGATGGAGAGACTCCGAAAATCTCAATACCAATGTCTTCTGGACCACGCAAGAACCACCAGCAGGACCATTCCTACCTCTTGCTTGAACCTTCGAATGACCCGAGGAAGAAGGGAGACTGGAGGAAACAGGTACGCAAACTGGAAGGTCCACTTTACTGACAGAGCGTCGCGGCATCTCTTGTCCTGGACCCGTAACTTGGCAGCTTGTGGTGGAGTCTGCAGGCCATGAGGTCCACTTCTGGAAGGCCCCACTTGTCCACTAGGAGTTGAAACACCTCTTAGTGAAGAGACCATTCCCGTGTATGCATGTCATGAAGGCTGAGGAAGTCTGCTTCCGAATTGAGGACCCACGGAATGAACACTGCAGATATGGCTGGGAGATGGCCTTACGCCCATTGTAGAATGCATGACACCTCTGTCACAGACGCCTGACGTAAGAGTTCCTCCCTGATGATTGATGTAAGCCACTATCGTGGCATTGTCTGACTGTACTTGTACGGATTTTCCATGAAGTAAGAGTTTGGCTTGCTGAAGGGCCCCAAAGCTCTAATATGTTGATTGTGGAGCAGATTCTTCTGGTGTCCACTGCCCCTGAAAGCTGTGTGGACCTGTCACTGCGCCCCAACCCCAGAGACTAGCGTCTGTCGCCAGGAGGACCCATTACAGAATTCAAAAGAGGCGCCCCTTGGTGAGGTGACATGTCTGCAGCCACCAGGCAAGGGAGACGCACCACTGGAGAGAGCACCATCGATTGTGCCTTTTATCTGATGGGGTAATCCGTTCCACCTGGAGGTTTCTGCAGAGGCCTGGAATGAAACTGGGCATATTCCACAATGTCAAACATCAAAACCATGGACCCCAGTACTTACATTGTTGAGTGGATTGACACTCGGCGACTGTGGAGGTACCTGCGTACTTGCGTCTGCAAAGTGGAGATCTTTTCTGCGGTCAGATTCTCTACTGTTGGGAATCCAACAGAGCTCCCAGATGGAGTTCGGGAGGATTTTGTCCAAATTGATCCTCCATCCGTGAGCCTGAAGCAGACACAGTCAGCTGTAGGTGGCGTTGAAGAACTTCTGGATACCCTGCCAACAATAAAGGTCTTCCAGTTAAGGCAACAGGCTAACCCCCTTATGCTGTAGATAGGTTATGGCTGCCATGACAGCCATAACCTTGGTAAACACTTGAGGAGCTGTGGAGAGACCAAACGGCACAGCACCCGAAAGTGGAAATGTTGTTGCTGTATAGCAAAACGGAGGAAAGGCTGGCAAGATGAAGCAATTGGAATATGGAGGTATACATCCTGAATATCCAGCGATACCATAAAATCCCCCGGTTCCATAGCCAGTATAATTGAGCAGAGGGTTTCCATCCTGAACCAAGGTACCGTGAGGAATCTGTTTAGGGACTTGAGATTGAGGATAGGTCGATATGATCAGTTCGGTTTCTGGACCAGAAAGAGATTGGAGTAATAACCAATTCCGTTTTGAGGAGACAGGACTGGGATAACAACTCCTGCTTGAAGCAAAGATTGTATGTCTTTCTGGATTTGTAATGCCTTGCACTGACAGAGTGCTCGTGCGGAAGAATTGCTGGGGTGGACTTCTGCGGAAGGCAAGGGCGTACCCGAGAGCCTTCTCTAACAAGTGTCTGTGGTGGTCTGACACCAGCACTGGGCAAACTGAAGGTCGATCTCACGCCTTGGGATCCCCGTCAGGCTGAAGACTTGTCATCGGCTTTGGACGCCTGGTACTCCAGGCCCGTTTCTTGGGCTTGGTATGCTTTTGGAGGGCTGATTAGGAAAGGGCTGACCCTTAGGCTTACCTTGGAGCCGAAAGGACGAGGTCTGGGTTCCTGAAGTAGTAGATGCTGAAGGCAGACACGCCGACTTAGCCGCTGCCAACGTATCCACAATCTTGTCCAGGTCAGGACCAAACAAGATCTTACCATTGTAGGGTAGAGACACTAATCCTTTCTTAGAGTCCGCTCTCCAAGAGCACAGCCATAAGGAACAGCAAGCTGACAGTGCAGCAGCCGAAATCCTAGAGGATAAGAGTGGCATCCAAAGTAGCCTAGTTGATATATGTAGTTGAATTACCCACCAGAGCCACTTGACCTGTGGTAGCATCTGACAGAAAAGACTCTTCAGGGGAATCTGCCCAGAAATCCATAGCCTTGGCCACCCAGGAGATCAACCAATCCTGAAAGAGAAAACTGACTTTAAACCCACCTCTACCTTCCTATCCGTGGTTTACTTTAAGGATGAAATGGATGGCATAGGTAGAGTAGCACTTTTTGATTAAGCGTGTCACATGGGAGTCCACCACATGAGGCGATTCCCATTTAGTGCAATGTTCCTCAGGAAAAAAAAAAAAAAAAGCTTCCCAGGCGATTTTCACACCACTTCCATGTGCGCCACTAGCTGATCCGATAAAGGAAATACTGCAGAAGTAGTTTCCTTGAACAGCCATGTTTGGATCGAGCAGACTCCCCTGACCAGTTTAACCCGCAGGGTGCTGTAAGCACAATTTCCTCATACTGCGCTCCACATATTGTCCCCCAAGAGGACTAAGTGGAAGCGCAGGTTCCATGCCTGGCTCCACAACTGTCATCCCCCAGTCCGTCCCCAGAGATCCAGGGGGGAATGGTTTGCAATTCAAGCGGGTCACCACAAGCAGTGATCTGCGACTTACCTGCCTCCCTGCAAATTCGGCTGCAGTCCTGGGAGTGCCCTGGGGTCTGGCTAGCACAGACCCCGGGCTCCCGCCGCGATTCCCAGATCAGTACCGGCGTCAGCAGGGTGATGAAGCGGCAACATGGATGTCCAACTGGATTGTCCGCTAGTAGAAAAAAAAAACTTCTAGAAATCTTGAGGGGCTGTGTGACACATCCCCACTGCGTTACAGTGAACAGACGCCGGCCACCAAACGAAACTGAGGTGCCTCTGGCCTGGGGGTGAAGTATAGGGAGAGGCCCGGGGCATCCTGGGGAGAGGAAAAAAAATAAAAAATTAACTGCGTGGTGCCCAGATATCCTTGCCATCACCTAAACCCCAAGGTCTCCCTGTGGAGCCTATGTACCCTGAAGAGGAAAGGGAGCTATATATGCTGACAGAGAAGGAAACAGACAGGCAGCACTAGCATGTCACATACAATGCAGAAATAACTGCAAATGGCACTACAATCAAACTACACAGACTCAGTGTATGGAGTATGGAGCGCTATAGCCTACCAGACACTGACTCCAGGTAGAGGTATGTAGGGGGACTGGACCCTGCATTTCCCTGAGAGCGCGGTGGCTGTGCCCGAGAGAAAATGGCCGCCAGAGACCTGAGGGGGTGTGGTCGTCGGAGGAGAGCAGCTCAGGGAAGCTAGACCTCAGGAATGGTGCCCTAAGCTGAGGGGCGGGGCTTTAATGGGGAAAGCTGACCGCCCCATGATGATTGTTTACCCAGCAGGATGCTGGATTCCCGCTCCATATGTACCCTGGTGGTCTAGTGGATCAACTGGACGAAGCCTGTTTCCACACTCAGTGCCTCCGGTCTGTCCAGAGAGACTGGAGGTATGAATGCCAAATCGTGGGTGACCACGCCTTACCTGCCCCCTTAACGTCTGGGTTGCAGTCTGGGTCAATCCGCAGGGCCGGCTAGCGAGGACCCCGGGATGCCCATCGAAATCTCATACCGAAACTGGCATTGCGGTGCCCGGAGGTGTGTTGGGGAGACAGTGCAGATGTCATGTGGACAGTCTACTGCTGCGTGCTCAGTATACAATATAACTATGTAAAATCATAAAAAGAATAGCTTTTTTGGCTGCCTAAGCAGCCCGCTGCATAAAGGTGACCCGACTCTGGCCAGGCACTGACGAAACGGAGGTGCCTCGGGGTATAGGGGGGGGGGGGGGGATGGACCCATGCATCCTGGGAGCTAAAGCTTTAACTGCGTGGTGCCCGTTCCTCAACCACCTATACCCAAAGGTCTCCCTGTGGAGCCCTATGGATCCTGAAGAAGAAACCTTGTTTAGTCTAGTACAAACACATCAGTTATCTTCTGAATAAGATTCATCAATACAGTCACTTATGTCAAATCAACTTTAATTGCTTTGTAGAGCTTAGGGTTTCCTGCAGAGATCTCTTAATTTGATAGACAGAATAAGGCTACTAATATATTCTGAAAGTAAGCATAATATATCACATTACTGTTTATTACAGACTTCAGTGTAACTGTCACATCAAATATACCTTATTCTGATATTATAAAATGATTCTGCCATTATGTAAACTTAATTAAAGTACTATAGCAGGACGATGGCACCGATTAGCATTGCTGTCTTACAGCATTGCTTTTAAGGGTCCAATTCTAGTCTGGTATGAGCAATTCAACAATCTTAACACTGTAATTGGATAATGCTATATAAAGTGTAACATTAACAATCCAGATTAGCATGTGTTGGGGAATAAGGGGGAGGGGGGAGCTGGGGAGTTCAAAACACCACAGTACTCTAAACATTATGGATCTCTAAATGCACACATTTGAGAATATAAAACTATTTATTGAACACTGCTCACCAGTATTTACATTGAAGTAAACAATATACAATCAGGTAACATTCCACTTACTACAAAGTCCTCCAGACCGCTTCCAATGAAGCAGGGACTGGAGCTAATAACCTAGGAGAAAAATGAGGCTATAGCATTAACATGCACATCAACTGAAGGCTACAAAACACTTGCAAGTATGCATTATAGATACTCAGACTTCAGTAGAATGAAGAGTTAAAAAAGCCTAAACCGCAAATACATTTAAGTATTAAAGGCTCTATATAGACCATGTACATTTTGCAGGCCACATTCAGCCAAATTACTGGTGTGGTATATTCAGGAGGAGAAAAAAAAAAAAAAAGTAAACACAATCTTAAAGTAGAGTCAAGTGGCCGAAAAGTCAATAAAAAAAAAAGTCTACATGTAGATAGCAATTATTTTACTGCGCTTCATCTTCTGGACAGGAGTGCCATGTTAGTCTTTCTTCATAAAATGCAATTACAACTTGAGGACATTTCATATTTGCTTCTTTCGCAGGAACCAAGTCTGCTTCATCCGAGTCTTTCCTGTAAAGAAAAAACGAAAAAAAAAAAAAAAACCCGAACGTTGAAATCATGAGTCATAGCAATAAGATCACAAAGCTGCTATATAGAAATCAGCATTTAAATAGGTCAACTATATTGTTAACAGTTGAGGCTGACAGCATAATGTAAGCTGAGATACAGCAACTCAGGACCAATCATATGCAATAAAGCAGGAAAAAAAGCGATGTAAATTGTTCCACACGTCAGTGACAGATTTAATAAACATGGTCAGGATACCAGCATTTTACAGTCACTAGACACGCTGGGGGAGAAACTACTGGATACAATGCAAAGTACATACAGACCGAGTAATCACTTACGTTACTAGAAAACAAAGGTTAAAATATTTATGAATACACCTTTGCAAAAGTATCAGTATGTTTGAGACCAGTTTGTCGAAGCCCAGATACTGGAGGCAGAAAAGACCCAAGGTATAGCCCAGGCGCTGAAGAGTTGATATATACACCAAACAGATTCAAATGTGGTTGTGTGGGGTAGTCAGTCCCACTGAATAAAAAAAATGCATAAAAGATGGGGCAACCACAGATTGTTAGTATGAATAAAAATCACTCAAACCAGTAGCAACAATGTATATAATAAAATGAATTGTATCTTTATTAAGACTAAGCAACCAATGCTTAATAATTCAATTACAGCAATAAAACACATATGTAAATAATGATACTACATATAAATAACGGTTCCTAAAATGTATAAAATGGTACGCCCCGGACTTTTAAATAAACATTTAATGAAACTCTCTGAAAAACTCCATGGACAAATATAATTTTGGAACTGTTGTTAATTAGTTCATCATCCGGTAATAAAGTCAAATTATAATGAATGGATATCAGTATTACCTTCCGTGTAGTTGGATCAGACCCAGATCTTTATGTTTGGTCGCAACGTGATGATGGTTGCCGTGACAGAGGATGGCTGGCCTCCCGATCTCAACCCAGCTGACGATGGAAATGCAGAGGGGAGTGGGTGGTCGCTCTAGTAATCCAGGTCCGGCACGGGGGGGCAGAGACAATGAACTCCAGACTCTGTGAATGAGTGGACCGTCTGACCAAGGTACACGCGCTCTAGCCGGCTAGCGGGGAGACTTGGGAAGGGTTGTGAAACGCCGCTCTGAAGCTCTGTGGCAGGAGGAGGTGGAACAGAGGGCTCTACGTCCCGGATGAATGTGGAGGATGTTACACTGCAAGATGATGTAAATGGCTCAAGGCTTACCAAGCGCAGTGTATAGACGTGCAGAGGGAACCAGTGATAAAAATCCAGGAATCAGAAACCGGGTGGGTGTAGCGGGCACCAACGCGTTTCAACGTCCTTCTGACGCCTTTTTCAAGGTGAATGAGGCATTGCAAGTTTGAACAATTTAAGTACCTTCAGCAATTAATCAGCATTAAATACATATGAGTATAGTTAATTACTGGTTTGAGTGAAAAAGCAATGATTTGATCCTATCAAAGGGACACAGACAACTAATAAAGCAGGCACTTTATAAATACACATACATATATTTAATGGTTACCATTAAATATATGTACGGTATGTGCATTTATAAAGTGCCTGCTTTATTAGTTGTCTGTGTCCCTTTGATAGGATCAAATCATTGCTTTTTCACTCAAACCAGTAATTAACTATACTCATATGTATTTAATGCTGATTAATTGCTGAAGGTACTTAAATTGTTCAAACTTGCAATGCCTCATTCACCTTGAAAAAGGCGTCAGAAGGACGTTGAAACACGTTGGTACCCGCTACACCTACACCCACCCGGTTTCTGATTCCTGGATTTTTATCACTGGTTCCCTCTTCACGTCTATACACTGCGCTTGGCAAGCCTTGAGCCATTTACATCAGCTTGCAGTGTAACATCCTCCACATTCATCCGGGACGTAGAGCCCTCTGTTCCACCTCCACCTGCCACGGAGCTTCAGAGCGGCGTTTCACAACCCTTCCCAAGTCTCCCCGCTAGCCGGCTAGAGCGCGTGTACCTTGGTCAGACGGTCCACTCATTCACAGAGTCTGGAGTTCATTGTCTCTGCCCCCCTGTGCCGGACCTGGATTACTAGAGCGACCACTCACTCCCCTCTGCATTTCCATCATCAGCTGGGTTGAGATCGGGAGGCCAGCCATCCTTGGTCACGGCAACCATCATCACGTTGTGACCAAACAAAGATCTGGGTCTGATCCAACTACACGGAAGGTAATACTGATATCCATTCATTATAATTTGACTTTATTACCGGATGATGAACTAATTAACAACAGTTCCAAAATTATATTTGTCCATGGAGGAGTTTTTCAGAGAGTTTCATTAAATGTTTATTTAAAAGTCCGGGACTTAGCATTTATACATTTTAGGAACCGTTATTTATATGTAATATTATTTACATGTGTGTTTTATTGCTCTAATTTAATTATTAAGCATTGGTTGCTTAGTCTTAATAAAGATACAATTCATTTTATTATATACATTGTTGCTATTGGTTTGAGTGATTTTTATTCATACTAACAGAATCTGTGGTTGCCCCATCTTTTATACTGGAGGCAGAAAGTTTGCCATACCAAATTTAATTCCATAAATTAAAATCTAATTTAAAAAAAAAATTACTGTAAAGTTTCATGGGTTCAAATTAATGACACTGGCCTGCATTTCACTTTTATTCCCTGAGGTTAAGGTTTTCTGGATGGTGAATCTCAATATATAACTAATTTAGCTCAATCAGGTCAGGTTTTTTTTTACTCAAGTCTAAACAAAGTTCATATTTCATAAATAAGTTTGGAAATTATGTTTATTGTTCAAAGCAGACATTCTCATCAATTGTACAGTTTATATATGAAATGGTACATAAACATTTATTCTGGAAGAAAGGACCTTTTCAAAAACTTTCGTATGTGTTTTGCATCTGGAACATTAATGGCAATAGTCCACAAGCATATTCACACCCAGGCAGCCCCGGTACCTCTCAACCATCACTTTTGAAGAAAGCTCTCATTGCTAGTCGCTGAGATCGCCGCAGTTTTCAGGATAGTCTAAATGCGAGCTGAGGAAACACATCTATATCAGCATTTTTCAACCACTGTAACGTGGCAAACTAGTGCTGAGAGCTCAGTGCAGTCAGAGCTGACTTTACTTGTACTGCTGGCCCAGGCAGTGCTGAGCTCTTTAAGGAAGGCTCACATGGACAGTGACCTATATATAGAGACGTGGTGGCATGACATAGGTCATGCACGCCTGCCTGCACACTGCTCAGAGTTCTGCACTGTGTGCTCAGTCACAGTGCGGGGAATTCAAATGTTTAGCCAGCTGCTTTATTTTTTATTAAAGACGCCCGGCAAAGCAATTCAATTGTTGTTCTGTCAGGGCGCGATAGCTGCCGGCACCAGCATTTCTGCACGCACTCAGGAGTGCGCGAGCAGAAGTGTCTAAAACTCACTGGTTAGGGCGCACTAACCGCAGATAGCGCACCCTAACCAGGAAATATATATACTATACACACACACTTTATTTTTTTTATTATATACATACCAACACAGTACAATTGATGCAAATGTAAGTCTGCTTTGAAATAAAACAATTACCAAACCATTATATAATTGGAGTGTGATATATATATATATATATATATATATATATATATATATATATATATATATATATACACACATTTTTTAGAAAAAAAAAGTTGAGCAAAAACAAAAATCCTGACTGAACAAAATTTTGATTTCACCATGCACCAATTATAGATCACCTTTAAAAAAACAAAAGCAAAACTTCAAAGCAACGCAAACTAGCGTTATTGATGGCTGAGGTGTCTGTTTCAGACGTTTTGCTGGAACCTTGTGGGCCAATCTTGCAGATTTTGCTTTGCACCCCATAGAGAGATGTTGGTGTACTTCAATAAGCGGTTATGTCTGTAGTCACACACGGTCACTAAATGCACTGCATATAAATCAGATTTTCAAACCAAGTCAACTTATGATAAAAATACAGTCAGGTGCATAAATATTGGGACATTGGCAGAATTTTCATATTTTGGCCTCTTCACCACCACAATGGCTTTGAAATGAAACAAACAAGATGTGCTTTAACTGCAGACTTTCAGATTTAATTTGAGGATAATTACATCCAAATCTGGTGAACGGTAAAGGAATGTCTGCAGTTAAAGCACATCTTGTTTGTTTCATTTCAAAGCCATTGTGGTGGTGAAGAGGCCAAAATATGAAAATTCTGCCAATGTCCCAATATTTATGCACCTGACTGTTCTTATTCAATACCCATATTACCAGAAAAGGTTTAATAATTTTAATTCCATTTACAGCATGCTCCACTTACACAAGTACACAAGCAACGCATCAGAAATTGCTGCTAATGTAGTTTCCTACGCTTTAAATTTCCGTTGTGCAAGATACCAGCAATTATGATTTGTACAACACAGGAGAGATACGCATATAGATATGACGCCATAGATAGATATATAAAATGGTAACCCAAGCCATCATCATGTAATGCACAAACCGAAAGCAGCATTTCAATTGTTTGGCCTTTAGTGACATGATTTAACGCAAGTCTTAGCAATGCCATTTTGCATACATATTAACACAATTAATGTGATGCAACATTTGGTTCTGCTCACAGATGTAAAGGTTAGTGTGCAGCATATGGCCAAAATGTATTTTTTTTTTTTAAACATTCAATACTGTACTCACCATTTCATAAGGAACATCAGTTCACCACTGCTATCAGTAGCTCCAATTATTCTTTCTGGTTCTAAGGCTCTAGAAAAACCTCTTGGTTTATCAACCTGAAAAACATTTAAACATGAAGTTTACATATTCAAACATACTATATTATGTCAGAATGCAGTTAGTCCTGACAATTTCTTTTAAACAGGGCTCGACAAAACCCGGGGGCCAGGTCGCCATGGCGACCAGATTTGGCTGCGTGGCGACCAGGTTTTCACTCATGAGCTCCACCTTCCAGCTCACCCCGCAGCAGGTTGGGAGAGACATCACATCATGACGTCTCTCCCATAGTGCAGAGCAGCCAGCGGTGGTCGTCAGTAGGAGCGGGGATCAGGTAAGTTGCGTTTTTTTTTTTTAAAGGAGCACTGCATAGTGGGGTCTACTACTGGGGGTAATGCATAGGGGGGGGGGGGGGGGCACTGATTAAAGAGGCACTACATAAGGGAACCACTACTGGGGGCACTGCAGAAAGGCACTTTCATCCTGGCTCCTACATTTTTTTGTCAAGCCCTGCTTTAAAACAAGAGATATGGTAAGAACTTACCTTTGTTATCTCTGTTTCTACGAAGTCCATAGGGTCCACAGGGTTGACCTTGGGGTTATAATAGCTGGAACAGGATCCATGGGCACCACACAGTTAAGCTTTTAGCTCCCAGGATGCACTTGGGTCCTCCTCTATACCCCGCCCCCGAGCCACAGGCACCTCAGTTGGTAAGCAGCCTAGGCCGGAGGAGAATATGGAACAGAGAGAAGGAAGACTGGAACACACAAGAAACCATACTCACAGCAATAGGAGACGGAAAACCGGTGACCAGCCACACAGCCCATTTGAAGCCAGGTGCGTCAGGGCGGGCGTCCTGTGGACCCTATGGACTTCGTAGAAACAGAGATAACAAAGGTAAGTTCTTACCATATCTCTTGTTTTCTACTTCAGGGTCCATAGGGGGTCCACAGGGTTGACCTTGGGGATGTCCCAAAGCAGTTCAACTAAGGGCGGGGACGCTCCTGTGCTGAAAGGAGCACCCGGCGCCCAAAGGAAGCATCCTGAGAGGCGAAGGTGTCAAACGCATAGAACCTCAAAAACGTTTGAATAGAAGACCAAGTGGCCGCCTTACACAGCTGAACAGCAGAAGCGCCACCTCTAGCAGCCCAAGAGGGACCCACAGAACGAGTGGAATGAGCCTTAACAGAGGCTGGCACAGGTAAACCCTCTTGAGCATAAGCCTCACAAATAACGGAACGAAGCCAACGGGCTAACGTTTGTTTGGTTTTCACAAGAGGGGTTGGCCTGCCAACAAAGAGGATAAACAAGGAATCAGACTTCCTAACCGAAGCCGTCCGGTCTACATAAATTCTAAGCGCCCGGACCACATCTAAGGAAGTCTCACCAGCTGAAAGATCAGGGGACTGAAAAGCTGGCACAACAAGTTCCTGATTAATGTGGAACTTCGAGACCACTTTGGGCAAAAACTCAGGACGAGTGCGGAGCACCGCTCTGTCCTGGTGAAAAATCAGGAAAGGAGGGCGACAGGAAAGCGCCCCCAATTCAGACACCCTCCTGGCCGAAGCAATTGCCAGGAGAAAATCCGTCTTAAATGTCAGCCACTTGAGCTCCACCGCCTCAAGAGGCTCAAACGGAGGACCCTGCAGGACCCGTAGCACCACCGCCAAGTCCCAAGGAGCCACAGGAGGCACAAAGGGAGGCTGGATCCTGAGAACACCCTGGAAAAAGGTGTGAACGTCTGGTAGTATTGCAATCCGCCGTTGAAACCACACGGACAAGGCGGACACATGAACCTTCAGAGATGCAAGGCGTAAGCCGAGATCCAATCCTGACTGAAGAAATTCCAAGATCCTAGAAACTCGGAACACCTGAGGATCATAATGTCTGGACTCACACCACTGAAAGCAAGTGTGCCACACTCTGTGATAAATCCGTGCTGAAGCAGGCTTGCGTGCCCTGAGCATGGTACCAATAACCGAACTGGAGAAGCCCCGAGACCTCAAGACGGCTGTCTCAAGAGCCACGCCGTCAAAGACAGCCGACCCAGATCTGGGTAAAGGCAGGGCCCCTGAGACAACAGGTCCCGACGCTGAGGAAGAAGGTACGGAGCGTCGATGGAGAGGCTCCTGAGATCGGAGTACCAAGGACGTCTGGGCCACGCCGGAGCTACCAACACGAGCATGCCGCCGTCCTGCTTGAATTTCCGCAGAACCCGAGGAAGCAGGGATAGCGGAGGAAACAGATACGCCAGGTGAAACGTCCATTTCACCGACAGCACGTCCACCAGACTTGCGCCTACGTCTCTTGTCCTTGACCCGTAAACGGGCAACTTGTGATTGTGACGGGAGGCCATCAAGTCCAGCTCCGGCAGTCCACCTGTCCACGAGTAGCTGAAACACCTCTGGGTGAAGCGACCATTCCCCGGGATGCACGTCGTGACGGCTGAGGAAGTCCGCCTCCCAATTGAGGACTCCGGGGATGAAGACCGCCGAGATCGCCGGAATGTGACCCTCCGCCCAAGTCAGGATACGAGACACCTCCGACATCGCTGCCTGACTGCGAGTTCCGCCTTGGTGGTTGATATACGCCACCGTGGTGGCGTTGTCGGACTGCACCTGTACCGCCCTTCCATGAAGAGCGGGGCCGGACGACTGCAGGGCCCTGTATACTGCCCGCAGTTCCAGGATGTTGATGGGGAGAAGTGCTTCTTCCGCTGACCAACGACCCTGAAGCGACAAAGAGCCGGTCACTGCCCCCCAACCCCGGAGACTGGCATCCGTCGTGAGCAGGACCCAGTCTGGGATCCAAAATGGGCGCCCCTCAACCAGATGAGCTGTCTGAAGCCACCAAGCCAAAGATTGCCGAACGTCCGGAGACAACACCAGCACCTGAGAGCGGATCCGGTGAGGTAACCCGTTCCATTCTGATAGAATCAGCCCCTGCAGGGGCCGGGAATGGAACTGGGCAAATTCCACCATGTCGAATGTCAACACCATGGACCCCAGAACTCTCATAGCCGAATGGACCGACAGGCGGCAACGGCTCAGGCAACTGTGTATCCGCAGCTGTAGGGAGGCGACCTTCTCCGGAGTCAGGAAGATCCTTTGCTGACGCGAATCCAGCAGGGCTCCCAAATGAACCATCCGCTGTGATGGAATCAGGGAGGACTTTTTCCAATTTATCAACCACCCGTGTGCTTGCAGGCAAGCGATCGTCAGGTGGAGATGTTGAAGCAGTACCTCCGGGGAGCTCGCCAGCAACAGGAGGTCGTCCAGATACGGCAGCAGCCGTACATTCTGGTTCCGAAGATGTGCGGCCATGACCGCCATAATCTTCGTGAACACCCTCGGTGCCGTGGAGAGACCAAAGGGTAGCGCCCGGAACTGATAGTGGTGTAGAAGGATAGCGAACCTCAGATACCGCTGGTGTGAAGATGCTATCGGAACATGGAGGTAGGCGTCCTGGATGTCCAGGGACACCATGTAATCCCCCGGTTCCATCGCCAGAATGATGGAACGTAACGTTTCCATCCTGAACTTGGGAACTCTGAGGAATTTGTTCAGAGACTTCAAGTTGAGGATAGGGCGATGAGAACCATTGGGTTTCTGCACCAGAAACAGAGACGAATAATACCCCGTCCCTCGTTGAGATAGAGGAACGGGAACAATGACCCCTGCTTTCAGCAAGGACTCTATAGCCTCCTGAACCTGTAACGCCTTGGTCTTGTCCTGAGAAGGACTTGTGCAGAAAAACTGGTGGGGTGGTCTGTGCCGAAAAGACAGGGCGTACCCCTGGGAGACCACTTCTCGAACCCAGGCATCCGTGGTGGTATTGTGCCAGCACTGGGCAAATAGAAGTCGGCCTCCCACTCTGAGGTCCCCCAGAGGGAGGCCCGTCCCATCAGGCCGCAGGTTTATCTTCCTGCTTGGAAGAAGGGCGCCGAGCACTCCAGGCTTGCTTCTTGGGTTTAGAGGCAGTCTTACTTGCAGACTGTCTCGGGAAGGACTGACCTTTCGCCTTACCCTGAACCCGAAAGGAACGAAAAGCCGAACTCCGAACCTTAGCAGGCAGTGCCGCCGAAGGGAGGAAGGCCGACTTGGATTTAGCCAGGGTGTCCACTATTTTGTCCAAGTCCGGACCAAATAGTAATTCCCCATTACAATGTGCCTCAGGGAAGGGGTAATTAGAAGCCAACCGCTTCTGAGGAAGGAATCTCTTACTGGGCGCCTGCCAAGCTACCGCCATATGATCCGTCAACTGATCCGACAGGGGAAACACAGCAGAAGCCACCTTAGTTTTTTTGAAACTAGGAAACTTCGACTTAGGAACCGGTGCCTCATCCTCTATAAGAAGAATAGCTCGCACCGCCCTAACTAGTGCTCGCACATTAATGGACGACTTGGTATCCATTTCCTGGACCGAGGCGTCCGAGTCAGTGTCATCAGGGACCTCCCCATCATCTGAGGAACCCTCTGAGTCCGATACCTGAGCAGCCCGTGTCATGAGTGGGCGTTTTGAAATCCTAGAAGGCATGTCAGTCTGCAACATTGACTGAAAAGCCGAGGAAGCGGCCGCCAAATTTTGCACGGAGTTGGAGAGCACATCCACCCATGGTGGAGGAGTCGCCATAGGGGCCTGAAAAGGTACCACAGGCTGCTGCGGCACAGGGGAAGCCTGTATATACATAGGCAACCCCGCATAGGGACCTACTGATTGAGACCCAGGAGGACTCCGCAATAACTGCAGGACACCCGGGGAATGGGGGATGGTCAGCTGGGGCACCGCCCTAGTAGGGAGAGCAGTCGGGACCGACAGACGGTCCGCAATAGACACCAGCACTTGAGAAAACATTGCCCACGGTGGTTCCTGCGCCAGAGAAGGTCTGGATGGGCCAGGAGCCACCTGGCATCGACTACACAGGCCATCCTGTGACAAATCCTCCCTATCTACTCCTGCAGAACAGCGTCCGCAGGAGGCCAACACCGGAGCCACTGAGCGCTCAACCTCCTCGTCTGACATGACAGAATATATTATATATCTGGCACCAGGGTAGAAGTAAAACGCACTCACTGGTGTGCTGAACAACAGCCCACAATATGGCACTGAGTAGCACACAACTGTATGTGACGGACCTCACAAATACGTGATCTATATAAGTGAGGTCAGTAGAAACGCCCCTCCCCCACACACCTGTAGGGCTTGTAGGAGAAGTAAAGGGATAGGTATAAGCTGACAGTAAGTAGAAAATAAGCACAGACAGGCAGCACTAGCAAAAGTCACATACCATGCAGGAAGATATACTCACTGCACCTTTACACTACAATCAACCTGCCCAGATTCAGTGTCTGGGAGGGCTATAGTGCTGTGTACGCTGTCCTTAATCAGGGGAGAGGTACACAGGGGGACCGGTCCGCGTGCTCCCTGAGATCTGCGCTGCCACTGGGAAAATGGCCGCTGGAGACCTCAGAGGAGGAGTGGCCGTGTAACTGCAGCTCAGCGACGCCAGACTGCGTGCTGAAAGGCGCGCTGAGCTGAGGGGAGGAGCCGCTGACAGGGAAGGCTTCCTCCCCTGGCTGGCCATAACCCCAGGGATGCTGGCTTCCCGCTTGCCCCTTTATTCCTGGTGGTCTAGTGGTCCCACGGGTTATGGGGGGGGGCCCGCCGCCACTGCCAGCAGCCTCCGGTCTGTCCCCAGGACTGCATTTAAGGCATTCCGCGCGCCGCCGCTAGCCAGCGACGCGCGGCTTACCTGAATCCCCGGCGACTCCGGCAGCAGTCCTGGGAGGTAGACAGAGTCCGGCTAGTACGGACTCTGCCCTCCCGCCGCGATCCCCAGATCAGTACTGGCGTCGCGGCGCCAGTCGGGGATCAGAGCGGCAGCGTGGGCGTCTGTACAGACAGCCCTTCGCTGCAGTCTGTAGTAAAAAGAGATTAAAATAAATAAAATCTAACTTCAAATAAAAAGCTTCTGGGGGCTGCTCCTGCAGCCCCCCTGCGCGGTGACCGACTCCGGCCGGGCACCAGCTTACACTGAGGTGCCTGTGGCTCGGGGGCGGGGTATAGAGGAGGACCCAAGTGCATCCTGGGAGCTAAAAGCTTAACTGTGTGGTGCCTATGGATCCTGTTCCAGCTATAACCCCAAGGTCAACCCTGTGGACCCCCTATGGACCCTGAAGTAGAAAAAGGAATTGTCCCTTTACAGTCAATTTGTTCAAATATACTGGCTTTAAAAGCAAGTTTGCAGTGCTATGCGGAGCATACACTAACAAATTAAATTGTGTTAGAACAGACATTTTATATAATACATTAGCCTCTGCTATCCAGGACACAAGTACTGTGCTACATACAGAGGTAAGAATACTAGAACCATGGAAACCTATGGATTGGCTAATTTTATAAAGTGTGAAACAAACCTGTAGCTCACGAAACTACTGAAGTGACTATGGGCCGTATTCCATTAGAAATGAAAAGCAGTTATCCGCGGAAAAGTATGCCGATTACGGCTTTTCGCGTGGTCGGAACTAATCTCCAGATTCAATTCCACCCGTTTTAGCCTACGCGGAAAGTTAATGCAATAGGCGAAAAAGATTCACCTAATAGCAGGAGAAAAAAAAAAGAGCAAAATTTAGTTTGGGGTGCAAACATGGGGAAACCACTCAGAACCCTCGGGACTGCCCCCCAAAGGACAATTGTCAAAATCCAAAGGGAAAAAACACCCCCAAAAAAGTACTTTCATTTTGGGGGCGAAAACGTACAAAGTGGGAGGACAAACAAAAGCTAGCAAAATAGCCTTCTTAGGGGTCTGCAAGGATGGGTCAGGTGTTTTTATGAAGGCAGGTGCATGCAAAAGGTAAGTTTTTACAGGTTTTTTTTAAACTTCACTTTAGAGACTTTAAAACATGCTAGCACCCATTTTCAAGTACCCCAGATTTGACTGGACTACTTATTTTCACAAAAAAACAAGATAAAAAAAAAAAAACCTGCTTAATGCCATTCTTCATCACTTTTACAAGGACGCTAATAACAAGAATTTTCAACAACTTCAGTACCCCAAATAGTTTTATTAGGGCAATTGGAACACAACTACATTGATCCACCATGTTAGTGCATCTTTTTGAGGGGGTTCAGAATGATTTCCCCAATTCTGAGTACTTTCCGCCTGCCGTTTTTGCTTGATTTGTAATTGAATACGGCGAATAGTGGGGGACTCGCACGATAACGTAACTTCCAAAACACGCGATGTAGGCGAAAAGTTGGGCAGGCAAAACTTTCTTGCAGATGAGAAACTAATTTAATACCGCTTTATGTATGAGATACTTGAATCACTGACAAACAGTGAGTTGCTCCAATACAGATTCACTGTGTCAAAAAAACAAAGCCACCTTTCATGCAGCAATGTTTACAATATACCCAAAGTTTAAGTTAAAAGCCACCCTGGCATTAGAAGACTGTCATACCGATTCACGTTTCTTCTTTGATTTGCTGTCTTCAGACTCGCTGTCTGAAACAGACTTTCGCTTGGCTCCATCTGTTGGTTTTTCTTTGCCGGCCTTCTGAGAATTGAGAAAGGCTTCGATCAACTCTGGACAGTCTAAGTTTTCTTCAGGTTCCCAAGTGTTGTCTGCGCTGAAAAAATAAATAAAAAGCAGCTACATGTTATCCAAGTGCTGCCTATATGTTACCCAGAGCGCTTTCATTGGGACTATATGCATACTTGAGACAGTTTTACTCATCTGTGTGCTAACGCTTTCATAAAAAGATGTGTGCATCTCACACATACACAGTATACTGAACTCTAATAGAAAAGTGATGCTGTGATTGAGAATTACATATAAAATGAATAGCCATTAGTGTGCTTGTAAAGAGTACCGACACTGGTGTCTATGTTCCACCACAAACCACTCCCAACATTCAAAGCCCCCAGGAGTTTAAGTTAGGCAATGTAAATACATATTAGTGTCCTTTGTTCTATTAGGTTTAAAACACATCTTGGTAGTGCAGCAGACTTCCATCTATGGGCCTTATTCAATTAGCGGCGAAACCATCTGTTTTCGGAATAAAAACAAATAAAAAAAAACAGACGAAAAAAAACTGGAGAAAGGATGACTATGGCCCTAAATGTTTAAGGCATCATCAGCTACTTTTTAAATTGTATAGAAAGGGAGTTAGTGAGTGAAATAATGTGAAACCATTCATACTCTGGCTTTGAACTACCACCACCCATGTTTCAGGCCAAATCAATGCACGCAAATTTCATATACAGCTCATTGGCTAGGACAGGGTTGGGCAATAACGTCTCTTCTGAACTACTCTATGTAATATGCACCTCTAAAATATCCTCCTAGCCCGGGAGTGGGGAAAAAGCAGCACTCCAGCTGCTGTTGAACTACACATCCTGGCATGTTTAGTCCCAAAGCAGTTGGAGGGCCACCATTTCCGACCCCTGACACTGGAGACTATTTTAGAGGTGCATATTACATACCCAACTAGTTACAGTACTCCAGGAGAGTACATCAAATTTTAAAGATAAAAAAAAAAAAAAAAAATTTATCTAAAAATTTGAGTTAATAGTGTGGGTTGTTTAATTTGCGAGAAATATTTTCCCCTTTTATTGCCTGCATAACACTTATTCTAATATGCCACCATTTTAAGGCCATTTCACAGAAGAGGGAAAATAGAAACTCAGGGCCTGATTCAGAGTCGGACGCTCTGACCAGAGCGCTCGCTCTGAATCAGGGCCCTCCTACCTAAACTTGGAGCGGCCTCCTGGCCGCTCACATAGCTGTGGGTGACCACCCACAGCATATGCGAGCGGCCAAAAAGATGGTTGCGATGGTCAAGACCATCGCAACCATCGGGCTTGCGACGAGACCCTGCGGTAGGGTCTCGGTGACCGCAAGCCCTGGGGTGATTTTGGCTCTATCAGAGCCAAAATTACTCCCACTGACATCACTAGTTATGTCAGTGGGGCCGGACCCAGATGGTAGGCGTTCCCCACGCCTCCGTCTGGCAGCCACGCCCACCAAAGGGGGCGTGCTGTCAAACAACATCGACAGCACGCCCCCTTTGGTGCGAGACCCGGAGCGACGGCTTCCCCGTCGCTAGCCGGGTCTCACGCATGCGCACGACGGAGCAGCCTCCGTTGTGTGCATGCGCACTAGGGCAGCATCGACCCGCTCATGAGCGGGTCTGAATCAGGCCCTCAGTTTCCGTAGTCCCAAAAAATTTACAATTGAGAGAAAGACGAAATGCTTCCCTTATTTACAATAGTAACCATGCTGAAGAAAAGGGACCAGCCTTATATCCACTAAACAATTAATTTTACTAGTATTGTTAACCCTACTATAGTGCAGGTTAACTAGTCACATTGGGGGGAGATCAGGTGGTGAAAAGAGGGCAGAAGTGAACCAACTGAGAAGTCGCCCATAGCAACCAGCTTCCACAATTTTATAGAATGTACTTGAATAAATGCTACCTCAAAGTTGATTGGTTGCTATGAGCAACTACTCCACTCTTCACTGCTTGATACATCACCGGCATTGTTTACATCATACCACTCACATTTGACTTTGCTTACTATAGTATTTAACCATGTACATTTGCCATGGGTAACTAGCATGTAGCAAAAGACAAAGCCAGTACAGTATGTAATTGACCTATAACAGCTTGAAGTCAATTGCATAAATAAAGTAAACCAGAATATTTACAAATGTGAACACAAGTGAATCTACACCATCAAGAATAATGGTGCATACACGGTCAGATTTTTCTTCAGTTCTGAATGATAATGATTTAAAAATCGTTCATATCTGAAGGAAAATCCAACATATATGACATGTTTGAACGATGCACGTTCCCGATGTTAGATAACGATATGACATCTGATGTGTTTGCTGTCAGTTTGACGATTTCAGTCATTTTAATGCAGTCAAAAGTCGTTCGTAGTTCAAATCGTTCATCTGACCGTGTGTATGCTCCAAGAGTCTCAGGTTCAAGACTAGACTCAATTTAGAATTAATATTTCTCTTCACATTGAGGGCAACTTCTGCATGAACCAGTAATGCAACATAACGTAGGCCATGAAAACAAGACTACCAGTTTAGAGTTATGGTGCCTACACACTTAGCGATGTGCTCACGATCAGAAATTGTGTCCGATTTCCCTCCTCAGCAGCTCCCATTTGGTGTTATAAAAAAAAAAAAAAAAAAAAAAAGTGACAAACGATCTATCGTGCCTCCTAACTAATCCAGTGCATCCTGACTGAGATTGTCAGATCTGCCCTACAGCACGGCAGATCTGAAGAAGCGATGTACAACCTGTGGGGACGCTTCGCCATACTGATTGGACATATTTTACACGATTTGTTGTCACGATGTGTCAGAATCGGGCAGATCATGTAAAATATCGCTAGGTGTGTAGGCATCTTTACCGGTCAAGTTGTGGGGCTTGTCAGCTCTTCATGCAAATATCAAAACAGACAGAATCCTCGCTATACAAGTTAAGCTAGGTACATTAGCAGGTTAGCCTGGGCCACTTACTCTGTGAAACCTTTCCACTTCAGGTAATATTCCACCTTTCCATTAACAACACGTCTGTCTAGAACTTTTTCTACAACAAATTCCTCAGGCTCCGCCTCCTCAACTTTCTTGCCCTTTCCATTTTGCTTCTTCCCCATTTTCTGCTAAGGTGCCAGGGGAGGGGGAGAAAAATGGGACATGGGGGTGAGAAAAAGGTTGATGACTGGTTAATTTTGTTTTTTCAGTATCAATGAAGTTCATAAAACAAAAAGGAGAATAGATTGCACATATTTTCATAGTTACACAACATGTATATTAAAAAAAACAGATTGAACTGCAGACCATCACAAAATATTTAAAACTTAAAATGTTCACAAGTCCTTAAAATCAAAATCAAACAGTTACACGTAGTCACGCTTCGCATATAGGATTCCTATTGAGGCTACTGTGACAGTAAGCTACTGCATATGAAGATCTTAAAAAGAAATACGCTTTGCCCATCTGCAATCTCTTGTGCTACAGAAATACATGATACAGGGGGAAGATGTATCAAACCTTCAAGAAATAAAGTGGAGAAGTTGCCCATAGCATTAAATCCTTTGTCATTGCATAGACTGCTATATAAATGATTTCTAGAAGCAACTTCTCCACTTTGTCTCGAAGGTTGGATAAAGATCACCTAGTGAGACATGAGAAGCGCCAGTACTCACACTCGCAGCACCACTACAGTATGTCGGGGTTGTATTGTTACAAGGGGGAAGCAGCATCCTCACTCAGCGGTCGGTTACACGGCGCAGCGCACACGGCCCGCGGCAACGGTGGTCCCTTCTACCCAGTACAGCCCTGCAGCAGACTCCGCTGTGTGCTTAAAGCGCCCCCTTCCTCCCCGATTACTAATCAGTGCAGTACGGCAGTGTACGGGGCCCGCTATGTGATTACAGAAACCCCTCGCCCCGCCCTATCCCGCGCATGCGCCCCGCACACATGTAAGCACCACTAATGCCCCTATACGTGCGGCCGCTGCCAGTAACAATTGTTTGCAGGGAGGGAGCCGCTTCCCCGGGCGCCAGCGAGCACGCGGACACATCACACAGCGGCGGCGGCAGGGCTGGAATGGCGGGAGCCGCTGCTCCTCCATTATAGACACAGTGCCCTCATCACTTACACAGCTGTAATACAAGATAAATGTTACTACCTGCTTCTCCAGACTGTCCTGCATTTAATACCTATTATCTGGTCACCTTATCGCTCTGCAGCACTATGTAGGCCTGTGTGTGAGATACATAAACCTTTAGTACATGCATGTGGGAATGGAAACACAAATACAGTCTAGCTGGGGTTATCCCAGCGGCCGCCTAGCAAGCGGCACCTTATCCCCATTCTATAGTCACCGATCCACCCCCATTGCCCGGGCCCCATCACTCATACACCGGGCCGCCCGATCACTTAGCAGCAGCACTACGGGCGCGGACATGATGGAGGAGCAGATGGGGAGAGGATGGAGGGGACAGGACTCGGGTTACTACAGGCGGAAAGGCAGATGGAGGAGGGGACTGGAGTATGCAGGTGGTGTGCATCAGGCTACACGGATGGAGGAGTTTCCCGCCCGCCCCGTAACGGGGTACTGGTTATGGACCTAGTCTCGCACCGTGCCACATCCCTCTCCGCTCCGCCATCTTGCTCACTATCACCCAGCCGGTAAGCCGGTCCGCGATCCACGTAATGCAATGGCGGCTGAGGGCCCTGGTTCACCTTCTTGTCCCGCACCTCCCAAGCTATACACGTAACCACCGCAGAGCGATCCCTTACCTCACTGGTTTCCTGTCCTGCGCCCGGTGCTGCTGCTACTTCAGTCCACTTACACCGACAACCGCCTTAAACCGCCACTTACAGCGTCACTGAGCGCGCGGCGTTGGGGAGGGACTTGGTGACGTCACAGAACAATGGGCGCTCCCCGCTTTCTGGCGGGTAATTCTTCGCTGGCGCCGCAGTGTTCTCTCTCTGTACCCACAATGCTGCTGCGCATCGCCGGCCACCAAAGAGTCAATGACGCCGTAACCGTAGATCAAGCGTCACGGATTATTGTCAGGAATTCAATATTTATTGCTCATTTCATTAAGCAATACGACTGCCCTGACGTTTGACCGCAAACAAAATCGTGTGTCGTCAGCATGGCACAGGTTTCTTTGTACTATCTGGGGAGAATTTACGAAGACCGCTGCTTCCCGGCGGATTGCAGGTGAATATTTTAAACGGCACTCAGAGACAGTGTAAAGCCCGGTGTGCTTTACACTAACTCCGGGTGGCGTTTTAAATATATACCTGCAACCCGACAGGAAGCAGCGTCTTACAGCAGCCGCTGCATCGTAAATTTTCCTCTCTATGGGCCTGATTCAGAAGTGGACGCAGAAGCATCCGTGGCTGCATCCATTGGCGGTCCCTTGTCTGTGACTTTATGCAAATGCTGCTACAAAGGCGTTCCATTGTGTACATCCTCGCATATGGATGTCTGAGAATGCAGTATTGGATTGCTCTGTGGGCCTGATTCAGACCCGGTCACAAGCACTGAGCGCTCGCAAACCGGGTCGATGGTGGCCCACAGCGCATGCGCACGATGGAGCCGGCTCCGTCGTGCGCATGTGCGAGACCCGGCTAGCGACGTGCAATCTGTCGCTCCAGGTTTCGCACCAAAGGGGGCGAGCTGTCGATGTTGAGTGACAGCTCGCCCCCTTTGGTGGGCGGGGGGGGGTGCCCAAACGGAGGTATTCCCATGAGAATGCCTGCCGTTGGGGGAGGCTGAGAGAGTCCGGCTCTGTTAGAGCCGAAATCTCTCTGGGGCTTGCGGCCACGAGACCATACCACAAGGGTCTCATCCCAATGGTCTTGACCATAGCGACCATCATCATGGCCGCTCGTAATAGCTGTGGGTGGTCACCCACAGCTATGCGAGCGGCCAAGAGGCCGCTGCAAAAAAAAAGCCCTGCCCTGATTCAGAGCGAGCGGCTCTGAATCAGGCCCCGTGACCATTGTTCATCTGAGTAACCTCCAGGATACTCAGGATCAGGGGCGTATCTTCCTATTGGCCAGGATGGCGCTGGCCGGTGTGGGGGGGGTGCTGGTGCCTCCCCGGCGGTGGCACCCGCGGCCAGTTCTCTCTGTCAAAAGTCTGTGCTGCTGCTGATTTCTGTCAGAAGCATCAACGCCAATAGGGGGGTGCCAGTCCCTTACTTTGCCAGGGGTGCTTAGACCCCTAGGTACACCCCTGCTCGGGATGGTATGTATTTTCACGCAGCTGACGCCAGTGAAGATGCGTACAAGGATGCAGCCACTGGCTGCAACACACCCAGAAAATGTGGCCCATAAAACCCCTGTGTTCTAGGATAACACCCCCAAACGGCTGCAGCCTGTCAATCAGTATGCGGTGTCCGGGCACTGCGAACGAGCAGAAGGAAATCTGCACATGTGTAATACAGAGCCTGTGCATGTGCAGATCTTCAAATATCAGCGTTGAATGCACACCATTGGGTTTGCGTACAACTCTGAATCAGCCCAACAATTGGGAGGCATGCGCAGTAGCAAATAATCTCAACTCCGCCAACATCGGCATTATGTGCGACTCAGAATCAGGCCATATCTAACTGTAATTACTCATAAAATGCAGTATATTCTCTAAGCTCTCTCAGTGGCTCAGGTGATTATGGGTCTGATTCAGAGATGTTTGCTATTGCCAACGGCAGCTGCTATCCCATACACAGCTGCTGTGAAAAAATATGCAAATGCTGCAGCTGCCTGGATATGTATTGAGATTCCCACAAGTGTTCGAAGTCCTGAGTAAGTCTATTGGTGGGTACACACTGGGTGATATTACTGAGCGACTGCACGATTACAACATCGTAATCGTGCAGTCGCTCAAGTCTTCATGCACAAATCGTGCACTTTTATGTCGGAAACGACCAGCGATGCGCGCTCCCGCTGGTCGTTTCCGACATTGTCCATCGCCTGAACACAATCTGACGATAACGACAGATTGGCATGTTCAGGAATGATGGACAGTGCCTGCACTGAACGACTGATCGTTCAGTGCAGACACTACAGGGGATCAGGAACGACGGTACGACTACGATGTCGTAATCGTACTGTCTTTCCTGATCGCCTAGTGTGTACGCACCTTAAGGTTGCGCAAAATGACAGTGGAAACTGAGACACAGGAGCCAAATATCCTCCATATGTGATCACAGACGCAGCATGTGACATGCTCCAGATTAGGTCGCAACATGCCTGCGGACACTCCCCATTACCACCCCCAAATGTTCCCTGACTGTCAATCATACTCGCTGCTAGCGACTACTGTCCAACTCTGAATCAGGCCCTGTCTACACAGTGACTAATAATTATTGTAGTCAAGTTCAGCAAGCAGATGTGGGGTGTAGTTTACCAAAGTATATTTAGGTGGCATCTGGTGGTAGGTGTTTAGGTGCCCATCAAAGTAAGGATGGGGCATTGAAAGAAAACCTCAATAGTGCTGATGTTTTCAACATTTATCACAAGGCACTAAAATACGAGGGATGTTGAAAAGTCCTCGGCTTCACCAAGATAGAAATGGGCTTGAGCCATGAAACTTACAGACTATTCCACATATTCACCCTAAAGTTCAACACATTTGTCATAGCGTTTCTGGAGTTTCTTTAACCCTTCCAAAAGAAATTCTGAAGTTTGATCATTCAAACACTGCTCTGCTGCTGATACTCAAAAAATTCATCCCTTTCAAAGTTTTTTGTAAGGTTTGGGAACAGGAAATAGTCTGATAGAGGAATTTCTAGTGAGTAGGGTGGATGGTCCAGGGGTTAAAGTGGGCCGGAATGGGGTGGAACTGCGTTCCGTCACTTCAAATGGGAGGCGGAACCAGTTCCGCCTCCGTCCACCCACTTAGCCTGGCTTTATAAACTGTCAGCTGCAGGCCTGCAGCTGTCAATCTGAATGTGTGGGGTGACTGGGTCTGCTTTCGTTGGATAAGCCTGCCCAGCCGGCACGCCCCCTTTGCCTGTCCGGCACGCCCCCATTGCCTGGCCGGCCCACTCTCCTTGCTCGGGATCTGATGGAGAGAATGAAGGACACCGCACACACAGGTCAGGCATACAGTACTGGTGGTGGCGTGGTGCGCTTAAAAGAGCTGCGGGCTTGTCCCGGCCGGTTCCCGCGGCTCTGCTGCACACCAGCGCTGCCCGCCCATATAATCAATATCTGTGGTGGCGGGTGGGCGGTGCTAGTACTACTAGAGTCAATCATCTCATGATGATTGACATTTGGCCCGCCGCCTGTCCTGCCTCCTCTCCTCTGGCAGACAGCGCGATTACGTCATCGCGCGCCTGTCTCTCCCCGTGTGTATAGAGGAGCCGCCCTGAGAGGAAACATTGCACGCGGATGCTGCTCATGCAGTCTCTGTGGGGTGATGGTGACACATGACACGGGTGAGCAGGATAACACTGCGTTCTCCCACTGCCCCTCCCCACTGCGTGTTCTCAATTTTCCCACTGCCCCCCTATCCAATGTAGGCATTGTGTAAAAAGGGCACTGCTGTGTGTCATACATGAATAAGGGATACTACTATATGGTGTAAATTGAATCAGGTGAATCAAGATAAGATTGTGCTGCTGAGTGGTGTAATTTGAATTGGGAATACAATTGTGTGACCACGCCCATTTATTTTGTGACCACGCCCCTTTCTTTTTAGAGCCACCCCCCATTTTTCAACGCACGCCTGTGGCGCGCATTGTAATTTTTTTTGGGGGGGAAGGTTGGTGAGTTCCCCCACTTCTCTAGGACCACTTTAAGCACTGGGATGGTCTATGCACTCAAACCCCAAATCCTTCAAATCAGTCATTGTCTTGCCAGCCTTGTGATCATGCGTATTGTCGTGCAAAAGAAGAACACCTTTCCTCAGTTTCCCCCGCCTTTTTTCTGTCAACGCATGCTTTAATCTGCACAGAAAATTAGAATAATATGCAGCATTTATTATTTGTCCCTTTGAGAGATAGGGCCTGATTCAGACCCACTCGCGAGCGGCTGTCCGCTCGCAAGTGGGTCGATGTTATGGACTGAGCATGCGCACGACGGAGGGAGCTCCGTCGTGCGCATGCGCCAGATGCGACGAGTGAAGGAAAGTCCTTCGCTCGTTGTGTCCGATCAAAGGGGGCGTGCTGTCAATGTTGATTGACAGCACGCCCCCTTTGGTAGGCGTTCCGGGGGCGTGCCTCCCGTCAGAAGCTGGCCCACTGACATCACTAGTGATGTCAGTGGGAGTGATTTTGGCTCTGATAGAGCCAAAATCACTCCGGAGCTAGCTTGCGGTTGAAAACCTCAACCGCAGGCTCCGGCTCGCAATTTCGATGGTCGCGATGGTCACGACCATCAAAATGCACGCTCGTATAGGCTGTGGGTGGTGACCCACAGCTATACGAGCGTCCAGGAGGACGCTCCATTTTTATGGAGGGCGGCCCTCATTCAGAGCGTGCGCTCTGCTCAAAGCGTACGGCTCTGAATGAGGGCCATAGTCAGTAAAATGCCTTTTGAGTCTCAAAAAAAATGTTGCCATCACTTTTCCTGCAGACCTTTTGAGTCTTGATTTTCTTTGGTTCGTGGAGAACTCGAGTGCCAACACTGCATGGACTATTGTTTCCTCTCTGGATTGCAGTGATGTTACAGTGACAAGTCGTTGCAAAAAATAATCCCCAGATTGCTCAAAATGCTGCAAAATCAAGTGTCCACTCGTTTTGTTTCTCATCGCCGTTCAAACATTTGGGCACCCACGTGGCTGACATCTGCATATTCAAGAGCTCATGAATTATGAACCCAACACGTTCCCTGGATATCTCCAGTGTCTCAGGTATTGTTTTAACTTAGATTCTCCGATCTGAAAAAAAAAATGTCATGAACATTATCAACAATTTTGGATGTGGTCAGATCTAGCTGCATCTTCAGTCTCAAAATCTCCATGCTGAAAGTTGGCACACCATTTCATCACACTGGAATAAGAATGGCACTTGTCACTAGATGTTTGCATCATAAGGCCCTCATACACGGTGCGAGGCGACGGGATCAGTCATCACACATATCGGGCGGTCTGCACACGGTGCGAACGGGTGGCTGGCCGTCCAGTATGCTGGCTCCCCCCTCCCTCACCCACATAGTAATCCATGGGATCGCACATCACATCCCCTGATCGATTGGTACTGCAGAAAGATCAGGGGGTGTAATGTACGACCCCACGGGAGCGCGCTCGGCCCGACATCAGGGCCATACATGGTGCGATATAGCAGGCAAATCGCACCAATCAGTCGGATCGCCTGCTTTATCGCCCCGTGTATGGGGGCCTATACACATGGATTTAATTTATAATTTTATTCTGCAGGAACAGAAACTTCATGACAGCCCGGAGTTCCACATTCGAACATTAATTCTTTACATTGAAATGCTTCAGTTTAGGACGTCAAGCACCTGCAAAAAAAAGTGCTATTAGTCTGAAAATTGGCATTAAACAATAAAAAAGGATGCTCTGTCTAGCTGCAGTGACAAAATAATGCTGCAATTACAGGAAGTGGGTTAGGCTAAGGACTTCTCAGCGCTTCCTCGTATTGCTTCCAGAATTTTGATGGTGTCCGATGTTTCCACTTGATGTAAAATTAACTAGCTTCATAAACACACATTTAAATTCACGGTAGATTTACAAAGCCACGATTTAACAACGACACCCGATGATCGCCGGCTTTGACCAATGGATTTAAAATGACAACTGTAATAAATGCTAAATCAGGCTTGTTTTTCCTCATAATTTAGTATGCTCTGTCGGATCCTTTCTGAAGTCTGTGGGCTGCTACTGCACAATGGGCCTGGTTCAGAGATGTACAATATTCTGATGTTTATGCAGTTGGCCAATGTTTTTGCACAGCGCGTGCATCCCAGTGCATCTGCGATGTGACTCGCAGAGAGGATTTAGTCATAGAGTGATAGACAGTTAAGAACCGTTTGCAGGTGGTAATGTAGGGGAGTTTAGAAAAAACGCGGGTGTGTTGCAACCATTTTATAGGCGTTTTGGATCCAGCAACTCTGTTTTTGTATGCTGTTTCACTGGTGCCGGCGTCTCAGTTCCTAGAGCCATTCTAAGTAGTGTGATGGCTTGGGGTTAATTAGCTCGGCAGAGGGTGGATTGGTGCAGTTTTTAGGTGCTTAATGAGGGTCCACACATGGCATTCCAGTAAAATAAAGAAAATGGTGCTTCAGCATGATAATCAGGAAACAAGAATAGAAAATAAAAAACAACCTAACCCTCTCTTAGGGCACTAGCTCACTTCTTGAACCCTTTCTATTGATGGTGCAGCTAGTCTGCCAATAACAGTCCTGGTGGCCTTCCCTGTATCATACAGATATAGGCCCTGGCTTCCTCAGCCTGCAGCTTTACTGCTCCAAAGTCACACAGTCCGAGAGTTTGTGGTCCTCCTGCAAGGTCCAGACAAAGGCCTCCTAGCCCCCAATGGCTTGCTTAGCTTCACTGGGCTCTCTGGCTGCCACAATCCCACTTAGATTGTTTCCCACAGCAGCCTGACTGGTCTGCCTTCTCATCAGCCCACACCTGAGCTTTATCCATAGGGCAGCAATTAGGCATCTTCCCACAATGCTTTTTTAGTCTGTGTGGGCGGATCTCCCCTGCCCCACACAGAATCTGCTGCTCACCAGTGCCACCTCTGGTGATACTGCCACAGTAGTCATAGGGTTACTCAGAATTTTAAATACTGAACTATACTGCAGAGTATTAAACCTCATGTACCCGCTTGATTTAATTATCTGAATAGGTAACTAGAATTTTATATACATCTACAAAAAGTATCAGGCATCTGCTATTGTTCAAAAGTGCCTTATGATATGTAAATGTAGTTAATTTGCTATAAGGATTCTCTTCAGTCTACAGACATAGAGCCGTATTCAATTTGAGCAGACCCGCGATACTTTTTCGCCTCCCCGGACTTTTCGCCTGTTTTGCAGGCGGAAAAGTATTGCACGTGTGCCCACGTATCGCCGTATTCAGTTTCAAAGTACGCGAAAACGGGACCCAGTGAAACTTTGGGGAAATCAGCCTGACACCCCCCAAAAGATGCTCCTACATGGGGGTTCCCTATGGTACCCCCCGATTTTGCTTTGGTGTTTTTAAACGTGCTCAATAGCTGCTAAATAGTGTTTTTGTATAAGTGGTGAAGAATAATATTCAGGAGGGTTTTTTTTGCAGAAAATAACTTATCCCAGCAAATTTGGGGTACTTGAAAATGGGGGCCAGCATATTTTAAAGTTGCTAAAGTTAAGTTTTAAAAATCGTGAAAAATCCACCTGCCGCAAGCCCCTGCAATGAAAAAAACACCTGAGGCATACTTGACTTGGGGACCCCCCAGAGTCAAGATCGCTAGTTTATAACTTTGTCCCCCAACATTTTTTTTTCGCCCCCAAATTCAAAGTGATTTTTTGGGGTGTTCTTAAGTCTTTTTTTAAAAAATGTTGACACAGTTTACCTTTGGGAGACTGTCTGAAGGCTGCACGTTGGTTCCCGCAGCGTTGCACCCCAAAACCCCTGTTCTGCACTTTTTTCCGCCTGCTATTCATAGGCGAAACTTTTCCGCCCATTACATTGCATTGACTTTCCACCTAGGCGAAAAGTCTTCCAAATTGAATACGGAGTAAAATCAAAACAGGCAAAAATGACGTCAACGGCAAAAAGTTTCCGCCAAAAACGGCTTTTCGCCTCAAATTGAATAGGACCCTAAAGCTGGCCATCCACTATACAGTTTTCTGTCAGATATCTGTCCAATCTGGTTGGTTGGAATGAAAACCTGGTAATGTATGGGAGCAAATGACAGTTGATCATATGGTTTTAAATACTGAAAAAAGGACAAAAAATTGTTCAAATTGGTTAAATTTGTGTGTTGTAACCAATTTGTCTGAACAACCATTTTTGGCTATTTTCCAGTGTTTGTGAGCAAATGGACGATTGTCATTTGCTCCCATACATTACCAGGTTTTCATTCCAACCAGCCAGTTTGGACAGATATCTGACAGAAAATTGTATAGTGAATGGCCAGCTTAATGCTTTTCATTAGTGTACACACATGCCTGTATCTCTGTATAAATATCATCTTCTAGGCCAGGGGTTCCCAAGCATTGTCCTCAAGGCACACTAACAGTCCAGGTTTTAGGGATAGCCATACTTGAGCACAAGTGACTTCATTAGTACCTCAGTTATATTGATTTAACCATCTATGCACAATCATTGATATCACTAAAACCAGGACTGTAAAGGTGTCTACACACTTGGTGATGTGCTTACGATCCAATATCGTGTACGATTTCCCTTGAACTCTCCTCGCCAGCTCCCTGGCAGTCCTGCACACGATTTGGTGTAAAAAGCCACCAATTTGATACACGACCTCACGATCTATCGTGCATTGTGTACGATGTCCAAATCGTGAGATCGTGCACGATAAATCGTGAGCTTACCAAACAACACACGAGGATCTTCACGATTGGTTGGAAATTTAAATAATGACCTGGGCTAGCTAGGGGGTTTAAAAATGCTGCACAAGGTGGCGATTGGGCGTGTACAGGGATCTGTCAGTCAAGTTACGGGACGTGCGATAGATCGTGAGTAAAAAGTACTCGCAATCTGCACCACATCGTGTACGAGATCAGCAAATATGCCCTACAGCACAACGGATATGAAGATGCGATGTACGACCTGCGGGGAGGCGCATCGGCATCGTGATCGTGAGTGGACACTCACGATTTGGGCATATTTTACACGATTTGTCGTCACAATGCGTCGGAATCGGGCCAATTGTGTAAAATATCGCTAAGTGTGTAGGCACCTTTAGTGTGCCTTGAGAACCGAGTTTGGGAATCATTGTTCTAGGCTGTAGGTTACAGATTATCCGAAGTGCAGATTTACAAAGTGCATAACTGTAGCGATAATCCGGAGAGAAATTGAAGCAGGACACACTAACTTCCTAATTTCAACAATTGAAACAATATAAGAACAAATTTGTATCAACAATTGTGAGTTCAAAAGCTTGTCACTACAAACATCTGGGGGAATATTTAAAGTTCAGGTTTTTAGAAGTGGAGATGTTGCCCATAGCAACCAATCAGATTCTAGCTATTATCTTCTAGAATGTGCTACATAAATGTTAAGTAGAATCTGATTGGTTGCTATGTGCAACATCTCCACTTCTGAAAACCTCACTTTAGTAAATATACTCCAAGCTGTCTGCATATCCAGGAGAGTCAAAACTGGACTCTTGGTCACTGCAAGAACTTACCACTTCAATTGCTACTATTTCTGCTGGCTCTCTGATTTTCACAAACATCTCAATGCATACTGTATCTGTGCCAATATCAGTTTGCCTCTTTACACTACCATTGCTCCCTTGCCTAGCCTCACATCCTCTATCTACTAACACAGTCTATTTTCCTATTCAATTAATGCACCCATGAAATCACCACTTTTATTCCGCTCAATAATAAACTTTTGTTGTTGTGCAGACACATTTGCCAACACTGTTCTTTCACTTGCATTTCTGCAAATCTCTTGCATTCATACTTCATTCCTACAGTACTTCCAGTTTTCCTCCCATTTACCTCATCCACACCATGACAATGTTTTATTCAACTCACCCCTTCACTCAGTATCTACCTAATCCTTTGTTTGGCCCCCTGCTTCCACCTTTATCCTTTCCCCTTGTCTCCCCCACCTCCTCCTCCCTTCCTCTACCCTCTTTTTTCTGCCTTCCTCTCCCATTACTCCACTTTCATCCTGTTCTAAGCCAACATGGTTTTACTACCCCACCACTAATCCATCCTCCCACATTCCTCTTCCTGGCACTTCACCTCACCTCCATCCACATCTCATTAAACTTTCTCCCTGCCCACCTCCTACAGGTTTCCACCCGAGCTTAGGTGCCCACACCATCGCTACACTCTAGTCATCTCGGTCCCCCAAATTAATCTCACCTCCACACTGCAGCAACCCTGATAATCTCAATCACATTTCTCCCACAAACTGTCTCTCTATCCTAAGCCATCTGGAATACCAGGTTGGTCTGTAATAAAATGGTCTCCTCCCATGATCTTTTCATCTCCAACTCCCTGCATCTCCTGGATTTCACTCTCTGACCACTTCCTCTGCAGCTCTCTCCTTGGGGGCCTCACCTCCTCTCACACCCCTCAACCCGGGGGTCGCCATGGTGATGGTGTTATCCATCTATCCCCCGATTACTCCTACCAACTAATGCCCTCTGAACTATCTCTCACATTCTCCACATTTGAGGTTCATGCTATTTGCCTTTTCCAACTTGTACAGCTTTGAGTACCTGTCATTTACCATCCCCCTGGACCTCCCTCCAAATTCCTGGACAACTTTGCTTCCTAGCTCTCTCACTTTCCTCAGATCATTCCCCCGAAATTGGTATGTATTACCGCTGGACCTTAACCCGGGGATGAAATACCGACGCCGGAAGGCCGGCAGATGAAGATCCTGACTGAGGTGAGTATTTACCCTAACCCTCCCCTCTCCCCGCCTTAACCTAACCCTCCCATAGTGTACCTAACCCTAACCTCTCCCCCTAGTGCCTAATTCTAACCTCCCCCAGGGGTGCTTAAACCTTAACCCCCCCTCCCCGCACCCTAAACCTAACCCTCCCAGGGGGGTGCCTAACCTAGCCTAAACCTCCCGGGGGAATGCCAAACCCTAACTCCACATGGTAGTCCCTAAACCTAATCCTCCCCCCCACGGCTATGAGCTCCCAACGCCTGGCTTAACTACGTTTGGTATGCTGGGCATCAGGATTTTGGCGTGGGGCGTCAGTATTTAGACGCCTATCATTAGTCACGTGCCGGGCTTTCACTGTCTGGAAACCGGCGGTTGGCATTTCGACCACCGGCTTCCTGACTACATCCCTTCCCCCCATTATCCTAGGTGACTATAATATTCCAATTGGTATCCACACAGAATCCTCTGCCTTTAAACTCCTTACATTCACATTCCCCCCTTTACAGGTGGCCCCAGGACACCTCAGGCTTTTGTGGAAATTTAGCATGAAATGTTCAAATCAGCTGAGGACCATGGATATCAGAAGCAAAAGTCCAAGAACGATCTGTTGGACCATAGCCCTTCCAGTCAATTAAGTATTGGAGGCATCCATAACGGATTAGAGAGTCCAGAATCTTTGCCACTTTATACTCGACTCCGCGAATAGTTTGGGCTTTAGGTGCCTTTGGCTGCTCTGAATGAAACTGGTTTAGTATGCATGGTTTCATTAATGAAATGTGAAGAGTTTGTTATCCTCAGGAAGGGAGGTAGTTTTAGCTTGAACAAAACTGGGTTGATGACACACTCGATGGCGAATGGCCCTGTCAGGTTTGCGGCCTAGGATTGCACGTTACTCACCTCAGCGCCGACTTGCCCTGACCTCCTGAGTGGTCAGACACCAGGTACAGTGGCGAGTGACGAGCTGAGGATTATACCTGGGGTCTGATAGGACATCCATGCGCTCGCTCCATGATGTGGTCCCTGAAGTTACCGCCATGGATGCAGCCATGACAGTCTATATCCTGATTAGCACTTTACTCAATGGTAGCATTGGTTGCTGTCAGCTGACACTATCCTCCAATGGACTGCTACATTAGGGTATTTAACCGGGCTCTGGACAACAGGAAGTTGCCTGTACAACGTCGTTACTTCCAGTGAAGACTTGCTGTTGCAGTGTTCCAGGTTCCAAGCTCCGTTGCTTCTAGTGACTTGTTCCTAGTGTTTATCCAAGGTGTGTGTATTCAGTACGTCTTCTGAGTACAATCTCCTAGAGTCATCTTCTGTGCTACTTCTGCATCTGAAGCCACAGTGTGCGTACTTAGGGCTTGATTAAACAAGGAACGCACTAGGAAAGAACGCACGCACTCGACCGATGTTTCCGCACTGCGTATGCATCGCAATGTGCGTGCGCGAACCAGCAATTGCGATGGGAAGTGCGCATGCAGAGGCTACGCAGACCCCGAGCTCAGTGATTGACAGGAAGTGCCGTTTGTGGGTGGTGATGGGGGATGGTTGGGTGAATGCAGGCGTGCCGGTACGTTGCAGGGGTGTGCATAAAGTATCCATTGCAATGCCATATGCAGTCTAAGGCCTCAGCGTGTGCTGAAGTTAGCAATTCCTGAGTGAGGTCTGACCTGCCTTAGCTATGCGTATGGGTCTGATGTTACTCGATGTTACTGATTATTTCACTATATTGCCCATGTATATGGATGTGAGCAAGGGCAAGTGGGCATCCTTATGTTAAGATGTGATCGCAATGCAATTGCAAACATTTGCATTGCACTGCTAATATTAGCAACTGCGGTGCGTGCGTATTAGCAGAATAGCGATCCTTGCTGAATCAGGCCCTTAGTACGTTATCCAAGTACCATCTCATCATACCATTCTCCTATGCCAGTTCTGCATCTTAAGCCACAGCGTATGTACTTAGTACGTCATCCAAGTACAATCTCCTAGTGCCATTCTCCTGTGTCAGCCTTGCGTCTGGATCAACAGAGTGTACTCAATACATCACCCCAGTACAAACTTCCAATATCTTTTTCCTTCACTTTCTCTGTGATAGTGTTCTTTCATTTCCCACTAGTGCCAGATACCTGACCAAAGGGCTGTGACCTGCTTGCTGGGTGCAGCTTAAACCTAAATGCCACTTGGAGGAGTCACTGGTGAACACCTCCCAGTAAGTTAAACTCTGCGCCTTTGGTCAGGTCTAGCCAACATCCGGTACTAGTGAATGAGGAAATCATTTATCCAGTCCCCTCGCCTCCTGTTAGTTTCTGAACCTGGTTCCACATCTTCCAATACCTCGGCAGAGGGTAAGCATAGCCTGAGCGTGACAGGCCCAATGTAGCAGAGAGTGAACTTCATAGAAGGTACTTATAACCTCAATTTTCATATTGAAAGCTACACTAGATCTCCTTGAGACTGGGGAAAGCTTGCCTGTCAGTGAATCTCTTATACTGCTCGGAAGCCTTTACAAGAGAAGAGCGGAACTAACAGATTTTAGTGAAATGCTGCAGGGTGCAGTCAGCAGGTGGAACCTGTGAAGTAGGAAGAGGCTGAAACTCAGGAACTCCGGGGTGAAGACCATAAGTAGCATAGAAGGACAATGAACCAGAGGAAGAGTGGTACTGGTTGTTATGACAAAACTCTTCCCATGGAAGTAGTTTGGCCCAGTTGTCCTGAGAGGATACGTATAATCGAAGGAAGGACTCCAGATCTTGATTGACCATTTCCATCTGGCCATTAGTTTAGGGGTGGTAGTAACAAAACTGGATCAGAACCTCTATATACCCCTGCCTATACCTTCTAAAATCCTTCCTATAAACCTCTAAGAATAACGCTAATTTGCGTACGCAGTCTGACCGCAAATAAAGACAGGAGTGGAATCTGTGGTTCCAAAGCACAAGTATTATTCAGGTAAAAGTTCAGTCAGTTACACGCAATTGATACATACACAATTTAGGTGTAAAAGGAAATAATACAGACCCAAGTACAGTATACATACGCAGCGCCTCTGGACACAGAGAAAGGCATCAGCAAGAGACCTTCAGTTCATACAGCATTCAGCATGGACTAAAAAACCAGTATCCGGGCACACATATTTATCCCCCCCAGACTAAAACAGGACAATGGGGAAGTTTCTTGCTGATGTCATTGGTTCCCAGAGGAGAAGCATATGTTACAGCACATTTAACAGGCTGGTTCAAATAGACTCTCCCTGCCTCTAACAACAGGGGAATCTTTCTAGTAACGCCCTCTGTAACATTTAAACATTTTGTTGCTTGTAAGTTCTGCGATCCATAACTTGAGTTTGCATGATGCGATCTCTCCACCGATAACACCAGAATGCTGTAAAAAGCTTACGCATCAGAACAAAACCAAACACAACTTGCTTATCATGTATAATACCTTAGTTATCAAATACCTTTATTTCTCAGCATTTAAACTAACTTAACCAACTTAAATCATACATTTTGATGCTTATTGAACCTTATGTGTGAATATCAAATGTGTGAGTATTCGGGGTTTGATATAAAGACATATTTAATGTGTGTATGAAGATGAGTGCAGTTGTCTCTAACATTTTATAGATAGTTCTACATGTCCTGTCAACAGGCCCTCCCACCTTTCCTGTGTTCAAAGGAAAGATACCTCTGTCGGTCTCTTGTGTGAAAATGCAAAATATCCCAACTACAAGAGACAGACCCAAGGTGACACTCCAACCCCCGAAATCATGTCATTGCAGGAAGCCTGCTTATTTATTCTAGCCAGACCACCCGTAGTGGGCAAACACTATGCAGGAAGCTTATCTACACAAGCCAGTTGTCACCTGGCCACTTGCTTAATGCAATACTGTAAAGCCATTTCTGGAATATATCCTTTATAATACATAAAGTAATGAAATAGGCTTTTAGTGAATCGCCATAACATATGGTGATGATCACAGATGCATTCGCATGATGCTAATGGTATTATCGCCACATGTACTAAGGCGGCCATTTCGCAAAATGGCGTCTTGCGGCCAGTCGCAAGATGGTGTTGCTGCGATTCAATTTTAAACTGGTCTTGTCTCAGCCAATAATCCAGCTTCGACAGTAGGCAGTGGAGAACTTAAGTTTGACCTGAAGTGCTGAACACAAAGAACACCAACATTTTACAACAAACAACTCCACGGTCGGAATTGATTTCCAGAGGCAGCCCATGAAGTCTGAAGATCTCTTGTATGAAGAGTTGAGCCGATTTAGGAGCTGACGGAAGCCCAGTGAGAGGTATGAAGTGAACCATCTTGGTGAACCGGTAATCTACCACCCAGATGGTATTGAACTTATTTGAGATGAGGAGATCAGTAATGAAGTCCATTGACAAATGAGTCCATGGCTGGTGTGGTACAGACAAAGGAGTAACTGCCCAGCTGGGGCTTGACGAACCACCTTATGCTGGGCGCACTTTGTACAAGAGGCGATGAAGTCCTGGATGTCTTTTTTGAGAGGAGGCCACCAGTAAGACCTGAAAATGAATTTGAAGCCTTTCTGTATGCCTGCATGACCTGTGAAGCTGGAAGAATTAACCCAATGTAGCAGCTACTTGTTTAATGCGGATTTGGCAAACGTTTTCCCAACAGGTGGTGAGGATTCTACTCGAACTGTAGGGAAAGCCACGGGATTAATAATGAGATGCTTCTCAGTGAAGGTAGTCTCATTCTCTAACTCCATGGAGCGAGAGCCGGCATCAGCCTTCAAATTCTGGACCCATGGTTGAAAAGACAAATTGAAGTTGAAACATGAGAAGAAGAGAGCCCACCTGGCTTGCTTCAGATTCAGACAATAGACTGTCTTAAGATACAAGAGGTTTTTGTGATCAGTCAGAATGGATATTGGATGTTCAGCTCCTTCCAAGAGGTAACACCATTCCAACAAAGCCAATTTAATAGTGAGGAGTCCTTGATCCCCAATGGAAAAGTTACACTCTGTTGGAGTGAATTTCCGAGAGAAGAGTCCACAGGGGTGGAGATGACCATTTATTGGGCACATTAAGAAAGCACAGCCCCAACTCCCACAGAAGTAGTGTCTTCTTCCAAGATGAAGGGCTGTGTGACATTAGGTTGATGCAAGACAGGAGCAGAAATGAACTTTTGTTTGAATCTCTGAAATAGCTTCCTTTGCCTCCTCTGTCCAGTGAGATGGATTGGCACCCTTCTGGGTGAGAGCAATAATAGTGGAAAAGTTCTTTATGAATTTGCGATAGTAGTTTGCAAAACCGAGGAAGTGTTGAAGAGCTTTAATGGTCATAGGAAGTGGCCATTCTTGAATTGCTTGGAGCTTCTCAGGATCCATTTTGAGACCAGAACCTGAAATGATATATCCCCGGAAGGGGTTAGACTAGACTTCGAAGAAACAATTTACAGTAGAGTTGATTGGCACGGAGACATGAGAGAACCTCCTGCACTTGCCGGCGGTGTCCCTCAAAATCATTGCCGCATTTCAAAATAATATCCAGATAGATGTATACATGTGTCACGACCTGGTTCTTGTTAATTTCAGTCGGAGGACTGAGTGTAAAGGGTATATTCAATTAGGTGCAAAAAGCCATTTTTGGTGAAAAAGTTTCGCCAGTGACGTTATTTCGCCAGGCGAAAACTTATCCCTGTATTCATTTGCAAAGACTTTTCGCCGGTGAGGAAAGTCAATGCATTGGAATCGGCGAAAAAGATTTGCCTATGAAACCAGGTGGAAAAAAGTGCAGAATTGGGATTTAGGGGTGCAAACTTGCGGGAACCCCCCTGCATCCTTGGGACAGTCCCCCCAAGCTAAACTGTGTCAACATTTTTTTTTTAATACTTAATACTTTCATTTTGGGGGCAAATAAAAACAGTTGGGGGACAAACAAAAAAACTAGCGAAATAGACTCCAGGGGGTCCCCAATTATGCGCCAGGTGTTTTAAAGACTGCAGGTGGTTGCGGCAAGTGGATTTTTAACATTTTTTTAAAACTTCACTTTAGCAACTTTAAAATATGCTAGCACCCATTTTCATGTACCCCAAATTTGCTGGGACTAGTTATTTTGCTGAAAAAAATATTGCCTAATGCCATTCTTCACCACATCTTCAAAGACTTTAAAAGCAAGCATAGCTAATAGCAAGAAAAAACAACTCAGATTAGCTTTATTAGGGGTACTAGAACACCCCTATAGTGATCCCCTATGTTAGTGCAGCTTTTCGGGGGTACAGAGTGTTTTCCCAATTTTTGACAGTACTTTTCGCCAGGTCCGAATTTGCCGGGTGCCGTTTTCACTGATTTCTAATTGAATACGGGGATAAGTGGGGAACCGCGCGATACTTTTCCACATGGAAAACCAGCAATAACGGCGAAAACCTCCCCAGGCTCTGACTTTTCGCACCTAATTGAATATGCCCTTAAGTGTCACTGGGAGGGAAGGCAGCAGCAGCTAAGGAGGGTGGATATTGGACTTCCTCATAGACAGGAACCAGTAGCTAACACCGGGTCTTGGTGTAGACCTAACCAGAGGCGTGGAGTCTAATCTGCCGGGGGTCTTCACCAGTGACCCTCGCAAGAGGATATGGCCTTCGCAGCGCCCGACGAGCAAGTCACAGCCCCCTATCTAGGTAACCAGTAGATAGCGAGGAGTATGACAGAGGAATGTAGGAGACTGATGTTGAATATCACTAGAGGATATCGTTAGGAACCGATGCTGCGTATCAGTGAAGAATATCGGTGTGGACCGATGCTGAATATCATTAGAGAGTATCGGTAGAGACAGATGTAGTGAATCACTGGAGAATATCGGTAAAGACCAATGTTGAATGTCACTGGAGAGTGTCACTGTAGAATATCCATAAGGAATGATGTATCACTGGAGAATATCGGTGAGGAATGATGTTGAATGTCACTGGAGAGTGTCACTGGAGAAGATCGGTAAGGACCGATGTGAGTATCACTGGAGGATATCGGTAAGGACCAATGTTGAATGTCACTAGAGAATGTCGGTAAGGACTGATGTGAGTATCACTGGAGAGTATCACTGGAGAATATCTGCGGTGAACAGGAAGAGCACACTGGAGATATAACCGCGTGGAGCCTTGAACAGTGGTCTGGTGCAACAACAACTAGAAGTAGAGAAGTTGTTCAGGCAACTTCCTGTTTCCCAGAGTCCTGCTTTATACTCTAAGGTAGCTTGCTATAGGCAGACAAAGGCCCTCATTCAGAGCCGTTCGCTATTTGCGTTCGTTCGTTCAAAAACAAGGGGTGGCTATGCAAATGATCCGTTCGCACATTGCAGTCTGTTCACACCTCTAAGTCTGAACGAGCAAGCAAAACATACGCTCTTTTATTTCTTAAAAACGCCCCCTGGCCTCTCGCACCATACGTCATGTCCGCTATTTATTAGATTAATCGAGTACATCGAACAGGATATGAACTCACTATTCTTGTGGTTGGTTTTGTCAACCGCTATTTTGCGAGCAGTTCTGAGTTAAAAAAAACCAAGTGACGTGGTCATTGACGCTGCTATATTAATTATGCACACCCATAAAACGCCCGTTTTGACCTTTAAGCACGCCTGCGAACGGATCTCCACTCCCCGTTTTCAAGCACCTTCCCCTGTTACCACCCACATACGCCTCATTCTGTCACTCAAAATAGCAGGCACTTGCTATATTGCGTACAAATGTTTTTCGGCCGCACTGACTGGTTCGCGCATGCGTACTAAAAACCGTACGCATGCGCAGATGTGCGAACATCGCTCGGAACGAGCGTACTGCCGCTAGCGAGTGGCTCTGAATGAGGGCCAAAGTCCCTTGGTAGAAAGTCCAGTCAGCTGACAGAAACAATATGGCAGCGCCCATGACGGAGGCCGCAGGAACTTCACAAGGGGAGTGCTGGAGTCTGCAACCCCTGGAGAGAATAGACAATGCAGCCGCCTGCCGCCGTACCTGCGCAGCTGATCAGAGGAAGCCGGCATTGTGAAAAGTTGCGGCTGATCCCAGGCCAAATCCTGACAACATGCTTGTACAGGAGATCATGGAAAATCTCATTGACGTAGTGTTGGAATATGGTGGGAGCATTACTAAGACTGAAGGGCATTACCAGGTATTCATAATGTCCGTTGCGGGTGTTAAATGCGGTCTTATATTTGTTCCCTTCATCTATAAGTATGAGGTTGTAGGCTCCACGCAAGTCCAACTTGGTAAAGATGGTTTCTCCACTAACATGGTCAAAAAGCTCTGTAATCAGGGGTAGAGGATAGTGGTTCTTAATAGTGATGTTATTCAAGCCCCTATAGTCAATGCAGGAATGCAACTCTCCATCCTTCTTTTTAATGAAGAAGCCCGCACCAGCGGGAGAAGTAGAGGATCGGATGAATTATTTCTCTAGATTTTCTTGGATGTAGTTAGCCATGGCTTTGCTTTCAGGAAGCAAGAACAGATAGGTTCGCCCACTGGGTGGGAATTTCCCAGGAATTCACTCAATTGGACAATCCCATTCACGATGGGGAGGAAGTACATTGGTGCCAGCTTTACTGAAGACATCAGTGAATTCTTCATAGGGATGGGGAGGAATATCCAAATGAATGGAGCAGCAGAGCATGCTGGAAGAATTTGCTGCAGACAGGAACCAAAGCAGGAAAATCCCCAGGCAGTAATTTAAGAGGTTCTCCAATCAATTTGAGGATTATGTTGACCGAGACAGGGCAGGCTCAGAACTATGGCATGCGATGCCCTGGGAATAACAAGAAAAAAGTTCAGAGTGCAAGGCACCAATCAGGTCGAGTCTGAAGGGTAAATGTACCTCCTAGGATGCAGTATGAGATAAACAGGATGAAGCAGTCTCTCGGTGGGCAGTGTCCACTGCTGGACCAAATCTGAGGTGATAAAGTTGCCAGCTGCCCCTGAATCTACTTGCAGATAGATTGAGAGAATGCAGTCGGATTTCTGCGGAGAGGAATTGACAACTCTTTGCTAAGTTAGGAGTGGGTGTTCCCGGATGCTTGGGAAAGGAGTTGAGTTGATGAAAAGAAGCAGCACAATAAAGGCAAAGATTCTCAGACTGGCGTCTTCAGCGTTCTTCCTGTGATAGGCAGGAACGATTAATTTGTATCGGTTCCTCCTTGGGAGGAGAAACTGACCAGGGCAAGACTGCTGTCCCAGTCTTAGGATGAGCAAATCTCCCCCTTTCAATGGCTCGTTCCTTGAAGCATAGGTGCACAGAGAAATTAAATTATCTAGCTTGTCTGGAAGATCTCGGGTGACATGTTCATATTTGATTTTATCTGATAAGCCGTTCCAGAAGGCTGCATAGAGTGCTCCATCATTCCAATTGAGTTCTGATGCCAATAATTGAAATTGCACCAGATACTGGCCTACAGAGCATGAACCCTGGCGTAGATGTAGGATGTCTACAGAAGCAGATGTAACTCTCCCACGCTCATTGAAGATTTGGCGGAAAGCCGAGATGAAGTCTTTATAAACTATAATATGGGATAAGATCTTTCCCATAGAGGTGAAGCCCAATCCAAGGCTGATCTGTAGAGTAGAGAAATAATATATGCCACATGGGTACGATCCGTAGGAAAGTTACTTGATTGTAATTCAAAATGAATCTTGCATTGGTTTAAAAAAAATGCATTTTTTTAGGGTTCCCATCAAACTTCGCAGGAGTGGGAAGTTGAAGACGAAGTGCAGTTGTGGAAACTGTAGCCAGAGGAATCGTAAGAGATGTAGCAAAAGCTCCAGGACCTCTAAGCATAGTTTGGATGTTACCTGTTTGATTAGTCAGTTCTTGCAGGAACTGTATCACACGAACCTGTGCTGCCTCTTGATGTTCAAGACGAGTTACAAGATCCTGTGCAAATCCAGCAGTCTGGGCTGATCCTCAGCTGGATCCATTAGGTCAGTACAAACTCTCAGCCTGAGGGTTGGAGTTGGCTTGGGCATGCGTGTAAGGCTGAAGCAGAAACTAATGAGGCGTGAATGAAGCAAGGAAGGCTTAATCCAGATTTTTCACATGAGAGAGATAAAAGGAGGCACTGGAACTGCTGGTAGTGGCTAGCCCGAAGGCATGAACAGGAACTAGGATTAGCTTTATTGAACTGGGACTGTAGTAGATGAGACCATCTGGATAATGGTACAGTAATGACAGTTGAATGGATGGTAACTGGACTTCAGGCAGTAACCGATGGTAAGATATAGCACTGGAATTGATTATGCAGATATTGGATCAATGATGCAGAGATTGGACTGGAGCCGATGATGTAACTATTGGACTGGGACAGATGATATAGATATTAGTCTGGAACCAATGATTCAGATATCGGACTGGAACTGATGATGTAACTATCGGACTAGAACTGATGATGTAGATATTGGACTGGAACTGATGATGTAACTATCAGAATGGAACTGATGATGTAGATATCGGACTGGAACCTATGTTGTATACTAGAAGCAAGTCTCTAGTTAGAGCAGACTGGAACATTGAGGTAATAAGTAAATACCAGACTAGTAATAGTCGTGCGCCTAAACCTGCAGCATGTATAGAGATAGACAAAAGAGGGGTTCCCAATACCTCTTAAAGATAAACATGACAATTAAAAGTAGCACTCTCATTCACATGTCCTGGAATATACATTACATTCCTGTAAGTAATGTGTCAAGGGGACCTTCCTCATCAGTGGACACAGCGGTCTCAAAAACAAATAAAAGAGGAAGTATAGTGAAGCACAGTTTAATGTACAAACATCCAAATAAAATAATGAACATGAATAATCATAGGGGTATCCCCAGTTGGCTGAAAGGCAAACAATTACCAGCTATAGTAAAGAACTGGCAATGGACAGTTCTTAAAAGGCAGGTAGGTGTAAATTCACTGTGTAGTTTCCGGATGCTGCACAAGTGTCTCTGCTTCCAATCACTGGTATGAAGTCTTTCAGTAACTCCTGGTATCCCCGTACCACCAACGCGTTTTGACCTCCGAATCTGAGCTCTTATTCAAGGTGCAGTCCAAGATGCATAATCCCCCTCCCAACACCAAATCCTTAAATACCCCCAATGTCCAATCGCCGCGGCTCTGGTGTGACAGAATCCCTAGACAAAATAAACTACAAGTCCCATGATCCTCCGTCACACCGGGCCTCCATCTATGACCACTTCCGGGTGTTTCCAAGCAACCGGGACGCTTGTTACTCCTCCAGATTTCTCTGGTGTCCCGTCATATCCGGTCTGTATCCGATCCGTAACCATGGTGATCGGGAAGGTACTCTATCTCAAATGCCCATAATCAGAAATAAATGTAGTCCATCGGAAACACCCGGAAACATATGTGAGGGGCCCTGGGAATATCCATATTGGTACCATTTTACCGGAGCATCATAGAAATAAATAAGTAAAAAACATATGTAAATATCAAAATATTAAAATACTAAAATATATTTAAATCACCCAAGAAAAAATGCCAGTACCCAAAAGTGCAAACAGCAGCTAAAGTGCAGATAGACATAGTGTAAGAGAGAATCATAAGATTGTCCTTACAGGAACCATTTAACCTCGAAATCCAGGTTCAAACCCCGTGGATGTAAAGTTCCTGAATTAAAAATTTGTCTCATTTCAGTTTTAGCTAATTGCGAAGTCAAAACAGCCAGAGTCTTGATGGGAAAGGATAGATGCACACAGGTGCAGGTAGATAGAATAGGGAGCACTTCAGTACATTAACCATGCTAGAACAAGCAGGATACTGAATCATGTGGCACCCAGAGTAGCTCTGGACCGGAACAATGGACACTGGAATGGGAACAGAATGCTGGATAACCAGTATGGAACCGGAATGCTGGATAACTAGAATGGGACGGGCATGCTGAATCACAGGAACGGGACCTTAATGCTGGAACACCGGAATGGGACCAGGGCATTGAAGCCAGTAGTGCCGCAAGGTTGTAATTGCACTTGGAGTCTCTAGGCAAATTTAAGGAATCCACAGGAGCTCACTGAATAGCACACAGCTAGGCTGTGGACAACATTGCACTGGCAAGTGCTGTCGGCAAAGAAAGTCCTTTTATATCCCTGGGAGAGTTTGGATTGGCTGTAGGCATCAAGTTAGAGAATACTGGTTTCCTGTTGGTGGGGATCTGGTGACCTGATACTGACTGTCATGGCGGTGCCCAGGTGGGGTTGCCACACATGAAAGCTGGTGAGACTGTTAAAAGTTGCAGCGAGGAGAAGCAGCCAGGTAAATGCCGCCAAGAGTCACAGGAGGTCTGCCACATAGCCGGTGCATGGAGTGGGGAGTCAGGTGGTTGAGCCGGCAGCAGCGCAGAAAGGAGCGATTTGTGACAGGGGTCTTTAAAAGTTATTAGTATTATTTTATTATATTTTATTTATTTGGTGCCTCAAGGGTTTGCAGTGCCTTAAAAAGTACATAAATAGAAATTGTATAAACAATACAAGAAAAAAGTTACTAGTTAGAATTTTACCTAATTTATTCTCTATTCCTAAATGGAATTTTGTCACGGGTGGAGTGGTTTTTGGTAGAGGATATGGGTCTGTGACATTTCACAGATCTTCAAGGAATTTCGGGAGTAGATTAACATATTAGTAACAAGAGTCCCCATACAAAACTTTATAGCCTTATAAACTGTTATCTCTTCCTTGACGTGAGGAGCTCTATCTTCAAGTAGGTCAGGGGAGCGAAACAGTAAATTTGAAAAGTGATCAAGTAAATACAGATATACTTGTGGAATTCCCATGTGAGATATTTCCCTGACAGCAAATGGCAGGGCAGAGTCTCAGGGTAAGCTAATAGCACAGTCCAAATTCCTCTATGTTCAGTAATATAAGTATCCTGACAAGAGCATTACCTATTAAATCAGACCTCCCAAAACAAACCATATATACCTAGTGAGCCTCTTTCAAGACCCCAGTGGGAAGTGACAGCCCAACTGTCATGAGCTATGTCTGGCCAAACTTTGCCACTTACCCAAGGTTGTGGATCATTATTCAGCTCTCCCAGGGTTAAACATGAGCCAGTAGCTTCCAATATAACCTATAAGTAGATCATTGTATCAAATGTTTATAAATGGAAGTGCTTAATAAGTTATTTAAACTGTGCTCTATAAACAACGTAAATTGGACAAAGACAAACACATACATATGTTTATAGGCCCTTTATGAATCTATGTAAGGGGAAGCTCGCAACAACTGACATGAGGAACGTAGACACTGCAACTCTCCTTACCTTTCCCTATTGGTAGCCGTCGGGATCCAGAATGTGTACTATGACCACATGCAGTGTGATGTCAGTGTTGCGGAAATGTCAGTCCATGTGTAGATTTCACCAACTGGTTTTATCACTGTCATTGACGTTGTCAAGGCAAAAACACAGCCTTGTTGGAACTGTTTTCTGGGTGTGACCTAGTGAGCCTCTGCAAATTACGCAGCTGTAGAGAACCTAGTTTCTTAAGCGAGACGGGCATTCTGACACAGCATAGGGTTGCTCAAATGTTTGATGTGTAACCAATGTTTCCTTTTTTTGTATGTAAGCGACGGATGTGAGATGCCCGAGGTGGGCGTCTCTGTGCACAAGACATCAGCTGAGTCATTAGCATGTTTTCATAATTCTGCTGCATCCGAAATTGCATTTGCGAATGCATTCACCTCTGAATCAGGCCCTGTGAACCCATCTGCTGTGAGGGCTTCACCAAGTCTAATAAATGACAAGTTAGCACAATGGCACCACCTGAAGAGGCACCAAAATGTTTTTAGGTTGGGGGGCCAAGATATAATTTAATTTCGATCTACTAGATATATAGTAGATCAAAATGAATATATATAAAAAATATACACACACACGCACACATTTATTTTGAAAAAACCTTAGAGGACACTATGGGGATGGACAAAGCTCCTTATATATCAAATGCAGATAATAGTTTATTATAGGGCTTGACAAATATTTCTAAATCTTGGAGTCAAGATGAAAGTGTAGGAGCCAGACCACCATCCCTCCAAAAAAATTACAGCAGTGAGTGAGGAGCACAGCTCTGTGTGTTATGCAACTGTTATACACACTATACTAGTCCATAAAATGGTCACAGTTGAATGGATACAGTAAAATGGAGGCCTCCTCACTGCTCTGCACAGCTCCACCACCCACCCTACAGTAATAACGGACCACATTTCACATAAAATAATGGTGCCAGAAAGTAAAACAAAACCCCTCTCCCCTCGTGGTCACACCACTATCCCTCTGAAGCCGTTCTGCAATCCCTGGCCACGCATAGACTCTACTACCGGAGAGCTCTATGCAGCCGGAGATGGGAGACAGTAGACAGCCGGGACGTACAGGAGGATCAGCGTAGACTGGGACAGATAGCAGGGATCAGAGGAGGCCAGGATTGGAAGGAGTAGTCAGTGTAGGCCAGGACGGACAGAGGCACAGCAGTCACTGCAGGCGACACTCAGCACATGCACTCCTGTGCATGATATGAACACCGCAATACTATAGGCACAAATTTCCGCCGGAGCTGATGAGGATCTGCTTCCTCCCTCACTGCAAAATCTAGCAGCCAGGCAGCAAAATCTGGTAGCCATGGCGACCTGGCCCCTGGGATTTGTCAAGCCCTGGTTTATTAGTATAAAATGACAACAATAAGACACCCATTTATTATTTATTTCGTTTTAGAACAGATAAATAGAATTTCTTATCCCTGCTATTTGCGGCAATAAGAAATGTTTTTCTACACAGATGTATTAAAAATTCCATCCAGGGACAGGGTCTGATAGGAACCCAACCCTGCGATGTGTAAAGTAAAGTGATCGCGTCAACAATTGCTTTACTTTATGGTGTGTATCCACTGCGTATGCGTGCTCATTAGACAGTGCATACGCGAGTGTTACCAAGGATGGATCCAGAGGATACCTATCCAGGTAAATTGTGCAATATGTAGCTCCTAAGCTAGGTTTACACACTTACCGATTGGCTGCTCAACATGTCGTCCGGACGTCACAGCTGTAACATCAGTCTCTACAGCAAATGTACAGGTGATCGGGAGACTGCCCGTACACACAGCCAGATGCGCAAATATATCTTTTAGTCATCATTAATCAGACCTCTAGAACGGTAGTAGTATGAGGCTCACTGTAAATAGCGGTCCTTAGAAATGTTTGAAATAGGGAGTCCCAGCTTAAGGGCAAAGCCGCCCAATGGTCCCGGCTTGCGTGGCTTTGAAGGCAGAAATTCAGTCAGCTCAAGACCGCCTTTATCCAGCGGCCGTGGTAATCCAGGTATTAAGGTCCTTGGCCCTGATTCAGAGCCGGATGCTCTGACAGAGCACTCGCTCTGAATCAGGGCTGTCCTTCATTTGTAGATTGGCCTCCTATCCACTCGTATAGCTGTGAGTGACCACCCACAGCTATAGCGAGCGGCCAGGAAGATGGTCAAGACCATCGCGACCATCGGGCTTGCGACAAGACTCTTGTGGTAGGGTCTCATGGCCGCAAGCCCTGGAGTGCTTTTGGCTCTATCAGAGCCAAAAGCACTCCCACTGACATCACTTGTGATGTCAGTGGAGCCGGCCCCAGATGGTAGGCGTTCCCATGGGAACGCCTCCATCTGGCCAGCCACGCCCCCGGCCAGCCCACCAAAAGGGCCGTGCTGTCACTCACCATCGACAGCACGCCCCCTTTGTAGTGAGACCCATAGCGACGGCTTGCCCATCGCTATCCAGGTCTCGCGCATGCGCACGACAGAGCCAGGTCCTTCGTGCACACTGGGCCAACATCGACCCGTTTGCGAGCGCTCAGCGCTCGCAAGCGGGTCTGAATTAGGCCCTTTGTCTCCACATATAGGTGCACAGCTCCCACTCCGTATAGTAAGACAGATACAAGGTGAGTGGCAATATCGGTAGTAGATATCTAGGCTCCTACTACTACTACAGTTCTAGAGGTCTGATTAATGAGGACTAAAAGACCCTGTATACAAGTCCGGTGAGAAATATGAGTTTGATACAAAATTTCAAACTAAAATTGATGCCCTGTGAGGAAATTCTTTGCACTGTTGATTCAGTGTTTTATATATTTATATAGCCATATAAGGATTTCTGGTGTGGTCTTCATATGAGATATACATCTTATGCATGATTATATTTTATAGTAATATTGATATTGTGTTTTTTATAAATTGTATTTTGAACATATAAATTGGGGTCTTGGTTTTCATTTCTGTCATGTCAATGTATACAAATTATTTTTATTCTGAGTATTAGCGCAACATCACTCCAAGGGTATTACAGTTTCAGTACGACTATCTTTGGATAGTCTGTTTTTTAGTAGGTCTACAGAAACCAAGTGTATGCTGCTATTTTTTCTATTTCATTTATGTCTTTAATTAGCACCCAGCTCAAATTGTGTTGTGGTTGGCCCTTTCTATCTTTGGAAAACAAGACAAAGACAACACAATGAGGGGCACACCAAATACTAAATGTGTATATACAAACAGCAGCTCACCTATGGATAGGCAAATCCATGTGCTAGGCAGAGAAAACAAAGGAACAGGGAGCGCTACTTTGTATAGCAATAATGAACCTGAATAGGTTGAAAATTAGATGATTTAATATCTTGATAGATTAAAATAAACACATAAATTTAAAAAATTATCTAAAAATATATAGACATAATATAGTACATTGACACTGGTAATGGACCAATTAATCAACAGTTGATAGAATAATATACATGCATGAATTATAGTAAATAATAATGATAAATGAATCTGATTATTGATAGTCAATCTAATAAGACATGTGCTTAATTGTCACAGTTCATCCCGGCCGGGAAACAAAAAATAGTTTGAATAAAAAGGTATACCTCTTGCGTAACTTTGGCGATGATGAGTACTCAGAGATGTGATACCAATTCAGAACAAATGTTAGTAATTCAATGGAAAGCTGTGTCTCATATAGGGATGACTGTGATGATGGTGAACAGCTTAGCCCATAAGCATCAGATGTATGCTGCCTGCCAAGGTGAAAAAAGTCACGGCAATGGTCCTGTGTGGAACAGCAAGCCGCCTGGTATAAAGGGTCTCCCGCGATGTGTGTGCCGTGTGTGCTGATGCCCAGCACTGTATAGCGGTCTCCCACAGCACGTGCACTGGCCGTGCAGGTGCTCTGTGTGTAGCGGCAGTCGGGCAGCTGTTCTGAGTGGCAGGAATAGACGTGGTGTCTGGAATGTCCTGCCGCATCTGCCGGTCTCCTACACTTATGCAAAAATATGGTTCTAGGTAGCAAAGGAGACCGTGATGTGCGGGTTGCAAGGAAAGTGGATCTGGCAATCAGACCGGTCCGATGATGAGAATCCTGTCCTAACGCGTTTCTCGGCTCCAAATACTGGCCGTTTTCCCAGAGGCAATGTGTCTCACCATGCCAGACTTGTCAGATATAGTGTTACTAATGAATTAATTAAAGAGTTCAATAGTAACAGGTGTTTAACTTAAATGCTGTGATTATCAATTAGTCAGCATTTATTATTATTTAAACTCTTAAATCATTACATAATGTTCTATTTAGTACATATTGCTTTTACTTACAATAATTAAAAATACATAGACAAATGAATAAGAAAAATAAATAAATAATTCTATATAATATATAATCTGTATTAAATGTATCATATTAATCAATCTAATGTTAGAATAATATTCTCATTTAAATTCAAAAAGGGGTCCAATTCGTATGAACATTAAAATATATATATATATATATATATATATATATATATATATATAAAATATATGTCTTTAAACATAAAGATACACATAGATATATGTTTTTTGAACACATAAAAAATAAGTAATGAATTAATGAATACACATATAAATTAATTACATAATACTAACCCAAATAGAATCAATTCATATAAATATATATATATATATATATATATACACACCAGTCAATCAGAAAGATATTAAAAAAATTTTAAATTAATAAAAATTTTAAATTAATAAAAATAAATATAAATTAAATTAATGGACCCAATAGTAATATGAAAAAAATCATGAATAAAATCACGTTCATATATATGTGACCCATTCAAAACTTGAATGGGAACTGCAAATAAAGTGGCTTATAAATATTAAAAATTAAAAATGAATAATAATTACTAAACATCTATATAAAGCTCAAGTGATTGAATGATCAATTACTATAACTTACTATGGTGAATTAATAATATAGTGAATTTCCAATTATGTTAGACCCAAACAAATTCATAAAAGATGAAAGTAGAATTATATAATGGATATAATTGATGTGATTAAAACGACTTGTTGTCGTGTGATATGATACATAAATAGACAAGTGGAAGAGTGAAAAAACCAAAGATGGATAAAGCAAGAATGAAAAAAAATATATATAAAATAAATAAAATAAAATATAAAATATAAAAAAAAAAATATTTATATATATATATAATTTTTTTTTAAAAAAAAGCAAGGATAAGATTGAAAAAAAGATGAAAGAACATGCGGTGCATCAGTGACCCATCCAGACAGTGAGATATGTTTATACTCAAAGGTCCCAGATAGGTCAGTGGTGCACCACACTGTAAGGTGATTGTCACAATCCGGTGAAAGTGATCCTCTGTGGAGGACGGTGAGCCGGGGGGTTCAGGTGACTATCGGAGTGTCTGTGGCCAGGTCTCCTATTTGCGGCCGAACCCAGGTTTGGCTAGACCTGCTCAGAGGCGGGGAGTCTAACTCACTTGGTGGTTTTCTCCAGTGACCCCTCCAATTGGGATTTGGTTTTCCGCTGCACCAAGTGAGCAGGTCGCGGCCCTCTGGACAGGTACCTGGGAATGGCAGAAGACCGGAAACTATATTACGTTAAGTTATTGCTAGAACACTGGAGATACACTGGAACACAATTAGAAATCCTGATCACCGGCTTGCATGAGATTACTGAGAATGTACTAAGAATCACTAAGAAATCCAGGAGCTGACTAGCTCAGCAGCTCAGGGAGATGTGGACACAGGCAGGTACTGGAGTAAAACACAAACATATACTAGGGATTGCACATACAAGAGTAGAGTGGACTCAAGGAATATGTTGGGAATGCTAGAAATGTGGTACTGGACAAAGGCCAAATACTGGGAGAGCTAGAAATGTTGGTACTGGGCAAAGGCAAAATACTGGGAATAATTATATATGCAGGTGCAGATTGCACAGACAAGACATATAGAGAAGATAGGCATACACTGGGAGAGTGCTAACTGCAAGTGCAGATTTGCACTGACAAGACACAGAGCAGATTGACAAAGACATGTGCTGGGAGGACCAGCTGTGAGCTAATTAATACCAGCAGGTAATCTGACACTTCAGTGATACAGGGTAATAGCCACAGGAAAGCTGCAATAGAATTAGCAGCACATATAAAAAGACACACAGGGAAGGGACATGAAACACTGAAGTACTGTGAGAAAGCTAAAGTCTCAGTAAGGTTTAGCATGGAAACTGGTAAACTGTGAGCAGGCTGAAGCAACACGCTGAAGGATTTAGCACAGAGCAACAGTGGGAGTAACACAGGCACTTGGAATAACAAAGTTGAACAGCATCTTCCTGGAGTTCTGGAGGCGGATTTATACCCAGGGGTAGCAGATTACTGGAGCACAGCATCAGCTGACTGAAATCATGCTACCATAGGTTAGGAGTACTGTCACCTGAGAGGAACTGTCATGGCGGCGCCCATGATGGGAACTCCGATCCCCAGCACACACAGCCGACCATGGAAGCTCGCAAAAAGCACCTAAGGCAGAATACTCAGCCCACATCCATCACTGCACCAGACATCTGACCGCAAGGAAGTCAGGGGACGCCGGCAAGGAGGTGAGAGAGGCCGATCCTAGGCTGAACCCTGACAGTAACCCTTCCTTTTAGGGTGGGCACCGAACACCCATAAAGGCTCAACTGGAACTCCTCAGAAACGCACAAAAAATATATTTGAAAAACACAGGAAACTCAAAAATCTTGATTGAAGATACAATAAGAACTAGAAAATTTAGAAGAACAAGGTTCCCAATACCAGATGGATTCTGAGACTAATAATTGGAAGAAATAGTCAACTTGGTCCAAGAAAGGTTGGTCACCAAGATGTCATCGATTCTTCTTCTTTTTCCGAGACTTTTTCGAACCACTTGAAGAAGAAGAAGACTTAAGTTGCAAAGTGTCTTTCATGGGAACTACCGAAATTGTTTTTTCATCGTACTCAGGATCATAGTCAGAATCTGTGTTATAATTCATCATCCTTATGCCTCCTTGAGTCTTATCCTTCTGGACAGGTTGTTTTTGTACTGGATCTTTTTGAGAAGGACTCAAAGAAATGCATCTGAGCTTAATAGCAGAGGGTGGTACCCCAGAACTGGAGACTTTGTTGAGATGAGTATCCTCGAGAGAACTGTAAGGATAAGTTGGACCAAATTCTTTAATGACTGCCGCAGTAAAGGCTACTAAATCTGACAGCATCGGATCCTTTGAATCATAAATAGGCTCAACCCAGTCCCAAGCTTTACCTCGGAAAGATGAAATTATAAATTTTACTACATTAGTAGGCTTGATTTCAGACCATGGAGAGGATTTCATAATAGCGATGAAATGATCCACCAAAGCATAATACTGCGTTATATCTCCATAAAAAAAAATGGACATAGAAACATCAGATGGATCCTGAGGTATACCTTTAAATGTAGTGGTAGCATCATCTTGTGAACCTCTTAACGGATTGGGCACTAAAGCATTTGACTTTGACACAACACTAGAAGATTCTTCCTTGAGTAAAGAACCAGAGATCTTTCCTTGGGATACAGATTTTGAAATCCCTTTTTGAGATGTAAAACTTGAGACTTTCCCCTGGACTATGAGACTTGATACCCCCTGCCAGGGTACATAACTAGAAACCTCCTCTGGAGGTATGATGCTTGAACCCCCATCTTGGGGAGTAACACTTGGAAACCCTTGCTCTTGGGGTACAAAACTTGAGACCCCCTCCTGGGGTAAGACACTTGAACTCTTCTTTGGAAATGTAATACTCGAAATCCCCCCCTGGGGGATGGCACTAGGAATCCCATCCTGGGGTGAGACACTTGAAGTCCCCTCCAGGGGAATAGCACCACGAACCCCATCTTTGGGCATTACACTGGGAACCCCATCCTGGGGTAAGACACTAGAATTCCCCTCCTGGGGTATAACACTGGGAACCCCTTCTTGGGATGAGGCACTTGAATTCCCCTCCTGGGGTATAACACTGGGAACCCCATCTTGGGAAGAGGCACTTGAAATCCCCTCCTGGGGTTTAACACTGGGAATCCCATCTTGGGATGAGGCACTTGAAATCCCCTCCTGGGGTATAACACTGGGAATCCCATCTTGAGGTATAACACTTGGAACCCCATCCTGGGGTGAGACACTTGAGGTCCCATTTTGGAGAATAACACTTGAAATTCCCCCTTGGGGCACAACACTGGGAACCCCATCCTGGGGTGAGACACTTGAAATCCCCTCCTGGGGTGAGGAAACTGAAACCCCCTCTTGGGGTGCGAGGCTTGAAACCCCCTCCTGGGGTGAAGAACTTGAAATAAGGACTTTCTCTTGAAACGTAACACTTGAAATCCCCTCCTGGGGTATAACACTGGAAACCCCATCCTGGGGTAGGATACTTGGACCCTTGTCCTGGGGTGAAGAACTTGAAACAAGAACTTTCTCTTGAAACGTAACACTGAAAATCCCCTCCTGGGGTATTACACTGGGAACCCCATCCTGGGGTGAGACACTTGAAGTCCCCTCTAAGGGAAGGACACTAGGAACCCTCTCTCTGGGTAAGAGGCTTGAAACCCCCTCCTGGGGTAAAGAACTTGAAATGAGGATTTCCTCTTGGGGCGTGACACTTGAAATCCCTTCTTGGGGTATAACACTAGAAACACCCTAATGGGGGATAGCATTTGAAGCCCCTTCCTGGGAAACAAGATTTGAAACCTTCTTTTGGGGTGAGAGACTCAAGGCCCCCTCCTGGAGTACAGAACTTGACACTCCCTGTTGGAGTATGGGACCTAAAACCCCCTTCTGGGGAAGCTGACTTGGCTTTTCCTTTCGGGGTACGCAATATGAAACCCCCTTTTGGGATGCAAGAACACAGACTTCCTCCTGGGGTGAGTGGCTCAGAACCCCCTCTTGAGGTATGGAACTTGGTTTCCAAAGGGTCCTCCGGAGGTGGCACTCACATGCAATAATCAGGCACGGCAACGCTTATTCCCTGCAAGTGAGCTCCCTGTCAGGCTCTCTGGCAGACACTGCCTCTGAGCAAGCCACTGCCCATTTTAACAACAGTGGGCCGGTTTTTACAGCCGCTACATCGGCAGCATCAAACTACTATCCACACTGGGAGCCGTTCTGCCTGCGCACTAACATCTCTATTTCCCGGTCGGGATCCACAAGTGAATCTACCCCCTCCGATTGGTCTGCTACACAGGCATTCAAGCTACTTCGCGGGTACAGCGGGTAAGCTAACATTATCCACTAAAAGGTTTTTACCATAAGGTGTTTCATCTACATCTATAATTCATACCAATCACCAGGACTCTCTGAGGACTTATCTACCATCCGATTTTTATTTATATCATTTTTAATTTTTTTTCCTATGGACATTGGATATTTTATGTTTTATTTGTTCTCTCTTAAGACTTAATAAGACTTTATTCACTTTTTGTATACATGTTCTCTCTACCTAGAGATCTCTCCCAGGTTTTATACATATTATACAAAGATTTATATTAATAAATGTGTTTAATTTTATTGATGTTTATACTTTCTGTGCTGCAGCTTCAAATCATTTAGCACTCCCACACCTTTTTATTTCTCCCTGACAGTCTCTCTGGGGTCTGCCTACCCCTTAGTGGTGAGCTGCATCTAGATTTGCATCTTTCAGCCATTTCTGGAGCGCCCAAATTTGTTGTTTGTGTTTTTGTTTTCAAGGAATGTGTATGTGGTTTCTTGTGTGTATGATGTGGATAAGTGGGGGTGGGTGGACCAAAGGAATGAGGCAGACACAGGGTGGGAGTAAACTGTTTTATTGGAGTAGTTACAGTGCTTCTCCTATGTAGTCCCAGGCACAAGGTGGGTGTGGTGGTGGGTGAGAGAGGGGGAGAGACTGAGGAGGTGGGTTGACCCTTTTAGGGGGCTCCTTTCCGTGCGGTTCAATTGACCAGCACGTTACCCCTGCTGGACACTATGGTTGACAGTCTTTTACGTCTCGGTGGGTGGGAGGGGGGAGAGGGAATAGATAATTGGTGTGGTGGGTGGGTGTAATCACCTGGTGGCATCCTGCGTGTGAATCAGAGTCTCGAAGTCTTATACCTACCGGTAGGCATGGCCTGAACTCGGTAACTCATTGCTGCAGTTCTTATTGGCTGAGTGAAGATGCTGTGGTGTTGAAGATGAATAGCTGTTGTTCACGATGATCTCTTAATGTGCGGTGGTCAGCGACCGGGTGATGCTGGTGGTTGTGGATGCAGCAGTGGGGGTAAGCTGCTTGTGGAAACTGCCGCTGGTGCCGGATCACTGGGGTGGGGGGTCGGACCCCTGTGAGAGCCAGGGGTGCGGTGTGAGTCACCCTTCTGGCAGGTAGATGGACTGCCCAGGATGGGCTCGATGTGTTACACTTCTGCGGTAGGTATGGTAGGGGTGGAGGTGCTTGCACCTGCAAGTGCGGGGGCGGTGAGGATGGGACGGCAGAGGCCAACCGGAGGTCCCTGTGGGGATGAGGAGCTTTCGTGGGAATAGGCTGTGGGTCTGGAGTGTGGGCATAGTGGGGTCCCCAATGCGTTTCGGCAGGGGTTCTGACTTCTTCAAGGAGGTAAGGAACCCCACATAATTTTTTAACCATTTAATGCCTTTATTACACACAGAAGCATGCACAGATGACACAGGCGCTAATGTTAAACATGCTGTTGACATACACTTCTATTGTGTTCATTCCAAATATGACCAGATTTGGGGTATTGATAAAGAACCTAGACACAGAGAAATGTTCTTTTCAAGCAGACTGCAGCCGGGGATATGGGTACTGACTGGAGCACCGTTTAAGCAACTAATCATGTGTTTGCTCTTTCCCCATGTGACAAGCAGTTGCTGTACCCGAGTCCCATGTATGGAACAGACCACTAATAAATACTGTTTCTGACACCAAGTGGATAATAGCAATACTATTAAGGTGGTGATAATGATTTTGATCAATACATTACAAAACTTAAGCCAGCTATATGCATATGTGCAGGACTGCAATTAATTAAAATCACTTGGCTGGATCATGGCCCTGGGACACTTATAAGACTGATTGCAGTGTGGTACTCAAAAATGGACATTAATTAGTATTTGCTTATATATGGTCAATTTTATTGTGATTGTATTTTAATGAATAGTTTTTATGAATACATTTTATCATGTTCTGAAGTAGTATATACCTCTTCTTTCTACTTAGTTACATTGTTGGCAATTAATTGTTTAATATTTCTCCGGACTGAGTTCAATTAACATTGCGCCTAGCAATTTATTTTGTTTGTTTGCTAAAAGATGCATGCCAAAACTAGTGTTTTTTGGGGGAAGCAGTGTCTACTGTGATTTATTTACAGAATTGTGCTCCCACAGATGCCTTAAATGACAAGACACCAATAGAAGTGTAGTCTGAATGAACATTTTTGGGTGTACTGCATATGTACATATCCTCAAAAAAAGATGTAAGCTTGATCCAAAGTCCATGAAGTGCATAATGCTTGGATATTGCCAAGAGAGTAAAGGGTACAGACTCTGGAATCTAAATACTAGAAAGCTTGTCAAGTCATGAAATGTTATATTACAAGAGACAGCACCACTTAAAGAAAATATGTAGTTGGAAATGCAGCATAAGTTTGTGTCACTAGCTATGTCAGCAGCTGGAGACATATTTGAACCAAAAGCTACCAGTTTGAACATCCAACCACAGAAGGGAAGGTCTGCATGAACAAACAGTGGAAAATCACTAAAAAGATATTATGAGGATTTTGGAAATATTACGTTCAGTGAACCACAAGATATCCAAGAGGCAAACTCAAGAAATGCGAAGTGAAAATCAAATGCATGAGTGGAAATCCAAAATAGCCAAAAAAGTCCTACACCTCAAAGAAACTTTGGGGGGAACGTAATAGATCTGAGTTTTTGTGCAAGTATAGAATCGCATAGTCTCACTGTATGATGCAAGATTGTTCTGAAACTTGCAGTATTTAATATCCTGAGAGTTGGAAGGTGCGAGTTTATCTGAAATGTGAGTTTTATATTATTGTTACTGTAGGAAAACTCACCTATTGTAGTGCAAGTTTCATTACAAGGTGCAAGATAGCCAATGTAACCATTGGCAGCAGCGTGCTTGACAGAAGCCTGCACAGATCAGTGAGATCAGTGCCAACTTCTGTGTTAAAAGTGAATAAAAGTAAAAAAAATATTTTTAAATAACATGGGGTCCCCCCCTAAAAGGCTCTGTGAGAAAAGAAATGTAGGGGTCCCCCATATTTTCATCAACCAGCACCAGGCTTTCTAAGGCACGAGCCAGAAAAAGGGGTCGTGCCTGCAAAAAAAGGGAGTGTGACCTCACAGCAAGGAGTGTGGGGACTGTCCTGCCAAAATCACCCATTAACCCCCACAGTAAAAAAAATTAAACACATTGGCCCCCACAGGAAACAAAAAACACACATAACATTGGCCATCACAGCAAAAAAACAAACACAATGTCCGTCCACAGGAAATAAAAACAAAACATTGGGCCTGATTCAGACCCGGCCTCAAGTGGCTGGACGCACTTATGGCGTACGAGACGAAAAATGCAAATTCAAGCGCTCGCTCGTAATTTTGTACGCAGCTAATCTTCCGCCCCATAGTCTACCAACCCCTCCTCTAGCTAACGAGCGAGCCAAATTGCGACCGTACATCTCCAATTTTGCATGCAGGGAACACTCGCACCAGTCCAAACCGGAAGTGGGCCTGTCAGTTTTCGATTACCTGCTCGTTCATTCTGCATACATCCTTTAATCGTATCATGCCAATCAACAGATCAATTAGCTTAATTGCTCTTCACATTTTTTTTTTTTTTCATTTGCAATAAACTTTACTCTTGTCCGTGTTTGTTTTTTCACGCAGAATACGTATGGATTAAACAATGGTTTCCTTTATCCAAAATACATGTTTTTGTCATTTTTCATATTGTTTTCCGTGTTTTGTCTGACGCATATTTTACTTGTTTCATTTTTTGCTTTAAATTAGCTAACGCATGTCACTGCATTAAGCCAATCATAACTCACATTAGATTTTTCAGCCTGTCGAACACATGACTCATACACTAACCAATAGAATGGTTCCTGTTAATTTTCCAAATACATTAGCCAATCAAAATTATTTTCTTGGCTTTATTAAAACTGTTTTCTCCGAAATCCACCATTGCCATCATGAGAGCCTCTGCGTTCACCAGGCGGGAGCTGCTAGTCCTGATGGAGGTAATGGACCGGCGGATAACCTGCCAGCCTCCCCCCATCACCAACAGAGAGAAGCGATCCGCCTATGCGGAGGCCCGCCGCCGCCTGCGCTCCTTCGGCTCATGCTGACAGATTGGCCAGCTGGAGCGCTGGTGGTCGGATCTGCAACGACGCACGCCACGCTTGCTGGCATGTTTCAGACAGCGGATAGCTGAAAGTAAGTTTTTTTTTCGTATTTTTTTTCATTTTGTGGCCCTATTTGCGTGTGCATGTTTTCCTTCTTGCCCTGTTTGTTTATTTACTACATATCTGCATGTGCATGTTTTCCTTCTTGCCCTGTTTGTTTATTTACTACATATCTGCATGTGCATGTTTTCCCTCTTGCCCTGTTTGTTTATTTAATACATATCTGCATGTGCATGTTTTCCTTCTTGCCCTGTTTGTTTATTTACTACATATCTGCATGTGCATGTTTTCCTTCTTGCCCTGTTTGTTTATTTACTACATATCTGCATGTGCATTTTTTCCTTCTTGCCCTGTTTGTTTATTTAATACATATCTGCGTGTGCATGGTTTGTTTTTATTTTTTTCGTCTCTAAATATTTTTTCAGGATGTGATAAAGTTTAAAAATTAATTCAACCTTAAATTGTTATTCATCATTTAGGGGCAGAGCGCAGAATACGCCGACATCGGCAGCAACGCCGTCGGCCACGTCCCCTATCCCCAACTCCCACCCAATCATCCTCTCCCCACCCTACCCCTAATTCACCCTCCAACCCAGCATGGCCAGACCCGGACGCCCCTCCCTCTAGTAGACTTCCCATCCCTCAAAATTCACCCTCCCCTCAACCCCCCTTTCTCTTTTCATCACCCTCCCCTCCAACCACCCCTCTCTTTTCCACCCCCTCCCCCCCTTCAGAAATCACCCCTCCTCCTACAGACCTGTATTGGCCCACCTCCGAGGAGGACGATGGTGATGCTTCAGGTCCAGGCAGCATTGTTAACGGTATGTTTCCCTTTTTCCTTGTTTTTACAACATTTTGGGGGGGATGTTCTCCTTTGCCTGTGCATTTTTATTTGTTAAATTTTTGGAAATGTTTGTTAGATATATCTGGTTTTAGAAATGTCTATGATGTTTGGCCCTTACACATATCACACATGTCCAAACACTCATTCTTGTATCTCTTGTTTACGGTACCCACCAAAGTAGTTTTTCGGTGTTTTTCTTTTTTTTTTCCAATTTCTTGTTTTTGTCGTGTTTATTTCGAATTTACTTGGGCAAAGAATGTTGGCTTTGAATTGTAATGTTTGTCCAATTTATTTTGGGTTTGAAAATTGCATTTCCTTTGGCAGTTGTTTCTCAAACAAAATTATGGATTTTTTGATTAAGTACCTCAATTTTTAAATTCCTCGATCACATGGCAGGGATCCTGCGGAATAAATTTTTTACATTTTACAAAATTTTGACACTTTAAAAAAAAAAAAAAAAAAGATTCGTTTGAAGTCTCATTCCTTCTCTGTAAATATTATATTGTTTAACCTTACCTAAGTCGACTATTGCAGCAAATTTTTAAAAGTAATGTAACTTAGAATCGAGAAATCTGAATTCGGTCAGCTGGCACATTCAACACCTAACAAAACAAATAGGTGTATTTTTTGTTTGTTATAACTATTTTTATTTTTTGGGGGGTAAGGTAAATATTAAATGAAACCTGTTTAGGCCGAGAATCCAAAACATACTGATTCACCATAATACCTTGGTGTGTTTGATTTGAGCCACTAAGCATGGTAAAATACTGCACAATTTAAATCATAAATGGATTAGTCCTTAATCAAGTTTCCAATTTGGGAACCACGTTACACTTGCATGTAATTTCGAATGGAAATGTTTGTTATAATGTCACAAAAATTTATTAAGTAAAAAATTAGAAACACAAAGTGATTAAGGACAAACAATACACACAGTGAAAACACTCGTCAAAAAACAGACTACACCAAAAATATACAAAAACAAAACAATCAAGAACTGTTTGACGAAGTAGCATGCCAACATGATTCCACAAATGAGTTGACGACAATTTTGGTCCAGAAGTTAAATCCAATGTGTCCACATGAAGTCATTTTTTAAGAACAGGTAGTAGTCATGGTTTTCACGATAAATATTATGGAATAAAACACACAAACAAAACAAAAATTAAAATTGTTAATTACATTATTACATGTCGACATTGTGTCATCTCACTTCATTTTGGTCAATAATTACCTGAAAAAACGGGCCACAACATCATCACGTATGGCCCCCCCACATACAGACCTCCGACCAACCTCGGGGGGCCATCCTTAGGCAAGGCATCCTCTGGCTGCATTGGGACACCACTCCTTATGGCGATGTTGTGAAATATCCCACACAGGACCACAATTTTCGAAACCATATCCGGCAAATACATGAGCTCGCCACCAGAGCAGTGGAGGCATCTGAATCGGCCTTTTAAAAGGCTGATACAGCACTCCACCACTTGCCTGGTGGCTGTAAGTGCGGAATTATACTCACTTTGTGGCCCTGGTGTGGGAGCCAAATAAGGAGTGAGCAGCCAGGACGTGCAAGGGTAGCCACTGTCTCCTGTGAACAAGAAATTACAAAATCAGGATCACTGTGTATCAAGCTTTGCATTGCTTTCTTAAAAAGGTCTACACTTACCCAGAAGCCATGCATCACCAGCTTGTAGGTTGCTTAATTTATGCCAAATCCCTGATTGACGGATGACGAATGAGTCATGTGCACTCCCGGGTAATTTTGCATTCAGGGACAGGATCTGGAGGGAGGCGTCACATACCACCATTACATTCAGTGAGTGATAGTGTTTTCTGTTCCGAAAAATGGCCTCCAGCCATGCTGGAGGCTGAAGTGGTATGTGAGTACCATCCACAACCCCTATGATGTGTGGGAAGCCAGCAATTTGGTAAAAATTGGCCTTCGCCACACTAAGGAACCCATATCCAAAGGCATTTGAATAAAATGATGGAGGTGCTTGAAAAGGGCCTCCATCACTGCCCTCAGGATCCTTGAAAAGGAGGATTGGGAGATTCCCGCAACTATTCCCACCGTGGTTTGAAAGGATCCTGAGGCACAGAAATGTAACACCGCCATAAATTGTATAAGTGGTGGTATTGCTGTAGGACTGTCAATTTGCCGCTCAAGATCACTCTCTATTAATGAGAGAGTGTCTATGATGATTTGGGGCGGAAGACGGTAGCGCCTTAACACCTCAACATCGGGCATTCCAAAAAGGGTGACACGTGTTCTATATATCTGGGGCCGAGCACGCCTACGATGCCTATGCCTGGGACGAGATTGAGGTTGGTCGGCTTCCGGCAGTATGGCCACAATAATACGACCAACATCAACCTGAAATGGTAAGAATTGTAGTTAAGGTATGTTGCCCCCCCCCCCAAAAAAAATACTTATCTTTACGATACAATCCAAAGATGCTTACATGCCGGGGTATTGTCATGATTTCAAAAACCTACATTTCAAAAGACCATAATAAGTTAAGATTTTGTGGTGGCCATTTTGTAATCTTGTTTTTTGAAAATGCACAAAAATAAAGGGGGTAAACACACATTTCGAAAAATAGGAAACCGACATTGAGAGGACTTTCACAATTTGACAGAAACAAAAAAAGACAGAATTTGAACGCTAAATGGTTCGCATTTTTACAAGGGGAATCAAGCCTACAAAAGTGCGCTAAATGGTTTGCATTTTTACAAGGGGAATCAAGCCTACAAAAGTGCGCTAAATGGTTTGCATTTTTACAAGGGGAATCAAGCCTACAAAAGTGCGCTAAATGGTTCGCATTTTTACAAGGGGAATCAAGCCTACAAAAGTGCGCTAAATGGTTCACATTTTTACAAGGGGAATCAAGCCTACAAAAGTGCGCTAAATGGTTCGCATTTTTACAAGGGGAATCAAGCCTACAAAAGTGCGCTAAATGGTTCGCATTTTTACAAGGGGAATCAAGCCTATAAAAGTGCGCTAAATGGTTCGCATTTTTACAAGGGGAATCAAGCCTACAAAAGTGCGCTAAATGGTTCGCATTTTTCACATCCCCAAAAACCCGGGAAAAAAACGTAAAGACCCCAAAATATGCGAAGAACAAGACATGAACATTTAACAAACAAGTTAAAATCAAAACTTACCAATACACGATAAAGAAGTCACAGAACAAAAACGTCGTTGGGGCACAGCCAAAAGAAACCTACAAAAATCAAAAAAACAAAAAATTAATTTTTGGGCCAAACCAAAAAAAAGGAGAACCATATTTTACAAAAGGATGAGGGGAAAAAACTTACACAGAAAAAACACCACAACTAAAAAAAACCACACCAAAAAATGCGAACGGAAAGTTATCCAAAAAAAAACGCCTCTAACACAATCCAAAAATCCGCCAAACACAACTCCCTCCAACAAACCACTCCGTACAACGTAACCTCCAACAAACAACAACCGCCACCTCGACTCGAGTCGCCAAAAGCCATAAATAGTGTTTCTTTTCCCACTCAAATTAAGGACGGATCATAGGAACGCACAATCAATGATGCGGTCGAATAATAAGGACGCATGTATAAATACGTCACGGAAAAAAACAAACGGTCTGGTGTAGTTCTTGTTTTTGCTTGAAAAATGGCTACAGACCAGCGAAACAATGGCCAAGAGGTGGGCGGTAAGTATTTCTCACATTTCTAATCAAGGCTGATTTGGAAACAGAATATAGTGAAAGATTGACATCTAAATTCAAATTAATTTAACGTAAATAGGTGTTGAGGATGACATGGAAGAGGCTGCTGGGTCCAGTATTCCGACCAAAGCTAGCAAAAAGAAAAGGCAGCCACAATTCACAAAAAAGGAGATGGAGGTTTTGGTTCAGAAGTGTGTGGACATCCTGCCACAGGCAGACAGGAATATGGGTGTAAGCCAGAAGTGGAGAATGTGGGAGGAGATAGCCAGTGCTGTCAATAGGGTGGGTGATTATGTCCGTCTAGCCCAGGATGTCAAACGGCGGTAAGTGAAAACTTAAATTAGAAAATAAAAACAGGGAAAAATAATGCAGGAATAATGCCTACTTTTTCACATACAGATGGCAAGACTTCAAATATCGCCTGAAGCAAAAACTGGCTGACAGGGCTAGGCATGCAAGGGGGACAGGTGGGGGTCCCACCGCTGTGTCATTGGAGCTGAATGATTTGGAAGAGCTGGCACAGGGGTGTGTGCAGGATGTGGAGGTGTTTGGCGTGTCCAACATGGATACAGACATGCCAGACTTTGCGGCTCCTCATGTTGTCCCAGGTAAATGTTGTGATGTAACCAACTCTGAAATGTTATTGTGACAATATGTAGATTCTAATGTGACTCTTTTCTCTTTTTTCTCACAGAGACACAGGCGGATGAGTCTGCTCCAGAGGGGAGCCTTGGCCACAGAATTTCTGCTGGCTCTGCAGGGGAGGAACCAGTACATCCGGCTGAGGACCCTGCAGAAGCCAGTCCAGGGCAATCCCCCTCGCAGGCAGTGGCACTCTTCACAGAACTCAATTTTAAATCGGTTTACCATACAGAGATTCTGCAGAGGATGGACGCCAGTCTGCTACGGGTGGCTGAGGCCCTGGAGCAAAATGCTACGGCCAACGTGACCATTGGTCAGGCCCTGGCTGAAAATACCAGGGCCAACATCAGAATAGCCAATGCCCTGGAGCAGCTCGTTCACCAGCACATGGTGGAGCCGACCTCCCTTCCTGCCGGAACATCAGGATCCTCCACCTCTGGCACAACAACAGCCATTCCTCCAAATGTGCCTAGCCCTGTGCCTAGTCCAGAGGCCCCAACATCTGCCTCTGGACAGGCCAGCCAGAGGAGATCCCGGACACGGTCTGGCGCCCACCCTACCCCAGCCAAACATGGAAAAAAATGATGACAGCACTGGCTACTTTTCCCACACTCATTCTGTGCTTGCCCCATATTCCTTTCGGGCCAAAACTTCCCTCTCCTTTCTTGTGAATTGTTTTTAATGTGTTTGTTTAAGTTGGCCAACACTGGTAATATGTTTTACAGATTTTTTTACGTTATTATTGCCTAACACTGCCCAAAAAGTGTATTTGCAAAATGCACCCCAAAACTTGAAAAAATTGTCTCTGAAAATAAAAAATTGACAAATGATCTCCATTGTATTGTGACATTATTTAAAAATTGTTTGAGAGTTAATCCTGGCCCACAAGCCAAAAACATCCTCCAAATAAAAAAAAAATGTGTTTTTAAAAAAAAGGGTTCTTTAAGGAACACTGTAAAATTAAAAAAAGGATGCAAAATCTCCTTTCCTAAGCAAAATGGTAAAATACACACAAACATAATGACATTATTGTTACAATAGCACAAAACCAAATTCCAAAAATAAAAACATTCAAACAAATGTACGCTAATTGATTATGTAATCCTGAAATTAGCAGCTGAGATTTTCACCTGTGTACGGTTTTGTGCTAATCCAAAAAACTCGTTTCAAAACACATTACAAGCTGGTTTGCAATTCAAAGTTGATTGTTTTTCTGACAATCCGTGATAAATCGATGAAACATCGAAGAGGCCCGGACCAGAGGACAAGGCCATCGCCATTGTGGTCGAGTAATCCACACCCCAAGCTGTGCGAGCAAGTTGAACGGAAAGAGGATCAGCCAGTGACGTATGACTTGGTACGAACACATTTGCCGTACGCATCTGAAACTTTATGTACGCCCCAAAAACGCCTCTCCTGCGTTTTTCCATCTCCACCCCCGTCAACGCCCAAAAACGGCCTTTTCTGTCAATCACATTTCACATGTCACTTCCTGTTCGCTATTTGACGAACGAGAGAAAAAAAGCTCGCAATATGCCGTATGCACATGCGCAGTAATGGCTCTGAATGTGGGCCATTGTCCCAAAATGAACACTGGAGTCTTTAATAGATGTACAGGTTGAGACAAATAGAAAAATTAAAATATTTGATATTGAGAATATAGATAGATACTCATTCTAAATTTATAAAAAAATCTCAATTTTTTCCTTTACAATACAAAAACTCTTGTATCGAAACTTTTTATAAACAAACTTTAGAGGAGTTTAGAGTTATGTGTGAAAGGGAACAGATGATTTTTAAGTATAAAAATAATCTCTCTCCAAATGAAATTTTTGCACTGAAGGATCTATCTTCAGATCCTGAAATTACTATCAAAATGGCCGATAAGGGTGGAGCTGTGATTATACAGAACACGTCTGACTACCTGAGAGAAGCTATGCGGCAACTCTCAGAATTTTTTTTTTATATAATTCTCAAACAGGACCCTACTGTAAGCTTCCATAATGAATTGAGGGTGCTTTTTGATGGGGCCTTGGAGGGTGGAATCATATCCAAGAAGGAATTTCAATTTTTGTTTCCTACACATCCTGTCACTTCCACTTATTACCACCTTCCCAAGATTCACAAATCCCTACACAATCCACCGGGTCGTCCTATTATTTCTGGTGTTGGTTCCCTCACTTCCAATTTATCTTTTTTTATAGATCACTTTTTGCAACCTCATACAGTGACTTTGAGATCACATCTCAAAGACACTACAGACTTTCTGAATTGTATATCCACGGTTGAGTGGTTACCCCATTATAAATTTTTGACATGCGATGTTATTGCCTTGTACACTAACATCCCTCATGAAGGAGGAATTAAAGAAGCGGAAAAGTATCTCCTGTTGGATGATACTATGACAGGGGGCCAGCGAGAATTTATATTGTCATCTATTCGGTTTATCCTGAATCACAATTATTTTATTTTTGACCACACCTATTTTTTACAGCGCATTGGCACGGCTATGGGGACCAGGTTTTCGCCGAGTTTTGCCAACCTCTACATGGGTTCCCTCGAGGAGGAGCTCATTTGGAGGGGGTGTTTTGGCGCAAACCTGGTCCTATATAAAAGATTCATAGATGATTTATTCTTTGTTTGGGATGGAGATGAGGATTCCATTTTGGAATTTTTGGATTATTTGAATAATAACGCTTATCACCTCACCTTCACTAGTATGTTTCATTCCTCCACAATTACCTTCTTGGATATTAGATTGACGATCTTAGATGGAACCATTCAAACTAGCACTTTTCATAAGGAAGTGGATTCCTATAATTATATAGACTATTCCAGCAATCACAATAAACAATGGTTGAAAAACATTCCTTTGGGTCAATTCAGACGGCTACGTTGGAATTGTTCATCGAGGAATGTCTTCAACCAACAAGCCACACATCTCTGTGAAGTTTTTAGGGAAAAGAATTACCCTGAATCCCTTCTACATGATTCTCTTAAAAGATCTTGATCGCAGTGTTCTTTTAAAGCCCCCCAAGAAGAAAGCTTCCCAAATAGGTCTGGACAAATCGACTGTCTTTATTTCCAAATATAACAGTTGCTCTCATCAGATTGGGAACATTTTTAGGAGGAATTATAAAACATTACTTTTGGATCCACTTTTGAAAAAAGAGCTGAAAGTGAAACCGACTATAATATTTAAAAAGGCAGACAACCTCAAGAACATATTAGCTCCAAGCTTCTTTAAGAGAAAACAGATAGTGGAAGCTAAATCTATGAAAACAGATTGGTTATCTAAAATTGTCGGTTGCTACAAATGTTCCCAATCACGGTGTATTACGTGTGGTTACATCCAGAATAAAACTCTATCCATTTCTTCTAAATATTCTCTTGTCAAGCACTCTATTAAGTCTTTCATCAACTGCAACAGTGTTTATGTTATATATCTATTGCAGTGTCCATGCCTTTTGCAATATATTGGACGTACCACAAGATGTTTAAAAACAAGGTTTTTAGAACATAGAAGGAATATACTTAATGGTTTAGATACACACAGTGTCTCAAGACATTTTCGGTTGGAACACTCTGGGAACCCTGAAGGTTTGAGACTTATAGGCATTGAATTTATCCCCCCCACCCTTGAGGGGGGGATAGATATCGTAACCTATGCATCCGCGAGGCTTATTGGATGCATTCATTATGGACTTTATATCCAGAGGGGCTTAACGAAATGGTTGAATTAGATTTCTGATCTCTTTTGTTTATATTCATTCATTTATGTATATATATATTTTTATATATAAAAATTTTTTTTTAGATTTTTTAGATTACAAAACATTATTATTTTTGTACAATAGGGGGCTTATCTATTTATATATATATATATATATATATATGGATGAGTTTTCCTATATTGGAGGGTTTTTGTATATGAAAAATAAAAAAATTATTTTTTTTCATATATTCATTAAATTCTAATAATATATTCTTTATAATAATTTATTCTTAGGTACTCAGTGTTTAATATTTTCTTCATTATTATTTTTATGGTTGTTGTCCTTATGTAGTTATATTTTTAGTTTGTTTTATTTCAATATATTATTTAACTGGAGGGCATCTATATATCTTATATATTTATGAAGGTTTTTGAATAAACTAATAAAAGAATATATATTTGATTATCATTTTTGATGATTGATACTCTTAATATTTTTCTATATTCACCCATCAAGAGTCTCAATCAAAAAAGGATTTGTATAGTATGTTTTTAAATAATTAATTGCTTAATAATGAAGTATGTTGAAATGTATTTTAAACCTTCAACAATGAGGTAATGGTATACAATTAGCTTTCAAATGAATAATGGTGATTTATTGAAGTTCTGATTGGTCATGACTCATTTAAAAATGAACTCATGGATACAATGGTTTCTTCAGCCTTTTGATAAAACCCCTGTGAGAGGAGAGAAACGCATCAAGGGATTTAACCAGCACTGCATCTATTCCTGTTTGTACTTGGAGACCGCATCAGCACTAATTTCCAGCCACCACCAGCTGATTTCAGCCGTTGCCCACTGCATCTAACCACTGGGTGCCAGAAGCCTGCCTGAGCAGACGGACCCCCTGGAACAGCCGTGTCAACGGCGAGCGGTGTTGTGCACCAGCACACACAGCGGTGCAGCATTCAAGCGTGCTGCACCATCAGGAGTCGGGAACCTGCTGGAGCAGACAGACCCCCCTGGGCGGCTTGAGCTGACGGTGAGCGGACATTGTATCATCATCCTTATTTGATTACAGTACATTGTGTCCTCCGATTTCACGGACACTGCGGATCCCTAAACAGAGTCCCCTTTTTCCACCTGGATTTCATTGACGACGATTAACCACTGCATTGGCTCATACCATTTGGAAATTTGCCTTTATTTTCCATCAGGATTTTCCATGAGACTGTATGTTGGGAACATCAACAGGTCTTTATTGGGGTCACAGTGAACACCCTATATTTTAAACTATTGTCACCTGTCTTCCCCCGGTTCACTTTCCCTCCAGTAGTGGGGTATTAACCCATTATGTATTTGTTAATTGTGTTTCATGGTTAATAATTGCCTACGTGATTAATTCATTCACCATCACCATATGGTTAATTACACAGAAATCATTAGGGCAGTCTATGCAATTAAATTTGTTAAATTAAACCTTGTTGATATTAATGTTAACAGGAACTGCAGTTCTGGATTATTATGTGCAATAAATTGTTAAATTTTAATAATTGTTTTTATTGTGGTTTATGTGCACACTAGCGCAGACATATTCTTTTTGATTAATAAAAAAATAAAACATACATTTAGTTGCCAAAGCCCCCCACAGAATACTGACCTGTCTAAGACAGAGAAGCTCCAATTCCCTCCCTGCCCTCAGTCATGGGCGACACCAGCACTCTAGCAGCAGCCACAGTGCTGGCCAGGCAATTTTGATTGGTCCACTCCAAGGTGCAGTACTGCACCCCCTTTTGGGTTTGTCACCTTTAAGTCTGGCCTGCCCTGCCCCCATGCCCCAACTTAACCCAGCTCTGGCACCAGCACAATGGAGGCTTTTACATGTGACAGCCTCAGCCAATAAGAATCAACCTAATGTGGATTAAGAGCCTATGTGCAACTGGGCAAGAGTCTGTTTTGGCGCAGATGTGTCCACATACATCTTATCTCCATGCACTACAAGTCACGTTAAACAATGCATAAGAGCTGTGTGACTCGGTATCGCTGACCATATTTTCTGGTGACTTTTTACCTTCAAATGCATCTTATTCGCACAGTGATGTAAATAGGATACACAAGCAGTTTCTGATTATTAAAATTTGAATGCTGATTAAAATGATATGCGGCATACCTATATTCTGTGTGCGACTGTGGGTGTATCTGCATGCAAAATACTATGTTACAGTGTCAACGGCTGTGCCACTGTAACGTAGCATTTTGCATGCAGATACACCCACAGTTGCATGCCGCATATCATTTTAATCAGCAGTAGCTGCTTGTGCATCCTATTCGCATCAATGTGCAAATAAGACACATTTTCAGGTAAAAAGTCACATGAAAAGACGCTCATCGCTACCAATGTTTGTGTGTAATTTCTATATAATTTTTATATATATATAAATAAATCAGGGACCCCTATAGGTATCCCTGCTTGACTTGGACTAGGCCAGAGCCAATCACCCTGTCACCTTGGCTGGTATGACATTACCATTAGGACTGTGATTGCGTAAATCCTCAAGTCCAGATGTGGTGAAGGCAGAGCCTAATATAAGTTAGTTGATCTTCCCCTCTTTATAGCAATAAGTAATAGTTAAAGCATAACCTTAGTGATCTAATAACTTCTCCAAATACTAGGTTCTGGAGCATATATAAAAATAGGCTAACAAAGGAACTCTTCATTTACAAAAAAAAATACAATGCTTGGTTACAGAAATTATATAAATAAAAGGGGCTACAGAATACATAGACAAGCGTTTTGCAATTTAAAAAAAAAGGAAAAACTTACACAGAATTATGCTCAATTTTGGGTTAGGGGGAATGGCAAGAAATGTTTCACATGTCACGGATGGGTATAGGATGCGCACCCGTACCGTGGGATTGGCAGAGACCCTGAACTGAGGTGTGGAGTCTAACATGCTGCGGGGTCACCAGGGACCCCGCAAGGAGATTTGGATATAGCTCCGCCTGACACGCAGGTTGCGGCCCTCAGCCTGGGTTCCTGTGTACAGGGCTGGTATACACTGGAGCAGACACTGTAGTACACGGAATTGCGTGCATGCACTGGAGTGGCAAACTACAGAAAGCCGGTCAGCAGGAACACAGATGGAACAGGCGCTGTAACGGAGCACAGAAGACAGGAAGCCGGAACAATGCAGATAATTAGGAACCAGGAACAGAGTGTACACTGAGAGCGTGTTAGCACAGGAAAGTTGCTGGATTAAGGTTTGGGAGCCAATAATCTGGCACAGGGGTGCTCCAAGATACTTCTTTTTATAGGTGGAGTTTCATTTGTGTACCAATGAGAGGTTACCCTTTTGGCACATCTGGCCCTTTAAATCCCACACATAGTGGAGCTCATGTCCCTATGGGAACTGCCAGTGCAACTCAGAAGAGGAGACAGCATGCTGCAGGAGGGAGAAGATGCTGGCGACCCTGCAACAGCTACTGGGTGACTGGAATACAGACTGGTATACTGGCAATTCTGGTAACACAGGATGCAGACCATACTGAATGAAGAACAGAGAGTGAACAGACATATTGTGGAACAGATCATTGTGGGCAAATTCATCCCATGGCATCAGGGAGACCCAGTTGTCTTGATTGGCAGAAACTTAAATACAAATAAATTTCTCCAAATCTTGATTCACTCGCGCTATATGTCCATTACTCTGAGGGTGGCAGGCTAAAGAAAAACTCCATGATTAGGCACAGCCAAAACGCGTTGGAGATCCACATCAGCCACCATCAAAGAACCACGTCCCAGAACCCCATTTGATCGCCAGAGACCCCCCCCCTGCCGCGCACAGTAACCGCTGATCACAATGAGCCGCCAGCACCTCCGGCGAGTGGCACCCCCGCCTTGTGACCGCAGCACTTCCGGCACCAAACCCTCTCACCCCTGCCCTACACTTGGTGTCATCAGCCGCAGGAACCACGAGGAGCCGTTCAATACCGCCAGCAGACGGCATCCCACGTCCGGACATCCACCTGCGGTCGTACCGCTGCACCACGTGGCACATGCACAGGGAACCGGCGCGCATCCCACCTCACAGAGCCGCCAGCCCGTCACAGTCCGCTTACCCAACCCGGGTTCAGTCACCACACTGACTCAGTCTGCCAGCACAAACAAGATCGCTGGTGAAAGCAGCACGAGGCGCAGCCGCACCAGGAGCCGCAGCACACAAAGAACGGCCAGCTGACCTGGCGCTACACACCAATAGAGACTGCCGATCACCATCCCCATATTGCAACGCCTAGCAAGGTACCTACCGGTAGGTAAGTTGTACTATTTGCGGGACGCCGCCACACCATCCACCCCTAACAGACTTCCACCATCACTTTGCCGGGCGATAAGACTGTCGACCAAAGGTCCAGCAGGGACAACGTGCTGGTCCAGAACCGCACGTTAAGGAACCCCCTAAAAGGGTCCACCCACCTTCCCCCCCGTGCACCCTCCTGCTCTACCCCCCACTGCCCCTGGGTCATTTGTCCTCAAGCAGCATTGTGCCTACTTAATAAAACCTTTGACCCAACACTACCATCTACGTCTCTCTGTCATAACAGTTTACTCTTACCTACGCACACTATACACCGCCCCATCTAATAGAGAGCGCGCCTTACCCAAATTCTACCAGTAAAGAAAAACTCAGGTTGATACCAAATCACTTACATAGTGCCCTCCAGAACTTGGTGATTTGTACCCCTCGATCAAAGACAATGGCCCTCATTCAGAGTTGGTCTTAAGATGCAAGTGGTCGCTCTGAATGAGGGCGGCCGCTTGCATCTTGAAGTGCGGCCTCCTGTTACCACCCACAGCTCTAGCAAGTGACCAGGGTGATGGTCGCAATTGTCAAGACCATCCCGACCATCGGGGCTTGCAACGAAACCCTAAGGTTGGGTCTCGGCAAGCGCAAGCCCCAGGGAGCTTCCTGCTCTGATCGCGTTTTCCGTTGGGAACGCCTCCGTTTGGCCGGACACCCCCCCTGCCTGCCTCCCAAATGGGGCGAGCTGTCATTCAACATTGACAGCTCGCCCCCTTTGGTGTGAGACCCATAGCGATGGAGCGCCCGTCGCTAGCTGGGTCTCGCGCATGCGCACTTCGGAGCTGGCTTAAATGTGCGCATACCCAGTGGGTCAACATCAACCCGGTTGCGAGTGCTCAGCGCTCGTGACCGGGTCTGAATGAGACCCAATGTCCTCGTGGAACTCGTGAAACCTGAAAATTTCCCTTTTGAATGCTTCTGAAAATTTTGCAACTGAAGGTAGTCCCTTTATTGGAACAAAGTGAGCTGCCTTGAAAAATCTGTCTACAAGAAGGCATATCCGTAACAAAGGCCATAAAGATGTGAGTCTAAAGATGATCAGGTACTGGTAGTGGAAGCATGGAACCCGAGGGACAGTGTGGTGGAATGTTCTGTTGAGCGCAGGTACAACAGGCTGCCACAAAGTCTTTGACATCTAGAGTCACAGTTGGCCACCAATAATTCCTGAGGATTAGCTCCAAGATGCTATGATACCTGATCAACTCCTGCACTGTCAAAACCTAAACAAAGTGCCCTTCAACAATAACAACCCCCTTTCCCAGACACACTTGATCGTAGGTACTCAGCTGCCACCTGAACTTCACACTTAAAGTAATAAAAGTGCAGGTAGCACACGTATCAAAATATAGACATAGGAGTGTGACACTCTAATAACTGATATAGGTAACTACACCTAGATTCTCAGGAGGTCTCCCAGGAATAAACCCAAGCCCTTACTGCTAAGCTTCTCACACTAGAAAGAAGTCTGTCTAAAACTAATTGATGTAGTAATACAAATAGCATTCCTAAAGACCTCAGGGCCTGATTCAGAGCCGCTCATAAGCGGCCGCTCGTTCGCTATGAGCGATGTTCGCACAACTGCACATGCGCATGGGTCGTAATGCGCATGCGCAAAACAGTCATCGCGGTCAGAAATTGTGCGCTCGCAAAACAGCGAGGGGCTGCTAATTTGATTGACAGAATGTACCGTTTGTGGGAGGTAACATGGGAAGGTGCTTGAAAACGGGGGAGTGGAGATCCGAATGCAGGCGTGCCTAACGGTCAAAAGGGTGTTTAATGGGAGTGCATAATTAGTAAAGGCGCGTCATTGACCACGTCACTTGATTGTCTTTTAACCTGAACTGCTCGCAGTGATAGCTGTAGGAAACTGCGAGCAGTTCAGATGCCTTTCGATGTTCCCGATTAATCTAATAAATACCGGAGATGCGATGCGAACGGCAAAGGGGCGTCTTTACAAAATAGCGAGCGCATTTTTCGTTCCCTCGCTCAGACATAGAGGCGTGAACAAACCGCAAAGAGCGAGCGCTCAATTTAAATAGCTGGCCCCTTTTTTGGAACGACCGTCCGCAAATAGCGTCCGGGTCTGAATCAGGCCCTCAGTTGCATAGACTGCATGTGTGTATTCCAATGAGCACACAACTCTGTGAATTAGCAGCTCCACCATTTTGTGAGTGGCAGCAATCTCACTCTGTGAGAGTGCTGAATCTGCAGTTAACCACAGGATGTGATGGCATACCATATCTGTATTGCTGAAGGAACACGTCCATTAAAGCGTCAGCCTTAATAATCGGAATTTCATTGCTTTTTTAAGTTTGAGTTACAGAAATTCAATAGGATTTGTGAAATTTCAGATAATGTCTAAGAAGCCTTAATGGGACATGTGAAACCGTAAGGTTTTTTGTCTATGGAATTTCATTGCTTTTTTAAAATGTATTAACTATCAGGGTTTGGAGGAGCAAACTGGGCCACCTGCAGGGGAGAAGGGCAACAAAATGGTACATTAGTGTAGGTGGAGGAAGGCCTGCACACAGGAGGTGTTTTGGAGGTGCACAGGGAGAGGTGGGGGCGAGCTGCAGGAGTGCGGGGCAGCAGCGGCAGTGGGGATGCGGAGCAGTGGGGCAGTGCACAGGGGCATCAACGGGTGACAGAGGGGCTCACTGGCATTGGGCAATGCATCTGAGAAAATAAAATGAATAAGACACAGATGCATGGATGTATCAGTGAGATCTATCTATGCATCAATGTTAAAAATTGAATATGTGAAAAAAAAAAAAAAGGACATGGCCCCCTCACCCAAAGCACAACCAGCCCCGGGCTTTTTACTGCTTGTATCACCATATTATGCATATGTAGAATGTCTATCCCGCTTTCAGAGAATACTGTGGCATGCCAGCAGTTAATTTTTAAGGGGATTGAAAAGCTACCAATCCGGATACTCTGAGGGGGATATAACGGAGCACTAACGAGTCCAGAGCCATCCTCTGATGAAACCGCCGCATCATTGGGCGGAGAAACGCGACAGGTGACTCGTGGAACGCAGGTGGTATGCATACCGGAAGCCGGAAGTTCACCACCGGAAGTGACGGAGCGGTCACCAGCCAGCATGCAGCAGCGGATAACAGATTGCTTACACAGCCTACTGGTTCACCGTGAATGGTTACAAGTGCCAGGATTCAGGAAAAGAGGTCCCTCTGCCTGAGGACAAAAGCGCCTCAGTACCACATGGTGCACAAAGTGGTAAAATCTTTGGCTGATATTGTTCTTTATTTGTGAGCAGGCGATTATTGCACAAGCATCCTCCCCCTGGGATTGGGGTAGAGGTTAACTGCCACAATATACCTTGCTTTTCTACCTAAATGGTTGGATGATAATGTACCTATTTTAGGAACTACCTATTTTCTACTGCAATATTAACACTGCAATACTAACACTCTAATCCGCGCTGAAAAAGCTGTGCTGCTTTGTCTATACTCATTTAACCCTATATTAATCGGGTATAAGTGGACATAAATATTAATCTATGCTGGCAAATTGTGACCAATGAATTTTTGATTGATGCTCAGTTATTTTAATATATGTATGTCTATATAAGAGTTCTCTATACTAGTCTCTGGGGAAATCTATATTGATATGTACTAATATCGTATGGTGGAACCGGTTCCGTATTTTAGTAGTAAGGCACTAGTAGCCTAATTAAATATTTCCATCTGTATTTTTCATTTATTTGATGTTTTAAATATAAATTTCTGGGATTGTATTACGTGCAATTAAAATAAATAATGATTTTTTAAATCAGTAGCCACTGCCAGCGCTCCCATTTCTTTCTTACTGTGTTTCCATTCTATATAGGTGGACCTCCAGATCCACTGTGTGGGAGCAGCAGGAGTGGTATAAATTTTAGCATAATTGGTGATTTATATTGGTAGCGCCCACTTTTTTCTCCTGTTTTCAGTTTTTGTATATTCTGTTTGGTGAGGCTGCTTATTTGAAAAATTATGTCTACTCTAAGGTTTCTGCAAGAACGCTTAGAAAGAAGGAATAAGTATATGGTATGTCCAGATTTAAGTGAAAATGTAGGTAATGAGATATCATTTAATGATTTTAATAAATTGTTCAACAAATTAGAAACATTATGTATGGCAGAAACTAGACATTGGTGGGACCAAACCACTTTACGTAAATATATTGATAAGTTCATCCCTAGGGGTTTGAGGATATTTAAATCAGCATCCTTTAGAGATGATGAAGGGTTCCTAAGTAATTGGAACAAAATTTTGGACATATGTTCCTTTCAGTTAATGGAGTTATTGATTGACTATAGGGGGGATAAAATTAAGGAATTACAAATAGAGATTGAAAAAACACAAGAACAATTAAAATTATTTGACAATACTATGGAGTTCCAAGAGAAAGATGCTAAGGTGAATAAAAAATTGGAGGATTTTGAAAAATCAATTATCCAGGTAAAGGATAAAAAACTAGAAAGATATAGAAGTGACTATGAAAGGGGCAGAGTTAGAACCTATAATAGAGGAGGGAGATATCAATCAAGATCAGGCAACCAAAATGTTCAATGGAACCCTATCAGGAATCACATGTCGAGGTCTAGAGTAACAGAATCCCCGAGAGACCTTTTCCGTAAAAGAGGGAAAAAAATCAAATATATTATCACCTACTAATATCACACATGGGTTTATACACAAAAATAGATATGAATGTCTAGACAAAGAGGAATACACTCCGAAAATGATAGAAAAAGGAGGAGCCAGACCCAAGATAAGAGCACAAACAGATAATGAACCACACATTGATACTCGTAATTTTTTAGGCAGAGAACCTATGAGACAGTTCCAATTAAACAGAAACGAAATGGGAAGCCACAAAAGAATAAGAGATTTAGAGGATGTAGAGGTGGGAGAATTAGGACGAGGAAAACGCATAAGAAAGTAATAAACGAGAGAAGTATATTTAATTTATCAAATAGAATTTTAAGTACACCAGAGAAAGCTCTAGTAAGTAAGGGGTTGAAATATGCCCCAGCTAAAAAAACAAATTTATTTACTTTGTTTGTTGATTTGAACAGATTTATCTGAAATTTAAGTAGAAAAAGATATTTTGCATTAAAACAAATTAAATATAGAAATGATGAGTCCATTCCAATTATTCTTGATGAAGAAGATAAAGATGCCATTGAGATATTGGAGGAGCAAGCTTTAGAGGGTTTTGCTGGAAATATATCTCCAGTACCCATTTATGATATCGAGGGGACTGTGAAAAAACCACGTATATTAAAGAAAAAGTCAGATTTTTACCCTCTGCAATATAAAGGGCCTTGTGTGGAGGGGTTCTATAGGACCACTATGGATGATTTTAAAAATCTATGTGAAACCATAGAAAAAGCCCCTTTGAAGGATAACCTCACAGTGGAGGAAAGAAGAGCTTTAAAGATATTGATGTCAGATAAGGAAATAACTATTAAAATGGCAGATAAAGGTGGGGGGGTAGTTGTTCAAAATACGTGTGATTATCTGAAAGAAGCAAATATGCAGCTAGGTAACACATTGTTCTATAGAACCCTCACACACAATCCTACTCAAGAATTTCAGAGTCAACTTAGAATTCTGCTGGATGATGCCTTGGCCGGTGGTGCAATATCCAGGGACACATGGAATTTTTTATACATTACCCATCCTATTATCCCCGTATATTATCATTTACCCAAAATTCATAAATCCCTCACTGCACCTCCTGGGCATCCTATAATTTCGGGTATAGGGTCCCTCACATCGAACCTCTCACAATTTGTGGATGTCCACCTACAAAGTCACGTGGTCACCCTGAGATCGTTTATAAAGGATACTACACAATTTTTAAATATGATCCGTAATGTAAATTGGAAAAAAACATATTACTTCCTTACTTGTGATGTAGAATCATTATATTCTAACATTCCACATATGAAGGGGGTGGAAAAAATTAAGCAGCATCTAGATAGGGATGACAATATGACAGAGGGACTACGTGACTTTGTTGTGGCATCCATAAAATTTATTTTAGAACACAATTATTTTTTATTTGATACCACTTATTATTTACAAACACGGGGGACTGCCATGGGGACCAGGTTTGCAACAAGCTATGCAAACCTCTATATGGGCTCGTTAGAGGAGGAGCTCATTTGGGGTGGAGGCTTTGGGGTGAGCCTGGTCCTCTATGGCAGATTTATTGATGATTTATTTTTTATTTGGGATGGGGATCTCACGTCCATTCACACTTTTATTAATCACTTAAATTCCAATATATATGGTCTTAAATTTACTAGCACCATTAGTTCGACACATATCGAGTTCTTGGATATTGCATCGGCCATAGGTGGACAAATATACACTGAAACCTTTTTTAAGAAGGTTGACTCTAATAATTTTTTGGATTATGGTAGTAGTCATCTAAAGGCCTGGCGGAATAATATTCCAAAAAGCCAATTTTATCGTATTAAAAGGAACTGTTCAAGTGAAAAGAGTTACCACGAACAAGAAGATAAGGTTTATGGAGCTTTTGTGGAACAAGGTTACCCTCCTCACATTCTAGAAAAAGCTCTAAGAGAAACCCACAAAAGAATAGGGAGGATCTCTTAGTCAGTAAGAAGAAGAATACAGACAGATGGCAAGAGGAATGGGAGGACTGTTGTCCATTTGTCACACAGTATAATACTCATGCTAATGCAATAAAAGAAATTATTAAAAAGAACACAGCCATTTTGAAGGTAGATCCAGTTATAGGTCCAATGGTTGGAAGTGGTGTGAAAATTGTTTATAGAAAATCGGAAAGTTTGAAACAAAAATTGGCTCCTAGCATGTATAGAAAGAATGGAAATATGGCAAATAAATATAATAAATGTAAGAATATGAAGAAAGATACTAGTCAGGAATTGGGCATTCGTTTAAATTGGCTACCTGATAAACCAGTTGGTTTTTTCAGGTGTGGAAGAGAAAAATGTATGACATGTAAGCATGCAGGACATAGGGAAACTGTCTTTCAATCAAAAAGTACATCAGAATTATTCCATATAGAGTCTTTCCTCAATTGTAATTCCAACTATGTTGTTTATATTATTAGGTGTGGGTGTGGTCTCCAGTATGTGGGGCGGACCACATGTACGCTTAATGTTCGATTTTTGGAGCATAGGAGGAACATCCTCAAAGGGAACCTAGCTCATAGTTTGTCTAGACATGCTTCGGTTTGTGGAAGGAAGGATATCAGCCAAATTAAAGTGATAGCTATTGAACAAATTAAAAGTACGGATAGAGGGGGTAATAGACTCAATACACTCTGCAAAAGAGAAGCATATTGGATATTCAGATTCAATACGCTGGATCCAGATGGCCTAAATGAGACCATCGAACTGAACAATATCTAACATATAGGCTCTTTATGTGGGTGGGTGATATCGGTTATTTAGTGGGTCAATGATGGTAATATTTGATTTTGAATTCCACTGAGATTATTATATAGTGTCAATCCTGAAAGTTTTCTATTAAGATTATTACATAGCGATAATATCAATATTTCAGGTAACTTGAGATATATATGGATATTAGACTTTATGAGGGCTTTTTAATTACTAATCCAGAGACCCTATATGGTTGGAGACTGAGGGTATTCTATGTTTGATTGGTGGAGCATCATTATATTCCACCAACTGCTCTATACAGACGGTGGTCTAATGATGTTCATTATTGTGTAGATATCTTTGCAAGATTAATGAATATACTGATTTTGTAGTGGGTATCGTAAATATATTTTTCCATGTCCACATTGTTCCGAAGAAATTCTTTACCATGATTTTTTGTTTTAAGAATTTGTCTCTATATGTATGAAATAAGTTTTTTACTTATTTACCTCCTAATGTAAAATATTAATGTTATTAATACACTATATTGAATAGGATTCATGTTGCCTTTCAGTGTCTAGCATCACTCCGACTTTTTTACATATTTTTATATTAATATAGTATATTATTTGAATTATATTTATATTTAGTTTTTATAGTTTTATAGGGCTAGGATCATTACTATAGACATATAAGCAGGCACCTTGGAGTAGAATATTAGAATTATAAATAGTATAAATAATTTATATATGAATATATGGAATGTAAGATGTTTGTATCACCATATTATGCATATGTAGAATGTCTATCCCGCTTTCAGAGAATACTGTGGCATGCCAGCAGTTAATTTTTAAGGGGATTGAAAAGCTACCAATCCGGATACTCTGAGGGGGATTTAACGGAGCACTAACGAGTCCAGAGCCATCCTCTGATGAAACCGCTGCGTCATTGAGCAGAGAAATGCGTCAGATGACTCGTGGAATGCAGGTGGTACGCATACCGGAAGCCGGAAGTTCACCACCGGAAGTGACGGAGCGGTCACCAGCCAGCATGCAGCAGCGGATAACAGATTGCTTACACAGCCTACTGGTTCACCGTGAACGGTTACAAGTGCCAGGATTCAGGAAAAGAGGTCCCTCTGCCTGAGGACAAAAGCGCCTCAGTACCACATGGTGCACAAAGTGGTAAAATCTTTGGCTGATATTGTTCTTTATTTGTGAGCAGGCGATTATTGCACAAGCATCCTCCCCCTGGGATTGGGGTAGAGGTTAACTGCCACAATATACCTTGCTTTTCTACCTAAATGGTTGGATGATAATGTACCTATTTTAGGAACTACCTATTTTCTACTGCAATATTAACACTGCAATACTAACACTCTAATCCGCGCTGAAAAAGCTGTGCTGCTTTGTCTATACTCATTTAACCCTATATTAATCGGGTATAAGTGGACATAAATATTAATCTATGCTGGCAAATTGTGACCAATGAATTTTTGATTGATGCTCAGTTATTTTAATATATGTATGTCTATATAAGAGTTCTCTATACTAGTCTCTGGAGAAATCTATATTGATATGTACTAATATCGTATGGTGGAACCGGTTCCGTATTTTAGTAGTAAGGCACTAGTAGCCTAATTAAATATTTCCATCTGTATTTTTCATTTATTTGATGTTTTAAATATAAATTTCTGGGATTGTATTACGTGCAATTAAAATAAATAATGATTTTTTAAATCAGTAGCCACTGCCAGCGCTCCCATTTCTTTTCTTATTGTGTTTCCATTCTATATAGGTGGACCTCCAGATTCACTGTGTGGGGGCAGCAGGATTGGTATAAATTTTAGCATAATTGGTGATTTATATTGGTAGCGCCCACTTTTTTCTCCTGTTTTCAGCTTCGGCATCTTCACCTGGCGAGCACCAACCCGCCACTGCTTCTTCACCTGGGGGTCAGGAGCCAATTAGCTCTTTTGCGTGCTGCCACTTCCCTACAGCTTCTGGTCTCCTCTTCACCTGTGTCAGCTGTTTTGCATGGCCACTGCCCACTAGGACTTCTGGCGTCTTCACCTAGTGGGCAGCGAATGCTGCTAACCCCTGGTGGGCCGGGGGTGAGGGCTGTATGTTAACCCTGTAGCCCTGGATCATCTCCAGCAGCTGCGGTGGTGCGACAGGAGGGCTCCATGCTGGGGACCAGGAACCTGGCTCCCGGGGCCCCCAACTCCACAGGGTCACCGCTTGATCCCTCAATGCTGGCTGCTTACTGCGGCCAGGCAGCAGAGGGCAGGGCAGGATGCCAACCTCTGGGGGTTGAGAGCTCAGCTCCCAGCACCCCAGCTACATGGCAAGGTGCTCTGCACTGGAGGGCCGTGGGCTGTGTGTTGCGATACAGCCCCCGGGCCACCACCGGGGATGGCAGGCCTATGTGCTGGCTGCTGGGGACCAGGAGCAGCGCTCCTGGCACCCCAGGGCTCCAGGACAGCAGGAAGCCGCTGCAGCCCCAGACTGCAGAGCTAAGTGCCACATGCAGGGGGGACCAGGCTAGCCAGATCACTGCATAGCACTGGTTAACCCCTGGTGCACAGCACCGGGAGACACTCTGCACTGATGCTGGTGGCTGGGAGCCTAGCTCCCCATGCCCCAGCTCCACAGCACAGCGTGGCTGGCAGTTAACTCTCAGTGCGCTGCACCGAGGGGAGAACTGTGACAGCTGCATGCTGTGGTTGGGAGCTCAGGTGAAGCTGCTGCAGCCAGGGCATGGTCCCAAGCTTCAGAGCTGAGAGCCGTATGCTGGGGACTGGAAGCTTGCCTGGGCACACAGTGTAACGTACACACACATGGGTGCCCAATGTAAGATAAAGTATTTAAATGTATTTTAATTGTATAATCTAAAGTAAAACGCACTTACCTTTGTATCCCTGGAAGTCCCAGGCCATCCACCATCCCCTTCAAAAAGATATAAAACATCCTATGCAGCTCATGCCTGAGGATGGTATGAGAAGGTGCATAGGAAGCTGGCTAATGCAGCTAGCTAACTGTGTCAGGGAGTTCCAAAAGAGATTCCCTTCCATGGCCAGGAGACTCTGCCTGGGGACCCTGCTTGCTCATCTCTAGAGCTCGGATTCAGGCAGAAATGGCAGACTTGGTCCCTTAGCAGATTCCTGGAAGTCAGTTTTGGACAGAAACCTCCCCCGGCCCTAGACGAGCCGACTCCTGGGTGACTAAACCAACAGGTAGGCTCAGGCATAGGGGAGTGACCACTCCTCCCTGTCCATAGGGGACAATGTTAAATGTGCATGTGGCCAGCACATGCACAGAACATACACTTAAGGTGATGGGTTGGAAACCACAGGGCGGACTTACCCCCTGTGGTAATGTGTATTGGAATGGCATAAAAGAAGGATTCGTGCCTGGTAAAATTGTACAACCCTGTATATCCTTTGTGGAGAAGAACTGCTGATAAGATTTCTGTATGCTGATGTACCCCTTCAGTTGAAAGGATGAGTCTATTTCAAGACTTTGAGCAATAAACAACTTTGCCGACTACAATTGCATCTCAATCCTGTGAGCAACAGAATTGCACCAAACGCTATTCCGTTCTTCGGAAGTTCTGGGTGGAGCTCCGCATCTCCAAGTTCAAGCCCTCTGCCAGCTACTGTGCAGAGCCTGGTCCATTGCGAGGGATCAGGAGGAATCAGCCGACACCAATAAGGGGGTGTGGCCGCAGTTAGTCGACGCATATGCAGCAGTAAGTGGTTCCAAATGCCAATGGAAAGAGTTTGGTGATGGCAGCATCGTTACGCCCACAGCGCAGTGTGCGGAGTCAGTGACAGGCGGTCACTGATGGTAAGCAGGAATCCCTGATACCCCAAGTTCCAGTGGGGATCGAAACCCCTACCTGTGATCGGGAGTTGGGCTGAAGCTATCCTGTCACATCCTGTATTTACCAGCAGGGTGGTAATGCCACAGCCAGGGGAGCCCTTTCACCAGGTCCCCCAGCTGAAGCATCACACCTGACCACTAGTCAACCCAGGACAGGGATCCCTGGGGACTTGGGGACCTCCCCAATAGCCTGGGGCTATCCCCAGGCACCCTAGGATCGGTGGGTGTCGGGTTGATTGTGTATAGTGTGGTCCATTTCATGATAGTAAAAATGTTGTCTTTTGCTGTGGAACTACAGGTCCCAGCAAGCCTCCCCCCGCATGCAGGTACTTGGAGAACCACAAGTACCAGCATGCAGGGCAATACCTTTAGTTCCACAGCAACAGAAATATTAAAACAAACGCAAGACACACACCGTTGAAAGTAAAGCTAATTAAAACATACATGCACACACACAAGTACACACACATGCACACACGCTATCTCACATACCCACCTATGTGTTCCAGAAGCCATCATGTCCCCTTGTCCAGTAGGAATCCATAGGGTACCTGTAATAAATAATCCATACTCACCTCCTCCTATGCGTGGATCACATCCTCTTCTGTTTATGTAGAATCCCTGGGCTTGGCAAAAAAACAAAATGCAATACCCAGACCCACGAACTCTAAGGACAGTACTACCCAATTACGGCTCTGCCATGGAATTTCACTATAGAAATCCCGGTGCGGAGCGCTCATTGGCTGAGAAAGGTGATCCTTTCACCTCTAAGCCAATGGGTGGTTCTTACCATTGACTGCAATGGTGAGAACCGCAAAAGTAATTTAAGGTTACTTTCATGCCCATTTCAAAAATGGTGCCTCAGTGCCATTTTTGAAGTTCAAAGAAGGCTGCCGTGAACCAATCACTGCTTGGAACATCATCGCCCCGCTCCCTCGGCTGGCTGATAAAAGCCAGTGCAAGGCAGGGGTATGGCAGTGCAATGGTGGGGAGGCAACAGTGAAGAGCTGCCGAAGAACAAAGACACCGGGGAAGTCCTGGATGGGCGTTGGCCATGTAAAAGAGCTTAAAAGCCGCCGCCCTCCAGGTGAGGTCGCCGTGGAAGTCCTAGGGGAGGCGGCAGCCATGTAAAACAGCTTAAAGGTTGCCATCCGCCAGGTGAAGGTGCAGGAAAATAAAATATTAAAACAATCAGTGTTTTTATTTTACTATTTCTTTTACAGGGGTACTATAGGTACCAGCGGGCCCTTAATATCCCACTTGCTAGTACTTGTGGTTCTCCAAGTACCAGCATGTGGGGGAAGCTTGCTGGGACCTGTAGTTCTACTGCAAAAGACAATATTTTAACTCTTATGCACCACATTTATACACAATCAACCCTGCACCCACCGCCCTGGGGTGCCAGGGACAGCCACGGGATATCAGCCAAGGCCTGGGGTGCCCTGGAGAGGGAGATCCCTTTGTTGGGGGAATCATCACCTCCCCAGGGATCCCCTGACTGGGCTGACTAGTGGTCAGGGGTAATGCTTTGGCCAGGGGACCCGGTGCTAGGGTTCCCCTGGCTGTGGCATTACCCCCTCACTAGAAAGGGTCCGGTGCTGGTTATGGTTAATACAGGGGACCCCTACATTTTTTGTCCACTGTATTTCCAAAACCAGGACCTGCTTAGTTGAGCTCAGTACTGGTTGTGCTAAATACAGGGGACCTGTATGTCATGTGTCCCCTGTACTTACACAACCAGGACTGTATGTAAAAATCCCTGGGCTGGTTGTGCTTTAGGGAGGAGGGAGGAGGACATGCCATTTAAAAAAAGAAATTACACTTGTTTTCGATTTTTTTAACACAGATGCATGGACAGATCTCATTGTTCAATCTTTGCATCTGTGTCTTATTGTTTTTTTCTGTCAGATACATGCACACACTGATCATACTGATCCATATGTGCATCTCTGAATATATTTTTTTAACAAATGCCTGCATCCCAGATCTCACTGATCCAGGCATGCAGTCAGCTATCTTTAAATCTTACACGACAGTTCTTATGCAAAAATGTGCTATCGAGGCACCATATCATGTCCTGAAGTGCTTGGAGTGTTCGAGGTAAATCGTTCATGATATCGCATTGTGAGGACATCGTTCTGTGTGTAGGGGCCCTAAGAAGCAGTTCAGGGCTGGGACCATCAGTGCCAGTGAGCCCTTTGTCCCCCGTTGCTGCCACTGTGCACTGCCCCACTGCTGCCACTGTCCCGGACACCTAAAGCCTTCCCCCTGCAGCTGTCTCTCCCTCTGCACCCTTAAAACATCTACTGTGTAATGTCCCCTCCACCACCAGCGCTAGTGTTCCATTTTGTTGCCCTTCTCCCCTGCAGGTGGCCCGATTCGGCTGATCCCATTCCTGATGGTTAATAAATTATAAAAAAAGCAATGAAATTCCATAGACAAAAAAAACTTACGGTTTCACATGTCCCATTAAGGCTTCTAAGATATTATCTGAAATTTTGCAAAACCTACTGAATTTCTGCCACTCAAACTAAAAAAAGCAATAAAATTACGATCATTAAGGCTGATGCCTTAATGGATATGTTCTTTGCACAATACAGATATGGGATGCCATCACACCCTGTGGTTAACTGCAGATTCAGCACTCTCACAGAGTGAGATTGCTGTCACTCACAAAATGGTGAAGCTGCTAATTCACAGAATTGAGTGCTCATTGGAATACACACATTAAGTTTTAGGTATAGTGTCATAAGACAGTAGCCATTAGTTGGCCTCCTCACCCACACATGTTGTTATGATTTCAACCACGTGTTTCATTAAATCCTTTTGTGCCTTGTTATCATTTACTAGCAGCAATGGTTACTGTTTTTAACCTATCACGTTGTTACTTTGTGTTACATGTTGTTCCATCCTGGCAGCTGGCTCATGCTAGATCAGTGATGTCTTCACTGCGGCGTCCTTGCCTGCACTGGCTCCAGGGATGGCGGGGGTTTCATTTTGTACTTACAGTATATGGGTAAGTGTGTGTATTTCTTCATTCACCTTGAAATAAATGGTGGAATAAACATTGAAACGTCGGTAGATCATTGCATGGAATGTTACTTAGAGTTGCCATCTGAAACTGTCTATATATATACATATATATATATATATATATCTACTGGATACACGAGTATATAGGCTATTTTCTCTTAGGAGCTATGCAAGCCCCAAAGCAAAAAGATAGGCGGCACTCCAAATAGTGGAAAAGATTTGTATTGAAACAATTACATGATACACAATATGTGTCAACGTTTCAAGACCATGGTGGGTCTTTTCCTCAGGACTCATGTATATAAAGTGAAACCATCAAAGTGTCTTACCTTAAATAGTGTATAGGTTATCTGCTGGGCGCATGTACTCACGTTGGTCTCTCCCAGCCGCTGGCTGGTGCACCCAGTGGGGGAAGCCCAGACCCATCCTGCTGTGATGACATGTGGCATATCCATGGCAACCCGGATGCTAATAACCGCAAATAAACTAGCGGTTCCCACCACTGAAGTGAATGGGGGAAGTGTTTATTGGCTGCGAGAGCCTGGGGCTCGCTTCTCTCAGCCAATGATTGCTCAACCCATTGTTCTCAATTGGAGAATCTGCCGGCTAGCGCTCATTCAGGAAGTAGTGACCATACAGGTCACTTCTGTGCTTGTGGGCTCTGTGATTTTTGTTGTTTCATTTTAAGAAGACACAGGATGCGTGGCCTGAAGGGGTAGATGAGTATGCGTGGCCTGAAGGGGTAGATGAGTATGGTTTTTTTTTTAGATACATGTATATATTCTTTTATTTGATTTTCAAAAACATTAACAATACATCACTTAGATACAATACTTTTACATATCATTTAGGATATAAATATTTGTAAATATAGAGTACAAATATAAAGAGAAGAAAAAGACACACCAGAGAAAAAAAAATAAAAAAAATTACATTTCAAACTCCAAGGTATCATACAGTCACAGGTTGCATTCACTCTTTTCAGACTTAAGAGTAAGTTAAGAATTGGGTTAAGCCTCATTTCTATATGTTCCATTTTTTAGACTTATTTATATTTCTTTTTTTCGTCTATCCTATCTCCTCCATTTTAATTCATCAACCAATAATTATTAGTTGTTCCATATACATCCTCAATTTATACCACTTTTGGAGATATTAGAGTTCAAGTCTGAAATATATTTTATAAGTACCTGAATTAGAAGGTACATTATAGGGCATAAATATTGACCTTGATATCCTATTAATATACTGTATCCCAAGCTTTGAAAGTAGCTTATACAGTATAGCTCTTTGTGTGAATTTTGTGAGGTTTCTATTTCCAGGTGGCATCCACAACAGATATCTCATTGGTATATCTCCCATCAAGCCCTCCTCCAATTTGACCCATGTTTTCACCTTATCTTTTGCAATCCAATCATTAACTTTGTTTATTAAAGTTGCAATTTGATATAATTCAAGATTAGGAAATCCAAGACCTCCTAGCACTTTTAGAAGTACTAGGTATTTCTTTGCTAGTCTGGAGCTTTTATTTCTCCAAATATATCTATTCAACACTGCGTTGAATCTACGTAACCAATATTTACGGAGAAACCTTGGTATAGACTGGAATAAATAGATATTTTTAGCAACAAGGAATATCTCTAAATATTTTATAGAGTTAATTTTCCAATTGAATCTATATTTGGATTTTAGGTGATAATAAATCTATTGATTTAATATTTATAGGGAGAACTTCCCTTTTGCTTTTATTTAGCTTAAAATACAAGACTTCTGCATAGTTATCCATTAGCTCTAGCACTACAGGAAGGGATTATTCAGGATCTGTAAGGAATAAAAGGACATTGTCCACAAATAATAGAATTTTATGTTGCACTTTATTTATTACAGGCCCTTTTATCATCAGGCTTTTATGAATACTTTCTGCCAAGGATTCAATGGATAGCACAAAGATAATTGGGGATAGAGGTCATCGTTGCCTAGTTCCATTACTGATCTGAATTTTGGAAGAAATAAATCCATTACAATAGACATGAGCTTCTGGATTTGAATAGAGTGCTAACATTGCCTATAAAAAACTGCCATGAACCCATATTTTTTAGGCACCACTTTTATGTCTTTAAAATGTAGTCTATCAAAGGCTTTTTCTGTATCTAGGCGCTATAGTTAACAAAATGTTATCTTTATGAGAAGCATTTTCTATTATATTAATTGCTCTCAGGATATTATCTGGACCTTGCCTTCCTCGTACAAATCCTATTTGATCTGTTCCAATAAGGTCCCAAAGAATTGGGTTCAGCCGATTTACAATAATGTTTGCATAGATTTTAATATCAGTATTTAATAGGGCAATAGGTTTTGGGGGGTTGTTGGATATTTACCTTCTTTAAGGATTGTCACTGTGCAATATTCTAGCATTTCAGATGGGAATTACTATTAGTCGTACCGGACTCATATACTTGTAATAATAATGAGGCAATTTGATTTTGAAAGTCTTTAATAAATTATTAATAAATCCATTGGGTCCTGGTGTTTTGTCTATCTTTAAAGTTTTATTAACCTCTATTACTTCTTGTAAAGACCACGGGACATTTAAGTCCTCAACCTGTTTTTGAGGTAGCTTAGGTAGCATTATATTCTCAAAAAATGTTGTTATTTCTGTTTTTAGTGAATTCAAGGAGATTCTCATCTTCTTTTAGATTATACAAGTTTTTATAGTATTCTGCAAAAGTGTTCGAAATCTCTAGGGTATTTGTTAACTTAGTACCTGCTGTGTTGTAACGTGTGGTAACTGAATTTCTTATCCTTCCTTTAATTTTCCTAGCTAACAGGCAAGATTCTTTAATGTCTTCTGTATAATATCTCTGATTCATCTTATCTATATTCCTTTTAATCTGTTTAAAACTATATATGTTTCTAACTCTCATCTTATTTTATTTAGTTTATTATTCAGAGAGGCATCATTAGGATTTATTTTATGTTTCTGTTCCAAAGATCTAATTTGGTTTTCCAAGGTTTACCCTAGAATCTACTTCTTGTTTTTTTTATCCTTGAACTGATTAGAATTATATTACCTCTTAAAACAGCATTTAAAGCACACCAGAGATGTACTGAGTTTGTTTTTTCATGGGGATTATAGTTGAGAAATTCATCCAATTACTCTTTAAGTAAATAACCCATAAACCTGCATATTCTCTGAGTCCATAAGTGTCCTTCAGAATCCCATGAAAACCTAACCAGGGTGTAATCTGACCAAGAATTAGGTAAGATTTGTACTTTCTTAACTCGTTGCAGAGTACTTTTAGCATTTGAAAAAAGGTATAGTCTCTATCTGTTGGGTGTTTTGCCCTCCAGGTGTCATAAAGTTCAAATTCCCCAAGCAAAATATTTAACTTTTTTGATAGGCTCACTACTGATTGGGAAACTTTTAAATTTGAAGAGTCAGCCTTATATAAGGATCTAATACAGCATTAAAGTCTCCCAAGTCAAGAACACAGCCCTTTTTAACTTTTTGTAGTTCCCACAAAAAGTTTTTACAAATGCCATTTGTGAGTGACTTGGACATAAACAGAAGCTAATGTTGTCTCTTTTCCATTTAGTAACCCTTTCACAATAATATATCTCCCATCTTTATCTGAGACTTGTGATTTAAATTCAAAATTAATATTACGATTAAACAGGAGTGCTATGCCCATCTTTTTACATAGTGCATTTGAACAGTACATTTTTGTATATTTATTATCTAAGAAGATGTAGGTACTACTCTTGAGAGGTGTGTCTCTTAAACTGCTACTACATCTATTTTCTGCAAATAAAAGTATCTTAATGCCCTTCTCCATTTTTGTGGGGAATTCAAGCCCTTAGCATTTATAGTCATAATTTTTACCATTTTAGAAGATCTATTTTCTGCTTCGCTTTCAAATCCTTCTCCTGCCTCTCTTCCTCTACCATTTGTATTGCTTTCAAAATGTGGTACCTCTCTTTTAGTTGAAAAAGGCTATATTTTGCTTTAGTTTTTCTTACTAAGAATCCTGGATGCAAAAGAAAAATAAAAAAAAACAGAATAAAAACCAAAAATAAAACTATAAGAAAAAAACAAAAATACAAAGAGTATACACTAATGGCTCTACCCTGAGAGCTCATATGGCCTCCTAATCTGGAGGCTATCATTTAGTCTATATTCAGGGGGGCAGCAGCTTATTTCCCATCTCTTATTTAAAGTTATCCATTTGTGAGTGATTTGGGACATAAACAGAAGCTAATGTTACCTCTTTTCCATTTAGTAACCCTTTCACAATAATATATCGCCCATCTTTATTTGAGACTTGTGATTTAAATTCAAAGTTAATATTATAATTAAACAGGAGTGCTATGCCCCTCTTTTTACACAGCGCATTTGAACAGTACATTTTTGTATATTTATTATCCAAGAAAGATGGAGGTGCTACTCTTGAGAAGTGTGTCTCTTGAACTGCTACTACATCTATTTTCTGGAAATAAAAGTTTCTTAATGCCCTTTTCCATTTTTGTGTAGAATTCAAGACCTTAGCATTTATCATCATAATTTTTACCATTTTAGAAGATCTATTTTCTGCTCCGCTTTCAAATCCTTCTCCTGCCTCTCTTCCTCTACCATTTGTATTGCTTTCAAAATGTGGTACCTTTCTTTTAGTTGAAAAAGGCTATATTTTGCTTTAGCTTTGTTTACTAAAAACCCTGGATACAAAAGAAAAAAAAAAAAGAATAAAAACCAAAAACTATAAGAAAAAAAAATACAAAGAGTATACAGTAATGGCTCTACCCTGAGAGCTCATTTAGCCTCCTAATCTGGAGGCTATCATTTAGTTTATTTTTTAGATGGGCAGCGGCTTATTTCCCATCACTTATTTAAATTTATCCATGTTAAAAATACTGATATCATATTACAATTTATTTTAATTTTATCAGTTACATACTTATTGTTTCTCTCCTTCTATTAAAGAGTGGAAATGAGCAGAGGGTGGGAAAAGAGAGAGAAAAAAAAGGGCAAAAGCCCTTATTTTATCTAAAATGCATAAACAATCTATAAGAAGCTCCTACTAAAACCACCAGACCATTAGCTATTTCTTGAATTCTACTTTTTATGTAAATTTATATGATGATATACAAATATCATTATGATTATTTAAAATAGTGTGAGCAATAATATATCTTATCATTCCTATTTATATTCTTACTTCCACATTTACCAACATTTATAATTAATTTTAAAACATCTTGTTATTCCTGTGCACTTATTTCTATAAACATTATTAATCATATTTCAGATCATTCTTATAGCAGCTAATGGGGCATATACAAAACAAAACAAAATTCATAATTACCCATTTGCATCCATTACGTGACATTACTTTTACACATTCAACTTATAATTACTTAAGACAGTGCAAATATCTTAGTGCACATATTTCTTTAATGCAAGAGAAAGGAAACCTTCATATCTATCCCACTGTAATTATCTACCCAAATAATTATATAAAATAGTGTAAATATCATACTGAATATATTTCTTTAGTGGCAAAAAAAAAATTCCATAAGGACTAGATAATACTACCTATAAGTCTAGTTTAATCATCTTATTAATTATCTATCTTTTACTACACCTTGGAGTTTATTTATTTATATGTGTACTGTGTCTTTTATATCAAACCAATTGCCCCAATTTTGATATACCTATAAAAACTTAATATGCATCATCCCAGTGAAGGCAAAAAAACAAAACAAGCCATTTATCCCCTTCCATAGAACTCTTCCCTTCCTATATTAAAGATAATATAAACAGTTCACCAGAGATTCTTTTAACTTTACCTTTTTTCCTCCCATTTCTCCTCCTCCTCCATACCTTTCCCCTCCCTCCTTCCCCCTCCTTTTCCTGCTTCATAATTTACATCTAGGGTCTTTTATGTCCACTTTGGTTTCATTGTGGTTGAATTAAATTAATTGATTTAGATGTTTTAGGGGAATGTGGTATATTTCACGTGTCTAAGGCCTTGAGTCCTTCTTCTTCTGTTGTTAAAACTTTTGTTATGCCTTCATAATTTACTATCAATTTCACAGGAAAACCCCATCTATATGGGATGTTTGCTTGTCATAGGGCACTTGTTACTTGAAATAGTGAACGTCTCTTTTTTTAAACTTGCTGCATATAAATCTCCATATATCTGAACCTTTCCCAGAATTGTTGGTGCATTTATTGGCTCTATTGCTGCTTTCAAAATGTGTTCTTTAATTGGTAATAATGCAGTCTCAATATTATGTCCCTTGGAGCTGCTTCAGGAGCTCTCTTTGCCTTTGGTACTTGGTGTATGCGATCTATTATAAACTGAGATTCCATAATTTCTGGCAGGAGTTTCTGAAAGATATCTACCACCTGTTTCTCAAGCTCTGGTGTCTGTACATTTTCAGTTATATCTCTAATTTTGAGATTATTTCTCCTTGTTCTATCTTCTAGATTGGCTATTTTATCTCTCAATTAAAACAAATTCATTTATGGCTTTATTCTCAATTATAAGTTCATTATAGGAATTAACCAGCTCCTCCATTCTATTTTCTAACTTTCTCTCAAAGTTGTTAGTTATTTTGTTTGTTAATTCTTGCACAGTAGAAGTAACTTCACCAGATATGTCCTTTTTAGTTCTGTGATTAATTGCAACATTTTACGCAGAGTTATGGGTTCATCCATGCTCTGCTCCTCATCAATAGTGGGGGAGACCTATTTTCCCGTATGTGGAGAAGAAGCCATAGACTGGGGGAAATTGCTAACCGGTCTTTCTGTTTGCTTGGGGGTACCTGCGTTTGTTTTAAAGAAATTTGCAGAGGGATTTGGTGTATTTTTAAGCTTTTTTGGAGGCATCTTTTATTTATCTGGGAGTATGTATTAAAACATTTTACAGTCTTTCATCTATTTTTCACTTTTCCACACTTCTTTTTTAGTTAAAGACTTTATGGCTTAAGAGAAACAATGCTTAAAATTGCATTTAATATACAGTAGGTGATGGTAGGGCAGACACAACTTTGATACCATTTGCTATTTTACTACAAGCAGCATTATGTTAAAAATCACATGTCTGGTTTCACCAGATCTTAATGGTCTTTCTGTCCAGCTTCTTAGGCTCCTTTATAATACATAGTTCTTTGCATAGCCAGGTGTCAGAAAAAGAACAAAGAAAAGTGGAAAAAATGGGCTCTCACCATACAGGCCTCCTCCAGTACTGTAGTCCTTATTGACTCCCGGCTCAGCTTTAAGCTCTACAGTGGGGTTTTACTTGCTCTCCTGCCCGGGCCTACTCCTCCTCTCTGGCCTACGGCAACTTCCACCCCACGGCAGGATTCAACGCACAGTCCCTCTGAGGGTCGCGAGGGGCAGGTGGTGTACAACTCCTTGTCCGGCACAGCGTGTCCTGCTCTCCTACATCTCTGGCTGAGCCCCTCCATACTTGGGGCTTTTTCACTACCATACGCAAATGCGAATATGCACACAATCTGCCGATTGTTTTGCAATGTGCATGCATATGTAGTGGGCGTGCGCGAACCGGTCGCTGCGATGGGGACTGAGATTTCAGCGGCTACGCAGACCCATCGCAGAGTGATTAACAGGGAGTGCCGTTTGAGGGTAGTGACAGGTGTCGAAGGCGGATGATTGGCTGAGACCAGATCTTAAATTAATATTGGACAACGCCATCTTGTGTTGCCCCTGACGCCGCCATCTTGCGTCGTCAGCACGAAACCATTGAGTACGATGCTTTATTAGATTATTAGCATCATGTGACTGCTTTGCTCCCGCATATTGTTAAAAGTCCTACCATGACCTATACGCACATTAAATCATACATATAAAATATACAAGACGCACAACGCACAGTTGCACTGTACTTCGAAGCACAGATAAGCATAAAACACATAGACGCACAATGCATACTAGCGACTTTACACAATAATGTCACTCTCACACATGCAATCTCTCTTGAAAAGGTCCCCAAGCATTAAGCTTAATATTAAGAGGTTTTATTCGTAATCAATTATGTTGTGAAATGAATGTATTGGATATCTAAGGTTTAGTACATGGTAGACAAGTTATGTTTGGTACCATTCTGAATCACTGTTTATTTGCAGATCTCCGGTTCTATCAGCAAGGAGATTGCATCATACGTCTGCAAGTTCGGAATTGTATGAAATTAGTGGTTAGAATGTAAAATCTGTTTGTAGAGTCCTATACTAGTTTAAACCAGTTCTTCGGCGGGAAAGATACACACAGAGCCGTTGGAGGGCTGAACTATCACTGTACAAACCGACCTATGATTGCATCGTACCAGAATAACCTATCGATACCTAATTAAAACCTCTATGCAATCCTGTCTATACCTTCTAAAATCCTGCCTATACCTTCTTAAATTGTCGCTATTTAGCGTAAAGAGTCGCACAGTAACAAATGCTTTCAGACTTTGAATGTGGTTCCAAAGCACAAAAAGTTATCATTCAATATAAAAACAGATGGTTACACGCTGTGATCTAAAGACAATTAGTGCAAATAAATCATACAGACCCAAGGTACAGTTGTTATATGCGCACGCGCTCTGGGCCCAGATACCGGCATCAGCATTAGAAACCTCCGTCAACAGCACAGCAAGAAGACTCTCGACTGGGGTCAGAGAGGGCACATATATACACTTTCAGGGATAGGCAATACAATAGAATAGACTGACATGATTCCATTGGTTCTTCTTAAAGGTGCTTTTGTTACAGGATAGTTCATAGTTCAATTCAAATAGACACAAACAGCCTCCAACCGCCCTTTGTGTCCTTTTTCCCACTGCATGCTAATCTAAGCTGTTAACATTACAGAGTACATTTTAATGTTTTAACTCTCTATAGTCCATATTTTGCAGACACATGTTCTGATCTTCTCACCGATGATACCGGAAATCTGTTGAGACACAGTGGATCAGTACAACACCAAACACAGTCGGCTTACCATGTACTAAACCTTAAATATTAAATAATCTTTATTTCACAACATTAATAATTACTGAATAAACCTTGAATATTACACTTTAATACTAGGGAACCTTTTATGTAAGTGTGCAGTGTGTAAGTATTGGGGAATTGGGAAAAGATGCTAGTTAGCGCTGTGCGACTGTGTTTTGTGGAGTACACCATGGAGCGTGTCTGTATTTACATGGTGAGGACTTTTAACTTCTTTCTATTGCGTGGGAATCGCACAACGCTAAATAATAGCATCGCCGTATGTACTTATAATGGCGAGTTTCACTAAAATGTCGCTGGGCGGCCAGTTGCAAAATGGCATCTCATTGTCATTGGCGTCGTGCAGATTTAATTTTAAACTGATCCTGTCTCAGCCAATTATCTGGCTTCGACAAACCAAGAATAAGAACCAATGGAATTATGCCATCTCATTTCTATTGTATTGTCTACTCTCTGAATGATATATATACTAGCAGTCTCGGTCCCATAGTCAGTCATCTTTTTTTCTTTGTGTGACGGAGGCTTCACGTTTGATGCCGGGAAATCTGGATCCAGAGCGCCAGCATATGTATCGGCTGTACCTTTGTATTTAATTGTCTTTTGCGCTAATTGTGTTAGATCAAAGTGTGCAACTTTCTTTTTATTGCAATAAGAACTTTTGTGCTTTGGAACGACAATATAAGTCTGGAAAGCAATTATTTCTGTTTAGCGATTAATGGGTATCGATAGTTGGGGGCTCCTACTGAGAGATCGCAAAATAGCGTATGGATCTCAGTTCCGCAACAAAGGGTGGAAGGCACCAAAAGCAGGAAAGAAACCTGCACCATCTGGTGTTGTGAAACCGACATATATTGCTTGAAGTTATGGCAGCATGAGAGGAACACGTGGTTTAGTGGTGTGCTTGCGCCTCTAAGTAGCATCATGAGCACTATGCAAAAGAGTGTGCATGCAATGCAAAACAGTGTTGCGCACGCACCTCAAGGGAGTGCGAACGTGGCGCTTGTTAGCATCGGGTGTGCGCCGCAAGGTAGCGTACACACGCCATAAGGAAGCGGTGCCAAGGGTATAGGAATTAGCGCATGCACACTCCCGCCGCCCTATGCGGCGGAGAGTGATGGCACAGCTGATACCAAAAATTATAAAAATGTAACAAGTAATTTGTACCCTATCCTGAGTAATCATAAGGAAAATGTTTGTGTAGATGATGAACCTGTTGAAATGTCAGCCATTGCATATGCAGTAAATCTGTTAGACACAGCACTGAACCTAGAAAGGGAAGTGATCCAACCTGCTGTATCAGCAGAAGGGATCCCATCAGTTATACAAGCAGTAGAAATTTATTTAAGGTAATACAGTGCGTAGTACTAACAGATTGAACCCCCAAGGTACTAAGGTAAAAGTTTCCATAAGTAACCCTAAAAATAACAAAGTGGTAGGTGTCCATCCTGTCCGGACAATAACTGTTCCCAATGGGAATTCGGACACAAATGGTGTAGTACCCACAAGGGATGTAGCAATGCATTGTCCATGGACAAGAGCAGAGCTACATTCAATAATGACAGAATTTCCTGACCCTAGAAAAGAATTAGCTAAGTGCCAAATATTTGTAAAAGATTTAGGTAATGCTCATGAGCCAACTAACAAAGATTGGCGAGTGGTATTACGGGCATGTCTTCCATCCAATACTGACGTGAAAAAGTTTATCACGGATTGTCTATTGAGTGGAGATAGTCCCTTAACAGATGAGAACAACCAAGGTAACATCACCCATATAGTCACCCAATTGGCCGTACATTTTCCAGTAGTAGTAAACTGGAGTAAAATTTTCACCATCAGGCAAAAGGATAGTGAGTCTGCAGCAGATTACTTCACCCGAGCACTGCTGACAATCACCAATATGCAGGCATAGAAAATATAAAAGACAATAAACACCATAGGGAAGTAGCTGTCACGGTACTTATGGATGGTCTTAAAGACACTCTAAAGACCAGGGTTCAAACCTCTCAGCCTAACTGGAGAGGAATTACTGTAGATGTCCTCAGGGAATCAGCTATAGAACACGATAAAAACATCCTCAAGAAGAAGGAAATGCAAAGTGAGAAGCTAATGGCTATTAGCATTCAAGCTTTAGAAGGATTGTACCCCCAGCCACAAAACACATTTCAACATACCCAGCCACAAACCTCATACCACACCCAACCACAAATTCTCCATGCACAACAACCATAAGATGTTACACATGTAACCAGAGAGGACACATAAGTAGACACTGTCAAGAGAGAAATTGGGGGACAAATAATAAGAAAATACATAAATTCACACCATAAGTGTATCAGCAGAATGTAGGAATTCCCCAGCAGTCGGCAGCTCACATAGTGGCTGTGAATGCTTTACTGGAGAATGATAGTCAGCTCTAGGGGTCAGGTCATACCTGTAGTCTACAGTGTCAGGACTGTGACTATTTCAGTACGTAAAGATAAACTACATTTGCCAAAGTTCCATTGTGGTCATTGGAGGAGCTGTCCTGGTTGCTGGCATTCTCCATATACAGGGGATAGAGAGTTAAAATGATCATCTGTCTCAAAGGTGCTGTCAGGTTGTGGGATTTCTGATTGCTTATTATTTCAGACCTAATTCCATTTGGGTCACATGTTCTGAACTACCTATGGATCACAGACCTCTAGTATAAAGCCAGTTACTAACTGTGTATCAGTGTCTGTGCAACGTTACTTTCAGGTCTTTCTTGGACTCCTGCCAGATCCCTGCCATGCCTGTGGTTTGCTGTGGACTTTGCTATATCTCTGCCCGTGTTCCAGTTAAACTTCTGATACTGGTTACCAGCACTACAGAGCTCAGCTTTGCCATTGCCTAAGTATTTTTATCCTGCTCCATTGCTGTGGTTGCATCCCCTGCTGGATTATTTACTCGGCCTGTTGTTTTCTACTTTTGTGGACATTGAACTTACCTTTTCTACAGTTGTCAACTGCACCGTTACAGTTATCGTCGCCAGACCCTTAATGCATCGCAGGGCTCAACCCCGCTCCGGATCCCCGTCACGCCGCAGGGCTCAACCCTGCTCTGGACCACACTACATCATGGGGCTCAACCCCTCTTTGGATCCTCGTCAAGCTGCAGGGCTCAACCGTGCTCCGGACCTTCACCGCATCGCAGGGCTCAACCCTGTCCCGAATCTTCACTATATCACAGGGCTCAACCCTGCTCCAGATCTTCACTACATCACAGGGCTCAACCCTGCTCCGGATCTTCACTGCATTGCTGGGCTCAACCCTGTCACAGATCGTCACTGCATCACAGGGCTCAACCCTGCTCTGACTTTTAGTACATCACAGGGCTCAACCCTGTTCTGGATTTTCATCATGCTACAGGGCTCAACCCTAGTAAGGTCCATTATACCATCCTGAGGTCTTGCCTCATATTGGACTCGGGGCTCCCGATCACATTTGTATCAGAGACTTTATTTACATATAGGGGCCTACTCCTATATTGATTACTGCCTATCTGAACTTCTGTGTTGTTGAGATTTTATGTGAAACATTGTTAGAATATTCTGCCTGTGAATAAATTATATTTACTTTTATTCCGTGTTACTGAAGATTTCATGAAATGGTAATTCCTAAAAACACCTCAGTTTATAGTGCCCAGTAGGCCTGACTCCTTCCAGGAGTCTCAAGTGTCGGCAGCCATGACAGTTTGCACAGACCTAAAAATGAATCCAGATCTGGAACAGGCTACTGGGCTACAGGTGCTTCAGGGTTTGACCGCCCATCTGGAAGTACAGGAAAATACTAAAGTTTAAGTTTTGCAATGTTTACAGGATCTTTCCACACGTCTTGATAAACTTGAGATTCCTGTTACAAGTACATTAGGGGCTTCTGATTCCCATCTACGTTTACCGACTCCTACCTCTTATGATGGTAATCCAAAAACCTGTAGAGGATTTCTCAACCAATGTGAAATTCATTTTGAATTATTACCCCAAAGTTTTACCACCTCTCGTGTTAAAGTGGCTTATATTGTGTCAGTATTGTCTGGTGCTGCTCTCGAGTGGGCCTCTTCTTTATGGGAGAGAAATGATGCTTTAATGTCTAATTACCAAGCTTTTGTTTCCACTTTTAAAAGGATATTTGACGAACTGGAAGATCGGTGGCCGCGTCTGTGGACATTTTACGAGTAAAACAAGGAACAGCTCCAGTTGGTCAGTATGTGGTTCGCCTTCAAACTATAGCGGCAGAACTTAAGTGGAACAATGAGGCATTAAGAGCAGCATATTGGAATGGTCTCTCTGAGAGACTTAAAGATGAGTTAGTGACTCGGGATCTTCCTGAGAATTTGGATGAGTTAATTTCATTGACTATTAAAATTGATTTGCGTATGCGAGAACGAGGGGTTCAGAGGAATCGCACTGAGTGTTCTAAAAGTTCTCTTCTCCAGTCTCGCTCCCTTCATGGTAGATCTGATGAGCCTGTGCAAATTAATAAAGCTAAGTTGTCTAATGTGGAGAAGCAACGTAGGAGGCGTTCTAATTTGTGCTTGTATTGTGCATCCTCAGAACATTTTTTGGCTAAATGTCCAATAAGGCCGGGAAAACGGTCGTCCCTAGTTGATGGAGGGGAAGTCAACCTAGGGGTGCTTTCTAAAGTTCTCCCCAAAAAGGATTGTTTAATCTCTGTGGGTATTCCTGATTTTGGGTCTCCGTGTCAAGAGTTTTCTGCATTGCTAGATTCTGGAGCAGCGAGCAATTTTATTTCGCTGTCATTGGTTCAAAAATTGCAAATTCCTTTTGTCAAATTAACCCATTCTCTTTCCCTTTCTGCAGTAAATGGGACTAGAATTTCTAATGGATATGTTACGCATCAAACAAAGTCTATGAAGTTGAGGGTAGGAGCTTTGCATGAAGAGAGTTTAGGGTTTCTGGTATTACCTCTATGTATGATATAGTTCTTGGTTTACCATGGTAAACTCTTCATAACCCTCATATTGACTGGACTTGTTCTCAAATTCTTTCTTGGAGTCCTAAATGCAAATTAAATTGTTTGATTCATGTGTCACGAATGGCTGAAGTGAAAGTAGATGTTCCACCTTCTCTCCCACAGCCTTATCATGAATTTGCTGATGTCTTCTCTGAGCAGGCGGCAGACGAACTTCCACTGCATCATCCCTGGGATTGTCCTATTGAACTTATTCCTGGCAAAATGCCACCCAAAGTTCGAGTATACCCTCTCTTTGTCCTGAGACTCAAGCCATGTCGGAATATGTGCAAGATAACCTACAAAAGGGGTTTATCAGGCCTTCTTCATCTCCCGCTGGAGCGGGCTTCTTTTTTGTAAAGAAAAAAGATGGTGGTCTTCGTCCATGTATCGACTTTAGAGGTCTAAATGAGATCATGTTAAAAAACAAATATCCTTTGCCTCTCATTACAGAATTGTTTGACAGAGTTAAGGGGTCTCGACTGTTTACTAAACTTGATTTAAGGGGAGCTTACAACTTGATCATAGTTAAAGAAGATAAGTGTAAAACTACATTTAATACGCAAGATGGCCATTATGAGAACCTCGTCATGCCTTTTGGTTTATGTAATGCTCCCGCGGTGTTCCAGGAGTTTGTGAATGAAATTTTCTGAGATATACTTTATCAGTTTGTTATTGTTTATCTTGATGATATTTTGATTTTTTCCAGGAATCTTTCTGATCATCGTACCCATGTCAAAGAGGTATTAAGCCGCCTTTGAGCTAATAAGCTTTATGGTAAGATCTCCAAGTGCGTTTTTGAAGTTCCGGTTATACCCTTTTGGGGTATATTATCTCTGGTTCTGAACTTCAGATGGACCCCGAGAAGTTAAAGGCTATTCAAGATTGGGTTTTGCCCACTTAATTAAGGTCTATTCAGAGATTTTTAGGCTTTGCCAATTATTACAGAAAGTTTATCAAAGCGTTTTCAACGATTGTGGCTCCAATCACTGCTATGACAAAAAAGGGGCTAATCCCAAAGTGTGGTCCCCAGAGGTGTTGGATGCCTTCCAGACTCTTAAAGATGCATTTTCTGCAGCCCCTATTCTAGTTCAACCTGATGTTGAGAAACCATTTATGCTGGAAGTGGATGCCTCCCCTTATGGAGTTGGGGCTATTTTGTCCCAAGTGGCTGCAGTATCTTGTGGATTCTTTCATGAAAGTTTTCCAGTGCTGAGAGTAATTACTCCATTGGGAACCAAGAATTGTTAGCTATTAAGTTAGCGTTGGAGGAATGGAGATATTTATTAGAAGACGCAAAGTACCCCATTACTTATTTTATAGATCATAAGAATTTGCTGTATTTGAAGACTGCCCATTGTTTGAACCTATGACAGGCTAATTGGACACTCTTCTTTTCTCATTTTGATTTTGTCCTCAGGTATCATCCAGGTTCATTGAATAAAAAGGCCGATGCACTTTCTCGCTCAATGTTGGAAGAGAAAGAACAAAATGAGGATCAAAGGTACCCTATAATAAACCCTCTGGCCTTTTCTTCAACCTCCATCTCTCTGGACCCTCCTCCTGGGAAGATATTTGTGGCACCTGAGTTACGAGGTAAACTTCTTTCTTGGGCTCATAATTATCATTTCTTTGGACATCCAGGGGTTCAGAAAATGTACTCATTTTTGCAATGTTCTTATTGGTGGTCTTCCATGAAAAAAGATGTCCAAGAGTTCATATGTTCTTGTTCTAAGTGTTTACAACATAAATCCTCCCAGCAGTCTCCTGTAGGTCCTCTCCATCCACTACCCATTCCTACCCAACCATGACCCATCTTTCCATGGATTTTATCACAAATCTTCCAGAGTCTAGGGGGTGTACGGTTATTTGGGTAGTGGTGGATCATTTTACCAAGATGGCCCATTTTTGTCCTTTGGCTCGAAATCCATCAGCCCCCAAATTAGCACAAATATTTATTAAAGAGATATTCCATCTTCATGGACTTCCTTCTGAGATAGTGTCTGATCGGGGTGTCCAGATTGTTGCTCATTTTTGGAGGGCCTTATGTTCATCATTGCAAATTAAATTACAGTTTTCTTCTGCATATCATCCTCAGTCAAATGGACAAACTGAAAGAGTGAACCAGGAGTTGGAAACCTTCTTGAGAATGTTTATTTCCTCTTCTCAAGATAATTGGATGGATTTTTTACCTTGGGCTGAGTTTGCCCATAACTTTCATTATTCATCTGCTACAGGTGTAAGTCCTTTTTTCACCAACTCTGGTCGGCATCCTTGAGTTCCTGAGCTTCAATCAATTCCTACAGTGGACTTTCCAGCAGCTAAAGCTATTCTCCAACATTTTTCTGGAATTTGGAGACAGGTATATAAGTGTCTTAGGAAAGCCTGTCATAATTATAACATTTTTGTTGAAAGAAAACATTCGGCTGTTCCTAAATATTCTGTTGGGAATCATGTCTGGTTGTCTACCAGAAATCTTCGACTTAAAGTACCCACTATGAAATTTGCTCCCCGGTATATTGGGCCTTTTCATATTGTAAAAATTATCAACCCAGTGGCATGTAAGTTACAGTTACCTCCAACCATGCGTGTACCTAACTCCTTTCATGTCTCCTTGCTTAGACCATTGATTCTTAATCGATTTCACAACAGCTTGCCTAAAGTACCTCCCATAACAACTTCTCGAGGTGTGGCGTTTGAGATCGATAAGATTCTGGATTCACGTAAGCATCAAAGTCAATTGCAATATCTTGTAGACTGGAAGGGTTACGGCCTGGAGGAGAGATCTTGGATTAAAGACTCTGATGTCCATGCTCCTAAATTGATACGTAATTTTCATGCTAAATTCCCTTTAAAACCCGGTGGGGGTTCGGAGACCACCCAAAAAGGGGGAGGGGGGGTAGGTACTGTCAGGACTGTGACTATTTCAGTACATAAAGATAAACTACATTTGCCAAAGTTCCATTGTGGTTGTTGGAGTAGCTGTCCTGGTTGCTGGCGTTCTCCACATACAGGGGATAGAGAGTTAAAATGATCATCTGTCTCAAAGGTGCTGTCAGGTTGTGGGATTTCTGATTGCTTATTATTTCAAACCTGATTCCATTTGGGTCACATGTTCTGAACTTCCTATGGATTACAGACCTCTAGTATAAAGCCAGTTACTAACTGTGCCTCCGTGTCTGTGCAATGTTACTTTCAGGTCTTTCTTGGACTCCTGCCAGATCCCTGCCGTGCCTGTGGTTTGCTGTGGACTTTGCTATATATCTCTGCCCGTGTTCCAGTTAAACTTCTGATACTGGTTACCAGCCACACTACAGAGCTCAGCATTGCCATTGCCTAAGTATTGTTATCCTGCTCCATTGCTGTGGTTGCATCTCCTGCTGGATTATTTACTCGGCCTGTTGTTTTCTACTTTCGTGGACATTGAACTTACCTTTACTACAGTTGTCAACTGCACCGTTACAGTTATCGTCGCTGGACCCTTAATGCATCGCGGGGCTCAACCCCACTCCAGATCCCTATCACGACGCAGGGCTCAACCCTGCTTCGGACCCCCACTACATCACGGGGCTCAACCCTGCTCCGGATCCTCTTCATGCTGCAGGGCTCAACCCTGCTTTGGACCTTCACCGCATCGCAGGGCTCAACCTTGTCCCGAATCTTCACTACAGCATAGGGCTCAACCCTACTCCGGATCTTCACTACATCACAGGGCTCAACCCTGCTCCAGATCTTCACTGCATTGCAGGGCTCAACCCTGTCACGGATCATCACTGCATCACAGGGCTCAACCCTGCTCTGACTTTTAGTACATCACAGGTGTCGAAGTCGAATGATTGCATGCGACCGCAATTCAACTGTTATCAGACGATTTGGTCGTCCGCTGCCCGATTTATGTTGGTACAATCCACAATGTAACATTGCGTGTGCACGCACCCAGTGTGTGCATGTATCCACACATTCGCACAACACTAAATAGTGAATAATATACAACACTCTCACACTGACAAACACAATATTCATGCAGGGTTTAGTTAGTAACAAGAAACAGCTTCTGTATACATGTTTGAGAAAAGTAATTAAAAAATAATACACCAGGATGCTGTGAGTGTTTTACATATAAATTGGGAAGCCCTGTATATAGACAAGTATGGCTGTGGCAATTGAAATATAACCCAGACATTGATATGCACATTTGAATTTGTCTGAGTTAACAATGGTCAGAGGTTTTGCTTATCAGATGCAGTGGCAACGACAATCAGCTGGGGGTCCCCACCCTGCTTGAAAGTGGACCTAGCTGTTTGTAACACCTTGCATTATAGTTTTAAAAATATGTTAATAAGGGATAGAATATTGTGATAGGATCATTGGTAAAATGGTCTGTGGCAGGTACATTTGTCCCAGATTCCTGTCTTATGTGTTTTAAACCCCCAGGAGAAAGTCTGCAGTATAGCAGGCTTGAGTTTCGGCTTTTTGAAAAGCCGGTTTGGGACCTGGGGGTTGTGGGTGAGAGGAGAGGGAGGGCTCCACCCATGGCCACTCCAGGTTTTGGTTCTCGCAGCCTGGTAACAGGCTTGTTAGGGTTTCCACCTGAGAGTGGCCAATATAAGCCTAGTTTGGATAAGGCTGAGTGTCTCACCTGGGAGAGCAGGCAGGGAGTTTGCTCAGAGACACTTGGAAACCTAACTGTGAGTGTTGTGCTGTGCTTTTGTTGCTGGCGAGGGCATTAGGCCCTGCCAGGTTCTGGTAGTGAGGGAACTACCTGTGAAGTTAGTGCCCCAACAGGGCTAGGATTTATATTTATGTTTTCTTTATATTTCTGACATTGTACAATAAAGACTGGTGCCGACCAGCTTGTACTTGCATCCAGACTGGTGTGCTGCTTCCCTGCTGCTGTGTGTGTGTAAGGAAGGAGTCCTCTACCCAGGAGAGGGACCCCCTAACCTAACTGTGTCACAATATGGTGGAGAAAGCGGGCAACCACACACACTGAAGTTGCAGCAAGAGGAAAACTTTCCATTTAAAAATTAAAGGGACAGACACCCAATTTGTAAGTGTGGAAATAATGCTGTGTCCTTGGAGTCCCATAGAGGAGGCGTCAGCCAATGCTCAGAGAGGCAAGGTTCAGCTTCCAACCTACACCCCAGGACAAAATGGAGGACATTATTAAGGCCTTGCTCCAAGCTACAGCAGCTCAGCAGGAGACAAACAAACTTCAGCAGGAATCTACCAGAGCTCAGCAGGAATCCACCAGGGTGCAACTGTTGGCCTTGGAGACAGCCCAGAGGCAACAACAGGTCGCCATCGAGGAAACCTGCCAGGCCATAAAAGAGGTGGTACAGCACCTGCTCGCCCGGCCCAGAGATGTTACTACTGGTCCTCCCACCACCACTCACTCCGTACGAGCCAGTCACTTCCTCCAAAAGATGACTTCGGGCGATGATGTGGAGGCCTATCTCACCGCGTTTGAAAGAACGGCCAAAAGGGAGAGTTGGCCCAAGGAGCAGTGGGCAAGTCTGGTGGCACCTTTTTTGTCTGGGGAGCCACAAAAGGCCTATTTCGACTTATGCCTGGCTGATGCCAAGGACTATAAAAAACTAAAACAGGAGATCCTAACTCGCTTGGGAGTCACCACCTTTGTTCGTGCCCAACGGGTCCACCGCTGGGAGTTCCATATGGACAAGCCTCCACGTTCACAGATGCATGACCTCGTCCATCTGTCCTCAAAATGGCTACAGCCCGAGATGCTGACGGGATGACAGATCGTGGAAAGGGTCGTGATGGACTGGTACCTGCGATCATTACCTGTGACTCTGTGCAAGTGGGTGAGCCATGCAGACCCTAAGTCCGCGGACCAGTTGGTCGAGCTGGTGGAGAGGTATGTGGCGGCTGAGGAGCTGATGAGTATGCCCCACCGAGCCCCGATGGCGCACCGGCGAACTCCCACAGACACTGGTAAGACTGTTCCAGGGGAGAAGGGTGCTGGGCGGTGGAATGTACCTAAGACTGAGGGTGTAGAACCCGGAGACAGGCCTGCCAGGCCAGGAAGGTTCTTGCCCCATAAACGACTAGACATTAATATGACTCAGTGTTTCCGATGTGGTGGCTTTGGCCATATTGCCGCTAATTGTTCACTTACAACTGAACCTATGCAATGTGATACTGCTCATGTCTACCGCAGGGGGTCTTTCTTTGCAGAGACAGCCTGTACAGCTGACCGGCAGGCTGAGACTGATAAGCACATGTGTGTACTCACTGTAGATGGCAACCGAGTAGAGGCACTGTTAGACTCTGGTAGCTTGGTGACACTTATAAAAGCTGAGCTGGTGAACCCCTTGAGGCATACAGGGAAAACTGTTGGTGTGACCTGCATACATGGGGATACTCAATATTATGTTACGGCCGAGGTGAACATCGAGACACCATGTGGCTCTGCTATAGTTTCTGTGGGTTTGGTGCATGGTCTGGTGTACGATGCAATATTGGGGAGAGACTTTGCTCACTTCTGGAAGTTGTGGGAAAGCCGTTTTGTTCCAGAGGTGAACAACCCCGATCCATTTGAGAAGGTTGTCGATGTAGTGGAGGAGGGAGTTTCTTCTGAGTCAGAGTTATTCCCTTTTTCTACTATGTTTGGCGAACTAGAGAATGCGGAACGTGACGGTGGCCCGCCAACTGATGTGCCTCCCATTGAGGTGGGAAGTGTTGTTGGGCCAGGTGATCGTCTGCCTGATTTAGAGGTCAGAAGAGAGGTCTTTGCTGTGGAGCAGTTGAATGACCCTACTTTGGTAAAAGCCAGGGAGAATGTAAAAGTAGTTGATGGTAAACCCGTAGACCCTGATAGTCCTTTGTCCTATCCCCACATGGCAATGTGTCAGGATTTGTTATATCAGGTGACTAAGAAGGGGGAAGATATTGTGGAACAACTAATAGTTCCCAAAGCCTACAGAAGAACAGTGTTGGATCTGGCCCATGGTCATATAACGGCAGGCCATCTAGGGGTAGAGAAAACCACTGAGCGAATAATGCAAAGGTTTTTCTGGCCCGGGCTTCATAAAGAGGTGTCTGACTTTTGCGCATCCTGCCCTGAGTGTCAGTATCATGCTCCCAGGCCACATTTTAAGGGTCCACTAGTTCCATTGCCTATCATAGAGGTGCCGTTTGAAAGAATAGCGATGGATTTGGTGGGACCCTTAATGAAGTCTGCCAGGGGACACCAGTATATTCTGGTCATAATGGATTACGCTACAAGGTACCCGGAAGCGATCCCGTTGCGCAATACGTCAACCAAGACCATTGCCAGAGAGCTAGTTCATGTCTTTAGCAGGCTGGGTAAACCCAAGGAGATACTAACTGACCAGGGTACACCGTTTATGTCAAAAGTCATGAAAGAGTTATGCCGCCTGTTCAAAATTGAACAGTTAAGAACTTCGGTTTATCACCCCCAAACCGATGGGCTGGTCGAGAGGTTTAACAAGATGTTAAAACACATGCTTAGGAAAGTGGTCAACAAGGATGGTAGGGATTGGGATTACTTATTGCCGTATTTATTGTTGGCCATAAGAGAGGTTCCCCAGTCCTCCACCGGGTTTTCACCCTTCGACTTGTTGTATGGGAAACACCCAAGGGGGTTACTAGACATTGCCAAAGAGACATGGGAGGGGCAGTCTGAGTATGTTTCTCAAATGCAGGAGAGAATTGCTGCGGTAGTGCTGATAGTGAGAGAGTACCTGGAACAGGCTCAACAGGCACAGCAGAGGGTATACAACCGCAATGCCCCGTTACGCAGCTTTGCTCCTGGGGACAGAGTGTTAGTGTTGGTTCCCACTGTGGAAAATAAACTTTTGGCTAAATGGCAAGGGCCCTTTGAAATCTTAGAAAGAGTGGGACAGGTCAATTACAAAGTTTACCAGCCGGGGAAAAGAAAGCCGGAACAGATATACCATATAAATCTATTAAAGCCCTGGAAAGATAGAACGGTACTGTCGGCCGTCCGAGCCCCTCCAGTAAATCCAGGGCCCTTAGTTCCCGAAGTGACAGTGGCAAAAACCCTGTCGGCAATTCAACAACAAGAGGTCAAGGAGTTTCTGATCAGAAATAGGGTGCTGTTCTCTGACGTACCTGGGAAAACCTCGGTCATTAAACATGACATAATCACTGACCCAGGGGTTAAAGTTAATCTAAAGCCCTATAGGTTACCAGACGCACAAAGAGAATCGGTGTCGAAAGAAATTAAAAATATGCTAGAGTTAGGGGTTATTGAAGAATCACATACTGAATGGTCAAGTCCCATTGTGTTGATTCCAAAGCCCGACGGGAGTGTGCGTTTCTGCAATGACTTCCGAAAGTTGAAGTGTTTCAAAATTCGATGCCTACCCGATGCCAAGAGTGGATGAACTGATTGAGAGACTGGGGACGGCAAGGGATTTAACCAAAGCGTATTGGCAAGTACCGTTAACCGAGAGCGCCAAACAAAAGACAGCTTTTTCAGCGTCAGAGGGCTTGTTTCAGTACAAGATGTTGCCCTTCGGGCTACATGGGGCACCTGCTACCTTCCAAAGAATGATGGACAGGATTCTAAGGCCCCATAGACGGTTTGCGGCTGCTTATCTGGATGACGTGGTCATTCATAGTCCTGATTGGCAGTCTCACTTACCCAGGGTACAAGCAGTGTTGGACTCCATCTATAAGGCAGGTTTGACAGCCAACCCCAAAAAAGTGTTGTCTAGGCATGGAGGAAGTAAAATATCTGGGATACACCATTGGCAGAGGCCTGATAAAGCCTCAGCTCAATAAAGTTGATGCCATACAAAACTGGCCACGGCCTCTGAATAAGATGCAGGTGAGAGCCTTCTTGGGAATTAAGGGGTACTACAGGTTTATACCCAACTTTGCCACCATGGCAGTCCCACTGACTGACCTGACCAAAGGCAAACAAAAAGTCATGGTAGAATGGAGTCCTGAGGCAGAGAAAGCTTTTCAGGAGTTGAAAGTAGCGTTGTGTTCCCAACCAGTCCTGATGACTCCTAATTTTGAAAGGGAATTCATAGTACAAACCGATGCATCAGAAGTAGGTATAGGAGCGGTCCTGTCCCAGAACAAGGAGGGTGAGGAACACCCTATTTTCTATCTAAGTAGAAAGTTGAATGTATATGAGAGAAACTATGCCACAGTGGAGAAGGAGGCGTTGACCATAAAGTTCAAATTGATCACTGACCATGCCCCTTTGAAGTGGATGTCCGAAAATAAGGACAGTAATGCGAGAATTACGAGATGGTTCTTGGCGTTACAAACTTTAAAATTTTCAGTGGAACACAGGCCAGGAAGCCAGCTGGCCAATGCTGACGCGTTGTCATGCGTTCATTGTTTGGGGGCTTCAGTTGTTCCGCCCCACAGGTCGAAACAAAGGGGGGGGATATGTGATAGGATCATTGGTAAAGTGGTCTGTGGCAGGTACATTTGTCCCAGATTCCTGTCTTATGTGTTTTAAACCCCCAGGAGGAAGTCTGCAGTATAGCAGGCTTGAGTTTCGGCTTTTTGAAAAGCCGGTTTGGGACCTGGGGGTTGTGGGTGAGAGGAGAGGGAGGGCTCCACCCACGGCCACTCCAGGTTTTGGTTCTCACAGCCTGGTAACAGGCTTGTTAGGGTTTCCACCTGAGAGTGGCCAATATAAGCCTAGTTTGGATAAGGCTGAGTGTCTCACCTGGGAGAGGAGGCAGGGAGTTTGCTCAGAGACACTTGGAAACCTAACTGTGAGTGTTGTGCTGTGCTTTTGTTGCTGGCGAGGGCATTAGGCCCTGCCAGGTTCTGGTAGTGAGGGAACTACCTGTGAAGTTAGTGCCCCGACAGGGCTAGGATTTATATTTATGTTTTCTTTATATTTCTGACATTGTACAATAAAGACTGGCGCCGACCAGCTTGTACTTGCATCCAGACTGGTGTGCTGCTTCACTGCTGCTGTGTGTGTGTGTAAGGAAGGAGTCCTCTACCCAGGAGAGGGACCCCCTAACCTAACTGTGTCACAATATATATATATATATATATATATATATATATTAAATCCATCATAAATAGACTTACATGCATAAAACACACACACAGACTCACATGCATAAACACAGCACATAACGCAATGTTGCGCTGTTTCACTCTACAAATAAATGCACCACGCATATTAGCAACTTTATGCAATATTCTCTTACACATACACAAATTACATGAAAGGTTCCCTAGTATTAAAGTGTAATATTCAAGGTTTATTCAGTGATTATTAATGTAGTGTAATAAAGATTATTTGATATCTAAGGTTTAGTACATGGTAAGCAGACCGTGTCTGGTGTACTGATCCACTGTGTCTCCACATATTTCCGGTATCATCGGTGAGAAGATCGGAACCTGCGTCTGCAAACTATGGACTATAGAGAGTTAAAACATTAAAAATGTACTCTTTAATGTTAGCAGCTTAGATTTGCATGCAGGGGGAAAAAGGATACAAAGGGCGGTTGGAGGCCATTGTGTCCATTTGAAATTGTCCAATAAACAATCCTGTAACCAAGACACCTTTAAGAAGAACCAATGGAATCATGCCAAACTTAACTATTGTATTTCCAAATCCATGCAAGGGTATATATGTGCGCTCTCTGACCACAGTCGGGAGTCTTCTTGCTGATGCTGTTGACAGAGGTTTCTTGCTGATGCCGGTATCTGGGCCAGAGCGCGTGCATATATAACAACTGTACCTTGGGTCTGTATGATTTATTTGCACTAATTGTCTTTATATCACAGCATGTAACCATCTGTTTTTATGTTGAATAACTTTTTGTGCTTTGGAAACACATTCAAAGACTGAAGGCATTTATTTTACTGTGCGACTCATTACGCTAAATAGCGACAATTCTAGAAGGTATAGGCAGGATTTAGAAGGTATAGGCAGGGTTGTACCAAGGTTTAATCAGGATATAACACAGGGCTCAACCCTGTTCCGGATTTTCATCACGCTACAGGGCTCAACCCTAGTAAGGTCCATTATACCATCCTAAGGTCTTGCCTCATATTGGACTCGGGGCTCCCTATCACATTTGTATCAGAGACTTTATTTACATATAGGAGCCTACTCCTATATTGATTACTGCCTTTCTGAACTTCTGTGTTGTTGAGACTTTATGTGAAACGTTGTTATAATATTCTGCCTGTGAATAAATTCTATTTACTTTTATTCCATGTTACTGAAGATTTCATGAAATGGTCATTCCTAAAAACACCTCAGTTTATAGTGCCCAGTAGGCCTGACTCCTTCCAGGAGTCTCAAGTGTAGGCAGCCATGACATACAGCCAATCAGGTTAACTGAGAGTACTAGGGAAGAACCTACAATGACAGTAGATATAGTTGGTACTAAACACTCTTTTCTTGTAGACACAGGGGTGACCAGATCCATGTTAAATTCTCCATCAAATTTACAGGTGACCAACAAGACAGTACCAGCAATGGGAGTAACGGGTAAAGTGCAGCATTATCTTTTAACCAAATCTGCAGAGGTTACTATCGGGCCACTGCAAACTAGGCATTCCTTTCTTCTGGCGGCAGCAGCTCCTACTAACCTACTGGGAAGGGATTTGTTGTGTAAAATGGGGTGTCATTTATTGTACCCCTGATGGTATATTCCTAGATATCCCAAAAAAGGTTGCGCATGAGGTAAGAGATATATTGGACACTCCACAAAGGTTAATGCTTCACTCTACAGGTTTAGAACAAAGTCCATCTCACGTAAAAGAGATGACATCTCAAATACCGGGTTCACTTTGGACCAAGGATGGAAAGGACACTGGTTTGATGGCAAATTTATCTCCTGTAATGGTATATTTAAAAGGTGGTAGGCAAGCTCCAAAAATCCCTCAGTACCCATTAAAAGCAGAGGTAGTTAGGGGTTTATCCCATAATTGAGAGGTTGTTACAACAGGGGATTTTAGTCCGTACAGCTAGCCCAGCCAATAGTCCCATTTTTCAGTAAAGAAGGCTGGTGGGAGGGGCTATAGGTTAGTACAGGACCTTAGGGGTGTAAACAAAGTTGTTGAGAGCTAATTCCCTGTAGTGCCCAATCCAGCTGTCACCCTCATGCAAATTCCACCATCTGCAACCCATTTTACTGTCATTGACCTATGTTCTGCTATCTTCTCTATCCCTCTTCACCCTGACTGTCAGTACCTATTTGCATTTACATACAGAGGAGTACAATACACATGGACACGATTGACCCAGGGCTTCATACATAGCCCCAGTATTTTCTCTCAAGCTTTGCATGACTGTTTACAATCTTTTCAATCAGGCAATGGATCTGTTCTAATTCAATATGTAGACAATTTGTTGTTGTGTTCTGATTCATTTATGTCATTTTTAAATGATACTAAACTGTTGTTACATCATCTCTGAACACAGAAAAAAAAAAAAATTTGCCCCCAGCACACTGCAGCAAAAACAATACTTAAATCCTACATGATAATAGAGATTTAGAGGTATTAGTTACACACATTTGCAAATATATTATGAATAAGCACCAGGCCAATCGTCAAGGCTCCTCTATACTGGCGTCCCTAAAATTAAAGGGCTCACATCCAAGAAGCAAGGCACCCCAAAAAAAAAATTCCAGCCAAGGGCCATCCCCAGGGCATCACACGAAAAAGGGAAAAAGGTGATAGTGAAGTATAAAGAAAAGATGTGTAAAGATAAATCAATAAGTGTTAATGAAATGATAAAGAATTAAAATTACAAATAATGTAGTGATAAAAGTATTCTATGTGAATTAAGTGGTGATGCCGTGAGAAAGGCCCAGTCAGAACCCCCCCGGGGGCACCACTCCCAAACGCTCACCCCAGAATAATTATTGCTACATAATGGTAGCACCCACTCTGGGTCATATAGTTACAATTGATGTACTGCATGATAACAGTACATATATAAGCTGAGAGCTAACTTACCTTGGAGGTACCCCAAAAAACCTCCACATGGCACTATAAGCATCAGCACCTCCTCCGAATGCTGACTGCCTTCATGCCTCTCCAAACTTGCAAAAAAAATGGTAGTTGCTCAGATCAGCTTAATTGCATAACACAGGTGCTTGTAAAGGGCGGGGTTTCCACTGAACACAGAAAAAAAAGATTTGCCCCCAGCACACTGCAGCAAAAACAATACTTAAATCCTACATGATAATAGAGATTTAGAGGTATTAGTTACACACATTTGCAAATATATGAATAAGCGCCAGGCCAATCATCAAGGCTCCTCTATACTGGCGTCCCTAAAATTAAGGGGCTCACGTCCGAGAAGCAAGGCACCCCAAAAAAAATTCCAGCCAAGGGCCATCCCCAGGGCATCACACGAAAAAGGGAAAAAGGTGATAGTGAAGTATAAAGAAAAGATGTGTAAAGATAAATCAATAAGTGTTAATGAAATTATAGAGAATTAAAATGACAAATAATGTACAAACAAATAGAGAAGTGATAAAAGTATTCTATATGAATTAAGTGGTGATGCCGTGAGAAAGGGCCAGTCAGAACCCCCCCAGGGGCCCCACTCCCAAACGCTCACCCCAGAATAATTATTGCTACATAATGGTAGCACCCACTCTGGGTCATATAGTTACAATTGATGTACTGCATGATAACAGTACATATATAAGCTGAGAGCTAACTTACCTTGGAGGTACCCCAAAAAACCTCCACATGGCACTATAAGCATCAGCACCTCCTCCGAATGCTGACTGCCTTCATGCCTCTCCAAACTTGCAAAAAAAATGGTAGTTGCTCAGATCAGCTTAATTGCATAACACAGGTGCTTGTAAAGGGCGGGGTTTCCACTGAACACAGAAAAAAAAGATTTGCCCCCAGCACACTGCAGCAAAAACAATACTTAAATCCTACATGATAATAGAGATTTAGAGGTATTAGTTACACACATTTGCAAATATATGAATAAGCGCCAGGCCAATCATCAAGGCTCCTCTATACTGGCGTCCCTAAAATTAAGGGGCTCACGTCCGAGAAGCAAGGCACCCCAAAAAAAATTCCAGCCAAGGGCCATCCCCAGGGCATCACACGGAAAAGGGAAAAAGGTGATAGTGAAGTATAAAGAAAAGATGTGTAAAGATAAATCAATAAGTGTTAATGAAATTATAAAGAATTAAAATGACAAATAATGTACAAACAAATAGAGAAGTGATAAAAGTATTCTATATGAATTAAGTGGTGATGCCGTGAGAAAGGGCCAGTCAGAACCCCCCCAGGGGCCCCACTCCCAAACGCTCACCCCAGAATAATTATTGCTACATAATGGTAGCACCCACTCTGGGTCATATAGTTACAATTGATGTACTGCATGATAACAGTACATATATAAGCTGAGAGCTAACTTACCTTGGAGGTACCCCAAAAAACCTCCACATGGCACTATAAGCATCAGCACCTCCTCCGAATGCTGACTGCCTTCATGCCTCTCCAAACTTGCAAAAAAAAAAATGGTAGTTGCTCAGATCAGCTTAATTGCATATCACAGGTGTTTGTAAAGGGCGGGGTTTACACTGAACACAGAAAAAAAAGATTTGCCCCAGCACACTGCAGCAAAAACAATACTTAAATCCTACATGATAATAGAGATTTAGAGGTATTAGATACACACATTTGCAGATATATGAATAAGCGCCAGGCCAATCGTCAAGGCTCCTCTATACTGGCGTCCCTAACATTAAGGGGCTCACGTCCGAGAAGCAAGGCACCCTAAAAAAAATTCCAACCAAGGGCCATCCCCAGGGCATCACATGAAAAAGGTGACAGTGAAGTATAAAGAAAAGATGTGTAAAGATAAATCAATAAGTGTTAATGAAATGATAAAGAATTAAAATGACATTATTTGTCATTTTAATTCTTTAACATTTCATTAACACTTATTTGGGGACAAATCTTTTTTTTCTGTGTTCAGTGTAAACCCCGCCCTTTACAACCACCTGTGTTATGCAATTAAGCTGATCTGAGCAACTACCATTTTTTTTGCAAGTTTGGAGAGGCATGAAGGCAGTCAGCAATAGGAGGAGGTGCTGATGCTTATAGTGCCATGTGGAGGTTTTTGGGGTACCTCCAAGGTAAGTTAGCTCTCTGCTTATATATGTACTGTTGTCATGAAGTATATCAATTGTAACTATATGACCCAGAGTGGGTGCTACCATTATGTAGCAATAATTATTCTGGGGTGAGTGTTTGGGAGTGGGGCCCCCGGGGGGGTTCTGACTGGGCCTTTCTCATGGCATCACCACTTAATTCACATAGAATACTTTTATCACTTCTCTATTTGTTTGTACATTATTTGTCATTTTAATTCTTTATCATTTCATTAACACTTATTGATTTATCTTTACACATCTTTTCTTTATACTTCACTATCACCTTTTTCCCTTTTTCGTGTGATGCCCTGGGGATGGCCCTTGGCTGGAATTTTTTTTGGGGTGCCTTGCTTCTCAGACGTGAGCCCCTTAATGTTAGGGATGCCAGTATAGAGGAGCCTTGACAATTGGCCTGGCGCTTATTCATATATTTGCAAATGTGTGTAACTAATACCTCTAAATCTCTATTATCATGTAGGATTTAAGTATTGTTTTTGCTGCAGTGTGATGGGGGGCAAATCTTTTTTTCTGTGTTCAGTGTAAACCCCACCCTTTACAAGGACCTGTGTTATGCAATTAAGCTGATCTGAGCAACTACCATTTTTTTTTTGCATTTTTTTTTTGTTACTTCATCTCTCACAGACAGGACACAAGGTTGGTAAAAACAAATTACAGCCATGCCAGACTTAGGTGAAATACTTGGGACACTGTCTATCCCAGGGGCTATGACACTGTCTATCCCAGGGGCTATGACATTTGACAACCGACAGAATACAGGCCATACAGACCATGACACTGCCACAGAACGAACAGCAAATAAGTACCTTCTTGGGCATGTGTGGATACTGCAGGATGTGGATCCCAGGTTTTTCTATTTTGGCCTTACCCTTGCAGAAATTGGTGTCATCCTCAAAACCCGACCGTGTCACACACACTGAGGAAACAGAGCAGGCTTTCCTTAACCTTAAGGACAGTCTGACAAGAGCACCTGCATTGGGAATACCGGATTATGAAAAACCTTTTGATTTATATTGTACGGAGGATAATGGCTGCGCAGAAGGTGTCCTCACACAAAAACATGGTGATGCTAGTAGACCTGTAGCATACTACAGTGCACAATTGGACACTGTAGCAAGATCACTCCCAACATGTTTAAGAAGTGTAGCAGCAACTGCTCTTTTGGTTAGTAAGAGTGAGGATGTAGTGTTAGGCCATGATATGATTGTTTATACACCCTATGCTGTATCTGCTTTGCTGAATTCTGCCCAAACCAGATATGTTTCCTCAGCTAGGTTCACGAAATGGGAACTAGCTCTAATGGCACCTGCAAATATCACCATTAAACAGTGCAGTACGTTAAACCCAGCAACTTATTTACCATATGTGCCTCAGGATGCACAAAGGGTGGAGGGAGGTGAGTCGCTGGTTGAAGGTGAGTTTTGCAGGTATACTGATGCACATGATTGTATGGAATATTTGAATCAGACCTTTACTGCAAGACCTGACATACGTGATACACCATTAGGAAATGTAGATGTGACATTTTACACGGATGGGAGTTGTCATAGACAAAATGACACAGGAGAATTATGCACAGGTTATGCTGTTGTAGATGACGAGGATGTTGTAGAAGCTGAACCACTTGGTCCACCTCATTCAGCACAAGTGGCTGAACTGGTGGAGCTAAAGAGTGCGTGTGAACTGGTGGAAGGTAAGTCAGTTAACATCTACACTGACTCCTTGTATGCCTTCAGGTTGTACATGATTTTGGGGCTCTATGGCGTCTTACAAATTTTATGACAGCAGCAGGCACACCAGTTGCACTCACACCACATAAAAGGACTGTTGACAGCAATTCAGTTACCAAAATAAGTAGCCATCATCAAAAGTAAGGCCCACACATGTGAAGAAGACCCCGTGTCACTGGGCAATAGCAGGGCAGATGAAGCTGCCAAATGGGCAGCAGGGTTAAGAGTGAACATACCAGTTAATCAAATGATCGTTTTTCAGACAATTGATACGCAGAAATTAATTGAGATGAAAAATTTGTGTTCCATTCAGGAAAAGGCAGCCTGGAGATCAAAGGGATGTGGGCAAGAGTCCTCTGGACTCTGGAGAGATGGACAAGGTAAGCCGGTGGCACCCAAGGCATACTACCCAAGCTTGGCCGAGGCAGCGCATGGTCTGACTCACCTAGGTAAACAAGGTATGTGCAAGTTGGTCAGAGGATATTGCTGTGCACCAGGCTTTTCTTCTCAAGCTGAGAAAAGGGCAATGTGCTGCCTGACCTGCTTGAGGAAGAATGTCGGGAAGACATTACCGACTGAGCCATCCCACATCCCTCCGACAGACGGACCTTTTCAGGTAATACAAATTGATTTCATCCAATTACCACCCTGCAGGAATCTCAAGTATGTATTAGTTTGTACAGATGTGTTTTCTAATTGGGTTGAGGCATATCCAGCTGCCACTAATACTGCTGTTTACTGCTAAAAAGATTGTTCAGGAGTTTGTAGGCAGGTACGGTATCCCTAGAATCATAGAAAGTGATAGGGGTACTCATTTCACTGGTGACATCTTCCAGAACATGTGTAAGTTAATGGGTATTAATAGTAGACCTAACACCCCCTATCGACCACAGGTCAGTGCAAAGGTGGAGAGTGAATGGTACTATAAAGAATAAACTGAGTAAGATCATGGCGGAAAGTGGACTAGGATGGTCAGAAGCCTTACCGCTAGTCCTTCATAACATCAGGACAACTCCCAGACCCCCTCTTAATTTGTCCCCTTTTGAGATACTGTTTGGGAGACAACGTCTTCTGAGTAAACAGTTGAAATAGCAGCAGCAGAAACAGAAATTGTTGTCATCTGATATGCCAGAAACAAACTGTCATGATGTTGAACCTGGAGAATTTATTATGATCAGAAATTTCTTACTTTCAGGTTGTCTGACAGATCGGTGGGAAGGTCCGTATCAAGTGTTGCTGACAAGTACAACATCCTTGAAAGTGGCAGAGAGAGATACCTGGGTCCATTCCACTCACTGGAGAAAAGTCAACTATCTGGTGGAGATACAGGGCGGAGTCAAGACAGATAACGTGAACCTGTCAATTGCGAGCCTGTTCCAGGAGAGTTAAAGACTGCAGAGAGATACCTGAGCTAGGGAAATTTGCAGCCCACCAGCAATGGAGTGGTGGGCTGGGGTTGCGTTCCTATTTTCTTCCAGAGTTCTCATCATCCTTGTTTGGTTTGGGTGTCTTGTTTCTGTAAAGGTGGACAGATGATGGAGGGAGAGGTCGATGGTGATACCGATGGAGTGGAGTCGGGAGAAGGAGCAATACATTCACCAGGGCGGTATCTGACCAAACTCAGTACAGTAATTAAGAGATCCATCATCCTAGAAACTTGGACTCAGTGTGAAGGTCTATTGTCTGAGGAATACTGTATGTGTGCAAACTGTGGATCCCTAATTGATGAAAAGTGCATCCAGCGATGCCAGTCCAAGAGTAACCTGTATTTGGGCAAACATCCTTTAGAGGATTACCATTCCTTAGTGGGTAAGGTTTTAAACCAGACTGAGTGTTGGGTTTGCACTCATGTGCCTTAATGTAGGTTTAGTACCATTCCCGTTAAATTCTCTGAGGTTCTTGGATTACATAAGGAGAAAATGCTGGATGGGAAATTCATTAACTTCAAACCTCCAAATTTTAAGCTCCACCCATACCAAGTAGATAGAACTCTCTTATGTTTTAACTTCACCAATTCCCATAAACCAGGAAGTTGAGAGGTGACCAGGAACAATTAGACAATGACCTTCTTACTCAGAGCTGATAATGGACCACTAGATGATAAACTTGTACATGACATTACTAACAGTGGGAGATATTTCCAGTATAGGTATACACGTAGTCCCATCAAGGAGATGGTTGGCAGAGTACCGGTAGGGTACTGTGCAGATATTATACAACCAGAGACATGTATTAGCCAAATGGGAGAACCTGGGATAGGATCCTTTGTTAGAGAAATGTGTTTAATGATAATGATTCATTCTATCCCTTATGTACTCCCAGATGATGTGTATTTTATATGTGGAAGGAAAGCGTACAAGTGGCTCACTCCGAGTTCTGAAGGTTTATGTTACCTGGGAAGGGTACTCCCAGAGGTTATGACCCTTACACATGGTGAAATGCTTGGTATTCATAAAAACACATCATCACCATATCTTCATACACAGTATGAACACAGAGACAAAGGAAACATGATACCTGGTGATGTACATACAGCCACACAGTTGATTAGCGAAACAACTGGCTTCCAAATTTTGGTAGCATTAGATCCCACCAGGATCGCTCGGGGTACTTTAAATTTTAAATACATTCAAGACCTTGCTAAATTAATAGATAATATCACTGAGATGTATCATGACATGTTCAGGTACATAGGTCAAGAGCTACAGGTCTATAAGAAAGAACATGTGCAACATAGACTAGTGTTAAATTATTTAACAGCTGTCACTGGTGGATACTGTGTGACTCTAGCCACCCAAATTGGTGTCAAGTGTTGCACTTACATCACAAATACTACTAGTGATAAAAAAGAGGTGATAGACAGGAAGATGGATGAGATTCTGCAGCTGAAATGTGAATTTCGAAAGAACCATAATGCCTCATTAACTGAGGTAGAGGAAACAGTAGAAGAGTGGTTCACATGGTTGAACCCTGTAAAATGGTTCTCCGGTCTAGGAGAGTGGGTCCAGAAAATGATTGCTAAGCTCTTGATCCTCATAGTGTTTGTTATCTTAGTAATTGGCATATGTGTAAGATGTGTTCCTACTGTGTTGAAGTGAGGAAAAAGTAATGCTAAGGTAACCCGGGAGAATTAAATTATAATGGTGGTTAGTAGTAATAGTATGAATACCAAGGTAAATGAAGACCTGCATTATAATCCTGAACTAGAATGTACCATCAGATGATGCATAGATTTAGACATGCATGAAATGTGTTATTAAATGTTATATTTAAAACATCTTAAATAATGTAAGCCCCTATACCCTTCAAGACTTCCTTTATAGGTTAGGTGCATCCCCACATCTTTCCCATGATCTTCCAAGATCCGCGGTGTGCGTATAAGGGTAGTTTTATGTCCCTCCCAGGGGCGCATTATTGATGGTTTGGACCGAATTGTGCCATCCCATTATATAACATTAAATAATATTTTGTGGTGCATGACTAAAATAGATTAAAGACAGTAGGTGATAGCGTATTGTTTGCTATCAAAGGGTGGACTGTCGAAGCTGGATGATTGGCTGAGACCAGGTCTTAAAATAATATCAGGCGACGCCATCTTGTGTTGCCCCTGACAATGTCATCTTGCGTCGTCAGCACGAAACCATTGAGTACGATGCTTTATTAGATAATTAGCATCATGTGACTGCTTTGCTCCCGCATATTGTTAAAAGTCCTACCATATCCTATACGCACATTAAATCATACATATAAAATATACAAGATGCACAACGCACAGTTGCACTGTACATCGAAGCACAGATAAGCATAAAACACATAGATGCACAACGCATACTAGCGACTTTCCACAATAATCTCACTCTCACATATGCAATCTCTCATAAAAAGGTCCCAAGCATTATGCTTAATATTAAGAGGTTTTATTCGTAATCAATTATGTTGTGAAATTAACATATTGGATATCTAAGGTTTAGTACAAGTTAGACAAGTCATGTTTGGTACCATTCTGAATCACTGTTTATTTGCAGATCTCCGGTTCTATCAGCAAGGAGATCGCATCATACGTCTGCAAGTTAGGATTTGTATGAAATTAGTGGTTAGAATGTAAAATCTGTATGTAGTGTCCTATACTAGTTTAAACCTGTTCTTCGGCGGGAAAGATACACAAAGAGCCGTTGGAGGGCTGAACTATCACTGTACAAACTGACCTATGACCTGCTTCATACTAGAAGACCGAAGAACAAGAACCAATGGAATTATGCCATCTCATTTCTATTGTATTGTCTACTCTCTGAATGATATATATACTAGTGCTCTCGGTCCCTAAGTCAGTCATCTTCTTTTTTCTTTGTGTGACGGAGGCTTCACGTTTGATGCCGGGAAATCTGTATCCAGAGCGCCAGCGCATGTATCAGCTGTACCTTTGTATTTAATTGTCTTTTGCGCTAATTGTGTTAGATCAAAGTGTTTAACTTTCTTTTTATTGCAATAAGAACTTTTGTGCTTTGGAACCACAATATAAGTCTGGAAAGCAATTATTTCTGTTTACTGATTTAGGGGTATCAATACAGGGTTGATTGGGGAAACGCAAGTGTGCCAGTGTGTGCGTGCCCAAATTAACCACTGCGATGCCATACACAGTCTAAGGTCTTATAGCATGCATGGAAATTAGCAATTTCTGAGTAAGGTCTAAACTTGTGCAAGTGTGCGTATGGGTCCGATGTTACTCCATGTTACCGATTATTTTGCTATATTGCTAAAGTATACGGATGTGAGTAAGGGGAAGTGAGCGTCCTTATGTTAGGTTGCGATTGCAATGCGAATGCAATCATTTGCATATCACCGCTGATATTAGCAACTGCGTATTAGCAGAATAGTGATCCTTGCTGAATCAGGCCCTTGGTGCTCTCTGCCCAGCCTGTCTCGATGTGCAGTGCGGCTCTCCTTGCGGTGCCCTATATCCAAGCTGCCCGGTGGTCACCAATCCAGGGTCTCCCGCCAGCATTGCGCGTCTCCAGGTCAACTTCCACAAAGCAAAGGTAAGGCTCAGAGAGAGCACAGCGTTCAGCTGTGAGTCCGCATGGTGTCCAAGCCACGCCCCCAGTATGTTTTTTTTTCATTACAGCGATCGGAGATGCTATGTGGCTACATGGACAAGGGGACCAAATTGCTACAGGGAGTGAAGGTAATTATTTACTGTGAGCATGAGCGTGTGTGTGTGTGTGTGTGTGTGTGTAATAAAAGCATGCAAAATTCGGTGTCTGCGTCATGTCTTTTTTTGACAATACTCTTTACAGGAGAACTACAGTTACCTGCAGGCCCTTAATACCCAGGGTTGCCGGTACTTATGGTTCTCCAAGACCTGGCAAGTGGGGCTGGCTTTCTGTGACCTGTAGTCCTCCTGTAAAATAAAATGTAATCTTCAGGGTCCATAGGGTTCCACTGGGATACAATGAGGTGTAGGTGGTACTTGGAGGACTGGACACCAACAGCAAAGCTTTTTCCTGTCCCAGGATGCTCTTGTCCTTTCCCCTATATCCCGCCCACAGCCTGAGGGCAACTCAGTTTCGTTGGTGTCCGGCAAGAGCTGAATCACCGTTAGAACAGTGGGGCTGCTATTAAGCAGCCCAAGCTTTAGTTTTAATACTTACTTTTATTTTCATTTTTACTACAGAGCAGCAGTGCTAGACAGTCCTCTGGATGTCTGCACTGCTGCTCCATCATCCTTCTGCGGCACCATGACACCAGCCTTCGGCTAGGTACTCTCAGCGGGGCTATGGGGGGGACCTAGTTAGCAGGGCTCCTCAGACCCCAGACTGCAGCCGGGACTCAAGGGGACAGGCAAGGTGGATCCCCGCTTGCAGGGATCCACGTCAATGTGCAGTCTTGCCACCGATCTCGGGAGAAAGACCGGAGGCGCTGATGTGGACACTGGTTCGTCCTGGACGCCACTAGACCACCAGGGCATTACTTACACTGGCGCAGGGCACAGATTAAGGCCAGGGACCCGATGGTTGATGTCAGCATAGGGGAGAAGGCCCTCTCCCTGCTCGGGGCACCATTCCACTGCGGTCTTGCCGCCCCTGAGCTGCTCCACCCTCACCCTCTGCCTCCTCTGAGACCGACAGCAGCCATTTTTTGCATTCAGGTCTCTAGGTATGCTGGGTCCGGTCTCCATGTATACCTCTCCCATGGGCCAGGTTATACAGCACTATTTCCTACTAGCCACTGCAGTCTGTGTTGAATTTAGTGCCCACTGCAGTTATATTGTATGCTCTGCATTGTATGTAACTTGTGCAAGCACTGCTGTCTGTTTATTTTTTCACAACTGTCAGCTTATACCTTTCCCTTTCTTTCATTATAACCCTGGAATACTGAGGTATAGGGGGTTTATTGTACTTCACATATACCTATATTTGTGAGGGCTATCACATACTGTATATCTGTGTTGCCTACTACACTGTGCCATATTGTACATATATTTGGGTTGCTCACTGCACTGTACCAAATTGTGTGATACAATTATCCTTGCAGCTCTGTTTAGCAAAGGCAAGAATAACAAGCAGCCTTCTGCTCCCGCTCTGGTGTCTTGCAAGTAATGTTTAGCAGGCTTAGCTTCAGAGGATCTCATTCAAGATGGTCTATGTGCATCTTGTTATATGGCACCTGGCCCCTCAGCACTGGCATCCTCTCCTCAGGGGCCCCCCTGGGCTTCTTTTTAACAGATATTGGCAAATATTGTGGACCAGCTAGCGGTCCCTGTGGTAGCTCCCCCTGTGGGATGGTCATAGCAGGTACTCCCTGCGAATCCTTTGACTTCCCCATGGGTAGACACACTTTCTACCTCAGTGCAGAGTATGGCAGATACCTCTACAGCCTTTCAACAAATGCTGCAAAAGGAGAGACCCTTACCTAGTAAACCTACTAGGCGTGCTGTGTTATCTTCCCAGTCCACCCAGCTATCAGATTCTGAGATATCATCTGGGGAGGCAGAAGACACAAACCTCACTCTGACTCCCCCTCTGGAGAGGAAGAGCCCCCCTCTAAATTGAATATATCTGCACTTGTAAGAGCTGTAAAATCTATTCTTAGAAGAGACAAAACCCACTCCCAGGGCAAAAGAGCCACTATTTAAGTGACAGAAGGCAGGTTTACCAGAGTTTCCTCACTCGACTCAGCTATCTGATCATATGTGTGAAGCATGGAATATGCCTAGTAAAAAGTTTCAGCTGCCTAAACACTTGCTTTCCTTCTACCTACTGTTTGTGCTAAACTGGAAGTTCCCCCTGCAGTGGATTCCCACGTAACATGCCTAGTTAAGAATGCTACCTTACCTATCGACACTGCAACCTCCTTAAAGGAGACTACAGATAGAAGGATGGAAGTGAATATACTCTCTTACAGGAGCTATTACTCGTCCTGCCAGGGCTACGGCCTAGGTGGCAAAAGCCATTGAGAGTTGGGCAGAGGCCCTAGAAGATACATATCCCTCTGATGCTTCAAGGGAACATTAGAGATGCAGTCTCCTATTTAGTGGAGGAGGCTTTAGATACCTGCCTCCTAGCTTCCAAGGGCTCTGCTACTTCCGAGGTAGCCAGCCGTATTGTTTGGCTTTGCTCATGGAAAGCAGATTAGGACTCAAAAAAGGCTTTGGAGTCTTTGCCTTATTCTGGGGAGATCCTGTTTGGCCCAAAATTGGGCCAAACAGGATCTCCCCAGAATAAGGCAAAGACTCCAAAGCCTCCCCAATTGTGACTACCTTGGCAGCTTCCAAGATGCATTCTTGCCCTGTGCATCTACTACAAAGGCTTGGATGTCATCTTTTCTGTCCTTTCATCGCCAAGGAGAAGGTCAGACTCTTCCACGTCAGTCGGCATCCACTAAAGCCTCCAACACTAGGACCAAACAGACCTGGGCTACAAGACGTCCACCTACCAAATCTGCGGACAAGCCTTCAGCCTGATGGGGTGGGCCTCTCCTTGGGGGCTCACAGGGTGGGAGGCCGACTTCTTCAGTACACCCATTTCTGGCATCAGACCACCTCAGATATGCCCTGTCATTCCTGAGGTGGCCCCCCCAGCAGTTCTTTTGCACATGACCTCCATCAGACCCAAGCAAAACCCTGCTCCTCCAGAAGGCCATTCAGTCCTTACTGCTCTCAGGGGTAATAATTCCAGTCCCCTCATCACAGAGAGGGAAGGGCTATTATTCTACCCTTTTCTTGGTTCAAAAGCCCAATGGGTCTCATCGGCCTATCCTCAACCTCAAGTCTCTAAAGAAGTCTATCAGGGTGCCCAGGTTTCATATGAAAACCCTATGCTCTATTGTCTTGGTTATGGAGCCTGGGGACTTTATTGTGTCTCTGGACATTCAGGACGCTTACCTACATGTACCTACAGCGCCTTCTCATCAGCTGTATCTCCGGTTTGCTGTCCTACAGCACTGCCTTTTGGACTTTCTACAGCTCCATGGGTTATGGCGGCCTATCTTCATCATCAGGGCATCAGACTGATCCCATACTTAGACGATCTCTTGCTCTTAGCAAGCTCCCCAGAAATTCTTCACCGCCATCTACATGTAACCATTGCTTTTCTACAAATGTACGGTTGGCTGATCAACTGGAAAAATTCTTCCCTGACCCCTTCTCAAAGAATGGTACATCTGGGAGCCTTCCTGGACTCTCAGGCACAGAGAATCTTCCTGACAGCAGACAAAATCTCTGTATTACAGAACCGAGTGTGCAGATTACTCCACAGTCACCGAGTGTCAATTCACTCTGCAATGCAGACCTTGGGATCCATGGTGTCCACCTTCGACATAGTGGAGTTCACTCAATTTCACTCCAGGCCCCTACAGCACCTGATCCTTTCCATGTGGAATGGGCTGCCTTATCTCCTCAGATCCCAGATGGTGGGCCTCTCTCTGGAGGTTTGCCTGTCCCTATCTTGATGGCTACAGATGTCCCACCTAAACAAGGTTCACCCCTTTTGGATCCTGGACTGGGCACTCCTCACAACAGATGCAAGCCTCCGCAATGAGGTGCAGTGACTGGCTAGCACTCCTTCCAAGGAAGCTGGACTCCAGCTGAGGCAATCTTACCAGTCAACGTCCTGGAACTCTAAACCATTTACAAAACTCTCACTCTGGCTCAGGATATTCTTCAGGGCAAGCCTGCACAAGTACAGTCTGACAATGCCATGGCTATGGCCTACCTCAATCACCAAGGAGGCACTCAAAGTTGTCAAAAATGGCAGGTATCCCGCATTCTCACAATGGCTGAACACCATCTCCCAGCCATCTCCACAGTCTTCATCCTGAGCATTCTCAATTGGGAGGCGGATTTCCTCAGCAGTCAAGACATGCATGCAGGAGAGTGGTCTCTCAATCCAGAAATATTTCAGCTCTTGGTGGAAAAATGGGATCTACCGGATGTGGACCTAATGGCCGCATGACTCAACCACAAGCTTCCAGTGTATACAGCCAGGACAAGGGACCCCGATGCAGCCCTAGTGGACACGTTGTCTGTGAAGTGGACCTTCCATTTGGCAAACCTCTTTCCTCTGGTCTCCCTTCTGCCTCGAGTTTTTCAGAAGTTCAAGCAGGAAGGAGGCACAGTCCTGTGGGTAGCTCTGGCTTGGCCCAGACCCCATTGGTACTCAGATCTTCAAAGTCTCTCATAGACATTCCTCCCCAACTTTCTCTATGACCAGACCTGTTGTCTCATGGTCCCTGTCTACATCCGGACCTGGCCCGTCTGTCTTTAATGGCTTGGCTCTTGAGACATCCCTTCTAAGGTCTAAAGCAGGGGTGGCCAGACTTTTGGACTCACTGATCTACTTTTAAAACTGAAAACCTTTCATGATCTACCGAGCCAAAAAAGGGGGCATGGCATGCAAAAAGGTGCATGGCCTCACAGCAAGGGCCGTGGGGTCTGTCCTGGCAAAATCACACATAGTATCCCCAATTCAATTGACTCCACATAGCATCACAATCTTATTCACATTACACCACATAGTAGTGGCCATTATTCACGTTACGACACACAGTAGTGCCCCTTATACACAATGCCCACAGTAGTGTCCCCTATACAATGACCACTGTAGTAATGCCCCTAATGCAATGCCCACTGCAGTAGTTACCTTTATGCAATGCCCCCCAGTAGTTGTGCCCATTATGAAGTTCCCACTGTAGTTGTGCCCATTATGCAGTTCCCCTGTAATTGTGCCCATTATGCAATGCACCCTGTATTTGAGCCTATTATGTAATGCCCTCTGTATTAAAGCCTCTTATGCAATGCCCCTCTAGTTGTGTCCATTATGAAATGCTCTCTGTATTAGAGCCCCTTATGCAATGCCAGGTTTGACACTCAGGTTTTTAGGGTTTCTAGAATCCTTGCTTTTCATCAAGCTGGATTGGATCTTGGACTCTGTCTAGCCTCTCTGAAAGTCTCTGCTCTGTTAATCTGGTTCCAGTGCAGAATTGCTCCTCTACCGGATGTTCACACCTTCCTGAAAGGTGTTCTACGTAAACAACCTCCCTTTGTCCCTCCTGTGGCTCAGTGGGATTTGTCAGTGTTTCTCCACGCACTTCAGGAGCCTCCATTCAGTAGATGTCAAATGGCTCACTGCGAAGACTCTGGGGGTCATTCAGACCCGGTTGCAAGCACCGATGTGCTCACAACCGGGTCGATGGGCAGCTCTGTGCATGTGCAGCGGCCGCACTGCATGCATGCAAGCCCCGAAGCGAGAGAGAAACTCTCTCGCTCCGGAGCTCGCTACAAAAGGGGCGTCTTAAGGAACGCTTACCATTTTGTGGGCGGCCGCACTGACATCATCAGTGATGTCAGTGGGGAGCTTCCTGCTCCTTCAGAGCAGAAAGCTCCCTGGGGCTTGCGAGTGCCCAGACCCAACTTAGTGTCTGGTCGCAAGCCCTGATGGTCGCGATGGTGATCACCATCGCAACCATCACCCTGGTTGCTAGTTAAGCTGTGGGTAGTAACCCACAGCTTAGCTTGCGACCAGGAAGCCGCACCAAAAAAAAAGAAGCGCCCACCCTCATTCAGAGAGAGCTATCGCTTCTTGCGACCGCCTCTGAATGAGGTCCTGTTTCTTCTGGCTATAGCATCTGCCCGGAGGGTATCGGATTTAGGGGCACTTTCCTGTTGCTCCCCTTTTCTAATCTTTCATACAGACAGGGCTGTTCTTTGAACGCGCCCTGGCTTCATTCATTGTTTCCACCTTAATGAGGAAATTGTGGTTGCGGCCTTTCAATCACCAGACCTCTCAACAGGTGAGGCCTCTTTGGATGTAGTCTGTGCTCTAAAGATCTACATGGACTGAACTAGTTCCATCAGGAAATCGGACTCACTCTTTATTATATATGGATTCCTCAAGAAAGGATGGCCAGCTAACAAACAGACTCTGGACAGATGGCTTCGCATGACTTCCTCATAGGCTTGCACGCAGACTGGCCTTCCTGTGCCGGCTACAGCATATGCTCATTCTACTCGCTCTGTGGGTCCCTCGTGGATAGCATGACGTGGTGCATCTGCCGAACAACTATGCAAGGTAGCCACGTTGTCTTCTGTCCACACCTTTCTAAGGTTCTATGCCTTTGATACATTTGCCTCTCAGGATGCTTCCTTCAGTCGCCGGGTTCTCCTCTCAGCTCAGGAGCGTCCCCGCCCTTGAACAACTGCTTTGGGACATCCCCATTGTCTCCCTATGGATCCAGAAGAAGAAAAGAAGAGTTTGGTAAAACGTACCCTTGTTAACTCTCTTTTTTCGAAGTCCATAGGGTCCACAGGGCACCCACCCTGATGCACCTGGCTTATATGGCTTTCTTCTCTAGGTCACTTGTTTCCTTCTCTGTCTGAGTGAGTGATTCTTCAGAGTACCAGTCTTCCTTCTCTCCCATCCTGCTCCTGCCTTGGGCTTGTTAACAAAACTGAGTTGCCCTCAGGCTGTGGGGGGTATAGGAGGAAGGACCGGACCATCCTGGGGCAGGAAAAAGCTTTTCTGTTGGTGTCCTGTCCTCCAAGTACCACCTGCACCCCATTGTCTCCCTGTGGGGGTCCCCCCTTCCTAGGGAATCCTAAGCCTCAGCTGACAAGTTGAGGGTGATGACTGCTTTGGTCAGGGGACCCAGTGAAGCGTCTCCGGCTGTGGCATTACATTCCCACTAGAAAGAGCCCGGTACTGGTTGTATAAAATACAGGGGACCCCTACGTATTTTTTTTCCCCGTATTTTTACAACCTGGACTGGCTCAGGAGCCCTGGGCTGGTTGTGTAAAATACGGGGGACCCTTACATCTTTTCTCCCCTGAATTTTCACAAACAGGACCAGTTTAAAAAGACCGGTGCTGGTTGTTAATTCATTTTTACACACAAGAAGACTACACCGATCTTACTGATCTGTGTAGCCTTCTGCAATAGACACTGCTGCTCAGGCTAAGCTTCAGGGCGTTACTTTCTATAATGGGTGCAGGTTGTGCGGGGCACACATCACACACCCTGCACCCATATTTTTAATACTTACAACTCCGCCACCGGAGTCCCACATCAGCGTCGATATCAGCGCTGTCAAAATTGCCTGGAAAATGGCCGCCGTGGCCATTTTCCTGGCATTTTGCGCATGCACAGTAGGGAAAACACCGGGAAAATGGCAGCGGTGCCATTTTCCCAGTGACCTGTGCATGCGCTGTAGACTCTGGGCACACTCCTTTCTCTCAGTGCGCAGTCGGCCACCGTAGAGAGAGGAGGGAGCCCCGGACAGAGACTGCACACACCCCTGCTAAACTTGCTAACCTGAAGGAGGTCTATTATTTTGCGATTTTATTTTTACTAATTCTGGGCCTTATTCAGCTCGCGTGGCTGCGTTCTCACGCACCCACTAGCTGCAAAATATGCTAATGAATGCAATCGCATGGCAACCGCAGCACTAAACCAAGACGCCCATCACTGTATAAAGCTACCCACTTCCCATGACATACATCCGCAAGTCAGTGAAAACACTGGTAACATCGAGTAACATTGGAACCATTCGCACAGTTGTGGTTGACCTGACCCTACCTCACAAACTGCTAAACTTCCTGTCGCCATCTAGACCTCTGCCAGCATATACAATAGCAGGGGCTTAATTATGCATGCCCCAGTAACGGCGTTCAAACGCACAGGCACTCCTGCGGTCCGCTGGCCACCCCCCCTCTCCATCCCTAAATGGTCACTTCATGTCAATCATTATGCTGTTGGACTGCGTGCACACTGCGAATGCTTGCCGGTTCATGCACTTGCGCTGCAATCCATATGCATAAGCAGAGAACAAACATCAACCGGCTGCGTGCGAATGCAGCCAGGCGATCCAGGCTGAATAAGGCCTTCTGTGCGAGTCAACAGCTCGCGCACTATTACTATTGTGCGAGTTGTATGGTTTCCATGGGAAAACATCTAGATGCGAGTTTGCAGTATGTGAATATTTAAAATGCTGGAAACATGCAAGTTTGATTGTTCTTGCACCCTATTACATATGCGATTTTTGAGATTGCTTGCAAGATGCGGCCGCTCGCTGGCAAAAAGGGGCCGGTTATTCAAATTCCATGCTCGCACTGCGTGCCATAAGGACGCCCTCTATGTCTTAGCGAGCTACGGCACTGAGCGTTCGCTAGTATATAAAGATTCCCCATTTCCCCTCGTAACACACGTTATCTCCAGGAATTGTTGGATTAATCGGTAACATTGAGAGCCATCGGAGCTGCTCACAGCCCTTGAGGTAGCCCTACCCTGCTGCAAACACTGTGATCAGTGCAGGCTGAAATACATGCAGGTGACATGTACAATGACGTTACTTTGCTAATTATGCACGCCCTTTAAACGGCGTTTTGTCGGCCTGACACGCATGCGTCCGCAACATCACTCCCCCATTTACTAGCACCTTCCCCTGTTACCACCCACAAGCGGCACTATCTGTCACTCAAAGTAATGACCTGATAGTGGCTTACGAGCAATCAAAATCCAAATGCAAAGACTGGCTTGCGCACGCGCACTGTGAATTATACACATGAGCAGATGGGTGAAAAATCGCTCAGAGCAACATAGTGCGCACGACTTAGCGACCGGGTCTGAATGAGCTCCATAGTTCGAGTTTAGGGCTAAACTTGCGCCTCTTTAGAACTCACACCCTATTACATTTAGCCCATTTTCCTACAGTGCAATAGGATCTGTTGCCACTGTGAGCCTTTCTAGGATGCTACAAGCAGCAGGCCAGTGGTCTGGAGATGGTGAATGCCCTCTCCCTCCTGCTGGGGCACTTAGTTATGATGCCTTGAGTGTCACTCAGGGGGCAAGTGCAGCACAGAACCAGAGGTGCCCTGTTACAGCGCTGTACACACACACAAACACATATACAGTCAGGTGTATAAATATTGGGACATTCACAGAATCTTCATATTTTGGCCTCTATTCACCACCACAATGGCTTTGAAATGAAACAAACAAGATGTGCTTTAACTGCAGACTTTCAGATTTAATTTGAGGATAATTATATCCAAATCAGGTGAACGGTGTAGGAATTACAACGGTTTCTATATGTGCCTCCCACTTTTTAAGGGGCCAAAAGTAATGGGACTATCAACTCAAAAGCTATTTCATGGACAGATGTGGGCTATTCCCTCGTTATTTCATTATCAATTAAGCAGGTAAAAGGTCTGGAGTTGATTCTAGGTGTGACATTTGCATTTGGAATCAGTTGCTGTCGACTCTCAATATGAGATCCAAAGAGCTGTCACTATCAGTGAAGCAAGCCTCTTTAGGCTGAAAAATCAAAACAAACCCATCAGAGAGATAGCAAAAACATTAGGTGTGGCCATATCAACTGTTTGGAACATTCTTAAAAAGAAAGAACGCACCGGAAAGCTCAGCAACACCAAAAGACCCGGAAGACCACGGAAAACAACTGTGGTGGATGACAGAAGAATTATTTCCCTGGTGAAGAAAAACCCCTTCACAACAGTTGGCCAAATCAAGAACACTCTCCAGGAGGTAGGTGTATATGTGTCAAAGTCAACAATCAAGAGAAGACTTCACAAGAGTGAATATAGAGAGTTCACCACAAGATGTAAACCATTGGTGAGCCTCAAAAACAGGAAGACCAGATTAGAGTTTGCCAAACAACATCTAAAAAAGCCATTACAGTTCTGGAACAACATCCTATGGACAGATGAGACAAAGATCAACTTGTACCAGAGTGATAGGAAGAGAAGAGTATGGAGAAGGAAAGGAACTGCTCATGATCCAAAACATACCACCTCATCAGTGAAACATGGTGGTGGTAGTGTCATGGCGGGGGCATGTATGGCTGCCAATGGAACTGGTTCCCTTTTATTTATTGATGATGTGACTGCTGACAAAAGCAGCAGAATGAATTCTGAAGTGTTTCGGGCAATATTATATGCTCATATTCAGTCAAATGCTTCAGAACTCATTGGACGGCGCCTCACAGTGCAGATGGACAATGACCCGAAGCATACTGCAAAAGCAACCAAAGAGTTTTTTAAGGCTAAAAAGTGGAATGTTATGCAATGGCCAAGTCAATCACCTGACCTGAATCCGATTGAGCATGTATTTCACTTGATGAAGACAAAACTGAAGGGAAAATGCCCCAAGAACAAGCAGGAACTGAAGACATTTGCAGTAGAGGCCTGGCAGAGCATCACCAAGGATGACACCCAGTTTTAGGATTTAGATTTAGGATTGTTTAGTTTGTCCCATTACTTTTGGCCCCTTAAAAAGTGGGGGGCACATATAGAAACCGTTGTAATTCCTACACCGTTCACCTGATTTGGATGTAATTACCCTGAAGTTAAATCTGAAAGTTTGCAGTTAAAGCACATCTTGTTTGTTTCATTTCAAAGCCATTGTGGTGGTGAATAGAGGCCAAAATATGAAGATTCTGTCAATGTCCCAATATTTATGCACCTGACATATACATATATATATATATATATATATATATATATATGCAGTATATACAACCCCCAGGGCCAGCAACAGAAATCACGGGGCCCGGTACACACAATTTAGTCCCCCCCCCCAACTTCATCCCCGAGTATCTGGCAGGCACAGGCCAGTCATTTGAGAGTCTGCCTTACCTATGTGTTTTCTCTGCAATGGGGAACTGTTGAAGAAATTGTTTCTCCCTAGGACTGCAGTCGGTATTCAGTTTTCACGAGGGGGATCGGAGGATGCCTGTTTGTGAAGGAATTTAACCAATGTGACTGTCATATAGCAGAGGTTTGACCAGAGAGAGGGTGATGGGGAGAGACAGAGGGTGAAGCATTGGATGACAGGAACAGGGTGACAGGGAAAGGGTAACAGTGAGAGGCAGAGGATGACAGGGAGTAGCATTGGATAACAGGGAGAGAGTAATAGGGAGAAGCAGTAGGTTACAGGGTAAGGATGAAAGGGATAGGGTGGCAGGGAGAGATGAAGACAATGGGAAGAGGGTGAGAAGGGGGACACGGTAAAGGTGAAAGAGAGTGGGTGAAAGGGAGAGGATGAGAGGCAGTTAGTGAAGGGGCAGAGGGTAAGTGAGATTTCTGTAGGAGGGTGTAAAGGGGTTTATTTCAGGAGAGAAAGAGATCTTTTTAGTGAGAGAGAGAGAGAGCGCAATAGCACATAACTGCTCTCTGTTCCGGGGCCAGTCACTACAGTATGACGTCAGGCGGACCCCCGGCAACTGCAGTCTGTGAGAGGAGAGGGGGGTCAGAGACGGGTGGGGAATGAGGGGACGAGACGAGAGGGCAGGAGGAGGGTCGGATCACCTCCTTTGCTGCGGCACTGCATTGTATGAGTCAGTCTGACTCGTTACAACTAGTATTGTCTGTGGGCTCCTCCGGGGCCCCTAAAATCTCGGGGCCCAGTACGGCTGTGCCCCTAGTCCCCCCTATCACCGGGCCTGATAAAACCTATATATCAGACGAATAAGGCAGCGCACAAAGGCGTCTTAAGTAGTGAAAATCATAGATTCCTTTATTTCAACACTAAAATGTCTAAATACTGTGTTGAATATACAGTGTTGATTAATTAAAAAAGAAAGCTCAATGAAACAGAAGCAGTATTTATTATGCACGAAAAAAAATAATGTAGGTTTACACTGGCTAGTGGTTTGTGTGTGTTTGTTAATTCAATGTATCATACAGTACTTGCCTACTTTTTTGGACCCCCATGAAGAGAAGCAGGATCCTGGCTGTTGACATGATAAAAACTCAAAAGTCTACACAACATTCTGGGAGAGTGTGAGAATATAAACCTTGTATTTGAAGGTAGTTAGCATTAACATGAGTACAAAACAACCCCCTTCACTAGATTTCTTACATAAAGGCAGACCCTATTCTTATACGCAAATATAAACAAACCTTTTGTTTTTAGATGCCAAAGTGTAAAAACCTTTTTAGGTTCATGCAAGCTTTGAAAAAAATCTTCTTTTACTTAGGGGAGGTTTCAACGTCATCAAACTGGATACAATGATTTTTTATTTTTAAGCAATAAATATTTCTATTTATTTATGTGCTGGGAAACATGCATGATTTGACATAAACATACCTGTTATACTTACACTATAGTGAGCAGTCATTGTAAGAAAAACATGGGGGTAGTAAATTATTTTGTAGTCAATTTTAAAATCGACTGAAATCGATAGACATCGACATCACGTTTCAGGGTCTGTACATTTACTAACAGTCATTTCTTAAATTGATTTGAAAATCAACACAGATGTCAGTCGGATTTTGCAGGTGTAAATGCATACTTGCCTACATCCCGGCTGCTTCGTTCGGGAGGGAGCAGCCAGGTCAGCTCAGCAGGGGACAGGGCCTGTATAGAGGGGCGTGGCTGGACACATTACAAGCCGTTTAGGGGCGGGACTGGGGCAGAGCCACGCGAACGCATCATTTATGCTCCGCCCCACTACACAATGCCAATATTCAGCGCAAATCGCGTCAAGAGCCCCTCCGCTGCGGGGATTTGGATCTACATTTTGCAGGGGGACTGAAGGGGTCGGGAGGCCTGTCTACTTTTCTGGGGGGCTAGTAGCGGCACCCGATTTTCGGGAGGCTCCAGGCCAAATCGGGAGAGTAGGCATGTATGTGTAAATGCCGTTGGCTGGTAGATCCTAGGGAGTGTATTTTTTGGAACCTGGGCTTTTTAGAGATTTCCAGTACTGAACTGACCAATTTGGGGCTGGTTTACATTATGGCAGGGGGACACCACATTGTCTGTCTCCCTGCTATAGTGTAGGCTCCTGGGCTGTTTCAGCCTGGTGCTGGTTATTGGAAAATCGGGGGGACACCATGAAGTTTTTCCCCCTGATTAAAATAGGCTAAAAAGTCCAAGACTGGTTATGGATTTAGGGGGGGGAACCCCACGCCATTTTTTTAAAATAATATTAACTCTTTCATTGCTTTTTTCCTAAGAAGCACTGCACAGATTATAGTGATCCGTGCAGTGTTTATCCCAAACTCGCCTGCCACAGATAGGTCTATTGGGGTCTATTTACTAAGCCTTGTATGGAGATAAAGTGAACAGAGATAAAGTAGCAACCAATCAGCTCCTAACTGCCATGTTATAGGCTGTAAAATCACAGAGTGTCAGTCCAGCAGTGATGAAATACAAATGTCCAGTCCCCTTAAAATAATTTCTCACTTTTCACCACATCATAATATTACAATGATATATCAATGGAAGAAAAATATAATAAAATGACCAGTGAATTCTGTGGCAGGCATTCAAACTGAATCTCACATTGGTTGATGAAACCGTGGCAACGTCTTGGGTTTCCATCAAAGCATTCCGGGGATGCCAACTGGAGACGAGACTTCTGTGCCACTGGAACGGGAGGGTGGACTGGAGGATTCAAAGGAGCAGACATGGTGGGAGGAGGAAGTAACGTGGCCAAGGTTGATTGGATGGAAAGTAGTTGCCCGGAGAGCTCTTGTAAATATTGAGCCACTTGATGCTGTGCTGCCTCCTGATTATCCATGTGAGAGGTGAGATCTTGCAACGTCCCTGCACCCTGGGATCCTGAAGCTTCCATTGTGCCTGTACAAACTGTCATGATAGGCTCAGGAGAATCTCTTACTGTGGAGCTGAAAGCTGAGGTCCCGGGTTGTGGAAGGAATCGGAGGCAAGGGGCATGGATGTATGTCCTCATCCACAAGTATCGGATGTTGGCGAGACCTGACCAAAGGCGCGGAGTCTAACCTGCTGGGAGGTGTTCACCAGTGACCCCTCCAAGCTGGATATGGGTTTAAGCTGCACCCAGCAAGCAGGTCGCGGCCCTTTGGTCAGGTATCCGATACAGGTAGGAAATGGATGGAGATAACACCGATGAGGCCCAGGAGAGTGTACTTCTGAAAGAAGCAGTAGCGAGGATTCTGTACTTGGATATTGTACTGAGTGTGCGGGCAAGATATCAGACGCACTGCTGGCACAGGAGAGTGGCACTGTAATTGTACTCGGTTGTTGTACTGAGTACGCGGGCAAGGTATCAAATGCACCGCTGGCACAGGAGAGTGATACTCTAGTTGTACTCAGAGGATGTACAGAGTACGCGGGCAAGGTATCAGACACACTGCTGGCATTGGAGAGTGACACTGTGGCATTACTCGGAGGATGTACAGAGTACACAGGCAAGGTATCCAGATGCAACGCTGGCACAGGAGAATAACTAGAATGACTCGAGAGCAGAATAGCAAGGGAACCTGGAATGAAGAGATGACAAGCAAACACTAGTAGAAACAACGTTGTACAGGCAACTTCCTGTTGTCCAGAGCCCAGCAATATACCCCAAAGTAGTAGACAATTGGAGGACAGTGTCAGCTGACAACAACCATACTACCATTGGACGAAGGGTCAGTCAGGTGATGAAGACTGTCATGGCTGCGCCCATGACGGCAACACCGGTAACCAAGTCACGGAGCAGCACATGGATGTCCAAGTGCACCTACGGCATAATCCTCAGCACATCACTCGCTGCCGCACCTAAAAACTGACCGCACGAGAAGTCAGGGGAAGTCGGCATGGTGGTGAGTAACAGCTGGTCCTAGACCGAAAACTGACACCCAGGAACCAATTATATGCAGATTGTGGCAATGCAGAGTTTAAAACAATTCTATCGCATATATACTTACCAATGAGGAGGCATAACTGGGTTGTTCCCATGTAGGCAAAATTCAGTAAGGATGTAAGAATGTGTCAATGGAACTGCAAGCTATGTAAAGTTGTATATAACAGTGATGCAAGCACACCCTAATGATAATGAGTCGCAAACCAAGCATACTGATAGGCGCTGAGCACCTCACAAGATATGTACATGTCTGCATGAGGTGAATATATGCATTTATTTTCATGCATGCAACATTGGAGCATATATGGCTGATTTGCGTTCAACGCACACCCTTCGCGTATGCTGAGAAGAGGATTTGTAAAATTATGTAATTTCTTTACCTTCCTTGCAGGAAGGTAAGCACCCTTTAGAGAGAGTTCCCTGCACAAAATCTCACCCTAGTAAGGGAGTTTCCCTTGTAGGCAGCAAGTATAAGGGGCCTATGTATTAATAATTGTGGAACTTTCGCGGTGGATATTTTTTATTGAAAATATCCTCGCTATGTACCAGTTATGTGCGGTGAGGTGAGGCAGAGACTTTCCTGTCATACTTAGGTGTACTCCAGGGTTTTTACTCTAAAAATGATAAGAAAATTTGAAAGAAAATATTATAAATATATTTTTTGTATTATTCTATTCATTTTAATAGTCAAAACTCCGGAGTAAAAAGTGTATGGCAGGTGAGGCACTGCCTCCCCTGTCTACCTTTTCCGCACATCCCTGATCAAAACACAGCAAATTTCCAGCACTATATACAGCTGCACATTTGTATAATGCCCACATGAACCCTCAGGTTCATATATGTATCTGCAAATCTGGGTCTCAAACTAGCCAGTGCCTCCTCAGCCATTTACATCACCATAGGCAAACGCAGGGGGGGTTTCCGTCTGCCTGGAAACCCCCCTCCCCAGCCCACACCATGACCACGATAGAAATAGTAATGTAATAAAATTTTACTAGTGCTGTATGTTCTTCTGCATGTTGTTCACAAATGAAATAATTAGCACCACCTGTGTATCTTTTAACATGTATCAGTCAGTAATAAGTACACCTGTGTACCAACTAGGAGATCTGGAAAACATTCACTATTAGGTATGTGCTGCTATAGAGCCTAATATGTACATATATGTCCAGGGCAGTGCTAGGCTATTCTGCTGCTCCCACAGACTCCCAGACTTGCTCTAATGCTCTGGAATGGTGCCCACATCTAAAATAAAAACTTTCAGCTCAGGCAGGATGGCCCTACTGCCGCATCTAATGGATTACTGTGATTGCTGGTCCTCTATATGCTGGAATTATGACACACAATATACTTTGTATGACGCATATTAAAGCTGGATAAGTGCTAATTCTACCCTCTTCATGGACTGGCCACACTCACTCTAAAATCAGGCATTTGGAAACCCCCCTCTAGAAATCCTGTGTTTGCCACTGATCACTGCTATGTACTAAATGAAACTCGCAGGGACAGCGTTTGTGATAACCCCTCTCCCTGCGAGTAATATCCCTGGCATTTTGTAGGAGTATGTGAAGACTCCTCCAGGAGAAGCTGACAGTGCATGTGCACACAGTGTGACGATGGTTTAAACTAACGGGGCCAAACTCTGAAAAGCTTAACTTTTCAGAATTTGGTACATAGAGATCAGATTCTAGTCCCAATTGATAATAATGGGGACTGCGATCTGTAATGCTAATTAGTATTCTGCAAGATATTCCTGTGAAATCTCCTGCATTAGGAGTACATAGCAACAAACCATAAAATTATGCAGAAACTGCAATTTCTACATCATTTTATGAAAAAAAACCCTTGATAAATAGGCCCCTAAGGGGCGTATGTATCAAAGCTTGATGTGAGATAAAATTGTGAAATATATATCGCCAACCAATCAGCTCCAAACTGTCATTTCTTAAGCACAGCCTGCAAAATGTAAGTTAGAAGCTGATTGGTTGGTGATATATATCTTACAATTTTATCTCACATCAAGCTTAGATACATATGTCCCCTAGTGTGATATTAAGTTAGTTTTATCTCCCAGACAATTGCATTTAATTTAAACTAAAAACATTCACAAGCTTTAGCATTTTCTGTTAAATAAAAATCAGAAACTTGAGGCCACCATACTCCCATGGCAGAGCTTATTTCCCCTTCTTGCTAGGCACCTGGAAGTGACGTGAGGGCGGAAATGCAGTTCATGGCCATGAAGGCCAGCTAAACAAGTTGTCCCCACTTAAACAAGAAAGTTGTCCCCTCACGGGCTCGCTGCGCTCACCACGCTCGGACTCGGTGGCTCGCCACATGGTTATATGCCAACTTGGATGGTAGGGAATGACGCTGGACACTGGCTGATCACGTCAGGGTCCTCTCCGTGAAGGGGATTTAGACACTACCAATACCTCCCATCTGCTACCTAATATAGGCAGGGCTTTCCTCATTTTCCTCCAAGCACTGTTATATATTGGTCAGCAGGACCTTTAGGGTGGAATTCAATTGATTCCTGACCCCAATGCGCCCGACGGAGCTATTCAATTCTTGCTCCTGTCGGGCACTATCAGCTGCCAGCGCTACATTTCAGCTCGCAGCCCCTGGTCGGATGAGAGCTGAAAAGTGCTAAAAGTGACAAGTTTGGGCGCCCAAACATCATTTTCGCGATCGCGCCCAGCACTTTGGTCGGGTTTAGCTGCTTTACGCGGCTAAACCCGACCACTTTGGGCGCGATCAGCACGAAAATCTGGAACAATTGCATAGCGGCCCGCGATCTCCTGTCACTTTAGACGGGAAATGCGGGCCGCGAAAACAATTGAATTCCGCCCTTTAAGTATTTATTTTTCTTCCCACCTATGCAATTACCTTACTGCACATGCTGTATGATTAACTGCACTGCAAATGATTCTGACAGCCACTGGAAACAATATACAAACGAACATATTTTACTGTAACCATTTTTCACATTATAAAGACAAAGGACAAAGGCTGATCTACAAGGAAAAAGACTACCCAGAATCCTTTACGTCTTTCTCCCATCCTCTCCATCACCATTGACCGGTCTTGGACGTCATAAGGGCGTAGCCAAATTCACAAAACACACATCGGTAATATTGTCTACCAACCTCCATTCATCACACGCCGCCTTACGACAATTTCGTGATTCCTGCCTTTGTCTTATTAAACAGCAGATGCCATGACAACAGGACTCAGGTTACGCTAACTCGCGGTGCTCCTAGCGCCGCCCACAGCTGTCATTGGTTGTGCCCGAGCCACTGAGTGACGTAGTTAGGCGTGGCCTTTCGTTGGTAAGAGAAGATTCTAGATCTAGGAGAGGAGTCTATGCTTTCCAGCCGTCGCCATTAGCTCTCAGCCCTCGACTGGGAGAGATACCCGTAGATACCCTACTGAGAAGCACCTTTTTTTATTATTAGTTTTTATAATTTATTTGTAGTTCGAAGGCGGTCTGCTCACTATGGAGGTAAGGCGGCAGCCGGGGAGTGTGGACGAAAGCGTGGGCTACGTGTCTGACTGGTGTGCTCCGGGTGATGCGTGTGTGAGCCGTTACATATATGTGTCCTGTGATGGATGTGTGAGCGTTACATATGTGTGTCCTGTGATGGATGTGTGAGCGTTACATATGTGTGTCCTGTGATGGATGTGTGAGCGTTACATATGTGTGTCCTGTGATGGATGTGTGAGCGTTACATATGTGTGTCCTGTGATGGATGTGTGAGCGTCACATATGTGTGTGTGTGTCTTGTGATGGATGTGTGAGCGTTACATATGTGTGTGTGTCCTGTGATGGATGTGTGAGCGTTACATATGTGTGACCGGTGCAAGCGTTACATGGGTGACCGATGCCGGTGTTCTCCAGGGGATGCTTGTGAGAGCGTTACATGGGTGGCCGGTGTGCTCACGGGGGAACGGTGCCGCTGTGCTCACGGGGAATGGATGCCTGAGCGTTATAGGACACGGGTGACCGGTGCCGGTGTGCTCCCAACCAGGTGAGGCGTGTGAGCGTTACACGGGTGCTCACGGGGGATGTGAGCGTTACATGGGTGGCAGGTGTGTTCCGAGGGATGCGTGTGTAAGCTAGATGATGCACAGGTTACTACCATCTATATACAGCGGGGTTGTGTATGCGATGTGTGGTGTAATGGCGTCCGAGCTCCCAGCCGCCATCTTGTGCCCGTCTCTGACTGTGCTGCAGGGAGCCGTGATGGCCGCAGTCCTCAGTGCTCCCACTAGGGCTGCCTATATCACTGTACATGGCCAGGAGACTGTACCATCAGCGCACTGCTGTTATATTACAGGCGGCCATGTTCCTCCTTCGTCTTTTTATTTAAGAAAAAAAAAGCCTCTGTTTAGGAGGAGAATATGGTGTCTCCGCTCCAGCATAACTGATTGGTTTATTGTTTTCAGGGTAATAAATATAATTTATCTTTACAGAGGGAAAAGGAACAATTCCGTAAACTGTTCATCGGAGGTCTTAGCTTTGAAACAACAGAAGACAGTTTACGGAAATACTATGAACAATGGGGGAAGCTGACGGATTGTGTAGTAAGTTTGTCTACCTTATGTACACACACCATTAAAGCTACATAAATGATTGCCATAAAGTGTTTTTATAATGCTTGGAGTTTTTAACCCATTAACAAGGTACATTTTGCTATGTACCGGTGTAATTGTTAAATAGCAATTTATTTTTGTATTTATAGTGATTTTATGGTAAGTGGGGGGGGGGGGGATCTACTACAGAGGATGTCTGCCAAGACTCCTGTACCTCCCAATTATCCCTCACACCCTATTGCATAGTAACTGTAATATTATACCCCTTTTACACCAAAATCCCGGGTCCGACCCTGGAATTTGAACACTGGTCAATCCCGGGTCGAACTCTGCTTCAGACCCCGTTTACACTGCAACTCGACCCGGGTTATTCCTGGGTTTGCCCCATTCACACTGAACCCGGGTAATCCCTGCTTTTCTCTATAGAAGTCATTAAAATTGGTCTGTTTTAAGGTCTGACAAAGATGGTCACAAAAGGCAACAAAACAGAGGGGTGGGGACTGATTAGAGCATTGCTACAGGTTGCTGTTCTGGCTGTGGCAGGCTGTGTATCAGCCTGCGTTTGTGGCTGTTGGTCAGGCTGCAGTTCTGGCTGTGGTAGGCTGTGTGCCTGCCTGCTTTTGTGGCTGCTGGTCAGGCTGCTGTGGTGCAGGTTGTTAGGCAGGCAAGCGATGGCTTCATGTGCGTCTCTCTGCAGGGCACTGACAAATTACATCATCTGCCAGTGCCCCAGAAGCTCCAATCAGCATCTTTCAGAGCTAGCCGGGTCAAATAAGCAGGGTAGCACCCGTTCACACTGCCGCATGACACGGGAGAACAACCCGTGTTCAACCCTGCTCTCAACCCGAGTAAGATTCCCGGGTAAATCAACCCGGGAAATTTTTCTGGGAGCCGTTCACACAGAGCATCGACTGGCAATAACCCGGGTTATTCCGTTGGTGTAAACGGGGTATTACTAATGTTGGACTACCATAATGGGACAGTGTGCATACAAGTGTGTGTCACATCGCTGAAAACTGAATTCCCTCTATGTAACTTGTGTATGTGATTTCAATTTAACTGTGGATGTACTGTATCATGTACTCGTTCTGTTGAGTTCAGTGCTGGATTGGATAGTAGTTCGCAACCAATCACAACAGTTTTCTCTGAAAACCTGCCCAGTTGTGTATGCCTGCCATTCCTATGCACCACAGATTGCAATGTTTTGGTTTAAAATCCAAATTTAGGGGCCTATGTATTAATCGCGTTACTGCCATGATTGACAATCAAACTCGCCTTGAGTATTTTCATTTTTAATGAAAATATCCTGGCCATGTATAACTGGGAACTCGCAGGGACAGCTGTTGCAGTAACCGCTGTCCCCGCGAGTTCTATCCCTGGCATTTTGGAGGAGTCTTTCACTTTCCGGGGGAAGCTGACACTGAGCATGCGCACAGTCTTCTTCCGGACCTGGCCGAGGGCTGCAAGGGAGAGATTGAAAGATCTCTCTCATGCCACTGGGGCCTCTGTAGGCTTACAGTAGTTTACAGCATCTGAAGATGGTGTAAACTACCTGTGCTAAACTTCAAAAAGCTTAACTTTTTGGAGTTTAGTACATAGGGGTCAGATTGTAGTCCCCATTGGTAATAATGGGTAATTCAATCTGAAATGCTTAGCACTTTGCCGATTTCTGTAAAATCTCCTGCAATGTGCCATTAGTACATAGGATCGATGCATAAAATTATGCAGAAACTGCAGTTTCTGCATAATTTAATGTAAAAACTTACCTGATACATGGTCCCCTAAGATTCAGTTATTTTACTATTGTATTTGTCTAAAAGCACTGCTTTTGTCAGTGAAGGCTCATCTCCGTTAATACACCTCAAATGCACAACCCTCCATATATCAGTGGTTCTCAAACTTTTGTCACAGCACTTATAGTATCAGAATTTATTATTTGGCTCACGGCATCCCTAGGCTGAAAGCTTCATATTCTGACAAAATTTAAATTGTCAATAGTGTTTACCTGCTATTCTTGGGTTCAATTATGTAGTGATGAACAGAGTTACAATTCTACAGTCATTTTATGATGGGCAAAACAAGTGGCTGCCAATCACACTAATGCCCCAGGGCAGCTCGCTGTGCTGCTGCAACCAGTTTGGAAACCATTGCTATCCTAAAAAGTCTGTCTCCTTTGTGTAACATGTAATGTTAAGTCAGTTCTATAATTCTATGGCTAACTGACTCAGTCAAGTGTTCATATAAATGATCTCACTCACAGTGGACTGTGTGTGTTCATTTAATTTTAAATCTGGCTTCTGTAAAACTCAGTTGTGAATTAAGCTCATGCTGTTATGGAGCATACACGCGGTCAGATGAACGATTGAACATTAAAAAATTGTTTCCCCCTCTAGGTGATGAGGGACCCTTCGAGCAAAAGATCAAGAGGCTTTGGGTTTGTAACTTTTTCTTCAATGGGTGAAGTTGATGCTGCAATGTCAGCACGTCCACATTCTATTGATGGCAGAGTTGTGGAGCCTAAACGTGCTGTGGCAAGAGAGGTGAATACATCTTTAAAAATTGGCCTAAGCAAATCTATTTTAATTTTCTACATATTGACAAACTAAATGTATATCTTTTTTGGCCTTAGGAATCTGCGAAGCCTGGTGCACATGTTACTGTTAAAAAGCTATTTGTTGGGGGTATTAAGGAAGATACTGAAGAACATCACCTTCGTGAATATTTTGAAGAATATGGAAAAATTGATAGTATTGAAATAATTACAGACAAACAATCTGGCAAGAAGAGAGGCTTTGGCTTTGTAACATTTGATGACCATGATCCAGTTGATAAAATTGTCTGTAAGTTACATTCTCAAACAGTAGCAGGTGTTTTTTCATTCATTAAACTTAAATGGTTTGTTTTAATTGATTTGGCGTGGCTTGATATATACGGTTTCATTTTTTATTTTGTTTAGTGCAAAAATATCACACCATAAATGGTCACAATGCAGAAGTAAGAAAGGCTTTATCGAGACAAGAAATGCATGAAGTACAGAATACAAGGAGTAGCAGGGGTGGTATGTATCGTAATGCATATAACCAATTTATCAACCAAGTTATTTGTGCCATTGTCTTGAAGCACTTTCTTTTGTAGGTAATTTTGGATTTGAGTCGCGTGGCGGTGGAAACTTTGGCCCAGGACCTGGAAGCAATTTCAGGGGAGGTTCTGGTACGTAAAGTTTTCACAATTTTTTTACGGGGGTTTTTTTTTGTACTTTATACAGTGCTTTCCCCTTGAACTGTAGGTACTCTTAAGCTGACCATAAACCAGACCAACTTTTCTTCAACCATCCAACTGGTTGGTTGGAGTAAAATTCTAGTAATGCATGGGAGAAAATGGCAATCAGCAATTTGCTCCCAAACGCCAGAAAATATGAAAAAGGTTGTTCAGGCAAGTTGTTTAAATCTGTTTGATTTAAAAACGTGTCTGAACAACAGCCTTCGCCAATTTTCTGGTGTTTGGGAGCAAATGGCTGATTGGTAATGCATGGGAGCTGGTTGGAGGAAAGTTGGTCTGGTGTAGAGCCAGCTTAGGTCAGTGGTTCCCAAACTCTGTACTCAAGGCACCCTAACAGTCCAGGGCTTCAAGATATCCATAGCTAAGCACAGGTGACTTCATTAGTACCTAAGTTAGTTTAATTGGCATCGGTATGAATGACCTATGTCCGACAGCTCAAAAGACCAGCAGCAGTGAAGATTCCCGACAAAATAAGTAACTAATTTTGTCCTGAGGACAGGGTTTGAGAACAACTGGTATAAATAACCGGGATGCAGTCAGGAAGACTGCAATCCTGACAGGGTATTAATGATAGGCATCAAAATCCCGATGCCTATCATCCCTATGCCAGGAGCCCGACGCCCAGCATACTGAATAAAGATAAGCTGGGTGCAGGCAACCGCAAAAGGGCGGGGTGAGAAGAGAGAGAGGCTTAGATTTAGGGTGGGGTTAGGCACCCCTAAAAGGTGGGTTAGTGTAGGGATTTAGGTTAGCGATACTTATGTAATTAGCAGTCGGGATCTTCACCTCTGCCGGGCCTCCGCTGTCTGGATTTGTTGTGGTAAATCATACTGATCCCCTTTAAAACCTGTTCTGTTAGGGTGCCTTGAGGACTGAATCAGGAACCCTTGTTCTAGGTGTCAATGGAATATGTAGTGATTCATTTGGGGAAAACCTTTCCAATCACTCATGGGTATGATCTACTTTTCAGCTACATATTAACTAAAATGGCTTGTTTATGGACTTTCAGAACATGTGAAACTATCTTACTCTTTACATACTTTATCAATATAGTATACAAAGTTTTTTAGTTCTGCACACATTCCTAGTGCATAAGTGTATCAGCCTTAAAGGAGCAGAATAACTGGATATGATTGAGCAATGACCAATTTTGTTAAACACCTACTAGGTAATGGACCTGCTGTGTAGGTAATCACTGTTTTATTTTTACCAGATGGCTATGGTGGTGGACGTGGTTATGGTGATGGATACAATGGTTATGGTGGTGGTCAAGGAGGTGAGAATATTTCTCTGCCATGTGCTAACGAAAGTCATTAAGATAAAAATGTCATAGAATGCAGTTTTCACTCCCATATTTCCACAGAGGTGTATGATTTCTGAGGCCAAAATAAACTCAGTAGATATATATTTTCCAGTCAATGTTGTGTTACAAACTGCTGATGCAACACTTCTTTATGGGGCCCATTTATCAATTATTTCCGGCATGTTTTTGGGGGAGGCCTGCAAATATTTAGTATCCCCTAGTTTTATGGAGGGACTTGCTGCGGTACCTCTGTTTTTGACAGCAACAGCCTTAGGTTTCTATGGGGGATGCAGTGCTGTCAGATTTACTAAGTTTCACATGCCAGAGTTTGGCCCCTGCAGCGAATGCCACAGAATTTACCTGTAGACAATGTATGCACTAAGTCCCGGCAGCAGGCATTTCACTCCGAGCACATCGCATGGAAGAGTTCCTTTCGGGTGTTCCTGCGAGTGCTGATACTTTTGGCTGGTATGATCGCAAACTGCAATGTGATCATGGATGCTAATATCCTGCCCAGATCACATTCTGTATGTTCTGGATAAATGGGTCCCTAAATTTGCTGCCAAAAATGTTTTTGTAGATAGTGTAACTATACTTTTATTTTTATGCTGTAACTATACCTGGTGAACTTAAGAAGAAACACTTATGTTAAAAGTTAAGAACTTAAGTTTTATAGAATCGATGGTAAAGCAGTAGCAGATTTCTGAAAACTTGTAAAATGTTGACTTTTATTAGTCGTCACACTAGTATAATGCAGAAAACAAGCATAGTTTGCTCTGCCTTTTTATTTTTTAATGTAACTTTTTAATTCACATTTTGCTCCTACAGGTGGTAACTTTGGAGGCGGACAAAGTTATGGTAGTGGACGAGGTGGATATGGCGGTGGTGGTGGCCCAGGCTATGGCAATCAAGGTGGTGGATATGGTGCAGGAGGCTATGATAACTATGGTGGAGGTAGTTTTTATTGTCACTAGGAATTCAACCATCCATTTTTGTTTTGTTTTTTTTTTGTTAAAATTCTATCTGGTTACTTTAGGGAACTATGGTGGCGGTGGTGGTGGTGGAAATTACAATGAATTTGGAAACTACAACCAACAATCTTCGAGTTATGGGCCAATGAAGAGTGGTGGAAACTTTGGTGGTGGTGGCGGCGGCGGCAGGAGCATGGGAGGACCATATAGTGGAGGTAAAGGATTGTCAGGATTTTTTTTCTTTTATGCACATCTAGCACTGCTTATTATCCTTTAACTGCACCAGTTGGAGCTAATGCTCTTCTATGTAGGCTGCCTTGGCTGTGTTGCACAATTTCAGGCACTCTGTTGTAAAAAAGCTAGTAATATGATTAATATTGTTGCAGCTCCTAATAGGCACTACTATGAATACCAAAAATCTCCCATTTATAGTTCTTGTGGTCCTTGGATTGACTATTCACAATCCCTTTCATTGTTTTGGCTATTGAAATTGCAAAGTGATTAACTTTAATTTTATTCTGTACTCTATAGTACACATTAAGAACCAGTTCTCATCAGGCTGATAAGGCACTGTATGCTTTAGTATTTTAAATGCGTTTTGATGTTGTAGGCAACTACGGTCCAGGAAGTGGGAGTGGAGGCAGTAGTAGTGGTGGATATGGAGGGAGAAATCGTTATTAAATACCTGACTCCTCCTGGGTAAGTTTTCTAAATGCACTCTTCAGGTGGGTTTTTTTTGTTCATCCTCTGGCAGATGGAGTACACTAAGTCTGCTTCAATGGTTTTTAAGACTCTTAAATTGTAAAGCTCACTTTTCTCGTGTTTGTTGCATTACGTTGTTATATTTTATTCAACGTATGCATCAAGCTTGCTGGTGTGTGTAACAATCATTTTATAACGTCCATTTGCGCAAGGCCTAAGCTTTTTCCGTTTTATTTTAAGCACATGTTTAGCTGCAGGTTAAGCTAATCAGGATAGTATTGTCTTTAAACTGGGTAGCTGGATAATATCATAACCTATTCTTTTTGCTCTTTACTTCTGTTGAAACAGGCTTCACTGTATAAATAGGAGAGGATGAGAGCCCAGAGGTAACACAGCTGCAGGTTATCGAGATTACAAAGTTTAAGGAGACATTATCTCAGTCATGCATAAAACATGCAGTGATATGACAGAAGACACCAGAGCAGATGCAGAGAGCCATTTTGTGAATGGAGTGGAATATATTTAAGTACATTACCTTACAATGGAGGAAGGACTGTAAAAATATACCTTTGAGACAGTTTCATAGGTTTTTAATTGTTTATTTGTAGTGGTCTTTGTACAGAGTGCAGCAGCATTTCTTTTTGATAATGTTCAATTTTTAAGTTACTTTACGTTACAGGTAATGTGAAACTTTTTTTTAAGATTTCTGAACAGTTGACGCAACTAGCCAGGATCATGGTGTAATGAGACTTTCTATTTTCCTTTTAAATTTCAGTGTGTGTATAGTTAACAAGCTGTTGTACACTTTCATTTAATAAAATAATTCGAAAGGAAATACTTGTCTCTTTCCAGACTTATGAATTTTCTTCTGACAAGGAAAAGAGTAGCAATGAGTGTTAAGTGTCTGTGTTTTGCCAGTCATAAGGAGAAAAGTACTTAGGTTGTTAAGGGTATCACTGCAAAGAGAAACGCCTGTTTAGATCTTTTAGATGCAGCTGCTGCTTCCATGGCAAGTAATGGAAATATTCCCAGCGAGGTACTCTACCCAGAGACACAGGTCTAGTACAAGAACCCTTGAGAGCGACTTCTAAGTTCAGTCATTTAACACTGAGCTGCAGTTCTGGATAAAGGTTTTTGCTACACTAGATTAAGGATGTCTACGAAAGCTGAGGGGGTAGAGCAAAGTAGTGCTAAGCTTCATATAAACCTCTGTAGGTAAGATCTTATTCTTTCTTTTTTAAAACAGTTGATTATAAGTACAGTGTAGTTGCTATTTTAGCCTCTAAACTTAAATGTATTGTGCACAATTTTGAATTCTGTAAGATTTAGTACGGTTTTTCTCTTGCTGGAATTTTAGCAATGGTTTGAAAATGGACAAGCAGTCTGACACAGACTGAGCTTCATTTCAACAAATGAAACCGTGCATACATATCAAAGTGGTCGTTTCTGGGATCCTTACAGGATATTACAGGTAACTATAAAACTATAATATGGTTTTCTCCTTAGCCCTCCTGACAATACCTTTCTCCTTCCTTGCTCCCAAACTAGCTAAATTGGACACTTTAATGTAATAGTTTCTAGCAAATCGTTAAGGTTTTTGAAATACATTTTATAAATAAAGCTAGTGATTGTGGAGTGGACTTGTAATATGTCCTTGTAGATTTACAGTTGGAAGGGTACATATCCTATCTCAAATCTGCATTTCTGTGCTAACATGAAGCTGTCCAGTACTTGTCTGTCACCTATAAGGCAGGTAGTATTTACCCTGCATGAACAAAGTTCACATTTGCATTACAACCTGACTTGTAGAGATGCAATTATGCACCCTTTAGTGGTATCTGCTCCTATACATTGATGTGATCTAAAATTTAGATGATAATATTTAACTAAGATTTTCACCAAAGGTGCAGCCTGTACATGTATATTTGACAGCAAGACTAGAATGTTATGGAATCTCTGCTTATTGGTACTTCTGCCAAAGGGAGCAGATGGACTGACTATTTAATAGTGGCAGCAGATGCACAAACATTTCCAATGACTGATTTCTGTGTGCTCTTAGGATTTTCTTTTCCGTCTGCACCATACAGCTTTTTTAGAACGATATCCATATATGTTACGTGAATGTTCACCACTTTGTCAATTACAACAGACACTGCTATATTGTCATTAAGCTGGAGTATAGCAGACAATATTCACTGATGTGCCATGTCATGGGATAGATGCCTAGTATAGAATAGAACCCCCTCTAGCCCGGCAAAGTGCAGTAACTCTGTGGCATCAATTCCATATGTAGATGAAGACGTCTGAAGAGATGTTGACTCCTGCCGTCAGGATAACTTCCCACAGCTCCCAGACATTTGTAGGTGCAGTATCTTGGGAGCGATGGACCTCTCCACCAGGTCCCAAAAATATTGCTCAATTAGGGTTCATGTCGGGTGAACTTGGTGGCCACACAATGTGTCAGAACTCTCTCTAGAATGCTCCTAGAACGAATTCTGGTTAACTTGGAACCGAATACACTGTGCATTAACCTGCTGGAATATTCCATTGTTGTGGTACATGAATGGCTGCAAATTGTCATTGTGCAGTGCAACGTAGTGGTGAATGGTCAATTACTTCTTCAAGCGAACCCAACCCATGCCACGTGGAACGACCATCAGCCTGCATGGTGCTTTGTTGACAATAGAGAACCATGGCCTCATTGGGTCTGCGCCACACTATCAGCCCGAAACTGGCACCATGACTCGTTGTACTACATCACAGGTTGTCAGTCCTGATGAGGTGCTGTCTCCATTGTCGTAGTGTTAACAGGAGCACTTTGGTGTGTCTTCTGCTTCCATATCCTATGGAGGCTAAAATAAAAATCTGACCTGACCTGCTGGATTGGAGTCTGGTACCTCCTGTGTTTTAAATGTAGATGTGATTTGAGCCCATGTTGCTTGTCAGTTACCATGGACAATTCTGGCCAGATGCCGCTGGTTACTATCATTAAGCACCCATATTCGGCCACTGCGCTGTCCAGTGTGGGAGGGAATTCCTTCCATGAGGTATTGCACTTGTGACAACGTAGATCGAGGCATATGGAATGTCCGTATAACTCCGAAAATGGAATGTCGCATCTATTGGGCACCCACTGTCATGCCCCGTAATAGCTCTGATATTTCATGTTACCTTGTCATGCATACCTAGCCAGTGTTCAAACTTGCTTACAAGATGTTCGATTACAACTGATGCAGGTCTGGGCATTTCCAAGACATCACAGTACAGTGAAGCCGTCTACAATTACATAATGCTATGCCATGCCTTTTGGCACTTCAGTGTACAGTGACGGTCCTCTAAGTTGGGGGGTTAAGATATAAAGCAGCATTTGGACAATACACTAATTTTACTACGGTTTTTCAGTGATCTAATTGAGTCTGGAGATAACCTGAGTTGCCACTGCAGCTGTATTTAATGTTAACAGTATTGTATACATACATTAATTTCAATTTTGTGGCATTAATGCTCTACAAAAACACAGAAGCACCATACTTATACATGGAGCTGCCATTTTGGCAGCTCCATGTATAAGTATGGTGCTTCTGTAGAGCATTAATGCCACAAAATTGAAATTAAAGTATGTATACAATACTGTTAACCTGAGTTGCCACTGCAGCTGTATTTAATGTTATCTCCAGACTCCATTAGATCACTGAAAAACCGTAGTACATTAGTGTATTGTTCAATTGGAACTTAACATGGGTTATAGAGCACAGTTATGTAAGGTTGACAACATCTTGGTGCATGACTCCACTATTTCACATCTTTGAGTTTGCCAAGCTGTAGATTGCGGTCATATGGAATAGTGATCGCGCTGAGCCAAAAACAAAAAAAAGTTTATCCCTCACTCTAAACTGGGTTCCTACCTGGCCTTTTCTGGGTCCCAGCTAAATTTAAGGTTTTCAGTAAATCTAACAATTGGACTGCCGGTCATTATTTGGAGTGTGTGTTAAACACACACAACTAGCAGAGGGGGGTGGTTGTGGGACAACCCTATACACTCACCAGGGTCTGGCAGCAGTAACATCAGATTGACTTCCTGTCATTAGTGCGCTGACTACGTCTCAGTCGGCTCTGTAGTACTTCAGTGTGGTGAGCTGTCTTGGGATCTTCCCTGCTCACCATACTGAGCTCAACAAACCAGCTGCACTAATGACAGGCAGCCAATTTGATTATCTGCTAGGCTCTGTCACATCTCACTCAATGCTGCCGGGCCGGCAAGTATACACAAGCTGCCCGGCAGTCGTCAAGCAGCTTCTGTTCCCCTGATGCAGACATAAGCAGGCTCCCCAAACACTCCGGGCTCTGGGTGCATGTCCCGGCAGTGGCCACACATTGCCAACTATGTGGTGGCACCCTTGTGCAGCCGCTCAGCTGGGACATGCCCTGAGCACCATTTGCCCCTTTAACCACCAAGCCCCCACCTGCTACCCATTTATACTTACTGGAGGCTGTCTTCATTCTGTCTGCCCCAGTCGTTACGGAGCCGTATGTCACTGCAGCGCCGCTACATGGGCCAGTAAAGGCGCCAATGAAGTCTGCCTTGACTCCACCCCTGCTTTTTATAGCCAGCATCCGGGCCAGATAATCAGGGAGCCAGGGATTGGCTGCAGCAGAGCATGTCCCTGGGGACCCACTCATTTTGAAAAAGTGAGTCCCCGTTTCTCAATGCAGGGTAAAATACGCACTATAGTGTGTATTTGTGATCACTGGAATCAGATTGGCTGGAAGTAGTGTGAACTCTCAAAGGCTGTGTAATACAGGTTTGAATATACCTTAAGATTTCTTTCCTTGTAATATAGTGGCTTTACACTTTGTCACTTTTACATTAATTTATGAAAGTATGCTGAATAAATATTAAATATGGTTAACTTTTTTCCATACTCAATAATGCCAACTGTGACCATTTTAACATTACCATAAAGTGTGTGCGTGTGTGTGTGTGTGTGTGTGTGTGCGCGCGCGCGAGCACATGGTGCTATATTTTATCTAAGTCCGGGACTGTATGGTCTTTTTGTAATACTAAAGCAATGACCTAACTATTCTTTGTCTGACAGGTCGTTCTGGAGCAGGTAACATTGCACATGAAGACTTGATAAGAAGTGGAGCTGAAGTACCAATTCGATTTTTAAAAGAGAAATTTCTATATGCAACTTCCAGGCTGGTCCTGCGCACTTAAGCTGTTTTTAATAAAGCTTATTTTTTTTTTTTATTGTGTAAATGGTTGACTTTGTTAAATAGCTAGAATTCCACTCATTATACCTGAACCGGGGTGTGGTTTCAGTGGAGCTACTGATATTGTCATCTTTGCGGGCTACACTAATTACTATGACCAATACTACAACTAAAATCCAGCTAGTTGCTTTTGAGATTAGTGTAGTCCTTGAATTTGAATTTAAAGTCTGTAGTCATTATAATGCTTAATCAGGCTTTTTTTTTTTTTTTTAAGGTGCATAATCAATTAGCCGCAAGTTTGTTTTCCTCTAAAATAATGTGGGTGTTGCGACCCAACATTCAATGTGTGCTCTACCTATACATGATGTATCCAATAGAGAGAACCTTTTTTTTTTTTTTTCCTGGGCAAACCCCCATTGGAAAATGTAAAAATCTAATATATAATTTTATTTATTTTTTAATAAAAATTGGGTCACAGCCTGTACCATAAATATAAATTGGGAAACAGTAGTGGTTATTACTGTCCAAAAGAAAAATATCAGCTATACAAGGCATTTATAAAAATTATATTTTAAGCAAAAAAATGAAACTCTTTAATAACAAACCTATGGAACAAGATGCAAAAGGGAACATTTTTTAGGCCAATTTTAAATATTTTTTCTTAAAATTTATATACACATAATTGAATATGCCTCTTATGAAGGTTTAATTATTACTCAGTTCAAGAATATAGGAGTAGTCCAGTGTTTTCCTAATGGTCCGCAGTGTGGTTTCATTCTTATATTGCCAAATCGCCCAGCCCAAATGTTTTTGTTTTGTCCCCACCTTCCAAGGGTCATGCAGGAGAGTGTTCTGTGCTGCTGATTGCAGGCTGTCTTCTTTTTTTTTTTTTTTTTTTTTTTTTTCTTGCCCTGCATGGTTGCTACTGCTATAGCAAATGTGTAGAACATTGTGTCCAGTGTGGGCACCCTCACTCATCCTCGAACATGCATAACCTATCTCGTCAGGTTGGTCTGTATGTTCAGGTGATGACAGATGCTGACAACGACCAGCGGCAGCGTGCATTACTGGTCATTGCCAGCATAATTACTGCACGATTAATGAACGATAACTGTCGTAATTGTTCATTTTAATTGTGTAGTGCAGGGTTCAGGGAACTTTTTTACCTTTTACCCCAAAATATATTTAGATATGCTGACGTTACCCCCTTGATTTGAAAGGAACGAAATCATACAGTAGTGCCACTTGTACAAAAAAAACACCTTAATCCCCACTCCTGCATCCGCCGCTGTCCTGTCCGCCCGGCTGCTCCTCGGAACAATGGGAGAGACGTCATGACGTCTCTCCCATAGTGAGCAGGGAGAGGGGCGGAAGCTGGAGTTCAGAAGAGAACTCCGGCTAACGTGATGCTGCAGGGAGGGAGCCGGGCGCCCACTGGTAATAACACTTCAGCAGGCGTCCGGCCTAGAGCCTCCCTGCGGCACAGCTGGGCATGCATATGAATCATTCTATATTATAGAATGATTCATATGCATGCCCGGCTGTCCATCCATTACCCCCAGGACTTTCATTTTTACCCCATGTGGGGTAATTTACCCCTGTTCCCTGACCACTGGTGTAGTGGCTATGTGCCCTAACTCTCTCAAATTACCTTATTTCCCAGTGCCTGACCCTACAAGCTACTTGAGAGATTTGCCTACTCTCTCCTCACACACTTAATGTGTACAACTTATTGGACACAATTCAGTCAGGATTTCGTTCCCAGCACTCCACAAATACGGCACTGATTAACGTAGTGAATAATCTGATCATTGCTCACTTATTCTAGATCTCTGCTGCTTTTGACTGACCACTTTCTTCATACCATCACTACTTCTTAGGGATTCAGGACACCGCTCTTTCTTCTCATCCTACCTATCTAATCGCTCTTTCACTGTTCATTTTTCTGATTCTGCCTCTTGGCTACCTCTATCAATTGGAGTACAGCAAGCCCTCAGTCTTGGGTACCCTGCTTTTCTCAATCTATACCACCTCTCTTGGCAAACTAATCTGCTCTTTTGGATATCTGTATCGTGTGTACGCAGGCTCCGTCCAATTTGATCCACTCTACCACCAGGGTACAAATGGATGTGGAATCCAGTGTCACGGTGGGTAAACAATCAGCATGGAGAGGTCAGCTTTCCCCATTAAAGCAGCCCCTCAGCTCAGGTCTAGCTTCCCTGAGCTGCTGTCCGACCACGTCCCCTCAGCGGTCTTCGGTGGCCATTTTCTCAGGCATAGCTCTCCGGGAAACACAGGGTCTAGTCCCCCTACATACCTCTCCCTGGAGTCAGTGTATGTAGTGCTATAGCCTACCAGACACTGAGTCTGTGTAATTGATTGTAGTGCCATATTGCAGTTACGTTGTTCACACATTGTATTTGACATGCTAGTGCTACATATCTGTTTCAATCATATACTGTCAGCATATCTTTCCCTTTTTCTCTAACTTTGCCCTAACATACAGGTACCTGTATATTCAGGGGTTTTCCTGTGCCTCATATATAGAACAAAGTATTTGTGAGGTTTGTCATATATGCTTGTTAGTTGCACTGTGTGCTCCTGCAGCTTACCCAAGCATAAGACAGGACCTGTATATTGCATACACAATGGTTGCATTATACCAAGTGCCATATTACTCTACAGCTAAGGTAAGAGTAGGCATCTGCTCCCATGCTGTCATGAAAGTTATGTGCTGCAAGCTTAAGTGAGGAGGATTTGATAGGCCCAACAGACCAGCACCTGTACTAGAGACCCTACCTTGCTTCATTTTCTCAGGTACTGACCACTATTGCAACCCGCCTATTAGTTCCAGCTGCAATTCCCCCTATGGGGTTATCACAGCAGGCTGTAATGCCCACTTTAGGGCTGCCACAACAGGTTGAGGCGATACATGTAACACCTGTAGCCCCACCATGGGTAGATGTAGTCAAACTCTTGAGTACATCTTAAACCTTTCAAACCATGTTGCAAGGTGAGAAGCCCCTTCCCCAGTAAGTCTGTAAAGTGTCCTGTGTTATCAAAGTCAATGCAACTCAGATTCTGAGGAGGCAGACTATGCTGCTCTCTAACCCTGACTACCCTCCGGAGGAGTATGAGTGTTTGTCAAAAATTTATATTCCTGCCTTGGTGCAAGCTGTCAGATCCATCTTATTAGAAGATGACGAGTCAGCCTCTAAATCCAAGACCCTCTGTTTAAACAACAGAAAGTGGCTTCAGCAGAACTCTGTCTAGCTGAACACATGGCTGCAGCCTGGCAATAGCCTGGTAAGGTTTCAACCACAGAAAAGGCTGACCTCATGTTACCTTTTCCTGTGGCTCATTGTGCAAAATGGGAAACACCCCTGCGGTGGATTCTCATGTTACACGTTTAATTAAAAGCGCTACGTTGCCTCTTCCTACAGTTACTGTCTTGAAGGATCCTACTGATAGGAAGGTGGAAGCTTGCCTGAAATACTTTAAGGGGCTGTTGCCCTTACAGCCATGGCTATTGCATAGTGCTAGGCTGATGCACTTGAAGACTTCCCTCAGAAGCTTCTAGGGATCAGATGTCTTTTGTTGCTCACATTCTGTGTGCAGCTTCCTATGTTGGAGAAGCAATATTGGATGCCAGTCTCCTAACCTCCAGAGTCTCGGGTGTGTCTGCCCGCCGTACCACATGGCTACACATGTAAGGCAGTTGCAGATTCCAGGATAGGCCTAGAATGGTTACCCTACAATGGGGAGATCTTGTTTGGCTCAGACTTTGACAAGATTGTAACCACAAATAGAAAGTATGGTGGTTGCTCAAATCAGCTTAATGATATTGCCCAGGTGCTTGTAAAGGGTGGTGTTTACAATGAACCAGAGGAAGAAAACGGATATTCCCTCCAGCACACTGCAGCAATATTGGCAAAAATACTTGAATCCTACATGATAACAGAATTCAGAGGTATTAGTTGCATACATTTGCAAATATATGATTAAGCGCCGGGCCAACGTCAAGGCTCCTCTATACCAGCGTCCCTAACATTAACCGGTTCACGTCCGAGGTGCAAGGCACCCCAAAATAAACCAGCCAAGAACCATTCCCAGGCATCACACCAAAATGGAAGAAAGGTGATAGTGAAGTGTAAAGTATAGATGTGTAAAAGATAAATCAATAAGTGTTAATAGAATAAGAAAGAATTAAAATTACATAGCTAATAAACAAATAGAAAACTGATGAAAAAGTATTTATGTGAATTAAGTGGTGATGCCCTGAAAAAGGCCCAGCCAGAATAACCCTGGGGGCCCCACGCTCAAACGCTCACCCCAAAATAATTATTGCTACCAAATAGTAGCACCCACTCTGAGTCATATAATTACAATTAATGTACTGCATGATAACAGCACATATATAAGCTGATTGCTGACTCACCGAGGAGGTACCCCAGAAACCTCCAAATGGCACTATAAGGACCAGCACATCCTCCCAATGCTGGCTCCCTTCACGCCTCTCAGAAGTACAAATAGAAAGTATGATGGTCGCTCAAATTAGCTTAATGATATTGCACAGGTGCTTGTAAAGGGTGGGGTTTACAATGAACCTAAAAAAAAAAGGGTTATTCCCTCCAGCACACTGCAGCAATATTGCCAAAAATACTTGAATCCTACATGATAACAGAATTCAGAGGTATTGCATACATTTGCAAATATATGATTAAGCGCCGGGCCAACGTCAAGGCTCCTCTATACCGGCGTCTCTAACCTTACGGGGTTCACATCTGAGGCGCAGAGCAGCCCAAAAGAACCCAGCCAAGGACCTCTCCCTGGGCATCACACGAAAATGGAAGAAAGATGATAGTGAAGTGTAAAGTATACCCAGAGGTGCTTCAATGCCATCTACAGTTAACCATTGTTTTCCTTCACAAGCACGGATGGTTAATGAACTGCAGAAAGTCCTCCCTGAATCCGTCACAGAGAATGATTCATATGCTGGATTCTCAGGATCAGAGAATCTTTCTGACATCAGCCAAGATCTCTACACTTCAACTATGAGTGTGCAGTTGTCTCCACAGTCGCCGAGTGTCGGTTCACTCAGCAATGCAGGTTCTGGGATCCATGTTGTCCACATTCGACATGGTGGCATATGCTCTGTTCCATTCCAGGCCTTTGCAAAGGCTAGCCCTCTCCAGGTGGAACGGGTTACCCCATTGGATCAAAGCTCAGACGATGGTGCTCTCTTCGGAGGTGCATCTGTCTCTATCTTGGTGGCTACAGACATCTCATCTGACAGAGTCGCCCTCTTTTGGATCCCGGACTGGGTAATCCTAACAAAGGACGCCAGTCTCCGGTCGGCTGGGATGCAGTAACGGTCCACACTTCTTTCAGGGCCATTGGACATCGGTCGAATCAACCCTGCTAATCAACATATTGGAACTTCAAGCTGTCTACAGGGCCCTCAAACTGGCCCAGCACATACTTCATGGAAAGCCTGTTCAGGTTCAGTCTGACAATGCCACAACAGTAGCTTACATCAATCATCAAGGAGGCACTCGAAGTTGGGCAGCAATGACAGAAGTGTCACGCATTCTAACATGGGCCGAGGGTCACATCCCGGCCATCTCTGCGGTGTTCTTTCTGGGAGTTCTCGATTGGGAAGGTGAGGCAACCTTCGTAGTTGCATTGTTAGTGAAGTGGACCTTCCAGTTTGCTTACCTGTTCCCTCCATTCTCCCTTCTTCCTCGAGTTCTTCGGAAGTTCAAACAAGATGGAGGCACTGTCCTGCTGGTTTCTCCAGCTTGGACCAGATGTTATTGGTACTCAGATCTTCGGAGTCTCTCCATCGACACTCCGTTCCTGCTGCCTCAACGAACGGACCTGGGTTGTCTTTGACGGCGTGGCTCTTGAGACATCCCTCCTGAGGTCCAAAGGATTCTCTAGCTCTGTAGTCAAAACTATACTCGTAAGCCAGCCTCTGCTCGGATCTACCACACTGTGGCATACATATTTCCAATGGTGTCTTTCCAGAAGCTACAACCCCTAAGTGTTTAGGATTTCCAGTGTCCTGGTCTTCCTTCAAGCTGGATTGGACCTTGGACTCCGCCTGGCCTCACTGAAAGTGCATGTCACTGCTCTGTCCATTTGGTTCCAGCGTAGACTTGCTCTGCTACCGGATATCCACACCTTCCTCCAGGGTGCCTGGATTCAACCAGTAGCTCATTTGGGATTTGTCAGTAGTTCTTGCCCTCCAGCGTCCTCCATTTGAATCCCTGGATTTGTGGAACTGAAGTGGCGAACAGTGAATACTTTTTCTTCTGGCTATGGCATCCGCCAGAAGAGTGTCAGAATTAGGGGCGCTCTACTGTCGTTCCCCATTTCTAATAATCTATCAGAACAGGGCTGTGCTTCGGACCCGCCCTGGTTTCCTTCCAAAAATTGTTACTAGTTTCCACATTAATGAGAAAATTGGTGTCCCGGCATATCAATCACCAGACCTCTCAATAGGTGAGGCCTCCTTGGAATTGGTCCGTGCCCTTAGTGTATATGTGGTACGTACCATTTCCTTTCGGAAATCAGTTTAATTATTTGTGCGCTCTGGATTTCTCAAGAAGGGATGGCCAGCCAACAAACATTGGCTAGATGGCTTTGCATGTTTATCTCACAGGCTTACATGCAGGCAAGCCTTCCTGTTCTGGCTACTACTCGTTCTGTGGCCAGTGGGTAGCTCACCGTGGCGCCTCAGCTAAGCAGCTTTGTAAAGCGGACACGTGGTCCTCTGTCCATACCTTTCTGAGGTTCTTTGCATTTGACACCTTTTGCCTCTCAGGATGCTTCCTTTGGGTGCTGGATTCTCCTCTCAGTGCAGGAACGTCCCCACCCTTAAAGGACTGCTTTGGGACATACCCAATGGACCCAATGGCCTATGGACCCTGAAGAAGAAAATGAGTTATGGTAAAACTTACGTTTTGTTAACTTTTCTTCGAAGTCCATAGGCTCCATAGGGCACCGGCCCTGATGTACCTGGCTATATATGGGCTTTGTTTCTGGTCACCGGTTTCCCGTCACCTCCGTGAGAGTGAGATTCTTGTGTGTACCAGTCTTCTCTCTTCTCCAGCCTTTGGCTTGTCACTAACTGAGGTGCCTCGGGGGTGGGGTATAGGGGGATGGACCAATGCATCCTGGGAGCTAAAGCTTTAACTGACTGGGGCCGGGTCCTCAACCACCGCCTACACCCCAAGGTCTACCTGTGGATCCTATGGATTTTGAAGAAGTTAACAAAGGTAAGATTTACCATATCTCTCATTATTTCCAAAACAGAATTATATTTCCACCAGCCAATAGTAGGTATCAACCTGATATCTGTCACTGTTAACACTACAATTAACCCCACCCCACAAGCCCGCTGCCTTGGTGTCATCCTTGACTCTGAACTGTCCTTTGGTACCCACATTCAATCTGTCTCAAAATCATGTTACATACATCTAAGAAACATCCACCCTGGTGGAAGCCAGCACTGCCCTCCCCCTGCATATACCCGATGGCTGCAGAGAGCAATAGCCATCTGGGTAGCCGGCCTCAATCAGCAGGGGGGGACTGATCATCAGTTGCATGACAGTAGGGATGGCAATCGGGTAAAATCATTGGCTGTTTCATGATTGTTTCACACCACTGATGATAGTTACGTTGATAGTTAACCCACCAATGGCCATCCCTATGAAAAAAGGCTCCATATGTGTTTGTGTTGGGGATGGGAGTTTATGGTTCCGGGTAGTTTGGCGATGGGAGGGGAGCGTTAAGGAGGGGTAAAACCTGGAGGGGAGGGGGGGCTTAATAATAAAAAATGCACTAGTGATGGGTGACGAGGTGGGGTGAAAAGTGACTTTGTAATGGGGGGCTTAAGGACACAGGTTTTTTTTAATCTAGTAGTACACTTTTCAAAATACCACAAAATTTTAAAAAATTGCCGGTAAAAAATCGTCAGTTCAGTGGTTAATGTTTCCAATTGTAAATTGCAACGGAATATGCTATGCTATATAAGAAACATAATTGCCTTTGAGAGCTGTTTAAAAAATAGTTCTACAAGAAACATTAATCGCTTCTACTCATCATATATCCTGAATACCCCCTTACATCACAGCTGTTCATCATTAGGGCCTGTTCAGACCAAGGGGGACTCACGCCAAAAAAAAATTAAAAATACACCTAGGGACTAGGAAGAGGAGCCTACATCACCTAGTGGGTTAGCTAGATCGGTTGGAATGTGGATACTCCCTTATGTATAGTGGACACATTTGATGAAAATGTACAAAATCCACAGTAACCTATGAGCAATTCGCTTTTATTCTGTGTAGTACAAGTAGCGGTAAAGCTTGTTTACAATCTGCAAATCACTGATTATTTATACAATTGTTTATCTGTAAAGCACGTTTCAGGATGTACACTCACTTCCAGAGTTTTAGTGCCGTATTCAATTTGAGTCGAAAAGTCCGTTTTCGCTTTTTTTCGGCGAAAACTTTTCGTTGATGACGTCATTTTCGCCTGTTTGGCTTTTACCCCGTATTCAATTTGGAAGACTTTCCGCCTAGGCGGAAAGTCAATGCCATGTAATAGGCGAAAAAGTATCGCCTATGAATAGCAGGCGGAAAAAAATGCAGAATTGGGGTTTAGGGGTGCAACGTTGCGGGAACCCCCTTGCAGCCTTCAGACAGTACCCCAAAGGTATACTGTAAAAAAAAACACTTATGGACACCCCAAAAAATCACTTTGAATTTGGGGACGGAAAAAAAAATTGGGGGGGGACAAACTTAAAAACTAGTGAACTTTACTCTGGGGTGGTCCCTAAGTATGCCCCAGGTGTTTTTTTTTCATTGCAGCTGCTTGCGGCAGGTGGGTTTTTCATGATTTTTTCAACTCACTTTAGCAACTTTAAAATATGCTGAACCCCATTTTCAAGTACCCCAAATTTCCTGGGCATAGTTATTTTTCCTCAAAAAAACTTCTAAATGCTCTTCTGCATCACCTTATTCAAAGCCGCATTTATGCACCTGCTGCGGCTATTAGAAACCCTGACTTCCTTCAGGAGATAAAAATGGGGGTACCCATAGTGATCCCATATGTCTACACCTTTAGGGGGGTCCCTGGAATATTTCCCGAAAATTCCCATTGTGTTTTACCTGTGAAAAAAACTGATTTAAAGTTTTTTGAAAAATCAGCCCCAGGCTTGCCAGCCAGTCCTGGTTTCTAAAAAGAAGGGGAACAAAATGTGTAGGGTTCCACCATAATTTAGAAACCAACACCAGGCTGCAGGGACCACTCCTGGTTTTAAATATAGGGGGAAAAAGATGTGGGGATCCCCCTATATTTAAGACCAGCACCAGACCCAACCGACTGGGGTGTAATGCCACAGCCCGGATACCCAATCACCGGGGCTCCAGGTCCAAAGCATTAGCACCCCATGTCGGTCAGCGCAAGCCGGTAAGCTCTGGGGAGTCAGGGACCCCCCAAAGAAGGGTCCCCCCCTCCCGAGCACCACCGGCTTACGCTGAGGCCGGGGGCTCTTCCCCATACCCCTGGGACGGTGTGTATGGGGGTAATGGGTGGCCAAATAATGTAAAACTATTGTATTTTACAGTGGAACTACAAGTGCCAGCATGCCTGCCATTTTGCACTTGTGGAACTACAAGTGCCAGCAGACATGCGGCACCTGTAACTTCACTGTAAAATAAATACTTAAGTAAAGACAAAACACACTGTGATTAGTATAACATTATTACACACACCCATTCACACATACTTAGCTATACCAGATGCTTCTGTCCCCTTGTGCAGTACAAAATCTTTAATGAATGACCCTGCAAAAAAAAAACCTAACACCTATATCCTGGCGCTGGTCTCCGCAGTAATCCATGAACTTGGCAAAACAAGAAAACGAGTTCATGATCCCAACTTTCTTTTTCAAATAGGGGGGGGGGTTGGAGTGATATGGACACCAAACTGTTAAAGCTTTAGCTCCCAGGATGCCCTGGTCCTCCACTTATCCCCCAGCCACAGGCTGACAGTTTTTTGTTTGGTGCTGGCAAAACCATTCTCACCTTTAGACAGTGACCGCTTAGGCAGCCCCAAGCTTTAATTTTATGAGCGCCTGTGTTGCTGCTTTAGCTACCGGCGCCGCAACACCGGTGAGTGATCTGGTGATTACGGCAGGTGCCAGCGTTGCTCTGCTAGCCACTCCACTGGGTATCCAGGGCTGCAGCCGGACAGACTGAGAAGAACAGGTAAGACGATTCCCTGTTTGCAGGTACTCGCATGTTGTGCAGTCCTTACCTCCGGTGGTGGAGACCTATCGGAGGACGTTGCAGTGTGGCGACTGGTTCGTCTGCTTCCCCACTTGACCACCGGGGCAGTTAAGAGCTGGCATCGGGGACCATGTAGAGGCCAGTGGCACCCAGCGGTTGAGCCAGCAGCTGGGAGGTAGGCCCTCCCCCTGCAGCCCCAGCCCAGAGCTCGATCCCTCACAAGATTTTCCTGCCTCTGAGCTGAGACACTCAGCAGCCATTAATCAGGGCTTTTCTGAAGCTACAGGTCTCAGGAGATTCGGTCCTGTCTCACTGTACATCTCCCTGGGGCCAGGTTATGCAGCGCACAAATCCTACCAGCCCTTTGAGGCTTAAGAAATTGATTTAATGCCCATTATAAGTATATTTATATGCATTGTATATGACTTGTGCTAGCTCTGCTGTTGTGATATACTGTCTTAAAACTTTCTGACTCTGTTATATCTATCTCTGCTGCTCTTATTTAAACACTCAACTACCAGGTGTGTAGGGGTTCATTATTACTTCACATTTACTTGTATTTGTGAAGGGTGTCACTCTGCATTACTAGCCATACGCTGTGTGCTGCTGGTTATTACTATGTCTTCTTAAGGTGCCCACACACATTGCGACATTTTACACGATTTGGCCGATTTCTACGAATCGTGACGACGAATCGGGTAAAAAAGTACAAATCGTGAGTTTATACTCACGATGCCGATGCGCGTCCCCGCTCGTCGTATATCGCATATTCTGATCTGCCGTGCTCTAGGGCAGATTAGCCAATCTGGGATACAATGCATTGGCTGCAAGATAGATCTTTAGTCAGATTGGACATTTTTAACTCCAAATCGTGATCACGACGGCAAGGGAGCTCCCGTGAAAGTTCATGAGGAAATTGGCCATAAAATCGTATCGTGAGGACATCAGTATGTGTGTGGGCACCTTAAGGGTAAACAGGAGCCTGAGGCCACTGTGCTGGTTACTTGCAGATCCTGTTTAGCGGGCTTGTCCACTCAGGATTTTGTGCAGAATGGTCTGTGTGTTATTTGTTGTGTACCACTTCCCCAGTCCTCCCAGCCCCTGTCCAGGTGCCACCTTGGGTGTCCTTATCCCTAGGTTATGACGCAGCTAGTGGACCACATCAGCCAAATGCTGTGTCTCACCACTGATATTGACAGTCTACAGAGGTTTTACATCATCTACAGCTGACTGCCTGTCTACAGGAGCAGGGCTGGATAATCAATTGTAAAAGATCTTCCCTTTCTCCAACAAGATGGTACATTTGGGGGCGCTACTGGATTCCCTGGGATCTTTCTACCTGTCCACTGGTAGACTCTGCTCACTTTTGTCTCTATAATTGCAGATGCGCAAATTTCTCTGAAATCAGAGTATCCATTCACCTAGCAATATAGGTCCTGGGGTCCATGGTATTCACCTTCAACATGGTGGAATATGTCCAGTTACATTCCAGGCCTCTACACTTTAGGAGGAAAGGACAGCATCTTATAAGGTCTGAGAGGATCCTTCTGACTCAAGAGGTTCGTCACTCCCTCCTGTGGTGGCTGAGAAAGAATCATCTAAACAAAGGGCGTCCGTTCTGGGGAAGATGGACAAATCAAGAAAGTCATCTGCCAATAAACATTCTGGAACTGCGAGCAATATACAGAGCACTGATCAAGTCACAGGATCTGCTACAGGATAAACTGGTCCAGATCCAAAGAACAATTCGACTACAGTAGCCTACCTCAATCATCAGTAAGGCACAAGAAGTTATGCAGACATGGAAGAAGTGACAAAGGTTCTGATTTGGGCAGAACGTCATCTTCCGGCCATCTCGGCAATATTCATACCGGGAGTGCTAAATTGGGAAGCAGACTTCCTAAGTCACCAGGACATTCATGCCAGAGAGTGGTCTCTTCATCCGGGGGTGTTTCAGCTCCTGGTAAACAAATGGGGTCTACCAGAGAGAGATCTCATGGGTCACTCCACTACCACAAGGTCCCCAGGTTAAGAGACCCATCAGTAGCCTTCGTGGATGCACTGGCAGTAAGATAGGACTTCAAGTTGGCGTATCTCTTTCCTCCAATTTCCCTGCTTCCAAGAGTTCTGAGGAAGTTCAAGCAGGAAGGTGGAGCAGTAATACTGGGGCCTCTGGCTTGGCCCAGACGTCATTGGTTTACCAGCATACAGAATCTGTCGGTAGACAGTCCATATCCTTTCCTCTGTGGCAGGATCTGCTAATGCAGGATCCCTGCCGACATCTGGACTTTCCCCGTCTGACTTTGACGACGTGGCTCTTGAATCTTCCATCTTAAACGCGAAGGGATTTTCCAGTTCTGTATTTCAACTGATGCTTAGAGCATGGACGCCTGAGTCTGCTTGCATCGATTACAGCATTTGGCATTCTTTTGTTCAATGGTGTTCTCATAAGGAATATGATCCTAGGGTGTTCAGGATTTCCAGGATACTGGCTTTTCTGTAGGAAGGGTTAGACAATGGTCTCCTCCTGGCCACTTTGAGAGTGCACTGTCAGTCTGGTTCCAGAAGAAAATTGCTTCATTACAAGATGTAGCACCTTGGGATTTGTCTTTGTTTCTTAAGGGGTTACAAGTTTCACCATTTGAACCTTTAGACCATAGGTCTTCAAACTTGGCCCTCCAGCTGCTGTAGAACTACACATCCCAGCATGCACTACCACCTTCTTGATATAACAGCATGCTAAAACTATGGCAGTGCATGCTGGGATGTGTAGTTCCACAGCAGCTGGAGGGCCAAGTTTGAAGACCCCTGCTTTAGACTCTGTATATTTGAAGTGGTTAACAGCAAAGACACTTATTCTTCTTGCTATCTCTACTGCTCACAGAGCCTCGGATTTGGCAGTGCTCTTATTTTTATTATTCACCAAGATTAAGCTGTCCTTCATACAAAAGAGGGTTAACTTCCTAAGGTAGTGTCCCGTATTCATGTAAATGAAGAAATTGTTGTTACAGCTTTTCAGGCTCCAGACCTTTCTGTAGGTGAAACCTCCCTGGATGTAGTTCGTGCTCTCCGTATTTATGTGGAGCGTACAAACTGTGTTAGAAAATCAGATTCTCTTTTTCTATTATGTTTTTCACAAACGAGGATAGCCAGCTAATAAGCAGACTCTGGCAAGATGGCTACGCATGACTATCTCTCAGGTGTACACACAGGCTGATTTCCCTGTCCCAAGCATGGTGATAGCATTTTCTACTCAGTCTGTAGGGCCATCATGGGCGTTCAGTCGTGGTGCCTCTGCTAAACAATTGTGCAAGTCTGTCACATGGTCTACTGTCCACACTTTTCTTAGGTTTTATGGCTTTGATACACCCAGGATGCTTCCTTTGGGCGATATGTTCTCCTTTCTGCCCAGGAGTGTCCTCCACCCTAGAGGAACTGTTTTAGGACATCCCATGGTATCCCTGTGGATGACTATGGACCCCAAAGAAGAAATAAGAATTACCTAGATAACTCCTTTTCTTCGAGGTCCATAGGGTCCACTGGGCACCCACCATGACGCGCATGGCTTCATTGGGTAATTTTCTTTCTGTCACAGATTTTCTCATCTTCTGGTGTAAGATTCCTTCTCCTGCCTTTAGGCTTTTTAACTAAACTGAAGTCCTATGGATAGGGGCGGGGGATTCTGGGAGCCAAAGCTTTAACTGTTAGGTGCCTGGTCTTCCAACCCTAATATCCCCATGGTAGCCCTATGGACCTCAAAGAAAAGAAGTTATCTAGGGAAGTCTACCATAACTCTATATTTCTGTCATCAGCAGCTGCCCCTAAGCCTAGGCTGTCCTTTTCTCAGTCCTTTCACCCCCAGGGTAAGGCAAGAGGACAGTCCTTTCCCAGGCAGTCTAGTTCTCACAAGACCACCAAGCCGCGATCCAAGCAGTCTAGGTCAGCCAGACGTCCAGCTTCTAAGTCGCCCAGGATGGGAGGCCAACTTCTTCAATTTTCCGACAACAACAGATGCCTGCATCTGAGAAGTGGGCTCTCAGGGGTATGCCCGCACCTTCCTGAGGCGTACTCCCCAGTAATTTTTTATACATGTTCCCCATCAGACCCCGTCAAGGCCCTGGCACTTCAGGAGGCCATTCACCCCTTGCTGCGTTCAGGTGTGATAATACCTTCGGCTCTGAGAGGAACTGATTTTTATTCTACTCTATTTTTGATTCAGAAGCCGAATGGGTCTCATCAGCCTATTCTGAATCTCAAACCCCTCAACAAATTTATCCAGAGTGCCCAAGTTCTGCATGGAAACTCTACAATCAATTGTCCTGGCATTGGAACCTGGGGATTTCATGGTTTCTCTGGACATTCAGGATGCATACCTGCATGTACCTATTACTCCAACCCACCAGCAGTTCCTATGGTTTGCTGTACTGCAGCAACATTACCAGTTTCAGGAACTGCCCTTTGTTCTGTCAACAGCCCCTCGGGTCTTTATAAAAATAATGGCAGTTGTGGTGGCCGATCTCAGACACCAGGGAGTCATAATCCTGCCATGCCTAGATTACCTCTTAATCTTGGCACACTCACCTGTTGTGTTACAATGCCATCTCCAGCTGACTGTGCACTGCCTGCAAGCACACTGCTGGCTCATCAATTGGAAAAAGTCCTCCCAATCTCTGACACAGCAGATGGTATATCTGGGGGCACTCCTGGATTCTCAAATACAGAGGATCTTTCTGCCAGCAGACAAGATTTTGACACAACACTTGCGTTTACGCAGCTTGCTCCACAATCGGAGGGTATCCATTCACTCATCAATGCATGTCCTGGGGTCCATGGTATCCACCTTCAATATGGTGGAATATGCCCAGTTCTACCTCAGGCCCCTTCAACAACTGATTCTTGGTGGAACTGGCAGCGTCATCTGATCCGATCTCAGACAATTCTCCTCTCTTCGGAGGTTCGGCTTTCCCTCTCATGGTGGCTACAGATGTCCCATCTGGTCAAGGGTCATGCCTTCTGGATTCCAAATTGGGAACTTCTCTATACAGATGCCAGCCATCACAGATGGTGCATGGTAATCGGTCATTAATCCTTTCAGGGACGGTGAAAAACCCAGGAAAGTTGTCTACCAATAAACATTCTGGAGCTGCGAGCAGTGTACAGAGCACTCACTCTGGCACAAGATCTCCGGGGCAGGCCGGTCCAAATCCAGTCCAACAATGCGACTGCGGTAGCCTGCCTCAACCATCAAGGAGGCACACGGAGCCAGGCAGCCATACGGGAAGTAGCACACATCCTGGTCTGGGCCGAATGTCATCTTCTGGCAATCTTTGCAGTGTTCATCCCCGGAGTCATCAACTGGGAAGCGGACTTCCTAAGCCATCAGGACATACATGCCAGAGAGTGGTATCTCCACCCAGATGTCTTTCAACTCCTGGTGGACAAATGGGGACTACCAGACGTAGACCTCATGGTCTCACATCACAACCACAAGGTTCCCAGGTACGGGTCCAGGACCAGAGACACCTCAGTTGCCTTCGTGGACGCTTGGCAGTGAGGTGGGACTTCAATCTTGCATACCTATTTCCTCTTATCTCCTTTCTCCCGAGAGTTCTTCGAAAGTTCAAGCATGAAGGCGGCACGGTGATACTAATAGCCCCAGCCTGGCCAAGGTGACATTGGTTCACCGACCTATGGTGTCTTTCCATAGACACACCTATTCCACTTCCTTTTCAGCAGGATCTACTAGCACAGCATCCTTGCCTGCACCCAGACCTACCTCATCTGTCTTTGACAGCATGGCTATTGAGTCATCCCTCTTAAGAGCCAAGGGTTTCTCTCCCTCTATGGTCCAGACGATGCTCAAGGCACGTTAGCCTGCCTCAGCCAGCATCTATTACAGAGTTTGGGTGCACTCTTCCAATGGTGCACCCCCAGAGGCAATGATCCTACAGTTTTAAGGGTCTCCCGGGTGCTTGCCTTTCTCCAGGCTGGGTTAGACCCAGGCCTCCCTTAGAGTTCAGGTTTCTGCTTTGTCAATCTGGTTCTAGCGAAGGATAACTCCCCTGCCTGATGTGACAACATTCTTTCAGGGTGTTCTAAGACTTCAACCTCTTTTTGTCCCTCCGGTGGCTCCATGGGATTTGGCCTTGGTTCTCCAGGCTCTACAGGCTCCTCTGTTTGAACCTCTGGACTCAGTAGACCTCAAGTGGCTGACAGCAAGGAGGAAGTGTGTCTTTGCTATCTCTGCCCTCACGGTATCTAATTTGGCAGCACTCTCCTGTCACCCCCCATTCTTGATCGTTCATCTGGACGTAGCTGTCCTCCGTACAAGGGCTAGGTACCTCCCTAAAGTGGTATCCTGGTTCAATTTGAAGAGATTGTGGTTACGGCCTTCCAGTCCTCGGATATTTCTGCAGGTGAAGCCACCTTGGATGTGCTTTGTGCTCTTCGGATCTACGTGGATTGTACTAATTCCTTTAGAAAATCAGATTATCTTTGTATTGTACGACTTTCCCCATTATTTATATTCAAGGAGTGCAGTCCAGGAACCTTTCTTATATACTCCATTTAATGTGCTTTATTGCACACCTGAGGGAAAGGAGACGCCCCCAGTCTGGATTAGCAGCCCTTACTTATTGGTTTAAAAGCATGGAGTCTCGTAATGTATATGCACTCTAGTATTAGGCACAATTCTAGGTAAGCCCTACAAGTTATATACTGTAGTGTAACTTTGGTTCATTTTTGGGGCGTGGGTCCCCCTGGATTGCTTTGGTTGATCTGTTTCAGGGCACCGCATATAACACATTTTTCTTTTATAACACATTTTAACCCTTCTCTGTTTGTTTATTATACGTACTTCACTTTATTTTCATTCTTTATCTCTTTTACACTGCACTTTTCTTACTATGGCGGTGCCCTTTGCTTAGCTGGGCTAGTTTGGGGTTGTCGTGCACTCTGGATTTGAACCCTAGTATGTTAGGAATCTACCCTAAAGAGGTTACCTGGATATGGTGGGTAGGCCCATAACCTTGGCCATGATTATGCTAAAAACCTCTATTGATTGCAAAATTTTATTGTATTTATATATTATCAGTAATTTGGAGTTGTGCACCTGAGATTTGTCTGTCTCTGTGCTTGCAATTAGTCTCATCAGGTAGCACCTCCCATTATATATATTCATGGTGCACAGTCCAGGAACCTTTCCTGTATACTCTATTGTATGGCTTTCACAAGCGAGGCTGGCCACCTAACAAACAGACTCTGGCACGATGGCTCCACATGGCAATCTCAGGCCTACTCGCAAGCTGATCTTCCTGTTCCAAACATGGTTACAGCACATTCTACTCTGTCTGTGGGACTCTCGTGGGCAGTTAGATGTGGAGCTTCCCCTGAACAATTGTGCAAGGCAGCCACATGGTCTTCCATCCACACCTTTCTCAGGTTCTACGCGTTTGATGCTTTTGCCTCTCAGGATGCTTCCTTTGGGCGTCAGATTCTCCTTTCTGCTCGAGCGTCCCCACTGTCGAAGCTGGATAATTGGCTGAGACAGAATCAGTTTAAAATTAGATTGGAACAACGCCATCTTCCGAATGACCACAAGACACCATCTTAAAAAAAAAATAAGATCTGCACAACGCCACTTTGCGAATGGCCGCACAGCGCCATTTTAGAAAAACTGACACTTAAGTACATACGGTGATGCTATTATTTGCATCAGGTGATCGCATATTTTACCATACCCCATACACACATTAAAAATTCGCACATTAGCGAATGCATAACACCCTGCGTACGGACTCTGTTTATTAGCTTCATGTGTACGCATCTTCCCTAAGTCCTCACTACATAAATCTAACTAGCATCTTTTTCCAAACCCCCTAATACTTACACACTGCGCACTCACATAAAAGGTTCCACAGCTTCAAAGTGTAATATTCAAGGTTTATTAATTTGTTACTAATGTTGTGACATAAAGACTATTTGATATCTAAGGTTTAGTACATGATAAACCAACCGTGTTTGGTGTTGTACTGATCTACTCTGTCTCAACAGCTTTCCGATGTCTTCGGTGTGCAGATCGCAACATGTGTCCGCAACTTATGAACTGTATAGAGTTAAAACACTAAAATGTACTATGTAATGTTAGCAGCTTAGATTTGCATGCAGCGGGAAAAAGGAGACAAAAGGCTGTTGGAGGCTGACCTGTGTCCATTTGAATCGACCTGTTAAATGTCCTGTAACAGAAGCACCGTGACGGAGGACCAATGGAATCATGCCAAATTTGCCTATTATATTGCTTATCCCTGTAAGGGTATATATGTGCATTCAGACCCCAATCTGGAGTCTTCTTGCTGATGCTGTTGACGGAGGTTTCTTGTAGATGCTGGTAACTGGTCCCAGAGCGAGTGCGTATGTAAAACTGTAACTTGGGTCTGCATGATTTCTTTGCGCTAAATTGTCTTTAGATCACAGCGTGTAACCTAATGTTTTTATGTTGAATAATAACCTTTGTGCATTGGAAACACATTTCAAAGTCTGAAGGCATTTATTTACCGTATTACTGTGTACGCAAATAGTGACAATTCTAGAATGGTATAGGCAGGATTTAGAAGGTATAGGCAGGATTTAGAAGGTATAGGCAGGATCGTATAGAGGTTTAAATTCAGTATCGTTACCACCCTTAGGGGAAACTGCTATGAAACATCCCCATGGTATCCCTGTGGATCCCCTATGGACCCTGAAGAAGAAATTAAGAGTAATGGTAGACTTACCTTTATTTACTCTAAGTCTTCAAAGTCCATAGGATCCACAGCATGCCCACTCTGATGCACCTGGCTTCAATGGGTATTTTCCTCTTGGTCACAGATTCCCTCATCTTTTGTGAGAGTTTCTTCTGCATATTGATCTTCCTTCTCTCTTCTGCTCCTGCCTTGGGCTTGCGTACAAAACTGTAAAACATTTAAAATACAAAACATGACCAGATTGCCTCACCCCTATATTTGTCCACAATATATAGACCCCATTCCTATATATACTTTTGGTATAAGTCAAGCAATAGTAACAATATTTCAATCTCAAGCATGAGAGAATAGGACTGTCCTTTAGGTATAATTACCAAGCTTCTCACCAGTAGAGGAATAATCCATTTTGATATATAAATCCCATGTGAAAGGTTATGGCTCCTCAGATATTCGTGGTGTATGTATAGTGCTCAGTCCTGGAATGGAGATAATTCCAAAGTCCAAGATGGTAGCAATGCTTGTTAGTATATCCAGTAAATTGGCCCAAGCATCTTTAAAAATATTCCAGATTAAAAAGTCACTTGTGGGGGTAAGAGGCAAAGCACTTGACGCATTTCTCTGTACAGGAATGAAAGGTGGATCTCTCATGTCCGTGGGGACCTTTATATATCCCTCCCAATGTCATTGCTTGTTAGCACCTGATTACAATTATACATTTAATTTGTTAACACTTTAATATAAAACAGTGTAATAACACCCTGGAGGCATACCTATTCTCATAACTCCATCATTAATTAAGATAACAACATTTTTATTTGGATAAACCACTAATAATATTATCAGTACCTTCCGATTCCATTTTCGTGTCTCCATCTCCGGTCACGTGATGTTTACACACAGCACGTGACACGTAACCAAGACGCAGGATGTGTATCTCCATGTTATCAATGATCTCCGCTCTGTCACTACACATGCTCCCTGACATGCAACGGCGTCTGACGCCACACATCCTGCGTTCACGAGTGGCCAATCCGGCACTCCATCATCTGATCGCATGGTATAAATGACTTGATCGTTATGTTCAGCCAGTTGCTTTCTCGCTCAGTGTCTGGCATCATGGGAGATGCAGTTTTAAAGTGACACTTCATTCTTATATGATTGTAATCAATTTATTAAGACAATCAGCTTCCTATTAAGTGCCTAGCTTCATGGGAGATGTATTTTACAATAACATCCTGTTCGTAAAGTATGTTAAATTAATGAAAATTTTTTCTTCAGTCTCCATGGCAGCCATAACAGGTGGTTAGTCCTCCAGCTCCGTAATGACAGACAGGAAGTTTTTTTTTCTACAGGGACCTCCCACTTGATGTACATAAGCTAGCTCCTCCTGTTCCCCTGTGTCTTTTTTTTCTTGTCTCTAGACAGAGTAGGGAAGTTTGTGATTTTTGTCAGAGGACTTACCTCTTCTTCCAGGCCCATCTATGCGCTCTTAAGTTGTAGTCTGTGTTGGGGTGGCACCCTGGGGATGTGGGACATGTATGTAGTGGCGGCTCCATAACAGATTCTCCAGCTGCCTTGTGTAAAATGGCGGAGGCTGTTGACGCAATCATCCAGGAAGCATTGCGGCTCTGACCACGCATGCGCCCGCCCATTATTGATGTCAGAGGGCTATTAAGATGGCACCTTGCACCAGAGAAGCATCCCTTGTATGTTTTCTGCCAAGCAGTTGCTGTGAGCGCAGACATGGAACAGGAGCCTTCCCCCCGCAACAGCTGAATAGCCCCCAGATGGGGTAAGTCCTTAGTAGATATGTGCAGATTTCTACTTTAGTTTATTTTTCTCTGCAGTGTGCCCAATTCAGTGGAGCACAAGAAGAAACCTAAAAGAAGCATGAATGTTAAATGTGCAGCATGTGACATAACATTTTCTGGAAGTCAGGATGTGGCTTTTTGTGATGATTGCAAGCATAAATCTCCATCTGTTCAGAGTCAGCAAGTTACTCAGATTCAGGATCTTATGGAATGGATGAAAGTCTCTAGCTCTAATGATGAATTTTTAACCCATCAGGGGTCTAATAGATCAAGGTCTCAGATAAGTCTTTGATATGAGGAGGCAGTCCTTTGAACAAAGTGTTACGAAGGGATTGGAACAGATATCCAGTGATAAGTCTGGTGAGATTTTATAGGAAACAAGATCTTTTAATATGGATATTGTAGATATTATGTTGAAAAATATTTATAAGTCTCTGAATTATAAGGATGTGCCTGAAGGCGATGAATAACAGGATTTATTGTTTGAAGATAGAGCAAAGAGAAATAGCGTTTTTCCTGTACATAAGGTCATGAAGGAAATTGTGTTAAAGGAATGGCAGAATCTGGATAAAAGACACGGAAGTCTGGCCAGAATTGATTGTATATATCGTATAAAGGATGATTAGTTTCTTAAATGGTGCATTCCTAAAGTGGATGCTCCAGTTGCAGAAATTATGTCTAAAACAACTATTCCTTTAGAGGATGGAGCCTCTTTTAAGGATACAATGGATAAGAGAATGGAAATCTCTCTTAAAAAGGAGCATGTTTCCTCAGCTGTCTCGTTAAGATCTGGTGTAGCAATTGCTTCTGTGTCCAGAGCGCTAAGATTATGGAGTGCTAATATGCACACTGATTTAGAAGAAAATATTTCAATACAGTATTTGTTAAAAAATCTGGAGGATAATGCAGAGAGCGGTTGAATATTTATGTGAAGCCTCATTGGATATGATAACTTTTACTGCAAGATCGATGGCTGCTGCAGTAGTTGCAAGGAGAGCATTGTGGCTTCGTTCTTGGTGTGCTGATGCTCACTCTAAAAACAGATTAACAAATTTACCATATGAGGGGTCATTACTGTTTGTAAATTAATTAGAAGCATTGATACAGAGGATAACGGGTGGGAAATCTGCTAAGTTACCTCAAGACAAGTAGACCAGGCGCAGACCTCTAAACAGCAGTTTAAGGAGGCACGAAGTTAGAGTACAATAGAATATACTCTACAGGCATGACAAGAGTAATTTTGTCAAACCCAGGGTAGACCTTATGGACAAAGACAATGACTATATACAGTTGCTCCTCAGATTACCAGTAGGGGACTTTTAAAATTTGCAGAAATATGGAAAAAGATTACCCAGGACAGATGGGTTTTACAGATAGTTTTCAAACGTTATCAGATAGAATTCCAGGAATTTCCCAGATGGGACAGATTTGTGATCTCAAGAACTCCAACCTCAGAACTAAAGATCCTAAAAGAAAGTATAAAGGAGTTAATCAGTTTACAGGCCATAAAACCAGTACCTCAGATGGAAAGAGGGAAGGCTTTTATTCTCAAATGTTTCTAGTAAAGAAACAATCGGGACAGTTCAGGACAATATTTGATTTCAGAGACTTAAACAAGTTTCTTCAGACAAGAAGATTTCGGATGGAAACTTTAAAAGCAATTCTGATGGGAGTAAAAAGAGGAGATTTTCTAATGTATTTTTAGACCTGAAAGACGCTCACTTCCACATTCCAATCTGGCTTCAGCATCAGAGCTATTTAAGATTTTGTATCCTGAACAATCACTTCCAATTCACATTTCTACCATTCGGTCTGGCTTCATCCACAAGAACTTTCACGAAGGTCTTGTCAGTACTAATAACCTATTTATGAAGACAGGGCCTGTCAATTTGGCCATATCTCGACGACATTCTGTTTTCAGGAAAAACAATACAAAAAATAAACTCCAGTCGGGACCAAATTTTGAATACCATGCAATTAAGTGGCTGAGTAGTAAATTGGAAGATGAGCAAATTGGTACTAATTCAACAACTAGAGTTCCTGAGGGTACAGATAAATACTGTTCGATACGATATCACACTCGAAAAATAGATATGATAAGATTCAAAGACTGGTTGCATTTGTCCTAAAATGCAGAATACAGTTACATATGGCTGTCTCTCTTCTAGGAATGTCTTCGAATCATACCATGGGCAAGATGGCGAATGAGAGATCTTCAGTGGAGTATACTAAAGTTCACCTGCAGAGGATTACCTCTACATCATAACGTAATGCTGGAACAGCACACAAAGGAAGTCCCTAATGTGGTGGAGGACTTTGAAGAGAAAGGAAAGATCAACATCGTTAGCACAGCGACAGTACCTAAGACTAACTACAGATGCAAGCTCAACAGGCTGGGGAGCACATCTATTAAATCTAATTGTGCAGGGACAGTGGTCTCCACTACTATCATCAAATCTAAGAGAAATGAAGGCAGTCTGGAATGCGATGATGTTTTTTGAAGATCAGAGATTCGCGTTTGAGGATTCTGTCAGACAATATGACAGAAGTAGCTTACTTGAATCGGCAGGGTGGCACCAAAAGCAAAAGTCTTATGGATGAAGTAAAGAACATTATGTTTTGGGCACAGAGGTATCTTCAGTCCCTTTCAGCAATCCATGTCCCAGGAGTAGAAAATGTGACAGCTGATTTTCTGAGTTACAAGGACATTATTACAGGAAAATGGGAGTGAAAATAGATTTAATGACAACAAATCTGAATGCAAAACTTCCTTGGTTTTTCTCCAGATATCAGATGAAGGGGACTCAAGAGGTAGACGTACTATCGATAAGGTGGAGCTTTCACCTAGGTTACATTTTTCCACCTTTTCCCTTGATACCTTGAGTTCTGAAGAAAATAAGAGAGGAGCAAGTGGAGATAGTAGCAGTGTTACCATATTGGCCAAGAAGAGTCTGGTTTCCAACAGCCCTGAGGATGTCAGTAGAGAAGCCATGGGTAATTCCAGTCAAAAAGGATCATCTAAGTCAGGGACCTGTTTTTAATCCAAGAATAACAGCTCAATTTAACGGTATGGAGATTGAGTGGTCATTATTAAAACAAAAAGGACTTTCAGATCAAGTTATTAAAATTCTTCTAAAGGCAAGGAAAAGTGTCTCCTCAGAAGTAAATTATAAAATATGGAAGACATTTTTGGTCTTTAGATGGGCAGTAACTGACCCTTTGAATTATAGATTCCACAGGTCTTACAATTTTTGTGTGACGGTTTTATGAAGGGTCTGGCAGTTGCAACTATTAAGGTGCAGGTTTCAACTAAGTGTACTAATGGAAAGAAGGTTGTCAGAGGAAACCTTAATTAAGAGGTTTTGTCAAGCCATAAAGAAGATTCGACCACAATTACGATCTTTGGTAGAGCCTTGGGATTTAAATCTTATACTAAATGCGATGATGGCAGCTCCATTTGAATCGTCAGAAGAGGTGGCTTTGAAATATGTGACATGGAAGATAGTTTTTCTAATTGCAATTACATCTGCTAGGAGAGTTAGTGAACTACAGGCCTCATGGGCAGAAGAATCTTTTCTTAACATATTTCCTGACCAGAAAGGTGTTGAGAACTAATCCTGCTTTTCTTCCTAAAGTTGTTTTCATTTGAATCAGGAAATTGTTTTACCTCATTATTTTCCTCAGCTAGATAATGAAGAAAAAAGGAACCTGCATATATTGGATTTAGTAAGAGCTCTTACTATATGCTTGGAAAGAGTAAAAGATATTAGGAAAATCAAAACATCTCTTGGTTATTCCTACTGGAGTCAGGAGAGGCTGTGTGCCAACCAAGTAAGCTATTTCCAGATGGATCAGAGAAGTAATTGTCTTTGTATATAAAAAGGAAGGGCGCCGAGCTCCAGAAATCATGAAGGCACACTCTACTAGGGCGCTGTCAGCATCATGGGCAGGAAAGGCTCAGGCATCAGCAGTGGACATTTGCAAAGCAGCAACTTGGCCCACTCTACATACATGTTCAAGACATGCTTTACAGATTGCGGATCCTCACTTTGGAGGTCAAGTACTTCAAGGGGCCTTAAATACATTTGCATCAGATTTGGAGTCTTGACTATATTTTTATATAAATATTTTTATATGTATTTGGCCCACCCTATAAGCTTGGGTACATCCCACTGTTATGGCTGCCATGGAGACTGAAGAAGAAAATTACGAATTATAACTTACCGATAGTTCAGGTTTTTCGAAGGCTCCATGGAAGCCTTTATATTGCCCTCCCTTGATTGTGTTTTTTCTACAGAAAAGATGATGAAGAGACACTTAAAAAGACACAGAGGAACAGGAGGAGCTAGCTTATGTACACCAAGTGGGAGGTCCCTGTAGAAAAAAATTCCTGTCTGTCATTAGCAAGCTGGAGGACTAACCCACTATTATGGCTGCCATGGAGCCTCTAGAGAAACTGAATTATTGGTAAGTTATAGTTTGGAATTTTTTAAAGGGTTAAAGAACATTTGAGACCTAAACTTTCTATTTCATCATATTAAGAAACTATAATATATTCGTTTCCTGAACATACCATTCAGAGAATTATTATACTCAATACACAAGATCGCATCTTATTAAATATAATTTCATGTGATCTTAGTTTTGTAGCAATTTATTAAAATAAACAGTACAGAAGGACAAATATAAAAAAACAAATTTAAGGCTACATTATTTCAACTCATATTCATATGCCTTTTGATAATAAGGTAAAACATATATTTAAATAATCTATTAAATAACCATATTCAGCTCTGCTGCTTTATTTAATCCCTCTGGGAAGATGGAGTTCATTTGGAACATCCAAAATACTTCTTGTCTACAGAGATTTCTAAAATGATCTCCCCATATTTTCGACATAGGGATATATTCAATTCCAACTAAATTAAGACAACTGGGATCCCCATTGTGGCCATCAAGAAAATGTTTAGACACACTGTGAGACTGCACTTTTTGGATAATATTCTGACAGTGCTCGAGGAATCTCATTTTGAGCATTCTTGTTGTTCTACCAATGTAAAGTCATATGAAAGCATATAAATGACATAACTCCTATTACAGTTAGTAAGACTTATGAAATAAAAAGTTTCATTATCTGTTTTAATCACAACAGAGGTAGTTTTATTTATTACATGATTACATGTTAGGCACCTATTTCCCCCACATTTATAGAAGCCCTTAGGTTTTGGTTGTAACCATGATTCTTAGTATCGTCCTTCACAATATCTAATAGTTTCAGGAAACTTTGTGCCAACAAGGTCTTCAAGGATTTGTTTTTTTTCTAAAAATAAAAACTGGTTTCTGTGGGATATTATTATTCAACATGTGATCCTGTCTTAAGATATTATAGTTCTTCCGTATAATATTTTTAATCTCAGGACAATGACTGTTATAAGTAGATATGAATGCTACTTTCCTCCCTTCATATTTGTTATCGGTCTCTTCCTTTCTCTGTTTCTGTTCTAGAAGTTTATCTCTATTAGTGATTTGTACTTATTTATAATAATATCTGGATATCCTCGTTGTTGGAAAGAGTCCGTCATATCTTTTGCTTGTCTGTCAAAGGTTCCTATTTCTGAGCAATTTCATCTCAGATGGAGTAACTGACCTCTAGGAATATTTATCTTCCAAGGAGGGCAATGTGCACTATTGTAATGTAAATAGGCATTCCTTCCTACTTCATTTGTATAATTTGAAGTGCATATTTTATTATTTTTAGCTTCTAGGGTCAAATCTAAAAAAAATATTTGATTAGTATGGTATGTGTGAATGAACTGCAAATGAAATGTGTTGGAATTAAGAAACGTGACAAATTAAATGTTGACTTGTGATCCCCATCCAAATAATAAATCATCCATATAATGGCCATCGAGGACCAGGTTCATGCCAAAGCCACCCCCCATATTAGGCAGTCCTCTACCTCACCCATATATAGGATGGCATAGCTTGGCACAAACCTGGTCCCCATGGCCGTACCCTTCACCTATAAATAAAATGTGTCCAAAAATAAAAAATAATTGTGAAGTAAAATAAAAGAAATTGAATGCAGGGTGAAGGTTCTATGTTTTTCAGTGAGGTCATTATCTGCATTAAATCTATTGGAAATAGCTTGAACGCCCTAATTGTTTGGAATATTTGAATATAGGCTTTGAACATCAAAAGTTAGAAAGCCATAGGATTCTTTCCATTCAATATCCTGGATCAATTATAAGAAGTGAGTTGTGTCTTTTATATGTGATTTTAAAGTGGACACCTGTGGTTGTAAAAAAGAAAACATAAAAAGATAAATTAGAAGAAAGGGAATTAATACCTGAAATAATAGGGTGGCCAGGGGGTGACGTGAGGGACTTGTGAAATTTGGTAAGTGGTAATATATAGGCAAAGATGGATGTGCTGAAAAAAGAAATCTGAATTCTTCCTTAGAGATAACTATGTCTATCATAGTCTCCTCAAGTAGGGTGTTTAGTTCCAATAAGAACCTTTGGATAGGGTCATTAATTAATTTTTCATAAAACAATGTATCTTCTAATTACCTTTTGGCCTCCTTGTTATTATCATCTATGTCCTGTATCACAAGCCCTCCCCACTTATCAGCTTTGTTTTTATAATTATTGTAGTGTCCTTCATAAGATATCTAATGGCTTGTCTTTCCCACTTATTTAAGTTAGTTTAACTTTGAGGTTAATTAGTGTTTATTTCTATGCACATTTTTTTATCATCTAGAGTTGTTTTATAATAACTTTCTATACTTGTGCCTCTAGATTTTGTCGAGTAAACTTCAGATTTAATTTAATTTTCCCTTTGATGTTGTTTATGTTAAAAAGTTTTTGTGTCTAGATGGGAAGTTTGGGGTGACTTTCTTCCCATAATTCATTTAAAGAATTAATCACTGAAAAATCTCCTAGATCTAGTTATATAGGAGATGCCTAATAATTTTTTCTACTCAGTTGTTTGGAAAAAAGTATTTTCAACATAATATCATCACAAACATTGAGTTCGATAAATAGGTAAAAAATATTCGTTGTTGCTGAGGGGGAAAATTTTAAACCTTAACCAAGATGGAAATCTCATTATTAGGTAAAGTGTTTAGATGATAAATTTAAAATTGTTTTAGCAAAATACTTGTCTTTTTTGTCTCATTTTTAAAAATCTATGTTTCCTACCTCCTCTTCTACCTCTGAACTTAAATTTCTTCTTTTTTTGGGGGTTCCTGACTGCCATTGTTTGGACATTAACTGATCTCGGGGGGGGTCATTTTGTCCACTGCTCTAAAAAAACTTCAGGTAGAGGGTCATCAATAGTCACAGGGGCCCTAGTTTTGGGTCTTGCACCCATTCTAGAGTACCTATATATTTTCCTCTCATATTCTTCTATTTTTTCATCTTTATTTTCTAACTTGTCTAGGTGTGCGTTGATCGGAGAGGACTCTCCATCTCCCCACATGGTACCCAGTATTAACTCCATATGGGTTAGGTCTAGAGGGTTATGGTTTAGGTTCCCAGTGACCTGGTTCTCTTTCTCTAACCCCATTGATATAGGGGACTTTATTCTTGTTTTTGTAAATTCTAACTTCCATCTCTGTAGTCATCCATAAAAATGTACAGAGACATTCTTGATAAAAATCGCCATCTACCAGGATGCTGAAGATGAACCGAGGGCAGACATTTCAGCAAGATAATGATCCCAAACACACAGCCAAGGACACTCTCAATTGGTTTCAGAGAAAGAAAATAAAGCTGCTACAATGGCCCAGCCAATCATCTTTCTTGAATCCAATTGAAAATCTATGAAAAGAACTAAAGATTAGAGTTCATGGAAGAGGCCCGCTGCTTTTATACAAAGTATAAAATAAATTTCAGTAAGAGTGTTCAATACTTTTTCCCTGTGTAATTTCACATTATAACACATAACTTAATTTATAGACATATATGGTTTGATTTCTTTGCATGTGTGGATTGCATGGGTTGTTGCTGACATTTGGTGAAAATATCATTACAATAGCCCCATTACAAATATATTTACTGAGAAAAATGTTGATGTGTTCAATACTTATTTTATCCGCTGTATGTATGCCTGTAGCCCATCACATTATGGAGGCTCGGATCAGGGATATCCATGATGCCCTCATCTGTGTGTTATAAAAATCACACAGCTGCTCAGTCAGATTAGTGAGATCCATCTGTGCTGTTGTGCTTAAAAAAAAAAAACAGTGGAGTGCCCCCCTCCAAAAAAAGAACAACCAGCTTTGGAGCCCCAGTACTGGTTGTGTGGAAGGCTCACCTCTCTCAGCTAATGAATACTCAGCACCGGGGTTTCTATAGTGAAATCACATCGCTAAGCCTTCATTCGGGTAGTACCATCCGCAGTGGATAGTACTAGTGTCTGTGGCTTGCGTACTTTGTTATTTTGTTTTCCCTAGATCGGGGATTGCCTATGCTCAACCCTATTTCCCAGCATCAGTGTGTGTTTCAGCCCCATTTCCCAGCCCCAATGTGACTCGGGATGTAGTCAAGAAACCGGCGTTCGAAATGCCGAACCGCCGACTACCCAACAGTGAAAGCCCAGCATGGGAATAATGGTAAACATCTAAATTCTGATGCCTATAATTAGCCCCACGCCAAAATCCAGACGCTCAACTTACCAAACGTAGGTAAGCTGGGCATCGGGAGCTGTTAGCTGTGTGGGGAGGGTTAGGTTTAGGGACTCCCGGGGGGACTTAAGGTTAGGAAGCACTCTGGGAGGGTTAAGGTTAGGTTAAGAGAAGGGGTGGTTAGCATTAGGCACTTGTGACCAGACGCCTTTTGTCTAGGCCGGCCCTGGTCATGGGTTAGCGCTTTCGGAATTCCAATCTCCACTGACTCCGCCCACTGCGCCATGGGCGTGTAACGATGCTGCCACCACCAAACTACCATCGGCGTTTGGAACCACTTTTTACGTTACCCTTAGGCTCCTACCTTGGCACCTGGAACCGCTTCTGCTGCATATGCATTTGACTAGCTACGGCCACACCCCCTGATTGGTGTTGGCTGATTCCTCCTGATCCCTCGCAATGGACCTGGTCTGCACGGTAGCTTGGCAGAGGGCTTGAACTTGGAGACACGGAGGTCTTACCCAGAACAGCCGGAGAATGGAATAACGTTTGGCGCAATTCTGATGGTCACAGGATTGAAATGCAATTGAAGTCAGGCAAGATGTTTATTGCCCAAAGTCTTGAAGAAGACTCATCCTTCCGGATGAAGGGGTACATCGCATACAAGAAATCTTATCAAGCAGTTCTTCTCAAAGAAGTTACAGGGTTGTACACATACAGGGCTCACAGGCCCTATTTTTATATCATTTTTACACACAATATCACAGGGGGGTAAATCCGGGATGGGTTCGACTCAACCAATCATGCTGTCTCACATAATATAATTTAACAACATATTACATTTCAAAGGAAATAGTAAATGACATTCATTCTTCCCAATGGAAGTATCATTCAGTTTGGCATTCCCAACCTTAAAACCTTCAGTGACATCCAAAAGGTTCTGAAAAACAAACAAATTGTCTTTTCAAAGGAAGTGCTGTGACTGAAGGGTTTGGCCATATGCCACTATTCACACCTTCAAACAGAACCCTTCCAGCCAGAGTTCACTGACCACAACAGGTCTTCCTATTCATCAGACCTGCTAGGAAATCACAATCAGCATCTAGTTTCTGCAGTCACAAGCTTGTCATGTGTTATACAGGCATATTCAAGAAGTGCATTTTCTATTAAATATACTCTGCTTCATGCACTAATGCATTGCAGATCAGCTGCAGTGCATTACAGCAATACATATATACTTTAATACAGTTTATTATAAACCATGTGCAGTGTGCTTTTACACTGTCCTGTGTCCTGGGACTTTTAACTGTTTCAGCGCTGGTTGCAGTGGGAGCTGGCTCTACCAGCGTGCAGCCACACTCTACCCACACTCCCAGTGCAGTAGGTCCTGGCCGCGACATATAAAACATTAAAAACACACTTATTAACACTCAGCATGTAGCGCAGAGTATACATTTACAATGGTGACTTTTTGTACTTTTAAAAATGGCGCTGCAGCACGGGGGTTAACCCCTTCAGTTCTGTGGCCACCATTAGACATGTGGGGCCGGCATCCGGCCACAGCACCCCTGGGGGGAGGTTAGGGTTAGGCTCCCCCAGGTGTGGGGAGGAGGGTGTGAGGTTAAGGCACCCCTGGGGAAAGGTTAGGCTTAGGCACTAGGGGGGAGGTTAGAGTTAGGCAACACTAAGAGAGGGATAGGGTTAATACTTACCCTGTCAGGGTCTCCATCTTCCGGCCTTCTGCAATTGGTTTTTCATCCCCCAGGCTTAGGTCTGGCAGTATAACATGTGACTTTCATCTCCATTTCCCAGCCCCAATGTAACTCTCAACCCCATTCCCCAGCCTCAATGTGACTTTCAGCCCCATTCCCCAGCCACAATGTAACTCTCAACCCCATTCCCCAGCCTGTTTCTCAGCCCTATTCGGTCTCTCAGGCCCATTATCAGCCCAAATGTGTCTCAGCCCAGTCCCCAGCCTATCTCACAGCCGCATTCCCCAGCCAGAATGTGTCTCTCAACCCATTCCCAAGTGTGTCTCTAAGCCCCATTCCCCAGCCCAAATGTGTGTCTCAGCCCAATTCCCTATCCCAAATATGTGTCTCAGCCCACTTATCCGAGCCCCAATGTGAGACAGCCCTGTTCCCCAGCCTCAGTTTGTCTCAGCTCCATTCCCCAATGTGACAGCCCCATACCACAGCAACAATGTGACTCCCTGCCACAGTCCCAAGCCCCAATGTGACTCTTAGACCAGTCCCCAGCCTTTCTCTCAGCCCCATTCCCCAGCCCAAATGTGTCTCTCAGCAGGCCTGTCTCACAGCCGCATTCCCCAGCCAGAATGTGACTCAGGCCCTGATTCAGAGCCGGACACTGACAGAGCGCTCGCTCTGAATCAGGGCCATCCCTCTGAATTTAAGAGCGGCCACCTGGCCACTCGCATAGCTGTGGACCCACAGCTATAGTGAGCGGCCAAAATGATGGTCGCGATGGTCAAGACCATCGCGACCATCGGGCTTGCGATGAGACCCTTGCGGTAGGGTCTCGTTTCCGCAAGCCCTGGAGTGCTTTTGGCTCTATCAGCCAAAAGCACTCCCACTGACATCACTTGTGATGTCAGTGGGGCCGGCCCCAGATGGTAGGTGTTCCCATGGGAACGCCTCCATCTGGGCAGCCACGCCCTCGGCACGCCCACCAAAGGGGGCGTGCTGTCACTCACCATCAACAGCACACCCCCTTTTGGTGCGAGACCCATAATGACAGCCTGGCTGTCATTATTTGGGTCTCGCGCATGCGCACGACTGAGCTGCCTCCGTCAAGCGCAGTTGGCCAACATCGACCTGCTTGCGAGCGCTCAGCTCTCACGAGCGGGTCTGAATTAGGCCCTCAGTCCCCAGCTTTTCTCTCAGCCCAATTCCCCCAGCCCAAAAGTGTTTCTCAGCCCATTTCCCCCAGCCCCAGTGTGTCAGCCCCATTCTCCAGCCCCATTGTGACTCTTAGACCCAGTCCCCAACCCCAATGTGACTCTCAGCCCCATTCCCACCCCAAATGTGACTCTTATCCTAGTCCCCAGCCTGTCTCTAAGCCCCATTCCCCAGCCAAAATGTCTCAGCCCAGTCCTCAGTCTGTCTATCAGTCCCATTCCCCAGCCACAATGAGACTTTTAACACCAGTCCCCAACGTGTCTGCCGCATTCCCCAGCCATAATGTGACTCTCATTCCCAGCATCAGTGTGTGTTTCAGCCCCATTTCCCAGCCCCAATGTGACTCGGGATGTAGTCAAGAAACCGGCGTTCGAAATGCCGAACCGCCGACTACCCAACAGTGAAAGCCCAGCATGGGAATAATGGTAAACATCTAAATTCTGATGCCTATAATTAGCCCCACGCCAAAATCCAGACGCTCAGCTTACCAAACGTAGGTAAGCTGGGCATCGGGAGCTGTTAGCTGTGTGGGGAGGGTTAGGTTTAGGGACTCCCGGGGGGACTTAAGGTTAGGAAGCACTCTGGGAGGGTTAAGGTTAGGTTAAGGGAAGGGGTGGTTAGCATTAGGCACTTGTGACCGGACGCCTTTTGTCTAGGCCGGCCCTGGTCATGGGTTAGCGCTTTCGGAATTCCAATCTCCACTGACTCCGCCCACTGCGCCGTGGGCGTGTAACGATGCTGCCACCACCAAACTACCATCGCCATTTGGAACCACTTTTTACGTTACCCTTAGGCTCCTACCTTGGCACCTGGAACCGCTTCTGCTGCATATGCATTTGACTAGCTACGGCCACACCCCCTGATTGGTGTTGGCTGATTCCTCCTGATCCCTCGCAATGGACCTGGTCTGCACGGTAGCTTGGCAGAGGGCTTGAACTTGGAGACACGGAGGTCTTACCCAGAACAGCCGGAGAATGGAATAACGTTTGGCGCAATTCTGATGGTCACAGGATTGAAATGCAATTGAAGTCAGGCAAGATGTTTATTGCCCAAAGTCTTGAAGAAGACTCGTCCTTCCGGATGAAGGGGTACATCGCATACAAGAAATCTTATCAAGCAGTTCTTCTCAAAGAAGTTACAGGGTTGTACACATACAGGGCTCACAGGCCCTATTTTTATATCATTTTTACACATAATATCACAGGGGGGTAAATCCGGGATGGGTTCGACTCAACCAATCATGCTGTCTCACATAATATAATTTAACAACATATTACATTTCAAAGGAAATAGTAAATGACATTCATTCTTCCCAATGGAAGTATCATTCAGTTTGGCATTCCCAACCTTAAAACCTTCAGTGACATCCAAAAGGTTCTGAAAAACAAACAAACTGTCTTTTCAAAGGAAGTGCTGTGACTGAAGGGTTTGGCCATATGCCACTATTCACACCTTCAAACAGAACCCTTCCAGCCAGAGTTCACTGACCACAACAGGTCTTCCTATTCATCAGACCTGCTAGAAAATCACAATCAGCATCTAGTTTCTGCAGTCACAAGCTTGTCATGTGTTATACAGGCATATTCAAGAAGTGCATTTTCTATTAAATATACTCTGCTTCATGCACTAATGCATTGCAGATCAGCTGCAGTGCATTACAGCAATACATATATACTTTAATACAGTTTATTATAAACCATGTGCAGTGTGCTTTTACACTGTCCTGTGTCCTGGGACTTTTAACTGTTTCAGCGCTGGCTGCAGTGGGAGCTGGCTCTACCAGCGTGCAGCCACACTCTACCCACACTCCTAGTGCAGTGGGTCCTGGCCGCGACATATAAAACATTAAAAACACACTTATTAACACTCAGCATGTAGCGCAGAGTATACATTTACAATGGCGCCTTTTCGTCCTTTTAAAAATGGCGCTGCAGCACGGGGGTTAACCCCTTCAGTTCTGTGGCCACCATTAGACATGTGGGGCCGGCATCCGGCCACAGCACCCCTGGGGGGAGGTTAGGGTTAGGCTCCCCCCAGGTGTGGGGAGGGGGGTGTGAGGTTAAGGCACCCCTGGGGAAAGGTTAGGCTTAGGCACTAGGGGGGAGGTTAGAGTTAGGCAACACTAAGAGAGGGATAGGGTTAATACTTACCCTGTCAGGATCTCCATCTTCCGGCCTTCTGCAATTGGTTTTTCATCTTCCAGGCTTAGGTCTGGCAGTATAACATGTGACTTTCATCTCCATTTCCCAGCCCCAATGTAACTCTCAACCCCATTCCCCAGCCTCAATGTGACTTTCAGCTCCATTCCCCAGCCACAATGTAACTCTCAACCCCATTCCCCAGCCTGTTCCTCAGCCCTATTCGGTCTCTCAGGCCCATTATCAGCCCAAATGTGTCTCAGCCCAGTCCCCAGCCTATCTCACAGCCGCATTCCCCAGCCAGAATGTGTCTCTCAACCCATTCCCAAGTGTGTCTCTAAGCCCCATTCCCCAGCCCAAATGTGTGTCTCAGCCCAATTCCCTATCCCAAATATGTGTCTCAGCCCATTTACCCGAGCCCCAATGTGAGACAGCCCTGTTCCCCAGCCTCAGTTTGTCTCAGCTCCATTCCCCAATGTGACTCAGCCCCATACCACAGCAACAATGTGACTCCCTGCCACAGTCCCAAGCCCCAATGTGACTCTTAGACCAGTCCCCAGCCTTTCTCTCAGCCCCATTCCCCAGCCCAAATGTGTCTCTCAGCGGGCCTGTCTCACAGCCGCATTCCCCAGCCAGAATGTGACTCAGGCCCTGATTCAGAGCCGGACACTGACAGAGCACTCGCTCTGAATCAGGGCCATCCCTCTGAATTTAAGAGCGGCCACCTGGCCACTCGCATAGCTGTGGACCCACAGCTATAGTGAGTGGCCAAAATGATGGTCGCGATGGTCAAGACCATCGCGTCTATCGGGCTTGCGACGAGACCCTTGCGGTAGGGTCTCGTTTCTGCAAGCCCTGGAGTGCTTTTGGCTCTATCAGCCAAAAGCACTCCCACTGACATCACTTGTGATGTCAGTGGGGCCGGCCCCAGATGGTAGGTGTTCCCATGGGAATGCCTCCATCTGGGCAGCCACGCCCTCGGCATGCCCACCAAAGGGGGCGTGCTGTCACTCACCATCGACAGCACGCCCCCTTTTGGTGCGAGACCCATAATGACAGCTTGGCCGTCATTATTTGGGTCTCGCGCATGCGCACGACTGAGCTGCCTCCGTCATGCGCACTTGGCCAACATCGACCTGCTTGCGAGCGCTCAGCTCTCGCGAGCGGGTCTGAATTAGGCCCTCAGTCCCCAGCTTTTCTCTCAGCCCAATTCCCCCAGCCCAAAAGTGTTTCTCAGCCCATTTCCCCCAGCCCCAGTGTGTCAGCCCCATTCTCCAGCCCCATTGTGACTCTTAGACCCAGTCCCCAACCCCAATGTGACTCTCAGCCCCATTCCCACCCCAAATGTGACTCTTATCCTAGTACCCAGCCTGTCTCTAAGCCCCATTCCCCAGCCAAAATGTCTCAGCCCAGTCCCCAGTCTGTCTATCAGTCCCATTCCCCAGCCACAATGTGACTTTTAACACCAGTCCCCAACGTGTCTGCCGCATTCCCCAGCCACAATGTGACTCTCATTCCCATTCCCCAGCCCCAATGTGACTCTCAGCCACAGTCCCCAGCGTATTTCTCAGCCCCATTCCCCAGCCACAATGTTGCTCTCAGCCCCAGTCCTCAGCCACAGTGTGTTTCTTTCTTTTTTTTATTATTCTTTCTTTAGAAAGCTCACCGAAAAGAACATAGAAAAACACAAATGTAATTAACAGTACAAAGTGAGCCATTTTTTTCTCGTGATAAGCATATGAGGGTGGGGGGGGGTCAGTAAAGGGGGTGGAAGGGTGTTGGGGGGTGGGAATAGGACTACCAAAGGAAGCAGGAGATCATAGAGAGTACCAAATGCTAGACAAGAAGCATTATAAGGAAGAAAAACATGTCATTTGGGGAACAGGAGAGAAGATTATGCAGTTAGTTAATTAGGGTGGTTTGTCAAACGAGTCAGATTGGGAGGAGCAGACTCCGCGCATGAATCACAGATGGGCAGGGAGCAGAGGTGGCGAAGTGCTATCATATGAGAGCCATGGGGCCCAAACCTGAGAAAACATATGGCCTCTATCATGAAGATAGTAGGTAACGTTTTCCATTTCTGCTATATGTCAGATTTGCGATTTTAGGGCAGAGAGGGTTGGTGGAAGAGGGTTTTTCCAGTTACGAGCAATCAAACTTCTAGCAGCAACTAGAATGTGGGACAACAATTTAACAGAGCTGTGGCCGGAGGCCGGCCCCACGTGTGTAATGGCGGCTGCGGCACTGAAGGGGTTAACCCCCATGCTGCGGCACCATTTTTAAAAGTTTTTTTAATTATTCTTTCTTTAGAAAGCTCACCGAAAGAACATAGAAAAACACAAATGTAATTAACAGTACAAAGTGAGCCATTTTTTTCTCGTGATAAGCATATGAGGGTGGGGGGGGTCAGTAAAGGGGGTGGAAGGGTGTTGGGGGGTGGGAATAGGACTACCAAAGGAAGCAGGAGATCATAGAGAGTACCAAATGCTAGACAAGAAGCATTATAAGGAAGAAAAACATGTCATTTGGGGAACAGGAGAGAAGAGTATGCAGTTAGTTAATTAGGGTGGTTTGTCAAAGGAGTCAGATTGGGAGGAGCAGACTCCGCGCATGAATCACAGATGGGCAGGGAGCAGAGGTGGCGAAGTGCTATCATATGAGAGCCATGGGGCCCAAACCTGAGAAAACATATGGCCTCTATCATGAAGATAGTAGGTAACGTTTTCCATTTCTGCTATATGTCAGATTTGTGATTTTAGGGCAGAGAGGGTTGGTGGAAGAGGGTTTTTCCAGTTACGAGCAATCAAACTTCTAGCAGCAACTAGAATGTGGGACAACAATTTAACAGAGCTGTGGCCGGAGGCCGGCCCCACGTGTGTAATGGCGGCTGCGGCACTGAAGGGGTTAACCCCCATGCTGCGGCACCATTTTTAAAAGGACAGAAGGTGCCTATTGTAAATGTGTACTCTGCACTAGATGCTGAGTGTTAATAAGCATGCTTTTAATGTTTTGTATGCAGCGGCCTGGACTTGCTGCACTGGGGGAGTGTAGGTAGAGTGTGGCTGCACGCTGGGAGTCACTGTGACCAGCGCTGAAACAGTTACAGTCCCAGTGAGGACACAGTGTATATGCACACTGCACATGGTTTATAAAAAGCTGTATTGAAATATATATGTATTGCTGTAATGCACTGCAGCTGATCTGCAATGCATTAGTGCATGAAGCAATGTATATATAGGCTATGCACTATACGGTTTAAGAGTATATTTGTGTAATGGGGATTTCCCTCCTGACATAGGAAGTGATATGTTAATTATCCTGACCTATAGTAGTGGCCAAACCATTTGTGTAACAAAGCTTTCTTTGAAGTGCATTCCAGATTAGACCTGGCTGGAAGGTGTGAAAAGAGTCAATGGCCAAATCTTCTTTTGATATAGCCCTGAGATTGTCTCTTGTATGTGTGTACTTCTGGGGAAAAAAAGTGTTTGTTTTTCCTGATTTTCTGAATTTTGCAGGAAGACAAAAGCGAATACTAATGCTGGTTATTCTGCATAGATATGTTGTCACTGTGTGATAAATGTATCAAAGGATGAATGTAATTTACCTGTTCCTGTGGGATGTTATATCAAAATGTTAGGAGACCGTTATACTGTATGCTAAATCAGTTTATGTTTAGGAAGCAACTTCTTTTAGATGGTAGATTAGAAAGGAGGAAATTGGGTGACTCCTTTGAAATGTAATATGTTATTAAATTATATTATGTGAGGAATCGTGATTGGTTGAGTGGAACCCATGGCAGATTTACCCCCCTGTGATATTGTGTGTAAGAATGATCTAAAAAGAGGGCCTGTGAGCCCTGTATGTTGTACATCTTTGAAAATCCTCTGTGGAGAAGAACTGCTGACTTGATTAGAATTATGTATGTAGTTTATTCTCCTTCATTCGGAAGGTTGAGTCTTTTTTAAGATATTGAGCAATAAACACCTTTTTGCCTTTTCATTCGATTACATCTGTACCCTGCGACCAACAGAATTGCGCCAAACGCTATTCCGTTCTCCGGCTGTTCTGGGTAAGAGCTCAGCGTCTCCAAGTTCAAGCCCTCTGCCAAGCTACCGTGCAGACCTGGTCCATTGCGAAGGATCAGGAGGAATCAGCCGACACCAATCAGGGGGTGTGGCCGCAGCTAAACAAACGCATACTCAGCAGAAGCGGTTCCAGGTGCCGAGGTAGGAGCCTGATTGTACATAAAAAACAGTTCCAATCGCCACTGAAAGGAGCTTGGTGGTGGCAGCTTCAGTGAACGCCCACAGCACAGTGGGCAGAGTCAGTGACAGGCGGTCACTGACGGTGATTGGGAGTCCAAAGCGCTAACCCGTGACCAGGGCCGGCCTAGACGAAAGGCATCAAGTCACAGGAGGGTTTGCTGAGATCTAGAAGGGGGTGACTTAAAAGGAAGCTCCATGGGTCTTTTGGAATCGGGTCTCCAAAGACAGTGTTCAGAAGAGCATGAACCGAGGTCCAGAAAGGTTCAAGAGCTGGGTAGGTCCACCAGATATGGGCTAGAGTACCTTGGAGACCACAGTTTCTCCAACAAAGGGGTGAGGCAGAAGAGAACTTACGGGAGAGCTGTACTGGGGTATAGTACCAATGGTAATACAATTTATAGGAAGTTTCTTTAAGGCGAGTAGAGATAGAGGTTTTAGCAATTGCCAGTCTCATGTGTCGAAGCTGGATTATTGGCTGAGACATCTTGGAAATGACATCACAAGATGCCATTTTGCGAATGGCCACCTAAGCGCCATTTTAGATAAATTCACATTTAAGTACATATGGCGATATTACTATTAGCACCATGCGATTGCATCTTTCACCATTCCTCATATACACATTAATACACACAATTGCGCTGTTAACTAGTCGCATATTAGCGAATGCATAAGATCCTATATGAAAATGCTGTTTATTAGCTTTATGCGCATGCATCGGGTATAAGTTAACTAGCGTCGTTATATCAAACCCCGCATACTCACACTTTACATATCCACATACAAGGTTTCATAAGCTTTAAGGTATAAGATTTAAGTTTGTTCATTTAGTATAAATGCTGTGAAATAAAGTTGTTAGAGGCTGGGTTGAGTCTATTTGAATCAGCCTGTTAAATGCTCTGTAACAGATGCATCCCCCTTGGGAACCAATGGCATCAGCAACAAATTTCTCTATTGTGTTGTCTATTTCTGGGGGGTATAAATATGTGTGCTCCAACACTGGGTCTTAGTCTTCGTACTGAATGCTGATTGACAAGGGGTTTCTTGCTGATGCCTAACATCTGGTCCGGAAGCGCTGCGTATGTATACTGTACTTGGGTCTGTATAATTCCTTTGCGCCTAATTGTGTTTTGATCAATAGCGTGTAACTGACTGTACTTTTACTTGAATAATACTTTGTGCTTTGGAACCACAGATTCTAGGTCTGAAGTCTTTATTTACTGTATAACTGCGTACGCAAATTAACGTCATCCTTAGAAGGTATAGGCAGGATATTAGAAGGTATAGGAAGGAGTGTATAGAGGTTCTAATTCAGTATCATTACATGTCATGCCAAGCCTCTTTGTCAGGTGGAGGGCCAAGATCTATCTCCCAGGAAGATTCATGGGGATTAGTAATAGGCAAAGCAGCATCAATAAGAATGCCGTATATTTGAGAGATCATCCCTTTAGACATGGGGCAATATTTACAGAGTTGTTCAAATAGGGTGTGGTCACAGAGAATTGGGGCCTGTGGTAGGGAACCTAAAAAATGTATTTGGAAATATTCAAAGGGATTTCGGGATTGGGTTGGACATTGCAGTTGTAGGTCTGGGAGGGAGAGCCAGAGCCCTTGTGAACAAAAATCAGCAGGAAATTTAAGGGATGCTGTTATTCATGATTTCGTGCGGGCTGCATGCTAACCTGGGGGGGAAATTGAGGTTGCACCATATGGGGGTAAGAGGAAATATAGGGGTGGTAAATTCAAATTTAAATGAGTATAATACCCATATGTGTAGGAGGAATTTAAGTGTTGAAGGAAGGTTAGAGGGAGGAGGACGGTGTTTCTTTTGTAGGCCCCATAGGGTAGATAGGCCTGGGGAATTAATATAGCTGGATTCAATATCAAGCCAGGAGGATATTCCGCGGGGGGAGTAGGAGAAAACCATTTGGGAAAAATGTGAAGCCAGATAGTAGAGCTTAAAATCCGTGAGACCTCTACCCCCTTTGGAGGTAGGTTTTTTTTTTTTCAAGATGGACGAAGACAGTCGAGGGGGTTTACCATACCATATAAAATGGTTGATAGATTTCTGAAAGTTTTGAAGGAGGGTAAGGGGAACCGCCACTGGGAGGGTCTTTAAAAGGTAGAGCCACTTAGGGAGAATAGTAATTTTGACTGAGATGATTCTGCCCAGCCAAGAGAATATAAGCTGTTTCCAGGAGGTCAGATCCACTTGTAGTTTCGTAAAAAGCTGGAGAAAATTTCTTGATTATAAATGCTCATAATGGGATGTCAGGAAGACCCCAAGGCATTTAATTTTCCTATGTTGCCATTTAAAACTAGGAGGATTTAAGGGCCTCAGCATCCTGGTGGGGGATATGGAGGAGCATAGCCTCAGATTTAGAAAAATTTATTTTGTATCCGGAGAGCATACCATAGCGGTCTAATAGATTGTAAAGATACTTGAGGTTGAGTAAGGGTAAGTAAAATGTCATCGCCAAAAAGGGCAATTTTTGAAGATGAGTACCCAATTTGCACTCCATGAATGCTATGGTTCAGTTGGACGAGGGAGTCCAGAGGTTCTATCACTAGGGCGAAGATCAAAGGGGACATAGGCCAGCCCTGTCTGGTGCCATTTCAGATGAGGAAATGGTTGGAATGGAAGCTGTTGATAGAAACAAAAAATCGAATATACACACTGACAGGCGCTAATATAGTGATATTTAATATTAAAAGTAGAGACCACAACATAAAATTGTAATAAAAAATTAAAATGCAATAAATGAAATAAGGATGAGGAGCAGATGATACTATGAAAACATGATATATAATTAAAAAGAAAAAAGATGGAATTGATCAGGTGAAACAATGTGAGACTAAAAATAAATGATTGGATATAAATTGATGAATTGATGTACATATACCAACATGCAATAAAATCCTATTTAATACACATATCATGAACCCTTTTAAACATAGTGCAAAAGACCTGGAATGATTAAATAAGTGGTTATCAGTACTTCAGTACTTAGCAGTGTTTCAATGGCTTTTCATATGCACAATATAAAATGCAAAATACAATATAAATCGCTACTCTTGAATAGTCCGTATAAGAAATGGTAATAATTATCACATCTCATTAAGTTCCAAGAATATGCTGTTAGTATTCCACGGTATATAGTCTTTCAGCCTGTATATTTTAGTACAATATTAATTATAAGTAGGGACTACTTGTGTCCAATACTATTCAGATAAAGATATGTTAATCCCCCTTGTAACGGGGCTTAGTAATTGTTCGTCCTGGAGCATAAGGCTGTTCTGATATTTCAGCCACTCCTAGTTATGTATAAACTGCACAGCCGTTAATAGTCTCTGTCAAATTGTATCAGAGCAAAAAGAAAATGCAACATTTATGCATGCTTTCTTAATGTAGGGTCACTCACGATCCTGTTGTAACCACATATCACACTGTGATCTTTACTTTGCTCTTATAGACACACATTGTCCTCGCACCGATCCAGGAAAAGTAGGAATTAGCTCCAATACAATCACCCGTCGGTGATGAGGAGCATATCATGTTTTCATAGTATCATCTGCTCCTCATCCTTATTTCATTTATAGTATTTTCATTTTTTATTACAATTTTATGTTGTGGTCTCTACTTTTAATATTAAATATCATTATATTAGCGCCTGTCAGTGTGTATATTCGGTTTTTTGGCTTATGTTGGGAGGGTCCAGTTTCCTCCATTTTTTGACGGCTGCTTTATATTATCCATTATTCTATTGATCCATTCCCTGTTTTGTAGTACACTCCCCACCGCTTTTCTCTGCCAGTTGGTTGGATATAGTCCAGCGCCTATTTTTCTGTGTGTTGATAGAAACAGTAGCAGAGGGAGTGGAATAAAGGGCCATGACACCAGTCAGGAAGTCTCCCGATATCCCAAATGATCGCAAGGTTTGGGACATAAAGGTCCAGGAGATCCTATCGAATGCTTTTTCAGCATCTAGAGAAAGGACCACAACGGGGGACCTCCTGGAATTTATGGTATGCATTAAATCTATGGTCCTATGGGTATTATCACGAGCTTAACGTCCCGGCACAAAGCCGACCTGATCATAATGGATCAAGGAAGGACCCGGTTAAGTCTATTGGCTAAAATTTTAGCATATATTTTAACATCTAGGTTGAGAAGGAGATAGGCCTATAACTAGCACAATTGTGCAGATCCTTACCCTCCTTAGGTATCACAACGATCTTGGCCTCTAGCATGTCTGTAGGGAAGGAGCCCCCTTGTAGAACAGCATTAGAGAGGGAGTGCAGGTGGGGAACCAGGTGTTACGTAAATTTTTTATAATGCAGCTGTGAAGCCGTCAGGTCCAGGGGCCTTGCCGGACTTCTGTTTAATGGAAGTTATGATTTCCTCCTCTGAGATTTCCTCACTCAAGCCCCAGATCACTTCATGAGATAACTGAGAAAGATTGGCAGCAGAAAGAAATTCTTGAATTGCCGTCTCAGTAGGTGGGATGGAAGTAGGGGATGAGGCAGAGTGCAGTTTATACAGGTTACTGTAGAAGCTCTGGAATTCAGAACAAATAGCTGCCGGGTCATGAATAAGGTGATGTTTGGAATTTTTAATCATGAGGATATTTCTATGGGCTCGTGTTGTATGGAGCCGAGATGCCAAAATCTTATCAGCCTTATCTCCCTTTTCATAAAAGGTTTGACACAACCATTTTAGACATTTGGCCGTGTGTTGAGAAAAAAGGAGAGTGAGAGAATGACTAACAGCGAGAAGTTCTTGTTGGAGGGAAGGGCTAGGGAACTGTTTATGTTGTGACTCCAGTTGTTGAAGGTGGATGGAGAGGGAGTTAGTACGAGTTAGAAAATCTTTTTAAGTTTTGGATGCTATACTAATTAGATGTCCCCGTAGAACAGCTTTATGGGCCAACCAGAGAGTGGAGGGAGATGTGTCTGGGAGAGCATTTAATTGGAAATAGTCCATAAGAAGGGTATTGAGATGGGTGATTGTATCACGAGAATGAAGAATAGTATCATTTAAATGCCATGTCGTTGGATGAGGACATTCAGTGATACAAGGTCAGCTGAAACAGGGGTGTGATCAGACCATATCAGAGTATGGACTTTAACATCCACAAGTCATAGGGCTAGGTCATGTCTATATGGGAATAGGAGTTGTACACAGAGGAGAAGAAGGTATAGTTCCTAGTAAGGGGCTCTTGAACCCGCCAGGAATCATACAGGAACTGGGACTTCATGAGATCAAGCAGCGCCTTGGAGTTACGGAGATCTGACCTTTGCAGTTAGTGGCCCCCAAGGTAGATCTATCTAGTGAGGGGTTCAGTACTGCATTAAAATCACCAGCTACAATAAGGGTGCCCTGCCATTTATGAGCGAGAAGGGTATCTAGTCTAGTAAAAATAAGCAGGCTGGGCTTGGTTAAGGGCATATATGTTGACAATGGCGCAGAAAGTATTGTTAAGAGTTCCCACAAGAATAAGGAAGCAACCCTCCTTATCTTCATAAAAGTCGATCATATCAAAAGTGGTGGCGGGCAAAGAGGATAGCAACACCTCGTTTTTTGTGCTTAGAGTCACAGGTGTGATAGGTGGTGAGAGTTTTAGAGCTGAGTTCTGGATGGAGATTTTGCAAAAAGTGGGTTTCTTGGAGAAAAACAAAGTCTCCTTTGTATAAATTAAGGGTGGTAAAGAGTTTGCTACGTTTTTGGGGGCTGTTGAGGCCTTTCACATTGAAGCAGAGTACCTTAAGACCCATCACAGCGTGTTTCTAAGCACCATTCCCAGCACAAATGTGTCTCAGCCCCATTCCCTCAGCCCCAGTGTGTCTCTCTGCCCAATTCCCCAGCCTGTTTCTCAGCCTCTTTCCCCAGCCCAAATATGTCTTAGCCCAATTCCCCAGCCCCAATGTGACACATTCTCCAGCTTCTGTTTGTCTCTCAGCCCCATTCCTTAGCCCCAATGTGACTTAGCCCCATTCCCTAGCCCCAATGTGACAGTCAGACCCATTCCCCAGCCCCAATGTGACTTTCATCCCTTTCCCCAGTCCCAATGTGACTCTCAGCCCCAATTCCCAGCCCCAATGTGACACTCAGCCCCATTCCCCAGCCTCAGTTTGTCTCTCAGCCCTATTCCCTAGCCCCAATGTGATGCTCAGCCCCATTCCCCAGCCTCAGTGTGAAGCTCAGCCCCAGTCCCCAGCCTCAGGTTGTCTCTCATCCCCTTCCACCAGCCCCGGTGTTTCTCAGCATCATTCCCCAAACCCCAGTGTGTCTCTCAGCCCCAATCCCCAGCCTCAGTGTGTCACTCAGCCCCAATCCCCAGCATCAGTGTGTCTCTCAGCCCCATTCCCCAGTCTGTTTGTGTCTCAGCGCAAATAACCAGCCCAAATATGTCTCTCAGCCCAAATCCCCAGCCTCAGTGTGATGCTCAGCCCCATTCCCAGCCCCAATATGACTCTCAGCCCCATTCCCCAGCCTCTCCCTCAAACCCATTCCTCAGCCCCAATGTGACTCTTAGCCCCAGTCTTCAGACATATGTGACTCTCAGCCACAGTCCCCAGCCACAATGTGACTCTCAGCCCTAGTCCCCAGTCTTCAGTGTGTCTCTCAGCCCCATTCCATAGCAACAATGTGACTCCCTGCCACAGTCCCAAGCCCCAATGTGAGTATCAGCCCAGTCCCCAGCCTGTTTCTTAGCCACATTCCCCAGCCTTAGTGTGTGTCTGTCGAAGCTGAGTAATTGGCTGAGACAAGTTCAGTTTAAAATTGAATCGCAGCGACGCCATCTTGCGACTGGCCGCAAGATGCCATCTTGGAAATGAGATCGCAAGATGCCATTTTGCGAATGGCCGCTTAAGCACCATTTTAGATAAACTCACATTTTAGTACATGTGGCGATAATACTAATAGCACCATGCGATTGCATCTTCCATCATTTCTCATATACACAATAATACGCATAATAGTGCTGTTAACTAGTCGCATATTAGTGAATGCATAAGAAAAACACTGTTTAGTAGCTAAATGCGCACGCATCTGTCCCCAGTTAACTAGCGTCTTCATATCAAACCCCGTGCACTCACATATTACATATTCACTTACAAGGTTTCATTAGCTTTAAGGTATAAGACTTAAGTTGGTTCAGTTAATATAAATGCTGTGAAAAAAGGATATTTGATAACTAAGGTTTTATACATGCTAAGAAAGCCGTGTTTGGTTTTGTACTGATGCGTACTCTTTCCACAGTATTCCGGTGATATCGGTGGGGAGATCGCATCATGCATTCTCAAGTTATGGACCGCAGAGACTTCAAGCAACAAAATGTATTAACTGTTATGATGTTACAGGGGACAGAAGGGCAGAGACCCCCAGTTGTTAGAGGCTGGGTGAGTCTATTTGAACCAGCCTGTTAAATGCTCCGTAACAGATGGATCCCCCGTGGGAACCAATAGCATCAGCAACAAACGTCTCTATTGTTTTGTCTATTCCTGGGGGGTATAAATATGTGTGCTCCAACACTGGGTTTTTAGTCTTCGTGCCGAATGCTGATAGATGAGGGGTTTCTTGCTGATGCCTAACACCTGGTACCGGAAGCGCTGCGTATGTATACTGTACTTGGGTCTGTATAATTCCTTTGCGCCTAAATTGTGTCTGGATCAATTGCGTGTAACTGACTGTACTTTTACTTGAATAATACTTGTGCGTTGGAACCACAGATTCCAAGTCTTAAGTCTTTATTTACTGTATGACTGCGTACGCAAATTAGCGTCATCCTTAGAAGGTATAGGCAGGACATTAGTAGGTATAGGAAGGAATTAGAAGGTATAGGAAGGTGTGTATAGAGGTTCTGATCCAGTATCGTTAGTTGGGGGCTCGTAGTGAAGTCACTTACCTGCTCACATGGTACATACGGCTATCGATATTTCAGCAAAGGGTGGAGTGGCCACATGCAGGGTTTGCCTGCAACCGCTTTGTGCTGAAAGATCGTTGTCCGTCTCCATGTGAATCAAGGAAGCTGACTAGAATCCAGGGACAAGAGAGGAGAAAGTTTGTTTTCCTCTGTTGATAGAACCTTACGTTTAAAAGGGTAACGCAGTACTGAGTACGCGGCTAAGTCGCAGGTTTGCGCACAGCAAAGACGCACTTTTGTGTACGCAGCTAAAGGTTGTCATACGGTTGTGTGGTAGTCGCATTATTGCGTATGCGACTGGTCGCAAAATAGCGTATACGTACTTCCGGTTGTGCTGCCACGTGTTTGAACAAAGCCGTTGAGGTTTACATTTTTCAATTATTATCAGTATCTGGGTTAACGTGTATTTTTCTGCGCAGGAAAAAAGTGTGTAACAGTGAGTGTTTTGTTGGTAGGGGTAACTTGTTCCCTACAGTTAAAGGTACCGTATGACCTTTAAGGGCTAAGTGCTAGTCGCTCGGTAAGCAGCTTTACCGTTCTATACACAGTAGCAGGTGTACACATTGTCTTTGTTGTAGAGAGGTGCGTGGAAGTGGCCGACGTATAAACTTCCATAGGTGTGGAATTTGCCTTACTAAATCTTATCCAGGTGTGGAAGTTGCCTTTTTCAAATCTTATCCAGGTGGGTAGGCACCGCCGACTTAAATCGTCCACAGGTAAGTGAAAGTATCTTGATTGTCTTTCACCAGTTTAAATCTTCATTGAAAAGCGTAGGATTTTGTCTCAGAATGGGAGCCGTGCAAACAGTAGAGATGTTAGACAATGATGTGCTACTAATGGAGGCGCCGATCGGATCGGCTCATCGTATTATGCATACTAAGTACGGTACTTATGCAATAAGGTATTGTGATGTATGGTTTAAAACGACGATGAAGAGTGTTAGACCGTTTCTCAGAATTGGTAGTTTTGATAAAAATGTGTTAGACAATGTCCGGGATCACATCAGACTGATGCGCTCCCGAGAGAAAAAGGTTAAATATTTTGAATGTTTAAAACTGTGGAAGCATGAAGGGGATGCGTGGCTTAAAAATGTGCAAACGACGCAAACTAGCGTCTCGAGCACATTGCCAGAAAATACATCCGCGATGCTAAATTGCAATAGGGGCGAGCCGCATAATGGCGCGCACGTGCGGCAAGGTAGCGTCGTGGAGAGTATTGCCAGCAGTTCACGCTCACCTCCCCACCTTATGTGGATGGAGGTGCAAGTACAGTTACCAAAAATACCCTTAAAAATGTAACAAGCAACTTGTACCCTCTCTTAAGCAACTATAAAGAAAATGTTCATGATGTGGATGATGAGCCTATTGTAATGTCTGCCATTTCCCATGCTGTGCAGATGATAGATGCTGCATCACCACAATTACGAGTGGTGCCGCCATCTCCATCGGTAACAGCAAGGGAAGTATTAATGCCCTTTGCACCCGTAGAGGAAGTTGTTCACACCATACGTAGCAGCAGACTAAACCCCCAGCCAGGTAACCAGGTCAAAGGTAGCAGCGCTACCGATCTGCATCCCATTCGGACAATAACCGTTCCAAATGGAAATGCAGATGCGAACGGTATAGTACCAACGAGGGAAGTAGTAATGCATTGTCCTTGGACAAGAGCAGAACTAAATTCCATCATAAATGATTTCCCCGATCCCAAAAAGGAACTAGCCAAATGTCAAAGATTTTTGAGAAATTTGGGTAGTTCACATGAGCCCACTAATAAAGATTGGCGAGTAGTGTTAAGGACCTGTCTACCACACAATACCGACATGACAAAATTTATCACGGATTGTGTATTGGATGGTGACGTTCCCTTAACAGACCAAGTAAACCAAGGTAACATTTCCCGCATCGTAACTCAATTGGGTATATATTTTCCGGTGGTAGTTAACTGGAACAAAATTTTCACCATTGAGCAAAAGGAAAGTGAAACTGCAGAAGATTATTGCGACCGGGCTCTGCAGGCTATCACCCAGTACACTGGGATAGAGGATATTAAAGTTAGCACTCACCACAGGGGAATGATAGTCACGGTACTCGTGGACGATCTGAAAGAGAGTTTAAAAACTCGGGTTCAGACCTCACAGCCTGGTTGGCGGGGACTCACAATAGATGCCCTCATAGAAACCGCCATCGAACATGATAAAAACATCTCCAAGAAGAGAGAAGCCCAGAGCGAAAAACTAATGGCTGTCAGTATACAAGCTCTGGAGGGAATAACGGTAACATCACAGCCAACAGACACACTTGCACTTGCACACACACTCACATCTGAACAAGTATGTGCTTTCACTAACCCCACGCAACAACAAACACAACTCTATCCCACTAACCCGATGCAACCACAGGTCCCATACTACCCACCAACTTCTTATCCCCCACAATACCCTTACCCTCCCTATCCTTACCCATATCCACCACCTTTACCCTCTGCGCAAACCTCACAACAGCACGTCTTCACCCGATACACGAACATGTTTTAACTGTAAACAACCAGGACACTTAAGTAGAAACTGTACAGTAAAAAGAATAGGAACCCCAAATCAGGGAAGACCTGGATATCCCCATAAGGGATACTCACAGAGGCCAGCAAATGTCCAGCAGGCACCAGCTCCAATTGTAGCCGTAAATGCTTTATTGGAGAATGGTAGCCAACGCTAGGGGTCAGGTCATACCTGTAGTCTACAGATAGTCAGGTTAACGGGAAGTACTAGGGAAGAACCGGTCATGATGGTTGATGTAGCTGGTACTGAATATCCTTTTCTTGTAGACACAGGGGCGACCAGGTCAGTGATAAAATCTCCCGTTAATTTACAGGTGACCAACGAGACAGTACCAACCATGGGTGTAACAGGTAAAGTGGAACATTATCCTTTAACAAAGTCCACAGAGGTTACTATTGGGCCGTTGCATACTAGGCATTCTTTTCTCCTGGCTGCTGCAGCTCCTACTAACCTACTGGGCAGAGACTTGTTGTGTAAGATGGGATGTGTTATATATTGCACCCCTGATGGTGTATTTTTAGATATCCCAGAGAGAGTGGCACACGAGATGCGGGATATATTGAACACTCCCCAAAGGATAATGTATCACTCTACAAGTTTAAATGAAAATCCATCTCAGATAGATGAAATGTTGTCCCTAATTCCAGATTCCCTTTGGACTAAAGATGGACAGGACACTGGATTAATGGCAAATGTAAGCCCCGTAATGGTAAATTTAAAAAGCGGTAGGCAAGCTCCAAAAATTCCCCAGTACCCACTAAAACAGGAGGTAGAATTAGGGGTTTTTCCAATAATTGAGCGATTATTGCAACAGGGAATTTTAGTTCGCACAGCTAGTGTAGCCAACAGTCCCATCTTTCCAGTGAAGAAGAGTGGTGGGAGAGGTTATAGGCTGGTACAAGACCTTAGAGGTGTTAATAAGGTAGTAGAGAGCCAATTCCCTGTAGTGCCAAATCTAGCTGTCATTCTGATGCAGAGCCCACCAAATGCAACCCATTTCACTGTCATTGACCTCTGTTCTGCTTTCTTCTCTGTGCCTCTCCATCCTGACTGTCAGTATCTATTCGCATTTACATACAGAGGTTTACAATATACATGGACACGGTTACCCCAAGGTTTCATAGACAGCCCCAGTATCTTCTCCCAGGCATTGCACGACTGTTTGCAATCTTTTCAGACTGCCAATGGATCTGTTCTAATTCAATATGTGGATGATTTATTGCTATGTTCTGACTCATTTATGTCATGTTTGAATGATACTAAACTTTTGTTACTTCATCTCTCGCAAACAGGACACAAGGCTATGGCTAGGGACAAACTACAGCCATGCCAATCCAGGGTAAAATATTTGGAACACTGCCTAACCCAGGGGTTATGACATCTTACAACAGATAGAATCCAGGCCATACAAAACCTGACACTGCCGCTGAATCAACAGCAAATTCGTACCTTCTTGGGAATGTGTGGATACTGTAGAATGTGGATCCCAGGTTTTTCTATTTTGGCCTTACCTTTACAGGAATTAGTCTCTTCCTCAAAGCCCGATCGTGTCGTACACACAGAGGAATCAGAGCAGTCTTTCCTTAATATTAAGGATAGTCTGACAAGAGCTCCTGCATTGGGAATACCTGATTATGAAAAACCTTTTGATTTGTATTGTACGGAAGCCGATGGTTGTGCTGCAGGTGTCCTTACACAAAAACATGGTAATGCCAGTAGGCCCGTAGCATACTAAATTTCCCATTTGGACACTGTGGCAAGATCACTCCCCACCTGTTTGAGAAGTGTAGCAGCTACCGCTCTATTGGTGAGTAAAATTGAGGACGTAGTATTGGGTCATGATATGATTGTCTGCACTCCCCATGCTGTATCTGCTCTGTTGAACTCAGCTCAAACCAGACATGTCTCTTCGGCTAGATTCACCAAATAGGAACTAGCTCTAATCGCTCCTGCAAATATTACTGTTAAACGTTGCTGTACGCTGAATCCAGCAACATACCTACCATATGTACAACATGATGTACAAAGGGTGGAAGGAGAGGAGTTGCTGGCGGGAGGTGAGTTCAGCAGACATAATGATACGCACGATTGTATGACATATCTGAACCAGACCTTTACTGCTAGACCTGACATACATGACACACCTTTAGAGAATGTGGATGTAACTTTTTATATGGATGGGAGTTGTCATAGACAAACAGACACAGGTGAATTATGTACAGGTAATGCTGTTGTAAATGACACAGATATCATAGAAGCTAAACCTCTTGGTCCTCCTCACTCAGCCCAAGTGGCAGAATTAGTAGCACTAACTAGAGCATGTGAACTGGCAGCAGGCAAATCTGCTAACATTTACACTGACTCGAGGTACGCGTTCGGGGTGGTGCACGATTTTGGGGCTCTATGGCGTCTGAGAAATTTTATGACAGCAGCAGGCACACCAGTTGCACTTTCCCGACACATAAAACATCTTTTAGAAGCAATCCAACTGCCCAAAGTGGTGGCAGTAATTAAATGCAAAGCCCATACATGTGAGGATGACCCGGTGTCACTGGGCAACAACAGAGCTGATGAAGCTGCAAAATGGGCAGCAGGGTTAAAAATGTTTTCTCCAACTGAAACAATTATGTCATTCCAAACAATTGATATGCTGAAATTAATTGAGATGCAAAATTTGTGTTCAACTCAGGAAAAATCCATCTAGAAGTCCAAGGGATGTGGGCAAGAGTCCTCCGGGCTCTGGAGGGACGGACATGGTAAGCCAGTAGCCCCCAAGGCATATTACCCCAGCCTGGTTGAGGCAGCACACGGTCTGACTCATCTGGGCAAACAAGGTATGTGCAAGTTGGTGAGGGCATACTGGTGCGCACCAGGTTTTTCTTCACAAGCAGAAAAGATAGCAATGTTCTGTCTGACCTGCTTGAGAAAGAACATAGGGAAAGCGATCCCTACCGAACCGTCCAACATTCCACCGACTGATGGACCTTTCCAGGTGATACAAATTGATTTCATCCAATTACCACCCTGCAGGAACCTTAAGTATGTATTTGTGTGCACAGACGTATTTTCTAACTGGGTTGAGGCCTACCCAGCAGCCACTAATACTGCTGCGTTTACTGCCAAGAAAATAGTTCAGGAATTTGTATGCAGGTACGGTATCCCTAAAATCATCGAGAGTGATAGGGGTACCCATTTCACGGTTGATGCTTTTCAAAATATGTGTAAGCTGATGGGTGTTAATAGCCGACTTCATACCCCCTACCGACCGCAAGCCAGTGCCAAGGTAGAGAGGATGAATGGGACTATTAAAAATAAGTTAAGTAAAATTATGGCAGAGATGGGACTAGGATGGCCAGAAGCGTTACCTTTGGTCCTACATAGCATAAGGACCACTCCTAGACCTCCTCTGAATCTGTCCCCATTTGAAATATTGTTTGGTAGACAAGCTCATTTGATTATAAGTCCACAGGAAGACCTGAAGGTTAACAACGAGGTAACTGTAAAGTATCTTATATCAATGAGTAAGCAGTTAAAGCAACAGCAGCAGAAACTGAAATTGTTGTCTAATGATATGCCTGAAACTAACTGTCATGATGTTGAACCAGGAGAATATGTAATGATAAGAAATTTCTTGCATTCAGGTTGTTTGACTGATCGGTGGGAAGGCCCGTACCAGGTGCTGCTGACGAGTACTACATCTTTGAAGGTGGCCGAGAGAGATACCTGGGTCCATTCCACTCACTGCAAAAAGGTCAATCAACCAGTGGAGAAACAAGTCGGAGACAAGGCTGATAGTGTGGACCTGTCGCTCGCGAGCTTGTTCCGGGAGGATTGAAAAGGTTGTAGTGAGATACCTGAACTAAAAGAAATCTGCAGGTCTTGTTGTGACAATGGACGGGCCTGCTGTGTTCATTTTCATATTCTCTTTTAGAGTGTTCACCATCCTGGTCAGTCCGGGAATATCCAGTTTCTGTGATGGGGGACCGATTGAGGAAATGGGAGCTGATGGCAGTGCTGATAGAGTGGAGTCAGGAGGAGTGCAATGCCAATCAGGGGAGTGTCTGACCAACCTCAGTACTGTTATTGTTAAGAGAGCTATCATTCCGGATACTCGGGGAAGGTGTGGAGGTTTATTGTCTGAAGATTCCTGTATTTGTGAGCTTTGTGGGTCCCTAGTTGATGAGAACTGTATCCAACGGTGCCAACCTAAATATAGCCCGTACAGGGGTGGGTATCCTTTAGAGGATTATCATAGTATGGTAGGCAAAGTGTTAAATCAAACTGATTGCTGGGTGTGTTCACATGTGCCACAGGGACAGCATAATGTAGGGTTGGTGCCATTTCCGCTGAATATCACGGAAATTTAGAATTACAAAAGGGGAAAACATTGGATGGAAAATTCCTCTCATCCAAACCACCTCATTTCAAACTCTATCAATTCCAAGTAGATAGATCACTTTTGTGTTTGAACATAACCAACCCCAATAAACCCGGGAGTTGGGAAGTGACGGGGAATAATCAGACGATGACCTTCTCACAAAGAGCGGATAATGAGTCCATAAACCATTATCTGTTACGCTCAATTAAGTCTGGTGGGAAACATTTTAGGTATCGGTATACATTGAGTTCCACCAAGGAAATTATTGGTAAGGTGCCAAATGGTTATTGTGCTAAGATAATACAACCAGAAACTTGCATGTACCAAATGGAAGACCCAGAAATAGGATTGTTTGCAAGGGAAATGTGCTTAATGATAATGATGCATACCATTCCTTATGTTCTCCCTGATAATGTATATTTCATATGTGGAAGAAAAGCGTATAAATGGCTCTCCCTGAGTTCCGAAGGTTTGTGTTAGCCCTGAAGAGTAGTACCAGAAGTTATGACCCTCACACATGTTGAAATGCTGGGTATACATAAAAACACACCGTCACCATACCTTCACACACAATATGAACATAGAGACAAAAGAAATATGATACCTGGTGACGCGCATAAAGCCACTCAGTTAATCAGTGAGACAACTGGCTTTCAAGTCGTATTGGATCCCACCAGGATCGCTCGGAGTACATTCAATTTTAGATATATCCAGGAACTTGCTAAATTGATAGATAATATCACCGAGATGTACGATGACACATTCAGGTATACAGGTAAAGAATTGCAAGCGTACAACATAGGCTAGTGTTGAATTATTTAACTGCTGTTACTGGAGGGTATTGCGTAACGTTGGCCACCCAATTTGGAGTAAAATGTTGCACCTATGTCACCAATGATACCAGCGACCCCAAGGAGGTGATAGACCGAAAGATGGATGAAATTCTGCAGCTAATATGGGAGTTTCGTAAGAACCATAACACTTCAGTGGCTGAAGTAGGGGAAAAGATAGAAGGATGGGTGTCATGGCTGAACCCAGTAAAATGGTTCTCAGGTCTAGGGGAATGGGCCCAGGAAGTGATCGCCAGCATAGGCAAATTCTTGATCCTTATACTAATTGTCATCATAATAATTGGCATATGCGTCCGGTGTGTTCCTATTGTGTTGAAGTTAGGAAAATGTAAAATTAGAGTAAAACATGAGAACGAAACTATGATGGTGGTCAGTAATGACAATATGTATACCGAGGTAAATGTAGAACTGCATTACAACCCTGAACTAGGAAATACTATCATTTGACGAATTATAATTAGACGTGCATAGAATGTATTATTGAAATGTTATTTTTAGAACACCCCAGATAATGTAAAGTTTCAATTCCCCTTCAAGACTGCTTTTATAAGACTGGTGCATTCCCACACCTTTCACATGATCTTCCAAGATCCGCGGTGTGCGTATAATAGTAGTTTTATGTCCCCACTCAGAGACGCATTTTTGATGGATTAAGAACCACCTTGTGCCATCCCACGATAACACTAAATAATATGTAAATGTAAGCCTAAATTAAATTCTAATAGCAGATTGTGATAGCATGTTGTTAGCTATCAAAGGGTGGACTGTCGAAGCTGAGTATTTGGCTGAGACAAGTTCAGTTTTAAATTGAATCGCAGTGACGCCATCTTGCGACTGGCCGCAAGACGCCATCTTGGAAATGAGATTGCAAGATGCCATTTTGCGAATGGCCGCCTAAGCGCCATTTTAGATAAACTCACATTTTAGTATATGTGGCGATAATACTAATAGCACCATGCGATTGCATCTTCCATCATTTCTCATATACACAATAATACGCATAATAGCGCTGTTAACTAGTCGCATATTAGCGAATGCATAAGAAAAACACTGTTTAGTAGCTAAATGCGCACGCATCTGTCCCCAGTTAACTAGCATCTTCATAACAAACCCCGTACACTCACATATTACATATTCACTTACAAGGTTCCATTAGCTTTAAGGTATAAGATTTAAGTTGGTTCAGTTAATATAAATGCTGTGGAATAAGGATATTTGATAAATAAGGTTTTATACATGCTAAGAAAGCCGTGTTTGGTCTTGTACTGATGCGTACTCTTTCCACAGTATTCCGGTGATATCGGTGGGCAGATCGCATCATGCATTCTCAAGTTATGGACCGCAGAGACTTCAAGCAACAAAATGTATTAATTGTTATGATGTTACAGGGGGCGGAAGGGCAAAGACCCCCAGTTGTTAGAGGCTGGGTCAGCAAAAAACATCTCTATTGTTTTGTCTATTCCTGGGGGGTATAAATATGTGTGCTACAACACTGGGTTTTTAGTCTTCATGCTGAATGCTGATAGATGAGGGGTTTCTTGCTGATGCCTAACACCTAGTACCGGAAGCGCTGCGTATGTATACTGTACTTGGGTCTGTATAATTCCTTTGCGCCTAAATTGTGTCTTGATCAATTGCGTGTAACTGACTGTACTTTTACTTGAATAATACTTGTGCGTTGGAACCACAGATTCCAAGTCTTAAGTCTTTATTTACTGTATGACTGCGTACGCAAATTAGCATCATCCTTAGAAGGTATAGGCAGGACATCGGAAGGTATAGGAAGGACATTAGAAGGTATAGGAAGGTGTGTATAGAGGTTCTGATCCAGTATCATTATGTCTCAGCCCCATTTCCCAGCCCCAATGTGACACTCAGTCCCATTCCACAGCCTCTCTCTGTCTCTCAGCCCCAATCCCCAGCGTATATCTCATCCCCATTCTCCAGCCACAATGTGACTCTCAGCCCCATTCCCCAGCCTCTCCCTCAAACCCATTCCTCAGCCCCAATGTTACTCTTAGCCCCAGTCTTCAGTGTGTCTCCCCATTCCACCACAACAATGTGACTCCCTGCCACAGTCCCAAGCCCCAATGTAAGTCTCAGCCCAGTCCCCAGCCTGTTTCTTAGCCCCATTCCCCAGCCTTAGTGTGTCTCAGCCTCATTTCCCAGCCCCAATGTGACACTCATCCCCATTCCCCAGCACCAGTCCCCAGCGTGTCTCTCTGCCGCATTCCCCAGACCCAATATGACTCTCAGCCAAACTCCCCAGCATATTTCTCAGCTACATTCCCCAGCAACAATTTTGCTTTTGACCCTAGTCCCCAGCCACAGCGTGTTTCTTAGCCCCATTTCCAGCACAAATGTGTCTCAGCCTCATTCCTCAGCCCAAATGTGTGTCTTAGCCCCATACCCCAGCCACAATCTGACACCCAGCCCCATTCCCCAGCCACAGTTTGTCTCTCAGCCCTATTTCCTAGCCCCAATGTGACTCAGCCCCATTGACGAACCCCAATGTGACTCTCAGGCCATTCCCTAGCCCCAATGTGAGTCTCAGCCCCATTCCCCAGCCCCAAAGTGACTCTCAGCTACATCACCCAGCCACAATGTGACTCTCAGCCCTTACCCCAGTCAAATTTGGTGTTTCTGAGCATCATTCCCCCAACCCCAGTGTATCTCTCATCCCCTTCCCCCAGCCTCAGTGTAATGCTCAGCCCCATTCCCCTGCCACAGTGCATCTCTCAGCCCCAGTCTAAAGCCCCAATGTGACTCTCATCTCCTTCCCCCCAATGTCTCTCTCAGCCCCATTCCCCTGCCACAGTGCGTCTCTCAGCCCCAGTCTAAAGCCCCAATGTGACTCTCATCTCCTTCCCCCCAATGTCTCTCTCAGCTCCAATCCCCAGCCTCAGTGTGCTGCTCAGCCCCATTCCCCAGCCTCATAGTGACATTCAGCCCCAATTTGACTCTCAGCCCCAGTCCCCAGCCTCAATGTGAGTCTCAGCCTCTTCCACCAGCCCCAGTATTTCTCAGCATCATTCCCCCCAACCCCAGTGTGTCTCTCAGCCCCAATCCCCAGGCTGTGTGTCTCTCTGCCCCAATAACCAGCTCAAATATGTCTCTCAGACCAAATCCCCAGCCTCAGTGTGATGCTCAACCCCATTCCCCAAACCCAATATGACTCAGCCCAAGTCTAAAGACAAATGTGACTCTCATCTCCTTCCCCCCAATGTCTCTCTCAGCCCCATTCCACTGCCACAGTGCATCTCTCAGCCCCAGTCTAAAGCCCCAATGTGACTCTCATCTCCTTCCCCCCAATGTCTCTCTCAGCTCCAATCCCCAGCCTCAGTGTGCTGCTCAGCCCCATTCCCCAGCCTCATAGTGACATTCAGCCCCAATTTGACTCTCAGCCCCAGTCCCCAGCCTCAATGTGAGTCTCAGCCTCTTCCACCAGCCCCAGTATTTCTCAGCATCATTCCCCCCAACCCCAGTGTGTCTCTCAGCCCCAATCCCCAGGCTGTGTGTCTCTCTGCCCCAATAACCAGCTCAAATATGTCTCTCAGACCAAATCCCCAGCCTCAGTGTGATGCTCAACCCCATTCCCCAAACCCAATATGACTCTTAGCCCAAGTCTAAAGACAAATGTGACTCTCAGCCACATTCCCCAGCCATAATGTGACTCTCAGCCCTAGTCCCCAGCCACAATGTGAATCTCAGCCCCATTCCCCAGCCCAAATGGAACTCTCAGCCCCATCCCCCAGCCTGTCTCTCAGCCCCATCCCCCAGCCTGTCTCAGCCCCATTCCCCAGCCTGTCTCTCAGCCCCATTCCCCACCCTGTCTCTCAGCCCCTTTCCCCAGCCTGTCTCTAAGCTCCTTTCCCCAGCCTATTTCTCAGCACCTGTCCCCAGCCACAATGTTGCTCTCAGACCCAGTCCCCAGCCACAGCATGTCTCTCAGCCCCATTCCCCAGCCCAAGTGTGTCTCAAAATTTTTCCTCAGCCTCATCCCCCCACCCCTGTTTGTCTCTGTGCAATTCTCCAGCCTGTTTCTCAGCCCCATTCCCTAGCCCAAATGTGTTTCTCAGCCCCAATCCCCAGTCTCAGTGTGATGCTAAGCCCCATTGCCCATCCTTAGTGTCTCTCAGACCTATTCCCCAGTCATAGTGTGTCTCTCAGCCGCAATTATCAGACTGTGTCCAATAACCAGCCCAAATGTGTGTCTCAGCCCAAATACCCAGCCTCAGTGTGATGCTCAACCCCATTCCCCAGCCCCAATGTGACTCTCCAGCCCCAGACTACAGACATATGTGACTCTCAGCCACAGTCCCCAGCCAAAATGTGACTCTCAGCCCTAGTCCCCAGCCAAAATGTAAATCTCAGCCCCATTCCCAGCCTGTCTCTCAACCCTATTCCCCAGCCTGTCCCTCAGACCCATTCCCCAGCTTCAATGTGACTCTCAGCCCCAGTCCCCAGCCTGTCTCTCACCCCCATTCCCCAGCGTGTCTCAGCCCCATTCCCCAGCCACAATGTTGCTCTTAGCCCCAGTCCCCAGCCACAGTGTGTCTCTTTGCAACATTCTCCAGCCCAAATATGTCTCAGCCCCATTCCCCCAGCCCCAGTGTGTCTCTCTGCCCAATTCCCCAGCCTCTCAGCCTCACTCCCCAACCCAAATGCGTGTCTCAGCCCAATTCCCCAGCACCAATGTGTGTCTCATCCCAATTCCCCAGCCCCAATGTGATATACAGCCCTGTTCCCCATCCTCAGTTTGTCTCAGCCCCATTCCCTTGCCTATTAGTCTCTCAGCCCTATTCCCCAGCCCCACAGCAACAATGTGACTCCCTGTCACAGGCACAAGCTCAAATGTGACTCTTAGCCCAGTCCCCAGCCTGTCTCTCAGCCCCATTCCCCAGCCCAAATGTGTCTCTCTGCCACATTCCCCAGTCTCCAGCCTGTCTCTCAGCCCCATTCCCCAGCCAAAATGTGTCTCTCAGCCACATTCCCCAGCCTTAGTTTGTCTCTCTGCCCCATTCTCCAGCCCCAATGTGACACTCAGCCCTATTCCCCAGCCTCAGTTTGTCTCAGTCCTATTCCCCAGCCCCATTGTTACTCTCAGCCCCAAGACCCCAGCCCCAATGTGACACTCTCAGCCCTATTCCTAAGCCACATTGTGACTCTCAGCCTCAGTCCCCATCCTGTCTCTCATGGACATTCTATGCCCAAATGTGTTTCTCAGCCAATTCCCCAGCCTGTCTCACAGCCACATTCCCCAGCCAGAAAGTGACTCAGTCCCCAGCCTTTCTCTCAGCCCAATTCCCCCAGCTCAAATGTGTGTCTCAGCCCAATTCCCCAGCCCAAAACTGTCTCTCAGCCCATTTCCCCCAGCCCCAGTGTCTCTCAGCTTCATTCCCCAGCCCCATTGTGACTCTTAGACCCAGTTTCCAGCCCCAATGTGACTCTCAGCCCCAGACTACACATATATGACTCTCAGCTCCAGTCTACAGACATATGTGACTCTCAGCGACAGTCCCCAGCCAGTCTCTCAGCCCCATTCCCCAGCCCAAATGTGTCGCTCAGCCCCATTCCCCAGCCTTAGTGTGTCTCTCTGCCACATTCCCCAGCCTTAGTGTGTCTCTCTGCCCCATTCCCCAGCCCCAATGTGACACTCAGCCCCATTCCCCAGCCTCAGTTTATCTCTCAGCCCTATTCCCCAGCTCCATTGTTACTCTCAACCCCAAGACCCCAGCCCCAATGTGACACTCTGTGACTCTCAACCTCAGTCCCCAATCTGTCTCTCATGCACATTCTTAGCCCAAATGTGTCTCTCAGCCCATTCCCCAGCCTGTCGCACAGCCGCATTCCCCAGCCAGAATGTGACTCAGCCTGATTCAGACCCGCTCGTGAGCACTATGCGATCGCAAGCGCGTCGACAACTCACCCCATTTTGTAGGCAGGGAGGGGGGGTAGCTGGACAAACGGACGCATTCCTGAAGGAATGTGGGCGGCCCTACTGACAACACTCGTGAAGTCAGTAGTGAGCTTCCTGCTCTATTAGAGCAGGAAGCTCACTGGGGCTTGCGGGAATGAGACCCTACCACATGGGTCTTGTCGTAAGCACTATGGTCGCAACCATCGTGACCATCACCTGGCCACCCGCTAAAGCTGTGGGTGGTCATCCACAGCTTAGCGAGTGGCCTGGAGGTCAGGCAAAAAACAAATAAGGCCGCCCTGATTCAGAGCGGGTGCTCACAAAGAGCGTCCAGCTCTGAATCAGGTCCTCAGTCCCCACACTTTTTCTCAGCAAAATTCCCCCAGCCCTAATGTGTGTCTCAGGCCAATTCCCCGAGCCCAAAAGTGTCTCTCAGCCCATTTCCCCCAGCCCCAGTGTGACTCTTAGACCCAGTTCCCAGCCCCAATGTGACTCTCATCCCCATTCCCACCCCAAATGTGACTCTTATCCTAATCCCCAGCCTGTCTCTAAGCCCCATTCCCCAGCCAAAATGTCTTAGATCAGTCCCCAGCCCGTCAGTCAGCCCCATTCCACAGCGTATCTCTCATCCCCATTCCCCAACCCCAATGTGACTCTGAGTTCCATTCCCCAGCCTGTTTCTCAGCCCCATTCCCTAGCCCCAATGTAACTCTCAGCCCCATTCCCCATCTCAAATGTGTCTCTCCACTTTAATCCTCAGGCACAGTGTGTCTGTCTGCCCAATTCCCCAGCCTTTCTCTCAGCCTCATTTCCCAGCCCAAATGTGTGTCTTAGCCCCATTCCCCAGCCTCAGTTTGTCTCTCAGCCCTATTCCCTAGCCCCAATGTGACTCTCATCCCCATTCCCCAGCCTCAATATGACCTTCAGCCCCTTCCCCCAGCCAAAATGTGTCTCTCAGGCCCTTCCCCCAGCCCCAGTGTGTTTCTGAGCATCATTCCCCCAACCCCAGTGTCTCTCTCTGCCTCAATCCATAGCCTGATTGTAACGTTTAGCCCCATTCCCCAGCCTCAGTGTGTCTCTCTGCCCATTCCCCAGTCCCAATGTGACTCTCAGCCCCAGTCCCCAGCCACAATGTGACTCTCAGCCCCTTCCCCCAGGCCCAGAGTGTTTCTCAGCAACATTCCCCCAACCCCAGTGTGTCTCACAGCACCAATTCACAGCCTCAGTGTGATGCTCAGCCCCATTCCCCAGCCTCAGTGTGATGCTCAGCCACAGTCCAAAGCCTCAGTCTGTCTCTCAGCCCCTTCCATCAGCCCCGGTGTTTCTCAGCATCATTCCCCAACCCCAGTGTTTCTCTTAGCCCCAATACCCATCCTCAGTGTGTCACTTAGCCCCATTCCCCAGTCTGTGTGTCTCTCAGCCCCAATAACCAGCCCAAATGTGTCTCTCAGCCCATATCCCCAGCCATAGTGTGATGCTCAACCCCATTCCCCAGCCTCAGTGTGATGCTCAACCCCATTCCCCAGCCTCAATGTGATGCTCAACCCCATTCCCCGGCCTCAGTGTGTCTCTGTCCCAGTCCCCAGCCCCAATATGAATCTTAGCCCCAGTCTACAGACATATGTGACTCTCAGCCACAGTCCCCAGCCACAATGTGATTCTTAGCCCCATTCTCCTGCCTGTTTCTCAGACCTATTCCCCAGCCTGTCCCTCAGACCCATTCCTCAGCCCCTATGTGACTCTTAGCCCCAGTCCCCAGCGTGTCTCTCAGCCCCATTCCCCAGCAACAATGTTGCTCTCGGCCCCAGTCCCCAGCCACAGCATGTCTCTTAGCCTCATTCCCCAGCCCAAATGTGTCTCTCTGCCCAACAATTCCCCAGCCCTAATGTGACACTCAGCCCTATTCCCCTGCCTCAGTTTGTCTCTCAGCCTTATTCCCCAGCCCCAATGTGACTTAGCTCCATTCCACAGCAACAACGTGACTCCCTGCCACAGTCCCAAGCCACAGCGTGTTTCTTAGCCCCATTACCACAGCCCCAATGTGACACTCAGCCCTATTTCTCAGCCACATTGTGACTCTCAACCTCAGTCCCCATCCTGTCTCTCATGGACATTCTCTGCCCAAATGTGTTTCTCAGCCGCTTTCCCCAGCCAGAATGTGACTCAGTCCCCAGCCTTTCTCTCAGCCCAATTCCCCCAGCCCAAAAGTGTCTCTCAGCCCATTTCCCCCCAGTTCCCAGCCCCAATGTGACTCTCAGCCCCAGACTACAGACATATGTGACTCTCAGCCCCAGTCTACAGACATATGTGACTCTCAGCCACAGTCCCCAGCCACAATGTGACTCTCAGCCCTAGTCCCCAGCCACAATGTAAATCACAGCCCCATTCTCAGACTGTCTCTTAGCCCAATTCCCCAGCCTGTCTCTCAGCCTCACTCCCCAGCCCAAATGGGTGTCTCAGCCCAATTCCCCAGCCCAAATAGGTGTCTCAGCCCAATTCCCTAGCCCATATGGGTATCTTATCCCAATTCCCCAGCCCCAATGTGTGTATCAGCCCAATTCCTCAGCCCCAATGTGACACACAGCCCTGTTCCCCCACCCTCATTTTGTCTCAGCCACATTCCCCAGCCCCAATGTGACTCCCTGCCACAGCAACAATGTGACTCCCTGCCACAGTCACAAGCCCCAATGTGACTCTTAGCCCCAGTCTACAGACGTATGTGACTCTCAACCACAGTCCCCAGCCACAATGTAACTCTTAGTCCCAGTCCCCAGCCTGTCCCTCAGACCTATTCCCCAGCCTGTCCCTCAGCCCCATTCCCCAGCCACAATGTTGCTCTTGGCCCCAGTCCCCAGCCACAGCATATCTCTTAGCCTCAATCCCAGCCCAAATGTGTCTCTGTGCCCAATTCCCCAGCCCCAATGTGACACTCAGCCCCATTCCCCTGCCTCAGCCTGGTTGTCTCTCAGCCCTATTCCCCAGCCCCAATGTGACTTAGCTCCATTCCACAGCAACAATGTGACTCCCTGCCACAGTCCCAAGCCCCAATGTGAGTCTCAGGAGAGTCCACAGCCTATCTCTTAGCCCCATTCCCCAGCCTTAGTGTGTCTCTCAGCCCCATTCCCCAGTGTATCTATCATCCCCATTCCCCAGCCACAATGTGACTCTTAGCCCCATTCCCCTGTCTGTTTCTCAGCCCCATTCCCCATGCCCAATGTCACTCAGCCAAAGTCCACAGCGTATCTCTCAGCCCCAGTCACCAGCCACAATGTTGCTCTCAGCCACAGTCCCCAACCACAGCAAGTTTCTTAGCACCATTCCCAGCACAAATGTGTTTCAGCCCATTTCCCCAGGCCCAGTGTGTCTCTCTGCCCAATCACCAGCCTGTCTCTCAGTCTCATTCCCCAGACCAAATGTGTGTCTTAGCCCCATTCCCCAGCCTGAGTGTGTCTCTCAGCCCCATTACACAGCCTCTCCCTCAGACCCATTTCCCAGCCCCAATGTGACTCTCAGCCCCAGTCCCCACCCACAGCATGTCTCTTAACACCATTCCGCAGCCCAAATGCGTCCCTCAGTTCCATTCCCCAGTCCCAATGTGTCTCTCAGCCCCATTCCCCAGCCCCAATGTGACACAGCCCCATTCTCCAGCCCCAATGTGAGTCTCAGCCCCATTTCCAAGCCCCAATGAGACTCTTAGCCCCAATGTGACTCTCAGCCAGTCCCCAATGTGTCTCTCGGTCCCAGTCACCAGCCCCAATGTGACTCTCAGCCCCAATCCCCAGCCACAATGTGTCTCAGCCCCTTTTCCCATCCTATCTCTTGGCCCCAGTCCCCAGCCACAATGTTACTCTCACACCCAGTCCCCAGCCACAGCATGTTTCTCAGCCCCATTCCCCAGCCCAAGTGTGTCTCTCAGCCTTTTTTTCCTTCCCCAGTGTGTCTCTTAGCCCCATTTCCCTGCCTTAGAGTGTCTCTCAGCTCCATTCACCAGCCTTGGTGTGTCTCTCAGCTCCATTCTCCAGCCTCGGTGTGTCTCTCAGCCCCATTCCCCAGCTTCAGTTTGTCTCTCAGTCCTATTCCCCAGCCTCATTTTGTCTCTCAGTCTTATTCCCCAGCCCCAATGTGATTCAGCTCCATTCCACTGCAACAATGTGAGTCCCTGCCACAGTCCCAGCCCCATTGTGACTCTAAGTCCAGTCCCCAGCCTGTCTCTCAGCTCCATTCTTGAGCCCAATTGTGTCTCAGCCCTATTCTCTAACCTTAGTGTGTCTCTCAGCCCCATTCCCCAGCCCAATGTGACATTCAGCCCCATTCCCCAGCCCCAATGTGACTCTCAGCCACATTCCCCAGCCACAGTGTCTCTCAGCCCCTTTTCCCCAGTGCCAATGTGTACTTTAGCCCCATTCTTTAGCAACAGCATGACTCTCAACCCCATTCCCCTAGCCCAAATGTTTCTCCAAGCCCTATTCCCACATCCCCAGGGTTTGTGTCTCAGCCCCATTCCCTATCTCAACTGTGTCTCTCTGCCCAATTCCCCAGGCTGTCTCTCAACCCCAATCCCCAGCCCTATTGTGACACTCGGCCCCATTCCCCAGCCCCAATGTGACTTTCAGCCTCCTACCCCAGCCCCAATGTGACTCTCAGCCCCATTCCCCAGTATGTCTCTCGGCTCCTTTCCCGAGCACCAGTGTGTCTTTCAGCATCATTTTCCCAGCCCCAGTGTCTCTCTAACCACATCTTCCCAAACCAGTTTGTCTCCCTCATAAATTCCCCAGACTGTCTCTCAGCCCATTTCCCAGCCTCAGTGTGATGCTCAACCTAATTCTCCAGCCTAACTGTCTCTCTCAGCCCCATTGCCCAGCCTTAGTGTGTCTCTCAGCCCCATTACACAGCATGGCCCTCAGACCCATTCCCCAGCGCAAATGTTACTCTCAGCCCCAATCCCCAGAGTGTGTCTCAGCCCCAGTCCCCAGGGTGTCTCTCAGCCCCAGTCCCCACCCACAGCATGTCTCTTAGCACCATTCCCCAGCCAAATGTGTCTAAGCCCCATTTCCCCAGTCCCTAACTTGTCTCTCAGCCCCATTCCCCAGCCCAAATGTGTCCCTCAGCCCCATTCCCCAGGCCAAATGTGTCTCTCAGCCCCATTCCCCAACCTTAGTGTGTCTGTCATCCCCAATGTGACTCTCAGCCCCATTCCCAAGCCCCAATGAGATTCTTAGCCCCATGTGACTTTCAGCCACAGTCCCCAATGTGACTCTCTGCCGCAGTCTCTAACCCCAAAGTGAATCTTTTCCCCAATCCCCAGCCCCAATGTGACTCTCAGCCTGAATCCCCAGCCACAATGTCTCTCTGCCCCTGTCCCCAGCATCTCTCAACCCCATTCCACAGCCACAATGTTGGTCTCAGCCCCATTCCCCAGCCCAATTGTGTCTCTCAGCCCCATTCCCCAGCCCAATGTGACATTTAGCCCCATTCCCCAGCCTCAATGTGACTCTCACCCACATTCCCCAGCCATAGTGTCTCTCAGCCCCTTTCCCCAGCCCCAATGTGACACTCGACCCTATTCCCCAGCCCCAATGTGACTTTCAGCCCCCTACCCAAACCCCAATGTGACTCTCAACCCCAGTCCCCAGCATATCTCTCTGCCCTATTCACCAGCCCAAATGTTGTTCTCAGCCCCTTTCCCCAGCCCCAGTGTGTCTTTCAACATCATTCTCCCAGTCCCAGTGTCCCTCTTAGCCCCATCTTCCCACCCCACTTTGTCTCCCTCACCAATTCCCCAGCCTGTCTCTCAGCCCCATTTCCCAGCCTCAGCGTGATGCTCAATCTAATTCTCCAGTATCATTGTCTCTCTCAGCCCCATTCCCCAGCATCAGTGTGTCTCTCAGTCCCATTACACAGCCTAGCCCTCAGACCCATTCCGCAGAGTGCATCTCAGCCCCAATCCCCAGGGTGTCTCTCAGCCCCAGTCCCCACCCGCAGCATGTCTCTTAGCACCATTCCCCAGCCCAAATGTGTCTAAGCCCCATTCACCCTGTCCTCAACTTGTCTCTCAGCCCCATTCCCCAGTCAAAATCAGTCTGTCAGCCCCATTCTCCAGACCAAATGTGTCTCTCAGCCCCATTCCACAGTCCCAGTGTGACTCTCAACCCCATTCCCCAGCCTGAATTTGACACTCAGCCACATTCCCAAGCCCCAATGAGACTCTTAGCCCATATGTGACTTTCAGCCACAGTCCCCAAAGTGACTCTTTGCCGCATTCCCTAGCCCCAAAGTGAATCTCTTCTCCAATCACCAGCCACAATGTCTCTCAGCCCCATTCCCGAGACTATCTCTCAGGCCCAGTCCCCAGCGTCTCTCAACCCCATTCCCTAGCCACAATTTTGCTCTCAGCCCCATTCCCCAACCCAATTGTGTCTCTCAGCCCAATGCTCTAGCCTTAGTGCGTCTCTCAGCCCCATTCGCCACCCAATGTTACATTCAGCCCCATTCCCCAGCCCCAATGTGACTCTCAGCCCCATTCCCCAGCCCCAATGTGACTCTCCGCTCCTATCCCCAGCCCCAGTGTGTTTCTTAGCATCATTCCCCCAATCCCAGTGTCTCTCTCAGCCCCATTCCCCAGTCTCAGTGTAACACTCAGCCCCATTCCCCAGCCTCATTGTTTCTCTCTGCCCCATTCCCCAGCCCCAATGTGACTCTTAGCCCCATTCCCCAGCCCCAATGTGACTCTCCACTCCTTCCCCCAGCCCTAGTGTGTTTCTTAGCATCATTCTGACAAACCCAGTATCTCTCTCAGCCCTAATCCCCAGCCTCACTGTGACTCTCTGCCGCAGTCCCCAGCCCCAATGTGACTCTCAGCCCCAATGCCCAGCATCAGTGTGTCTCGCAGCCCCATTCCCCAGCCTCAGTGTGTCACTCAGCCCCAATCCCCAGCATCAGTGTGTCTCTCAGCCCCATTCCCCAGTCTGTGTCTCGCAGCCCCAATAACCAGCCCAAATGTGTCTCTCAGCCCATATCCCCAGCCTTAGTGTGCTGCTCAACCCCATTCCCCAGCCTCAATGTGATACTCAACCCCATTCCCCGGCCCAAATGTGTCTCTCAGTCCCATTCCTGAGCCTCACCGTGACGCTCAGCACCATTCTCCAGCCTAAATGTGACGCTAAGCCCCAATGTTACTCTCAGCCCCAGTCCCCAGCCCAATGTGACTCTCAGCCACAGTCCCCAGCCTTTCTCTCAGCCCCTTCCACCAGCCCTGGTGTTTCTTAGCATCATTCCTTCCAACCCCAGTGTGTCTCTCACCCCCAATCCCCAGCCTCAGTGTGTCACTCAGCCCCAATCCCCAGCTTCAGTGTGTCTCTCAGCCCCATTCCCCAGTCTGTGTGTCTCTCAGCTCCAATAACCAGCCCAAATGTGTCTCTCAGCCCAAATCCCCAGCCTTAGTGTGATGCTCAACCCCATTCCCCAGCCTAAGTGTGATGCTCAACCTAATTCTCCAGCCTCACTGTCTCTCTCAGCCCCATTCCCCAGCCTCAGTGTGTCTCTCAGCCCCATTACACAGCCTGGCCCTCAGACCCATTCCCCAGCCACAATGTTACTCTCAGTGTGTCTCAGCCCCAGTCCCCAGGGTGTCTCTCAGCCCCAGTCCCCAACCACATGTTTCTTAGCACAATTCCCAGCACAAATGTGTTTCAGCCCCATTCCCCAGCCTCAGTGTATCTCTCAGCCCCATTACACAGCCTGTCCTCAGACTCATTCCCCAGCCCCAATGTGACTCTCAGCCATAGTCCCCAGGGTGTCTCTCTGCCCCTGTCCCCACCCACAGCATGTCTCTTAGCACCATTCCCCAGCTCAAATGTGTCTAAGCCCCATCCCTTCATTCCCCAACTTGTCTCTCAGCCCCATTCCCCAGCCCCAATGTGACACTCAGCCCCATTCCCCAGCCCCAATGTGACTCTCAGACCCATTTCGGAGCCCCAATGTGAGTCTCAGCCCCATTCCCAAGCCCCAATGAGACTCTTAGCCCCAATGTGACTCTCAGCCACAGTCCCCAATGTGACTCTTGGCCCCAGTCCCCAGCCCCAATGTGACTCTTGGCCCCAGTCCCCAGCCCCAATGTGACTCTCGGCCCCAGTCCCCAGCCCCAATGTGACTCTCAGCCCCACTCCCCAGCCTATCTCTCGGCCCCAGTCCCCAGCGTGTCTCTCAACCCCATTCCTCAGCCACAATGTTGCTCTCAGACCCAGTCCACAGCATGTCTCTCAGCCCCCTTCCCCAGCCCAAGTGTGTCTCTCAGCCTTTTTCCCATCCCCAGTGTGTCTCTTAGCCCCATTTCCCAGCCTTAGTGTGTCTCTCAGCTTCATTCACCGGCCTCGGTGTGTCTCTCCATTCCCCTGGTTCAGTTTGCCTCTCAGTCCTATTCCCCAGCCTCAGTTTGTCTCTCAGTCTTATTCCCCAGCCCCAATGTGACTCAGCCCCATTCCACTGCAACAATGTGACTCCCTGCCACAGTCCCAGCCCCAATGTGACTCTAAGTCCAGTCCTCAACCTGTCTCTCAGCTCCATTCCCCAGCCCAATTGTGTCTCTCAACCCCATTATCTAGGCTTAGTGTGTCTCTCAGCCCCATTCCATAGCCCAATGTGACATTCAGCCCCATTCCCCAGCCCCAATGTGACTCAGCCCCATTCCACTGCAACAATGTGACTCCCAAACACAGTCCCAGCCCCAATGTGACTCTAAGTCCAGTCCTCAGCCTGTCTCTCAGCTCCATTCCCCAGCCCAATTGTGTCTCTCAGCCCCATTATCTAGCCTTAGTGTGTCTCTCAGCCCCATTCCCCAGCCCAATGTGACATTCAGCCCCATTCCCCAGCCCCAATGTGACTCTCAGCCAAATTCCCCAGCCATAGTGTCTCAGCCCCTTTCCCCAGCCCCAATGTGTCTTTTAGCCCCATTCTTTAGGAACAGCTTGTCTCTCAGCCCCATTCCCTTAGCCCAAATGTTTCTCCAAGCCCTATTCCCCCATCCCCAGTGTGTGTATCTCAGCCCCATTCCCTATCTCAAATGTGTCTCTCTGCCCAATTCCCCAGCCTGTCTCTCAGCTCCATTCCCCAGCCCCATTGTGATGCTCGGCCCCATTCCCCAGCCCCTATGTGACTTTCAGCCCCCTACCCCAGCCCCAATGTGACTCTTAGCCCCACTCCCCAGCATGTCTCTCAGCTCCTTTCCCGAGCCCCAGTGTGTCTTTCAGCTTCATTTTCCCAGCCCCAGTACCTCTCTTAGCCCTATCTTCACACCCCAGTTTGTCTCCCTCACAAATTACCCAGCCTGTCTCTCAGCCCCATTTCCCAGCATCAGTTTAATGCTCAACCTAATTCTCCAGCCTAACTGTCTCTCTCAGCCCCTTTCCCCAGCCTCAGTGTGTCTCTCAGACACATTCCCCAGCCCCAATGTTACTCTCAGCCCCAATCCCCAGAGTGTGTCTCAGCCCTAGTCCCCACCCACAGCATGTCTCTTAGCACCATTCCCAAGCCCAAATGTGTCTAAGCCGCATTCCCCCAGTCCCCAACTTGTCTATCAGCCCCATTCCCCGGCCCAAATGTGTCCCTCAGCCCCATTCCCCAGCCCAAATGTGTCTCTCAGCCCCGTTCCCCAACCTTAGTGTGTCTCTCAACCTTATTCTCCAGCCCCAATGTGACACTCAGCCCCATTCCCCAGCCCCAATGTGGCTCTCAGCCCCATTTCCGAGCCCCAATGTGACTCTCAGCCCCATTCCCAAGCCCCGATGAGACTCTTAGCACCTATGTGACTTTCAGCCACAGTCCCCAATGTGACTCTCTGCCGCAGTCCCTAACCCCAAAGTGAATCTCTTCCCCAATCCCCAGCCCCAATGTGACTCTCAGCCCGAATCCCCAGCCACAATGTCTCTCTGCCCCTGTCCCCAGCATCTCTCAACCCCGTTCAACAGCCACAATGTTGCTCTCAGCCCCATTCCCCTGCCCAATTGTGTCTCTCAGCTCCATGCTCTAGCCTTAGTGTGTCTCTCAGCCCCATTCCCCAGCCCAATGTGACATTTAGCCCTATTCCTCAGCCCCAATGTGACTCTCAGCCACATTCCCCAGCCATAGTCTCTCAACCCCTTTCCCCAGCCCCAATGTGACTTTCATCCCCCTACCCAAGCCCCAATGGACTCTCAGCCCAGTCCCCAGCATATCTCTCAGCCCTATTAATCAGCCCAAATGTAGCTCTCAGCCCTTTTCCCCAGCCCCAGTGTGTCTTTCAGCATCATTTTCCCAGTCCCAGTTTCTCTTAGCCCCATCTTCCCACCCCACTTTGTCTCCCTCACCAATTCCCCTGCCTGTCTCTCAGCCCCATTCCCCAGCCTCAGTGTGATGCTCAACCTAATTCTCCAACCTCACTGTCTCTCTCAGCCCCATTCCCCAGCGTCAGTGTCTATCAGTCCTTTTCCCCAGCCTCAGTTTGTCTCTCAGTCTTATTCCCCAGCCCCAATGTGACTCAGCCCCATTCCACTGCAAAAATGTGACTCCCTGCCACAGTCCCAGCCCCAATGAGACTCTTAGTCCAGTCCCCAGCCTGTCTCTCAGCCCCATTCCCCAGCCCAAATGTGACCCAGCCCCATTCCCCAGCCCCAATGTGACTCTCAGCCCCATTTCCAAGCCCCAATGTGACTTTCAGCCCCATTCCCAAGCCCCAATGAGACCTTAGCCCCTATGTGACTTTCAGCCACAGTCCCCAATGTGACTCTCTTCCACAGTTCCTAGCCCTACAGTGAATCTCTTCCCCAATCCCCAGCCCCAATCCCCAGCCACAATGTCTCTCAGCCCCATTCCTCAGCCTTAGTGTGTCTCTCAACCCCATTCCCCAGCCCCAATGTGACACTCCAGTCCCAGCCCCAGTCCCCACCCACAGCATGTCTCTTAGCACCATTCCCCAGCTCAAATGTGTCTAAGCCCCATTCCCCCAGTCCCCAACTTGTCTCTCAGCCCATTCACCAGCCCAAATATGTTTGTCAGCCCCATTCCTCAGACCCAATGTGACTCTCAGCCCCTTTTCCGAGCCCCAATCTGATTCTCAGCCCCATTCCCAAGCCCCAATGAGACTCTTAGCCCCTATGTGACTTTCAGCCACAGTCCCCAATGTGAATCTCTGCCGCATTCCCTAGCCCCAAAGTGAATCTCTTCCCCAATCCCCAGCCCCAATCCCCAAAACTATCTCTCAGCCCCAGTCCCCAGCATCTCTCAACCCCATTCCCCAGCCACAATTTTGCTCTCAGCCCCATTCCCCAGCCCAAATGTGTCTCTCATCCCCATGCTCTAGCCTTAGTGTGTCTCTCAGCCCCATTCCCCAGCCCAATGTTACATTCAGCCCCATTCCCCAGGCTCAATGTGACTCTCAGCCACATTCCCCAGCCATAGAGTCTCTCAGCCCCTTTCCCCAGCCCCAATATAACACCCAGCCCACACAGTGACTCTCAGCCCCACGCCCCCAGGCCCAATGTGTCTTTTAGCCCCCTTCTTTAGCAACAGCGTGTCTCTCAGCCATTTTCTCCATCCCAAATGTTTCTCCCAGCCCTCCCCCAGCCCCAGTGTGTGTCTCAGCCCCATTCCCTATTTCAAATGTGTCTCTGCCCAATTCCCCAGCCCCATTGTGGCACTTGACCCCATTGGCCAGCCCAATGAGACTCTCAGCCACAGTCGCCAGCCTTTCACTCATCCCCTTCCACCAGCCCTGGTGTTTCTTAGCATCATTCCCTCCAACCCCATTGTGTCTCTAACCCCCCAATCCCCAGCCTCAGTGTGTCACTCAGCCCTAATCCCCAGCATCAGTGTGTCTCTCTGCCCCATTCCCCAGTCTGTGTGTCTCTCAGCCCCAATAACCAGCCCAAATGTGTCTCTCAACCCAAATCCCCAGCCTGAGTGTGATGCTCAACCCCATTCCCCGGCCCAAATGTGTCTCTCAGTCCCATTCCTCAGCCCCAGTCCCCAGCCCCAATGTGACACTCAGCCACAGTCCCCAGCCTTTCTCTCAGCCCCTTCCACCAACCCCGGTGTTTCTTAGCGTCATTCCCTCCAACCCCAGTGTGTCTCTCATCTCCAATGCCCAGTCTGTGTGTCTCTCAGCCCCAATAACCAGCCCAAATGTGTCTCTCAGCCCAAATCCCCAGCCTTAGTGTGATGCTCAACCCCATTCCCCAGCCTCAGTGTGATGCTCAACCCCAATCCCCAGCCTCAATGTGATGCTCAACCTCATTCCCCGGCCTCAGTGTGTCTCTGTCCCAGTCCCCAGCCCCAATATGACTATTAGCCCCACTCTACAGACATATGTGACTCTCAGCCACAGTCCCCAGCCACAATGTTACTCTTAATCCCATTCCCCAGCCTGTTTCTCAGACCTATTCCCCAGCCTGTCCCTCAGTCCCATTGCCCAGCCACAATGTTGCTCTTGGCCCCAGTACCAGCCACAGCATGTCTCTTAGCCTCATTCCCCTGCCCAAATGTGTGTCTCTGCCCAATTCTCCAGCCCCAATGTGACACTCAGCCCCATTCCCCTGCCTCAGTTTGTCTCTCAGCCCCAGTCCCCAGCCCCAATGTGACTTTGCTCCATTCCACAGCAACAATGTGACTCCCTGCCACAGTCCCAAGCCCCAATGTGAGTCTCAGCCGAGTCCACAGCCTATCTCTTAGCCCCATTCCCCAGCCTTAGTGTGTCTCTCAGCCACAGTCCCCAGCGTATCTCTCAGCCATATTCACCAGCCACAATGTTGCTCTCATCACCAGTCCCCAGCCACATCGTGTTTCTTAGCACCATTCCCAGCACAAATGTGTTTCAGCCGCATTCCCCAAGGCCCAGTGTGTCTCTCTGCCCGGTATGCAATCAGGAAGCCGACTGCCTAAATTCCAGCAGCCGGCTTCCCGACTGTCATATCCCGGCAAGGGTGAAATGCCGGGCATCTAGATGTAGACGCCCGCATTTCCCCAACACCGGGAGACCGGCGCCTGGCATCCTGATCGTAGTGATGCCGGGCGCCGCGAGCGGACAGCAGCGGGGGGGAGGGTTAGGTTTAGGGCTCCCGGGGGGGACCTAGGGTCAGGCACCCCCCCGGGAGGGTTAGGGTTAGGCTAGGGGGAGGGAGGGTTAGGGTTAGGCACCCCCAGGGGGGACTTAGGGTTAGGCACCCCCCCGGGGGACTTAGGTTTAGGCAGCGGCGAAGGGGGTGGTTAGGGTTAGGCACTTAGAGGGGGGATTAGGGTTAGGCTGGGAGACCGGTGCCCGGCATGCCAATCATAGGGATGCCGGGTGCCGCGAGCGGACAGCCGCGGGGGGGAGGGTTAGGTTTAGGGCTCCCAGGGGGGACTTAGGGTTAGGCACTTAGAGGGGGGATTAGGGTTAGGCACTTGGGGGGAAGTTAGGGTTAGGCACCCCTAAGGAGGGTTAGGGTTAGGGGGGTTAGGTTAGGTTAGTAGATACTCACCTATCCACGATCGGGATTTCCAGCACTGTCGGGCTTCCGCTGCTTCGAACTCTGCTCATGTCGGGCTACCGCTGACGGGAATCATACTTCAAATTTCATACCCATTCCCTTTGTCCAATTCCCCAGCCTGTCTCTCAGTCTCATTTCCCAGCCCAAATGTGTGTCTTAGCCCAATTCCCCAGCCCAAATGTGACTCTCAGCTCCATTCCCTAGCCCCAATGTGACTCTCAGCTCCATTCCCTAGCCCCAATGTGACTCTCAGCCCCATTGCCTAGCCCCAATGTGACTCTCAGCCCCATTCTCCAGCCCCAATGTGACTCTCAGCCCCATTCCCCAGCCACAGTGTGACTCTCAGCCCCATTCCCCAACAACAAGTGTCTCTCTCAGCCCCATTCCCCAGCTTCAGTGTAAAACTAAGCCCCATTCCCCAGCCTCAGTGTGATGCTCAGCCCCATTCCCCAGCCTCAGTGTGTCTCTCAGCCCCATTCCCCAGCCCCAAAGTTACTCTCAGCCCCATTCCCCAGCCCCAATGTGACTCTCAGCTCCTTACCCCAGCCCCAGTGTGTTTCTTAGCATCATTCCCACAACCCCAGTGTCTCTCTCAGCCCTAACTGCCAGCCTCACTGTGATGCTCAGCCCCATTCTCCAGCCTAAATGTGATGCTCAGCCCCAAGGTGACTCTCAACCTCTTCCCCCAGTCCCAGTGTGTTTCTGAGCATCATTCCCCCAACCGCAGTGTCTCTCTCAGCCCCATTCCCCAGCCTCAGTGTAACATTCAGCCCCATTCCCCAGCCTCAGTGTGTCTCTCAGCCCCATTCCCCAGCCCCAATGTGACTCTTAGCCCCATTCCCAAGCCCCAGTCCTCATGCCCAGTGTGTATCTCTGCACAATTTACCAGCCTGTCTCTCAACCCCATTCCCAGCCCCAATGTGACTCTTGGCTCCCTACATTAGCCCAAATATAGGACTTTCAGCCCTAGTCCTCAGTGTGCCTCTCAGCCCTATTCACCAGCCCAAATGTGTATCTCAGCCCCTTTCCCCAGCCCGTGTTTCTTTCAGCATAATTTCCTCAGCCCTGGTGTCTCTCAGCCCAAATCCCCAGCCTTAGTGTGATGCTCAACCCCATTCCCCAGCCTCAGTGTGATGCTCAACCTACTTCTCCTGCCTCACTGTCTCTCTCAGCCCCATTCCCCAGTCTCAGTGTGTCTCTCAGCCCCATTACACAGCCTGGCCCTCAGACCCATTCCCCAGCCCCAATGTTACTCTTAGCACCATTCCCCAGCCCAAATGTGTCTCTTAGTCCCATTCCTCAGCCCAAATGTGTCTCCCAGCCCCATTCCCCAGCCTTAGTGTGTCTCTTTTCCCCATTTCTGAGCCCCAATGAGACTCTTAGCCCCTATGTGACTTTCAGCCACAGTCCCCAATGTGACACTCTGCTGCAATCCCTAGCCCCAAAGTGAATCTCTTCCCCAATCCCCAGCCCCAATGAGACTCTCAGCACCAATCCCCAGCCACAATGTCTCTCATCCCCATTCCCCAGTTTATCTCTTGGCCCCAGTCCCCAGTGTCTCTCAACCCTATTCCCCAGCCACAATGTTGCTCTCAGCCCCATTCTCCAGCCCAATTGTGTCTCTCAGCCCTATGCTCTAGCCTTAGTTTGTCTTTTATGCCCCATTCCCCAGCCCAATGTGACATTCAACCCCATTCTCCAGCCTCAAAGTGATTATCAGCCACATTCCCCAGCCATAGTGTCTCTCAGCCCCTTTCCCCAGCCCCAATGTGACACTCGGCCCCATTACCCAGCCCCAATGTGACTTTCAGCCCCCTAACCCAGCCCCAATGTGACTCTCAGCCCCAGTCCCCAGCATGTCTCTAAGTCCTATTCACCAGCCCAAATGTTGCTCTCGGCCCCTTTCCCCAGCCCCAGTGTGTCTTTCAGCTTCATTTTCCCAGTCCCAGTGTCTCTTAGCCCCATCTTCCCACCGCAGTTTGTCTCCCTCACTAATTCCCCAGCCTGCCTCTCAGCCCCATTCCCCAGCCCCATTGTGACACTCGACCCCATTCCCCAGCCCCAATGTGACTCTCAGCCAAAGTCCCTAGTGTGTCTCTCAACCATATTCAGCAGACAAAATTTTGCTCTCAGCCCCTTTCCCCAGTCCCAGTGTGTCTTTCAGCATCATTTCCCCAGACTCAGTGTCTCTCTTAGCCCCATCTTCCCACCAGTTTGTCTCCTTGACCAATTCCCCAGCCAGTCTCTCAGCCCCATTTCCCAGCTTAAGTGTGATGCTCAGCCTAATTCTCCAGCCTCACTGTCTCTCAGCCCCATTTCCCAGCCTCACTGTCTCTCTCAACCCCATTACACAGCCTGTCCCTCAGGCCTGTTCCCCAGCCCCAATGTGACTCTCAGCCCCTGTCCGCATGGTGTCTCCAGTCTCCACCCACAGCATGTCTCTTAGCACCATTCCCCAGCCCAAATGTGTCTAAGCCCCATTCCCCCAGTCCCCAACTTGTCTCTCAGCCCATTCCCCAGCCTTAGTGTGTCTCTCAATCCCATTCCCCAGCCTTAGTGTGTCTCTCATCCCCATTCCCCAGCACCAGTGTGACTCTCAGCCCCATTTCCGAGCCCCAATGTGAGTCTCAGCCCCATACCCAAGCCCCAATGAGACTCTTAGCCCCAATGTAACTCTCGGCCCCAGACCCTAGCCCCAAAGTGAATCTCTGCCCCAGTCCCCAACCCCAATGTGACTCTCAGCCCCAATCCCCAGCCACAATGTCTCTCAGCCCTATTACCCAGCCTATCTCTCGTCCCCAGTCCCCAGTGTGTCTCTCAACCCCATTCCCCAGCCACAATGTTGCTCTCAGACCCAGTCCCCAGCCACAGCCTGTCTCTCAGCCCCATTCCACAGCCCAAGTGTGTCTCGGCTTTTTTCCCTTCGCCAGTGTGTCTCTTAGCATCATTTCCCAGCCTTAGTGTGTCTCTCAGCTCCATTCACCAGCCTTGGGTGTGTCTCTCAGCTCCATTCTCCAGCCTCGGTGTGTCTCTCAGCCCCATTCCCCAGCTCCAGTTTGTCTCTCAATCCTATTCCCCAGCCCCAATGTGACTCAGCCCCATTCCACTGCAACAATGTGACTCCCTGCCACAGTCCCAGCCCCACAGTCCAGTCCCCAGCCTGTCTTTCAGCCACATTCCCCAGCCGAATAGTGTCTCTCAGCCCCATTCCCCAGCCCAATGTGACATTCAGCCCCATTCCCCAGCCATAGTGTCTCTCAGCCCCTTTCCCCAGCCCCAATATCACACTCAGCCCCATTCCCCAGCCCCAATATCACACTCAGCCCCATTTGCCAGCCTCAATGTGACTCAGCCCCAAGCCCCCAGCCCTAATGTGTCTTTTAGCCCCATTTTCCAGCCTCAGTGTGTCTCTCAGCCCCATTCCCTAGCCCCAATGTGACTCTTAGCCCAAATCCCCAGCCCCATTGTGACTCTCAGCCCAAGTCCCCAGCCACAATATGACTCTCATCCCCAGCCACAGCGAGTCTCTCATCCCCATTCCCCTGCCCGAGTGTGTGTATCAGCCCTATTCCCTATCTCAAATATGTCTCTCTGCCCAGTTCCCCAGCCTGTCCCTCAGACCCATTCCGCAGCCCCAATGTGACTCTCAGCCCCAGTCCACAGAGTGTCTCTCAGCCCCAGTCCCCAGGGTGTCTCTCAGGCCCAGTTACCACCCACAGCATATCTCTTAGCACCTTTCCCCAGCCCAAATGTATCTAAGACCCATTCCCTCAGTCTCCAACTTGTCTTTCAGTCCCATTCCCCAGCCCAAATGTGTCTCTCAGTCCCATTCCCCAGCCCAAATGTGTCTCTCAGCTCCAATCCCCAGCCTTAGTGTGTCTCTCAGCCCCATTCCCCAGCCTCAATGTGACTTTCAGCCCTAGTCCACAGCTACAATATGACTCTCAGCCCCATTCCCCCAACCCCAGAGTGTGTCTCAGCCCCATTTCCTATCTCAAATATGTCTCTCTGCCCAATTCCCCTGCCTGTCTCTCAGCCCCATTCCCCAGCCCCAATGTGACACAGCCCCATTCCCCAGCCCAAATGTGACACTTGGCCCCATTCCCCAGCCCCAATGTGACTCTCAGCCCCAGTCCCCAGTGTATCTCTCAACCCTTTACACCAGCCCAAATGTTGCTCTCAGCCCCATTCCCCAGCCTCAGTGCATCTCTTCCACAGCCCCTATGTGACTCTCTGCCTGTCCCCAGCCCCAATGTGACCCTCAGCCAAAGACCCCAGTGTGTCTCTCTGCCCCATTCCCCAGCCTAAATGTGTCTCAGCCCCTTCCCCCAGCCCCAGTGTGTTTCTCAGCACCATTCCCCCAACCCCAGTGTGTCTCTCAGCCCCATTCCCCATCTAAATTGTGTCTCAGCATCATTCCTCAGCAGCAGTGTGATTCTCTGCCCCATTCCCCAATGTGATTCTCAGCCCCATTCCCCAATGTGACACTCAGCCCCATTCCCCAGCCCCATTGTGACTCTCAGCCAGTCCCCAGCCCCAATGTGACTCTCAGCCCAGTCCTCAGCCTATCTCTTAGACCAATTCCCCAACAAGAATGTCTCTCAGGCAAGTCCCCAGCCTGTTTCTCATACCCATTCCCCAGCATGTCTTAGCCCCATTCCCCAGCCCCAATGTGACTCTCAGCCCTAGTCCCAGCCTGTCTATCAGCCCCATTCCCTATCTCAAATGTCTCTCTCCACTTTAATCCTCAGGCCCAGTGTGTCTCTCTGCCCAACTCCCAGCCTGTCACTCAGCCCAATTCCCCAGCCCCATTCCTCAGCCCCAATGTACCTCTCAGCCCAATTTTCCAGCCCAAATGTGACTCTCAGCCCTATATACCAGCCCAAATGTCTCTCAGCCATTCCCCAGCCTGTGTTTCTATCAGCATCATGACCCCAGCCCCAGTGTCTCTCAGCCCCATCTTCCCACCCCAGTTTGTCTCTCTTCCCAATTCCCCAGCCTGTCTCTCAGCCTCATTCCCCAGCCCAAATGTATCTCTCAGCCCCATTCCCCAGCCCAAATGTTTCTCTAAGCCCCATTCCCCAGCCTAAATGTGTCTCTCAGCCCCTTTCCCAGCCTGTGTTTCTATCAGCATCATGACCCCAGCCCCAGTGTCTTTCTCAGCCTCATCTTCCCGCCCCAGTTTGTCTCTCTTCCCAATTCCGCAGCCTGTCTCTCAGCCTTATTCCCCAGCCCAAATAAGTCTCTCAGTCCCATTCCCCAGCCTCAGTATGTCTCGCAGCCCCATTCCATAGCCCCAATGTGACTCTAAGCTCAGTCCCCAGCCTGTTTCTCAGCCCCATTCTACAGTATGCCTCAGCAACATTCCGCAGCCCTAATGTGACTCTCTGCCCAGTCTCCAGCCTGTCTCTCAGCCACATTCCCCAGCCTAAATGTGTCTCTCAGCCCCTTCCCCCAGCCCCAGTGTGTTTCTTAGCATCATTCCCCCAACTCCAGTGTTCCTCTCAGCCCCAGTCCCCATCTCAAATGTGTCTTTCAGCTCCATTCCTCAGGCCCAGTGTGTCTCTCTGCCCAATTCCCCAGTCTGTCTCTCAGCTTCATTACCCAGCCTAAATGTGTCTCAGCCCCTTCCCCCAGCCCCAGTGTTTCCTGGCATCATTCCCCCAATCCCTGTGTTCCTCTCAGCCCCATTCCCCATCTCAAATGTGTCTTTCAATCCCATTCCTCAGGCCTAGTGTGTCTCTCTGCAAAATTCCCCAGTCTGTCTCTCAGCTTCATTCCCCAGCCCAAATGTGTCTCTCAGACCCATTCCCCAGCCTAAATGTGTCTCCCAGCCCCAGTGTGTTTCTTAGCATCATTCCCCCAACCCCAGTGTCTGTCTCAGCCTTATTCCCCATCCTGTCTCTCAGCCCCAGTCCCCAGCATGTCTCTCAGCCCCATTCCCCAACCACAATGTTGCTTTCAGAACCAGTCACCAGCCACAGCTTGCCTTTTTACCCAGCCCCAGTGTCTCTCAGCCCCATTTCCCAGCCTCAGTGTATCTCTCCGCCCCCTTACCCAGCCCAAATGTGACTCTCAGCCCCCTTACCCCGCCACAATGTGACTCTCAGCCTTTTTTTCCCCCAGCCCTAATGTGAGCCTCAGGCCCAAGCCCCATTCCATTGCAATAATGTGACTCCCTGCCACAGTCCCTGCCCCAATGTGACTCTTAGCCCAGTCCCCAGCCTGTCTCTCAGCCCCATTCCCCAGTCCAATGTGAAACTCAGCCCCTTACCCAGCCCCAATGTGACTCTCAGCCCCCTTACCCAGCCCCAATGTGACTCTCAGCTTTTTTCCCCAGCCCCAATGTGTCTTTTAGCCCCATTTCCCAGCCTCAGTGTAATGCTCAACCTAATTCCCCAGCCTGTCTCTCAGCCCCAGTCCCTTGTTTCTCTCAGCCCCATCCAAATATGTCTTTCAGCCCTTCCCCGAGCCCCAGTGTTTCTCAGCATCATTCCACCAACCCCAGTGTGTCTCTCAGCCCCATTCCCCAGCCCCAGTGTTTCTTAGCATCATTCCCCCAACTCGTGTCTCTATCAGCCCCAGTCCCCAGCCTCAGTGTATCATTCAGCCCCATTCCCATCCTCAGTGTGTCGCTCAGCCCAATTCCCCACAGCCTCAGTGTGTCGCTCAGCCCGTCACGATCTCAAATGTGTCTCAGCCCAAAACCCCAGCCTCAGAGTGATGCTCAACCCCAGCCCCAATATGACTCTCAGCCCCAGTATACAGACATATGTGACTCTCAGCCCCATTCCCCAGCCTCAGCGTGTCTCCCAGCTCCATTCTCTCAGCCCCATTCCTTATCTCAAATGTGTCTCTCAGCTCCAATCCACAGGCCCAGTGTGTATCTCTGCACAATTTACCAGCCTGTCTCTCAAACCCATTCCCAGCTCCAAAGTGACTCTCGGCACCTTACATTGGCCCGAATAGGACTTTCAGCCCCAGTCCTCAGTGTGCCTCTCAGCCCTATTCACCAGCCCAAATGTGTATCTCAGTCCCTTTCCCCAGCCCGTGTTTCTTTCAGCATCATTTCCTCAGCCCCAGTGTCTCGCTTAGCCCCATTCCCCATCCCCTATGTGTCTCTCAGTCCCATTCCCCAGCCCCAATGTGACCCTTAGCCCAGTCCCCAGCCTGTCTTTCAGCCCCTTTCCCCAGCTTTAGTGTGTCTCTCTGCCCTATTTCCTAATGTGACTCTCAGCCCCAATGTGACTGAGCCCCAGGCCCAAAATGACGCTCAGCCCGTCTACAGCCAAATTTGACTCTAGCCACAGTGCCTAGACCCAATGTAACTCTCAGCCCTAGTCCCCAAGCCACAATGTGACTCCCTGCCACAGTCCCTGCCCCAATGTGACTCTTAGCCCAGTCCCCCAGCCTGTCTCTTAGTCCCATTCCCCAGCCTTAGTGTCTCTCAGCCCCATTCCCCAGCCCCAATGTGACACTCAGTCCCATTCCACAGCCTCTCTCTGTCTCTCAGCCCCAATCCCCAGTGTATCTCTCATCCCCATTCTCCAGCACCAGTTCCCAGCGTGTCTCTCTGCCGCATTCCCCATACCTAATGTGACTCTCAGCCCCATTCCACAGCCACAATGTGACTCTCAGGCCCATTCCCCAGCCTGTTTCTCAGCCCCATTCCCCAGCCCAATGTGACTCTCAGCCAAACTCCCCAGAATTTCTCAGCTACATTCCCCAGCCACAATGTTGCTCTCAGCCCGTCCCCAGCCAGTGTTTCTTAGCCTCATTCCCCAGCCCAAATGTGTGTCTTAGCCCCATTCCCCAGCCCCAATCTGACACCCAGCCCCATTCCCCAGCCTGTTTGTCTCTCAGCCATTTCCTAGCCCAAATGTGACTCTCAGCCCCATTCCCCAGCCCCAATGTGACTCTCAGTCCCAGTCCCCAATGTGACTCTCAGCCCCTTCCCCAGCCCGTGTTTCTTAGCATCATTCCCCCAGCCCGTGTTTCTTAGCATCATTCCCCCCAACCCGTGTCTCTCTCAGCACCAGTCCCCAGCCTCAGTGTATCATTCAGCCCCATTCCCATCCTCAGTGTGTCGCTCAGCCCAATTCCCCAGCCTCAGTGTGTCACTCAGCTTGTCACCATCTCAAATGTGTCTCTCAGCCCAAAACCCCAGCCTTAGTGTGATTATCAACCCCATTCCCCAGGCCCAATTTGACTCTCAACCCCCGTATACAGACATATGTGACTCTCAGCCCCATTCCCCAGCCTCAGCGGGTCTCCCAGCTCCATTCTCTCAGCCCCATTCCTTATCTCAAATGTGTCTCTCAGCTCCAGTCCTCAGGCCCAGTGTGTATCTCTGCACAATTTACCAGCCTGTCTCTCAACCCCATTCCCAGCCCCAATGTGACTCTCGGCACCCTACATTAGGCCAAATAGGACTTTCAGCCCTAGTCCTCAGTGTGCCTCTCAGCCCTATTCACCAGCCCACAATGTGTATCTCAGTCCCTTTCCCCAGCCCGTGTTTCTTTCAGCATCATTTCCTCAGCCCCGGTGTCTCTCAGCCCAAATCCCCAGCCTTAGTGTGATGCTCAACCCCATTCCCCAGCCTCAGTGTGATGCTCAACCTACTTCTCCAGCCTCACTGTCTCTCAGCCCCATTCCCCAGCCTCAGTGTGTCTCTCAGCCCCATTACACAGCCTGGCCCTCAGACCCATTCCCCAGCCCCAATGTTACTCTCAGCCCCAATCCCCAGAGTGTGTCTCAGCCCCAGTCCCCATGGTGTCTCCCAGCCCCAGTCCCCACCCACAGCATGTCTCTTAGCACCATTCCCTAGCCCAAATGTGTCTAAGCCCCATTTCCCAGCCCCAATGTGTCTCAGTCCCATTCCCCAGCCTCAATGTGACTCTTAGCCCAGTCCCCAGCCTGTCTTTCAGCCCCATTCCCCAGCCCAAATGTGTCTCTGAGCCCCATTCCCCAGCTTTAGTGTCTCTCTGCCCTATCTCCCAATGTGACTCTCAGCCCCATTCCCCAGCCCCAATGTGACTGAGCCCCAGTCCCAAAATGACGCTCAGCCCATCTACAGCCAAATTTGACTCTAGCCCCCGAACCCCCACCTTCCTTCCCCTACACTTACCAGCTGCTCCTCTCTGAGTTTGCCTGGACACTGCTTTGGCGGCCGCCTGTTGCAGCATGCACGGAATAGGAACTAGGAAGATCATCTTTTGGAGGCAGATCATGGAAGGGATGGAGGCGGAGCCATCAGTGGTGACTGACAGGCTCTTGAAAGGATTGTGGGAGGAGCAGCAGCTCCCCCTTAGGCCTTTTTCATTTCATGCCTTCACTTCCATCCAATCCTTGTCCATTTTTCAATGCCACTACAGCTGAAGTCAAACAATGCACCATGCTTTCTGTGATATCTGCATTTTAAATGTATTTAAGACACTTAGGGCCGTATTCAATTTGAGGCGAAATGTCAGAATCGCCGATGACGTCATTTTCGCCTATTTTCATTATCCCCGTATTCAATTACATTGACTTTTCGCCGGGGCGAAAGGTCAATGTAAAAAGACGGGGATAAATATTCGCCTGCCTTTAGCTGGTGAAAAAAATGCAGAATTGGGGTTTAGGGGTGCAGGCTTAAAGAAATTAGCCTGCACCCTTGGGTATGACCCCTTAAAATGATCTGTGTCAAAAAAAAAAAGGGACACCCCAAAAATTTTGTCTACATTTTTGGGTGAAAAAAAAAATTAATTAGGAAAAATCACTTCTAAAATAGTTAAATAGATTCCAGAGGGGTCGGAAGTATGCGGGAGGTGTTTTCTTCAATGCGGGTGACAGCGGCCGGTGCATTTTTGCAGAATTTTAAAAAATCATTTTAGGGACTTCAAAATATGCTTGCATCCATTTTCATGTACCCCAAATTTGATGGGACCATTTAAAAAAAAAAAACCCCAAAGTGCTCTTCTGCATCACTTCAATGTCGGGAAAAAACACCAGCTGTGGCTAACACAAACCCCGACTTCCTTCAGCAAGCAAAAATGGGGGTACCTATAGGGGTACCTATAGTGATCCCTCATGTCTGGACATCTTTAGGGGGGTCACAGGCATATTTCCTGAAAATTCCCATTTTTTTTCGTAAATGGGGCGAAGGGTCATTTTAAAAAAACAGAGATAATTTTTCAATTACCTATAGCAGGTGAAAAAAAGTGCAGATTTGGGGTTTAGAGGTGCAGGCCTAAAAAAAATAGCCTGCACCCTTGAGAATGCCCCCCTTAAAACAAAATGTAAAAAAAAACAAAATGTAAAAAAAAAAAAAAAAAAAAACACGGGACACCCCCCAAAAAAAAATGTAAAAATTTTGGGGTGTAAAAAAAAAAAAAAAATAGGGAAACAAAATGCCAAACTAACTAACTTAATTCTGGTGGGGTCCCCGAGTATGTGGCAGGTGTCTGTTTCATTGCGCAGAGTAGCGGCAGCTGTATTTTTGAAGAATTTTTAAAATTACCTTTAGGGTTTTAAAAATATGCTTATCCCCATTTTCATGTACCCCAAATTTGATGGGACCACTTTTAAAAACGAAAAAAAAAACCTAAGTGCTCTTCTGCATCACTTTTTCAATGTCGGCAAAAATAACCACCTGTGGCATCTATTTAAAATTCGACTTTCTTCTTGCCTTTGTTTCTTTATGCCTGATCTTTAAGTACAACCTATTTTTTCCAGTAAAAATAATAATGTTTTTGCGCATGTGAAGTGTACAATCACAAATTTTATTTATAGGACACTGTGAACTGTAAATAAGGCCATAAGAAGCCATTAACTAAATTTTGTGAAACTTGCATGATCACAAATCACCCTAATTGCTCACATAACTATTAGGCCCGGCCTGGCCAACATGTAGTTCACAATAGCTAGAGAGCTACAAGGCCCATCATGCCCTGCTACAGTTTTAACATTCCCTAATAGAAAAAAACTTTGGCAGAGCATGCTGGGAGTTGTAGTTTCTCAACAACTGGGGAGCGACAGGTTGGCCAGGCTTGGACTAGACGATGCTCTGATGGTTGGTGCTACAAACCGATAAGACACATGAAAGTATGAACACAATTTACCATGTATCTGATTGATAAGCTCTTAAAACCAATTAAATACAGGAAAATAGGTAACAACAGTTCTGAACCTTTTTCAACTTAAGCACCTTCATGCTTGAACTAAGAAGAATAAAATTGTGGTTAACACGATTATTTGTTGTGGGATTTTTTTGACTAATTTATTTTTTTAAATAAAGATTTTATTTTTGTAGCGACCTATATCTTATTCTTCCTGTGATAACATGTGAAATGCATAGAAAGTGGTCCAGAAAGAATAAGCAAATCTTTCATTGGTGACAGCAAATACAAGATACTTTAAGCTATCTACATTTTGAGGTGTATTCATGGCGAGTGTAATTCTTCTTATGTATTTTCACATACAGTATATATTTTTCATTTATGATAGATTTATTCTTATCTTATTTTTTTAATCTCATTAAAATTACAAGTTATTACAATAAAGGGATATTCTCAGTCACTCCAAAGGAAAGTGTAACTATTTGATTTAAATCCAAATTTCTATCTCAAGTATTCCCTATACTCACTATAAATCAGGTGAGCATTTTTTTTTTTATTCACAAAAACATCACACAATCCCATGGAATACAATATTGTGATTTATTTCATATCATTCAATGGAGAAACTTTACCCACTACTTGAAGTAATTTATTTATTGAAAACATTTTTGTAATACATTTAATAGGTGAATCCCCTGAACATAGCCCAATTGACTATATAATTGACTTCAATCGTAGGTAGGTGAAAAAAATTATACTTAAAACTTAAATATCCAAATAAGCAGTTTATTGACATCCTTTAATTTAACATTTTAATTTAATTAGAGTACCAATAGATTACAGTAGCAGTCAAATAACCATGTCTCTAAGCACTTAGTACAGTAGACATACACTAACCTTTGATAGCATTTACATATGTAAACCAGAATATCATCATTAGTGACGGACACCAGCTGTCATACGTTAGTAAGTATGCGATTGTTTCAGAGACAATAGTGCAGATAACGAAATCCAGTACTGGATATTCAACACCTGATCATATTATTAGTCATACTATATACTGGATCAGGTTAAGCGTTCCAATTCTGTTAAGTCAGTAAGTCTCCCAATTTTAACCTATTCATTTTAGTGCAATAATACCTACATGGTACAATAATGTCCATCTATTAATGGGAGTTTCCATGTAATAATGCATCATCAATTTAGGCCAACTGTAACACCCAAAATAAATTATGTTTACTTGACATCAAATAAACATAAGGCTTCTAAAAATTAAATCTGGCAACCTAGTTTTTAAAGTACAGGGTATATAAGGTTTTGTGTCAGGAACTTGGGTTAAATGTGCAGCAAACTCTGGAGAAATAATTTCCCAGCCTCCGGTTTTTCATCACATTAATATACCATAGATCACGAGCCATATCCACAGCACCATATGGTATGGCTATGGCAAGTGGCAGCACTGGTCATCAAGCATAGGCGGAACATTGTGTTACCCTCAGACTACACATTCATTTCTTCAGGCACAAATCAGATTCAACAACTATCAAGGATACATGAAAGGAACCATGCCAGAGGGGATTGCTGGACTTGGTGCATCAGGAAGATAATGGTGTAACTTTGATTATAAAGAAGAGATAAAGGACATGCCTCCTCTTCAAAATTTTATTGTCAGTCCCCAGAGTCTCTACTTATTCACCAGCTGTCAACAGAAAGTTGTAAGTCTTTGTTGTTATTTGGGTTTAAGAAAAAAACAAACACTATTTTTGGGGCTACCAGTCGCCCAAGGATAAATATAAGAGGCACTAGCTGAACAGTTTACAAACATGTTTTAACACAATGCCTAATTGACAACTTCATAACTTTAATGATTAAGGGCTATATTTATTAAACATTCCAAAAAGAAGAAAGTGATGGTGTTGTTTGTAGTAACCAATCAGGTCCTAGCTATAACTTATCTAGTACATTCTGGAAAATGAGCTAAAAGGTGATTGGTTGCTACCTATAACACTTCTACTTTTGCTCATTCGAAGTTTTAGTAAATCTACTACTAGATTCCTTGTTGTTTTTATTCTAAAAATAACTAACTTCCTTTTGTACTATTTATTGTATAGAAATGACCAATCAGCCTTGGTATTCTAAGTAAGGAATACATATTGATATCCATTGTCAGTTACTGACTTGAAATTTTATTATATAGGTCAGTTCTTTTCAGTTTTGAGTAATGTGTAATTACTGATATGTAAAAGAGACATTTGTCACCCCACACAATACCATGCACTGATAAATCCTTATTTATATAAGCATGCCTTAAGGCTAGCTCAGTATAGCATTACATATATAGTTTATTTTCCTAGCCTATAAAGAGTATGCTATATTTTTGTTATTACTAGATAACCACAAAGTTTATTCCTAGAGGAAGAGTCTTAGTTTTATTTACTTAAAAAAATCTATGTAATCATACAGGTATATTGTGTTGCACAATATTGAAAACTGGGTAAAAAGTATCAAGTTTAGTGCTGTATGTGTGCACCCCATTTATTTTGTTTCAGATAAAAGCTGGGTACACATTATACGATTCATCGTACGATATATGGCTCCAACACGGATTGGAACAATATATTGTACACATGGTATAGTGTGTACGCCCGATCTGTCATTCAATATGTAGATCATCACATCATACCATCTGCTGTTCTGCATGGCAGATGGGATGATGTAATGAACGACACGGTGCTGTTATATGCAACATGTAACGACACATAGGGCTATCGTACACATATCATACAGTGTTTAAAGCACACTACACAATGTATCATTACATCACATCGCACAGTCGCTGGGTCACACCATCGTATGGCGTGTACCCAGCTTTAGTAAAACAGAAGTAAAAAACAGGTGGAGACAAATACTATGTGATCAATTAAACACAACACATATTGATAACCATGAACCTGAAACAAGTTAATTTATATAGCTATAAAATATAGCTCTGGGTGATTGCCATATAAACAGGAAAATAGTAGCTAAACTACACATTGTTCCTAAATGAAAGAGCACTTTTAGCTTTCACAAACACGGAAAACATTTATACTTTGGTTTAAGATATTTACGTTTAGGTGCAAATATACGGAGATGGCAAATTAGCACGCAATAACCATTTTTTGGTACACCAGTAGTTGTAGTGCTCTCTAGTCACACGTAGGCACATGATGTGCTGAACTACAACAAACATCTGACATACTTTTGGCATTGTCACAAAAAAATACATGTTCTCATTGGTCTTTATTAACAAAACATCACTGCCATTTGTCTACAATGCTCCTCCCCAAATAGTCTGCACTCACAAGCCTACTGCTGCTTAAAACAGGAGGATTGCAGAAATACAGAGATTGGGGACCATTACACCTTTTTTTTTTTTAAAGAACTCTGCAGAAGGGGAAGGTTGAGAGATAAGACGAAGTTTTACAAAGACAGCTTATATAATTTCAATGCTCAATACTGTATATTTTAAACTGATTTAGGTAAATAAGAACAATGGCCCTGATTCAGAGCCGGACGCTCTGACCAGAGCGCTCGCTCTGAATCAGGGCCCACCTCCATAATTATGGAGCGTCCTCCTGGACGCTCGTATAGCTGTGGGTTACCACCCACAGCCTATACGAGCGTGCAGGTTGATGGTCGCGATGGTCTTGACCATCGCGACCATCGCCACTGCGAGCCGGAGCCTGCGGTTGAGTTTCTCAAGCGCAAGGCCCGGAGTGATTTTGGCCGTCTGGCAGCCACGCCCCCGGCACGCCCACCAAAGGGGGCGTGCTGTCAATCAACATCGACAGCACGCCCCCTTTGATCAGACACAACGAGCGAAGGAAAGTCCTTCGCTCGTCGCGTCTCGCGCATGCGCACGACGGAGCTCCCTCCGTCGTGCGCATGCTCAGTGCACACCATCGACCCACTTGCGAGCGGACAGCCGCTCGCGAGTGGGTCTGAATCAGGCCCAATATCCACAATAATATACATTTTATGATCTATACGTTAAAAATTCCCCTTAACGTTGTTAAACTTAAGTCAAAAGTAAGTGTTGATAAATAGTCTGCTTGTATAAATCAAGGCATTGCTTTAGTATTTCAATAGTTTGTGTTGGGTGATATTATTGTCTCGCATTTAAATGGCTATATATATATATATATATATATATGTATGCATTCAGTTTATTTAAACTGTTTCATTGATATATTAGTCTCTTTTTAAAATTATAAGTTGCAGTCTTACATAACAGAATGTCTGACACTGCAAATAATATACTTAAAAAGTAGTGTGTGGTTTTAGAACTCCCCTTGGTAAAATTTATTCAACCCACCCCATTACCAATTAGACTGATTTCTCCGCAGTATCATTGCAACCTACGATTGCAGTCTTGGGGCTAAATCCAATTATTTGTGAAGGGTGCGATGTGCCGTTGCCACAGTGATTAAACACCGGCAACGGCATAGCATCTCGCACCCCTTGCGGCCCGCTCCATGCCCGAATTCGCATAATTTTGCTTGGAGCCGTATGGGGCTGCGAGCACTTTTATGTGAATTCGGGCTGTTGTTAGGTGCGGACATTGCCGCGATGATGCGTACCCGCGTGCAATTGGATTGACCCATTGGAATGATCCTTTAGCAATGTGAGCTGTGCACTGGGGAGCAGCCAACCTGCACCACTACTTACTACAGAGGGGTGAATAGCCTATATTAATGTTTGGTGTTCAAAAGGGGACAACCCATTTAAACAGAAACGTAAAAATTATGAACGGATGTATAGAACAAAAATAAGTGTTATATCCCTGTAGTATAAATGCAAAACAACATTATTGTAAATTAAAGTTTTGTTGTTTTTATCAAATATCCCCATGGTAAAAAAAATACTATGCCAGCCAACATGTACACTGGAGAAATTACATATAAAATAATATAAAGTCAGCAACTCCAGCTTGCCAAAATGATAGTCTTAAATATATGAAAATAAACTGTGATCAGCCACCAGGACCTCTTTAAAAAGTCAGGATAGAACAAAAACCAATGTGTAAAAGAACAAGTATAAATCATAATTTATAGATCATTACAAAGACCACATGTATAAATAAAAAAAAAAAAGCGTACTTACAAAAAAAAAAAAAAAACATCTTAAGCTACAATATTAAATTTCAAAATGTGCTCCAGTGCGACAGACTAAATCTAAGGTCACTTTGTATTTTAACAATTACGATATTTTCCGTTGGCAAGGTCTTTCGTCGATTTGCCAAATGTACATTTTCTAAATATGCTTTTATTTACAAAAAAATAATAATAATAAAAAAAATATCCAATTTTACCAGAAAATTGGCCCCCAATTTTTTTTTAAAAGGTTTTCTTTTTTTGCATTCTAGATTTTATCATATGTTGTAATTATACATATGAAGGTAAGTAAGTAAGCTGCTTATTGTAGAACAGCAGATATTCATTCATGGCATACGACAAGGAGGTCTGTACAAGTATAGAGCCAGGATAGGAAGGTAAAAGCAGCTTCTTTGTATTTTTAGAGGAGCAGTCACAACAACTTTGATTTCCATGTTCTGGTCAAATGTTTAACAAATTATAGTATTTTCACCTTGCACCGCTGCCACTAGTCCTTAGTTATTCATTACCACTACTTAATGAGGTCAATATTCATTTTTGTTTCTTTTCCTTCTGTGTCTCTTTCTTTTGATCTGATTTGAACAGTCTCCTTGGAATGACCATAATGCTGCCATCACTATTGCAGTGCAAGGCATACTGGCTTGGATTGACGGGTCTGCCCTGTTCGTCTCGCAGTCGGCTAAACACATCTCGGTATAGGTCATTCAGTTTCTGTTTCATATGGTTCACGGATTTGCTGCACTGAGCCCGCTCTTTCAACAGCTTTTCCTTCCGTGCTTTCAGTTGACTGACATTGTCCTCCAAGGTCAAAATGACATCCAGCTTACGTTTACGACAGTTCTGTGCAGCAACCTTGTTTTTACCCCTGCGGCGGATATCTCGTATGACAGATACCTGGGTCTCTGTCAAGTAATGCTTAGACAACATATTGTTAAACATCTCCACAGGCATGCTAACAATTTCATCCACTGAGAAAGGGATTCTTAGGGATTTTGCCCGGCGCTCGTCTCGACTGAGGCTTTTGTCTATTCCACCAACACATGGGCTTCTTATTCGGTTAGATTTGTTTGGCCAACTGTAATGATGCTCAGGACTGGGTTCCAACTGATTAGGCAGTTGATATGTATGATTATGATGAACGTTGTGTAAAGTCATCTCATCACAATAGTTTGGATTGTCCTGATCCATCTGACAAAATTTATTCAGTTCTGGGCAACTTCCTCCAACTGCTCCTTCCAATCCATCGTATGAGACAGACTCAGAATCACTGCTGTATCCAGCGGCTCCTTCATCCTCCCCAAAGGTGACAGACGACGAGTCCGATATGCTTGCAGATGTTGGGCTATGGCTTGAATTCAAAGAAAGTCCAGAATCGGAGTCCGGTTCTTCAAATAACTGAGAGACTTCCAGCGGATCAAAGCCTTCTTCCAGGGCTAATGACATTAAATTAATTTCATCAAATACATTCTCGTCAAGGCCAGAAAGAAGGTCTTGATTAGTGAAGTTTCTAGAACTGTTCTCAGTTGTTGGGAATAGGGCTGTCAGATTTGTGGTACTTAGGGGTCCTCCAGGTAGAGTACTTGAATTTAATTGCAGTAAACTCTCTGGTCTATGGGTCAAATCTTCACTGGATCTGGCATTGTGACCTGATGCAAATATGGCTGCCTGTAGACTCACGTCTTGGCTAATTGCATCGGTAAAATCCACATTATAAGGTGCTGAAGGGCTGATAGCATTCTGGTTATTGGAAATGGACTGGATGTCTTCCAGTGTAATCTGAAGAAAGAGATAAATTGTATATTACAACATGCATTTGATGCAACTGATCACAATAGAATTCTAATATATAGTGATTCCCTAGATAGAGAATGATACAATATACTAGTTCGTTATTATTTTTTCCAGTTACTTAATTAGTCATCCAATTGCAGTACCATAGTGATGGTGCAGGTGCTGAATGCATGAATACTCACTGGCCAATCAGCAGCTGCATCACAGAAATCTTATACATGCTCACGTTTATCAATAACAGCGACCAGCATAAGTAACATTTTGTTCGGATCTAAACATAACGGGAAAAAGATGACCACCTCCCAACCGACTTGCCCACATGCGCTTCCACACCTGTATCTTCCATCAGTTTAGCGAATCCAGAAAGTTTATATAAGCAGAATGACTGCAGAATTGAAACGCACAAAACAAAAATCTTACATTCAAATCCGGCAGAGAAAGAAAATCTTGCCACAATTCCCCCACTGAGGTTCCAGGTCTGGAGGAGGGTTGAGCACTATGAAGAGGATTTTCACTTGTGCCCTTTAAGAAAGAACAGAAACAAGCACAATTATTACTTTATTAAAACGAGCCATGAGAGTAGATCTATACATAGTGGATGAATCATACAGCATTACATTATACGTGGCTGATCAGACAGGGCAGCTATAGACAAGTTAATTACTTTACAAATATACATAATTACATCAATATAATCTGCACATTATATTATTACGTAGATAACCACAGAAGGAGAGACGGCTAAAGCATACATTCTAGAGTGACTATGGGTGGACACAAAGAGAGAGGGGAGTGCCAATGCTGCAGCATTGGGAAATGTAGGGGCTGGAGCATTAGGAGGAGGGAAGGTAGGCTTGAGTGAAGAAATTACATTTGAGTGTGCAACACTGGAAGGCTGAGTAAGTGTCCAATAAACTGTCAGAGCGCAATCCAGGGGAGTGAAGGGACAAAGGAGAGTCGGGCACTGGAGGAGGTGATAAGAGAAGAAGAGAGAGCAGTCATTGGCCGAGTGAAGTGGATGGGAGGGAGTATGTGGGAATCAGGCTGGATACATAGGGAGGGGAGTAGTGCTTAAAGGTTTCAATGGTGAACAACATATATGGATATTGAGAGACAGCCTTGCAGAAAAAATAACCACTTCTAATATTAATTATATCAAAATATACGAGAATGCATTACTGTGTGCAGGAAATACAGTCTATTAGTGCTCATAAATAACATGTCATGGACATCAGAAATCTCTTATTGTGAACACTTTTCCAAAAATGTTTGACCGGCCCATAATAGTTTACTAATAATAATTTTACCTTTCTTGAATGCCTAAAATTCCTGATTTAAAAAAAGTGTTATTAATGTGTATGAAGCCCCTGATCCAGAGCAGAAAATGCAGTTTTGCTGGTATCTAACCTCCGCCATCTCTGATGTCGCAGTACTGAGTAGATTTTGCCAATGACAGGAGAGTAGTTCACATGTTACATGATAATTATTAATTTATTGCTATGCATGTATGTTGTAGCCGTGTCCCTGCTCTTCTTACGGGCGCTCCCCTTGGTGTATGGCTGCACAAAGCAACAGAGCAGAGGCTAATGTGGAACTCTTTCCTCCTTTGTTTGGCTTGGTACATAGACTGGTTTAACAGAAGAGTCACAAGTGCCCCTATTTCACCAAAACTGTCCTCACTTCCCAGGCTGCAGCAATATTTCCTTACCGGGTGACAATCAGAACTTTGCAAATGAGAAGATAATTAAGGTTCTCAATTGACTAAACAACAGTTATTAGTTGCAGAACACCACTGTGCAAATGATTATTGTGACAAAGCCCAGGAGCATAGCGCACATCTGCTCCTACAGTAATTTCTCTCTAATACTATACACAACAGCAGTATTGGGACAGTAGTCATGCTACATAGGCTCTTTAATAAAAGCTCTTATCGCTGTCTATTTGCCTGCATTGGCAGTTTCATTACAAAGTTGTGTAGCAATGGCTTTTTTATATGGCCACAGAGATTAACAATTTCATTTTGAAAATGGGATTTCTTCTATTCAAGTTGCTATATCAACTTGTGTGTTAATGAGTTAATAAGATGTATACACTTATTGTCCTGACTATTCATAAGGAATGAGTTACATTTAAAGGTGCCCACCCACTAGACAATTAACTTGAGCGATTGAACGATAAGGATACTGTTCAATCGTTCATAAATCGTTTGCAAATAGTTTGCAAAAATGTCTAAAATGACCAGTGATGCGCGCTCCTGCTGGTCGTTTAGACATCTATCATCGGGCAAACATGCTGTACAACATGACGATAATGTTGATTGTGCCTACACTGAACCACTGCTCATTCAGTGGAGGAACATCACAGACTTTGAAACGACTGCACAATTACAATGTCGTAATCGTGCAGTCGTTTTGGAGGTCTGCTAGTGGATAGGCAGCATTACACTCTGTGATCAGTAACATGACATGAGCTTATGGATCAGTGCGCAGCGTCACATCCCAATGCCAGCAACTATGGAATGTATTTATTTTAGTATATAAAGAACAAGCACCAGGGATGTATCTAAGGTGGTGCAGCATGTGTCACTGCCCAGGGCACAACGCTGAGAGAGTACTAGCTCAGATGTCAGTGAGAAGTGGCTCAGGGCCACTCTTGACTGTCACAGTGACTACTGCCATAGAGGCTACTCACTCAGCTCATCACAGAGAGCAACAGCATTAGGTAGAGAAAGATACAAAGACCATGTAGGGGAGAGCAGCATAATCTGCTTATTAGCCTCATTCTGGTGGTAAAGTCACAATTTTGTTGGTCTGTTCCGTGCTGTCGGCCAACCAGTAATAGCTAATAACTGCCTCCTCCTCAGTCTACAAGGTGTAGGGATACACATGTTCTCTCTTGCCCAGGGCACTAAAGATTTAATGCAATACCTTTATTTACAGTATATATGGAGATTCATATACGCCAAACTGCTGGCATGTTTCAGCCACTACTGCTATGAGAACAGGTTGTAGTGCCTGAAACATGCCTGAAGTTTGAGGTGTGTGACACTTCTATTTAAGTGCCTGATCCACTATGACTGAGTTTGTGACTACATACAGATGACCTAGGTATAGACAATACTAATGTTCGCCGTGTTATTACTATTTTTGGCACAACTTCAAATGCATCATGTAGCTAACATTTGTTCCCAATTGCAGAGTCCATTCGGACCAATTTTAAGTGATTTACCTCAAGTGCATTTTCTGTCTGTGCTAGCAGCTGAATAAATTCATCAAAGAAGAGGGAAGGTTCTGCTGTGCTCCTGTCAATCTGTCAAAGTTTAAAGATTAAAATATGGATTAATGTAATTATTACCATAACAAAATGTTTAAATCTACTGAAATGAGACAGGTGTTGAAGAGTGAAAATACAATCATAAATACAAATAGCTTTGGTCTATTGGTGACACAGCTGAGATGTGCCGATGGCTGGCACCTGATATCAGTTCAGAGCAATAATCTATACAGCTCTACAGGTTGGAGACAAAAGACCATTCAATAACACAGAATGTTCCCATCCACAGGCAAGTTGTAATCAGTGACCAACAGACATTTCATTATTTGTGATTCATGTATACGCTGTATTGCCCCGTGAGGCCACAAAGAACACAAAATGTGCAGTAACCATATGTACATAAGCTATGATCAGTTAAAGCAGCATTTGCATATAGGGCGAACAAAATAAAAAACCCCTACCCATCGCTCCTCAGACCGAAGCCCTGGGACCTGCCAATGGAAATCGTTTTTATCGGGGTTCCTACATTTCTGTCACTCGCCATCAGCAGATGTTTACAGTTTTCCACCATAAATTTACCACTGCAATGGGTGTGAACTGGAGACCAATCAAAAGCTGTACTCTTGTTGCTTGCACCCTCTTTTTAGTCTGTGCAGCTATACACCCCTCAGCTGTCGAATGATGGAATCCATGAAACATTGGTTAAACAGAGTGGCCTACAGGGAATCCAGTGTAATGGGAAGGGTGATTTTTTTTTTCTCCCCCAAATACAATATAGACTGATAAAAGGAACTTTCTTACAGGTTGCTATGGGTTACAGCCCATTTTATATTTTCCCCATGATAGCCTTCAGCAAGTGTTTTTAAGTTCTTCTTTTGATTCATGAAATGATTCCTAAATTACGACACAACATATTCCCAGCTCTGAGTATGACTGCCTCCGCTTTGTACTGTAGAACTTCATTTCATAGTTCACTGGTTTGCAACATTTCTTACAAGGTTCGAATCAACACAAACATGAAGAATACGGCATCTTATTTTTGAAAGCAGCTAATTAGCTGCAGGTTTGTAATTTTCTGGAGCAGTTATCAAAAGACTCATAAAAATCACTGGAGAACTGATCAAAAATTGTAGCAGTAGCTGGCACTATCAGCTTCCTCTACATCTATGTGATCATGGGATGAAATGTAAAACACTACACAAAGAATTTTATTAAGTTATGTTTTTATTTTATTCTAATAATTTAATTGCGTAACCTCTTTCCAACATATGTCCTTTAGTGTGGTGGGCTGTCTCTGCATCACAGATCTGGTTATCAGAGGTGCACAGATGGTCCAGTGCCTCCTCATAGATCTATGTCCTCTGCAAGGAGCTAAACGCGACAGGTGCAAAAAAAAGCCCAGAACACAAAAGGGACGTATGTCGGCAGGGATTAAAATAAAGCAGTAAGCAACATGTGGCACAGAGTCAGCTGTTCCTGGGGTACAGGAATACCATTTTGAATTACAAATTTGAAATCTTAGTGTAAAACGGATGAGCAGGAGGCGCTTCATGCATTATGTGCATACCTTGATAGGATCACATGTGGCCCTCCTGACGGGAATTCCACTTATGTTCTCTTATAATGCCATAATGTACAGTGTGGTCTATGTATCATACTAGTCTGTGATTGATGATAAAGTCTTCTTAGTAGCTTAAATAGATAGTTATAGGCTAACCTAGTGTTTAGGCTCCATTAACAGTTGTCAGATTGCCTCTGTTCGTTTTACCCAGTAATCCATCAGCTCCTGCCTTCTGCTGACTTGTTGTGTGAGACATAGGCTTTGGATATCACTTTGCATGTCTGATTCCTCACCTGGCCTCTTATGATCCAGTCTCATCCTGCCCTAAAGGTGCGTATCCACTAGCAGACTGTGAAATGATTGAACGATTAAGACATTGTAATCGTACAGTCGTTTCAGTCTGTGCTGTGCCTACACTGAACGATCAGTCATTCAGTGTAGGCACCCACCCTCATCCCCAAACATGGCCAATCTGTCGTTATCGGCAGATTGACCAGCATGTTCGGGCAATGATAGATGTCAAAAACGACCAGCGGGAGCGTGCATCGCTGGTCGTTTTCGCTCTGTTTAATCGGGTAGTGGATACCCGCCTCTAGTCTGCTTCCTGACTTTCCATTTTATCTAGTCTCTTCAGATTAATTCCACTATTATGGCGGACAGAACCTGGGAGGCTCATCTCCAGTGTTCACTGGTCCTAGGGCATTCAAATTTCCCTGTACTCTCCCTCAGCAGAGAGGTCCCCATGAAACATTCTCCTGTGTATAAATCCCTCATAATAAACAGTATTGTTGCCACCCAGTTTGACTCCACCTATGATAATGACAGGCAACTTATGAGGCCCCTGATAAATGCATGTTGCCCACCACTTTATAAGAGCACCAGGTTACTGTCAACCTTCTCACAGGATACCACTGATGGCTAGATGTGATTGTCTGGCAGTTATTGTGTCAACATTCATCATGTCGATATGTGTGATATGTTGACATGATGAAATATCAACAAAGTGTCCCTGGTGGTCTAAAGGTGTCTTACGCTTGTCCCAGCAGCTCCAGCGTCTTCTTCCAGATGTCAGTGGTCACGTGATGATCAGTTCCAGCAGCGATGTCTCCGGCAATTACTACACCGCTTCTCCCAAATCCCTACCACTAACCCTCCCCCTAGTGCCTAACCCTAAGCTTCTCCCCCTCGCAGCCTGACCCTAGCCTCCCCCACAGCCTAACTCTAACCATCTCTGCAGCACCTAACCCTAATCGTCGGGACCCCCAGACTGTCAACAATTCACATGGCGACAGTTCAGATGTCAACACTGAGAATATGTCAACATTCCGAGGATATCAACGTTGTGCCTGTCAACAGTTTGAAACAAGTCAACATTCTAATATCGAAATTGTGGTGTCAACACGATGAATGTCAACATGGATACTGTCGACCTTCTGACTGGATACCGCTAAAGAGGGCCATTAATCACTACTACTGAATAACAAAGCTTGGAATATGATGAGGGTAATGAACAACAGACTGGTCTGGTCTTACCTCTGCTCCTATATTGTTGCTGACATTTGAGTCTGTATCTCTAGGGTCACTAGTATGGTCTTCTGTATTTTGCAGAGTTACCTCCTTGTCCAGCCCAGCTTTCACATTTTCATTCTGAATGTTGTTGTAACCGTAGGAATCTGCACTGTATCCCAGCTTGCTTTCTTGTTTCTGTAATATTGTCAGATTCATATTACTTCACAGTGGATTTATTTAGGAGACAACATTTTCTATCTATGTAGCTGTTGACCCACAAATTACATAGAGGTAGATACAATATAGACCAATGTGATACAATGTAAGCCAAGTTGATTTTGCCTTTAAAAACAAATTGGTGCTTTAAAGCTCCCGGCTGAAATCACCGAAATCTCAGCACTTGCAGCAATTTGCAGGATATTACATTTAGCACTAAATCTCCACCACTGGGACATATCATATGTAATTAATGTGTATGGCTTCAGTGTTGGAGAGACATACACTCTATAGTATATAGTTCAGTGGAACAAATTAACATAACTAATGCTGTAAAAGGAACTTTATTCACTCTGGTTCACTTTAGTTAACAAATGACACATTACAGAGCTAGAAACATCTGTATTATTTTGAAAACAATCAATGGTTCAGCAAACTGTGCCTGTAATGCAGAGAAGGACTGCAGGACTGATCACAGGGAACGGAAACCTTGCAGGAGACCCTAATGCAAAATTCAAACGTACAGACATATAAACTTGTACTGTTCAGCAAATTACAATCATAATTATTTTTTATTATTTACTGTTCTTTACTTGAAACATTTATTACGGCTTATAATTTGTGCACAAGAATCATACCAGCATTGTAAATTATGGGGCAAAATAAGGAGCCAAGCAAAGAAAGGCGCAATTTGCAGTTGGAATAAATCATGTTGCAATGGAAGGGGTGCAAATGCATTTATCTTCCTTTATGCATGTAGTAAACAATACTGGGCAGCTAGTTTTTATACAAAAATGTAGAATTTCGCTAAGACACACCCCTCTTAAACAAAGGGCCTGAGTCAGAGATGTACACAATCCCGATGGTTTGAGTACATCTTCCGATATTTTGGGGCCTGCACATGCTCGGGACCTGTTCTTCGTATGTGCAGAACGGTTCCTGCAAGCTAGCTCGCAGATGCCCCAAATGCTGCGGCGTTTGGTGGGCAGTTCGGAAGTGTGGCTGACCAGCGTTCGCAGAAAGTGTTGTCCCCAGGAACCGGCCAGGCTGAGTAAGACTCAGTATAGGCAACCTGGCCAGAGGAGCAACCATCAAGATTGATGGTCATGATGGTGATCCAAGGCAGTGTCTATTGACGCAGCAAGGAGGTGTCTATTTCCTACAGACACCTCCTGCTGCATTTGCATTTCAGTTGGATGGTATTGCTCAGCCACTTACCTGCTGTAGTTGCAGCATTCTTGATATCTGATAAAGAGGCAAATGTACTAAGCTCTGGAAAGTGATAAAGTGGAGAGTAATAAACCACCAACCAACCAGCTCCTAACTGTCAATTTTCAAACACAGCCTGTAACATGACAGTTAGGAGCTGAGTGGCTGCTAGTTTATCACTTTCCAATTTATCGCTTTCCAGAACTTAGTACATCTCCCCCAAACTCTTTAACATCAAATGTCTTGTTGGCTCAGGGCATGCTGAAGTAATTTAATAAGGCTTGGCGTGCGTATCTGAGAAGCAGTGTTTCTCATAGAAAACTCAGTGACACTAATGCAGATAATGGAGCCTTATACAAGGATAGGATACCAGCTTTCCATGGAACTCCTAACTGCCTATTGCCACTATTTCCGACTAATACAGGACACACAGGCTGATCCTTCTGCTTGGCCAGAGCGATGGGATCAGTGTCCAATTAAGCTACATGTAGGTGGCCAAATGAACAAGAGGTGGCTATTTGAAGCAAGGCTGAAAGATTTCTTCCATCATCACTTGGGTCCATAAGCATTGTTGGAAGATGATTGGGCACACACCTCTTAATTGCATTTACCTACAAGATAATAATGATCCCATCCATTTTGATTGTGTTATTATCTGACTATTTTTAGTGTCACCCACAAGCTATGATATTGGTCAGCTGACCAATACTGCAGAGGGTGTGGCCAACGAGATACATGTAGGTGGCTTTCAACAACACAACATATTTTAAGTGTAGTACATGAATTATTCAAAGAAATGGAGAATTACCCATTAAACTGACTTCTAATAGTAATTTAGTTAATGCGATCTCAGAACAAATACTTGGGAGAGATGTATCAAACATTCTAAAAAGGAAAAGTGGAGATGTTGCCCAATGAAATTCTCGGCCTGATTCAGAGGTGCATGCAGTCGTCACCATGGCTGCGTCTTTTTGCAGAGCCATGGCAGTGATTATATGCAAATTGTACTTTCTGTCTTCCCCTTGTGTACTAGCGTGCACCTGAATGAGCAAGCACTGAAACGCCTACTTTCAGAGTCTCTAGAATGCTGTAACACTGCAAGTGATTCAAGCCACTCCACTAACGGAGCATCATTGCGTGCACCACCTCACGTGCACCAGCCCTATGGCAGTGCAGTACTCAGTCTGAACATGGCCTCTATGGGGACGGCTGTGCGCCTGAGAACGCAGCCGCTTTCACTGACATGCTTGTGACACTCCCATTACATGCACACACAATGGATTTTTTTTTTCATACACTTCAGGGCCCCCACCCCAGTTACCACCCCGGAATGCCCATGGTTTTCTCTCGCCATTCAAAATACCAGCGTTTTTGTATGTAAAAGTGCACTATGGGGGAGATGTAAACCTTGGAGAGAGGTAAAGTACCAATCAATCAGCTCCTGTTATTTTACAGGCTGTGTTTAGCTCCTGCAATTTTTTAAACAGATCCTGTAAAATAGCAGGTAGGAGCTGATAGATAGTAAATCTCCCCTATGTTAGAAAGTAATACATGTCCCTCATTTATCACACACAAGACAAATTCTACCACTTTAACAATGACTATATGCTGGTTGTATACAACAATATCTCTAATTGCAAAGCACAGCAAGTGAAGTCAAACAGGTATATAATTTAGGGGGTCATTCAGACCCGGTCACAAGCACCAATTTGCTCGCAACCGGGTCGATGGATAGCCCTGCACACGCGCAGCGGCCGCACTGCATGTGCGCAAGCCCCGGAACGAGAGAGAAACTCTCTCGCTCCGGAGCTCGCTACAAAAGGGGTGGCTGTCGATGTTGACCGACAGCTTGCCCCTTTTTGTAGGCGGGCCAGGGGGGTTGGTTTCCAAAACGGAGGCGTTCCTTAAGGAACGCCTACCGTTTTGTGGGCAGCCGCACTGACATCATCAGTGATGTCAGTGGGGAGCTCCCTGCTCCACCAGAGCAGAAAGCTCCCTGGGGTTTGCGAGTGCCCAGACCCAACCTTAGGGTCTGGTCGCAAGCCCCGATGGTTGCGATGGTGATCACCATCGCGACCATCACCCTGGTCGCTAGCTAAGCTGTGGGTGGCAACCCATAGCTTAGCTAGCGACCAGGAGGCCGCACCAAAAAAAAGAAGCACCCGCCCTCATTCAGAGAGAGCGATCGCTTCTGGCTTAGTTCCAAGAATCTTCAGACAAATTTACACTTTCTTTGAATACAGTCCAGGCAGCGGAAAGTTTCAGCTGGTGGTAGACAAATAGTAGTTCCCATATAGAGAAAGATACACCATAAAAGAGAAAGAAATAGACACATGGGGAAATGGAGTGTATGCACCGATAGACCATGGCAGGTTAAGAAACTGATATGGACATGAAGAAATTAAATTGCTTAGGTTAGGTTACGTTTGTTTAGTAAGGAGGTCAGGCCCACAGAGATTTCTAGTGTGAACATTTCTATTTGACAGGATTACACTAATGTCATTTGTTGGTCAAACACGATATGTCAAAGCAATTACAGAGTGTGCAATCAGTCTAATAGACAGATGGAGATCCCTTCCCCCAAGAGCTTACAGGCTTCAACGACTCCCCTCTTTTCCAAATTTATCAGTTAACTCCCTTCTCTATCTAATCTTTTCATACACATGAAACCAACCATTGACCATAATGAAGCAAATTCAAGTTTTCTATCACAAAATTATAATTACCATTATTTTATAAACCATGAGTAACATTTGACACCGTTATAATATGCTGCTAGAATAAGGGACAACTGATGTCATTAGTTATAATAAGAAAGATGTAGAAACAGGGGTTTAGTGATTGAGGGGCAATGTATTATTTGCAAAATAAGCCCAAATTCTTATCATGGTAAATGGAATAGAATTATATTTTCAGCATAGTGTATAAAGCAGATACAGCTGGAACAGCACAGTCCCATTCAATTTCGCAGCTACCTTATTGTAGGAACATGTATCTGATCGTGCGAGGAAGAATAAAAACTCATTCGCAGGCCCTTTGTCGGTTCTTGAAGGAAGGAAGAAGAGTAGCAGAACGTTCTATGTGCACCATTGTGACGATTAGCGAAAGATAAGTAGCCCACTCCTGTCTGCGTATGTCCCCAAGCTTTTTTTTCCTCACAGATAAAGAAAATATCACTGATGTAGTGTTTCTATTGCATTATTAGTTGTTGCATTATTATTGTCTGTACATTTGGTACGCTCTCTCCTCTCTCACTACTGTTTTCAACTAAGCAGTATTTATGCCTGAAGATAGCACTAGTCATAGCAATCAAGTTACAGAAGCAACAACTCGGTTACCATAGAGTTCTGTGGTTCCGGCGATGTTATGCAAAAATTTCAGGTTTGTTTAGTAACTCAGGAGATATTTGCAACACCTCCTGTAACAACCCTTCATACATTAGCCCCTAAATGTACAGACTGTAAAACAATGTCAGAACTGATAGCAACTTCATCTCTTTTTCCAGTATTATTATGTGACCTTGAACAAATCACTTTGCCTCAGCTTCCTGCCAACTAAAAATAAGATTCTGAGTTGTCTGTTAAGGCATCCATTGTTAGCCTATTATTAGCATCTTATAATGGGTCTCTGACTTCCCAGTGTCTTCAAGTATTTTCTCACACTCCTATATTGATGACCCAGGTACATTTTGGTTACCTAGGAAAACCTGACTGGAACAGAAAAATATAATTTGGAGAGAATAATGTCCATACTAAAAACACACACTGTGCAAACTACAGCTGATATGGCACAGAGGGCAAGTAATTGCTACCAAGTATTAGCCTCACTATCACAGGAAATTCAATCTCTACCTAAGGAGGGTAGAAAATAGCTAAACACAAGCCATTCATTGTTAACACACAGCAGATGTTTACTTGCATTCTAAGCCTATTGTGCATAAGGATTCTATGGCAGCTGTTGCCCTGTCAGTGGGACAGCTGTCCATCTATCTTCTTTACCCAGAATGCTCTGCTTCTTTTCTTATCAGGGGAGGGCAACTTGTGTTAAAATGTTTTTCCAAGAAAATTTGGCATATAATGAAAAAGAAAAGCGAAAAGGGCCCTCACAAAATAGAAAGAGACTATTAGGTTGCCTTTCATCTACGTTCACTGTGAAAAGGGTAGTTCACAAAGTTGATACCTTTGGGAGATAAGTGCTGTTAATAGTCTGACTACTTGTATAGCCACATTATCCATACACAATATTGAGTAAAGATATATATAGTACCCAATGAAAGACCCCTGCAGGAATGAGCTGATTTAAATGTATTTAATTACATTGAGTTCAAAATCAGTTGAAATTAGTTGAAAAGTTATTTAAGAACCACTAAGCCTAAAATAATCTAACAGAAAAAAAGTTTAACAAAGAGCTACTAATAACATTCACACATATACAGGTAAAAGCACAGACGGTGTAATGATTAGTATTACTGCCTCACAGCGCTGAGGTCATGGGTTTGATTCCCACCACGGCCCTACCTGTGTGGAGTTTGTATATTCTCCCTGTGCTTGCGTGGGTTTCCTCCGGGTACTCCGGTTTCCTCCCACACTCCAAAAATATACTGGTAGGTTAATTGGCTTCCAACACAAATTAACCCTTGTGTGTATGTGTGTGTGCGCATGTGATAGGGAACATAGATTGTAAGCTCCACTGGGGTAGGGACTGATGTGAATGGGCAAATTCTCTCTGTAAAGTGCTGCAGAATATGTGTGCGCTATATAAATAACTGGTAATAAATAAATAATAAATAAAAGTTCCAGAAGTTTATAAGAAATCGGCACACTTCAATAATTATGATTCTGGTTAAATATTAGCAGAGCGGTGTTACAGTGGTAAGCATTGCCCCCTCTCAGCGATGAGGTAATATGTTTAAAATTGAAGTTTGTATTTTCTCCTCTAATTTATGGGTTATTTGTTATCTGACAAAATGAATCCAATGTGTGTGGTAGGTCATATAGATTGTCAATGCCATTGGGGTGAGGACAATATATTTTCTGTAAAGCATTGCATAATATGTAGGCACTATTTATATAACTGTAAATAAATAATATATGTTTCTGCCTCTCCACAGAAGGTTCCTGTAAGGAATCTTAATGAAGGATACTGAAGCCAACCTCTTAGCAGACAACAGCTGATTCTTGTCTTTTTATGTTCTGTGCTGAGTATGTCAAGCATTGCTTTTATTCCACATATATATTTATTAATATATGCAGTGGTCAAACATTAGGTCATTCCGACTGAAATTAGGGTTCTGACAGAAAGGCTATAAACCACAGAAATAGTAATTCACAAAATGTCCATAATTTTGTACACGCAAATGCACCTATTTATCAACCTAGTATATCTGGAGAGGAAGTCTTGGCCCTCATCCGGTCCTCCCCTCCTTCCACCTCCCCTCTTGACCCTATCCCTTCCCGTCTCCTCTCCCACTTGTCTCCTTCTGCCTGTTCCCATCTGGCTCACCTCCTTAATCTTTCCCTATCATCTAGCACTGTCCCTTCTGCATTCAAACATGCTCTTGTCTCCCCCATTCTTAAAAAACCTACCCTTGATCCTAACATACTTTCAAACTATCGACCCATCTCTCTTCTCCCTTTTGCTTCCAAACTCCTTGAGCGTATTGTCTACAACCGCCTTACCACCTTTCTTTCCTCCCACTCCCTCCTTGACTCATTTCAATCTGGCTTCCGATCTCTCCACTCCACGGAAACTGCCCTCACGAAAGTCAGCAACGACCTCCTTGCTGCCAAATCCAAGGGCCACTACTCTCTGCTCATTCTCCTTGACCTCTCTGCTGCATTTGACACTGTAGACCACCCTCTCCTCCTGCAAATCCTTTACTCTCTCGGTTTACGTGAAACTGCCCTCTCCTGGCTTTCCTTCTACCTCTCTGATCGTTCCTTCGCTGTGTCCTCTCATGACTCCTCTTCCCCTCCACTTCCACTAAAGGTAGGAGTTCCCCAAGGTTCTGTTCTTGGACCTCTCCTTTTCTCCCTATATACATCCTCTTTAGGTGAACTCATTAACTCCTTTGACCTCCAATATCATCTCTATGCAGATGATACTCAAATTTACCTTTCCACCCCTGAGCTCCTTACCCGTATCTCCAACTGTCTCTCTGCTGTCTCTTCGTGGATGTCCCAGCGCTTTCTTAAACTTAACATGTCTAAGACTGAGCTGATCATCTTCCCACCCTCTTCCACTACATCACTTTCCACAATTTCGTTATCTATTGATGGCACAACTATCTCCTCTAGCCCCAAAGTGCGCTGTCTTGGAGTTATCCTAGACTCCTCCCTCTCCTTCAAACCGCACATTCAGCACATCTCGCAGTCCTGCCGTTTTCACCTAAAAAATATCTCCAGGATTAGACCCTTCCTCACCCAGGATGCCACTAAAACCCTCATCCACTCACTGGTCATATCCAGATTGGACTACTGTAACCTTCTCCTAGCTGGCCTCCCAGTCTCTCACCTCTCTCCACTACAATCTGTTCTCAATGCTGCTGCTCGGCTCATCTTCCTCTCCAGACGTTCTATATCTGCTTCCCCTCTCCTTCAAGCCCTACACTGGCTCCCCTTCCCCTTCAGATGCCAATTCAAGGTTCTTACATTCACCTACAAAGCCCTCACCAAATCCTCTCCCGCATACATTTCTGACCTTCTCTCCCTTCACACTCCCACCCGCCCACTTCGCTCAACTAATGCATGCCGCCTCTCTTGCCAACTGATTACTTCCTCCCACTCCCGCATCCGAGATTTTGCCCGTGCTGCTCCCTACCTTTGGAATGCTCTCCCTCTCCCTATCAGACTCTCCACCTCTCTACAAATCTTCAAACGGGCTCTCAAGACCCACTACTTCATCAAGGCCTTCCAGCACTCCTCCTAACCCACCTCATGCTCTTTCCTTCCTATCTTCCCCTTCTGTGTCACGCCTGTCTGTCTGCCCCTCCCCTTAGAATGTAAGCTCTCATGAGCAGGGACCTCTTCCCTCATGTGCTTCTCTTTACATTTTCTTCTACTCTCTACTCCCCATTAGGGCACCTAACACGGGACCGCCAACTCCCGGCAGCTTATTGTGAGTGCTTTAATCACTATTTCAGCAATGTATATAAGTTGTGTCCCTGTCCTGCACTGTAAGTTACTTGTTTCTTGTTCACTTATTAGTTCTATGTACTATGTAAGGCGCTGCGGAACACTTTATGGCGCCATATAAATAAAGGATAATAATAATAATAATAATATACACATACAGTCAGGTGCATAAATATTGGGACATTGACAGAATTTTCATATTTTGGCCTCTATTCACCACCACAATGGCTTTGAAATGAAACAAACAAGATGTGCTTTAACTGCAGACTTTCAGATTTAATTTAAGGGTAATTACATCCAAATCAGGTGAACGGTGTAGAAATTACAACGGTTTCTATATGTGCCTGCCACTTTTTAAGGGGCCAAAAGTAATGGGACAAACTAAACAATCCTAAATCTAACTTTCACTTTTTAATACTTTGTTGCAAATCCTTTGCAGGCAATTACAGCCTGAAGTCTGGAACGCATAGACATCACCAGACACTGGGTTTCATCCCTGGTGATGCTCTGCCAGGTCTCTACTGCAAAGGTCTTCAGTTCCTGCTTGTTCTTGGGGCATTTTCCCTTCAGTTTTGTCTTCCATTGGAGTGCCGCTTTCCCTTTCATTGTGCTGGGTGCATACCCAAGCCAGAAGGATTTTGTATGTGTATATATATATATATATATATATATTAGTAGACAAAGAAGTGTCGGCGCCAACTTGGAGTTAGTTCAGAGGATTACTCAGGATATATAGAAATATACGTACTCCCTTAGTATAATAGGGTGTCAGCTAAGCCCAATGTGAAAGGACTTATGGAGTAGCCCTTAATAGTGAAATGTTGCAAGTGTATTAGGTGATGAGCGACTGACGTATATTAGTGCAAAATGTGCAATTCAACTAACAAAATATAATACACACGTGTATATAGATGAAAAAATATATAATCACAATTTAATATGGTGTACTGGGGCTAGGTGTATGAGGACACATCTGCACAGAGGAGTAGCATGTAGCCAGGGAGCCAGGCTACAGCATCACCCCCCTCTCAAGTGTTCCAGGGAGGAGGCGGGTCCATATGGGATTAAAGTAAAGAGAAGTAAAAGTAAAGATATGGGGCAGCCCCCTGTAGTGGTGCCTATATGCAATGCACCCCATGCACCCTGTAGTGGTGCCCATATGCAATGCCCCCTGTAGTTGAGCCCTTATGCAATACCCCACTGTAGTGGTACCCATATGTAGTGCCCCTTGTGCCCCAAGAGAGGTCCCCCTTATGCAGGCCTCCAGTAGTGATCCCCCCTATGCAGTGCCCCCAGTAGTGGTCCCCCCTGTGCAGTGCCCCTTGTGCCCTCAGTAGTAAGCCCCTTATATAGTGCCCTCAGTAGTTGTACTCCTTATGCAGTCCCCCTTATATAGTGCCCCCAATAGTGTTAACCCTTATGCAGTGCCCTTTAAATAGTGGCCCCAGTTGTAGTTCCCCCCCTATGCAGTACCCCCAGTATTGCCTTTTATATAGAGCCCAGGTAGTGGTCCCCCGATGCAGTGCCCCTAGTAGTAGTCCCCTCCCCTTGTAGTGCCCCTAGTAGTAGTCTCCCCCTTGTAGTGTCCCTAGTAGTAGTTCCCCCCTATGCAGTTCCCCCCAGTAGTGGTCCCCCGTTGCAGCGCCAAAAGTAGTTGTCTCCCCCTTGTAGTGCCCCCAGTAGTAGCCCCCCCCCCCAGTAGACACACGTAATAAAAAAATAAAAAAACACTTACCTGAATCCCGGCTACCGCCACCATCCGCTCCTCCGCCCGTCCTCCCGGGCCAGCCCGCTCTGCTCATGAGTGAGCTCCAGCGCGGCTCCGGGCTGGAGCTAATTAAAACAAACACACAGCTGCCAGCGCCAGCAGCTGTGTGTCGCTGTGTAGTGCTGACCAAACTCTGTGGCGGTGAGGCTCAGACAGTCTGCCCGCGGCGCGCATGGCGCTGCGGCCCGGGGGGCACATGGCACCTTGGCCCAGCCCGCCTCTGCCTGGCAGGCTGTCAGTTTAGACAGCTGCGGGGTACACAGCGGGCTTGCGCTCCACTGGAACCACCCTCCCTACCCCCCTGCATATGCACACTGCTACCTCTCTAATTGAGGTCTTATGACTCAATTGTGTGATGGGAAGAACAGTGTTGAGTAATGCTGGAATACAAAGTGACCTCTTTCCAAATAAGATTTCATCAATGCTTTCTTTCAGATGGTACTCAGTACTACGCAGTTTTTATTGGGTGTAATTTTTAATTTACAGAACTAGTTCCATAAACAGGAAGAAAACAGTGAAATAAGCGTTTGAAGACTTATCCAGAGTATAAAAGCTACTATAAATCTTGTATCAACTTGTAACTTTGAGTGCTGGTACCTTACATCCATAACAAAATGCACTGGATTTTATACATACTTGTCAACTCTCCCTGATTGTTAGGGAGACTCTCTGACACAGTAGCAATATCCCTGACTCCCTGAAGAGTCCAGCAATCTCCCTGATTGCATCTTACCCCCATTTTGAAGCTGTTATATAAAAAAAAACAGAGATACAGGCATAGTTGCCTATCTTTGCTGTCTCTTCCCCGAGAGAAGCCCTGGGAGGAGAGGCAGGTGGGTGGCGACGGGGGCGGGGCCTGACGATTTGTGTCATTAAGCCCCGCCCCTCATGGTAAAATGCCCGTGATTGGCTTAAATTGAAATAGGGGGCAGAGCCAAATGGCACAAATCATGTCATTAAGCCCCGCCTCCTGCACAGACACCCGCGATCGCCGTGGAAATTCTCCTAATTCTGCCCACTTCACTAGGAAGTGGGCAGAATGCAGGAGAAATGCCTACCCTTCCAGGGGTGCGGGGGGTTACCCGATAAATCGGGAGCCTCCCGCGAAAACCGGGAGGGTAGGCATGTATGGATACAGGTTGAGTCTCCGATATCCAAAATGCTTGGGACCAGGGGTATTCCGTATTTTGGAATATTTTCATATCATAATGAATGGGACCCAAATATACACAGAGAATGCATTTATGTGTTATATACACCTTATACACACAGCCTGCAGGTCATTTTATACAATATTTTCAATAATTTTGTGGTTCAAAGTTTGTGTATATACATAAAATTCAGTTATGTATTATATACGCCTTATACACACAGCCTGAAGGTAATTTTAGACTGTATTTTTAATAATTTGTGCCTTCGACAAAGTTTGTGTACATTGAACCATCAAAAATCAAAGGGTTCATTACCTCAGTCAAGCCAAAAAAAATCCGTATTTCGGAGTATTCCGGATATGGGAGACTCAACCTGTATATACATTCAGTATCAGTGTATTTTCATCAGCAAGTTGATCTTACTAACTGCCTTGGGGATCATTTACATTTGGATGTAAGTACATTTTATGGCACGTCTCTCAGATGTAGCAGTACACGAACACTTTACTGTGTGCTTATAGGTGCTGCTTTCACAATTTCCCTGAAATGCCTTTTTAAAAGTAGGCATACCATATGATAACCTCACTTTAACACAGTGCTGACATTTGGACAAATACTAATGCTCTCCCAGGCCTTAATTTAACTAGAATTTATTGCAGAGATTATAATTACTAAATGCAGAAATATGTGTATTATGAATGTATTGCGCCCAGAGGAAACCATTATCAGCCTAGTTGCTGCATAATTACTTCTGGTTGTCTAGAGTTATGAATTCTTCTCTTCACCAGCCTTTGAGATTTGTACATTTTTTAAATGAGTTTTTGCCACCTGTGCTAAATGAATAATATTTTTAGGTACAAGATGTTCCTGCATGCTTTCCCCCACCTCAGGCTTATTTTCAAATATTTATCTGCGTATTCAGTAGGTTTCTCAATACTGTAGAGCATGGCTGTAACTACTGTACCTTCTTACAGGGAGCAATTGTCTCATGGCAGACCTTGTAGATCCACTATTGGACCGCATTCAAACTAATGTGTAAAAATCTCAAAGGGAGGTGCCATAAACATACTTATCTTTACACAACAATATGTAATTACGCTGATAATGGTTTCCTGTGTGTGCAATACAGTTATAACAAATAAACAAATGGCTGCATTAACTAATTACAACCTCTGAGTAAATTATAAAATAAGGTCTGGGAGTGCAGTAGTATTTAATGTAAAGTTTGGGATAGAGATTTAAGTGTCAGGATTTTCAGTAATTTAGAGCATAATGGTAAAGTATACTAGAACATACTAAATTACATTTAAAGAAGGTCCTAGCACCATCCTTATTAACCACTTAACTGCCGAATTCTTTCTCCAAAAACCGCTCCGAAATTGTTGGTTTATTTTATGATTGAATTAGGTCAGGAACAGCTTATTAAAACTTATCCAACACAATTTTGTAAAAAAAAACTGCTGTATACCATAAAAATGGCAATTTTTATGGTATATACTAGTACTGATGGCCATCGATAGAAACATCGATTGTGACCACAGCCGCCGATGTTTCCTTAACATCGGTTGGGGCTGCCATCTATATACGTGTATGTATTATATATATATATATATATATATATATATACATACATACATATACACACACATACATACATACATACACACACACACACATACATATATAGCGTTCCCGCAAAAAGCACCCTGCCCTCCAGGAGGAGGGCAAAAAGAGCCCTGCCCTCACAGCCTGCGGGTGGCGTTCTCACCCGTGGGACGCAGTGTCCCGCGGGTGGAGCAACATGCAGTGACACGGTCACCGCCGGAGAATAGACGCTCTATTCTCCCTTTCTGCAGTGCTTGGGGGCTGCCCGGCATGTCCGTAAGCGCCGGGCACGCCCCCAAGTATGACAAAAAGGGGACGCGTCTTATAGACACGCCCCCTTTTCATGACCATGCCCCTTTTCGGGCGCGCGCACAAGGTTGCCCTCTCTAGCTCCGGCGCCCTGCCTGCCGCCGGAGCTAGAGTGAACACTAGATATACGCGGGGGTGGAGTGAGGGAAGGACAGCGCTTCCCTGCCCGGCGTCTGCTGCTAGCCGGAGTTGGAGGGAGAGAAGGACAGCGCTGTTAGCGCTGCCTTCTCTGCCCTGTCAGCAGCCGCCGGGCTGCGGCTAGCCGGCAAGGAGGGAGAGAAGGACAGCGCTATCAGCGCTGCCTTCTCTTCCCTGTCAGCAGCCGCTGGGCTGCTGTTCTCCGGAGTAGGGAGAGGACAGCGCTGTCAGCGCTGCCTTCTCTGCCCCATCAGCAGCCGCTGCTGCTAGGCAGAATAGGGAGAGAAGGACAGCGCTATCAGTCCTCTCGGCAGCCGCCGGGGGAAGGGGTGGGTACGCCGGTGCTGGGCTGGCCGAGCACTGCAGTGATCGGCCCACGGGGAAGGGACAAAGTGTGCAGAGGGACCAGGAGGTCCCTCTGTGATTGGCGGCTGCTAGAAAATGATTTTCCAGCAGCCGCCCACAGTGCTTTTCTGACTGGTCGTATCAGATACGACCATGTCAGGAAAAGCCCAGTCTGGTATGGTCGTATCTGATACGACCATGCCAGGCAAGTGGTTAAATAGTTTAGCAGTCTTCTTCAGTGACTCTAGGACAGGGGTGGAGAATCTTTTTTCTGCCGAGGGCCAATTTGATATATAGAACATTATTTGCAGGCTTGGTGCAGGCCACGCCTCCATGTGATGTCACACGGGGGTGGGGCCTCAATCGCTGGTGATTATAGCGATGTTCTGGGGAGCCGTCTGCAGCGATCTAAGGATGCTCCAGGTGGCACTGCTGCATAGGGTCATTCTAGGCACCCTGCTAGCCAGATGAGGCTAGCAGAAAAAACCTACGAGGGCCAGATCAAATGGTTCCACGGGCCTTATACGGCCCCCGGGCCTGAGGTTCCCCATCCCTGCTCTAGGTGAAACCCTGGATGACCATATTGTAGTAGTTAACATGTCTGCCTCACAGAACTGGGGTCATGAGTTCGACTCCTGATCATGCCCAATCTGTTTAAAGTTTGAATGTTCCATCCATGCTTGCGTGGGATTCCTCAAGGTGCTTTGGTTTCCTTCCACACACCAAAAACATACTGGTACATTAGTTGACTTCTGACAAAAAATTAACCCTAGTGTATGTGTGTCCAAGGGATAGAGAATATAGATTGTAAACTCCAATATTCCCTGTAAAGTGCTGCGTAATATACGTGTGCAATATAAATAACTGTTAATAAATAAGATATACAGTATTTGTGTATGATATTAACAAAAAAAAAAATTCAATTTTCTTTTTCTAGTATCCCATATCTATATTTTATGGATACTTTCCCTAAATGTTATGATTTCGTTAATCACCTGTGGATATTAAAAACATGCAAAGTATGTGAAGCTGTTTTAACATAACTCTTTTACTGAGAGATTAATATATGCTGGAACAAACCTTCAGCAGATGTAGTTGAACAATTAATAAACGAAAACCTACTTGGGATAAAGATTAATATGACACCCCAAGGCACAATTCTCATTTTTGTGCTCCCTTTCTACATCCTCCAGCGAATCTTATATGACTGCTGGAGCGGTAGACCTCAACCGACAGCAGTGTAGCAGCATCCCCACACCAGGATAATAAAAGACTCAAGCTCAAATAATCAGGCATTCTGGCAATGACGGAGACAAACTCATCCCCTAGAAACTGAAACAAAGGCTGGCTGGGTCTTTTTAGGGGAGCAGTTAAGTAATTATGCACCCGTTGCTATATATTATTACAGATATACTCATGAAAGTCCTCGAATAATTGTAATATCCTTCTAACTTACATAAGAAGTTACAATACATTTGGGGAGATGTACTAATCCATGGAGAGAGAGAGAGATTGGGGCAGGATGTACTAAGCATCGCATCCGCGATGCGGTACATCCCGTCTCTCATCGGGTACATACCGCGGTTGATTATAATATTGCAAAGGACAGCTCTCCTGATAAGAGCTGTCCTTTGCGATGTCCCCCAGTTTAACACCCAGAAGTCCCTCTGGTTTCCTTCTGTGCATGCGTTACCCACCGGGACAAAGGCACTTTGTACATACGGGGTATGCTGTAAAACGCCAGAAAATTGCATTTTATGGGGTTTTACCGCATTTTTGTGTTTAGCACATCCCACCCAAAATATACCTAATAAGCTCCTAACTGTCATGTTATAGGCTGTGTATGTCTCTCTCCACTTTATCTCACTCCAAGGCTTAGTACATCTACCCCATTATCTCATATATAATCAAGATAACTACTGCTGGAGAATTATCATTTTTACATAATCTGCATGATTGCGTCTTGATGGAGGCTAAAGTCTTGTATAACTTTCAGCCCTACTACTGCCAACAACTTTCTGAGGTCCTCGGATTCCCCCAGAGGCATGGCCACCTCCAAAAAGCTGCAACGTGATTCTAAAGTTTGAGTTTGATTTTTTTTCTTATTCTGCTCATGGGGAAGCACCTTTCAGACTAAGGGGCCTATTCATTAAACATTAAAATTCTCTGGAGATAATTAGCTTTAGAACTCTCATGGAGTTCTAGTTAATTATAGGTGGAATTCATCATTCCACCTCTCCATAAGTATCTATTCCGAAAAGCTGTCATTTTTGCGATGACAGCTTTTCGGGAAATAGATACTTTTCCCTGCCTACACTACCTTATCGCATCTGGAAACAGTGCTGCGCATGCGCTGTTACATCTGTAAAACCAGCGCATGCGCAGCACTGCCTACAGATGCATTAAGTTTGACTTGCGGATTCATGTCATGGGAAGTGGACGGCTCTATACGGTGATGGGCGTCTTGGTATAGTGCTGCAGTTGCCCCGCGATTGCATCCATTAGCATATTTTTGCAGCTAGCGGGTGCGTGCAAACGCAGCCATGTGACCCGTGCTGAATAAGGCCCTAATTCCATTTAGTCCCTGTCTCAATCAGACTTGCAGTCTATGGGGTCTATTTATCAAGCTGTGAAAAGTGTGGAGAAGTGAACCAGTGGAGATGTTGCCCATAGCAACCAATCAGCTCCTACCTATTATTTTATAGACTATACTTGATAAATTCTACTTCAAAGCTGATGGGTTGCTATGGGCAACTTCTCCACTGGTTCACTTCTCCACACTTTTCACTGCTTGATAAATAGACCCCTATATTTCCTATCACACAGACACACACACTAGGGTTCATTTTGTCAGAACACAAAGCCAATTAACCTACAAATATGTTTACTGGAGTGTGGGAGGAAAATGGAGGAAACTAGCGCAAACACAGGAAGAACATGCAGACTCCACACATATAGGGAAATGGTGAGATTGAACACATAACCCCAGTGCTGTGAAGAATGCTAGCCACTGTGCCATCTTATCCTACCAATAAAGACAATTGTCCTAGAGGTCACACTTATCATTTAGTAGTAAAGCACAATGAAGCTCTGCATTGACAGACATTCAGACTGTTTTGTACAATACATTTTCCATTTAGGACTCTGGATGACCTACTCATCAGCCTTAACACTCTCATCTCGTGCTTTGACTACTGCAATCTCCTCCCATCTGGCATGCCCTCACACAGGGCCGTAACTAAGGGTGTGCGACCAGTGCAGAAAGGGGACGGGGCCAGCACAAGGGGCACTCGGAACCATTGTTACGGCTCTGCCCACACAAATCTATCACCACTTCAATATGTCTTAAATAATGAGCAAGACATTTCTCTTCGGCCACTCCACATTTGCAAATCTCCACATTGGTTTCCTGCATCCTCCAGAATCCAATTAAAATTATACACAATGCCTTTTACAACACCACATTCTCATACATCTTAAATCTCATCCGAAAATACTCTCCCATTCATTTGCCCAATTAGATCTGCCTCTGACATGTACTGTACCTCGCATCATCTCCCTTATCCACCTCTCACTCCCGCCTTCAAGTCTTCTCCAGTGACGTTACCCACTCATGAAATGCTCTAACACACCCAGTCAAACTACAGCATTTATATTCATAAAGACCCTGAAAACTCATCTGTTTGTTAGAGCTTACCTTACTTCTACCTATACTACCCACAGTAAGGCATCCTCACAACTGTCCCAGTCTCCACTCTCAGACACACTTGCTTTTACTGATTCAGCTTTGTTCTCTTCCAATTAGAATGTAATCTCTTATGCGCAGATGTGTTTCCATGTCTGCATTTATGTTGTCTCCTTGTATGTCCTTGTTTTATGTACAGTGGGCCTGATTCAGAAGTGGACGCAATGATGATATTTACGCAGTTGAGGGATTACCGACTGACTGCACATGCGTTGCGGCAGCATTGCACACGCGCCAAGATACTTTAGGGATTCCGCTCACAGTACATTTTTTTTTTTGCAAAAATGTTCAGTGACCATTTGGGGGAGGGAAAAAGCAAAGCAAGAAAAAAAGAAAATGTAAAAAGTCAGCAAGTAGAGAAGAAACAACAACAAAATGCTTAGGGGTAAATTTACTAAGAATCGAGTCTGGTCAAGTTTGCTTTTTTTTTTTTAAACTTGTTTAGCTTCGCCACAACTCGGGTGATTTGAGGCTCCTGAAACTCTCAAATTTACCAAGAAGTGAGTTTAGCTGAGAGTGAGATGTCCAATGGTGAAGCAGAACGAGATATCTCCCCCGAGTAGCACGTTTTGCAGGAGATTACTCACCCCAGATTGCAGTGTTTTCTCTCTGCAAAACTCTCCCGAGCAAGCAACCTGCACATATCAGCGAGATATGTGAAGGCTGCTTGTGGTCTAGGGTATTAAAAAAGGGGTAAAATATTAGAATAAAAAAATGATATAGGGCCCCTCCCCCCCCCCTAAAGCTTAACCAGCCACGGACTTGCCAGCCAGTCCTGGTTTCTAAAATTACAGGGAACAAAATGAGTAGGGTTCCACCGTAATTTAGAAACCAGCACCTGGCTGCAGGGTCAGTCCTGGTTTTAATTATAGGGGGACCCCTATGTAATTTTTCCCCCTTATAATTAAAACCAGGACTGCCCCTGCAGCCTGGTTCTGGCTTCTAAATTATAGTGGAACCCTACTCATTTTGTTCCCTGTAATTTCAGGAACCAGGACTGGCAGGCGAGTTCAGAGCTGGTTAAGCTTCGGAGGGGGGGGGGGGGACCCTGTGTCATTTTTTTTCTAACATTTTGCTTTTTTAAATGATTTATAGGCAGAAACATACATGGATCACAGTAATCTGTGTATGTTTCTGCCAAACTCGCAGATCACAGGCAGGTGAATTTATTTCACAGGTTTTTACAGGAGACTTGTCCCTTCTCATGACAAATTCCTGAATCCTATTTTTACTAGTGAAAAGGTTCTCGAGTCTAGCCGATGGTGAATTGAAGAGAGTTTGCTAACTCTCCAGTATTTTCCTGTAGCAAAGAAGAGTTCTCTCTCGAGTTTAACATTAGTAAATTTGCGAGTGGAAAAAAATGCCCAAACTCTCCAGTTTGCTAACTCGACCAGACTCGATTCTTAGTAAATTTATCCCTTATAGTCCTTACAGGGAGGCACATGAAAGCCTGAGATAACAATCAAATAGTGAAATCTCTACCTAAAATATCACTTAAGTTATTTAGTCTAATTTACACTTAAGCTAAGACACAATGATAGTGGTTATGCTTTTACTAAAGTCCATATTTATCAAAATTCCTTGAAAAAAAAAATGGTTTTACTTATATAAGTGAGGGTGACATCTGCAGGCAATAAGGTAGCATTACAACATACAAAATGAATATTGGATATGAGAGATGGTTTTTCACCGAGTAGACAATGTGTGCTAGAAGCCGCAGTTCTTATGTCAACTTTCTACAGTATATATTTCCTATTATTCATTAGTTATTTATTTATCCCTGGGACTAGATGTGTCATCATTTTGCCCATCTATATACACACTTATTTACAATTTTTGTTGATTTTTATATTTGAAAAAGGAAAACATTTAAAATGTTGCAGACTTTGTGTTTATGACCGACATAAAAAAAAACAAGATAAAAAAGATGCTAAGTACTCAGAGTGTCTATTATGAACCTGTCTTTGTATTGCTAGGCACATTGCAGTTAAGCTGGGTACACACTATACAATATATTGGCCAATCTTGCGTTTGATTGCAATGACCAATGTATAGTGTGTACACTCAAATCCACCCAATTTTGATGAATTGGGGGGCTGCACATCAGATGGGAAGATGCCACAGAAGTTGCGGTGTTGTTACATTAAGCATGTAACGAAATTTTGCATCAACATACTGCGGATCATGCAGTGTGTATGGCGATGAGATATATCGTTACATCTCATCCCCGGGTTGGCGCTTCGCTGAGGTATGTACCCAGCTTTACTAAGGCACCATATAACAAGTGCCATTTATACATACTTGCCTACTTTTGAAAAAGGATTTCAGGGAGATTGTAGAAGCAACTAGGGCCGCCATCAGGAGAGGACTGCCAGGTATGGAGTCCAAGACCCAGACAGACAGGGAGGGACTTACCTGCTATCAGGGGGCCGCCGGCTCGAGATCTGGCAGGCTGAGGCTGCAACAGAGGCTAACAAAAAATGGCTGACCCCATAGCAGGCTACGGAAAGATGGCTGCCATCGACCAATGGAAGGAACCCAAGGGGCTGGAGAGGGCAAAGGGGTCGGGGCTTATCGGGGGAAAGAAGATCATGACGATTAGGTGAGTAAGGGGGAACTATAGCACTGTGTGTGAATAGTATATTGTTGCACAGTCCGGCACTCAGGATGAATTGAATAAAGTTTGGGGGTGCCCTCCCATAGATCAATTATAGAGAAAATCCCCTGTGGAGCTTTTCAGCCCCTCCAAGAAATAAAAAGGCGACATTGAGTCCTCCATTGAAAACATAGACACGCACACTGGCACAGACACACAGACACACCGACAAAGACTACACAGACACACACTGGCACAGACACACTGACACCCACAAACATTAACACACACACACACACACTCACTTCAAAACACAAATAAATATAAATACAGCTCTGGCATAATTTATTAAAGATCACCTCCCACCCTGCCGGCACTGCCGCCCAATCGCCTCGTCGGCACCCCCTTCCCCTACGGCACCCTCTTCCCCTTCGCCAGCACCCCGTACCCCCACATGTGATGCACAGACATGTGATGCGGCTCCAGGAGAGACCGCCGGCAGTACAATCACTGTCACCCAGCAGCAGCTCTCAGCCTCTCACAATGCTGGTGCTCTCATGTGAACTGCCTGGGAGGGCTGCACACTGCCGATGCAAGTCCCCCTACAGCCAGCACAGTATTACTGCAGGTACAGTTGCCTGAGCTTCGGCAGGAGACTCTCTTTACAAAAAAAAAAAGTTCAGCTGCGCGGCGATCGAGCAGCTGGCAGGGGGGGTTTCTAGGTACTCAGAAACCCCCCCTGCGTGCACGTGTGCTGCGCCATGACTCCATGCTACCCCCCTGACTAGAGCATGGAAACAGTGTCTACACACTGCCATGGCTGACTGTTAAATGGAAAAGATCCACTGTAACAGTCTACACATCTACAGTACATTAAACAAGATCATTTGCATAACCTCACCTTTAAAACTTTTATTGGTTTGGCATATTTTTCAAAATGAATGCAAATATATGGGAAGACATAACCCTGCAGCCAAACTGATATATATGCAAATCAAAAAAAGGTTTGTTCTTTTATGAAGACACAGGCACAAATCCAGGATGATGGGTCAATCACTGTTCATACCGCTAAAAAGGTACATGCAACATAAATGCTGTTTTTTCTCATTCATTTCTCAGACACGGATCATATTATACAAATAGCTGGTGAAATTTGCAAGGCAAGTGAATGCAAACACTTATTTAGACATGGGTGCAAAAATACAGCTAGCCAAACACATGCAGATTTGATGGGTCAATTTAATAATTTCTGTAAAAACCCACTGACCATTGCACTGATGGAACTGTTATGGCAGAAAATTCACATCGGCTGATGACCTGCACAGACATATGTATGAGGTCCCCCTCTGACCCAATAGTGTGAGGGAGTACAGTAAAATCTGGTCTTTTGCTCAAGACAATTTGGCCGCTGACATGAATAACCAAATTGCTTACAGATCTGGCTGGCAGAGAGTTTTAGTTACTTCGCTTAGTATATACCAGGGCCGTAACTAGGGTGGCGCAACATGTGCCACGGCACAGGGCAGGGGTCGCTGTTTGGCGGTGCCTGTATTTACAATCAGTCTCACTTGTAGCTTCTTTGAAAGAAGGTGCGCATATGCTTACATGAGCTTTCCTTGTCTGTCAAAGTGAGAGGTGCTGGGTTGAAGTCCTGGGTATGAAAGTCAGTTTATATGCTCTGTAAATGTTACACATATGTATGTATGTGTATATATGATTTTGCTTTAGATTTAGGTACACTCCCATTAGATGGTATATAAAGTGGCACTCCAGGACCTGGGCATCACACCTGAGGAATTCCAAAAAGGGACGAAATGCATTGGGTTTGGTTCTCCTGCACCTCTAAAAAGTGGACTTTATTCTGCTTAACCTTACAACAAGATAAGCAATATTTTAATATATATTTTGTCACCACTCTATGTTTGTCTATGTTTCCTGTCTGGATTGTTAATAAACAATTGTTCACAGAGAATTTTCTCCATTTTATGGTCTGAGACCTGCTGCATCTGGTTTATGAAGCTGGAAGTTGGTCTTTAAATACCAGGGACACGGAGGAGTGACATCGCTATATGCACCTTATATTGCATTATCTGGTACGCAGATGTATGTATGTCTATATTACGTTTATGGGCTTGATTTAAGCCCTTTTTTAAGTTTGATTCAAGCAACATCACCCCTGGGAAAAATATCCTGAATACATTGTTGCCACATGGTTAGTAACTGTAGGAGTGTTGCCTGGACATCAGATAAGCTATAATAAATTTTATTTTTGATACGCACAATACTTACTATTTGAGCACTAATTACTTTACCTTAATTACTACACTATTAGGCATACGTCTCTTATTATTTTTCAGCAATAATATATTTGTGCGTGTCTTGTGGGAAGGTGCATCATAACGGCGTCCAACATGTCGGGGGGGGGTGATAAGGGGGTCCCTGTCTGTTACATGTATAAAGTGGGCCCCACAATTTCTGATGACAGCCCTGAACACAGCCACGATTCTGGACCCAGGTGTACACACCTCGAGTACCTTTGCCAGAGCTCCCTGCAGCTGATATTTAAACACTACAAGCAGCTCTCTTGGAGAATTCACTCATTGACCACCTGTAGCCCTCTGAGCTGCCAACACCCAAATCAGTCTCTACTATCTGGAGTAAACAACTGTCACTCTGTTCTCTCCACATTATTATTACTAGATTTCATTTGTTAGATGTATGCAGTGCCATCCAAGAGGTAGGCATAGAAACAAATACAGTTAATAGCATAAATCCAAAACAGGAAACCATCCCAGGACTACAAAGCATAAATACAAACAATATAGTAAAAGCACAATTAAAGGGGATTGGATCGGGCAACTCGCTGTAGCAGGCAGTGGTGTGTCGCAGGGTATGACATACCAGCTTTTAATGACCATCATATATCCATCCTATAGTGGCAGACATTGTCAGAGTCACTGAAGTGGTGAAGGAGAGAACAGTTGGAGGGTGAACTGGGAAGGAACAAAGGTGGGTAGGAGGAGGGAGAAGCTAAGAGGAGGGCTTTTAGACTTTATAAAAAGGTGTGTCTTAGTGGGGGAGAAGCTAGGGAGAGTGAAAGTCTGACATGGTGAGAGATTGGATAGGAATGGGGGAGGGTGCAGGAGAATCGTTGAGACATGGGAAAAAGTGACCAGAATAGATCTGAGGCATCAGACAAATGAGTAGAGAAAATGGGGTGGGAGTATGAAGCAAGGTGAGTTTGGAGATTTAGTTGGAGAAAGGTTGATTACATGCTCTATAAGTAGTAAAGGTGAGTAGCTTGATCTGGAAGGGGATAGGTAGCCAGTGAAGGAGGTTACAGAGAGCTGATGCAGCTGTTGTGTGGCAAAAGAGGAAAATGAGAAGAGCAGCAGCATTGAGGATAGATTGCAGAGGGGAGATGAGGCATAAAGGGAGTCCAGAAATGAGAAGGCTTTGATAGTCAAGGTGGGAGATGATGAGTGCATCAATAAGGGATATAGGGGTATCAGGGGTGAGAAAAAGCTGAATCCTATAGATGTTACAGGAATGAGAGATGGCCTGAATGTGGGGAGAGAAAGAGAGAGCTGAATGAAGGAGGACACTGGGGACACAAGAGAGTAATTTTGTCCATGGAGAAAATAAGGAGGAGGAGTGTAGGGATCCCGGATGGGGGAAAACAATTAGGTTGTTCTTAGCCATGTTTAGTTTCAGGAAGCGTTTGGTTATCCAGGATGATAAACGTCCCAACACGACCCAAAGTTCAACATGTCAAAAACAAAGCTTATAATTTTCTTTTCTCTGAGTCACCACCTCACCTCAAATCTCCTACACTGTCAGTTACACTGCAGATTCCTCCCCAGCCTGCTACTTTGGTGTCACTTTTGACTGCACCCTCTGCTTTATTCCATGCATCCACTCAAATCTTATCCACCCTCTCATCTATCGCCTTGGCTATGGCAATCTCCTGCTATTTGGCAATGCTTTAACCAATTTATGTCTGCTTCAATCCATCTTAAATGCTGCAACAGGACTCATCTTCCTCTCTCTCAGATCCACATCTGCTGCATCACTTTGCTAATCCCTATACACTGGATCTCCGTGTCCACCAGAATACAGACCAAATTACTCAATCTTACCTACCTCTAAACCACCCGTTCATGCTTCTCAAATATCATATTTCCTACTTGCCATATTAGTTCTACTTTTGACCAGCGCCTCACCTCTGATAACCACCTGTCACAACAACCTACAAGACTTCTCCCATGTCATTAACAACTTATGTATACCTCCCAACATTTTGGTGTTGAAAATCAGGATCCCATGTGCGTCAAAGGCACCTAAAAAGGGTGTGTGGCCTAGCAGGAAGGGGACGTGGCTTCGTTGGTCACCTCCGCTGTCATCCCCTTAGGGTGTGCTCAGCACTCTATCCGGAGATGTTGGGCTGCCCCAGGCTCTCCTCGCACTGTGAGCAGATGCGGTGTGCATGGGCTTGGTATTAGTTCACTCGCTGCTCTGCTGTGGGAGAGAGATAAAGTGGAGAAGTTGCCTAAAGCAACCAATCAGCTTCTGGAGATGTACTAAGGCTTGAAGAGAGAAAGTGGATGGAGATAAAGTACCAACCAATCAGCTCCTGTCATTTTTCAAACACAGCCTGTAAAGTGACAGAGTGGAGCTGATTAGTTGGTACTTTATCACTCTCCAAAGCTTAGTACTGCCCCCTGTCATTTATGCTGTACAGTCTATGAAATGACAGTTAGAAGCTGATCTGTTTTGGACAACTTCACCACTTTATCTCTCTCCAATTCTTGATACATTTCCCCTATAGTCCACAATCACAGTATTCATCACTTTTACTACATACTCATCAAAAACAGTGCCTGGAAATTAATATGGCTAGTCTAAATTCCAGGTTTATTAATATTATACGGAGGTAACAATTTTCAAGTCTGCAGCAAAAAATTAGTTGTTGGATTACTTTATACGTTTCCCCCAATAATGTGTAAAGCTGCCCATCCACTACTAGATGTGGGGACGACAGCATCATAATCGTGCCACTGTCCCCCTAGGGGTGAAGTGCATACACTGAACGTTTAGACATTCAGTGTATGCAGATCAATCATCCCCGAACATGGCAACCTGACAGCGGTCGTCAGGTTGACCATCATGTTCGGGCGATGATAGCTGTTAAAAACGACCAGCGGGAGCGCGCATCGCTGGTCGTTTTTAAAATTTTACTGCCCGATTTGCGTGCGATTACCAAGCGATGGAGCCATAATGGCGGTCGTTATCGCTCAATCGCTTTTAATCACCTAGTGGATGGGCAGCATAAGTATAAAGGATCCTAAATACCTGTACTATGATCAACCATGATGTTTTTTTTTTTTATATATTTTTTATACTGACTGTATAACATAAATAATAGGGGATCTATAAAACAACAACACTGCATGTCAGAACTGTGGGACACATATTCCTGTGCAATTTAATGATGGAGGTCAATGGGGTTTGTTACATGATGATTTCCCATAGTTATGCTTGTTGGTTACCCAGCTTTATACTTCATGTCTTTAGCAAAGGTTTCATGAATTGTACTTACTGTATGACAATAAGCTGAAACAGGACATTTTAAACAACACTGTTAAATACATTAAACAATGGCTGTGCATTACTAAGCTGAAAAATATAAATAAAATAACTCATACTTAAATAAGTCTTCTGTCATTCCCCAGCACCAGGTTGCCATATTAGCAGGAAGGGGCTACCTCAACAGAGCTGTCACAGTGTGACTGACAGTTTGGCATTTTATTTCCTGCAGAAATGCATTGTTTGGATTGGTTTATTTATACAAAGGGTGTCGTAACAGCAAAATTATGTCATGCTCATCTCTTTTGACCTACATTAGATCCCACCAAGACACTACCCTAAAGATGTGGGAAGAACTTTAGCTGTCTGTAAAGCAGCAGGGAAATAATAATTCACTTTTAAACTCACTACAGAGCTGCACTGACAGGTAACACTGATCAATGTATTTTACCTTTATTGTTCAATTCTATAAATGTCAATTTTAAAGCCATTTGTTCTACTGTTAGTTGTCCTATATACATCATCTTAAACAATAGCTGGATTAAAAACTAAACTTAACTTTCATTATTAAACACTTTATAAATTAAAACTGAAAGTAAACCAGCACATTCTGTTGGAATTCCCCTTGGCTATGACACATAAATAAAATAAGCAAAACAGCAGCTCTTTCTTTAAGACCTTCGGCCTTGGAGCATGAAAACAGGAGATTCTGAATTTCTAGGACTTTCCAGGAAGAAAGGCTTAGCTCTAACAGCTGGGGGGCACCGTATTGCCCACCCCTACTCTAGAAGGATCGCATTGATCCCTGAAACAGTTGCCTCCATTGTGATCTATGCAAAATCTTTTTTTCCATAAAAAAGATGTGACTAATTCAAATGAATGTCCATATTTATTGGCATAATAATTAATATTAATTTTAAAAGTGCAATTGCACTAAGATAGTTTTTACCAGTGTCACATTAGAAAAGGGACATTCTCAAACAGATCTATTTACCTATACCAAGGCTTCAATAAACTGGAGAAAAAAATGTCCCTAGCTCAACATTACATCAATCCCACACTAATACGAGTGTATGCTGATGACGTAATAGAGTATCAGTAATACTTATATTCATCATTTATATACTACTAACATATTTCACAGTTGAGCAGTACTTGCAATAGTTCACCTAAGAAATGACATTTCTATAAAAACAGAAGGCTTGGCAAGCCACTGCTCACATAAGCCTATAACTTATAAAAACCCATCTAGTGATGTCAGAAGTTCCATTTTAAATAATTGACTATTGGTTCAGAGAAATAAATGGCTAAATCCACTGTGTGTATAGGGGACAGCTAAGCATAACACATAACTCATCATCACGATCAACAATGAGTGTTTTGTGGCACATGACATATTTCAGAGCCCTCAGATGTGGTCCATAGTTTCCAAAAAGGGACAAAAACAACTATGGTAAAGAATTACAAAGCTATTTTGTTGACAGTTGCATCCTAGCATTGTTACAAGTTAATAGGAGAGACAATATATCTTCAGGCGGAATGGGATTGAAATGTTCAAATCCCGACAGCACATGGCCAAAGAAGGAGATCCCGACAGAGGTAAGTACAGTATGTTCCCTATCCCTAACCCTCCCCCCCCTAACCCTCCCTTAGGGTTTCCTAACGCTAACCTCCCCCCCTAGTGCCTAAACCTAACCCCCCCCCCCGCACCCTAAACCTAACCCTCCTGGGGGGTTCCTAACCATAACCTTCCCTCATTAGTGCCTAACCCCCCCTTCCCCTTGCCAAACCTTCCCCGGGGGGGTTGCCTAACCCTAACTCCCCTCGGGGGTACCTAAACCTAACCCCCCCCATCCCGGGGCTAAGTGTAATACTTACCCCGTCAGCGACGATCGGGATAGCGGAGGTCGGAGTTCTAGCGTCGGGATTAACATAGATGTAGGTGTTTCGACGCCTATATTAAATTCCTTGCTGGGAAACACTGTTGGTATTGAGACCGGCGGCCGCATCATAACTACATACCCTTCATCCAATCATGGTAAATTTACATAAGTAAACCTTGAGTATTTATCTAGATGAAAGTCCCTGCTGTCATGCCAAGTTACTAATAATACTACCATACAGTAGGGAATCAAGGAGGTAAGTACAGTATAAGAACCTAAGTAACAGCCATTTAATCAAGATGCCCCAGGGCCTCAGATTTTTCTTACTGAAAAAGATGATACATGTTGAAGTATCCTAACCCTCTCCCTAACCCTCCCTCCCCGGTGCCAAAACCTAACCTCCCCCATACTGCCTAATAAGCGGCTCCCCCAGATGCTTTAGAACTACACATCCCAGCATGCCCTGCAAGTTTTGCTATTTGGCCATGCTAAAACTGTTGCAAGGCATGCTGGGATTTGTAGTTCAATAACAGCTGGAGGGCCCCTTATTGCCCACCCCTGGCACCCCTAACCCTGCTACTTACCTTTGGGATGCCAGTGGTAGGGATGCCGGGACCGGGATTCTGACAGGTGTCGGTATTCCGGCACTGGTATTCTAAGCACTGGCATCCCATGTGCCGGTATATTGACCGGATCCCATTGAGTAGACCTGGACGTAAATGATTATGGGGTCTATTTACTAAGCTTTGTTAGGAGATAAAGTGAATGGTGATAAGGTACCAGCCAATTAGCTCCTAACTGCCATGTCACAGGCTGTGTTTGAAAAATGGTAGTTAGGAGCTGATTGGCTGGTACCTTATCACCGTTCACTTTATCTCCTAACAAAGCTTAGTAAATAGACCCTATATTACTTGTTTACCCCTATAAGTTATAAAGCTTTGACATTATCTGAGCATATATCTCTCCACTCAGTTTAATTGCAGTACCAAGTATCTCATAAGGTCATTATAAAGTTTTACAAGTGATGCAACAACCAGAAAACTGAACCTTCTCGTTTGCAGAAGGATCAACACCCAAATATGTAAATTAACAGCATGTGCTCTGGGAGATGTGCCTATACCAAACCACCACCTCACTCATCTGTAATACTGTACTAACACAAACAATATAATAATGTACAATCTAATGTAAAGGAGACATTCACATAATGTTATTATATAAACATGCTTTAGCTTTATTTCTAATTAACCATGGCACACTTTCAAAATGAGTAGGGTTTACCAAACAAGTTAGATCAGTAGGGTTGTGGCCTGTTCTCTATTTCTTACATAGATTATAATAAGGAGAGAAGAAGAAAAAGCTAAATGGACAGGGCGTGGTGCTGGATACAACAGACACACATTTGCTTTGTGGAGAAATAAACAGATGCTGTCTGTTCTTTTTTGTAATAGGTTTGGGAGATAATGCATTATTTTCTGTGTACACACTTACATGTGTTTAACAATAATTTGGGTCATGTATCAAGAGTGGTGTGATATTAGTGTCAAAGTGTAAACGTATATATATATAGTATTTTCTGCTGCTATATATTTGATCTTTCAGTGCTGAGTGATTTCACTAGATTGCAGAAACAAACAAAAGTTGTGGCCCTTTGGACTCTCACTGTTATCTCATGAACCCAGATAATGTGATGATCTCGGTTACCTCTTTGGTATAATCTCCAGGACTAAGGGCAGCCCCTGTGCCAATGTGTGGTTGTGAAGGGGTAGGGTGTCTAGGCTGCAGGCTGCTGCTCCTTGCTGCAGGTGGCTGGCTGGGGCCTGCATTGTTACTGGGGGAGTCTGTGCTGCCGCTTTCCTCCTCGCTGGAGCTGGCACTGAGCAGCGCACTGACCGAGTTTGTCTCCGCAGCATCCCCGGGCACCTCATGCACCAGCCAGGCGCTGACTTCAGTCCTGGGGATGCGGGTGTCCCCCAGCGCCCTCACCTCGTCCAGCAGTCTCCGAGCAGTGAAGAACGAGTCCAGGTCCGGGCTCTTAGGGTGCAGGCTGGAGCCTTCCCAAGTGTCCCGCAAGCTGTGGAAGGGGATCTGAGAATAGGCAGAGCTGCTCCCCAGGATGATCTCCCGGATAGGGGGCAGATAAGAGTCGAAATCCACCCTTACCCCGGCTAGGCTCAAAAGGATGGTGACCTGCAGCAGACCTTCTGTCAGATAGTCCTTCAGCTCCTTCATTGTATCCCTGCCGGGCCAGGAGAAAGAGGAGGAGGAAACTTCTCAGCTCCACTGGAAGTGTCCTCTGGCTTCGCTGCTGCTTCGAGGGGCAGTGGGATGGAGAAGGCGGGCAGCTGGCAGCATAACCAGGGGCTGCTGTCAGATCCTGGGCACCGGCGGGGAGCAGCCGGCCGGGGTGGGGGTCGCCCTCAGCGGGTGAGCAGACAATAGAGCACGCCGGCTGCTCCGCTCCTCTGCAGTGAGACACAAAGGCGGCGGCATCAATGCACAGTGACAATGCCGGGCACAGATAGGCCCACGGGGCGGGAGGCAGGGAGAGGAGGGAGGAGGAGATGGGGAGGATGAAGGTGTGAGCACACCCGGCTATGTACTATGTGCTGCTGAGGGACTACAGCTTCATCCATAAACCCCCCCCTACTGCTGGCTGAGATTTCACTCACTTCATATATGAAAAAATGGTAATGTAAACCAGAATAGCACCTAGATGAGCAATGCACCCACCTGCTAGTGTCACTGCAATGCCTGGCACTGTGGCACATACAGATACATCTGGCACATATCAGTAGTGTTTTACAGTAAGAGTATAAGAACTTACCTCTAGCAGGCACAACTTTTGTGATTTGTCAGATTGTGATAATGATATTAATGGTGGGACATCAGCACCTCATGATGCCAGTTTCAGCCAACTAATACTGCTGTACGGCGCTGAGGACCACATGTGGCACCATATAAATGAAGCTTATTATTAATAATAATAATGATGATGAATAAGGTATTTAGGTTTTGTATACACTGGTGTTTGAGAAATAATGCTAAAGTTTAGTCATTTGCTTACACAAGCCTGCTCTATATGCATTTGAAGTGTGTTCATTAAGTTGTCTCCAAGGTTCCCAGTAGGGTAATGTTCAAAGAGCTTATAAAAAAAAACCACATACATCCTGTCAGGAATACTTCCTTCAAAACACAGGATATAGAATTGGGGGTGTCAGGAAGTGGTTTGTTGGTGAAGTGTGGAGAAATGGTTGTACAGTAGTGATGGCTGTTTTTGATCTTTTGAATATTTAATAATAATGCTTTACATACATCCCAACTGTCCTGATTTCTGCGGGACAGGATTTGAAGGAACTTTCCAACGTTACATCGTTGGCATTTGGGAGTTTGAGAGGAAGGTCCCAAATCACCATGATGATTGTGTTCAGCTAGTACCAGAGGGAGGTGTGTATGGGCCGGCGTAGGTCTAATGACAGGCGTCGGGATTTTCGACGTCTGTCATTAGTACCCTGCCGGGATTTGACAGTCGGGAAGCCGGCGGGCGGCATTTCGACCGTCGGCATCCCAACTGCATACGGTGTAGGGTGCATCCGTTAATTCAAAGGTGTATTGGAGTAAGTTTGGGGGTCTCCTTCTGACATACCCCATGGTGTGGCCACCTCAGTTGTGATGTGGAAACGTCCATACTATGATGCAGACACATACTTTTTGTAGAAGGCAGATTTGTGTCCCCATTTATGCATTATAAGTCTTATGCTACATTAGCTGTGAAGGGTTGATAGAGGGGTTTGTGTGATTTGGAAAGCCTACACATAGGACCATCATATATCTGGAGTTTCTCACTGAGTTTTTCATTGGTCCCCCAATACTAACTCCTGTCATAGTAGCACTGCTGATCCAGTTAATGACACTCCCAAGTAGTGTGGAGCTAAGCAGACATTTCCATGCTGTATGCTCTAGCCTGCTCTACAATGGACCTGGTAGTGAGAGCCTCCTGTACACGATTCTCACCCCTATGTTCATTTTATATCTAGTAGTCTAGAACGTTGCACAAATCCGATCTACTAATGGAATTTGTCTCATGGGACAAATCCCATCTCTCTCCAACCATGTTTATATCTGAGCTTATTTCTCAGACCACTCACATCTGGGACCAGATTTTAACTGTTATTATCCTACCTGTCCATGCCTGAGCATCATCCCTTCAGCATTGCATTTATCTCTGAACTGTAAAATTGCTGTATCAAAAATATTTAGGCTTTTTCTCCTTATTGTAGACACACATCGCTTTAGACCTTTAAGTGTACTTTATAGCTGCTAAGTGCATACTTAAGATACCACCATAGGTGCACAAGCTTTTAGACTGTGTGATGTTTTAAGTACTGTGCAGGTGTCTGAGGTGCACTGTGCAGGTGTCTGAGGAGCACTGTGCAGGTGTCTGAGGTGCACTGTGCAGGTGTCTGAGGAGCACTGTGCAGGTGTCTGAGGAGCACTGTGCAGGTGTCTGAGGAGCACTGTGCAGGTGTCTGAGGTGCACTGTGCAGGTGTCTGAGGAGCACTGTGCAGGTGTCTGAGGTGCACTGTGCAGGTGTCTGAGGAGCACTGTGCAGGTGTCTGAGGAGCACTGTGCAGGTGTCTGAGGTGCACTGTGCAGGTGTCTGAGGAGCACTGTGCAGGTGTCTGAGGAGCACTGTGCAGGTGTCTGAGGAGCACTGTGCAGGTGTCTGAGGAGCACTGTGCAGGTGTCTAAGTAGCACTGTGCAGGTGTCTGAGGTGCACTGAGCATGTGTCTGAGGTGCACTGTGCTGGCGTCTGAGGTGCACTGTGCAGGCGTCTGAGGTGCACTGTGCAGGCTTCTGAGGTGCACTGTGCAGGTTTCTGAGGAGCACTGTGCAGGTGTCTGAGGAGCACTGTGCAGGTGTCTGAGGAGCACTGTGCAGGTGTCTGAGTAGCACTGTGCATGTGTCTGAGGTGCACTGTGCAGGTGTCTGAGGTGCACTGAGCATGTGTCTGAGGTGCACTGTGCAGGTGTCTGAGGTGCACTGTGCAGGTTTCTGAGGAGCACTGTGCAGGTGTCTGAGGAGCACTGTGCAGGTGTCTGAGGAGCACTGTGCAGGTGTCTGTGGTGCACTGTGCAGGTGTCTGAGGTGCACTGAGCATGTGTCTGAGGTGCACTGTGCTGATGTCTGAGGTGCACTGTGCAGGTGTCTGAGGTGCACTCTGCAGGTGTCTGAGAAGCACTGTGCAGGTGTCTGTGGTGCACTGTGCAGGTGTCTGAGGAGCACTGTGCAGGTGTCTGAGGAGCACTGTGCAGGTGTCTGTGGTGCACTGTGCAGGTGTCTGAGGTGCACTGAGCATGTGTCTGAGGTGCACTGTGCTGATGTCTGAGGTGCACTGTGCAGGTGTCTGAGGTGCACTGTGCAGGTGTCTGAGAAGCACTGTGCAGGTGTCTGTGGTGCACTGTGCAGGTGTCTGAGGTGCACTGAGCATGTGTCTGAGGTGCACTGTGCAGATGTCTGAGGTGCACTGTGCAGGTGTCTGAGGTGCACTGTGCAGGTGTCTGAGAAGCACTGTGCAGGTGTCTGAGGTGCACTGTGCAGGTGTCTCAGGAGCACTGTGCAGGTGTCCTAGGTGCACTGTGCATGTGTCTGAGTTGCAGTGTGCAGGTGTCTGAGGTGCACTGTGCATGTGTCTGAGGTGCACTCAGCATGTGTCTGAGGTGCACTGTACATGTGTCTGAGGTGCACTGAGCAGGTGTCTGAGGTGCACTGTGCAGGGGTCTGAGGTGCACTGTGCATGTGTCTGAGGAGCACTGTGCAGGTGTCTGAGGAGCACTGTGCAGGTGTGTGAGGTGCACTGTGCATGTGTCTGAGTTGCAGTGTGCAGGTGTCTGAGGTGCACTGTGCAGGTGTCTGAGGAGCACTGTGTAGGTGTCTGAGGTGCACTGTGCAGGTGTCTGAGGTGCACTGTGCATGTGTCTGAGTTGCAGTGTGCAGGTGTCTGAGGTGCACTGTGCAGGTGTCTGAGGAGCACTGTGCAGGTGTCTGAGGAGCACTGTGTAGGTGTCTGAGGTGCACTGTGCAGGTGTCTTAGGAGCACTGTGCAGGTGTCTGAGGTGCACTGTACATGTGTCTGAGGTGCACTGAGCATGTGTCTGAGGTTCACTGTGCAGGGATCTGAGGTGCACTGTGCATGTGTCTGAGTTACAGTGTGCGGGTGTCTGAGGTGCACTGTACATATGTCTGAGGTGCACTGTGCAGGTGTCTGAGGTGCACTGTGCAGGGGTCTGAGGTGCACTGTGGATGTGTCTGAAGTGCAGGTATCTGAGGTGCACTGTGCATGTGTCTGAGGAGCACTGTGCAAGTGCCTGAGGTGCACTGTGCAGGTGTCTGAGGAGCAATTTTTAATGCATATGGGATCGCAGTTGCAGGCTAAGACACGTCCCGAAAACGGTCGAGACGCAGCCGCTGGCTTCACCAAGCCTCGCAAACGGGACTGACGTGCCCCAATTTATTGAAAGCTCCCCCTCCACACTCCAAAATGACTCCAGAGGGTCAGTCACACTGTGATCAGAGCTGCGACAGCATCGCTGCGTATGCACTCTGCAGCTCCTTAACGAAATAGCTTCCACCTCTGAATCTGCCCCAGTGCACATAGGAAGGAACAGTATAGAAAGAGGAGTGGGTACCTTGCTGGAGCATGACAGACTCACTGGGCAAAACTTACTAAGCGGCGGGTTCTAAACCCCGACGGTTTAGTGGCAGTTTGGCGGCGGTTTTGCTATCCGCAGATTTACTAAGGCCAAAACCGCTGTCAAAACACATTTTAGAATAGAATAGAACAGGACTGTCATTTAGAAACTGCTGCAAAACCGCCACCAAACCGCCGGAGTTTAGAACCCGTCGTCAAACCGCCACCAAACCGCTGGGGTTTAGAACCCACCGCTTAGTAAATTCTGAGTGAAATCAAGGCCTTATTTTTGACAAGAAAAAATAAAGCACATTATAACTGAGCATAATTACAGTATACTAAATAATACTAAAAAGGGTGATATACACTATGAAATATATGTAATAGCCTATGAGTGGCAACGATTTAGCTAATAGATTTAGAGCAGCAATTCTTTACAAAAGCCAAACCAGCGTGATTAGCTTTTTAAAGAAATTTTGCTTTAAAATGTAGAGCAGTGATTTTCAGCCTTTTTGAACTTGCGGCACACTGAACAAGATTTTAAAATTGCCAAGGCACACCATCTGTCCCCCATGGAGAAAAACACGCACATTGGTCCCCACGGGGGGAAAAAAAACACATACATTAGCCTCCACAGAATACAAAATAAAGCACATTGACCTCCACATAAAACAAAAATGAAACACATTAGCCCCCATTTAAAAAAAAAAATCATTCAGGCCCCCACAGAAGGCAAAATAATACACATGGTCCCACAATTACACGGGTCCCCCCAGAAAGCAAAGTAAAACACACTGGCCCACAAATGAAAAAAAATAAATCACACTATTCCCCTCAGAAAGCATTTCACTGGCCCCCACAGACAGCAAATTAGTGCATATTGACCCCCTACCTGGAGCACCCTGTCCCTCGGTATAGTCTAGATCCTGGGCAGACTTATCGTCGCACAGAATGGCCACAGCAACTGAGACGCCGGAGCCATTTTTACTGCTTACGGGGTCGCAGCTGCAAACAGAGACATGCCCCGAAAATGGTCGCGACGCATCTATGTTAGAGCTGCCACCCCCCATTGCCGTCCACAAACGGTCCCTGCCTGTCAATCACTTTGCAAATAAATCCACACTGCGAGCACCATCGGTAACATTAAGTATGTGCAGTGCAACTGAGATTCATGCGCAGATCACTGATAATCGCTCAACTCAGGTTCAGCTTGGGGCACGTTCAGTCTGTGCGGCCGCACAAGGGCATCAGGATCGTAACCTGGCCGGTTCTAGTAGAACCCTGCCCTCCACCCACACGCTGGAGTTATTGGTATATAACCTCGGGGAGGAAGTGAGGGGTAGTGGCAGAGGGGAGTGGAAGTGTAGAACATGTCTTGCTGGGTGCCGAGAAACCTAGCGCTGGCTCAACTGCGTAAACAACAGAATTGCAACCATATCTGAATCAGGGCTTATATCGCTGACATTCCACAGCTGCCTGCAACTCACAGGCTATTACATATACCCCAATAACGTTTCTCTTTTTCCAGTCATTATTTGCTATGAGGGATTTCCAATATTCCTGTTATTAGACATGCTAATATACTATTACATTGTGTACACTTAGGGGTATATTTACTACAGTGCGGGTTTTTAGAAGTGGAGATGTTGCCCATAGCAACCAATCAGATACTAGCTATTAACTTCTAGAAGGTGCTAGATAAATAAGTAGAATCTGATTGGTTGCTATGGGCAACATCTCCACTTCTAAAAACTCTTAAGGTGCATACACACTAGACGATATGCTCCCTGAGCGATATCGTCTAGTGTGTCCCCGGCAGGCTGTGCTCAATGTCGTTTATGACATTGAGCACAGCCGCTGAACGATATCATTAACGATATCGTTCAGCGCCGGGCTCTCTCCCCCGTTCCCTGACATGCAGCAACCTGACGAGATCGTCAGGTTGGTCTGCATGTCAGCCCGATGAACGATGATGACGAACGACCCGCGGGAACGCGCGTCGTCGTTATCGTTCATCTTTTTGGGCTTAAAAATGGACGATAAAGTGGACGACTGAACGATAACGATATTGTTATCGTTCAGTCGTCCACTTTATCGGCCAGTGTGTACGCACCTTTACTTTAGTAAATATTCCCCCTAGACTAATTATATATTTTCTGTATAAACATATAGCTTTTCCTATTCAACATTGTATCTAACACTAACAAAACAAAAACCCCAAAACACACGTCATCCATTGTAAGTTCACAGTCCATTTAAATAATAATAATAATAGCCTTTAAACTGCAGGAGAATAGCGCTAATTTTTAGTGCTTCATAACCTGTAGACGATAATGCAGTCCCTTTATAGCAGTGACAATATTTCTAGATTTCAGCAACAAAATAAATAATAGGTAAATTAGCTCCAGAGTTATAAAATGTATTGCTGGGGAATGTAAACTGCTGGTTATACAATCCCTGGCTGGGGATGTATCCTCGCTAATCACAGATCGTCGCTGAAAGTCATTTATGCTTTTTGGGAATTTCTACAACCAGGAATAAAATAACAAACAGTTGACATTCTCAAACAATACAATGTATGTGTTAGGGATTAATTTACTATTTCTTTTGTTGCTGCAATATAAAAACAATCTCGCTGCAAATTTACAGATTCTTTAATATTCGCTAAAGAATATAAAATCACATATTTGGTCAGCTCGTATACAGTATGGAAACGGTCTTACGTGTCCCTGTAACACAAGATAAAGAAATGTGTAGCTCACAGTTCATATTCCCTACAAAATGTATATTCCTGATACACCATAATTAAAGTGTGAATAAGTTTCTTTATTTAGTTTAATGTGTTACACAAACAATATAAAACCATATGGAGTGGTCACATAAATGTATAATTTTTTTCAGTGCCAACTTATGGGATCCCGTAATTATGTGCATCTTGGGTTGGTGTGCATTCAGAGCTGTCATTGGTCATTACCCATTAGACAATGCATACAAAATGTAATGGAACATAATAAATGGCAGAGGAATGTCAGTTGTTTATACAGTCGAAACAACACTCATAAGGGAAATGTGGGTGGACGGAGAATGGAAAATAATAAGTGTAAATCCAAAGAAAACAACTTTAAAATAAATAAAGGTATAAAAGGCATTGTATTGTAAGGTAAAATTATGATATTATTAAAGATGCTACAGATCCTCTATAACAGGCACTGCCTGCTTATTAATTTTGTTCCACCAGTAGTTCAGCTACAGTAGGTTTCTGCTCTGCTTCCCTGCTTCATCAGAGCTTAATGTCTCTTTCAGCCTCCTGCTAAATTCAGTTGTATCTAGATCTCCTTCAGCTAATTGACCTGGTTCATTCCGGCATGGCCATGAAATATAGCACAGTCTAGGACTTATGAAAGGATGTATGCCTCTTTTTTTTTTTAGTGTAAAGGCGCACATCCACAAGCTGATATTAATGGATTAGCGAACGATAACGACATCATTATCATTCAGTCTTTTCATTGTCGCCTGGTGGATGTGCCCCTTAAAACATACATTTCCGTACTGCATATGCGCACAAAAAAGTCTCCACCCAAACATAGGTCTAATTGCAGTAAGGGCATAAATGAGACTTAGCCAGACCAGAGCACTGACCCACTGCACCTGTGAGGGAATCAGTATGATTTACCTCCGGACGCATGGCCGGCGGTTCGAATCCCGACAGCGGCATCTCGACAGCAGTGAAAATCCTGATTGTCCTAAGGTATTTGCTAACCTATTCTACCCACTAACCCTCCCTTAAGGGTGCCTAACCCTAATCCCCCCTCTGTGCCTAAACCTAACCCCCCTTCCCCGCTGTCTAAACCTAAGTCCCCCTTGGGGTGCCTAACCCTATCCCCTAGCCTGACCCTAACCTCCGGGGGGTTCCTAACCCTAAGTCCCCACCCTAAACCTCCCCCCCCCCGCGGCTATCCGTGCCCGGCGTCCCTTCGATCGCGATGCCGGGCGTCGGTCTCCCGGCGTATGGCTAATGACAGGCCTCGGGATTTTGACGCCTGTCTTTAGACCCTTGCTGGGATCAGACAGTCGGGAAGCCGGCGGTCGGGATTACGTCCGTCGGCTTCCCGACTGCCACCCCCTGTGAGGAATCATATATATTGCAGGTGCTTGACCACTGGTTCAAATTATGATGATGATGATGATGATGATGATGATGATGATGAAGATCGTCAACTGCTCCTGATTGGCTGAGTGTGTGTTGATCCTTCCTACTGGCAGTATATAAATTATTAATGTGGCTACTTCAGTCTGCTTGTATTATTTGATATTTGCATTTGGCTCGCGGTAGGAAAGAACATTTCCATATGATTTGTAAAGGGGGACACAATGTATGTTTGTGTTCATTTGAACTCAGTAATATTATTTTGTATTTACTTCTTATTATTACTACTTTATCAATCCAATGGTATATTAAATGGTAAATGTAACAGTGTTTATTGAAAACACTGTCCAGACACAGACAGACAATCTTATAAATATATGACACTACAATAAATAACTATATTGTGAATAAATTGTGTATGGTAACTTTTACATTTACTAAAAACTAGGGGTGTGCACCGGCCACTTTTCGTGTTTTGTGTTTTGGTTTTGGATCTGGATCTTTCTTCGTGTTTTGGATCTGGATTGGTTTTGCCAAAACCACCCTTCCGTGTTTTGGGTTCTGGGTTTTGTGTTTTGGATCTGTATTTTTTTGAAAAAAAACATAAAAACAGCTAAAATCACAGAATTTGTAGGTTTTTCTGCTCCTATGCTATTATTAACCTCAATAACCTTAATTTCCACTCATTTCCAGTCTATTCTGAATACCTCAAACCTCACAATAGTGTTTTTATGTCCAAAAGGTTGCACCGAGGTAGCTGGATGACTATGCTAAGCGACACGAGTGGGCGGCACAAACACGTGACCCATCTAGGCGTGAAACTGCAGTAGCAGACAGGATGGCATTGAAAAACTAGGCCCCAAACTGTACATAATGCAAAGAAAAAAAAGAGGTGCAAGATGGAATTGTCCTTGGGCCCTCCCACCCACCCTTATGTTGTATAAACAGGACATGCACACTTTAACAAACCAATCATTTCAGCGCCAGGGTCTGCCACACAACTGTGGCTGAAATGATTGGTTCGTTTGGGCCCCCACAAAACAAGCTGGCAATTTATCTGTCCCTGCACAAACTGGCTCTACGGAGGCAAGATGTCATCCTCATCCACCGATTCCTCACCCTCTTCAGTGTGTACATCCTCATCCTCACAGAGTATTAATTCGTCCCTGCTGGAACCACAGGTCCCTCTGTACGTTCTGGAGGCTGGTCTCCCTGGAAGAGTTGATAATTCATTTTATGAACATCTTCTCCACATTTTGTGGAAGCAACCTCCTACGCCTTTCGCTGACAAGGTTCCCGGCTGCACTAAACACTCTTTCGGAGTACACACTGGAGGGGGGGCAACTCAGGTAACATAGAGCCAGTTTGTACAGGGACCTCCAAATTGCTTCTTTTTCCTGCCAGTACAGGTACGGACTGTCTGACATGCCTACTTGGATGCTGTCACCGATGTAATCCTTTAACAGACAGACGCACGCTTGTCGCTGCTGCTTTGAGGATTCAAGTGCGGCTACAGCCCACACAATTCACAAAGACAGAAAAAAATAAAGAATATTTTTATTGTTTGTGGAGCACACTTTGAGGGTTACACCACCCTTTAACAGACAGACGCACGCTTGTCGCGCTGCTTTGAGGATGCAAGTGCGGCTACAGCCCACACAATTCACAAAGACAGAAAAAAGAAGAAGAATATTTTTATTGTTTGTGTAGCACACTTTGAGGGTGTCACCACCCTTTAACAGACAGACGCACGCATGTCGCTGCTGCTTTAAGGATGCAGGTGCGGCTACAGCCCACACATTTCACAAAGACCGAAAAAAAAAGAACAATATTTTAATTGTTTGAGTAGCACACTTTGAGGGTGTCACCACCCTTTAACAGACAGACGCACGCTTGTCGCTGCTGCTTTAAGGATGCAGGTGCGGCTACAGCCCACACAATTCACAAAGACAAAAAAGAAGAATATTTTTATTGGTTGTGTAGCACACTTTGAGGGTGTCACCACCCTTTAACAGACAGACGCACGCTTGTCGCTGCTGCTTTGAGGATGCAAGTGCGGCTACATCGCACACAAGTCACAAACACATTAAAAAAATAGTTTTTTATTTTTTGGAGCACTTTGAGAGTTACACCACCCTTTAACAGACAGACGCACGCTTGTCGCTGCTGCTTTAAGGATGCAGGTGCGGCTACAGCCCACACATTTCACAAAGACCGAAAAAAAAGAACAATATTTTAATTGTTTGTGTAGAACACTTTGAGGTGTCGCCACCCTTTAACAGACAGACGCACGCTTGTCGCTGCTGCTTTAAGGATGCAGGTGCGGCTACAGCCCACACAATTCACATAGACAGAAAAAAGAAGAAGAATATTTTTATTGTTTGTGTAGCACACTTTGAGGGTGTCACCACCCTTTAACAGACAGACGCACGCTTGTCGCTGCTGCTTTAAGGATGCAGGTGCGGCTACAGCCCACACAATTCACATAGACAGAAAAAAGAAGAAGAATATTTTAATTGTTTGTGTAGCACACTTTGAGGGTGTCACCACCCTTTAACAGACAGACGCACGCTTGTCGCTGCTGCTTTAAGGATGCAGGTGCGGCTACAGCCCACACAATTCACATAGACAGAAAAAAGAAGAAGAATATTTTTATTGTTTGTGTAGCACACTTTGAGGGTGTCACCACCCTTTAACAGACAGACGCACGCTTGTCGCTGCTGCTTTAAGGATGCAGGTGCGGCTACAGCCCACACAATTCACATAGAAAAAAGAAGAAGAATATTTTTATTGTTTGTGTAGCACACTTTGAGGGTGTCACCACCCTTTAACAGACAAACGCACGCTTGTCGCTGCTGCTTTAAGGATGCAGGTGCGGCTACAGCCCACACAATTCACAAAGACAGAAAAAAAAAGAACAATATTTTAATTGTTTGTGTAGCACACTTTGAGGGTGTCACCACCCTTTAACAGACAGACGCACGCTTGTCGCTGCTGCTTTGAGGATGCAGGTGGAATCTAGACGGGATTTGGAACCGAGGACACACTACCTCCATCAATTGTCTAAATCCCACTGCACTAATGTCGGATACCGGACGCACGTCTAACACCAACATAGCAGTCAAGGCCTCAGTTATACGTTTTGCTTCAGGATGACTGCTGTCGTACTTCATCCTCATCACTAGGGACTGTTGGAGGGTCAATTGTTTAGTAAAAGTAGTGATGTTCCTACTTCCTCTCTGGGATGATGAACAACTCCCAGCAGCAGCAACAGCACTAGGAGGAAGTGGTTCTTGATCTTTCCCTATTTTATTTTTATCGGAGAAAGTTTGGTCCTCCATTTATGTTATATTGATATATATACGTGCGGCTAAAGCGCACACAAACACAGAAAATATTTTTTTATTTTTGCTGGAGAGTAGTGCACTTTGTGGGTTACACCACCCTTTAAGAAATGAGCCAGCCAGCTCTTTACTTATGGGACACAGGCGCACGCTTGGCGCTGCTCCTTTGTTGATGCACGTGCAGCCACAGTGCACACAAGTCACAAACACAGAAAATATATATTTTTTTGATTTGGAGTGTACTTTGGGGGTTACAGAACCCTTTAACGGTCAAGCCTGCCGGCCCTTTACTTATGACACAGGCGCACGCTTGGCACTACTTTGTTGATGCACGTGCGGCTACTGCGCACACAATTCACAAACACAGAAAATAATTTTTTTTTTGGTTTGGACTGGAGAGTACTTTCGGGGGTTACAGCACCCTTTAACGGTCTAGCCAGCCGGCCCTTTACTTATGACACAGGCGCACGCTTGGCACTACTTTGTTGATGCACGTGCGGCTACTGCGCACACAATTCACAAACACAGAAAATAATTTTTTTTTTGGTTTGGACTGGAGTGTACTTTGGGGGTTACAGCACCCTTTAACGGTCAAGCCAGCCGGCCCTTTACTTATGACACAGGCGCACGCTTGGCACTACTTTGTTGATGCACGTGCGGCTACTGCGCACACAATTCACAAACACAGAAAATAATTTTTTTTTTGGTTTGGACTGGAGTGTACTTTCGGGGGTTACAGCACCCTTAACGGTCAAGCCAGTCGGCCCTTTACTTATGACACAGGCGCACGCTTGGCACTACTTTGTTGATGCACGTGCGGCTACTGCGCACACAATTCACAAACACAGAAAATTATTTTTTTTTTGGTTTGGACTGGAGTGTACTTTGGGGGTTACAGCACCCTTTAACGGTCAAGCCAGCCGGCCCTTTACTTATGACACAGGCGCACGCTTGGCACTACTTTGTTGATGCACGTGCGGCTACTGCGCACACAATTCACAAACACAGAAAATAATTTTTTTTTTGGTTTGGACTGGAGAGTACTTTTGGGGGTTACAGCACCCTTTAACGGTCTAGCCAGCCGGCCCTTTACTTATGACACAGGCGCACGCTTGGCACTACTTTGTTGATGCACGTGCGGCTACTGCGCACACAATTCACAAACACAGAAAATAATTTTTTTTTTGGTTTGGACTGGAGTGTACTTTGGGGGTTACAGCACCCTTTAACGGTCAAGCCAGCCGGCCCTTTACTTATGACACAGGCGCACGCTTGGCACTACTTTGTTGATGCACGTGCGGCTACTGCGCACACAATTCACAAACACAGAAAATAATTTTTTTTTTGGTTTGGACTGGAGTGTACTTTCGGGGGTTACAGCACCCTTAACGGTCAAGCCAGCTGGCCCTTTACTTATGACACAGGCGCACGCTTGGCACTACTTTGTTGATGCACGTGCGGCTACTGCGCACACAATTCACAAACACAGAAAATATATTATTTTTTTAGCACTTGGGGGGAGCACCCCTGATGGACAGAGCACCCCCTGGACAACACTACAGCACCCCTTTAGGACTGGGACACTGCACAGGACTTTGGAGTGGACACAGCCCCTATGGAGAACTGACTGCACAACACAGTCCAGCCAGCCCCTATGGACTTTGAAGTAGTGGACACAGCCCCTATTAACAACAGCAGCACAGCACAACACAGCCAGCCCCTATGGACTTTGAAGTAGTGGACAACAGCAGCACTACACTACACTACACTACACAGCCCTAACTCCCACCCTCCCTCTTCACTGTCCACAGCCGAGTGAGAAAATGGCGCCGACGCGGGTACCTTATATAGGATCCAAAACCCGCGAGACTCGGAAGGCGGGATGATGACGTTTTGCCTCGATTTCAGATCCGAGTCAGGCGGGAAAAGTCGAGCCTGATTCGGATCGGACTCGGATCGGGGGGGCTCGGGGGGGTTCGGATTTCAGAAATCCGAACCCGCTCACCCCTACTAAAAACATTGCCAAGGTACATCTCCTGGCCTATGCTGCTGTTTTATCCTATCGTAAACATGGCAAGTGTGAACCTCACACAAATACAAAGACTACCATTAGAGAGCAAACTCTTTTCTACTTCAGGGTCCATAGGGTATCCACAGGATACCTTGGGGTATAGGTGTGACGTCAGTCGCAGGGCACCAAAGAGTTAAGCTTTCAGCCTCCCAGGATGCACAAGGTCCCCCTCCTATACCCCGCCCCCGGGCCAAGGCACCTCAGTTTAGTTTGGTGCCCGGCCGGCGTCGGGTGCACCTGTCGGAGTGGGGGCTAGAAGAGCCCCTGAAGCTTTCTTCAGTGCAGCTGTGGCTGCACATCTGGATGTACAGCATGGACAGTCAGTCCTGATGTCCATGCTGTCTTCCCTACACCCCCGCCGGTACCAGAACGCCGGTACCGATCCGGGGATGCTGGTGAGCATCTGGGGTCACAGCTAACGGTGACCCCAGATGTTCCGGACCATGGCCGGATCCAAGGGGGACAAAGGTAAGCAGCGGGGTCCCGCGGTGGGTCCCCGCTGGTCACATGGTCCTGAGTCCCCAGGCAGGGGGCTCCCTGGGGACTGGCTGCAGCGTGGAGCCAGGTACTGAACCTGCGCTTTCCACTACCCCCTGGGACAGCGGACCGCAGCAGAGCGGTTACGCTGCGGCGTCCCAGGGGTTAAATGCATGCCAGGGGAGCGCGCCTTCCCTGTCTCACAGCCGGCGCCTCCCCCGCTGCACACAGCCCTCTCTGCACTGTGCTGACTGGTCCTGTGTCAGCGCTCCTCCCCCAGGCCAGCTTCTCTCTGCTCCTCGGCGGCCATCTTCTCTGCAACGCATGGTGAACGCTGCTGGAAGTCTGGAAGGAAGCATCGTGGTCTGGGTCCCCCCGCATACCTCTCCTCCGCTGTGGCTCAGGTCTGTGTATGCAGCGCTGTGTCCTACCTGGCCCTGTGTCTGTGTAGTTGAGTGATCAGCGCTGTTAGTGCAGGAATTGTTATTTCTCTGCATTGTATGTGACTGTGCTAGCGCTGCCTGTAACTTTTCTTCTCTAAACTGTCAGCTTTATTACTGTCCCTGTTCTTTCTGCTAAAGCCCTTGCGGTGCGGTGCTGCAGGGTGGTCTCTCGCCTATTTAATACTTAATTGGTGAGAGAGGTCACATACGTGGTGCCATCATGTCTGAAAGTGATTTTCCCCTCCGGCTACAGTGTACCACGTGCAAAGTACCGTTAGCGGAGGGGGAGGGTAGCGCGGAGGGCCTTTGCCGGCAGTGTTTGTCCATGGCGCGGCCTATTACGGTTACAGCACCGGTACAGGAGCCGCCCTGGGCTTGTTTCGCTCAGGCGTTAACAGCTTTAGTGGGCCAGTTAGCTCTGCAGCCCGCGTTTACTCCGATGGGTTTGTCCCAGCAGTCTGTGGTGTCGTCACCCATGCAGGGGTTCCCACGACAATTGGTGGTACCCCACAGTCTCCCTATTTCCCCGCTCCCGGGTTCTCAGGAGCCAGCGTGGGTTAACTCCCTGACGAGTTCTGTACAGCACTTGTCGGATGTGTTGCAAGGGGAGTCTGTGATGCGGCCTCATAAAAGGCCGGTGGCGTCTCTGTCCGCTCCTTATGAGGATGACGAAGGGATGTCTGATGATGGGGAGATTCTGGATCCTTACGATCAGGAACCTCTCCATACTAAGGATGCTGATGCTAAGTCCAAAGTATATATTCCTGGACTTATTCGGGCGGTCCGCACAGCCTTGGTGATTGAGGACGAAGTTCCCCCAGCGGCTAAATCTAAGTATGCCTTTTTCAAAGATGTGAAGGGCGATGCCACAGTCTTTCCTCTTTCGGGTCAGTTGGTGGACCATTTAGAGGAGGCGTGGAAACAACCTGGCAAAAGATACCAGCCGCAGAGACGCCTGGCGGTGGCTTATCCGTTCGCGGATAATTATTTTGCTAAGTGGGAATCCCCTCCACAGGTGGATTCTCACGTGACCCGTCTTGTCCGTAGTGCCACATTGCCGATGCCATCCATGTCCTCCCTTAAGGATGCTACGGACCGCAAGGTAGAAATCTGCCTGAAGTCCGCTTATTCCCTTGCAGGGGGGGCAGCACGGCCGGCTATGGCCATTTGCTGTGTTGCCAGAGCGATGGAGCGCTGGGCGGATTCATTAGAGGCTTCTTTTGAATCCGACTGTCCGGCCGAACAGGCGGAGTTGATTGGCAATCTCCGTGATTCGGCCACCTACATCAACGAGGCGGCTCTAGACATTAGTACTCTGGTGTCTAGAATTTCTTCAGCAGCGGTAGCTGCTCGTCGCGCCTTGTGGCTGCGATCCTGGAAGGCGGCCGCAGATTCCAAGAAAGGTCTGGAAGCGTTGCCGTTTACCGGAGAAGTTCTCTTCGGTCCGGATCTGGATAAGATTGTGGCCACGCTGGCGGCAGCCAAATCTGCTTGTCTCCCGTCGGCCGCTGCTCCTTCTGGTTCTGGGCCATCGTCCTTTCGGTCATCTAGGGCCCAGGGCAGGCCCAAACCACAGTCGTTTCCTCGACAGGCTGGCCCTAAGAAATCGGTCAAGCCCCGGAAACAGGCATGGAGTACCAGACGTCCGGCCCCCAAGCCAGATGACAAGCCTGCGGCCTGACGGTCCGGGTCTCCCCTTGGGGGATCCCAGGGTGGGAGGCCGCCTGCTGCAGTTCTCCCGGTGTTGGTCGTTCACTACGACAGACACTTGGGTTCTGGAGGTGGTCTCCCACGGGTACGCCCTCTCCTTCCGGCACAGACCCCCGGCTCGATTCTTCACCACGGGTCTACCATCAGACCGGAACAAGGCTACGGAGCTGCGGAAGGTATTGCACACTATGCTCCAGGCTGGAGTTATAGTGCCTGTTCCATTCTCCCAGAGGGGCCTGGGTTTCTATTCAAATCTATTTTTGGTACAGAAACCCAATGGGTCATATCGTCCGATTCTCAACCTCAAAGCACTCAACAAGTCTTTGCAGGTCCCGAAGTTTCGGATGGAGACCCTACGGTCCATCATTCTGGCGCTTGAACCTGGGGACTACATGGTGTCATTGGACATACAGGACGCTTACCTGCATGTCCCTATTCTTTTGCGCCATCAAGAGTTCCTTCGGTTTGCAATCCGCAGCGACCACTTCCAGTTTCAGGCGTTACCTTTTGGCCTGGCGACAGCACCACGTGTTTTCACCAAGGTGATGGCGGTCATGGCGGCTTCTCTGCGGCTGCAAGGAGTCCGCATGTTGCCGTACTTGGACGACCTGTTATTGGTGGCAGGATCTCCAGAGCTCCTGTTACACCACTTGGACCTGACCATTGCACTGCTGCAACGGCACGGCTGGCTAATCAACTGGCAGAAGTCCACTCTAATCCCGTCTCGGAGGATTCTGCATCTTGGAGCCTTATTGGACTCGGGACAGCAAAGGATCTTCGTGACGGAGGACAAGATCTCTGCTTTACAGTCAAGGGTGCGCAGTTGTCTGCACAGCCGCCGGGTGTCCTTACACTCGGCGATGAGGTTACTGGGCTCCATGGTGTCGGTGTTCGACATGGTGGAATAAACCCAGTTTCACTCCAGACCTCTGCAGCACCTGATCCTGTCCAAGTGGAACGGGCTGCCTCAGTCTCTGAAGTTCCAGACGATTGTGCTCACCCCGGAGGTTCGCCTGTCCCTTGCGTGGTGGTTAAAGACGACCCACCTCAACAAGGGACGTCCGTTCTGGGTTCCAAATTGGGTCCTGTTGACAACGGACGCCAGTCTTCGGGGCTGGGGAGCAGTTTCGGGTCCACACTTGTTCCAGGGCAGGTGGACGCCGACAGAAGCGGAGCTTCCAATAAATATCTTGGAACTCCGTGCGGTCTTCAATGCTCTCCTGCAGGCACAGCGGTTTCTCCAGGGTCACCCGGTGCAGGTCCAGTCGGACAATGCTACCACCGTGGCCTACATAAACAGGCAAGGAGGAACTCGCAGTCGGGCGGCTCTCGTAGAGGTCTCTCGGATCCTGGTTTGGGCGGAGCGCAATCTTCCGGCCATATCAGCGGTCTTCATCCCGTGAGTGCTAAATTGGGAGGCGGACTTTCTAAGTCGCCAGGACGTTCATCCAGGGGAATGGTCCCTGCACCCGGACGTTTTTCAACTACTGGTGGACAGGTGGGGTCTTCCAGAAATCGACCTCATGGCGTCCCGGCACAACAACAAGTTGCCGGTGTACGGGTCTCGCACAAGAGACGAAGGGGCGTCTCTGGTGGATGCTCTGTCCGTCCGGTGGAAGTTCAGGTTCGCATACCTGTTCCCTCCGGTCTCCCTTCTTCCACGGGTAATCCGGAAATTCAAACAGGAAGGAGGGACGCTCCTGTTGATAGCTCCCGCGTGGCCCAGACGGCACTGGTTCTCAGACCTTCAGGGTCTGTCCGTGGACAGTCCTCTGCGGTTGCCGCTACGACCGGACCTTCTGTCTCAGGGTCCTTGTCTTCACCCGGACCTGACTCGGCTGTCTTTGACGGCGTGGCTGTTGAGACGGCCATGCTGAGGTCCCGGGGGTTTTCCAGCTCTGTGGTGCGTACCATGTTACGAGCTCGGAAACCGTCTTCCGCGAGCTTATACCATCGCGTGTGGCATATGTTCTTCCAGTGGTGTCGACCGAGAGGTTATGCACCGCGGGAGTTTCGTCTGTCTCGGATTCTCGCCTTCCTGCAAGCGGGACTAGATCATGGGCTTCGCCTTGCTTCTTTGAAGGTACAGGTTTCGGCCCTATCTGTCTGGTTTCACCGTAGGATTGCTACAATCCCGGATGTGCGCACCTTTATGCAAGGTGTTCTCCGTATTCAGCCGCCCTTTGTTCCACCTGTGGCGCCTTGGGATTTGGCTGTGGTCCTGAGGGCTCTCCAAGGACCGCCGTTTGAACCACTGGGCTCAGTGGATATTAAATGGCTAACAGCTAAGACTGTTTTCCTTCTGGCCATTGCTTCGGCCAGACGTGTTTCTGAGTTAGGGGCTCTTTCTTGTAGACCCCCTTTCTTGGTTTTTCATGGGAACAGGGCAGTGCTCCGCACTCGGCCCGAGTTTCTTCCCAAAGTTGTTTCCCAGTTTCATGTTAAAGAGGAAATAGTTGTTCCGGCCTTTAACTCACCGGGTCTTTCCGTGGGTGAGGCCTCTTTGGATGTTGTGCGGGCCTTAAGGACTTATGTTGACCGCACTTCTTCGTTTAGGAAGTCAAACGCTTTGTTTGTCCTCTATGGCTTCCGTAAAAAGGGTTGGCCTGCTTCAAAGCAAACTTTGGCAGCCTGGATCCGTATGGCTATTTCTGAAGCTTATCTTCATGAAGGCCTACCGGTCCCTCCTTCTCTGAAGGCTCATTCCACTAGGTCTGTGGGTCCTTCGTGGGCAGCTCGACGTGGTGCCTCGGCAGTTCAGATCTGCAAGGCTGCTACGTGGTCTTCTGTCCATACCTTCGTGAGGTATTACAGGTTTGACACCTTCGCCTCTCAGGATGCTTCCTTCGGGCGGCGGATTCTCCTTTCTGCACAGGAGCGTCCCCACCCTTAAAGGATACTGCTTTGGGACATCCCCAAGGTATCCTGTGGATACCCTATGGACCCTGAAGTAGAAAATATGAGATATGGTAAGAACTTACCCTTGTTATCTCTATTTCTATGAAGTCCATAGGGTTCCACAGGACTCCCGCCCTGTCGCACCTGTGCTGCAGATGGGCTTTGCTCTGGTCACCGGTTTTCCGTCTCCCTCTGGTGAGAATGTGATTCTTGTATGTGTCCAGATCTTTGTTCTCTCTCTTCCTTCTCCTCCTCCGGCCTATGGCTTGGTAACTAACTGAGGTGCCTTGGCCCGGGGGCGGGGTATAGGAGGGGGACCTAGTGCATCCTGGGAGGCTGAAAGCTTAACTCTTTGGTGCCCTGCGACTGAAGTCACACCTATACCCCAAGGTATCCTGTGGAACCCTATGGACTTCGTAGAAATAGAGATAACAAGGGTAAGTTCTTACCATATCTCATATTTTAAAGACAATAGACAGTAATCAAGGTGAAGGCCTAATCTTCTAATGTATTTTGTATATAGTACAACTTCACCAGGTAGATGTACTAAGCCTTGGAGAGATAAAGTACCAACCAATCAGCTTCTAACTATCACTTTTCAAATAGCTTGTAAAGTGACAGGAGCTGATTGGTTGGTACTTTATCCAACCACTTTATGTCTCTCCAAAGCTTAGTACATCTCCCCCATGAGAGGTAACATAACATCTGTAATGTGAGCAGCATTCTGTATTATTGTACAATGTAAAATGTAGATATAGTGCCAGCTGTCTATAACTATTATCCCTTTTATACCTCAACCATCTGTGAGTTCCATATACTCCTTCCTTAACAACCTCGCACTGCTGTCCTTAGATCAGGAAAGACTGACAGCCCTGAATGCTCCCTAGTCCCTAGCAGAAATGCTGCTGGTGTTCAATCAGCTGCCTAAAGGAAAGGCCCCTGGCCTGGATGGCTATATCAATTATTTTACTTGTGCGTTCCGTGAGGTCCTCGGCCCTATTTTGTAACAGCTCTATAACAAAGCTTCTAAGAGCAGAAAATTTCTGGCAGAGATGGTTGAAGCCCAAATTATAATAATACCAAAGCTGGGTAAAGACCGGACTGATCACTAATCGTCTCAATCTCTTACTTCCCCAGCTGATCTGCCCTAACCAGGTGGGATTTATTCTTAGATACCAGGCCCCTGACAACACACTTGGTTGATTGGTGTCGGATTCACAGACGAATCTCCTACTCCTTTCCCTCAAAGCCGAAAAGGTGTTTGAGAGGCTACACTTGGGATATATGCACCAGATACTCTCCATATTTGGTTTTCAGGGGAACACTTAGAGTTCCCTCTTGGCCCCCTATGAAGCCCAAACGCTTCATTTGTCCTCTGATTTTCCAGAGCTTTACAATTATGGCACTTCTCACAAACTCTGCTTTTTTTTCGGGCAATGTCCTACTATTTGTGACTGACCCAGGGATTTGGTTGTTTGCTCTCCAAGCTATCTTAGATCAATATAGCACAGCCTTTTATCATAAACTTATTGCCACCAAAACAGAGTCTCTTCCCACCCATAACTCAATGCCATTACGTTAGGACCTGAAGGGATGCTTCTCCTTTACTTGGAAGGAAATCTCGCTAACCTATTTGAGCATTAAACTCTCCTACTCGCTGAACTAACTACTCTGCTTGGTGCTTGGATGAGTCACGAGGTCTCCTGGTTGAGCCGCTTAGCAGCATTCAAAATTATGTTATTACCCAAACTGATTTATCTATTTCATGCTATTCCTTATGTAATACCCCTTAAACTTCTAGACCCCTGAAAAAAAATTATGCTTTCATGTGTGGAAAAGTATGCCCCATTTTCTCGCTTTTGGATGCATGGTCCATTCTAAATGAATAGTGGCTTGACCCTCCCTGACATTGCTCGGTACACGAGGCTGCCCTCCTTTCTTGATTGAGTGATTGTCCCTCTCCCCCCATTTGAAGCCCTGGGTGGACTTGAAGTGCGCTCGCATATTATGTTTCCTTCTCCCAGACTTACTATGGACCACTAGACGGCTTAGGCCACAACATTGTCTCCTTGTCATGGCCGTCTCGAATACCCTGAAGCAATGGGACACTAATATCCTAACCCAATTTAACTTGGCTTTACCTACAAGAAATCTGTCCATTAGGGCCTTAGACAAACTGCTGCCACACCTCTAGGCCTCTTGCTGGCTTTACGACTACGGCAGATATGTTTTCCCTTGCTTTTTGTCTCCCTATTCCTGACCTCTGTACCGAATTTTGGCCTGAAGCGCTCCGACTGCCTTCAGTACCTTCAGATCCGGTATTTGGTGCAGGCTCTGAGTACCATCCCCTCTGTTTTTCATTCATCTCTCACCAAGATCCTGGCCAGGCTAACCACTTCCTTCTCCCAAGGTGATATCTCCAACTGGTACTGCCTCCTGTCTTTTCCAGGCCCACTGAATAAATCCCCTATCCACCTACAATGGGAAACTATGAACATATACTCCAAAACAATGGGAATCTATTAATGCTACCTCTTTTGCCATATTGTGGTGTACCATCCACACCGAAATGCATGTAAAACTACTGAATAGACTAAACTTCACAGAATGTGGCCCTCATGCTCAATGCTTTGCTGACACCACTGTAACATGGAGGTACCATCATGTACATCTTCTGGGACTACCCTGTCCTGCAACCCTTTTGGAGGGAGGTGTGTACTCTTATTAATTATGTTTTGGACCTTACTCTCTCCCCGGATCCAGTGCTGGCCTTACTTCATTGGTATCCTCTCACAGTTCCCAAGATGGATTGCTATCTTGATAGCCAGGGCTGCTATTGCCTCCAGAATTGGAAGTCCCCATCGCCCCCTGGAGCTTCCATACTCTACTAATCCCTCCTTTCCTATTATGAAGTGGTATCCATGACACCTGCACATCATGGATGGCAAAGGCTCTCTCTCAACGATTATAAGTGTGAGATACCTCCCTTCCCCTTTTAATCTGAATGAATTCTCTGATGATGGGCCCGACCCGTAATATACTTTTGTTGTTCTCTATGTGCACTTGCTTGTATTCTGTTTTGTTTATGAGTCTGCTCCTTATTATTTTTACTTTACTATGTTTATTTTTTATTGTAAACTTCATATTTGGGAATGCCTTGTCTTTCCTCCCCGTTTCCCCAAATCCTTCCCTTTTTCTTTCACATTTTTTTTTGCATAACTCAATAAAAACATTATTAAAAACTAAAAAAAAAATTGCAAATTTGCTGGGTTAATAGATTACGAGTTTGGAATTTAATTGGAACTGCAATTCACGGTGCAAATTTGCTGTAAAAAGGGTTTATATGACCTGACTCACTCCTAATTTAATTGTCCCTTTGAACTGAATTGTACTGTGGTTTTGAAGAATTTTAATAATTATTTTTGTACATTTTGCTGAAAATAAATTTGTAAAAATTTTTGTATAACAGTTCATCGTTAATGATTGATCTTATCTTTCAGTGGCTGGAGTGTCCTGCTGTGATTTATCTTTACTTAGGTGATTATTTTTTTCCATAACAATAAATTAATATTACTGGTTTCATAATACAAAGGCACAAATCAATCTTGTCATATAGTTTATTATCCTACTAGGCACATAATCCATTCATTTCTCTACACAAATGTTCCAGAATGAGGGATTACACCTTCCCTACCATGCATGTACTTTATATCCCACTGTAAATGGCCAGTGACCAGAGTACTTTTTATCCTTTTGTGTTCTTCAGTACCCACCGTGGGTGAGGAGAGGCATGTTCAGATAAGGTTATGCCCGCCCAGGACATCTCCTAACAGTACCCAGAGACAACAACTCCATATTGTATACAATATAAAGTTACTGTATGTACTTATTTATTAGTGTTACAATGTATATAAGCCCTGAAAGATCTGCAGCCACCCTGAAGTACTCTCTTGAGCCGTCTTCTTGGAAGCACAGAGCGGCAGCTGTGGTCCCTACAAGTCCCAGAACCATACATGCAGATGGCAGACTAACACCCACTGAGAGTGCCATTGAGTCTGGAGCACCGAATCACAAGTAGTGAATAACAGTGATCAATGCAAATAAATAAATAAACTCTTTTTAAAAAAATCCATTTTAAGAGCCTGACATCTGCAAATTTCTGCAAAAAATTCAGGAGGGAAAAAAGGCATAACCTTGGGGTAGATTTACTAAAGCTTCTAAATATGAAAAGTGGTGGTGATGTCCATATCAACCAATCAGATTTTAGCTATCATTTCTCTATGCATTCTAGAAAATGATAGACATAATATGATTGGTTGCTACGGGCAACACCTCCCCTTGTCTGTTAGAAGCTTTGGTAAATCTACCCCCTTATACCCCTTTTACACCAAACAAATAACCCGGGTTATTGCCAGGTCAATCCGGGTTGTGGCTCTGTGTGACCGACTCCCAACAAAAAAACCCGGGTCGATTTACCAGGCAATCTTACTTGGGTTGAGAGCAGGGTTGAAAATGGGTTGTTCCCGGGTCATGAGGCAGTGTAAACGGGTGCTACCCTGCGTATTTGACCCGGGTAGCTCCGAAAGATGCTGATTGAAGCTTCTGGGGCACCGGCAGATGATGTAATTTGTCAGTGCCCTGCAGAGAGAGACGCACATGAAGCCATCGCTTGCCTGCCTAACCTCCTGCACCACAGCAGCCTGACCAGCAGCCACAAAAGCAGGCTGATACACAGCCTACCACAGCCAGAACTGCAGCCTGCACCACAGCCTGACCAACAGCCACAAACGCAGGCTGATACACAGCCTGCCACAGCCAGAACAGCAACCTGTAGCAATGCTGTAAGCAGTCCCCACCCCTCTCTTTTGTGACTATCTTTGTCAGACCTTAAAACAGGCCATTTTTAATGACTTCTATAGAGAAAAGCAGAGATTACCCGGGTTCAGTGTAAACGGGGCAAACCCAGGAATAACCCGGGTCGAGTTGCAGTGTAAACGGGGTCTGAAGCAGAGTCCGACCCGGGATTGACCAGTGTTCAAATTCCAGGGTCGGACCCGGGATTTTGGTGTAACAGGGGTATAAGTCTCTTTTCAGCCCCTAGGATATAAGTGCCACCAACAAGGTAGCTATAAGAGACAGCTTACTCTCTTGGGCACATGTATCAATAATTTTTTTTAGGAAATCCCCTGAAAACAGCCACTGTGGGAATACCCGCAAAAATGATGCATCTCAAGGAGCTATGCAGGGGCGACAATCTATCACAAAAGCAGCCATAGAATATCCTTTGTTAAAGTATTTGCCTGGGTGTGAAAGTGCTTCCATATCTACTTTATTGGGGCATGTGATAGGCTGTTAGGTAGCCTGGTGAGCACTGACTTTGTTCAGGAGTCATTGCTGGTTAACTGTGGGTACTCTCACTACTTGTTGTTACAGGCAAGTAGCATGAAGGTGCCCAGTATCTTAACATCATATTGGAGACTGTATATTAATATTACAATCAAAATTTATTAACAGTGTTCAATGTACTAATACAATTAACAAATTATATACAAATATAATTAAGTTATCTACATTTTACAGCCACATTTTCAAGGTATAGTATAAAGTACACAACATATTTGCTGTTTTAAAATGGATTAAATGTTTTTTGTTTACTTGCAGTATCCTTTGTGCTCGTCTCTGTGATATACCTTGTAGATATACTTTCCACTATGTTTTGCTCAAGAAGTTAATGATAATTAGCCTCTAAAGAACTAAGTTAATTATGTCTATATACTCTACACACTAGGTTTCTAGACATAAATTATCAGGAAAGCTCATACTGGCCCTTCTTTCTATGTCTCCTAGGAGAGCAATGAGCGATATAAAAACACTTAAGAAAATTCAGAAAGAGGAGAAAGAAAAATAGTTAACTTTAAAGAATTAAAGTTAAAAGAAAAGACCTTCATATTGAGTTGAAAAAAATTGCATTCAAAATGCACATGTAAAATGTGGGTGGCAATCTGCGTGCGGCAAAAATCAGTTTCATTTGCAAATATTTGCTTTATTTCTTAGCTTAAGATAGATTTCAATGAGCATAGTGTGCACAATTCATCTGTATGAGGATACTTTTAAAGTGCATCAACATAAAATAGCATTAGCAATATGACTGGCATTTATATATATATATATTTCAGATAAATAAATGAAAAAGTGTATCCCACTCCATCTCCCTCCACAAAAGTGATATAATCGCTTATAGAATAGACTGCTTGAATTTTTAGTTGGATTTGTGAGTACATTTTTTATTTTATTTTTAAAGTGTTTAAAAGTGCATATATTTCACAAGTAAAGCCTATAATGGTTTTAATAGGAACACATACTGCAGGATAGTATAGTTCATGTGTTAAGTGTCTGACTGTGGTATATGAAGTTGGGAGTTCAAGCCCCTTGCATGGTATACTGAGCAAGGTGTGTTTTAAATATAGGGCAATTTAACTTAGTAACAAGGTGCACATAAATTACACTATGGAGTAAATGTTACAGCCTGTGACTTGCAGCCATCGATGAGTTAGGCCAGTGGCAATAATTTTTTTCGTCTTTTTTTTTTTTAAAACATTTTATTGAGACATTTGAAATATGAAAAACAGTTATCTCATTCAAATACATGAATAGAAAAAGAGAAAAATAAAAAATAAATAATACATAGATTGTTCCAGCAAGTGATAAAGTGCACATCAAAACACTGTATTGAATAACAACATATATTTGATAAAAATATAGATAAAGAAATGTCGTGTTTTAGAACTATAATTGGGATGCAGAAAAGGGAGGGATGGAAAGAGAAGGAAAGAAACAAAAATAAAATAAAATTAGACAAAGATTAAACAAAAAATGGTGGGAAAGGTTAATCACAATAAAAGAACTCGCATACCATCAGTAAGTTAAAAGTAAAGGAAAAAGCATTGCATTGGTACTTGACATTTGTTAAAATATAAAATAACAATAATATGTGAATCCACCTCTAGCGCTCCTCTGAACCCAAATTCACATCAAACCATGTGGTAGATATATTAAACTAATGATCACCATGAATGAGTCCACTTGATAGTAAGCAAATGTACACCAGGTCCAATAGGAACTTCTTATACACAGATGATTGATGACATCTAAAAAAATTCCTCCGTTTGTGTGTTATTAACACCAATAGGGGGAATAAAAGAGAAGACAAAAAATAGTGCAGATCAAACTTGGACATATAGGTTTTAATGACAAGTTTGCACTTACAACATGAAGGATGGAGTCCTTGGGAGTGCTGTCAGCCTACCACCATTGATGTTTTTTAACAAATGCCTGTTTAAACCTGCATGTTGTAAGTGCAAACTTGTCATTAAAACCTATATGTCCAAGTTTGATCTGCACTATTTTTTGTCTTCTCTTTTATTCCCCCTATTGGTGTTAATAACACACAAATGGAGGAATTTTTTTAGATGTCATCAATCATCTGTGTATAAGAAGTTCCTATTGGACCTGGTGTACATTTGCTTACTATCAAGTGGACTCATTCATGGTGATCATTAGTTTAATATATCTACCACATGGTTTGATGTGAATTTGGGTTCAGAGGAGCGCTAGAGGTGGATTCACATATTATTGTTATTTTATATGTTTTTGGAGTTGTGTGGGTGTTTACTCCTTTTGTGTCTTCATCACCTGCTGCACCTCAGTATTTATTGCGCACTGTGTATCAAAATTGTTTTTTCTTGTTTATTCTTTCACCCTATTGATAAATTGGTGCCGCAAACATGTTCACATATAGAGAAAGTAGACAAGAACTAATTGAAAGTACCTTCCTACATCAAATGGAAGGAATAGAAGTTAGCGATGATGATTTATATTCTATATTTAATAAACTAGAATTTGTAATGTTGAAAGAGAACAAACTGTGGTGGGAGGTGGTTACGATGGAACGTTATCAATCTGTACAATTAATTCCGAAAGGGTTAAAAATTGTAAAACCACCTTCATTTGATGCTGCAGATGATAAGTTTAGAAAAGAATGGGAAACTATCCTGGAAAAATGTTCTTTTTCCCTGATTGATCTAATTATTAGAGAAAGAAGAAATACATTGGTAAAATTAAATGAAGAAATAACTACTCTACAAACTTTAGTACATCCATATAGAGAATCAGAGGAATTTAGAACATTAGAGAAAGAGTTAATGTTAAAAATTAATAAAAATACAAAGGAATTAAGGGATAAAAAACAAAAGAAATATGTGAGAGATATTAATCTTCTATTATCACCAAGTAAGGGAGAAAATGAAATAGGTGTTACTATGAAGGATAATGTAAGAAAACAGAACTATGACTTAATTAACAGGGAACCTGTGTTAAGACATAAACACCCTGAGAAAGAATTGATTAGAACTGTTCATTCTCCTGATAATTATCAAACAAAATATTTAAGTTGGAGGAAAGTAACAAATAGAAATAAAAGACATTATGAGGACAGATGGAGAAATGATCGGCCTCCAAACAGACGTAATGGAGATAAGAATAGATATCAAAATACAATGCTATCTAATCGTTTTTCATCATTAGAGGGTATTAATAACGATGGTCCATCAACATCGGATTACTCGTCTTTTTTAAAGTGGGATTTGAGAACACCAAGGAAAAACAGATTTCAAAAAAGATTAACCCGACAAAATTACGTAGGGGAAAGAGAGCGGGCAAGAGAAATGGAAGAAGAAGAAAAATGGGTAAAAAGAAGCATGTAGTTCCGGTTAGTGCAAATGTAGGAAAAATTTTCAACCTCTCTGATAGAATTTTAACTAAACATGAGGAACAGGTCCTACAAAAAGGACTCAAATTTGCGCCCTCTAATAAACCAAATTCATTTGGTTTATTTTTGGATGTACAAAAATACACCAGGAAATTAACAATTAAACGTTTCTTTTTGAGTAAAGAGAAGGAGGAAGAGACAGACCTCATACAAGTAATGGAAACTAGGTCAAAATTTAAACCTCCATCTTCATTCAATCCGGTACAGGCCAGAGGAAGTTATATAGACTGCTTTAATAAAACTGTCTGTGAAGGCATTGAAAAAGTTATACAGAAAGGAGAATATAAAAAAAGACTTAATTTAAGTAAGAAAGAATTTGAAGCCTTACAATCTTTGAAAGATGACGAAAATCTAATCATAAAACTGGCAGATAAGGGTGGAGGGGTAGTCCTTATGAATAAAGATGCATACATGGAAGAAATAAGGAAACAATTGGATGATGGGGTAACTTATAAAAAATTAAAGGGTGACCCCACATCAAGGATAGAAAAGGCCCTTATAGATTTAGTTAAAAGAGCTTTAGATGATAATGTGATCACGAAAACAGAATCTGATTTTTTGTTAATTAAGGAGCCCTCTATACCCACCATGTATGTACTCCCTAAGGTGCACAAGGATCCCCTCCACCCTCCTGGCAGACCTATAGTGTCTGGTTGTAATAGTCTTACCAGCAATCTATCAGCGATGATAGATTTTTACTTGCAACCACTTGTTCAAAATACTAAAGCTTACTTAAAAGACACTAGCGATGTATTAAGAAAAATTTCAGATCTTGATTGGCAAGATGGTGATATTCTGTGTAGTGCAGATGTGAGTACATTGTATACTATAATTGACTTAGAAAAAGGTTTGGAAGCAGTGCAATATTTTTTAAATATGAGTGATTATAGTGATAAAATTAAGTCCTTCATTTTAGAAAGTATTAAATTTATTTTATTAAATAATTATTTTTATCTGGATGGAACGTTTTATCTGCAAATCATTGGCACTGCCATGGGCACCAGGTTTGCTCCCAGTTACGCAAATTTATTTATGGCGTACTGGGAGGATGGATATATATGGAAAGATGGTAGCCTGGAGACAAACCTGGTGTCCTGGCAGCGTTTTATAGATGACGTTCTTTTTATTTGGAGGGGAGGTGAAGAGGCCCTTATAAATTTTTGCACTTTATTAAATATTAATGATTTTGCTATCAAGTTTACGTTTGCACATAGCACTTTAGAAGTTTCTTTTTTAGACCTTTTGATTTATATTCAAAATGGGTCAATTAATACTAAAACCTTTAGAAAAATTACTGATTCAAATGGATTCATTGAAAGAACGAGTGAACATCATCCAAATTGGTTAAATGGAATTCCTTATGGACAGTTCGTAAGGATAAAAAGGAACTGTACTGAGGGGGATGTATGCCAGCAACAAATAGATGAATTAGAGGATCGCTTTATATCAAAAAGTTATTCAGTAGATAATCTTAAGAGAGCAAGAGAAAAATTAGAAAGTGTGGATAGAGCTGATTTGATCAAAGAGAGAATAGTCAAATCAGGTCCAAATGATCTACATCAGTGGGCTTTCATTACGCAATTTAACTCAGCCTATAAACAAATAGAGAAGGTCTTTAAAAATAATTGGAACCTACTGAGGTTAGATCCAGTCATTGGTAATATTATTCCGGAAAGACCGAAGTTTATTTATAGAAAGGCACCATCTTTAAAAGATAAATTGGTTTGTAGTAGTATTGATGTTGAAAAAAGACAGAGTATAAGAACAAAGGGCTTCCACCGTTGTGGAAGCTGTTTAATGTGCAAAACGGTTAAATCTAATGAAAAAAAGGTTACAGAATTTACTATTAATGGTGTGACATATTTTATTAAAGATTTTGTAACATGTCACTCAAAAAATGCGATTTATATTTTAGAATGTGCATGTGGCCTATTCTATGTGGGTAAAACCACTAGAAATTTAAAAACAAGATGGGCAGAGCATATATATAATATTCGAAAAGGTTTAGAGACACATGTGGTCTCAATGCATTTCAAAAAACACCATATCTCTAAAGAATGTTTTTTAAAAAGCTTTTTAGGTATACAAGTAATTTTACCAAAATGGAGAACAAGGGATCTAGACAAACGTTTATCACAAACAGAGATGAGGTGGATCCATCAACTGGGGACACTTGTACCCAGGGGACTAAATGGGGATTTTGAATTGAAGTGCTTTTTAACCTGAATTGTATGGGAATATACTTTGCCTGGCACATTTTATCTATATATATGTGGAAATATTTTTACTCTTATTTATTGCTTTTTATGTATTGGTTTATTAATAAATGTTTTTCTCTGTTGTTGTTTTTTATGTAATATTCATGGACTTTGATTTGTGGACTTGATGCTCTGAGTGACATCTATTATTCATATAAAGATATGAGGTAAATAATGGACTTGTCAGCAAAGAATGTGGATCTACTGAAAGTTATAAATGGAGAATGGAACGCAAGTGTTGTCCAGGAATGAGACACTTCCGGGTGTCTGGAACGCATATTCATTATGCAGGTGGAAGCATGTGACTGATATGCAGTCACATGCGTCGCGGTGATCAGAGACGAGTGGAACGCATAACACATGGATGTAATTCATTTCCGGGAGCCGTGGAACGCACGGCCATCTTGCTTCCGGGACTTAGAGAATCGACGCATGTGCAGAAGCAAATTAGATGCCGATTAGCGGCAATTAAGGGCAGCTGTTGGATCCAATATTGAGAGTATATCTATCCTGTTTGTTTAGCCATATACACGCTTCTGATGAAGGACTGATGTTCCGAAACGCGTTAAGCGTGGGCTAAGTGGTGGAGCGCTTCCTGGAGTACCCCTTCCTGTGTGGCATATCCGAGTATCCGGAGCTGGGCTATTGCCTTCCCTCATTTGTCATCTAGAAGGTGAAGGATGGAGTCCTTGGGAGTGCTGTCAGCCTACCACCATTGATGTTTTTAAACAAATGCCTGTTTAAACCTGCATGTTGTAAGTGCAAACTTGTCATTAAAACCTATATGTCCAAGTTTGATCTGCACTATTTTTTGTCTTCTCTTTTATTCCCCCTATTGGTGTTAATAACACACAAACGGAGGAATTTTTTTAGATGTCATCAATCATCTGTGTATAAGAAGTTCCTATTGGACCTGGTGTACATTTGCTTACTATCAAGTGGACTCATTCATGGTGATCATTAGTTTAATATATCTACCACATGGTTTGATGTGAATTTGGGTTCAGAGGAGCGCTAGAGGTGGATTCACATATTATTGTTATTTTATATGTTTTTGGAGTTGTGTGGGTGTTTACTCCTTTTGTGTCTTCATCACCTGCTGCACCTCAGTATTTATTGCGCACTGTGTATCAAAATTGTTTTTTCTTATTTGTTAAAATATGTCAAAGGTCTAACAATTCTTTAATAATACATGTCAAATGTTTGGAAACAGTAGAATGAACTCAAATAAACAAAAAGGAAAACCTACAAATTAATAGGGATGTGCTCCTGACCATTTTTGCCGTATTTGGATTTGGATTTGGTTCTAATTTGTCGTCCGGCTTTGGATTTGCCAAACTGCGGTGACTGGCTTTGGATTTGGATTTAAATTTTTTTACAAAAATGTACAAAAAAAGCTAAAATCACATAAATTGGGCTTTTTTTCTTCCTAGAGTATTATTAACTCAATAACATTAATTTCCAGTCATTTACAGTCAATTTAGACCACCTCACAGTTCAAATTATAGTTTTCAACATTATTGGCCAAAGGTTGCAGTGAGCTGACTGGTTACCAAGCGACAGAGCAGCGGCACAGACACCACAGTTTAAAGCACATCTATGACACATTGCCACACAGCAGTGGCAGAAATGAAAGGTAGTGCAAGATGGAATGGTCCTTGGGCCCACCCACCCACCCAATGGGGTACGGCCAGCAGAGTCACAGTACTTGTATACACAGGTGGCTACGGCCCAAGGAGTCACAGTGCACAATCTTATTCACATTACACCGCACATAGTGCACCTGATTCACATCACGCCATAAAGTAGTGTCTCTTATTTATGTTACGACACACAGTAGTGCCCCTTTTACACAATGTCCACATTAGTGACACTTATACGCAAAGCCCACAGTAGTAATGCCCCTTATACAATGCCCACAGCAATAGTGTCCCTTACACAATGCCCCCAGCAGTGGTGCCCCTTACACAATGCCCTCAGTAGTAGTACCCCCTATGCAGTGCCCCTAGTTGTATGCCCCCATTAGTAGTTCCCCCAGTAGTATGCCCCTAGTAGTATGTCCCCATTACAAGTGCCCCTAGTTGTATGCCCCCATTACAAGTGCCCCCAGTAGTTGTGCCCCCATTAGTTATGCCCCTTGTATGCCCCCATTAGAATAAATGCCCCCAGTAGTTGTGCCCCTTGTAGTATGCCCCAGTAGTTATGCCTCTTGTAGTATGCCCCCATTAGAATAAGTGCCCCCAGTAGTTATGCCCCTTGTAGTGTGCACCCATTAGAATAAGTGCCCCCAGTAGTTATGCCCCTTGTAGTGTGCCCCATTAGAATAAGTGCCCCCCAGCAGTTATGCCCCTTGTAGAGTGCCCCCAGTAGTTGTGCCACTTGTAGTATGCTCCCAGCAGCGCCGCCTTACAAACAAAACTTACCTGAATCCCCGCTCCTGCTTGTGACCGCAGCCGTCTGCTCCTCTCTGCACTATGGGAGAGACATCACTCGTGACATCTCTCCTATCACCCGCAGTGGGGGGAGCCGGAAGACGAAGCTCATGAGTAAGCTCCAACCGACTCCCTCCGTGCAGCAGCCAATGAGAGTCTGCCTGACTCTCATTGGCTCCTATTACAAACACACAGCTGCCGCTGGCCCTACACTAGAGGAGCCCTGACATCGGATTCTCTCGCGAGAATCCGACATCAGGAGGCCGCCGTTCGGCCCTGAATGGGGAACGGGGATCCGAGTCAGGCGGGGAACACCCGAACAGGGTTCGGGTGGACTCGGATCCCCTATGTTCAGAGCAGTTCGGATTCCACAGAATCCGAACCGCTCATCTCTACAAATTAATGAATTAAGAAATTTGGCGCAACAAATACCATGTGGTCGATTCGAAGGTCTTGATTGAATAGATGATGGGAGAATAATAATATAATAAAGTTCCCATTTCTTGTAAAAACGTTACACACCTTGCTCTATATCTGAAAAAGTACATCTATGATCTATATAAATAAGATCTAAAAGAGCAGATTGTAATTCACTAATTAAGGGTATGGTATTCTTAACCCATTTATGGAGATTTTTTTCTGCCACTGTGACAATGACTGTAAAAATGGGGATGAGATGATTAATATCAGACTCTGTTTTCCATATATCGAAATTGGCGAACAAAAAACGGAATCTGGTGAATGGATAGGTGAAGATGAAACAATTGGTTGATAAAATTCAGGACCTTGTTCCAGTAACGACGGACCTTCGAACACGACCACATGTGGCCAGTGGCAATACTATGGAAAAAAACCTAAATTGGGTTTACCTTTTAAATAAGTGGCACTTCAGCCAGACTAGTTGGGAACTCACAGATGGATGCAAGTTGCAGGCTATTACAATTACTCCTATAACAAGATAAGTTTATAAATATGATCTAAGAGTTGTGGTGTTCAAATCCCTTGCTTGTTCCTTGCTGTTAAGCAGCTAGTTTACTTCAAGGAGGTATAAACATCAGCTAACATCGGAAACCATCAGTGTTTCCGAACCAATGTTTAGTACCAAACATTGGTACTACAGATGTTTTCTTTTGATGTCCCATCTCTAGTAGGGCAAATTATAGCTGGGGATGGTAGTAATAGAAATAGTGACACAGATGAAAGCTGCATGTGGGTCACAGTAGGGACATAATTGCTGGGTGTGGGTAATAGTAGGGACACATGACAGATGGGCGGGGGTAGCAGTAATAGGGACAGTAGTACTAGTTTGGCCATTTGTGAGGGAGTCATTGGAAACTTGAGTTTATTTTATTTGTAATGACATTAAATTAATGATAGCAATACTAATGTTGGAAAATGAAGAGCTCCAAAATATACTATATTACCTATTTTTAACCATTGAAGGAAATCCAGATCCAAAACTTTTCAGGGTGGTTTGGCAAAATCAAAACACGAAAATAGTTTTGAAACTAAAACCAAAACATAAGAATCACACAGAAACATGCAACTTGAAAGTGGGTCCTAAAAAAAGGTCCTGGACTAGGGACCAAAACATTGACTATGACTCTTCCAATGACACTTGGTGGTATAGGAATAAACAACACTTTTATTGGTAAGTTTCCTTATGTTATATATTTTATATAGGTGGCAGCTGCTGAATCTTTGCTCCTTTTCATGCGAACAGTTGAGTTTCTTTGGGAATTCCTTGTTGAATAAGGTCTTGGCTCAGTAACCAGCTTCACTTTAGGCCCACATGTGACAATTAGATTTTGCACTGTGACATGAGATATTTTTACAAAAAAAGATACATAGACACTCTCATTTTGTTTGGGGCACTCTTAATATAGTTAAAACTCAACCTTTATTTGTCTTATTTTTTTAAAATCGCAATTAGTGGGACACATACACATACATATTTAAAAGGACGTACAAAAAATCAAGTAAGTGAAATATTAATACAGTAATAGTGAGATAATTCAATGCTATATCTGCAGCAAGTGCATAATCACAGGTTCAAATATTCCAAAAAGCCCTTATTCAAATAAGAGTAATAATTCTCTATTGTGTCGGCAGAAAAATTGCATAGGTCATGAGTTTCAATACTCAAGCAAAATATTAATACAGTAATAGTGAGATAATTCACTGCTGATAATTCAATGCTATGTCTGCAGCAAGTGCATAATCACAGGTTCAAATATTCCAAAAGGGACTTAATCAAACAAGAATAATAATTCTCTATTGTGTCGGCAGAAAAATTGCATAAGTCATGAGTTTCAATACTCAAGCGAAATATTAATACAATAATAATGAGGCGTTTCCCGGTTACTGATTGGATCTGTCCAGTGTAAATACTGAGCTCCACTTAGGAGATTATCTGTACACAATTGAGGAAACACGTCAGCGAAATGGCCGTCTTACAGAAGGGTGCCCACTGTGCACGAGCGGGTAACTCATGGCAGCAGAGCGGCATAGCATCAGATGCAGTCCGGACATTGGACACTTATGGAGGCAGTATAAGTGTCAGCGGGTAACTTTTCTTTTCTTGTATTGTGTCAAGTATTGGCAGTGGGCTATCTGACCTTGCAGTACCGACGGGCATCATGGTCCACCCACCTTAAGGGAAAGGGACACGTACACTTCTGCTTCTATTTTAAGTAACACTATAAGGGATGAGGCACCGCTCACTCCCCATGTAAATGCTTGGCACGTGGAGAGAAGCAGCATACACCATCTCTCTACAGTAGTGATCCCTAAATAACTGTACTAATTCTATTCTCTTCAGACTCGGGGTACTCTCATTATTTGACTGATCCTGGGAATCTGCGCTGGTTACAAACAGGGCTAACCAGCAACAGACAGTAACAGCAGACAGTGGCATAACTGTGGGAGACAATGGAGGCACCTGCCGAGGGGCACCAGCACTGAAGGGGCACCTCCTCCATTGTCCACAATATATTCACCCCACTTAGGGCTATTCTATATTAGTGTTTTTGTGTCATAGATAGACAGATAGATAGATAGATAGATAGATAGATAGATAGATAGATAGATATGACATAGATAGATAGATTAGAGATAGACAGATAGAATATATATTAGATAGATAGGACACAGATAGATAGATAGATAGATAGATATATAGATAGATAGATAGATAGATAGATAGATATGCGCCATATTTATTTAAATTTTGTTAAGAAGGGGGGGAGGGCACCAAATTATAACTTGCCTCTGGGCATCTGGGATGAACTTAAGCCACTGACAGCAGATGCCCTCTTACTTATTCATACCCCTATTAAGCAGACACTGGTACGCTCACTTGCTGTATTAATGCAAGGCACACAGGCACAGCAAGCAGCAGCTGCCAGAGTCACACAAATTAGAGGTATATCTTCTAATAAATTCGCCAAAGTCTTTCTGTGCAAATCTATTTTACCTGCTGGACCTTCTCCATAATACTTTTGTTAGGAAACCAATTCCTGTAATATACTATGTTTTTGAAATTACACTAATACAATCATTAATTGAAAATTGTACGCATTTAACAGTTGTCTTTTGCTATAATAGATGATTAATAAAGGGGAATGAACTGGTACATCCCAATGAAGCACACAGTTTGTTCACTTATGATTTACATGAGTGTTTACTTATGATAAACATGTATGTTTACCAATGTTATCAAACTGCAAATGTGAAACGTATGGAAGTAACTGATGATCAGCAATTTGCTCCTAAATGCCAGAAAACAGATGAAAATGGTATTCAGACAAATTTGTTAAATGTTTGATCTAAACAATTGTTCAAACAACAGTTTTTGTCCATTTTCCGGCATTTGGAAGCAAATTGCTGATTGTCATTTACTTTCATACCTTACCAGAGTTTAATTCCATCCAATCAAGTAGTTGGATGGTTGGACAGAAAATCTTTACGTGTGTACCCAGCCTGGGATATAAGGAATAGGGTACTGATGAAGGAATAAATGTGTATTTGAAAAATTAGCATTGATTATATGAAATAAGGTACTGTTGAAGGAGTATAATTGTACTGTTGATTACTGCAAACAAGCGCTGATTATACAGGATTTTGGTAAACAACAGGTGATGCATGTTGACTTACACAGAGTATTGAAACTCTTGAATTATGCATTTTTTCTGCCGACACAATAGAGAATTATTTATCTTGTTTGAATAAGTGCCTTTTGGAATATTTGAACCTGTGATTATGCACTTGCTGCAGACATAGCATTGAATTATCAGCAGTGAATTATCTCACTATTACTGTATTAATATTTCACTTGAGTATTGAAACTCATGACCTATGCAATTTTTCTGACGACACAATAGAGAATTATTACTCTTGTTTGAATAAGTGCTTTTTGGAATATTTGAACTGTGATTACGCACTTGCTGCAGATATAGCATTGAATTATCTCACTATTACTGTATTAATATTTCGCTTACTTGCTTTTTTGTATGTCTTTTTAAATATGTATGTGTATGTGTCCCACTAATCACGATTTTATAAAATAACACAAATAAAGGTTAAGTTTTAACTATATTAAGAGTGCCCCAAACAAAATGAGAGTGTCTATGTCTCTATTTTTGTAAACTTGCTGATCTATACTCTCAGGGGTGCACCTCCACTTGAGTTATTTTTCCTACAAGGAGACTTAGGGGTCTATTTACTAAGCAATGTTAGGAGACAGAGAGAAAAGTGATAAGGTGCCAGCCAATCAGCTCCTAACTGTCATTTTTCAAGCACAGCCTGTGAGATGGCAGTTAGGAGCTGATTGGCTGGCACCTTATCACTTTTCACCCTGTCTCCTAACACTGCTTAGTAAATAGACCCCTTATTATCTCAGATAGTGGAACTATACTTTAGTCTAGAAAATGTCAAAGCTGGAAAATTGGCTGAGACAGAATCAGTTTTAAAATTAGATCGGAGCGACGCCATCTTGCGAATGGCGACAAGACTCCATCTTAGAAATAGGTCACACAGCGCCATTTTGTCAAAAACACATAGTACACAAAACACAATGCAAAATTGCTAATAAGTAGGACGGCCAGCTTTTTAACAATCTTACCCAAACACATACCGACGGTGTCTGACATACATAAAAATGACTTTCCAACACATTAAAATCATCACAGATTTAAATATGAACAGCACTAAAAAGTAGCAAATTAGTGGTGTTTTCCCTGCATTCACATTAACACATACATGCGATGTTAAACAGTGCACAACGCAAAATAGCTAATTATTAGCACGTCCAGCTGTTTAACGATCCCTACACAACCAATACCGACTTAGTCCCATACACTCAGAGATACCTTTCCAGCTTAGTGTTGCTCACTAAGTACCCCACAGACCCCCAGACGCATACATACACTTAAAGCAATAGTTCCGTAGCGCAAAAGGGTTATTATTACATGATTAATTCACAATGCCAGCGTGTAAAGAAATGACTGTTTTCTACAACTAAGGTTTAGTACATGATAAGTAAACTGTGTTTAGTGTCGTACTGATCTACTCTGTCTCAACAGCTTTCCGGTATCATCGGTGAGAAGATCGCAACATGCATTCTCAACTTATGGACTGTAGAGAGTTAAACCACTAAAATGTACTGTGTAATGTTAGCAGCTTAGATTTGCATGGGGCGGGAAAAAGGATACAAAGGGAGGTTGGAGACTGTTTGTATCCATTTGAAATTGTCCAATAAATGATCCTGTAACCAAGACAATTTTAAGAAGAACCAATGGAATCACGCCAAACTTATCTATTGTATTCTCAATCCCTGCAATGGTATAAATGTGGAATAATATACTTTGTGCGTTGGAAACACATTTAAATGTCTGAAGGCTTTTATTTTACTGTATGACTGCGTACGCAAACAGCGTCAACCCAGAAGGTATAGGCAGGAGAGTATAAAGGTTTAGACAGGTATAGGCAGGATTGTACAAGGTTTAATTACGTTATAACAAAAATTTCACTTGTGCTCAGGTACTCTCTCCCCTTTTTTTCCCCTTTCCCTTGGTAATTTACATGAAATATTTTGTAAGCTCAAGGGGTTCAGGTTGCACATTAATGAGTTGTTTCCACCTTTAGACGCTGGTCAAAGAGCCTTTTGCCTCCAGCAAATGACCTGATTTTTGCACGTGCTCTATTTTTGCATCAACCAGGAAAGAGCATTTTATACACAAAAGTAAGAATTTAATAAAGAGCTGAAATGTGTGATAGTAATAAAAATAATACATTCATGATGTCTCAGAAATAGATGGCACAAGTGGTTGGAGATATTTTCAATAGAGCAATGACCAAGACCAGTTCTGCTAACATGTTTCACCTCTGAAATGGAGACTTTTTCAAAGAGTGTAGTTGCCTGTGAATTATGCCACTTTCAGACAGAAAATGGCAAAAAACCCGGATTTTATCCGGCATTCGCGTGACAGGTTGTTTTGCCGTTTCCTGACTGTACCCCCTTCAGACAGAAGAGCAAATTACCGGGTCAAACATTTCAACCCGGTAATTTGCTGATTCACACGGGTATTTCTTCTGTCTGAAAGGGTCAACCCGGGTCTAAATTCCTGGGTCTCAGACCCTGGTAAATTCCTGGGTCGAAGTCCCGAGAATTTAGACCCAGGTTGACCCTTTCAGACACAAAAAGGACCCATGTTAATCAGCAAATTACCGGGGTGAAATGTTTAACCTGGTAATTTGTTTTTCTGTCTGAAAGGGGTATCAGAGGTATATTATCATTTCTTATCACACATAGATTACCATTTGATACACAAAATATAGAACATGTCTTGGTTAAAAATACATATAAAACATTTTAACAGCAAACGCTTATTAAAAAAAGTGTAAAAATTATAATAATTGTTTAGTCAAAACTCAAAACTCCCACATACTATGCAGTCAGTGAATCGTCCTTACTATCTGTTCTTGTTAGGGGTTTAATATACAGTATATGTTTGACATTCACAATGTCAACATTATCATAATCTCAACCTTGAACATGTCAACAAGGTCATAATGCCACGTAGGGATATATAGATAACTTTATAGCATGAGTATAGTGTATGTATGTACAGTATACTGTAAAGCCTACACAACTATAAACATAATACACTGTCTGACAAAAATGAGTTCCACTAGTACTAATACAAGGACAGTTTACAATTCCATATTATTTTTTTCTTAGTAAATATGCACTGTCTGCCAAAAGGAACATGAAGAAGACAAATGAGAAGTCCATCCTTATGTACTGTAGTTTTACAAAAAATAAATGGCATTTCTTATGCAAATGTCATAGACTAGACATAGACAACAACAGTGCCATCTTCAGGCTGTCAGAACGTTACTAAATGGAAAAAATATATATATATATATAGTTGTGCAATAAAACAGAAGGATTTGTATTATGCCACGGAGGGGTTATCCTGCAGATAATATTAGAGCAGGTGCTACATATTTGCCAACTGTCCCTTCTTTCCAAGCAAAGTGCCAGAATTTGAAAATTTGTCCCTGGAACCAGTGCCAGATTAAGGTCCACAAGGGCCTGGAGCTGAAAGTCATGATGGACCTACTGTGTGCCACTGCAGGGGGTGTGACCAGCACCGTGGAAGTGTGACTAGTGTTTTGGGGTGTGTGGCCAATGTTGTGAGGGTGTGGTCTGAACAGGGGGTGTGGCTTGTGCTGAGGGGGGTGACTAATACCTACCTTTAAAAATCTCAATGTCCCTCCCTTATTCGCTTAATGTGATAGTATACAAATGTACAAAGGGAAACATCCCTTGTTAATGTGACCGCAGTATGACTGCAGTATGACAAAAAAAGAAAATGGCACTTAATGATATAAATGTGTACCCCTCTACTAAATAGCATATGTGTAACTTAGTCATGTCATGAATGTGAATTCTCTCTATATAAAAAAAGAAACATCTCTATTAAAATACTGTATGTGGTCTGTCCCCGAAAATGAAGAATCCTATTCGCCGCAAATCGCAGCAATAAGGATTCTTGTTCTGTTTGTATGTATTCATTGTAAATGCTGGGACAAGGGCTCCTACAAGAGCCCATTCCAGCGATCAGGAATAAGTAAAGAGAATGTATCCACGATGACTTTACTTCTATCTAACTCCTTGCGGCTACTGTATTAGTATTGTATATACATAGTATTGCTATGCTGATATACTGACATTTTCCTGTGCAACTGTGAGTGAATTATATTCATTATAAAGGAACTGTGTATTAGAACTGAGTTTATATTCATTATAGAGGAACTGTGTATTAGAACTGGGTTTTAATATATTGATATATATATATATATAGCCTATTAATACTGTGTATATAGCATGATGTATGTAAATAAATATTTATGGGGTAAGGAGGTTATTAATGCAGAGAAAATGTAAGAAGGAACCCCCCCTGAGTACCCAGGCCCGCCATCAGGGGGGGACTGTCGGGACTGGAGTCCCGGGCCCGGACACTCGGGGGCCCGCCCGCTCCTACCGCCCGGCGCCCGATACTACAAGGCCCTTGAGTTAAAAGTGACAGGCTCAGGTTCCCGCTCCAGCGCGCTACCCGCTACTAATTCCCCTGCCGGCATCCCCGCCCCTGTCCCTGCACAAGAGTGACTGGCCCAGGGCCTGCCTCCAGCTCTGCTTCCGACCTACGCCGTAGACGCAGCTGCTCACCGCTGATACTATACCACCAATCCGGGACTGCAGAAGGAACGCCCAGACCGCAGGTACCATAAACCAATCCGACCCTTTTGCGATAGGGTGCACAGACGGGAAGCAGAAGGAGGGCATGAGCAAGGCAATGGTGTCATTTGTTTATATCCCGCATTTTGGAGAGCTGCCAAGGAGGACCTGTGGCAGGTATATACCTGAATTGGACACATATACTTTGGACTAGGAACTATGGCTAGCTAGACTGGGAGATTTTTAAAAGGAATACAGAAATTGGAACTTGCATACAAAAGTGATATATGCTATGAAAAGAGAATTTTTTTTATTTTCGACTAATTATATTTTTTTTAAATGTTGTTTGTCTTCTATACCATTAATAGACCTCAATTTATAGAATAATTACATTGCTTATTGATACATTTTTAATGAACAAAGTCAAATTATGTTATGGATTATTTTACACACAGGGGCATGCGCTGGTAACATTCCTATACAGGTTTTGTAGTTCTACCCAGCCAAAGTACTACCATCAACTCATTTAAATTTGTGATCCTTCACAAATTAGCGCAGCCTTTATAATCTTATACACTATGTTTTTTTCTTATGAATAAGTTAACGTGGGAAGGGGGGGGGGGCGTAGAGAGGCCCTGCCTATTTTGTCAGTCCCGGGCCCCACAATTTCTGATGGCAGCCCTGTGAGTACCTACGTATGGTAGGTACTGCCCTAGGACGTTAGAACTGTTGAGGAGAGGAGACGCTCGCTGACAGGGCAGTTACTGGGAGTTACTGGCAGTTTGAGAGAGCAGACGGAGGCTTCAGCACATCGTGGCAGCCAGCAGGGCCTGTAGACCTCTCGGCAGCCAACTAAGGAGTGGTTGGAAGAGGCGGACATTGTCTGGAGGAGATCGGGTACTCCCGTCAGTGTCCAACAGGAGTCCTGGGAGGCGCGGCAGAGGCGGAGATCGGGACAGAGGTTGTTAAACCAGCCTGGCTGTTGAGAGGCGGTTCCTGGTGACACAGGGGCCCAAGTCAATTGGAGTTAGGAGGAGACATCTGTGGCTGAAGCGATAGCATCGTAAGTACAAGCGGAGATTAAACCTCTCACAGAACTATAGTTTATCACCTCTGTGCAGTGAGGTAGAAGCAGTAAACCACATTACTCAGTGATCCCCAACCGTTCCAGGGGCTGGTGGCTCCAGGGGCTGGTGGGAGGGGCAAGGGCTGCTGGGAGATGTAGTTCTCCCAGCACCCATTCCGGGGGGCCACACAAACACTGCGGGAGCACACTGACAGTGGGACACACACACACACTCATACACACTTACATACACCACACACACTGACACACTCACCGCTGCTAAAGAAGAGCCAGCTCCCAACGCAGGATGAAGAAGACAGCACTGCAGGAGGTAAGCATTATGGACTAATTAAGCTAATTAATCCTCGGGGGGGGGGGCGTGGGGGTGTCAGAGCAGGTCCCGGTGATTTTACCTAAAACCTTGCTCAGGAGGTGCGTGAAAGAAAACCTCCCGGCGCGTGTTTAAAAAAAACACGCACCTAATAGAATAGCAAAAAACCCGCATCTGCAGGAAAAGCCTCGCAGGTGCAGGATTTTTGCTATTCTCGCAGCCTATTGAATATGCCGCAAAGTATCCTGAAGTATTTCTAGGAAAATTGAGAAAGTTATTCCTTTAGCAGTAGATTATTTACCTGCCATAAACTTTTCCAGGAAAGTGACAGATAACCAGAAAGCAGGGAGGAATTTAGGGATTTCTGACTATCTTATATTAATCAACCAAGGGCAGTAAATTATTTACCTGCCAAGTTGTAGTGCGCACTACTAACTGTGACTTTGCTTCAACCCGGGCAACGATCAGTATACTGTTCTCTTCCTTTAAAAGTTACTACTTTGGGACAATTAGAATAACATGTTATTCTAGACTAAACGTTTGAAAACTGTATTAGTTAAGAGGGTAATTGAGTGGTTGCATTGTATCGGAGTTATATGTATAAATAAGAGATGTTTGTTTACTAACCTTTAGAAGTCCACAGGAACCCCTTAGAGTGAGGTGCAGTCGGATACCACCAATTCTCTGGAAAATGAAAATAAATAATATTGTTGTGGTTTCATAGAAAAGTGTTTTTTGAACAAATTGTATTGTTTTAAAGAAATTGTATTGTATAATCCTTGTACTATCTGAGTTATTGTGAAACAAATATTTAAAAAACATATTGTATAACTGGCTACACTCCAAACCTTTCCTAATACAATCTAACTGGGAGTATTACATATATAAATCTTGTCAGTACCTGCATTAAATTCTTGTCAGTACCTGGTGATCCACTTTTTTCAAATTGCAGATAACTTAAGATACCCGCCACGTTACATCTTATATATAGATGCATCCTGAGCAATTATATGGCAACAATTATTATCAACTCCAAAACTTATGTCTGCCTTATTTAAAATGTATATAATGTGCAATATAACAAAATCTAGGAAGCTGTGTGAGGGGCACAATAAGTGTATATAAGTACACATCACTATGCTCTGCTGAGTGGGGTTTCACTGCAGAAAGAGCTGGATTAAGACCTCATGAGGCCAGGCTCGGTAGCCGGGTAAATCCCCGGTGAGCCCCACTGATTTCAGACAATGCCCCTTTCTAAGAGGGGTTTAGCGGGCCTTGGGCAGTATGGGAGTTGCTGCCCTGCATGTATGTCAGGGTTGGTCACCAGCCTGCAATGCAGCTTTTCTGACTCTGAGAAGTCTGCTGCAGAGCTGGATAGGAGAAAGATGGAAGAAGAAGATCCAGCAGGTGGCTACACAGCTCAGTCCTCCAGCAGAGTGCAGTCACCTCACCATAGAGACAAGAATGAGAGGAGCTACTGCAGTGCAACCTCCTGGCTTCCAGAGCACAGCCAACACTGAGAACTACTGTTTATAAGGTACGAGGGACACAGTTGTGTGGTTCAGGCTGTGTCTGTAAGTGTGTGTCTTTATGTGTCTGTCAGTCAAACAGACCCTGTGTGTATACACTGTTTCTCTGTGTTATACCCTCAGTTGAAGTGTACAGTATATATGTGTGTGTGTGTTAGTATAAGTCAGTATGAACTAGGCATACCTCCCAACTGTCCCGCATCCAGCGGGACAGTCCCGTTTTTCTGGGACTATCCCGCTATCCCACCCGCGAGCCACAGTGTCTCATGGTGGGGGGGAAGTTGGGGAGAGCAAAAAAACGCTGCTCTGCTAGCTCTGCATAGCGGAGCAGTGGGTGTGCAGGAGGGGAACAGATACCGTGCGCATGCACGCAGCATCTGTTCTCATGTGTATGGGCTGCCCAGCATCTCGGAGAGTGCTGGGCACATCCCTAAAGTGACGAAAACGGGGGAAGCTGTGAGGCTCTGCCCCATTTTCCACACACCCTGCCCCTTTTGCGCAAACCACACCCCCTTTTCGGCCACACCGAAGGCGCGCGACCTGTCCCTACTTGTTATCTTCAAATGTTGGGAGGTATGACTAGGGTTGGACTGGCCCAGCAGGGGACTAGGTAGATCCCCAATGGGCCCCCCTGCTTCATATCCCCACCCACAACAAGGGGTCTAGTATAGCGCAGCCGCTATTATTGGCAGAAGACTTCACCGCAAACCCGCCCAGGCCACCACCGCTGCGTAAGCGGTGGAACACTGCCATATCTGCGTTGTGACTTTGATCTCCTCCTGACATCATGTGCAGACACCATGGGGTGGGCTCATACAAGTCTTAGTGAAGTGGACCAGTGGAGAAATTGCCCATGGCAACCAATCAGCTCCTACCTATAATTTTATAATTTTATAGACTGTACTTAATAAATGTTACTTCAAAGCTTATTGGTTGCCATGGGCTACTTCTCCACTGGTCAGCTTCACTAAGGTTTTTGCTTGATAAATAAATAAACCCCTCTGAGTGAAACAGGAGAGAGACACCATAGGGCAGCACCTGCCGGGAGAAGTAGTCAGAGAAGAAACCAGGAAGGGGCAAGCTACGGGCAGGGGGAGCTGAGCAAGAGAAGACTTGTCTCCTAAGGTGAAATAGTGTAGAGGGACCACTACACTATACTACACTACAAAAATATGGGGAATATTATTAATAAAGGTGGCAATGTATAAAAAAATATTGTAATAGTGCCTGCTATTGGTGCACTGCAGGGGGCCAGGGAAACACATATGACTGACTCTTCTCAGTGTTGCAACAAATGCAATATCTTGTTAGCAGGGCCGGCTCCAGGGGTCTGAGCACCCTATGCCGGCCAGGTACAATACGCCCTGCATTCACGCGTGGTAGAGCCACGCGCGACCGAAATTGGGGGCGTGGCCTAATTTCCATAGTGACGTTATCTGGAGGCATGCCCACATTGCACGCTTCCAAATAACGTCAGGCTGGGGGTAAAGCCCAGCCCTCCGTCACTGGCTGTTCTTCCCTCAGCCCTCTCCCGTCAGTGAATGGATGCCACACGCATGCGCGCAGCATCCATTCACACTCCGGGGGTCCGGCACCACCATACAGCTGCAGTGGTGGGGGTCTCCAACCACCCAATTTGACCACCCGCGGGCCACTTCGGCCCACGGGGTGGAACAGCGGGACAGTAATGTCCGGCTGAAATCAGGATGTTGGGGAGGGGTGCGCCCTCTATGGGTGGTGCCCCTGTTCAACCGCACTGGTCAAACACCACTAGTCAGCCCTGCTTGTTAGTTCACCTTGTATTCAAGTTATGTACAACACTGCCATCTAACAGGGTTATTGCACTGTTATTATCCTGCCTAGATTCTGACCACACTAACATTTTTGTACCATTGTTTAATTTAACTCTTACAAGATTGATGTATTTTATTTTTAGTACCCCAAAAGTGCAGTTTTTTCCCCTCCCCTCTTACTCCATCTCTCTCTTTCCATGCTGTCTCTTCCTCATCTCTTTCTTTCTCCTCTGTCTGTTTCTCTTTCTCTATCTGACACTCCTCGCCTTTTTTCTCTTACATTTTGTCTATTATATTCCCTGCTTTCTTTTTCTCCTGGTACACTCTCTATATATTCCCCTCTCTCTTCCCCTTCTCTGTCATGCTGCTTCCCCTCTGTCACTCTCCCATCCTTCTCTGTCTTGCCTGCCCCTCAGTCTTCTTCCCCTTCTGTCTCTTCTTTTTACTCTCTGTCAGTCTCACTACCTCCTCCACCCTGGGTCTGTCTTAATCAGTTGGTGTGTTGGTCACACTCACATTGTCATTGGGCAGATGCACAATAGCATCTTAATGGGCTCAGGGCCTGATTCAGAGACGGACGCTCTGACAGAGCGCTCGCTCTGAATCAGGGCCGTCCTTATTTTTCAGAGCGGCCTCCTGGCCGCTTGCATAGCTGTGGGTGACCACCCACAGCTATAGCGAGCGGCCAGGAAGATGATCGTGATGGTCAAGACCATCGCAACCATCGGGCTTGCCGAAAGCACTCCCACTGACATCACTTGTGATGTCAGTGGGGCCGGCCCCAGATGGTAGGCGTTCCCATGGGAACGCCACCGTCTGGGCAGCCATGCCCCCGGCCCGCCCACCAAAGGGGGCGTGCTGTCACTCAACATCGACAGCATGCCCCCTTTGGTACGAGACCCGGAGCAACGGTTTGCCCGTCGCTATCCGGGTCTCGCGCATTCGCACGACGGAGCCGGCTCTGTCGTGTGCATGCGCACTGGGCCACCATCGACCTGCTTGCGAGCGCATAGCGCTCGCTCGCGAGTATGAATCAGGCCCTCAGTGTGCACCTGCCCATCTGGTAACCAGTACCTGTGCGGATTTGAGTTATCTCAGTAGCTCTGTGTGTAGCTCAGTATGTGTGCGGGGAGGGGGGCAGGGGTGGGGGGTGGGGAGAGATAAAGGAGTCATTGTATTTATTATTAAACTGAGGGGGACGCACATTGGGTCTGATTCACAGGTGGACACTGTTGCATCCGCTTTATCATCTTTCGCCGGAGCAATGCAACAGTGATAATATGCAAGTGCTAGTTTCAGCCTCCCCCTAGTGCACTAGCGTGTGCCAGAATGTGCAAGCCCTGAGACGCCCACTTTTACTGTAACTGGACAGTGTAACTCTGCCTTTGCTTCTCAGCAGTCTAATATCGGCAGACTATCGTATCCACCATCGATACTTGCACCAGGCTATGGCTGGTGCAGTGTCTCCTTCTAAACTTCAGCTAAACATGTGCTCTGTTGCTGCGGCTCTGTTTTGCCTGTGCACGCTGTAACGCTGGCGGTGGTTCTGGACACGACATCATTGGTGCATCATTACGTACACTATCGTCACTTACACCAGCTCTATGGCAGGTGCAGTTTCTCTGAACATGGCATCTCTGGAAGCGTCTGTGCGTCTGATAATGCAGCCGCTTTCACTGACATGTCTGCCACACTCCCATAACACAATTTTATTTTTGGCCACTTCAGGCATTCTCCCAGTCACTGCCCAAGAACGCCCACGGTTTTGACTCGCCATTTCTGATCCCATCGGTTTCGTATGCAACAGTGCATTTATATTTACACTTCGGGTACTGCATGTGCCATAGGGGTTTTCAGAATATTGTGTGCATGCGCAGTAACAAATAATTGCTCAACTACGTGAACATCGGCATGGCATGTGGTTGGTGTGTACCTCTGACTCAGGCCTATTACGTTTAAAAATGAAAAGGGAGCACATATGATTATAATTCTAATAAAGGGGGCACACTGCAGTTCTTATAAAGGGAGCAAATATTAATAGACTAAAAGGGGCACAGACTATTATAAAATGATGCCATGTCCTTTGTGGGATGGCCATGCCTCTCTAGTTGATTATTACATGTACCCAGGGCTGGTTCTCCCGTTACGCATGGTACGCAGCTGCGTAAGGCGCCACATAGTGAAGGGCGCCTCAGCTGTGTACCATGCGGGGGCCGCGGGCAGTCTGTGTCTCTGTGACACAGCTGCATCGCGCGTGTAGCGCTGACCGGATGGAGTTCGGTCAGCGCTACACAGCACAAGCACACAACAACCGGCGCCGGCAGCTATGTGTTTGCTTTAGCAGCTGATGAGAGTCAGACAGACTCTCATCGGCTGCTGGTGCTCCCACTGCCAGAGCCGGACATCTTCCGGCTCCCGCAGTGGGTAATGGGAGTGACGTCATGACGTGACATCACTCCCATAATGCAAAGCGGCGGACGGAGGAGCTGGTATCGGCGGCGGGACCAGGAGCAGGAGCTGGTTTCAGGTAAGTGTTTTTTTGTAATTTTCATTACGTCTCTACTGCGGGGGGTGGGGGAAGGTGGAATACTACTGGGGGCACTACAGGGGGTAATACTACTGGGGGCACTACAAGGGGGGATTACTACTGGGGACACTACAGGGGGTAATACTACTGGGGGCACTACAAGGGGGGGATTACTACTGGGAACACTAAAGGGGGTAATACTACTGGGGGCACTACAAGGAGGGGATTACTACTAGGGGCACTACAAGGGGGGGGGACCACTACTGGGGGCACTATATAAAGGGCACTGCATAGTGGGTACCACTACTGGGGGCACTGCATAGGGGGGGAGTACTACTGGGGCACTATATAAGGGAAATACTACTGGGGGCACAAGGGGCACTGCACAGGGGGGACCACTACCGGGGGCACTGTAAAAGGGGCACTGCATAGGGGGTACCACTACTGGGGGCACTGCATAGGGGGACTACTACTGGGGGCACTATATAAGGGGATACTACTGGGGGCACAAGGGGCACTGCACAGGGGGGATCACTATTGGTGGCACTGTAAAAGGGGCACTGCATAGGGGGGCGCCAAAAAATATACTTGCTTACCAAAAAATTTGGGCTAGGGCCGGCCCTGCATGTACCCAAAGGCTGGTCACGCCCATGTGGGCTCCTGCCGTAGCATTCCCCTGGTGGGCCCTTCATGCTCCAGTCTGACACTGCATGGGACCCTAGACCAGGTACTGGTTTGGGTCCCCCAACTCATCTAAGCCCTACTAAAATATCTTAGAAGCATAAGTATTAAATATCCAGTTTTAGACCCTATAATTATAATTTTGTATCGGCGCTTATTGCAGCAGTAGAAAATTACATACAGTCCAAAGTTATGAAAAGTCACATTCAGGAACAGGGGTCTGATAGGAGCCTGTCCCTATTATGTGGTAAAAGTGAAGTGATTGCTAATGCCCCAGAGCGCTGCTGACCACACATGTGCGGGCAGGGCCGGTTCTAGACATTGTGGAGCTCAGGGCGAAAGTTCCTAGTTGCGCCCCCCCCCCCAAAAAAAAATATATACTTTTTTTAGATGGCGTTCCACTGCACATGCTGAAAGCGCGAGCGCTTCTGGAAAGGGGGCATGTCCTTGTGGAACACCTCCAATTCATCACACTGTGGGGCGTGCCCAGCACTTACGAAGGTGCTGGGCTTCCCCCAAGCTCTCCCCTTGTGGCGAATAATTGCCATGTGCAGTAACGCACCTTACACAGTAATGCCCTTTATAAACATATTATGCCACATGTAGTAAGGCCCTGTATAACACATTATGCCACAAGCAGTAATGCCCTCTATAACACATTATGCCACACGCAGTAATGGCCTTTATAACACATTATGCCACACGCAGTAATGGCCTTTATAACACATTATGCCACATGCAGTAATGCCCTGTATAACACATTATGCCACACGCAGTAGTGGCCTTTATAACACATTATGCCACACGCAGTAATGCCCTGTATAATACATTATGCCACACGAAGTAATGTCCTGTATAATACATTGTGCCACACACAGTAATTCCCTTTATAATACATTATCCCCAATTCGAATTACGCCACACAGAAGTCCCTTATTCATGTTATGACACACAGTGGTGCCCCTTTTACACAATGCCCAAATTAGTGCCCCTTATACACAATGCCCACAGTAGTAGTGCTCCTTACACAATGACCCCAGTAGTGGTGCCCCCCATGCATTGTCCTCATTAGTAGAGCCCACAGTGGTAATGTCCCCTATAGTAGTACCCCCCTATAATTGTGCCTCCAGTAGTAATGCCCCCTGTTGTAATGCTCCCAGTAGTAATGTCCCCCTATAGCCATGCCTTCAGTAGTAATTCCCCCCTATAGCCATTCCCCCAGTAGCAATGCCCCCCTATAGCCATGCCCCCAGTAGTAATGCCTCTTACAGCCATGCCCCCCTATAGCCATGCCCCCAGTAGTAATGCCCCTTATAGCCATGCCCCTGTAGTAATGCCGCTTATAGCCATGTCCCCAGTAGTAATGCCCCTTATAGCGATGCCCCCAGTAGTAATGCCCCTTATAGCCATGCCCCCAGTAGTAATGCCCCCCTATAGCCATGCCCCCTGTAGCCATGCCCCTTATAGTCATGCCCCCAGTAGTAATGCCCCTCTATAGCCATGCCCCCAGTAGTAATGGCCCTTATAGCCATGCCCCCAGTAGTAATGTCTCCAGTGCTGGTGCTTCTGAAAAAAAAAAAACCTATTAAAATACAGACACAATACTTACCTTAAGCCCCGCTCCTGCGTATGCTGCTGTCCGGTCCGACCGCGGCTCCACCACGTATCTATGGGAGAGACGTCATTACGTCCCTCCCATAGTGCTCTCTGCCGGAAGCTGGAGCTCAGGAGTGAGCTCTGGCTTTCGGCTGCCGCTGCAGGGAGGGAGCCAGGTGCCTGCTGATAACAAATATTCTCTACATTTAGACTGTGTGGAGTTCATGGTAGCATCGAATCTAGCCCCATACTTGCCTACTTTTGAAAAAGCATTTCAGGGAGATTGTGAAAGCAACACCTATGAGCGCGGTGGTAAAGTCGACGTGTACTGCTACATCTGAGAGGCGTGTCATAACATTGACTTACATCCAAATGTAAACAAGTCCCAAAACAGTTAGTAAGATCTACTTGAAGAAAACACACCATACTTGCCGACTATCTGGCTGCCCCATCCGAGAGGGAGCAGCCAGATCGGCTTGACTGGAAGGGCATGGCCAGCAAACGGGGGTGGGGGCGGCCAGACGACAAGAGTTTGCGGGTGGGGGGCGGAGCCACACGATCGCGTCATTTTGGCCCCGCCCCCACTACACACTGCCGATATTACAGGCAGTGTGAAGCAGGGGTCGGGCCAAAATGACACGATTCGGCGTGAATCGCGTCACAGGTCCCCTCCTGCCGGGGATTTTCTTGTAATTGCGGTGGGGGGCAGGAGGGGTCGACAGCTGCTGGGGGACTTGCCTGCCTTCTCGGGTGGTCGGAAGTAGCACCCGATTTTCGGGAGGCTCCCGACCCAATCGGGAGGGTAGGCAAGTATGAAACACACTGATACTTCAGAAAATGCATGTAGCCATAGGTCATTGTTCCTTATAACCAATGCAGGGAAATTATACTAATAATCCCATTTAAATGTATATATCTATGTTTTTTATTAATATAACAGCTTCATAATGAGAGTAAGGTGCAATCAGGGAGACTGTTCAGCTCTTCAGGGAGACAGGGTGATTGCTACTATTTCAGGGAGTCTCCCTGACAATGAGGGAGAGTTGGCAAGTATGATCTAACCTTACATATTAATTGTAGTCATCTATTCATTATTGAAAGACTTGATACTAGGAAGAGGAACTTTAAAAGAAGAATAAATGGATCACCATGAAAATGGCTAAATAGCAGTAACAAAGTGAATCTTGGTGCAGGAAAATAACGCCCCAACTTGTTAAACTTAAGCTGCATACACACGTAAAGATTTTCTGTCCAACCATCCAACTAGTTGATTGGTTGGAATGAAAATTTGGTAACATATGGGAGTAACTGATGATCAGCAATTTGCTCCTAAATGCCAGCAAACAGATGAAAATGGTCGTCAGACAAGTTTGTTAAATGTTTGATCTAACAATTGTTCAAACAGTTTTTGTCCGTTTTCCAGCGTTTGGGAGCAAATTGCTGATCATCAGTTACTCCCATACGTTACCAGATTTTCATTCCAACCAATCAACTAGTTGGATGGTTGGAGAGAAAATCTTTACGTGTGTATGCAGCTTAAGACTGTGAATACTCTTATTTTGGAAGCATTACTTGCTGTCCGTCCACGCATAGCACACGGGACAATACTTGCGCACACGTCTCACGGAGGAAACTTAGAACAGTGGAACGAAGGAGGACCCTGATATTTCAGGTATTTTGCCAACATTTTAAGTTGATCCTGATGGAGTATTTACACAGCTTAGTTCCTCAGTGACTTTCCTGTCCATACTGAGATGCAGCCACCTACAAACTGGACTGCTGTGTTATCTACTGTCATTCTACTGGCTGAAAACAGGCTTTCAATATAATGCTGATATGCCTCCTGCAAACTGATATTTACCATAAATAGAAGGGCTTCACAATGTACTTGATATCAAATAAAATGTTTCAGAATTTAAATTTATGTATCAATTTACTATTTAGATTTTTTAAAAATTTTTAAGTTTCATTTCCTGTTTTCATGTATTTGTAATAAATGTAATTTTATATATACACATATATACGCATGCACGCACCCAAGACCCCTTGACTTAGAAACATGAAACTCGGATTTTATATTCCTTCCATGACGTAAGCACCTACTAAGCAGGGATTATTCAAAATTTTACCCCTTAAGGGGGTGAAAAGTGGTAAAATGTTTCCTCTAGGTGATTGGGTGACAAAGCAACATGGCCCAAGTGCTGTGGGTCTGTAAGCTCATTGTCTGGGTCGGGTGGGTCGAGTGGCGACGTCAGAGGGGAGGCTGCAGTGCAGTACAATTTTCAAATAGGGGAGCCACACCAACGGCCAGTGATGTTTGGCAGCATTTGGGGTGACAGTGTGCGCAAGGAGTTAACACTTTTACTAGCTTTTTTCCATTTGTATACTTCACTTGCTTTGTATTTGTATTTTTCATTTTCTCAAACATGTCAATTCAGTTTTTGAATGTCAAAGGGGAGATGATGCCTCACACCATTGTCCCCATCACAGGAGACGGAGCCTGTCTGTTCCTGCCCCTCTCTTCTCTCATGCTCCGCTGAGTGCCTCCTTTATAATGTCCCAATCTTTTACTTAAAGTGGTTTATGCGAACTGGTGGCAGCTGGGCATCTTTTCGAGTTTGTCTTCGAGGTTTACTGCACTTAATCTTGATATTAGCACGCTCCTTTACGCCAGAGGCATAAAATAAACTAAGCATATAAGTTAAGATGGTATGAAGGAAATGAAATCATCTAAGGTCTGCACGGGTGAAACCGGGTACATCACCTAGTATACAGTAGATACACACCATCTCATATGCATTCTTTTTTTTTAAAGTGGACTTATTAGTATCCAGGGCAAGAGCAGTGGTAACTTTTTCTTTCTGTTCTTTTTATCATTTTTGTCCAGTTCCGGCAGGTGCCTGTTTTTACAAGCTGCAGGTGATATACTAGGAGTATAGAATCAGCGCTAGGTTTGTTGTTTTTAGCAATTTCTACATAATTCCATCATTGTAAAAAGGAGGCAATACAATAGAAAAAGGGTTATTTGTTCCAGGAACAGCAGGACAAAGGGCCCCACCATTAGATCTTCTAGTAAGACAAGAGACCTCTTGTTTCACAGAGAATATTATTTACTTGCAGTCCCTCCAACCTAAGATTTCCTAGATTAAAAAAAAATATACAATAGAACACTAAAGATACAAATATACAAGAGAACACTAAACTCATATATGTACTATCTGTCTTAATTCTAGCTACACATTTAGCTCAAGTCATAAAGCATACACCCTAATATAAGGTCTGTAATACAATATTTCATGTTACAACTGTAAGGATTTCACCTAATACTTATATTCGTTAATGCCACAGTTTATCTATACTCTGTGCAGTGACAAAGATGATATAGCTGAGCTGACTGATTAAATCTACCTATTAACTAATTCAATTAACTTTTTTCAATTAATTAAATCAATTAATAAAATAAAATAAATAAACTAAAATAATAATTAAATGAACCTAGCAAACAACACATTATGTATACAGAAATGTAGTCATGTGTAGAGGCAATTGCACAGGTGTTAATCCACAACTTTTTCAGATTTGTTTTTTGCTGCTATAAAATATTACTCTTTGGCATAAAGATTCCATTTCTACAAATCAAATACACATAAAGATAATTAGTGATGCAACATTTGAATCAATTGTCTCATTAAATTAGTTGTAAGTTTCTGAAAATACAGACACTACCATTAGATTTCAGCAGGTTATAAATTCTGCACGCAAAATAAAAATGAACTTTAATTATGCTCTACTCTATAAATTAACATTTTCAAACAATAAAAATGCAAATGTGCCAAATTTGTATTTATATGTCAAGAATATTTAAAGGATCAGCAGATGTTTCATGGCAACTGAAACCCTATATACAGATAATTGCACTTTGCTTTTCATATGAATATTAATACACTGAGGAGCTGACAAGTGAGTGCTGTGTAGCGTATTGTGCGTAAAGTCTCTCTGCTCATGCTCAGTAAGCGAACACTAACAAATGATCAAATACAGGCTCACGTATATATGACATTTACAACTTATGACTGGAGATGCGGAACAGTGGAGGGAAAGGCTGGTGTAACGTGGGCCAAGTGCAGTAAGAACGCGTTCATGCAAAATACGGCTGATGCAGGCCAGCAGTTATGCGCATATAGCTTGTTAGGAGGAGTATCTTTTGTACCCATGATGACAAATGACAACATTGTCTCATCAATTCTGAATGGATCATTTCAGAATCACGTGCACAGCTGACATTACTGCATTCATTAATCATAACTATATTTGTTTTTACACACATTTCCTCATGCATGCTTGTTAGGCAAGCAAATGTCCACACTTGCAAATTATATTGGAACCAGTCACGTGGCATAATGATTCTCCGCCCTGTGCTGGCCTTGGCCCTAAACATGTGACATCACACCGAAGGAGACGGACTGCCAGTACTAGGAAGGAGAGCAGTTCCCAGAATGTCCTAAGAACACTACTGGCGACCCTACAGACTGCATTGTCCTCATTGTCACCACTGCACCTCGTGTAGGCTGACATACAGTCTGTTGTCGGCAATTGTACAGAAATACTACAGCGCTAAATTGTCAACCATGTTACATTTATGTGCATCTGGCTCTCCTACCAAATCTGCTGTGTGTGTGGATCTGAGCGCTTAATCATCACACTGGACCAGAGAGACCAAAGAGCAGCTGCCAGCAAGAAGAGGCAGGCAACTTAACATGAGGTGGGATAATGTGTGCTTAGAATGTTCAGATCGGTCTCATACAAGTTATATGTATATTTATATTTATGGCAAGTTTAACCTTTTCCTGACTGCTTATTTTATTTATATGAGTTAAACATGTTTGATAAATAAAATTATCTTCCTACAGCCTATACAATAGGCCAGCATTGTCATGACCCTGGGGTTTTATTGATGTGGATCGGGGCCCTCATGGCTAGCTACGTGCAAAAGAGTAAGTTAGATGGCCTGATAATGCTTTTCCTCATGCAGACTGTGGCATAACCCTGGTTATGAACATGTCATCTTCACTGGCTGCACCTATTTCTGTATATTGTGAAGAAAAAATATGTCTTTCAAATTGTATGGCAGATGGCTGGGAGGTAATTGACCGGCTAGTTTTTACTTATAGCCATATATGTACAAGTTGTTAATATCTGTGGTTTTCTGGCTTGGAACACCGATCAAAAGACTGGGGTCTGTTTATAACACCACAGGGTTCAGGCTTACAGGATAAGGAGAGACATCCAGGCCACCAAGGTGTCGAATCTTCTGTTGACACAGGCCTGGTCTCTGAACTTCAAACAGGATGGAGTGAGTAATTAACTAACCCCTGCTCATGTGACCAGGAGACCCTGTATTACAGTTACCTAAACAATTCTGATCTGGGAAGGGTTAAAACTATCCCAAGGGGGGGAGTGACCAAGAGCAGCCTGCTAAAGGGCATACAAATGTGTGTTTGATATGAAACACGGTGCATTACTCGTGAGGAGGTGAAGACATGCCAGGGTACAACCATACCTTTAGGAAGAGACCTCACTTCTTCCGCCATCGTTTGACCCTGTCCAGGTGATCCGAACGGTGTTTCTTTCCTTGTTTGTTATTTTATATTATTTCTTGAAATTGTGAGTAACTGGTGTGACCTTTTAAAATTATTATCATCTTTGTAAATTTTTGTAACATAAGCTTTGAGGATATTCTTGAAATTAAATACTTAAAATTCTAGTTCTGGTTCTGTGTTCTTAGACCCAAGGCCTCGTGTGGTCCATGTTACCTATTTTCCTACATGTTCATAATTGTGTGTGCAGGTAAGGGCAAAGGCTTACCTTGTGTTTAGCATTAAAGTTCCCCTTTGCCTGTGGCAGTGACCGTGTTTGAATAACCACACGTGCTGAGGTAACCAGTATAGTAACGGGCGGCGATTCTCAGTATGGCTTATCTGGAAGGTCAGCCTGCAGGACCATGACACAGACCACTGCTACAGACAGAGACTTTAGGCAACTGAATACAGGACTGATGTAGGTATCAGATTAACATGAAATAGCAATAGTGAAAATCTGGAATAGATTTAAGATACACTGGAGTCTGGTACCGGTAGCACGACTGAGTCAGGCTGTAGGATTGCTGCACTTAGACGCTGTAGCACAATGGAGGCAGGCTGCTGGTGATGTTAGAAATGAGTGCTGTACAGAAATTGAAGCAGACTGCTGGTGATGCTGGAACCGAGTACTTTGCACAATGGAAACAGACTGCAGGTAAAGTTGGAACTGTGTGTTGTGCAAAATGGAAGCAGGCTGCAGGTGATGTTGGAACTGCGTGCTGTGCACAATAGAAGGGAGTTGTAATGAAACATGTTGTGAAGCAACATGAGTGGGTTTTCTGGATAGTACTGAACAGAATGCTGAAAAGCAATGCTGGTACAGGTTTCCTGGTTAGCACTAAAACTGAATGCTGTGAAGCATTTACAGGAACAGGTCTGCTGGAACATCCTGAGCCAGAATGCTTGTGAAGTAATTACTAGAGCAGGTGTGCTGGAACACACTGAGGCAGAATGCTTATGAAGCAAATACTGGAGACTGATAACTGATGCATGTTGCTAACGGAACCAGGAGCCAGGGCACTGATATCTTGGGAGAGCTGTTAAGGCCATGAGTAGTCAGCAGTTCCTGGTTTAAATACGGTGCAGTAAGTGCTGATAGGCTGGGCTGAACATGTGACTGCAGTTGCTGGAAGCTGGTTAGCAAAGCGGGTCATATGAACACAAGATGGCGGCACCCATTGTTCAGATTTTTTCCACAAGTGTTACACCAGCTACATACTGTATACAGAACAGTGACCCAAGGTCTCAGTGATGCCACAGGTGGAAACATATGCAAGTAAGGTGACACCGCCAGACCCAGTAACGTGCTCATGGACCCTAACACTGTATGTTTTACAGATATTCTCAGTATCACAATTGAAATAATTTGCATTACCTGTGGATCTTTTAAAATGTGTCAGATAGTATTGCATACACCAGTGCATCCACTAGAATATATGGAAAACATGGAGTGTTATAAGCCATCTATAATGATAATTACTAATATTGCATTGTATACATTATTATCAAATGTATAAGGAGACTAATGTGTACAGATATGTCCAGTGCCGGTGCTAGGTTCTTCTGCTGCTCCCCAAAGACTCCCAGACTTGCTCCAATGCTCTGTAGACTTGGTGCCCATATCCGGAAAAAACATTGAGCTCAGACGGACTGCCCAGCTGCCGCATCTAATGGCTTACTGTATTTGCTGGAACTGGATTTGTCTGAAGAAGTACATACACTGCACTTTGTATTGGACAGACTATAGCTTGTTAAGTAATAATTATGCCCCCTTAATGAACTGGTGACACTCGCTTTAGAAACATGCATTTGTAAACGCTCTCTGTATAAATCCTTCCTTTATCCCTGGTATTGGTAACATTCCTGTCACAGACCACCTATACAGTACAGTATGTGCTCATAAAATAGCAGTTTAATCAAATTGTTGGGATTCCACACATCATAGGAGTAGTGGATGGAACTCATGTAGCGCTGATACCTTCGGGTAGATTTTTTTTTAAATTAGAAACATATCCATTCTATCAATATCCCAGCTATATGTGATTAATCTCACCAAACTAATAGCCTGGCTGCCAATTCCCTTGGAGTGCTCATAATTCTTTTGGTTAGGAGGTAATTAAGCAAGTATATGGCACAAATTATCACAGAGGCAAGATGGAGATGCATAGCTCTTAGGGGAATCGGTATGTAATGCCGGCGGTTGAATAGCCGCCATATCAAATACCGACGGTTCGAAATCCCAATGGGGGGTGTTAAGAACCTTAACCCTCCCCTCTCCCTACCCTAACCCTCCCTTAGAGGTGCCTAACCCTAACCTTCCCCTTAGTGCCTAACCCTAACCTCCTCCGTTGGTGCCTAAACCTACCCCCTTCCTGCACCCTAAATCTAACCCGGGGGGGTGCCTAACCCTAACCTCCCCCCGGGGGGTGCCTAATCCTAACCCCCCCTTCCTCTAGCCTAACCCTCCAGGTGGGGTTCCTAACCCTAAGTCCCCCCCAGGGGTTCCTAAAGCTAACCCTCCCCCCCACGGCTAGAACTAAGACACAGGGCTTACCTTCGTTCAGTATGCCGGGTGTTGGGATTTCGTCGTGGGGCTAATGATAGGCGTTGGATTATTGACACCTATTTTAGTCCCATGTCGGGCTTTTAATGTCGGGATTTCGACGGCCGGTATCCTGACTAGATCTCGCTCTTAGGTAATAATGTTTATTATTATTATTATAATTATTATTATTATTATTATCATCAAGGGTCAAGGGGGGAAGTGGAAGATGGTGAGGACCAGATTAGGGCCATGACTTCATCTCAAGATACTGGGGTGAAGGTAGTCAGAATATGTATAATGGATGGGAAAGATGTGAAGAGGCAGGATGGGAAAGGAGAGTATGGGATGATTAACTGTCGCTTGGCAGTTAAAGTACATTTTTGCAGCTATCTGGTGCATTTAGAATGCCAAGGTTAAGATGTGGATCTGCAGAGGTAAATAGTTACTGACAGCAACAGAGTTTAGAGCAGAAGTATGGGAGAAATTGTATAGGGAAACTGCTTGGTCAGGGCAGGAGAGAGACAATGCGGGATGGAATAAGCAGTATGTGTCAACAGCCTGAAGGTTATGCTTGGTGAAGGTAGCCTTGGGAAGCAGAGGTGGAGTAGGTGCCAAAACATGAGGCTAGAGATGAGCGGGTTCGGATTAGTTCGGATTTTCCCGCTAAAATCAGATTTTTCCTGCCAAAAATCGGGTCTAAATCCGAATCTGGCGGTAAAATCCGAACTAATCCGAACCTGCTCATCTCTACATGAGGCCATGTTAATATTAGCCAAACAGCACTGTAGTTGCCACAAAAAGTGGAAAAATTGCCCATAGCAAGCAAATAGCTTTTAATTGTTTTTTTATAGACTTCATAAAAGATAGGTAGACGCTGAGTAGATGCTATGAGCAACTTGCCCACTTTTTCTTAAGAGGTTTGATCAGAGGAGTAGCATGGAACCATAGCACCCGGAGAAACTGCATGTTTTAGCGTGCCCTCCCTCCCTGTACTGAACTACTGAACTGTCCCAGAGGGGTATGGCAAGCCTGCGGGGGAATATTGAAGTGAAGAGAAAAACAGCAGTGGCAATATCATGCTGGAGCATGGAGGTCCTATTGGGGGAATTGAATGCTTCGGTGATGCATTAAGGGGTAGCTCCTTTGACACTGCTTTATATATGTATAGCACCTAGGATCTGACTTTTATCTCATTTAAATCATTGTTATTAGTCAATAGAGGAGTTTGTATTATATATTGTGATCATTTAATTTAAATTGACAGAATACATGTGCAAGAGTGAAATTCCACAGGGTGCACAGCTTATGATTGCAGTTACTGCCCCAAGCAGCTTTCAATGGAGTGGGAACACCTATGGGAAGCTCCCTTTTCAGCTATGCTCCTACTTCATAAATATAAATTGCACCTATAATGTGAGTACTACTAATCATGTTCTGTCTACCACCATTATTATTATTTGAGGTCTCCTAATATTGTTTTTAAATACCTGTCAAGCAACATTTTGTGGTCATGCCTGGGAACACCTTATTACTTTAAATAGCAAAGCAGTGACTTTGTTTAATCTAATACCTAATAATTGAAGTTTAGGACTTTACCTCAGATGTGTCACTTTTAAATCCATTGAAGCATAATGAATGAATGAGGAGAGAAGGAGGAAGGGGATCAAAGAGGAGAGGGGAGGGGCAAATAGTCTATCAGAGAGGGGTGGTGACAGAAGCAAATAATAAAGGAGAGGGGAGGGGCAAAGAGCCGAACACAGGGTAGAGGGGAGGGAATTAAAGAGGTGAGAAGTGATTGTAATCAATCTGACAGGAAAGGGGAGGTGACAGAAGATGATCACAGAGGAGGGAGGGCAGGAGGGGAGACAATCTGGGCAGCTTGAGGGAGCATAAAATATAGAAACGGATCTCAGAACCATAATTTATTTAGGATATAGAGCAAACAAACCAAGATAAAACTAACAGGCAACCATCATACTGTGCAGCGCCCCATGAATTCCAGAACTCTGGATGGCACCCTCTGTCCATTTTGATGCCCGGAGCTCATACTTCACCGGAACCACCCTCACTACTCCCCTGGGTTTGATACATCTCCATCCATGTCTTTTTCACCAAACATGCAACTTTTGCAGAATAATGTGTTTTTTTATAAAAAAAAAAAAATAGATTTAACCTAATTTGCACCATTTATAAAACTACACATTTAAACTCACACATAGATGTTTTGGCTTTTAGAATGAGTGTATCTTTTATTTTTAGGAGACAGCACATACCCTTTTCCACACTTTGCTCCCCACTCTAATATATCCAGATCATGGTTGATCACAAGGTTGGTTTTTTAATTCAGTTCTGATGTTCTAAAAGCCTGTTTTTTGTTGCCACGAACAGTCTAGTGAAGCCCTCATGTAGCTGGATGTTCTGTGCATTATTATTATTGCTCTGTGTGCCATATTTCATAAATTACTAATAAGAGTGGTGTGTCTTTAGAAGAGAAAGTTGAGGTTGCTGACCAGGTGGCAGAGCCTAGGGACTCTGGAGAGCATTTAAGCTCATAATCTTTACCAACACTTTAGTTGTAAATACAATTTTATCAAACATATTGCGCATAAAAAATCTGTATTATTTCCATTTAGTCTTTTGGCCTATAAAATACTATAAATTAATTGTGAAAAGATGATTATTTGGCAGGGCCAGTGCTAGGTGTCTCGGCACCCAGCGCCATCCCATGCTCCCCTTCCACCCTTCCTTCACTGCGCCCCCCCATGTATAAAATAATTACAGTAGCAGGTGGGTGGAGCGCAGGGGACTTCTCCAGGGGGACCTCGGCGCCCCTGTGCGGCCACACACAAGGAGCGTGCCTGGAACCGGCCCTGTTATTTGGGATAATTGTTTTACACAGTTATGTATACATACCGTATGAAAATGTGTCTGCTATGTCTTGGTAACACATTAAGGCATGTTACAATAACAAGATGATCATAGTCTCTCAATACATATTTCACTATGCAACAGTTGGCCCAACCAAATGTAATGTCCATTGCTATCAATAACATAGACTCTGGTTTTATCTAATTCCTAACTAGAAATAATTGAAAAAGGCCAGCCAAATATGCACACATTTTTTTTCGATAGTATGGCAAAAAAAAAATATTTTTCTCGTAGAGTCCTGGGGGTTTTAACAGAAGAATGGTCAACCCCCTGAATTGCTGGTGTTAATTGCCTACACATCTGGTAGTCCTTCAAATCCTGAAGGCTGAGATCCATGCATCAAGCTTCTCCTTCCCTTCCTCTACTCACTCTTTCTTCCTCAGTGGGTGGGTGCTTCACATTTAAGAAAAAAAGTTACATACCATAATGATTTCGATATTGGTAGTTATTTTCTTTATTACATAGATTATAATTAAACTACTTGTTTGTATATAAAATATCTTAAGCCTGTGAGCAGGGCCCTCTTACCTTTTATGTCTGTCTGTTACTACCCAGTTTTGTTCTATGAATGTTGTTTCCAATTGTAAAGCGCAACGGAATATGCTGCGCTATATAAGAAACTGTCAAGAAATAATAACTATAAAAGTTTATTGATAGTACACTTATGAGTTAGTAATACTCTAACTGCATTATTTAATCTGTCATTTTTAAACCTAGTTCTAACTGCTAAATGATTGCACCAAGTTGGTTTTATGATTAGTATGATCAAGGCATGTAGTAATGAATCACCATTTTAGATTTGATTTTGGAGGACAATCATAGGATCAGATAGTAGCATTTAATTTGGGAAAAGTACAAAAAAAGATATAAGGAGCAACTGTTATTTTCATTAACAGTGTTAATACTGACATTTGTAAGTGCATCTATCTTTCTCTCTACTTTATAATTTTATTACTGACATTTTACATTTAACTGTAAATAAACTGTAAAGCCGCCATAAAATTCCAACATATATACTTACCGCAAGACAAGACCTATAATTAACAATATAAACTTTAAGAACACTGAAATTACTTTCAAAGCACTTTATTCCAGTTCAACAAAAGGTGAAATCACACAATAGTACCAAAGTGTTCAGACTTCTGGGATGTTATAGTGCATATTTTACATTGTACGCGTAATTACCTGACAATGCTTGCAAGCAAAATATTGGAGCTTGTGTGCAAAAATAACTGCAATCACCTGTAATATGATAGTTTGCATAGCAGCCATTTTACTTAATGGATGTTGGTGATACATGTCAGAGCATCAGATTGCATAAACTGACAAGAACAAATGTTGTAATTGTTGAAAAGAACCATTCAGTTACAACTACTGTATGCTACCTGCAAGTTTTAGAAATGAGGAGTGCCTATTCCTACAAAAATTATGGATAGAGATCAATATGGTGGTGCTATACCCAAGGGTTAAAGCCGGCCAGAATGAGGCGGAACTGCATTCCGTCACCTGTAATGGTAGGCAGAACTAATTCCGCCTCCACCACGGACCTGAATAGGTGACTGCCTGAACTAGGAAAGGGATTCTTCTTTTCAGAGGAAACCCACAGAGGGCTGCTTCGCCACCCGCATGAATAGATGATGCTGGCAGTACTAATATTTGTTGTACTGCAGCTGCTTCCCCCTTTTCAGAGGCTCCTTGGATTTTTTTTTCGCAGCATGCTTACGTGAGATCATGCTGCTGCCAGAAAGAGGATCAGGGACTACCAGGCAGTGTAGAAATAAAAAAGGTAAGAGGGGGCTGGAGAGACACTGGTGGGGGCTGAGCTGGAGAAATGAAAGGGGTGAATTGGAGAAATACAGAGGGTGAGCTTGGAGGGACATAGAAGCTGACCTAGAGAGATGCGGGGGGGGGTGAGCTGGAGTGAAGCAGGGGAATGGTCCTGGATAGATGCAGGAAGATGGCCCTGTAGAGATGCAGGAGGATGTCGCTGGAGAGACGCAGGAGGATCATGCTGGTCTGCTTCTTTCTTTCTTTCAGCTTCTCTGCTTCTTTCCCTCCCCTTTCCTGTCCCTCCACTCTCAACTACCTCCCTCCCTCCATGGCCTTGTTACCCCACCACTATGCCCTCCTGGTTCTGCCTGTCACCTTCAGGGATGCCAAGAGAAATTCTGGGCCCGGGTACTGCAACATCCTGTGGGACCACATCATGCTGGGCATGGCTGCAACCATTTGTGAGTGGGTCTAGCATGTGAGAAGCACCCACTCACAGGAGCATGGCTTAGCACCCAGCAGCTGAGACTAAAGTATTCACTACTGTATTAGGATGGCAGGACAGTCCCATAATAGCTGCATTTTTTATCAGGATGTATGTAGATGCTAAAATGTAACACACTATAATTAACGTGCTACAACTTTATTTTATACATCTCTCATGTAAATAATACATAAACAAAATCTATTTTCTGTCATAGAGATAGATGTATGAAGGCCTTAATTTTTACATAACATTAGGTCATCTCAAACACCCACATTCCACAGCATATATCCTAACCCACTGCTCCATGCTCCTTCCTCACTATCTACCCCATCTGTGTCGTCCCTGTCTGTCTGCCCTTCCCCTTTAGAATGTAAGCTCTCACAAGCAGGGCCCTCTTCCCTCATGTGCTTCTTCTTCCCCTACTTATAGTATCATTTATTCCTAACTCCCCACAACAGCACCTAACACCTGGTTGCTAATGTCCTGCTGCTTGTGTTATACAGCTAAGCTATGTGTATAAACCATGTCCTTGTCCTGTATTGTTTTGTATTACTATTAACTGTTTTTCTTGTGTGCTCATTTATGTACTGTGTAAGGCACTGTGGAACCTTTGTGGTGCAATATAAACAAAGGATAATAATAATAATAATAATAATAATAATAATAATAATAAAGAGGCACAGGGGGATGGTGTTGGATAGAAGAACGGGAGATGGCACAGAGGGATGAGCCAGGGAGCTGAGCTGGAGAGATGTAAGTGATGAGCTGGAGAGACACATGAGCATGATGCTGGAGAGATGCAGGAGGATGGTACTGGAGAGATGCAAAAGGATGGTGCTGGAGAGACACAAGAGGGATGGTGTTGGCGAAATGTAGGGGGATGACACTGTAGAGATGCAAAGGGGATAGTGTTATAGAGACACGGGACTCCAAGATGTTTGATCGAAGAAGTTCACATTTTGCCCTGCCCCAAAACTTATACTATTAGGTATTATCTGGTTGAACCTCTGTCGTTTGAAGATGATATATTATTACTAAGCAAACAGGTGGCTTCTGTAACTCATGATATCCTTTATACATACTGAATAATGACTCAAGACAATTTCTGCTCGGAAGGCTCTATTTCTTAAGAAGTTCCCCATTGTAGAGAAACCACCATATAGGCAAGAAAAAACTCTAGAGCACTGGGAATTCAGAAAGATTGCAAAATATAAAAAAAAACATGGGGCACTCGTGACAAAAACTTGTTTGATGGGACCCCATTAAAAACTCATAGGAGTGGTAGAAAAGATGGACACTGATGGCATAGAACACATTTTTCTTTTTAAGAAACCTAATGTTGTAGTCTCAGCTGGTGGCATGAGTGCTAAAATTTAATTTACACTATCATAGGGGGTCATTCAGACCCGGTCGTTAGCGCCGATGCGCTCGGACTGGGTCGATGGCCCCTCACAGAGCATGTGCACGACGGCGCCGTCGTGCGCATGCGTGAGACTCGCTACGACCGACAGCGCCAGTTGTAGCGGGTCTCAATCCAAAGGGGGTGAGCTGTCGATGTTGACTGACAGCTCGCCCCGTTTGGAAGGCGGGCCGGGGGGGTGGCAGCCCAAATGGGGGCATTCCCATGGGAACGCCTACCATTTGGGGGCGGCCCCACTGACATCACTAGTGATGTCAGTGGAGAGCTTCCGGCTCAGACAGAGCCAAAAGCTCTCCGGGGCTTACGACAAGGAAGACCTTACCCTAGGGTCTCGTCGTAAGCCACGATGGTCGCGATGGTCTTGACCATCGCGACCATCACCTTAGGCAGTCGTAAGGCTGTGGGTGTTAACCCACAGCCTTACCACCGCAAAGGAGGACGTCTTGAAAATTCAAGAGGTCCTCCCCTCATTCAGACCGAACGCACGCTCTGTGCGACCGGCTCTGAATGAGGTCCATAGTCCCTAAAGCTTCAGAGATCTAAGCGGCCCTCAAGCCTCCGGTTATTCACTTAAAGTTTTCCTATATGTAATAGTCTGTATGCGTGTGCACATTGTATGCATCCCAGTCATATAGAGATTTTAGCTTGGTCTTGTGCATCTCTTATTGGGTTTCCAATAAGAGTTTCAGTACCAATATTAATATACAGACAAAATTTAAAAGAAGTTTAGAAGGACACAACATGTTCTTCATTTTCTCTGGATGCCATAAACCCCATTTGTGCCTCTGACAGTGGCAAGGCATGATCTCAGAATAGATCCGCCTAACTTAAGGGAGTGGGTAGGGGTGGAGGAGAGGAGCTCCACCAACTCTCTAGGACCACTTTTATCCGTGGCTATACTGATCAAAGTAAACAACATATGTGACTTATAATGCAGCTAAACAATGCATACACCAGAAGTTGGGCTTCAAATACTCCATTGTCTAACTTGAACAATGTTGAAGTAATTTGTGACGAGGCAGCCTGATCTCCTAGCAAGGAGAAATGTAGAAATATTCAGAAGTTTAAGTTAGCAATTATCCTTGTAATATTTGTAGTTTGAAATTAGTCCCCTCACACATCCCCAAACACAGTGGGAAGTATCTGTAAACCACTAAAAATTGTCCAAACTTTTAACACTATTAGGATTATTAGTTGTGACTCAAACTCTGCCACCAAGGAATTGGCATTTTTCAGGACCGAACTAGGGGTCTGCAAACTGTGCCACTGCCCAGGATGCAGGTCCTAGGGGAAGGCAATCTTGTTGTCCCATGCACATGCATTTGGCTTGTAGCTTGCCTGTACATCCTGACGACACTCTGGGCACTCACCTTGAAGCTTGTAGAGCCACCTGTAGTGTCTTTAGAGTTTGTAGCTTTTGATTACTTTTTATTTAGGGGGCACTTCCTTCCAATTCATTAGCTCCCTTTATAAGTACTTCCTCTGTACAATTATTTTTTATCCTCAGAAATTCACCTTGAAGTACACTTCTTTTTGTAGCAGGAAAGTGAGAGCTCTTGAAGTATAATTTAATATTCATGGCCATCTATTTCCTGAATACATCAGTTGCCAATCTGCCTTCATTGTTAATTTCAATCGGATCAGGAAGTTCACTTTTACAGAATGTTTTTCTTCTGTCAATTTCTTTAAGTATAGGTTGGCGTAGGTGGGGGCACATGTAGTCGCCATTTCTGTGCCACGTGTAGTAGCATTCATTGCATGTAAAGTAAGCCTTTGTCAAAATGGGGCCAAAAAATAGTTAGCACAGTCTTTATTTTAAACTTTCACCACTATTTCTTTCATTTTACTTTGCTGCAATTTTTACAAATTAACACTACTTATAAGGTTATTACAGTTATTAAAAGTTAAATTTTGTTGCAAAATTACAATGCAAGATATTGTGCCCTCGATTAACTGACTATCTTTTCTGTTTGTTCTTAGCACCTCTTTCTATGTTTAAAATTAGGGTGTGGAGACCAAGCGCCCACTTACCCTCTTATTTTTGATGTTTCCTAAGATGGTATAAATATTTTGATCTTTCATAGATTTACCTGAGAAAATTTTAATTTCTGTGATTTTTCAATATTTTGTCCGGCTTTAATAAAAGATGACTAATAGAACAATTTCCCTTTAATAGATTAAATGATTGAAAATATGACTGCAAATCACTGAGAAATAAAAATTTTTATTACTGTTTCTACAAAGTCACTCTTATGGTGCATACACATGGGACGATTGTCAGCGATAACGATAACGCTGAACGATCTCCATGTTCCTTCCTGGAGTGCTGGATGATCGATATCGATCATCCAGCACACCACCAACCCGCCAACGATGGGCCAGTGACCCGCGATCAACGATCATGGGTCCCTATGTAACCTGGTCGATATCGACCAGGTTGGGATGCATGCACGGGCGATGGTCGATATCGCTATCGTCCATACGTGCCCACACATCGCTGGTCATTTGTGGGTTGGAAGGCACCAAAAAAATGCACAATATGATCGATATCGTTATCATTCATATCGTGCATTTTTATTGTACCGTGTGTACGCACCATTAGATAATAACCCCTTTAATATCCCTCCACCACAAACATTTGCTCTCCCCTCCAACTGACAATAAACATCTATTTCCAATAATGTCTCATGAGCCTCTGTAGCAGATGAGGATGATGATGGTTGGTAGTGATAATACACAGACATGTCACATGGCAAAATCGATTCAGTTTGCTTGACCATTATGACATCACAGCTAGGATGTACAGTACTGAGCTGCTGCCTTGGAATCCTCACTTCTCAGTATAGGGCCGTAACTAGGGTAGTGCGACCTGTGCCATGGCACAGGGCACTGCAGGGCAGGGGGCGCTGTTTGGGCCTGTCAATTTTCCTGTTTATTATCATTCTCACTTGTAGATTCCTCTTCTTTTATCTCCAGCATCTCATGGCCTCCCCTATCTCTTCCCTGGCCTTTCCCCATGAGGCCATGGCCCTTTTTCAGGTGCACTATCTTATGTCCCTATTTAAATATAGTTGTTGGCAAGTGGAAGTAAGCTTTGTTTGAGGCTCAAATCCTGTCCTTATTGTCTGTTATATCCAAACTTCATCCTCATTTAGTTCTATATTTTCTCTACTTTGTCTGAAGATATGATGTGTGTTCCACCCTTCTAGGCTTATTCAATAACATTAAAAAAACGTAAAGGTAATTAATCAGTTGTCTGTTCATTGTTTTTCCCAATAGCTTAAATAGGTAAATTCTAAAATTATTTCATTCTGGTGATTAGTAGGTAAATTTCCCTTTAATAGACTAAGATTGTGAATCACTGAAAATTGCATTTTTTAAACATTGTTTCTACAAACTGACTTTTAAAAAATATGTTTTGCCCCCTTACTTCTCCAACTGACAATAAGCATCGCATTGTTGTGTTTCATAAGCCTCTGTAGCAGATGATAAGGATGATGAGGTTGATGGTTGGTGGTGATAATACACAGACATGTCACATGACCACATCCATTCAGTTTGCTTGGGCATTATGACATCACAGCTAGGATGTACAGTATTGAGCTGTTGCTTTGGAATCCTCACTTCTCAGTACAACTTGTTGGAGAGTTGAAGTAAGTTTTACTTAAGGCTCAGATCCTGTTCTTATTGTCTTTTATATCCACATTTATCCTAATTTTTGTCTATACTTTCTCTACTTTCTCTGTCTGAAAACATGGTTGATGCTCCACACTTCTGTCATTCTTTGGTAACAATAGCAAAACTTTAAGCTAATTAATTGCTTGGCTGTTCATTACTTATCCTAATAGCTTAAACAGGAAATGCCTTAAATGATGGCATGCTGGAGGAAGTAGTAAGGACATTTTTTGGTATCTTGCATTTCTCTGGCAAAAATGTATTTTGTTATTATATATTATTGTTTATAAATATAACCATTTCACAAGCGTAGGTGTAATTACTACAAATAGATTGGAAATAATGACTGATATTCTTATGTGTGGCTGGGAAGTAGTAATGTTTATAGCGGTCAGGGCCGCTTTAAGAGCCATATGGGCTTGTGGCTGAAAATGTTAAAGGTCTATACTTAGAAAGGGAGGGCCATGTGCAGTGCTGTGTGGGTGTGGCCAGTGCCATGTGAGTGGGTATACCCCTACACAATCATCCCCACTGTCTCACTAAATATGTAAAAATAGAAAAATGCATAATTTTGTGAGAAAACTAGAAATACAATTTTAATACTTCTGATGATGGGCCTATGTTATTGTGGAGGCCTGGAGCTTGAGCTCCATCCAACTCATTGTTAATCTGGCACTGATAATGGTCATATGTATGCTATATTCAAGCCCTATATGTACTTATCCTATTTATATCTAAGAAGATTAGAAAGAAGTGCCTATAATACACCCAGCATGTCTTAGGAAATCCAGATTTCATTCATTTCTGGATCTAGGGAACGTCTCTGAGCACTCACCTTGCAGCTTGTAGAGCTACCTGTAGTGTCGGGCATTGAAAGTTGTGTGATCACCAAGGTGCAAAGTCGTGGGAGGGCGCCGATGGTGGGAATAATGTTTTTTTTTTTCATTGTCACATTGCTTATCTTTAAAATAAAGATTCAATCATGGAGTGGGGGAGCCAGGGATGGAGAGTGGTCAGCGTCTAGTTGTAGTGCACAAAGAGAGAATCAATTATGGAGTGGGGTAGCCAGAGATGGAAAGTCGTCAGCAGTTGTTTGCAGTGCACAAAGAGAGATTCAGTCATGTAGTGGGGGAGTCAGGGATGGAGAGCGGTCAGTAGTTGATTGTAATGCAACAAGAGAGATTCAATCATGTAGTGAGGGAGCCAGGGATGGAGTGGTCAGCGGTTGGTTGCAGCACAAAGAGAGATTCAATCATATAGTGGTGGAGCCAGAGATGGAGACTGGTCAGTGGTTTGTTGCAGTGCACAATAAGAGACTCAATCATAGAGTGGGGGAGCCAGGGATGGAGAGTGGTCAACGGTTGGTTGTAATGCACAAAGAGAGATTCAATCATGTAGTGGGGGACCCAGGGATGGAGAGTGGTCAGTCATTGGGATTCAATCATATAGTGGGGGAGCCAGGGATGGAGAGTGATCTTTGGTTGGTTGTAGTGCACAAAGAGAGATTCAGTCATGTAGCGGGGGGGCCAGGGATGTAAAGTCATCATCAGTTGACTGCATTGCACAAAGCAATAAGCTGCTTCAGTTCCAAGGGACCGTGCACTTCAGCAATTGGTCCCTCCTCCTCCTGCTCCTCCTCCTCCTCCTCCACTAAGGGATGGCAGGATGGTTCTGCTTCCTGAACATGTTTGCTGCCACAGCAACATTATGTGGGCAATAATAACTAGTAAGTATTTAGGTTTCATTGACCAAGCATTGTTGAAATCTTACTGGGGCTGTTCTGTCTACCAATTGTTAAACTGAGGGAATTTTGCATGAGTATGAACTGTAGCTACAGTATGATGCTTGTAAGAGTTATAAGTAAACAAGATAGTTTTGCACATAGCCCATTTTTATGTTATGGTAGCCAATACAGGGCTATTATTGTAGATAATTACTGTAAATTTTTGCACTGTTGGAAATATTCTCCAGGGCCTCTCTAAATTTAGTGTATGGTGCGCCATACAGGCAGTCGCAGTATCCCCGACTCCTTCTAACAACCATTCCTTTATCTTTTCATGCAGCCCGGCTCCTCTCTCTCACCTTAGGCATCTTCGATCATATCCAATCACCATAGTAGTATTGACTCACCTACAATTCTGCTTAAGTAACTACTAACTGTCAGGTTCTTTTCATGCTTCTCTAATTAAACCAATTTTTTAACCCATGAAAAAATTAAAGACAATCCTTTCTGGCATATAGTTCTAATTATATCAAATATTATAAAATTCTATAAATCCTAAATTGTATTTGTCTTAAAATAAAAATTGATGATCATAAAAAAAGTATTATAATAAATCATTATTTTTGACTCACATATGCCTGTATATTCAAAAACAATATATAGTTTATTTTGAAAAATAAAGTATTTTTGGATAATAAATAGTGTGATCAAGATAAGTAACTGTGAATATGTATATTGGATCAAAATGGATTTAAATATAAGACAGAGGCTATGCATAAAGTAACAGATTTAATAAAAATTATAAATGTAAGCATTCTCATATAAACATATTTTTTTATTTGTGCCATAGTTTAATAATAGTGTAGTTTAATAACAAGAGCCCTCATTCAGAGCCGTACGCTCTGAGCAGAGCGCACGCTCTGAATGAGGGCCGGGCTCCATTTTCATGGAGCGTCCTCCTGGACGCTCGTATAGCTGTGGGTCACCACCCACAGGCTATACGAGCATGCTTTGTGATGGCCGCGATGGTCGAGACCATCGCGACCATCGAAATTGCGAGCCGGAGCCTGCGGTTGAGGTTTTCAACCGCAAGCTCCGGAGTGATTTTGGCTCTATCAGAGCCAAAATCACTCCCACTGACATCACTAGTGATGTCAGTGGGCCGGCTTCTGACGGGAGGCGTTCCCGTGGGAACGCCCCCCGTCAGGGAGGCACGCCCCCGGCACGCCCACCAAAGGGGGCGTGCTGTCAATCAACATTGACAGCACGCCCCCTTTGATCGGACACAACGAGCGAAGGACTTTCCTTCGCTCGTCGCGTCTGGCGCATGCGCACGACGGAGCTCCCTCCATCGTGCGCATGCTCAGTCCATAACATCGACCCACTTGCAAGCGGACAGCCGCTCGCGAGTGGGTCTGAATCAGGCCCAAGGTACACTATAATCATTGCAGGACTTTTACCACTGTAGTATCAGTGTAGATTACCAGTGGGGCACCTGGGGCAGTTGCCATGGCCACAATATGTAACTAGGGATCCCCCAGGACCAATGGATTGCTTGCCTGCTTGCATCCGCACATTAATTGGGAAGGCAAGTGAGCTGTCTGGGGTCCTCCCCTCATATGTGGCTTCCATCATGTTATTTTGCCAGAGCTGCTTTTCATGGACTTAATAGGATAGAGTGTTAGCAGGGGAGGAGAGTGATGCAGAATCGGATTATAAACATGTCTGATGTGTCATCTGGACATACATAAGTTTAACATCAGACAGTTTGTTTACACTCCACAGAGCAGTTTCAATACTGGTACTAACTCTGCCCACATCACACTGGCACAGAGTGGTTAATTTGTGCTGCTATGAAATTTATATACAGTGGGACATGCAGTGCAAAATGTTAGTTACCCTGGGTCCCCCACAAACATTAATCTGGCCCTGAGCACATTGTATCCGGCTTCTCTGTGCTCACCTTCATTGTCCAGTTTGTGACAACATCCATATTGATGTATATATATATTATGAAATTATTTATCACAGTGACAAATTCATTCTAATTCAACTTTATTCACAACTCATCAACTCATCATGTAGTCAAATGTATTGCCTGGGCAGACACCAGGGATAACTGTGACGCTGTCGCAGAGGTGAATCTAGGGAGGGGGGATGACTGCTAAGCAGCAGCCTCATCTCTCTGCCGAATGTGCCCCTGCACAGCATCCAGCGGTCGTGGGCAGGAGGAAAGTGTTATGGTGAAGGGGAAAGGGACAATTGCCCTGATCACCCCTCTGGATCCACCACTGATCTGTCCTGTCCCATGTTGGTATCACCCCCACAGTGAGGCCAAGCCATGTGAGGTCAGACATATTGGCTGTGAGTCAGAATTAGTGAATTGAAGTCTGATTAGCTACTAGACAGTCACTGTACTGGGGGACTCACAGAGTGATGTCTGAAACCTTCTAAAGAGGACAAACGGAGAAGTTGCTTGTAGCAACCAAACAGATGATAGCTAAAAGCTGATTGGTTGCTCTGGGCAATTTCTCCACTTGTCCTCTTTAGAAGGTATGATACTTTTCCCTATGGTGCGCACTATAGGTGAGGAGTGGGGCAAAAAAATGTGACAGACATGAGGGTGGCCAAATGTGTTACAGTAGTGGGGCATGGTATGTTTCCTGCTTCAGCGGTGCACACAATCCCCCCCACAGCGACTATTTAACAAATGTATGAGGTATCTGCATATATATTGTATTGTACATTCTTAAGCAAGTTAGGGGGGGTTTTATAACTTTCAAACTAGCACAATTTACCATCATGGTCCTAAGGCCAAAAATGTGATATATCCCTGTATTAGAACAACAATTCATGTGCAGGGACTTTTCACATTGTTCCATTAGAAGATACAATTTCCATTGCATTACTATATGGTTACTTTCAACAAATTGTTACGTTCAAGAAATCATTAAATTGTTGCAGTACTACTACTGGCCACTTGGTGGACTCAATGACAAGAGGATTATAGCACAAATGTACTTGAATCACATTGATCTATGTCAAATATATTCAAATATTTTTTTTTTATTAAAAAAAACCCCTCAAATAACTTCATCTACACTAATATGATAAGAACGTTGTGTCTGTTTGCTCCAAGTTGGCGCAAAAACTACGAAACCGATTTTCATGAAAACTGCATCATTTTGTAGTGGGAAATACCTGCACTTTGTTTCATTTTAATCCGTCAAGTTAAAGCTGAGCAATAAATAAATCACAATTTATTGGCATCATCAATGCAAGAGATAAGTGTGGCACCGTGACCACAGCCGGCAAGGGGTGGGGGGGGGGGGTGCTTTGGACCTGCGTTCACTTGAATAGGATAGGCTACATTGCACTGTGTGCACAGGGCACACAGTGACATTGGTGTGAGTGGTGGATGAATAGGATAGGCTACATAGCAGTCTGTGCACAGGGCACACAGTGACATTGGTGTGAGTGGTGGATGAATAGGATAGGCTACATAGCAGTCTGTGCACAGGGCACACAGTGACATTGGTGTGAGTGGTGGATGAATAGGATAGGCTACATTGCACTGTGTGCACAGGGCACACAGTGACATTGGTGTGAGTGGTGGATGAATAGGATAGGCTACATTGCAGTCTGTGCACAGGGCACACAGTGACATTGGTGTGAGTGGTGGATGAATAGGATAGGCTACATAGCAGTCTGTGCACAGGGCACACAGTGACATTGGTGTGAGTGGTGGATGAATAGGATAGGCTACATAGCAGTCTGTGCACAGGGCACACAGTGACATTGGTGTGAGTGGTGGATGAATAGGATAGGCTACATAGCAGTCTGTGCACAGGGCACACAGTGACATTGGTGTGAGTGGTGGGTGAATAGGATAGACTACATAGCAGTCTGTGCACAGGGCACACAGTGACATTGGTGTGAGTGGTGGGTGAATAGGATAGGCTACATTGCAGTTTGTGCACAGGGCACACAGTGACATTGGTGTGAGTGGTGGTTGAAGGCAATGTGGGCCACTTCTGTGACAGGGCCCCTATTCAAGCAATAAAACTATAACACCTCAAATAACAAAATGTTGGCAGAAGCTTTTTCATTGTGGGCAAAGCTGCGGGCAACAGCTAGTCATCAATAAGAATATATATATTTGCCCTATTTCATCCAGTTTGGTCTGGGGACTTCTTCCCCATGTCAAGCTATTTATATTGATTCTAATTCTGTCACGATAAATAAATACATATATACATTAGAAATGGGCAGTGTGACCCTCTAAAACTAGAGATAAGCAGTTCGGTTTTACTCGGCTATGTTTGGATCTCAAAAATGGCACCTTATTCGCTATACGCTATTTTGCCTCAGGCTGCAATATCCATTAACCCAGCGTCTTTTAACCACTGTGCTTTGGCACACTAGTGTGCCATGAGTGGTTGTCAAGTCTACCGTGAGGTCAGTGCAGTCAGAGCTGACTTGTACTGCTGGCCTGGGCAGTGCTGGGCTCCTCAGGGAGGCTCAGACGCGCCCGGGCCATGATCTATAGAGACACGGCTGCGTGACATAGATCACACATGCCGCGTTGCACGCCCGCCTGCGTGCTGCTCCCAGCTTTGCACTGTGTGCTCAGTCACAGGATATGACTGAGCAATCCCAGCCGATGAGGGAGAGGACAGGGATGACAATAAGCCTTCTCAGCTGGTTATTTAATTTTTTCTGTGGGGCCAATGTGATTTTCTTTTTTTTTTCTGTGGGGAGCAATGTGAATTTATTTTTATTCTTTTCTGTTGGGACCAGCCAATGTGATTGTTTTTTCTGTGGGGACCAATGTGTGTGTTTGTTCTCTTCCTGTGGGGACCATTTTGTTTTATATTTTTTTTTGTGGGGTCATTGTGTTTTATTTTTTCTTCTGTGGGGACCAATGTGTTTGTTTTTGTTCTGTGGGGGCCATTGTGTTTTATTTTTTCCTGTGGGGGCCAATGTCTGTTCTTTTTCCTGTGGGGGGGAGGGGAATTTTGAGTGTTTTTTCCCATGGGGACCAATGTGTGTGTTTTTTCCCCGTGAGGGACTGATGGTGTGCCTTAGCAATTTTAAAATCTTGTTTGGTGTACCGCGAGTTGAAAAAGTTTGAAAATCACTGCATTAACCAATCATGTGCCGCCATTATTGACCAACTAGAGATAAAGTGCAGGTTTTTAGAAGTGGAGATGTTGCTTATAGTAACCAATCAGATTGTAGCTATTATCTTCTAGAAGGTGCTAGATAACTGTTAAGAATAATCATACAGTAAATAATTATTAATGTTTAAAAAAAACTTGGATTTGAACTCCATACCTTTAGCTGTATAAAGCCAGACGGTTAAACGCTACACTCCCAGCTCAACATAACCATAAATGATCAATGATATAGATATCATATAGTATGTTTAAACAATAATATAAAAATACATTTTGGATACCAACCCTAGTCCAGTGTATCCCAAACTCATTCCTCAGGAAGCTCTAACAGTGAATGTTTTCCAGGTCTCCTCCCAGAATCACAAGTGAAATAATTAGCTCCACCTGTGGATCTTTTATGTCAGCCAGTAATGTGCACCTGGGACAACTAGGAAAAAATGGAAACCATGCACTGTTAGTGCTCCCTGAAGAATGAGTTTGAGAAACACTGACCTAGACATCTGATCATAATAAACCAACACCTTAACCATTGGACTATCCAGTTATCAGCAGTTGCGAAAGATAATTTTGGTGATGTAAAATACAATGCAAATTGAAATCGGAGTTCCCCTCTTTGGAGGATTAGTTCATGAAAGAATAGATACACTTAATGTAGATTAAATAGATATTGTTGGTAGAAAATACAACCCACTCATAATGAAGTGAAATAAATAACTAGACCACACTAATTGATGTTATTATCAGAAAGCCATAGAAATTATTTAGCCTAAATGTTAAAGTGGACTCCAATTGGACTAGAGGCCTACAGGAAGGATATAAAGTCCACTGTATCATTGAAACCATCTGGATGGATCATATGTAATCTAAACATCCAGAAAACATGTTTCTCACACAAGAGCGAATCTGTCACCCCCCCTCCCTTATCATTCGGTTTGACATGTTGGACCCCCTCTAATTTGAACGCTACTGGATTTCCATCATGAACCATATGACAATGCTTGGAGACAATGGAAAGGATTCATTACTAACATTTGACTGGATTGACAGAGTCTTATTCGGTATGGACTGACAGGTAATGCACCTAGTGTTACCATATTTGAAGCACCAGCCACAATAAGAGCAGTATTAGCAGAAATACCAGAATAGGATTCTGCTCTCCTTTTCTTTTTAATCACACTTGGAGCCAGAATATTTTTGTTGTTGGTATTTCTCTTGAAGGGAATTTTGGGTTTAGTTTTAATGACTGGGTCTGATTCAGCAATGAACTGAAGTGTGCGGTCGCACGCACTCGGCCGATGTTAGCACTCTGCGCATGCGTATAAGACTCAGTGCGCGTGCACGAACCAAGTGCTGCGAAAGGGAATGCGAGTGCAGACAGCACGCAGACCTTCCACCCAGTGATTGACAGCAAGTACCGTTTGTGGGAGTTGACAGGGTGTGGTTGTGCGAACGCAGGCGTGTCAGTGCGCTTCAACTCCATTGAAGTGGCGTGCATAAATTAGCCATTGCGAGACCCTACGAAGCCTAAGCTCTTACTGCATGCAGGAGATGTAGCAAAGTCTGCTGGAGGATCATGTCAACCACTATTGTGCGTATGGATCCAATGGTTCGCAATGTTACCTATGTTTCCGCTGTCTCGCCAGGTATAGAGGATGCACGTAAAGGGAAGTAGGTGGTATTATCTAGTGCTGGGTGTCTGCTTTTCTGCTGCGATTGCCGTGCATATGCATTCTTTAGCATATACTCACAGCGGCCGGGTGCGTGCATCTGCACACTTGCGTTCCCTGCTGAATCAGGCCCTGGATTTTTCAGATCAAATAGGATGTATTATTATATTTCGATATATACAATATCTCTCCTCCAATCTCACCATTCTTAAGCTGGCCACACATCTAAAGATTATCTGTCCACCCAACCATCTAGTTGAATGGTTGGAATGAAAATCTGGTAACGTATGGGAGTAAATGATGATCAGCAATTTGCTCCTAAATGCCAGAAAACAGATGACAATGGTCGTCAGACAAGTTTGTTAAATGTTTGATCTAAACAATTAGTTCAATCAACAGAAATTGTAAATTTTCCGACATTTGGGAGCAAATTGCTGATTTTCATTTGCTTTCATACCTTACCAGATTTTCATTCCAACCAATCAACTAGTTGGCTGGTTGGACAGATAATCTTTAGATGTGTGGACCGCTTAAGAATTTACAGCACTGCTTCTATATAATGTCTTATTTTTAGGGGCCAAAAGGATGGAGCGATCTGTATTAAGAGCTTTATTATAAACTATGCAAAATTTGCAATGGATAACATGGTTTCAAAACTTTGAAACATACTTTTGGCCTGTAGCTGGAATGATTCTAAGGTTGAACAATTATGATGCAATCTATTGAATTGATTTAAAGGGATGTTCTTTAACCAAGGTCTGTAATGACCACAAAATGCAAAAAATTACTACATGGGGCATATTTACTAAGGTTCGAGTTTGGTCGAGTTAGCATTCTCTGGAGAGTTTGACTATTTTTAACAACCCTGAAATTTACTAAAATCAAACTCGGGAGAGAATTCACGTTTGCAACAGCACAAGTCTGGGGAGTTAGCAGAGACACTTCAATTCACCATTGGCCAAACTTGAGTGCCTTTTCCATAGTAAAGATAAGATTCTGGAATTTACCAAAAATCAAGTTTAATAACACTCACAAAAACGGATAAAACTCGTGTCAAAAGTTGGGAAAACAATTCACCTGCCTGTGAGATGTGAGTTCTGCAGAAATATACACAGATCAGTATGATCCGTGTATGTTTCTGCCTTTAATTAGCCCAAAATTGTTATATATTTTAAAAAAGGAAGTGGGGTTCCCTCCTCCCCCCCAAAGCATAACCATCCCCAGGCTCCTGAACCACTCCTGGTTCTAAAAATATGGGGCACAAAACATGTAGGGCTCCCTCGTAATTTATGAATTAGCACTGGGCTCTGTGAGCCAGTCCTGGTTTTAAAAGTATGGGAGAAAAATTGCGTGTGGGTCTCCGTATTATTAAAACCAGCACTGGACTCAAACTAGCCGGGGTGTAATGCCACAGCCAGGAGACCCCATTCACCTGGTCCCCCCAGCCAAAGCATTAACACCCCAAGTTAGTCAGCCTAGGGATCTTAGGGGAGGGGGAGACCACCAATAAAGGGGCCCCCCCATCCTAAACACTCCAGGCCGAAGACTGGGGCTCTTCCCTGCATCCCTCACCAGTGAGTGCAGGGGTAATAGTGGGAATTAAACAAGGACACTACTGCTTTTTTATAGTGGGACTACAGTTGCCAGCGATCCTGCCCTTTGGCACTTGTGGAAGTACATGTGCCAGCAGGTGGCTGGCACCCATACCCACACTGTAAAAAAAAATTGTAAAATAATGACAGTACACATGCACACCGTACACAGTAAAATGTGTGCATCTGTACTGGCTCAGGTGCCCAGGGTTGATTATGCTTTGGGGTGGGGGGAACACCACGCCTTCTTTTTCAGACTTTTTACCTTTTTAATGCAGAATACACACATTCAGCCAACACGTATCTCACAGATATGTGCAGGCTGCATATTCGCATACCTCCCAACTGTCCCGCTTCCAGCGGGACAGTCCCGTTTTTCATGGACTGTGGGGGGGAAGTTGGGGAGAGCACACCCGCTGCTCTGCCTAGCAGAGCAGCGGGTGTGCAGAAGGTGAACAGAAGGCGTGCGCATCGCACGGCATCTGTTCACTAGCGTAGGGAGAGCCTGGGGGGCTGCCCAGCATCTCTGAGAGTACTGGGCATGCCCCCTATAGTGACGAAAACGAGGGGAAGCCGCGAGGCTCCGCCCTGTTTTCAGTTGGCTCCGCCCCCTTCTCAGAAGCCACACCCCTTTTTCGGCGCGCGCCCTGTCCCTCCTTCCCATTATGAAAAGTTGGGAGGTATGTATTCGGGTGTGTTTGGCTGTGGTCAGATACAGAGAACTTGCCAGAGAAAACTTGATCTCCTTCACCATCGGAAAACCCAATTCATCTAACACTTGAATCTTTACAAATTTGAGATTTCAATTTTTCAAAACTGTCCCGAGTCCCAGCGAAGCTCAGAGTGTTTGTTCTCGAACAAACTCGATTGTTAGTAAATGAACCACCTAGTGTCTACTGCTTTTTGAAAATTATAGCTCACAATGGAGTTACCCTCTGAGAGTAAAGTCAAATCCAAAAAGTTCACCGATTATTGATGGAAAATGTGTGTGAATTTCAAATTAAATATATTAGTGTTAAGGTATGGAACAATTTCAAGTGCTCCCCTCCTTCCCAAATAATAAAAGTGGTTTGGAATATTGCCAGTACAGGTGGTGAATATCCTAAATAAGAAACTGATACCCCCCCCACCCTCCCAAAAGGAGCATTCGTGGCAGGACGTATATACAGTGGCGTCCCTCCCCGTGGTGTCACCTGGTGTGGCGAGGGACGTTTGGAGCGCGGCGCAGCTGCGCGCGCCCCAAAAGGAGGGCATGGCCTCGTGGGACAGGGATGTGGCCTCGTGGGAGAAGGCAGAGGTGGGGCAGCGGCAGAGCCCTGGAATGCCCCCAGGCACTCCAGTCGCCCTAGGCATTTGCTTAGAATGCCTATGCCTAGGGCCAGCTCTATATGCAAACTCCCACTCTGTGCATAACAATATCTGGCACTGGTCACAGCATTGCCCCTCACACAGATCATTCTAAAGTACTGTGTTATTGTCTTCACACAAACCTCTAGACTAGAATAAGAATGCCACACAAAATCGGATGGATTTTACTGTGGTATGATGAATTAAAAAGGTGGGACATTTCCCAAATCTGGCAGATTTTAGAGAAGGTTCCCTTATCCCATGCTGCTACTAAGGTTGTTGCTTGTGTCTCTCATCCCTAAAATCCACATTAACATAAATGAGGTGTCCACAGGGAAAGCTGTGCATTGCATCTCACTCACATGTTGTGGCTTATACTCCGCACTGTCTGCCCCTGATTACAGGGCACTCTCTGCGGCACTCAGCATCTCTGTGCAGCATACAGTGTGCTCTCTCACCCCCCTCAGGGCAGGACACTTCTGGATAACAGACGGAGCTTCTATCTTGGTGATATATAAGTAGAGCGCCCTCATCTGGTTGGTGCTTTACGCAGCTGCCTATCTAGAGGACCGATAGTGCCGGCCTTGCTAGCAGCCAAGCGCCTGCTGTATGGTAGATTGTATCTGCACACACCACTCCTGATTTTTATAAAAAAAAATTATCTGGCTTCCTAATATTTTGAGAAGAGATATCAGACACAGGGGTCTATTTACTAAGCAGTGTTAGGAGACAAAGTGAAATGAGATAAGGTGCCAGCCAATCGGCTTCTAACTGTCATCTCACAGGCTGTGTTTGAAAAATGGCAGTTGGGAGCTGATTGGCTGGTACCTTATCTCCTTTCACTTTGTCTCCTAACACTGCTTAGTAAATAGACCCAACAGTTTCATCAATCGTACCAGTACCTAAGTTACTTAACTTTCCTCTGATTATCCATCAACAAAAGTAAAACAGTTGTTGGGCTACATTTACGAGGCAGCAATTTTCAAACCCGCTGCATATTTGGTAAATGTGGCCGCTGGATTTAAGGAGTAAGAGCATTAAATGTCAAGCACACCTGGTTTGTATTTAATACTATTGTTCCTTTAAATGCAGTGGCCAAAACCACCAAAGAAGCAGCAGCTTTGAAAAACACCTCTTAATAAATTTAGCCTTTAGTGTGAGGCAGGAAGAGATAAAAAGTGTAAAAACTGTTAATGGCTTTGGTAGTGGAATTGGTATGAAATACCGCCGGCCGCAGGTTAGATTCCTGGCTGCGGCAGCCCGACAGATGGACAGATCCTGGCAGCGGCAGCCTGACAGCGCTGGATATCCTGATTGTCCTCAGGTAAGTATATACTAACCTAACCTAACCCCCCTAACCCTCCTTAGGGGTGCCTAACCCTAACCTCCCCCCCAAGTGCCTAACCCTAATCCCCCCTGTAAGTGCCTAACCCTAACCCCCCCTTCCCCGCTGCCTAAACCTAAGTCCCCGGGGGGGTGCCTAACCCTAAGTCCCCTCCCGGTGGGTGCCTAACCCTAAGTCCCCTCCCGGGGGGTGCCTAACCCTAAGTCCCCCCCCCAGGTGCCCTAAACCTAACCATCATCCCCCACGGCTGTCTGTTTGCTGCACCCGGCATCCCTTTGATCGGGATGCCGGGTGCCTGTCTCCCAGCGTCGGGAAAATGACAGGCGTCTAGATATAGACGTCTGTCATTTAATCCACGCCAGGATAAAGCAGTCGCGAAGCCGGCTGTCGGGATCACGTCAGCAGGTTTCCCGATTGCATCCCCTGGTAGTTTGTAGACGTGTGATTTTATTGTCTGTTGTACAGCTATGGAGAAGTTCTTAACTAAAGAGTAAAGTACTTATAGTAATAATAATAATAATAATAATAATAATAATAATAATAATAATAATAATAAGTACGAATAATAATAATAATAATAATAAGTACAAATAATAATAATAATCTGAAAGACATCAGCATAAATCTTCCAATAATGCAAAGTTCAAGCTTCTATTTATTGTAACATTATTTGTGAATGATTAACTTTTAATACTCTGATTTATCAGTTATCATTACTAGTTTCGGATTAGTTTGTTGTTGTGGTTGAAACAATAAGAAAATGTTTTAAATTGTTTAATATTACACATATTTATTAACAGAACAACACAAGTCAAACCTTAAAGAAGGTGAAAGCATACAACGGTAAATTTTTTGCTATACCGCGTTTTCAGAAGTTTTGGCTGCTGGATTTAAAGGTGCAATATTCTTAAATACAAAGGGCTGTGGACTAACTGACAATAGAGGAAGACATCTCTCCTGAGTTCATGATGCTGCTGGCACTTTCTGTGCTTTTTGGGGTCCCTATCACTCTTCGTGGCCCACCAATTACATCACAAAGCTCTCCTCTCTCCTGGACATCCTCCCGGTTCTGGGTTATACAGCTGCCTGTTTGGTGCATGGCCTACTTTAACTGGGAAAGCCATGGGCTTGAGCGGTGGCTGGCTCTACCCTGCGATGCTCTGTGACTCCAAAACCTAGGACCTGCATCCGCTCTGTTCCTGGTGGCTGCCTTACCTGTCTGGGAGTCCCTCTACTTGCCGATCCAACACTAGTGGGCCCGGCTTTGTTAAGTGTAGAAGCTGTGGGTTACAGGTCCTGCAGCCCCGCAGATGGGCAGGCCTTATCGGCCTCACCTGCAGGCTGCATTTTTCTGGTTTCCAGCAGACCTGCCATTACTGCCTTAATTCTTAAGGGACGTTTCATTGCCTTATCATCTGCCAGGCCCCCCTAGAGCAGTTAGCGTCGTGTGCTGGGTTTCACCCTGTGCTGGACATCTGGTGCTGGAGCACCTGGTGTTTCTGAGGTGAGTCTCAGCTTCTCCTTTCTGTGCCTGTCTCCAGTTGGGCACTTCAACCTGCACCCACTCTTTTGCCTTCAGCAGCATCACCTATTATTTTTGTCTGTATCTGCTATGCTGTCTCTACCTATCTCTATGGTAAACTACCAATGTGACATCCTTGTGAGGGAGACGCTGAGTTTACTTCTGGGAAGATACTTACCTGTTGGTCACTTGCTTCTGTGATTGTTTTTCTCTAATTCGGGACTTCTGTGTTTCATCTGGTCTCATCCTTCTAATGCCACTGACTACGTGATTGTGAAAGCCTTTTTCTGGTAGCACTGTGGAGACAGAGACTGACCTATGCTGACGTAACTTCTACTTCCCCATCTCCAGAGTTTTCTTGAGCCTATTCATGAAATTTCTGATACTCCCCCTCTGCCCCTTAACAATGGGAAAGGCAGGAAAATCCACCCACAAGAAAGGCTCAAGTAAAGTGAGAGTCCTCTCAAAGCAACGTGATATGTGCAAAATTGGCAACACACCTGACTCCATCGCCAAGGCTGCCACCATGCCTCCTGCCAGGACATCCTATACTTCCACCTATTACAGCCCTGTGGCCATAAGAAGGACTTTGGTGCTATCTTTCCCACTTTGACTCTCTGTGCATGTAAAAAAAAAAATTCATAGATCAGGAGTGATGGCTCCAGGAGTGGGTGACTGTTAAATGTTCCACTGTTCAGTGCGATATTGACCATGTGGCTCGCTGACTTACTTCACTGGAAGATGCTAAGAAATCCATGGATTCTTAACACATTCTGTACAAAATCAGCTCTTTCAGCAGGCCAAAAATTCAGTAACCTCCAGGGCTGCCTTGATGACCTTGATTATCCTGGCTGACATGGAATCCCTGAAGATGTCTCACCCGTGTGTATAGCGGATGCTCTTACTAATATATTCAACTAAGTGCTTGTCAACAACCCCATAACCGTATTCTATTTGACAGGGCACACAGGGCCTTTAGACCCCGGAGGCTCCCTACTAATGCTCCCAGAGATATCATCTGTAGGTTTCATTATTTTGTGTATAAAGAGGCTATTGTCCATAAAGTTAGGTCAATGTAGGGCATTGATTTTAACATTCACTGTGTTGACATCTAGGAATTGTCTTGGGACACCCTACGACAAAGGAAGCTCATCCATCCCTTAACAGATGACCTACAGAAGCGTAAGATCAAGTACCACTGGGCTTTCCCCCTCAGTCTCAAAATGGTCCACAATAGTCACTCTCTTATAAACTCTGGTTACCTTGAATGCTTCTGAAGCTCCATTGACATTCCATACTTGCCTTTCCAGAGTGGTTAAAGCTCCATTGGTTACTTGGACCCATCTCCCCTTCCCAGGTGGAAGCAACATCAAACAAGTGATCCAAGTGGAAGCCTGACATCCTGAAACCTGGAGCCACTTCTGTTATGGAGAAGTGGCTAAGAGTATTGTAGACAACTATTTCTAGTTACCTATTGCTTATGTCCTTTATCTCTCCTACCTGCCCTTTTCCGTTGGAGGAATACTTATTATTTCTTACCTTGGATACTTGATATTTGATGGCTGATCTTCTTGTTCTCTGGTGCACATTTATTTGCCTTATGACAGCTAATGTTTGATATTTTCTGTCTTATAATTGCTCTGCAATGTTTGTTATTTGTCTTGTTCTTTTGACAATATCATATATTTTCCCTAGTTCAGTGTCCATTGTTTGTTTCCCACTGTTTTCTTCTGCTGAATACTCTCACATAAAGTAGAACATCAGTGTCATAAAGCTCATACTCCAAAAGATTTCTTCACATGTAAGACTATCTACTACTCCTATTGAAAGGTTCTGGACAGTGACAAACAAATAAATATCCAATCTCTCATCTCTGCTCAAGTTTCTAACCCCAAGCGACTTTTAAGAAATGTAAAATACCTTCCTACCCCTCCTACACCCAACTCACTAGTTACTTTCAGTGCACAAGATCTTGTTTCCTATTTCAAGGGCAAGATTGATAAGGTGTGAAATTAAATGATGTGTTCTTCCGCAGCCAGTCACCTGTTCAATTCCTTCACTGAACCCTCTGGCACCTTCTCTTCATTTGATCCCACAAATGAAGATGAAGTATTTACACTATTCTCATCTTCCTACTCTACTACTTATTGATCCTATATCCTCACAAATCAGTAGAACTATGGCCCTGATTCAGAGCCAGACACTCTTTCAGAGCACTCGCTCTGAATCAGGGCGTTTTTTTTTTTTTTATATTGGAGCCGGCCTCCTGACCGCTCACTAAGCTGTGGGTGACCACCCACACCTTTTGCGAGCGGCCAGGTGATGGTCGCGATGGTCTCCACCATTGCGACCATCAGGCTTGCGATGAGACCCTTGTGGTAGGGTCTCATCTGCCGCAAGCCCCAGTGAGCTTCCTGCTCTAATAGAGCCGGAAGCTCACTAATGACATCACCGGTGATGTCAGTAGGGCTGCCCCCAAACGGGAGGTGTTCCTTCGGGAATGCCTCAGTTTGTACAGCCACCCCCCCCTCCCCGACTACAAAACGAGGTGAGCTGTCAATGAATATCGACAGCTGCCTCATCTTGTATCGAGCCCAGGAGCAACGGAGCTGCCGTCGCTCGCTGGGGCTCGCACATGCACACGCTGGAGCCGGCTCCGGCGTTCGCATGTGCACTGGGGGACCATCGACCTGCTTGCGAGCACTGTGCGCTCGCGAGCAGGTCTGAATCAGGCCCTATGTCTCCTGTGCTCATCCCAACCTTAACTATATATAATAACTATAACTATATAACTATAATAAACACAGTTGACAACAGTCGTTGCAATATCAAAATGACACATGCACACACATTAACTGCCCCCATTCACAGCTACAGGACTTTTTTTGTGGTTGGAACCACTCAGTGGAATGCTGTCCTACACATAACAAGACTTTCCTTTAGTCTACAAACCTTCAAGTGTTCCCTGAAAACTCAACTCTTCAGGCAAGCTATTCAAATTCCAGAACCACCCACGTAACCTCCATTAGCTATTAAATCCAAATAAGTGCCCTCTATAGTATATACAGTCCACACATAACTTTACATATTTTCTCTTTTTTCACTCACACATCCCCCTTATCAGTGGCATAACTTCATCCCAGGTGCCCGGAGGCAAGATAAATGTTGGTGCCCCCCCCCCAAACTAAAATGTACCACCGCCCAGCACCTATGCCAGCCCCAGCTGCCGCCACCCCCCTTATGCAGTTCCTTTTATATAATGCCCCCAGTAGTGGTCCGCCTATGTAGTGCTCCCAAGTAATGGTCCCCTTATGCAGTACATCCAGTAGTGAGCCCCCGGTAGTTGCCCCCAGTAGTAGGCCCCTGTAGTTGCCCCCAGTAGCAAGCCCCTGTAGTTGCCCCCAGTAGCAGGCCCCTGTAGTTGCCCCCACTAGTAGGCCCCTGTAGTTGCCCCCAGTAGTAGGCCCCTCTAGTTGCCCCCAGTAGTGAGCCCCTGTAGTTGCCCCCAGTAGAAGGCCCCTGTAGTTGCCCCCAGTAGTAGGCCCCTGTAGTTGCCCCCAGTAGTGATGGCCCCCACCGCGCGCGCACACACACAAAAAAACAAACACTTACCTTTATCCCCGCTCCAGTGCTGCTGCCGTCCATCCCTGGTGTCTGCTCCTCGGCACTATGGGAGTGACGTCATTACGTCACTCCCATAGTGCACTGCGGGACCCGGAAGACGGAGCTCACTCCTGAGCTCCGTCCCCTGGCGTCCGCTCCTCGGCACTATGGGAGTGACGTTATGACGTCACTCCCATAGTACACTGCGGGACCACCAGGAGGATAGGAGCCGGGCGCCCGCTGGTAACACACTCAGTGGGCGCCCGGCAAATGGAGGGTGCAGGGGTGCGACCGCACCCCTTGCACCCTCCGTAGTTACGCCAATGGAGGTGGAGCGCCGATCAGCGGCGCTCCTTCTCCATGCAGCTCCCGGGGACAATGGAGCCAGTTGCCCCCTTCAGGGCTGATGCCCGGCAGCAAATGACTCCATTGTCTCCAGGAGTTCCGCCACTGCCCCTTATACTAGGCCAACATTACTGTTTGACTGGATCATACAGCCCACCAAGAAACTTTGCAAACTGGTTGGATCAATATGCAATATATAGAACTAGCCCTTGTGTATCAATGCCTATTTTCTTATAGATTTTAAGCCTGCGAGCAGGGCCCTCTTACCTCTTTGTCTGTTATTACCCAGTCTCGTTTTATTACTGTTTTGCTCCTAATTGAAGAGCACAATGAATATTCTGGTACTACATAAGTAAATGTAATAAATACAAGCCTTATGTTAGAAGGACCTTCCTCTGAGAGGCTTATAGGTGTTCTTATTCAGCTCAGCTCTATGGCTAAGCAGTAAAAGGTTAGACAGAAGGAGTTCTTGTTGCTTAAGCATTAAGGCCTTCATTCAGAGGCGGCCGTACAGTCTACGACCACACGGCCGCCTCGATGTTTGTCAAGTGCGCATGCGCACGAGGGAGCCGGCTCCTTCGTGCGCATGTGTGAGACCCGCTACGACCGACAGCGCCAGTTGATTGACAGCTCGCCCCGTTTGGAAGGCGGGCCGGGGGGGTGGAAGCCCAAATGGAGGCGTTCCCATGGGAACGCCTACCATTTGGGGGAGGCCCCACTGACATCACTAGTGATGTCATTGGAGAGCTTCCCTCTCTGACAAAGCCAGAAGCTCTCTGGGGCTTACGACAAGTGAGACCCTACCCTAGGGTCTCGTCGTAAGCCCCAATGGTCGAGATGGTCTCTGACCATCGCGACCATCACCCTAGCGGTTGTTAGAGCTGTGGGAGTAGACCCACAGCCTACCGACCGAAACAGAGGCAGGCGGTCAGGATGCAAGTGGCCGCCCAGTTTCTGAGCGACCGCTTGCATCCTCCAACCGCCTCTGAATGAGGCCCTAAGACCTCACCATAAGGCCTCCATTGAACTCAGAGAGGCTCTTGCAGCCCTCACTAAACTGGAATCCAGTAATGTCAAGCATTTCAATTGTAAGTGTTGTTACAAATTCCTCCTGTGGGGTGATATGCCGTGTCAAATATTTTCTAGGTGCTCTGTTCATAACACTCTGTCATGTTTATTCACAAGATTAAGGACACGCAAGGCTCGAATCTCCACAAATCTGATGCTATTGCTGTGGCTTTTTACAAATTCTACTCCCAGCTCTGTAACCTCCGTACCCCATTACCTGTGGCCCAGTATGAAGTCTGTTCAGCCCTTATTGATGCCTACCTTAGCCATATTTCTTGCATGACTCTCTCCCCTGCTGTGCGTGCTTCCCCGGAGAGATCCTTCACATTAGAGGAATATGAGATTGCAATTGCCGCCACCCGGTCTGGCAAGAGCCTGGTACCAGATAGATTACTATCTTGTTCTATAAAAAAATGTTCAACCTATCTTTGCCCCTGTTCTGGCTCCAGGCCCTGAATGATCTTTCTGACACTCCTTTCCTTAGGCTTTTGCGGCACATGTTTCTGTTCTCCTCATGGATGGGCCTGGTTCATTGTACCAGTTATAAGCCAATCTCCCTGATTAATGCAGATATGAAGGTGTTGTCCTCCCGTCTCCATTCCTTACATCCATTCCTGACTTAATCCATAATGACCAGGATAGTATTACATCACCAAAGTCATAAATCTGATTCACATTGTTACCTGTATGGCTGTCTACTGATGCCGTAAAGGCTTTTGATCGGATAGACTGGCAAATCATTCACCATGTGCTGCTTCACCTGGGCCTGGGTTCTTCTTTCCTCTCCAAAATGTTGTCTTTTTACGATAAACCATGGATGTGTGAACGGCATCCTCTCAGATCCCCTACACATCTCCAATGGTGTGCATCAGGGTTGCACCCACTGATATTTAATTTATGAATGCTCTCATTACATTCCAAAATCAATATCAATGATTGTTTTGTGTGGTACCCGCACAAATTATATCTTGTTTTTTAGAGGATTTTTTATTTTCAGTAAATACCATTAGTCTTTTTTCTCATTCTAACATGTCCCAAATATGTAACCCAAATGGCCAAAAAATGGCTTTTATTGATATTTCAAGAAAGGAAACATAATTTTTCCTCGACTTATAAGCACCACAAATAAATACTTTGTGGTTTTTGTTTCGTCAATAGTCCACTGTTCCAAAGTCAAAAGCAGGATTCTATATGTAGGTTTTGCCAAAATATCTACACTTTAATTGAAAATGCATTTTTATTTAAAAAATTTTGCTGTCTCAGTTTAAATGCTTCCTACAGTAAATGCTTCCTACAGTACTGTATGTGTAGGGAGAATATGGTAGCCCAACAAGGCCTATAATTTTAAAATGACAACCTACTGTATTATATGACGGGTCACTTTTTGATTTGGCACAGATGGGAGAGATATGGGTTTTAGACCCCCTACCCTATCTGTGGAAAAAAATTGTCTTCTTTTACAGTTGTTGTCTGGTGATCACAGAAAATAACTACTAAGGGGGCACATCGTTTGAATGAAGAGACTCCCGTCTTTCAAAACTGGGTGCCTCCATGTGTATGTGCGGGCCATTATGGGAGAGATATTGCCCAATATGCTCTTCCCTATCTATGGAAAACTTTTTTTCCTTTACGCAGGATAATATTATCAAGGTGAATACAGGTTATCATCAGAAAATAACTGAGCAACTAGTGGGCCACATAATTTAAAAGAGCTGACTCCCCTCTTTCAAATATGGGTGCCCACAAAGTTGCCGGTGTCATTGAGAGAGTGTGTAAAAACACATATAGAAGACATACATTTTCTGTAGCGCAGCGTAACATTGTCCAGTGATCATAGGTGATCACTAGACAGTAAGTACTAAGAGAACCCATCATTTGAAAGAGGGAATCCCCCCTCTTTCCAAAATGAGTGCCCCTGATTTCTTGGATGCCAGTCTCGGAGAGACCTTCCCCCATTCCTGGACTCCATGATTTTTCTGTAGTGCAGTGGGTTTTGCCTCTTTCAAACAAGGTTGTCCCTATCTCTCTGTGTGCAAGATGTGAACAGATAGAGGGACTTAAAGTCCCTCCCCCATCTCTGGCAATATTTTTAAGGTTAAAAATAAAAAGTGACGACGCATGCATGCCGATGTCACTGCTCCGGGACTGGGCCCAGTGAGCCTCTGATTAGAGCTAGTAGGGAGAAAGTAAGTAGCTCAGGGGCACTGTGCTGCAGATGACGAGTGGGACTTACACAAAAATTTGGACCCGCCCTTTGAGAGCAGATATTCCAGATCACTCATGCCTCCATGCCAAGTGTGGCTGTTCTACAGACCCAATACAAAATCCTCACTAGATGGTACTGCTGTCCCTGATTTTACCTGGCCTGCTGGACATTTGTTGATGCCTGGCCAGACCCTAGGGACACCTTGCCACATTTGGTGGGACTGTCTGGCATTTATCCCTGTCAAATGGAAATCCCCATCCTCTCCATCTATTGTTGATTGGATCCTTTGAATGGATTTTTACATGGAGGGTATTACCTTCGCCTCATTAAATAGGAATGGAAAGCTCATTGCCACCTGGTTAGAATTCAAGGAAACGCTTTGTTGAAGCTCGTTACTTCTTCTACCTGAGCCTGCTGGGCTCTCACCTGGCCTTTCTTATCCTTTATATCAGGGTTTCTAAATCAGCTGCACGGACCACTTTCCCTCACCTTTTCCTTCTCTTCCATTAAATTTTACCCTACTGTATGCTTTGTCTTAAAACTATGGGCCTGATTCAGCGATTGATGGAATTGCTGTGCAACTCCGTCCATCTCAAATGCTAGTCTGTAGGAAACAGACATCTCCTTGCTGCATCTGCGATCCCAGCGCTACAACCGAGGTCGCAGCCTGGGATCACCATCGAGATAACCTGTTGCCCCTTTGGCCAGGCTGCGGTGGCTGAAGCTTACCACAGCCTGTCTGGGTCCTGGCAGCAGCGAGGTCAGGAAATCTGCATCCACCGACACAGACCCTGGTCTCATCCCTCCTGGAAAACAGGGGCCAGTCACACACCCCAAACGCTGCAGCATGTCAGTCATACTGCGGCTTGGAAGGGTCTGCCGGCGAGATGGCAGGGCCCATTCTGCACGTGGTGAACGGGTCCTGTGAATGCGCAGACCACTCACCTTGGGAGATGTACGCTAACCATCGGGTTAGAGTACATCTCTGAATCAGGCAGTTTTTGATGTTTGTTTGTATAAAATGCAATTTTTCGACCAGATGGTGATGTTGTACCACGTCTTATGCTTTTGATAAGGCATTTATTGTATCGCCGTCCTGTGTTGTTGTTAATGAAGAAGGTTTATAGAAAATAATTAAAACTAAACAATTAAATACAAAACACTTGTAATTTTGTATTTAATATTATTGCCCCTTTAAACCCAGCAGCCGAAACTGCTGATAATAAAAGAGGAACTAAACTTTCATACAGCTAATAGTGTCCTGTCTTACAGTCTAGTTATGGAAATCGGTATATATTATTGTCATTTATTTATAATGTGCCACAAAGGGTACAATTATAAGTTACACAAGGAACAAACAGCAACATGCAAAAGCAAAACAACTACAAATTCTACAAAGAATAAACAGTAAAGGTGCATACACACAACGATTTTTTTAACGATTATCGATAACGATATCGTTTATCGTTCAATCGTTGAAAAAATTGTTCACTTTATGAGTTAAAACGATGAACGTTTTTTTGAACGATTATCGATAACGATATCGTTTATTGTTCAATCGTTGAAAAAATTGTTCACTTTCTGAGTTAAAACGATGAACGATTATCGTTCATGCGCGTTCACGTTTGTAGTTTGTAGTTCAGTCAGACTGACCAACTCAACGATTTTCAGTAAGGGATTATGCAAATATCGTTTGTAGTTCAAAAAAATCGTTCATTACACTTTAAAAAATCTGACAGAAAATCGTTCAGAAAATCGTTCAGAAAATCGTTGATAACAAAATCGTTGTGTGTGTATGCAGCTTAGTACAGAGAGGAGAGTTAACAGAAGAGATGGAGACAAAATAGAGCATACCAGCATCAGGCAAACCTGTATCCAAAAGCATGGATGTAGCAAGCAGTGCCAGAGACACTGTGAGTGGAGGCTAAGGGGGAATTCAATTAGCCATGAAAAGTATTCACAGGTGAAAAAGGGAGGTAGCCTTTGGTGATAATTCAATTAGGCTTCCTTTTCACCCGATACCTTTGTTAACACCCGTTAAATTGATGAGTTAATGGATGTTAACACATGTAAATGATCGTTAACACAAGGAACCCATGAAAAGTTCACGGATTTGTGAGACCAGGCAGACGGTGTCTGACCCATTTTTGCAGGTGGGTAGAGGTAGTGTAGACAGGAAAGCATGGCAAAAATATGGGGTCTGCCCTTAAGAGCTGACAATCAAGAGGGGAGGATCTCATCTTGTACATACGAGCACCTGGACACGCAAATATGTTTACTATGTTTTGTTGGGGGGGGAGGGGGCTATCCGTTTGCCCTCAAACCCCTTTTCTTGTGGTGCCTTTTTCATTATGTTTTTCTTTCTAGACAGCAAATAGCATTCTATCCCTACGTTGTTCCCACAGTCGAGTATTGGTGTCAGGTGTAAGGTGGCGTCTAGAACTTGTGACCTCCTATTTGCTATATGTTACTGTAGGTCAGAATTTATTAATACCCCTTTTACACCAGAGCAAAAACCTGGGTTTTTGCTGGGTCTACCCGGGTCGCAGCTCAGTGTAAAAGGGTCCCTGAAAAATAACCTGGGTCAAGTGACCCTGCAATCCAACCCAGGTAGCTACCAGGGTTGGACCCAGGTAATGGTGCAGTGTAAACGCTGCAACCCGGGTTATCTGACCTGGATCATGCCTAAAATGAGCGGATTGGTGGTTGTGGAGCATTCACCTCCCACTTTTTATGACCTCACAGGTTTAGCAGGGCAGACCTAAGTTCAGTGTGAACAGGGCTGACCTGGGAGTAACCCAGATAAAAGGTGCAGTGTAAATGGGTCTGACCAGGGTTGGAACCATGTCCAAAAACCCAGGTCGGACCTGGGTTTTTGGTGGAAAAGAGATATAAGAGAGTTCACAGAAAACATCTTTAAAAGGAACTGCGAAGAAAAAGTTAAATAGAATTACATTTTGGATACTAAGTATATACCGTACCATAGATTGTGTGTTGTTGGCACATTGAATTCTCAGTGTTTCCTATGCTTAGGCAAAGTACAAAAAAGCAGTAACGTAAGGTGTGACATAATAAGGACAATCAAATACCTGGTATCAATGTAATGGTGATAATGTTACCAAAATTCAGCAATTAACAAAACAAACTGGTTTTAACTACTCACATTACTTACACAATACACATGTGTTCCTCCCAGGGTGTAGCTACTATTACCTTATAACCTTGATCAGCGTGTAAGCTGTCACCAGTCCTTATAGTTCACCACCCCCAGTATTTACAAGGAATGAACTAACATGAACAAGGTACAGGTATTTTCCAAACCCCTCTATACATAATCCATATATGAAAAGGACATATGTGATCACAATAAATGTGTATTAAAAGTTACTTCTGAACTTCACACTTTTTCTTAAATTTTGTATAATGAGTCAATAAGGATAATTTACAAGAAAAGATGTATTTATTTTCCAAAAGTTAACTGGTGGTAAAATAAATTACTTTCTAAATGCTGTCAGACACACTGGCAGCATTTTAGGAGCAGTTCACCATGTATATCACCTATTGGCCCATTTATCATTGATCACATACGCAGTGCAGTCTGGGCGTGATATAAGCGCCCATTATCGCATTGCTGTATGTGATCATGGGGCCTGATTCAGAGATGGATGCAATGGTGATTTTTACGCAGATCGAGCGATTGTTTGCTAATGCACATGTGCGAACGCCGCATTACTAATGCACAGCGATTGCATTGAGATCACGCAAGCACAGAGGACCCACTCGCAAAGTGAGTGACAGGCATCAGCGCTTGGACGTGGTAACGGGGAGGTGGTTAGAAAAACGCATACGTGTCAGACCATTTAAACACCATTTCATGGCCATGCATAAATAAGTCATTGCGATCTCCCGTGCTGCATGAGAGCTCTCTGTGTGTCAGGAGAGTTGCAGTGTTTGCAGCTTGTCAGACTTGACTTACATGCTGCGTGACTGCCCCATGTGCATCGATGGTACCGATGTTTACGCTGTTACATGCCGTTGTACGGACATGAGAAGGCACAAGTGGGCATCCCTATGCTTGAGTATGCTTTGGAAGGCATTAGTATATTTTAGCCACTGCGATCCGTGAGAGTATTCGGTTAAGTTTGTATTACTTACCATCCATCTCTGAATCAGGGCCATAGACCGGGATGTATGAAAAAGCACATGCAGGGACAGGTGATCAGGAAGGGTAGGATTAGGTGTAGCCATAGGATATAGCAGCACAACGCCATCTTTAAATGGCGTTAACTGCAGGCCCCAAGCTCTGGAATGCTATGCAGCTTAGTAAATCTGACTGCATTGCAACCCCCATAGCATATATAACTCACAGATACAAACTATCTAGATAAGGCGCAATAGTAAGAAATAATTAAAAACAGATGTTATCCGTAATTGCAGCTCCCAATCAGTACCCTGAAAACACAAATTATTGGTAAAATTCATTAAACTACACAAGGGAGCGCTATAAGAATAATCCCATGTTCATTTAATAAAGCATAAAAAAGCAAACATACTATAAATACAGTATTAAGACCACTCCATGTTGCTAAAAAGTAAAAAATAAATAATAAATATAAGGAAAAAATGTATTAAGTCCTGATTATTAGCTACTGTCCACCCTGGCATAGAACTCCGGTACAGTAAAACATTCCACTTTTGTATGGGACGAAGACAAGTACTCCAAATAGTGTAATTCACTTTTATATAGGACATTAATGAATATTCCAATATATAATGGACAACATGAAACTATTTGGAGTACTTGTCTTCATCCAATACAAATGTGGAATGTTTTACTGTACCAGAGTTCAATGTCAGAGTGGACAGTAACTAATAATCAGGACTGTATTTATGGTATAATGTTTGCTTTTTTATGCTTTATTAAATGAACATGTGATTATTCTTATAGCGCTCCCTTGTGTGCTTTTATGAATCCCCCATATAAACCTATGGGGGCTGCAGTTGCTATCGGAAATGGAGAGACAGCAGTAGATATCGTAGATGTCTGCTGCAGTCCCTCCATAATACATCTGGGGGATACTAAATATGCTGCAAATATTTAATGATAAATGGGCCCCCAAGTGAGTTCACTAAGACCATTACTTGCAAACTGTAATTTATATTGTTAACAATTATTTACAGGGAATTGGCAAAACTGCTCCTGACAGCTCCTGCAGTGACTAGAATCAACTTTCCCACTGCTCCTGAATTTCAGGCCAGCACTACTTCCCAGAGCAGAATAAGAGTCAGAAAGCTAACTTCTGTCTAAGCTATGGTGGAGACTGTCGGTGAGAAGGGGTTGTCTATATGTATTATTCTGCTAGAGAGGTCACAGCTTTGCTCTTCTGTCCCCCTAAGTATTGCTAAGGGGCCTGGTGATTGCACTTTACAAGCCTGGAACAGAGTTTTTCGGTCAAGAAGAAAAGATACAGAGTTTTGAATTAGCCTGCAGCCTGCAGTTGGTATGAATTTAGGGTTAGGTAGTGGTTGTGATGTTAGAGCTGCGTTGCAGGTATTAATAGACTATGGGCCTGATTCAGAGCTGGACGCAATTAGCGCTCGCTCGTCCAGAAAATAGGGGTGGCTATTCAAATGAACCGTTCACTGTTTGCGGTCTGTTCACGCCTCTAGGTCTGAACGAGCTAACAAAACTTGCGGTAGTTTTTTGGGAAACTACGCCCCCTGGCCGCTCGCATCCTACGTCATGTCCGCTATTTATTAGATTAATCGAGTACATCGACCAGGGTATGAGCTGCTCGCTATTCTTGTGGTTGGTTTTTGCTACCACAATTTTGCGAGCAGTTCTGGCTATAAAATAACCCAGTGACGTGGTCAATGACGCTGCTGTTTTAATTATGCACACCCATAAAATGCCCATTTTGACCTTTAAGCACGCCTGCGTTCGGATCTCCACTCCCCGTTTTCAAGCACCTTCCCCTGTTACCACCCACATACGCCTCTTTCTGTCACTCAAATTATCAGGCATTCGCTATTTTGCGAGCACATGAATTTGGACCGCACTGACTGGTTCGCGCATGCGTATAATGATCTGTACGCATGCGCAGTTGGGCAAACATCGGTCGGAGCGAACGAGCGGCCGCTTACGAGCGGCTCTGAATCAGGCCCTATGTACAAAGAGATGTTTAAACCAGTTTAGACCAGAGAGCTCTATAGATAAAATAAAGAAATTGCTAATAGCAATTAATCAGCTTCTAAATGTAATTCTTCTAGTACAACCAGTAAAATGACAAAAGCTGATTGGTTGGAACTTTAAATCTCCCCACTTTCACTCTGTCCAAGCTTAGAAACCTGTCAGGGGCCTATTCATCATCACTTATTTTTCACAAATGCATGTGAAAATTAAAATTTTCACATGCTTTTGTAAAAACTAAGTGTCAGGGCCATTCATCAAGTTCAGAAAAAGCATTTTTTTCGGAACTTAATGGTGTTACTGAACGCCATCCTGAGATGGCGTTTAGCACCTGATAATCTTCACAGGATGCTGTTTACATGGCAGCCTGTGAAGAAATACCTGCCGGCCACAGCAGAGGGATCTATTAAGATCCCTCCCTGCTGTGTTTGCACTGCAGAGCCACGGAGCTCTCATCTCCGGGACACCGCAAACATGTGGCCACAGTCACTGGTCGAAGACAGAAGAGGTGAGAGGGAGTAGGGGGATGCGGCGGGGGAGAGGGGGCATCGGACAATTGCGCGGCGAGTGGAATCGGACACCTGCGGGGGGAGCATCAGACACCCGTGGCGGGTCATTGGACACCTGCCGTGGGGGGCATCGGACACCCGCGTGGGGTTGTGTGCAACAGACACCCATTGGACGCATCGGACACCGGAGGCGCCACGGGGGGAGGAGGTGAGACAGAGTTGGGGAATAGAGAGTGAGGGATGGGGGTGGGAGAGCCATGCAGCAGTGAGGAAATCCTTGTGGATACATCAGCTTCATGGGGAATAGTATCACTTTTCCGAAAGCTGACTCCGCAAAAAGAGCAGCTTTTCGGAAGTGATACTTGTTAGGAAGGAATGATGAACGCCTCCAAAATATCTTTTAAACCCGCAGTGAATTTAAAACATAATTATCACTAGTGATAATTATGTCATGATGAGACTCCTCAATCTCTCTTTCTTCAAGATGTGTTACATCCACCTCATAGCATGTTCAAGAGAGCACAGCTTGAGTGGGGATGGGTACGGGATGCCGGCCCTAGGGATCCCGGCGGTCAGAATCCTGACACCAGCGTTCCGACAGGGTTAGGATACCGACACTCAACTCTCCCTCACCGCACCCTAAACCTAACCTCACCCACTAGTTCCTAAACCTAACCCTCCCCCCCTAGTACCTAAACCTGACCCTCCCCCTAGTGCCTAACCCTAACATTCCCTTTTACCCCACTACTCACTGTCGGGATGCCAGCGCCAGGATTCTGACTGGTGTTCGGATTCCGGCTCCAGCATTTTGAGTGCTGGGATTTCAACTATGCTCTTGAGTGTGATATACTGATGTTAGTAATGTACACATTTCTTTTTACTAGGTAACAAAATACTATACCTGTGATGTGACAGTTTCGCTAATGCTTTAAATATCTGTTTAAAATAGGGGTTTTCAATTGTAGACAGACAGTAGGATCAATTACAGGGAGTGCCCAATTATTCCAGTGTATTCAATTTGTGCTGAACCTGAGGGTTATCTAATAAAAACACATGAGAGCTAAAGAAAGTAGATTTTTGCTCAGCAGAAAAAAAGAGATAGGTTTACAATATTGACTAAACTTGGCATTCAGTTCTAGTAAGCTTTAATTACTTACAGTTTGTATGCTCATAGTGTTTATCCAAAGGGCACAGCTTAATGCCTGTTACAGAAAAGTAAAGGAAACTCCCTGTTCATCTTGTGTCCACTATATTGTGCTAACATGACAATGTCACATCACAGGTACAGTATTTTCTTAACTAGAGAAAGAAATATGTACATGGGTATATAACTAAGGGTCTATAAGTATATGGGATAACAAAATTAGGGCCTGGGGTCGTGGCCCAGATGGGCACGGAGTAGGACACTAGCCTCAGAGCTCCCCACCCTGTGAATCCTGACTAATTATCCTGCGGCCCTTAGAGAACTTCTCTTGCCTTCCTACTGTGTCTGAACTTCCCCTCTCACTTGTGGGGTGATTTGTGGATCCTTGGAGCTGAGTGTCCTATTACAGCCTCTTCCTGCTCCGTACTCTAGTGTGTGAGAGATGCTGCAGCGCCATCTTGGATTCGGCTTCCTGACTGCATCGCCCCTGTGTATGGTCCCCTCTCCACCTCCTCTCTTGTGAGGTATGGTGTCCATACCTGACTCATCGCTGTTGTACCCAGGGCTCCTCTGCTGTTCCTTCATCCTTCAGACCCCAGTGTGTGGGAGCGCTGTCATTTTGGATCCGGTGCCTGCGCTGCTCTGCTGCTGTCCCTGGTTCTGTGTGGCCTTTCCTTTCCCTGTGCAGTGTGGTGACACTTGCTGGTCATATCTGCTCATCTGTTGTGTAACTGTGCCTCTGATTCCCCCTATCTTTATGCTGGGGGACACCTTGTCTCTCAGGTTACGGGTGTAGTTGCCCCAAGAACGTCTTCATTTTCCCTTTGTAGGTTACACTGGTTTAAGGGTTAGGTTTATATGTTAGGGATTAGGTGTACCTGTGTTGCTGCGGGTATGCAGGGTGGGGTGGTTGGGTTTTGATTTTTTTATGTTTTTTATTTTACCTAATTTTTTTTCTTCTACTTGCCTTTTTTTCCTATGGGGTATTTTTCTGTGGAGTGGTTGGCTGAGTGTTTGGAAGTGTATACTCTTTCATTTTTGTTAGGGATTGGGTGCTTGTGCTCCCCTTTCCCTGCTTCTTGCTATTCCCCAACTTTATGCTGAATATTTTATCTTGGAATGTTAGGGGCTTGAATGATAATATTAAACACTCCTTAGTTTTACAACAAATTAAAGCCCAGTCCCTGGGGATAGTTTGTCTCTTTGAGACGCATTTGGTGGGTAGTTGTATTCTCTCACTTAAGAAGCCATGAGTGGTATGGACTTTCCGCTCTACCTTTCATTCTAATTCTAAGGGGGTTTCTGTCCCTATACACAAATCCATGTGTTTTGTTTGCCATAAGGTGCAGCTAGATCCGTTGGGACACTTTATTTTCCTTGCTGGTACCATTTATGCTTCCTCCTTTGTATTATTAGCCATGAGTATCCCTCCCCCTTTTAGCTCATTTTCTCTCACCAAAGCCTGGGATTTCCTGTTGGATTTCCCAATTGCTAATGTTATTTGTATTGGGGATTTTAATAATGTGATGGATGAATCCCTGGATAGATGGAGGGAGGGTCCTTAGCCACTAGGGATGGAGGGAGGGTCGTGATATCAGAAATGGGCCTGATAGATGTATGACGCTACCGTTTCCAGTTAGCCCATTGTTGTTCTTGTTTTTCTGTCTCCCATAATGTTGTTTCACGTATAGATATGGCCCTAATATCTCATATGAATATTTGTCAAGAGGAGTCTCACACCACTTCCCTCTGCTGTTGACCCTTAACCTTAAATTTCCCAAAGGCTTCTGAACTTCTTGCAGCTTGGGGAGAATTGTTTGACAGAAATCCAGTTTCTGACTCAGCCTCCCTAGTCTGGGACACCTTTAAGGCGTTTTTGAGGGGATCCATGATTTCTAGATTTGCACAGCTTAAAGACTTCAATAAAAAGCAGGAGGAAGAGTTGGAGTGTAAAAGTAGAGCCCTTGAGGCTGTATATATGGCCAGTGGACTCCTGGCTGATAGGGTGGAATGGCTGGTTGTACATAAACAATGGACATATTTTTTAGTTAGACAAGTCAAAACGGAGTCTTCTGTTTGCTGCGCATGACTACTATAATTAAGATGGTCGCACGGGTATGTTTCTGGTGTATTTGACTAGAGCGGAGGTTTCCCCTTCTACTGTGTATGGATTGCAAGATGCTACTGGAATGATTCATGAGGACACCCCCTCCATTGCTTCTTTATTTAGCACCCACTATGTCGATGTTTACAGGATTATAGCTCATTATTCCCTATTCTACTTTTTAGAACAATTCATTTTACTCTCTTTCTCTGCCTCTCATCAGCAATACTTTCCCCTATTACAGTTGACAAAATTGAGGAGGCTATTAAATCCTCCCCTAATAGTAAAGCCCCTAGTATTGACGGTCTTCCCATTGAATTATATAAAACTCATTCAGGGTTTCTTTGTACCCAAGCTGTTGGAGATTTTAGAGGCTCTTCTCGAGGTTGGCTCTCTTCCTACCTCCATGGTTAAGGCCCTGATAGTGGTAAACTCTTGGCTCTCCGACTTAACAAACTTGAAATTCTTCATCCCGATCAAACAGATTTTATGCCATGGAGATCTACCGCCATTAATCTTAGAAGACTATTTATCTATCTACAGGTGGCTGGTGGTGAGATGGTTGATGCAGTAGTCGTCTCCCTTGACACGGCTTGTGCATTTGAATCAGTGAAGTGGCCCTTTCTCTGGGAGGTGCTGTCTAGATTTATAGCTTGGATTAAGCTGTTATACTCCTGCTTGGCTGCTCGTATTGGTGTGAATGGTTTTGTTGCTGAAACTTTCCTACTAGAGAGGGGGACTAGGCAGGGATGCCCAGTGTCTCCTTTTCTGTTTGCTCTGGCTATAGAGCCACTGACCTGTGCAGTTAGTAATTACTCAGGAGTTTCGGGTTTTAAAATTGTGGGTAAAGAGGAGACAATTGGCTTACATGCTGATGACGTGATTTTGTTTCTAACGCACATGGTAAATGGTTAGGGGTTATACTCTAGCATTCGCATTACTTGGGATAAGTCTGCAGTTTTCCCCCTCCTTCCTACTACTCCTCAGCCTTGTGCATATGATTCCCCCCTTAGGTGGAGTACACAATTTAAATACCTTGGTATACAGATCTCCCACTCCCCAGCTGAATTCATTTATTTAAATCTTACCCCCTAAATTTGAAGAACAAATCCCACGTATGGCGGAGACTTTCCCTCTGTGTCACAGGTCTAGTTAATCTTGTAAAAATGGTAATTCAGCCCAAATTCCTATATGTATTGCACAACTCGCCCGTTTGTTCTTCCATCCCAGTTCCATCATTACTAGTTGTATTACCTCTTTTATATGGGGGAATAAGAGGGCTCATATAGCCTATAAAACTTATTGTTGGACTAAGGGGTTGGGAGGCTTGGCCCTGCCCGACCTGCACCTTTATTATCTTGCAGCTTAGTTTACTCAGTTTAGAGAGTGGGTTACCCCACTGGATCATGAAAATCCTCCCCTAGCTCTCTTTGAAAAGGCTGGTATGGCTTATACCCCTTTGCAGTTTTTGTTGGCCCAGACCTCACTCTCCCATTGCCCTCCTTTACTACAAGAGGCATATTGAGTCTGGGGTGCTGTGGAAAAAGTTTTGGAGGAGTCTGTGATTGATCCCTGCTTTCAGCTCTGGAATAATTCTGCCTTTATAGAAACTCGGGGGCTTGAGGGTAGCTCATTATGGCTGTCCTATGAAGTGGCCACTACTGATTAAATGTATTACAATGGGATTCTTCACTCATTTGCATATTTGTCCTCCACTTATGGCCCTCCGGCACATCTATTTTATAGATATCTACAGCTATGACATGCTCTCTGTGCACAGTGGAAGGGAGTTGCCCCAGTCCTTTCTGAATCTCCGGTTCGACTCCTAGTCCATGCCCTTCCTGGTCAGAGATCTATTTCCCTGGCTTACTGCTCTTTGTTATCATCTCGTGGGACGGAGGGTTTGTGCAGCCTTAGTTCTCCTTGGAATGTAGATTTGGGTGATCTGATGATGATTGGAAATGTATTTTGGGTTCACCACGGGACGCCATGGCATATGCCAGATTTCAGCAGATTCAACTGGATATTTTACATAGGGTTTATTAAACTTTGTGTGCTGCCTCCTCTGCTGATTTCAGGTATCTCCTCTGGGTCTGCCTCCATGTAGCTTCCTTTTAGTCTAGGGTGGGTGCTTTTTGGGGGTTTTCTATTGTTTTCCTTTTGTTTTGTTATTCAAAAATAGTCAATAAAAATACTTGATTGAACAAACATAGGGCCTGATTCAGAGATGGACGCAATGCCAATATTTTTGCAGAACGAGCAATTGTTTGCTATTGTGCATGTGCGAATGTCGCACTGTGCATATGCAGCGATTGCATTGAGATTACACAAATTGAGTGTCAGAGTTTGGGGGTGGTAGCATGGGGTGGTTAGAAAAAGCGCAGACGTGTTTGGCCGTTTAAACACCATTTGATAGGCGTGCATAAATTAGTCATTGTGATCGGCTTCGGAGTATGAGAGCTATCTGCGTGCCATGAGAGCTGCAGTGTTTGCAGCTGGTGAGACTTGACTAACATGCTTCGTGACTGCCCGGTGTGCATTGATAGTACCGATGTTTTCGCCGTTGTACGTTGTCGGATGGATATGAAAACGCAGCATGCTTTGTAAAGCATTAGCATTTTTTAGCAACTGCAATCCGTGAAAGTATGCAGTTGCGATTGCATTAGTGTAAATCTCTGAATCAGGCCCTTCATTTGTTATCAGTAGAACATATTACAATTGCTAGTGGGGTACCGCAGGCATTTTGCTGTTCTTTTGAAAAATGGTATTAATGAACTTGATATTATTTAATTTCAAATTAAAAAAGACACAAAAACAAACAACATAAAAAATCACACATATAGTAAAGTACATAATAAATAAAGATTAAAGTGCACATTTTTCTGAGAATGGCAGGGGCTGGTTAGCAAAGTTTAGCTTTAGTGGTCATTGATCCAGTAGAAGGGCCCTCATTAAAAGTAGTTTTAGATATATAAGTCTGGGGATGGTTTACTGATACGCAAAAAACACTTTAACTGGAGATAATGGATGTTTTTGCTAACAAAATGGCTTGGTTAAACTTTGCCCTTTATAAGAATGGGATTACCGCTGGCCTATTTATTGAGCATTAAGAGAGTATGTCCTGTCCTTATAATTCATCTATTTATGTTTATTTATAATAATAATAATAATTAAAAAAAAAGAAATGTACTTATTAATGTTATGGACAACAGAGCAGTAAATAAGTCATCACATTAGCCAGATAGAAGGGAATTGAAAACTAGTGTTTCATATTGAAAAGACAACATGGAGCTCATGAGTGACAGGGGCATCCTTATAGTTAACAAGTACCAAAAGACAAGCAATTAAACGTTATTCATCAATCTGGCTGGACCAATATGCAAGGTAGCACCTTTGCTTGTATATCAATGCCTAGTTCCATTTAGATTATAAACTTGGGAGCAGGGCCTTCTTACCTCTATGTCTGTCTGTTATTAATTAGTCTTATTCTATCACTGTTTGTAAAGTGCAATAAGTAACTGTTAATAATTAAATAGATTTAAATAAGTTTCATTTGTAATAACAAACAATATTTTCTAAGATATGTTACACATATATACATTATGTATATATTTATATTTGATAAATCAAACTTTTATTCTTTCTATCTTGCCTGTATTCTTAACCTGGTGAACATGGGCGTATCTTTAATGGGTGCAGGGTGTGCCATTCATATGGCCCTCTGTGTCTTGGGGGGACCAAACAGCACACCCTGCACCCATAGCTGATACTTACCTGTCCATCAGCGCCACAGAAATCACCAGGAAAATGGCGCTGGAGCCATTTTCCTGAAGATCTGCACATACCCAGTACAATGATCACTGGGAAAATGGCTTGGGTGCCATATTCAGGGAGATCAGCGCATGTGCAGTCTACTCTGTGCAGGCGCTGGCAAGGGAAGGGGGGACACGGAGGCACATGGGCTCTTTTAATCCACCCCTGCTGGAGAACTTGACATATTATTAGCCCAGAGAAAGTTTGCCAGATAAAAGCTGGCTGGACATGCTGCAAATTTTATTATATACTGTACATTATTTTTTTATTGCTTCTTTTTGTGTTTTTTTAACCATGAGTTTATATCCGCAGGTGGAGTTGTGTATTCTTGTTGGTATATGACACACTTTCAGCATTAGGTAGCACTATATTCAGAGGCAAGTTTTGTGATATATTCCATGGCAACAGAAATCAATATTTATGTCTACATATATAAAGACATGGATGAAAAGCACTAATAGTAGCTACAAATTTTTTTTTAAACAAGTTGCAGTAGAGCATCCAAGAACAGCCCTTGAAAATTCCTTTAAGTGCTTAATTCACACAAATAGAAGTGCTCAAGATCTCCATGATTGGCCCCATCACACATACTGCAGCTGATGACCAGAAATGTACATGTAGCTCTGTGAACATACTGTATGATGTGTAGGGAATGGAAACATCAATAAACAGGATATGTTATAGCAAACATAACCTATGGGAGGACAAACAGTCTATAGCAATGCAAAGTACACCTGCTACACTACTCTACGTTCTCAGCATGCTGGCAATAACAAGTGTATATTTGTAATCTCTTATACAGTACAAACATGCGTTTCACACCAACAAATATATCTTATTGCCAAAGTACTGAACACTCTGGGGCTGATTCGGAGTCAGACGCAATGTGGCTGTGTTCACGTGATGCAGCGGAAGCCAGATTTACTACCTTATGCTAATGCAAGTTTTTGTAGGGCTAATGAGAGGATCCGCGTGGCTTCAAGCAGACAGTAACTCCGCCCACTGTTTATACATCCAAAGCCAGACCTGTCATCATTAGTAGCGACACTTGCACCAGCCCCATGCTCAGGGGCTGGCTGGCAACTTTTAGCCTGGGGTGCAAATGCATGCAGGCGGCCCTGGCAGAGGGGTAGCATGTAGCCAGGGTGCCCGAAGAACGTGCGTGCTATGGCGCCGCCCCCCCCTCAAGTGTTTCAGGGAGGAGGCGGGTCCATATGGGATTAATGTAAGGTAAAAATAAAGATTAGGGGCAGCCCCCTGTTGTAGTGCTCATATGCAGTGCCCCGTGTGCCACAGGAGATAACACCCTTATGCAGGCCTCCAGTAGTGCCCCCAGTAGTGATCCCCCCCTATGCAGTGCCCCTTGTGCCCCCAGTAGTGGTCCCCCCTGTTCAGTGCCCCTTGTGCCCCCAGTAGTAAGCCCCTTATATAGTGCCCCCAATAGTAGTACCCCCTATGCAGTGCCCCCAGTAGCAGTCCACCCCCCCATGCAGTGCCCCCAATAGTGGTAACCCTTATGCAATGTCCCTTAAATAGTGGCCCCAGTTGTAGTCTCCCCCCTATGCAGTACCCCCAGTATTGCCCTTTATATAGAGCCCCCAGCAGTGGTCCCTCGCAGTGCCCCCAGTGGTAGTCCCCTCCCCCTATGTAGTGCCCCCAGTAGTAGTCCCCTCCCCCCTATGCAGTGCCCCTAGTAGTAGCCCCCTCCCCTTGTAGTGCCCCCAGTAGTAGCCCCCCCTTGTAGTGCCCCCAGTAGTAGTAGTAGTCCCCCCTTGTAGTTCCCCCAGTAGTAGTCCCCCCCTTGTAGTGCCCCCAGTAGTAATCCACCCCCTTGGTAGTGCCCCCAGTAGTAATCCCCCCTGGTAGTGCCACCATAGAAATCCCCCCCTGGTAGTGCCCCCATAGTAATCCCCCCCCTGGTAGTGCCCCCATAGTAATCCCCCCCCCTTGGTAGTGCCCCCAGTAGAGAGAGACTTAATAAAAAAAAAAAAAAAAACACTTACCTGAAACTCCCGCTCCTGGTCCCGACGCTTCCATCGGCTCCTCTGGCAGCTTTGCATTATGGGAGAGACGTCGTCATGATGACGGCTCTCCCATTACCCACTGCGGGAGCCGGAAGATGGCTCCCGCAGTGGGAGCAGCGGCAGCCGATGAGAGTCTGACAGACTCTCAGTGGCTCCGGCGGCTGTGTGTTTGTGAGGTGCAGTCTGTGTCAAAGTGATACAGACTGCACCGGCCCACGGCCCGCATGACGCTGCGGCCCCGGGGGCACATGGCACCCAGCCCCCCGGCCCAGCCCGCCACTGCCCATGCTTCACCTTCCCCATACACATGGCTCAGAAGTGCATGGACCTCTAGCTACATGCCTATGGCAGTACCTTGACATTCCCACAATACAGAACATTTCTCTGTCACCACCCATTTTACACGCTGATACGCCTATTTCGCACAAAGCAAGATCCGGCAAAAATTTGTCCAACTCTGAATCAGATGGAGATACGAAATAAATATGTAAATTCACTTCTGCGTATGCGATATAGGCTAACGTTCGTTTTTAACAGTTATATTGTAAATATAATAAATAATATCAGATTCCGCAACACTACCAATAGCAGGCCAGCACAATACCAGCGCATGCTGTCATCGTAAACGGTATGTAATGCCAGCTGTCGGGATGCCTCCTGTCAAAATACAGACAGCAGTATACTTACCCTCCTCCCTTCTCTCCCTAACCCTCCCTTTCTTGTAGCCTAACCCTAACCTTCCCCACCCCGCACCCTAACCCTCCCCGTTAGTGCCTAACTCTAACCGCCCCCCAGTGGTGCCTTACCCTAACCCTTCCCCTAGTGGTGCCTAACCCTAACACCCTCCCCCCCCCAAAAAAAAAACACCTAACGCCAACCCTGCTATGTTACCTAAACCTAACCCTCCCCCCTGTGGCTAACAGCTGAGGGCGCCCCGAATTTATCTCGTTCGGGCTGGTGTCCTTCTGGAATCCGGCGTCAGGATTAAGAAAGGCTGAATCACACAGCGTTTGTTTACAAAATTTAATTGGACTATACTCTTGTCTGGGATTACTGTATATGCTGTGCTGATGGGTCACGTGTTGTCTGTTGACCCCACGTGACCGACAAAGCCAGAAGGCCAATATTTTTGTAAGGGAGTTTTAACCCGAATTCACAACAGTTTTTTAAGCCACATTGGTTAAATACTTTTATATGAAATTATATGTTCACCTCCTAGAGATTTTAACACATATACCTAGCAAATTTGATGTTTTGTTCTGTGGATGGCATAGTAATTGTTTACAGCTGCTAATTAGCAGCTATATTTAGATCCAGCATATAAAGCATACCTTCTGGACTTGAGGACATACCCTTGGAAACGCTGCCAGTTAAGACAGCGAAATGTGTCAGCGATCTACCTTGTTAGCAGTGACCTCATCCTAAAGACCTCCACTATATCAGTTATTGAACTCATCCTACATTTGGAAAATCCAGCAAAATAACCGTGCCTAAAGGCAAACCATCAACTTTGCTTTGGAGCTCTTCGCTAGTCTGGACCTCACTAATATTCCCTCGGAACTACTACTACCTTAAAAGCTGGATATTTGTTCATTTAAAGTGCCATACATCTATATCTGAAGCCCATATTATGCCATACCAACCGGCTAATTGGAGGATTCCTAATTCTTATTGACATTTATTGGTCATATCTGCTGATTTACCTACTTTCAAAGGCCTTCACATGTGCTGTTTACAGTTTAATTGGCTTTTTATATGTTTACATTAAATTTATGTTTTTAAGTATGTTATCCATGATCTACTAATTAATATTATAGGCCTAAGGCCATATGTCTGCTGTTTCCATCCTGTTATATTGTCCATTTTGTGGAGATTGGCTCTCTCCTTGTTACAGCTGACTTTAAGAGACACCCATAGTAGATCCTGATTGTTTATATTTATTATAATACCCTACACAATTCTGAAGGTTAGAGATCAGCCCATCCGGCTCCTGAAGTGTATCAGATTGCTTATCACTGGATCTATACATTTGTGCTAAGAGAATGCATGCTGAAAAGTTTGTGCTGGAAACAGTATGAGAAAACACTACCACACTATAATTTTGCTAATCATGTCATTGTTTGCTGTTTTGGCAGCTTTCACTTCCTTTAATTTAATTCTGGAATGTCAGTGACTGTCATTGCGCACAGAAAATGTTCTAAGGAAGCAGGTTTGCAATGGAGAGAAAAGATTCAGTTTGGTATCTTAAAAATGTAAAACAGACATCAAACCATAGATGTACATAAAGTCATGTGTAATAATGTGAAATGATACAGTGAAAAAGTATTGAACACATTTACTGAAATTTATTTAATACTTTGTACAAAAGCCGTTGTTGGTAATGACAGCTTCAAGACGCCTCCTGTATGGAGAAAGTAGTCGCATGCATTGCTCAGGTGTGATAAGGGCCCATTCTTCCACACAAACAGTCTTCAAATCTTGAAGGTTCCGTGGTCCTCTTCTATGAACTCTGATCTTTAGTTCTTTCCATAGATTTTCAATTGGATTCAAGTCAGATGATTGGCTGGGCCATTCTAGCAGCTTTATTTTATTTCTCTGAAACCACATGAGTGTGTCCTTGGCTGTGTGTTTGGGATCATTGTCTTGCAGAAATGTCCACCCTCGTTTCATCTTCAGCATCCTGATAGATGGCAGCAGATTTTTATCAAGAATGTCTCTGTACATTTTTCCATTCATCCTTCTTTCAATCATGTGAAGTATGCCAGTACCATATGCTGAAAAACAGCCACACACTATGATGCTCCCACCTCCAAACGTAACTGTTGGTATGGTGTTTTTGGGGTGATGTGCAGTGCCATTTCTCCTCCAAACATGGTGTGTATTATGACACCCAAAGAGTTAAATGTTGGTCTCATCTGACCAGACTATATTTTCCCAGTATTTTACAGGCTTGTCCAAATGTTGTGCAGCAAACTTTAATTGAGCTTCAACATTCTTTTTCTTCAGCAATGCAGTCTTGCATGGTGAGCGTGCATACAGGCCATGACGGTTGAGTGCATTACTTATTGTTTTATTTAAAACAATTGTACTTGCTAATTCCAGGTCTTTCTGGAGCTCTCCACAAGTGGTCCTTGGCTCTTGGACAACTGTTCTGATAATTCTTTTCACTCCTCTGTCAGAAAAATTGCGCGGATCACCTGGTCCTGGCCGGTTTATGGTGAAATTATGTTCTTTCCACTTCCGGATTATGGCCCTAACAGTGCTCACTGGAACATTCAGAAGTTTAGAAGTCCTACTGTAACCAATGCCATCACTATGTTTTGCAACAATAAGGTTGCGAAGGTCTTGAGAGAGCTCTTTGCTTTTCCCCATCATGAGATGATTCTTGTGTGACACCTTGGTAATGAGACATCTTTTTATAGGCCATCAGTTGGAACTGAACCAGCTTATATTAATTTACACTGACAAGGGGCAGGATTGCTTTCTAATTACTGATAGATTTCAGCTGGTGTCTTGGCTTTACATGCCTTTTTGGACCTCCCTTTCTTCATGTGTTCAATACTTTTTCCTTGTGTCATTTCACATTATTACACATAACTTAATTTATGGACATCTATGGTTTGATTTCTTTGCATGTGCATGGGTTGTTGTTGACATCTGGTGAAAATTTACTTACAATAGCCCCATTACAAATATATTTACTGAGAAAAATGTTCATGTCTTCAATACTAATTTTACCCGCTGTATATCCCAGCAATGGATACTGTATAAGACATTGTATATATAGGTTTCTATCTGTAGCAATGTGTACATTTTTATTGACAAATTTCCAAGAAGATTTTATGAGCAGCAATTAAATAGTGAGGGAGAACTGCCACATGCAAACTCTAGCCATGGCAGAAGTGTCAACCAAGGGGTCAATCCAATCAGCCACGATGTACTGCATTTGCGAGTCATCGCGGCAACAGCCAAACTTTACAGCAGCTGCTCAAAATTGCTCACAGCCCCATAGGAGCAGGACGCGAGCGGTGCAGGATGAGATGTTGTTGCTGGCTTTTTAACGCTGTGGCAAACGGCAACTCCCACTCTTCGCAGCTAGGGTCGTAACTAGGTATTTAAAGGCCCCACAGCAAAAGTTTGCAAGGGCCCCTATGCACCAACCAATGGTGAAAAATGTATATAACACATGTAACTTTGACCAGGAAGATGGGCAGCACAGACGGTGTAATGATTAGCATTACTGCCTCACAGCACTGAGGTCATGTGTTCGATTTCCACTGTGCCCCTACCTGTGTGGAGTTTGTATATTCTACCTCCGGGTACTCCGGCTACCTCCCACACTCAAAAAATATACTGGTAGGTTAACTGGCTCCCAACACAAATTAACCCCTGGGGCGGGATGCACCAATTGAATATCGCAACTAGCACTAACTTCCTGAAAAATGCAGGGACCGCATATGCAGCATAACTGTTAGCGCCTCCGCTAAAATCCTCTTAAATGATCGCATACCCTTCACTCTCGGCAGAGCGAAAGGACTCCATTGGTCCTAATGACGAGCCCTTCTTCCGGGTATGCGTTATTGGCAGGAGGCGTTGTTTACGTCAGTTGTAACAACGCCTACTGCTAGCCGGCGGTAGCGGGGACTAAAGTGTATAGAATACATTATACAAAAAAAAACGAGTGAGACTAGCCAGCATACATACTGTACCACATCAATGTGCAGCTTCATCCACCGCCTCCCTGTCAGAAATGGTGCCGGAAACTGAGACCTTAGCGTCCAGGATAGTACATGCTCTGTGCATGTTAGAAACTTGCACCTTGCGTCTGTACAATGGCAACCAGTTCCTACCTGGCGGAGATCGCAGATAGGGCCGGTTACCGCAATGACCAGACTGTCGGGTAAGTGATAGTGCATACTGGCGGTAGAAGTTATTTTTAAAATGCTTAGGCGCCGTTAACTTTGACAAACTAAAAGCCGTGATTGGTGCATCCCGCCCCTAGTGTGTATGTGTGTGAGCATGTGGTAGGGAATATAGGACCTCATTCAGAGTCGGTCGAAGCTGCCGCACGGTCGTACAGGAAAAGGGGCCGGATATGCAAATGATTCCCTCACAAGTTGCGTCCCTAAGTTCGGATCGGTAGCTGGCCGACCAAGAGGAGGAAGCGGCCGGAATTCAAAAAAATACGCCCCCTTCTCATACGCATTGCACGTCATCTCCGGGCATATAAGGATTAATCGAGACCTTCGGGAACCATCATAGAGCTTAAGGTTGACCATACCCTCTCTTAAGCTCTACGATCATGTCAGTGTAAAAACCTCCCATGTCACATGTGCCATGACGCTACTTTGTTAATTATGCACTCCCATAAAACGCCGTTCGCATAATTAGGATCTCCACTCCCCCGTTTTCAAGCACCTTCCCCTGTTACCACCCACAAACGCCTCAATCTGTCACTCAAACTACCGACCTGGCTGTGAGAAAGTTCTGATCGTAGCGTTTAGTTTGCGCACGCGCATTGCGAACTTTACGCATGCGCAGTATAGCGAACATCGGTGGCGTACGACCGTGCAGCCGCTTCGACCGACTCTGAATGAGGTCCATAGACTGTAAGCTCCACTGGGGTAGGGACCAATGTGAATGGCCAAATATTCTCTGTAAAGCGCTGCGGAATATGTGTGCGCTATATAAATAATTGGTAAATAAAAAAAGATGGGTCCCCCTCAGCTCTAGGCCCCATTGCAGCTGCACCCTTTGCACCTATGGTAGTTACGCCCATGGATTGACTTCTAAATGTATTGATACACAGGAATTAATGTAAAAACTATTTTAGATGAATGTACTATATAGTTTGTAGCCACCAGAAAATTATGTCTCCATTGTAAGTAGTGACCAGTAATTGGGTTCTTCATTATAGTTAAAAAACTTTGGGATCTTTAGTTTTAAAGCAAATACCCATCAGAGATTTGGGCCTGTATTTTATAATACAAGGAGTAAATGTGGTTTTACATTGGCACTGAATTTAATCTACATTTTCTTACACGATCTTCCATCAAATCTTGTTACAATAATACCTTACATGATTTACAAAATACAAAATATAGTATAGTATTTTGTATAAAACTAGAATACACCTGTGATGGTGAATAAAGAAAATTGTAATAAGTCCGCACTTCCAAAGAACAGGCCACATATACCGTAGCATGCCCTTTCATTATATTGCTTACTAGACCATAATGTTTGATTGTGTCCTATAAAAGACTTCTTCCAAATTTTTTTAAAAAAATTTCCTGGATCAAATTTCTGTTAATCAAATTATTTAAAAACAAAACACACCTGGCATACACAATAGATAAAACTGGTGATAATCACAACTTATGTCAAACTGCCTACAAGATGAAACAGAAATACATATATAGCAGTCCAAACAAGTTCCAGGAACCTGTTAGCTGGTGTTCTCCTTCTGTGTTGGTTGAGTCCCCCGGTGGTCAGTCAGCGTTCCAAACCGGATCTAACAGGTTTCGATTGTCCAAATCTTCCTAAAGCATGTTTGGAGTGGCATAAAAGTTCCATTCTCAATTAACCAATAAATAAAGTTTTTATGGTCATGTGAAATGATCCTTCAGTGTTCCACTGGAACTGGAAGATATGTGTTCCTTCTGCTGGAATTCATTCAGTCCAACGCGTTCTAAGACGGAAGTTGTGTGTCCATCTCTGGCAATTGCATACCACCAAAAAGTTAAAACAAAACATAATTAAAATACACAAAAAATATTCCCTAATACACCTGTGGCCTGATTCAGCGATGCACGCAATGCCCATTGCTGCTGCGATCCCGTACAAAGTGGACATGCCAAAATATGGTAATGACTCAGATGCCGTGCCCACTGTCAAAGTCTCACATCCGCTGCTTAGATACAAGTGAAAACATCAGAAACATTGGTCGCACATCCAGCCTCTGAGCAGGCCTATGCTGTCTCCGAATGAGCTTCTCACCTGAGATGCCAGGGCCTCTCAAGCTGCGTACGTATTCAAGGAAGCTCACTGGGGCATACCCAGAAAATGACTCAGACACACCTGTTTTTATAACCACTCCCCCGTTTCCTCCCCCAAATGCTGACTACCTGTCACTCACTTTGCAAAAAAATCCTCCCTGTGACCACCGTCGCTAACCAATCATTGCACTATGCAGAGTAGCTTTGGGGCTTGCACAGTAGCAAAAAATTGCTCCACTGCATCTGACATTGAAATTGTGGCATCTCTTAGTCAGGCCCTTAATCCATATCACTTCCCTATTTCTGTTTAAACCATTTAATTTCCAACTCCCAATTCAGATGCCCCAGAGAGAGGTTTTTGATTTTTACTTGGACTATCCTTGTTTCTAAATTTCTACAACTCAATTAAGGTTTAAAATATTGAATGCCCTAAAAAGGGTTTATATTTTTTTCTGAAAGAAATGTTTCTTTTTTTTAAATGAGTTTATAAAGAATGGGTTCATAATTATTTTCTAATATCATATACTAGCACTATGGACCCAGCATTTGCTTAGTCACCCCAGCCCAGCTATAAAAATGACTTGTGTTAGGTTGCTCTGCTGTAATAATTACCTGTGCCAGAGCTGCAGGGTTCAGTCCCATCCCCACTACGGCAGTGAGAACCACTGGCAGAGAGGGGAGGCTCCAACTGCACACATCGATCTCAGGACATGTGTTGGGGGATTATAATATAGATGTGTTCTGCAAGATGAACCCTCTTAAATCTGGAGGTCCTTCCAACATACAAATGTAGTGATGAACATTTAATTAATCATATAATGTTCTTAGCATGACAAGTTAAAAAGTATTATATTAGATATTTCTTCTCATTAACATGAAATGCAGGACATTTACTTGTATTAGTTTTAACAGGATGTAGTCATCATCCCGACGGTCAGCCGGTGTTCATAATCCCGACAGCAGTATGAATCCCGGCTCCCGAATCCCTGACATCCCTATGGTATTAGGGTTAGAGCTTGGGGTTAGGCACTAGGGAAAGGGTTAGGCTGCAGGAGGGGAGGGAGGCGGTTTTGAAAGGTGGGTTAGGGGGACAGCAGTATCATAACTAGGGTCTTTGGCACCCAAGGCAAGATGAAAAATGCCCCCAAACTGTGTGTCAAAAAATGGGCGTGGCCACTGAAAAAATGGGGGAGTGTAAACATGGCATGTCACTGTTTCTCGTCACTCTGGGAACATTCCTTTCAATTCCATATGCACCTTAATGCCCCCAGTAGTAGTGTCCATTATACAGTGCCCCTTACACAGTGCTCCAGTAGTATTCCTCCTTATACAGTGCCCTCAGTAGTAGTGCCCCTTATACAGTGCTCCTGTAGTATTCCCCCTTATGCAGTGCCCCAGTTGTAGTGACCCTTATACAGTGCCCCCAGTAGTAATGCCCCTCATACAGTGCCGCCAGTAGTAGTGCCCCTTATACAGTCCCCCCAGTAGTTGTGCCCCTTATACAGTGCCCCCAGTAGTAGTGCCCCTTAAACATAAAGACACAGACATACAACACAATACTATACTTACTTGAAACCCAGCTCCATAGCCCGCTGCTGTCTGACTGCTCCAACCATAATAAATTAATAAATCTGTTCATAGACATGCTGTACAAAAATGGCTTCTCTTATAATAAACATTTAGTTATTCAAACTAACATTTAGACATATACAAATAAACATACAAATATATAATTTGTTTTTAACAGTGTCGAAACTAGGACTTTTGTCACACAGGGCAAGGCAGAAATTTGGCACCACCACCACCACAACTATAGACTCTGGGCCTGATTCTGACCCGCTCGCGAGCGCTCGCAAGCGGGTCGATGGTGCCCAAGTGCGCATGACGGAGGCGGCTCCGTCGTGCGCATGCGCGAGACCCAAATAACGACGGCCAAGCCGTCATAATGAGTCTCGCACCAAAGGGGGCGTGCTGTCGATGGTGATTGACAGCACGCCCCCTTTGGTGGGCGTGCCTGCCCAGACGGAGGCGTTCCCATGGGAACGCCTACCGTCTGGGTCCGGCCCCACTGACATCACTAGTGATGTCAGTGGGAGTGCTTTTGGCTCTGATAGAGCCAAAAGCACTCCTGGGCTTGCGGCAGCAAGACCCTACCGCAGGGTCTCGTCGCAAGCCCGATGGTCGCGATGGTCTTGACCATCATTTTGGCCGCTCGCTATAGCTGTGGGTGGTCAAAAAGGAGCAGGGACGGCCCTGATTCAGAGCGAGCGCTCTGTCAGAGCGTCCGGCTCTGAATCAGGGCCTCTGTCCTTTCTGAAAAACCCCACCGCTGGTGTCTCTATAGCAGTCTGTGTCCCCCCACCCCATATCACTGCAATGCTTACTGCTATAATTGAAAGCTCCTAAAGCTCCCTATAAATACAGTCATTTTTGTTCTGGTTTTAGCACTGAGGCTGACCACAAGATTGAGACATCAGATCCCTGGCAACAGCAGTGTCAGAGAGGAGGGAAGGGGAGGTTCCCCCTCTCCTCCGGTCGGACCACCTCCTCCTTCATTGTATTGAGTCAGCCTGACTCATTATTATTACTGTTGTCAATGCTGCTGCGGGCCCATTGCCCCTGCACTGCCGGTAATTCCGCCCTTGGTCTTGGCACCCCCACAAATCCGACGCCCGAGGCAGATGCCCCACTACACCCCCTTCCTGGTTGCGGACCTGAGTTTCATTCATCTCTTGTAAAGTCCTCTTAACCAATTTATTTTTAAGGCTATTATCCCTAAGAAACATAAACTGGCCTTGGTCTGGTAACTTAGTTTACAGAATGCATCATCTCCCTATTATGCACCTGAGTATTGCCAAATTGATTTGAGTAGCTTCCACATTGTTATGTTTGCTGTTTTGAGAAGCATAGTTAAAACCAGCATTTGGAGGGCATGCTGGTTCTTATAGTGCTATTTGGAGGTCATGGGGGTGACTCCCAGGTAAGCTGGCTTCAATTTGGATGTATTTTTATATATGCCTTTACCATGAGGCCTTACAATAGACAATTACATGGCCCAGAGTGGGTACTGTTATCATGCAGTGTAAGGACAACCAGTATCAGAGAAGCTGTGAAGTTGGCCTGGTGGCTTACCATGTATTTGCAAATGCATGCAACTATCTCTGAATTTATATTACCATATAGTTTTCAGGTATTGTTGCAGGTACAATTTAGTGTGCTGGAGGAAATCTGGGGGACACCCACCTTTCTGATATTTTTTTGTTTAGTAAGACCCCTCCCTTTCATGCACCTGAAGAGTATTGACAAATTGATTTGAGCATCTTCCAGATTGTTATGTTTGCTCTTTTGAGAAGCATAGATAGAACCAGAATTTGGAGGGCATGCTTGTTAATATAGTGCTAATTGGAGGTCTCGGGGGTGACTCCCAAGTAAGCTGGCTCTCAATTTGGATGTATTTCTATATGTGCTTTTACCATGGGGCCTTACAAATGACAATGACATGGCCCAGAGTGGGTACTGTTATCATGCAGTGTAGGGACCACCAGTATCAGAGAAGCAGTGAAGTTGTTCTGGTGGCTTACTGTCACAGTGCGCCAGATGCCGGTTTGTACTTACTGGGTCCGGCGGCACTGGAGTCACGGGCAGCGGGCGGGGAGTCTCCGGCGTCCACTGCTGTTCAGCCTCCTCCTGTGTCAGTGAGCTGGACACTGGCTTGTGCTTACCGGGTCTGGCGGCACTGTGGTTCCAGGCAGCGGGTGCCCCCACTGTGTGGCTGAAGTGCAAGCGGCTGCAGCTCTCCTAGGAGCGAGCGCGCCGACCTGCAGTACAATTTAAAGAGCCATGTACACTAATTAGGGTGAGGTCACAGGAAGCGCCAAATTTAGTCCTGCCTATTTAAGGAAGTCTATGGGAGCACTCCTTGCCAGAGTATAGGCTCCATTACCTTACTCAAGCGTTCCTGTGTATTACCTGTTGTTTGTTGCTGACCTTGGCTTTGTTCGTGACTCCGATTCCACTTGATCCCTGATACTGCATTTGATATCTGGTTCTGACCTTGGCTTTCCTGTGACCCGCATACGTCTGCTCCCTGGTACCGTCTTACCCATTGGTTCTGACCCAGCTTGTCAACTATGCTACAAGTCTTCTCCATTTCATCGAGAGTCTTCTCCATTTCATCCAGAGTTCGGCAGCACCTGTATAGGGGAACCTATCCTGAGGGCCGTGATCTGCGTGTCGGACGCAGCCAAGTCCATACCTTCTTGCGAGGGTCCCTGGTGAATACCGCCGGCACATTAGAAATTATTCTTTACCCGCTCCGTACCAGTCCTTCAGGGACATATTCAGTAAAAATGCTGTTGAAACACTTCCTGCCCATCGGGAGTGGGACTGTGCCACAGAGTTATTGCCAGGGAAGATGCATCCTTGCGGAAGAGTGTTTCCCCAGTCGCTTCCGGAGACACATGCAGGTTTATTCAAGAATCCAAGTCACCTGCAGGTGCCGGTCTTTTCTTTGTCAAGAAGGTGGAAGCTTGATACCGTGCATTGACTACCAGGGTTTGAACGCTATTACTATCAAAGTTCATACCTTCTTGCGAGGGTCCCTGGTGAATACCGCCGGCACATTAGACTCCGCGCCTCGGAAATAGGTCACGCCAATCCCTAAATACGGGTTGCATCTGATCTACCCGAGACTTTGTGACACTTACCATGTATTTGCAAATGTATGCAATAAATTTCTCTGAATTTCCATTACCATATAGTTTTCAGGTATTGTAGCAGGTACAATTTAGTGTGTTGGGGAACACCCACCTTTCTGTTTTTTGTTTAATATGACCCCTCCCTTTCATGCACCTGAAGAGTATTGCCAAATTGATTTGAGCAGCTTCCACTGTTATATTTTCTGTTTTGAGAGGCATAGTTGGAACCAGCATTTGGAGGGCATGCTGGTTCTTATAGTGCTAATTGAAGCTCCCATGGGTGACTCCCAGGTAAGCTAACTCACAATTTGGATGTATTTCTGTATGTGCTTTTACCATGAGGCCTTACAATAGACAATTACATGGCCCAGACTGGGTGCTATTATCATGCAGTGTAGGGACCACCAGTGTCAGCGAAGCCGTAATGTTGGCCTGGTGGCCTTACCGTGTATTTGCAAATGCAGGTATTGTTGCAGGTACAATTTAGTGTGCTGGAGGAAATCTGGGGGACACCCAACTTTCTGTTGTATTGTTTTTTGTTTTTTACTTACTCATACTAATATTACCAGTACTCTGGTACATGCATAACACAGATGTATACAATCTCCATGCTAGCCAATATTTGACTAATGGTGCATACACACGATCAGATTTTTCCTTCAGATATGAACGATAACAATTTAAAAATCGTTCAGTCGTTCATATCTGAAGGAAAATCGTTCATATCTGACATGCCTGAACGATGGACGATCAACGATGCGCGTTCCCGATGGTCAGATAACGATTTCTGATATCTGATGTGTTTGCAGTCAGACTTGGACGATTCCATTCATTTTAATGCAGTCAAAAATCGTTCAATCGTTCAAATCGTTCAAAACTTTGGTAAAATCGTTCAAATCGTTCAAATCGTTTAATCGTTCAATCGTTCATCTGACAAATCTGACAAGTCTGACAAATCTGACCGTGTGTACGCTCCATAAGAGACCTACAGATCGTTTAACCAATAACAAAGAGGAAAATACACAAGTTGGTACAGTTTCTTTCTAAGAGATGTAGTGTGACTGCACCTTATACACGAGTCATAATTGGAATATAGAATATTCTGCACATCCGGTTAGAGAAGAAGGAATCAGCTGTGCGGAGACATTAACCCCCTGACGGGTTGACCGGGCTACCCCGTGATGCCTCATACACTGCCGCTTGGTTGATATGGGGTTAAATGGGAGTGTCAGCGGTCTGAGCCAGCCTGGGTGATAATTCCCATGCTGCTGCTATACTATAGCTGGGAGCCTCCCCTCTCCTGCTCACTGGTCTGGCAGCACAGGCCCGGTACGTCTTCCCAGTGTGTACATAAGGTAGAGTGATGCCAGCGCCGGGCGCAGCAGGACCCGGCAGGGGGAGGGGCCGGGGGACATTACACCCGACACCTCTGACTTCACAGCTGCCGCTCTCTGGCGCGGAACAGCGCAAGCAGCCGTGACCTCCGACCCCGGCTGCCGGCAGCCAATAAGAGTGCGGGTCGTTTCCAAACCCAAAATTTCCACGTCGGCAAAAGTCAAGATGGAAGGGGAGAGGGATGCAGCAGCAGCAGCGGCGGTGGGGGAGAGGGAGCGCTGCGGGACCGGAGGAAGAGGAGCAGGAGAGCGGCTGCAGCAGCATGTGCAGGGGGGCCGGTGCCACACAGTCCGGGGAACATTCTATCCGCTGTCTCTGACAGTGACCTGTTGCATGGCTGCTGCTGCAACAGCTGCTCAGGTAACGCCGCAGCCCCAGGTGTAGACAACACAGCTCCTCCGCCCGGGGTCTCCCCCTCAGGCTGTGCAGGGGTGCAGCAGTGCGGCACCCTATTTGGAATGCAGGACGGGTCTTTGCCTGGTATATGTGTTTTTATTAATTTAAAGGAAAAAAAAATCTCCCCCTTTTCATAGATATAGATCCTGCCGGTGCAGGCATGCAACAGTGTACCGGGGCGCCTGCATGTCAGGGATAGGGGTGTAGTACATAGCATGCTGTGCTTCTGCAGCCTATATACCGGGCAGGAGCTGGGACAGGTATAACACACTCTGTGCGATCTGTTGCCCACCGCTGAGACCTGGACGCAGCACAGTAGGGTAGTCGGCGTGCTATGTGGCTGCAGTAATGCTAATTCTCCCTTGCTCGGGAGGACATCTGCACATGCTGCGTACAATGTGTAGTCGGTATGTAGCTGCAGGCAATAGCCACTACCACGGAGCTGACTGGGACACTGCTCTGCGTCTGACCGGGCACCTGTGGAATCTACATGTTCAAGTTCAGAGTCTGTCTCCTTGGTGTCTTAAATCAAAGTTCTGTGACACTTGGACTCTGAATATAATAGAAGTCAGTGCACTACAGAACTTTGTTTTGGGAGCCTGCATCGTCCTCCGGGAGTGAAGAGGTTAACACGCCGGCGATCCGGAGCTGCTCAGGTGGACACGTCACTGCTCAGCTAGAACCCACTTGACAAGGGAGGGAGGTGGTGAGGGGTTTGCACAGCAGCTTGGAGCCTGGCCTTGTCTTTGACTTGTCAAAATTCCCTTCTAATACCATATTTTAGTAGGAGACACTGTGACATGAAGCCTTTTACGCCAGATGGAGTGTATCATACAGGAAGTACATGTTCAGGGTCTGATCCCTATAAGAAATAGGGTAATGCAGATGAACATATGGAAGAGTCAATCACAGATGTCCATGGGGCGGCTGGACAGCTCAGACTATGAACTTGCACCTCTAATGCTCACAAATGTGCTGCTGTGATCTAGACTATGTACTTTCATCTGCACCACTGGGTCACTGGAAAAAGTGAATACATTGTGGCTAATATTTAGCCATCCAACTGATCTGTTTAATTAGGAATGATTTAACTTGCAACTCGGAGGCCTACTTCAGTGTTTTGCCTAAATAAATAATTATTGCACTTCCAGTAAAACGCCTACATTTCAGGTAGCAAAACATTTGCAGAATTGTTAAACATTTTGTTGACCGTGTAACATTTTTCTACATGACTAGATCATTCTTGTGCTATATGGCCTATCCCATGTTATGTGCTTTAACTCTATGCCTTGGAGGTCGATGTGTGCCATTACAAATTTTTGAGTTTATGGGTCTCCCTTGTGTCTTCTGATGTCTTTAAAGTTTACACTTGGGGCTAGGGTATTCCATTCGTATTGTTTACACTCCAGGACATATTTGACCTTCCAACTACTGCATCAAAGGTCTAAAATGGTTAAAAGGGACAGTTTGGGTGTATGATGACTTTTAAAGGGGACGCAGAGAATAATACTGTGTGAATAAAGTATACTTATACTGAAATAGTTCAGAATGTATTAAAAACCTATTTTTTTTTTTTTCTACTATATATTGAGTTTAGTGCTTAGAAACTGCTTAAAAAAATAAAAATATTTTGGGTTACATATTCTGTAATTATGCATCTTATTTGACAGCCATTGTCTCTAGCTCAATTATCCCTTTTAATTTGTATTAGCAACCCCTGTTACTGTTAACTACACAAATCCTGTTTTGCATTTATAATTTTTCTTTAACAGATGTGACTTCATCACGCATATGGCACGTTATTCTTTTTCCAGTTGTTCATTTGAAACTGTTCTTAATCAAGATGCTGCTAGATAAACTATCTTCTACCAAACTGGCAGTAGCATATGGCTACTATAACTGCACTTTGCCTAGTTCAGAATCTGTCTTTTAGACAGTAAAACAATATGCTTAAATATAATGAGAGTAATAAAAAAATACTTAAGCTTTGAATACAATTGGATTTCTGTAGTATTAAGAAATCTATAGTTAAGGTGCATACACGTGTATGATATTTGGCCGATTTTAGCCAAATCGGAACGACAAATTGGACATATCGTGCAGTGTGTATGCCCAATTTGCGTGGTCGCATGCGATAGTGTGATTGGCTGTGCACCACACTATCTCGCATGTGAGCCTGTACAAGTTAATGAAGGAGGGAACAGTGATTGTTCCGTCTCTCGTTACATCTTTTTAAGTGTGTACCGGCAATCATGCGATGTCCAGGGTGAAGACATCGCCCTGAACATCGGCACGATTGCCGGTTGTTTAGATGTGTACCCAGCCTGAGTCCCACCATGCCGCTCCTTTTTTCTAACCTTTTTAGACCCATAAGGCTGCCATCCAGGTGTTCCGAAAAAAATATGGATCGCTCAGGTTTTTTATTTTTGCACTTTTCTTGCCTATTCCCACCTTCGCTATCCACACCTTTTTATTAGTAAATCATAAATTGTCTAACGCTGTCTTGCTGCCAGATTTGCTACTTGCCTAGCTTCACATAAAGAATTATTTTTCCCTGGAAAGGTGGGGGTAGGAGGGAAGAGCAAAGGCAAAATAACAGCCTTAGTAACCTAAACTATGGTTGACACTGTAGTGTGACATACAAGCTGTATTTACAAAACATGTTGGCTAGACATGACATATTAAAAAAAAAAAAACATGCAGGATTTTTACACCTCTCAGAAAAATATAAAATGTTTGCGTTTGGAATCCCTGCAATACTTTTGTAAATGATGAGCTATGATTAAAATAATAATAAATAAATGTATTTAACATGTATTTAAATATTTTAAAAGTGTAATTGGGACCCTGTAAATTCACTGTCTCCATATTTAAAATGATATGGCGACCAACCTACCTGTGCTTATTAGTCCTGTATAGTATGCAAAACTGTGTTCCAAGCTAGTGCTAGACGAGCAACACTTTGGGGACCTATGTATTAATAATTGTGGAAAGGCCGAGTAAGTATCCATCTTGCTGCGGACATTTTAATTTTGTAATTAAATTATCCCCGCTATGTACTAAATTAAACTAGCAAGGACAGCGGTAGCGATAGACGCTCTCCCTGCTAGTTGTATGCAAGGCATATTGGTGAAAGTCTTCACAGGTAATCTGACACTGCATGCACGCAGATTCCATTGCAGGAGAGGGATCTGAACATCTCTCTCCTACTTCTAAGCCTCAATAGCTTAAAGCGGTTTGCACCATCTGAAGATCCAACATCTGAAGATGATGTAAACTAAAGCTTTGTTTTTTCAGAGTTTGTTACATATGGGGTTAGGTCGCAGTCCCGCATACATAAACTATGTAGACATAAGTGATTGGACACTGACAGCAACTAGATCAGTGTTGGCTAACCTTGACACTCCAGCTGTTATGGAACTACACAACCCAGCATGCACTGCTACAGTTTTGCTATTAGGGCATGCTAAAACTGTGGCAGGGCATGCTGGGATATATAATTCCACAACAGCTGGAGTGTCAAGGTTAGCCAACACTGAACTAGATCAACAAGATTTTATTGACATCTGACACCCTTCTTGGCAAACTGTCCACAAGTACCTGGACAACAGCAGGCAGTATGTTTTGCCATTCCGCCTTAAGTACAATGACCAACTGTGACACTGAAGAAGGCAGGGTCGGCCTAAAACGCATAAGTCACTCCAATTCATCCCAGAGTTTCTCGATGGGGTTAAGATTTGGGAGTATATGAAGATGAGTTTTTAGAAGTGGACATGTTGCCCATAGCAGCCAATCAGATTCCACTTAACATTTAACGAACACGTTCTAGAAGATATCTAGAGTCTGATTGGTTGCTATGGACAACATCTCCATTTCTAAACACTCACTTTAGTAAATTTACCCCCTGGACTCTGAGCTGGCCAGTCCATCCAGGTTACCCGTTTTTTTTTTTTGTTTTTTTTTTATATATACCAGTCCAGTGTGGAAACATGACCGGTGGCATTGTCGTCCTGAAAAACTTTGTTTCCATAGAACTGCTCTTGTCTAAGTCGCCACAGTGTACGATGGTATGCGTTTCACCCCCCCCCCCCAGATGAATAATTGGAGGAGTTTATTTAATTTGGGCAATAAACACGTCAGTTTTCAGGTGAATTTCTCAATAATGGGTTAAATGATGTGGGACAGGTATGTGGCAGTGTAAATGATGTGGGACAGATATGTGGCGGTGTTGTATTGATGGGAGAGGAGTTTTTGAATTCGCATGTGTGCATCATCCATCACCACTGCTGCGATGCTGACCAGTGACACTATACAAGGGGTTGCCATCAATATAGCAGAGCAACTCAGATGGTGTCACCTGGTGCAGCCCTCACCCCCCCTAGTGACGCCACTGACCTCCAGTACTTTCCTTATAGCCACTAACAGCCTTCTAGATGATTCTGCTATCTCAGTTACCACTTTTTTGGGGTACAGGATGGTTCCCCCACTTTTACATGCACTTTTCCCATGTTGTTTTTTGTAGAAAAGTCACGCACCCTCGCAGCGAGTACCACAAATTGGCATTTCTAATTGGATCTCACAAATCTTTAGTGCAGGTATTCACGGGATGTGTGAGCGTTTCATGAAACACCTTAACGTACTTGCTTCCAATTGCATTGATCCCTATGCTCAGCCTTTAATCACTTTTTGTTGTGTGACTGAGTTTGTGTATTGTAGTTATGGTCACACAACATTTTTGAGACTTAAGATGGCCACACACTAGACCAACTTACATCCAACCAGCCAACTTGTTGATTGGTTGGAATGAAAATCTGGTAAAGTATGGGAGTAAATGATGATCAGCAATTTGCTCTTAAATGCCAGAAAACAGATGAAAATGGTCGTTCAAACAAGTTTGTTAAATGTTTGATCTAAACTATTTGTTCAAACCGTTTTGGTCCATTTTCCAGCGTTTGGGAGCAAATTGCTGATTGGTTGGAATGAAAATCTGGTAAAGTATACAATCAACTAGTTGGCTGGTTGGACAGATAATCTTTAGTGCTTTAGGCCAAAATGTAAATTAGAAAATGCTATCAGTGTAACCTTTGAAATGGTTAATATAAACTTCTTTTTTTTTTTTTTTTAAGGCAGAAGAGTGGTTTGCAGCTGTTTTACATTTTGTAATGCATGCAAAAGAGAAGTATCTCCTTTTAATCTAGTGCAGATTGTGGTTCCAATTTCTCCTGATTTTTCCTGCTTTTTGGTCTGAGTAATGCGGTGTATCCACTAGCAGATACTAATGAGCGATTGCACTATTACGACATCGTAATCGTGCAATCGCTCATTAATCGTGCACTATAATGTCGGAAACGACCAGAGATGCGCGCTCCCACGGGTCGTTTCCGACATCAATGATCGGCTGAACATGCCAGTCAATCTGCCGATAATGACAGATTACCCATGTTCAGGGATGATGGAGGGTGCCTACACTGAACGACTAATAGTTCAGTGTAAGGCACTGCAAACGATGGGGAACGACTGTATGATTACGATGTCGTAACCGTACTGTTGTTACCTCCTCTACGAGTGGATGTGCCCCTTAATACTTTCTCTAGGCTGCCATAACAAAATGTGATCTAATCTCACTTGATGGCTGTTAGAGAAGCAATATTTACTGTGTCCTAAATATTGTAAAATCTGAAAGGTGTATCCATTTGCAAGCCCTCTACAGCTTGAAGAAGAATGGATGCTTTTAGCTGGTAACTTAACTGAAGGTAGGCAGGCCACAAATGTACATATCATATCGAACAGGTTTAATGGTGCAAAATGAAAACTTGTGGGTTTTGAGAAAACGAAGTGCAACATATGATCTGAGAGAAAGATCTAGGAGATATAATATAATATATGGGCACAGTGGTGTCCTGATATTAAGGCTGAATCGAAAAAAATGCAAATATCCATAGAGAATTCCGGAGGGGGGGGGGGCATGGTGTTTAAGGGGCCACACCTCAAAATCTATTGGAGGTACCGGGCTGAAATTTGGCACGGGCAGATAGAACTGTCTGTTGGTGCTGCATGGAATTTTCAATTCCTTGCGCAGACTCTGTAGGAGCCTCCAGCAGGTGTACTCACTGTGGCTTCACTTGGGTGCACCAAGATAGCTGGCCAGTTTGGGTGGTAGCTGCGGTTGGCTTGGAAGAAAGGGGAGGGGGGGTAGCGGCCGTTACCCGATGGATTGTAGCGGGCGGTGGTGCAGTGGGGGAAATAGCAGCAGACAGATGCAGGCTCGGATCTCAAAGATCCGTGATACCCTGCATCTGTATAAATAAACCGGCGCAGGGATGGTTTATGAAATTTCAGATAATGTCTAAGAAGTCTTATTGGGACATGCATATAGTTTCCAGCAGCATCGCCAATTATTCATTGCACCCTATAGAGGTGTGCCTGAAAACTAGCAATGTTGAAGTGGATATGTGGATATGTGTTCATATTATCATTGCAGCACGTCCAACCAATTGAATTGCCCCCTATAATCTCCTATTCCCTGCGATGTGCTTGATTGTATTGAGCATGGTTTACTTTAGTCCATTAGTGTTTGGACCAAACTTACGTAGTGCTTAGCTTAGACGTAGTTAAAGGACAGTACTGTGTTTGTACACTGGTCCTCTAATGAATACAAAACTAGTGCTTTCTAGAATTCCCTGCTTTTTAATCTAGACGCTTGTGTTTTAAAGTTATTAAATACTCCCTATGTCTCATATTACAGTGATTGGGGAGCATTGTTCCCAATTTTCTAGAAAGTGATCCAGCTGAAAAGCACTGCATTCATACAATTGAAAGCTAATCAAGATTATGTGTATTCACGTTATCCTGCTTTATCTGGACACTAATATGAGCTAAGTGGCCATAGTTGTGCTTTAGAGAAGGTGGCTAGTGTTAACCTCAATTCAAATTTAGCTGTGAAAAGGTGAACATTGACTAAAAAGCAATATCTATTCACCTATGCTTTGTACTTCAAGCTCGGGGGGTCCTTGTCCTTGGTTCTGCTCAGGCCACAAGCTCTCCGTATCTTCTCTCTAAGGGGCCCATTTATCAATAATCACAATGTGTTCTGACCACGATACTAGGGTCCATAATTGCATTGACGTATGCGATCATAGCGCTGGGATGTATGAAAGAGCACCCATAGGGACAGGGGCTCCATAAGGACCCCGTCCCTGTGATGTCCTGGGAGTGAAGAGACCATCTCTTCGGTCCTGTGCATGTCCGGCCAATTGCCGGGGAGTTTCCTCCAGAACCCTCTCACGGTAATTTTTACTAAATGAAGCCTATATACTACAGCAGCACAACGCCATCTTCAAATGGCATTTGCTGGGGGAGGGGGGGCAAGCACTGGAATGCGCTTGGTAAATCCGATAGCATTGCATCTCCCATAGAAACCTTTTGGTGTTGTGGCAGCCGTTGGAAATGGAGGGACTGCAGCAGATAGCGGAGATATCTGCTGCGGCCCCTCCATAATACATCTGGGAGATACTAAATATTTGCAGGTATCCCCTGATAACTGGTGATATTAGGAAATATGTTGCAAATATTTACATGATAATTAGGCCCCTGAGTGGTGTGTAGGCCTCAGAGCCTAATAATATACAAAGTGTACAGGATTGCCAATTTGTGTATGATATCTGTTCAGTTTTGCTTGTTAATCAATGGAGACTCCATAAACAGTGATACTGGGGTTTCAGTTAATCTGACAAACTAGGATACCGTTCGCTATGTTCATTATAACTATTGCCCAGGCCTGCACCACAATAAATGCAGGTGCTCTGGAGTATTTATTTAGATTTGCTTAAAACAATTATTCTTAACGCCTGTCCTCAAGCAACAGGTCTTGTTTTGTAGGCTTTCTGTTACTCATGCACAAGTGAGTTAATCTATTTTTCTGGGTAAATAATTATTCCACCTGCTTTTGCAGTCAGCAATCCTCAAAACATTAGGATTGAGGTTGAGAATTACTGTCTTAAAATATTACCATACACTGGAGTTGACAAAAACAAAAAAAACTTTCCTATGAAAGGCTCTGATTCAGCAGTGAATGCAGATTCACGATTATTGGGGATCTGCGTGTGCGCAGGACTCATTCTGCGAGTATGCAGAATGGGTTCTTTGTAGCATACATGCCTACACTCCAGATAGTCGCGGGGGGCTCCCGTTTTTTCGAGTAATCCCCCACTCTCCCGGCAGTGTAGATAATTCTCCTGCATCCCGCCCACTTCCTAGTGAAGTGGGCAGAATGGGAACAAACTTACCTGAAATCCGCGGTCCGTCGTTATGGGGCGAGGCTTATTGACGTGTTTATAGTGCAATTGCATAATTTGATCCCACCCCCTATTAAAATATCCTCGATTTGCGGGAGTTTTACCATGAGGGGGCAGGTCCTAATGACGCAAATGGTCTGGCCCCGCCCCTATCACAGCCCGACTGCTGCCTCTCCTGGGGAGGGCAGATTAAAAGTCTGCATGTATGGTTCTGCGTAGTTACACACAAGCTCTTGAATGCCTCTGCCTGATTGATAGGCAGAGGCATTTAAGGGATGGGGATGGCCGCCATTCCCGGAAACCGATGGTCACGATGGTGATCCCAGCCTGCGACCTTCATCGCAGTGCTGGGATCGAAAATGCAGCAGGGGGTGTCATACACCTGCTGCATTTGCATTATTGCAAGGATCGCAATTGCAAAGCTGCTTTGCAATTGTGATCCTTGCTGAATCGGACCACAGACCTCTCACTGCTTATAAACAACTGAACTGCCGATGTGGATTAAGAGCTCATTTGCCCATGTTTTCCGTGTGTGTGTGTGTGTGTATGTGTATATATATATATATATATATATATATTTCTACTTCAGGGTCCATAGGGTATCCACAGGATACCTTGGGGTATAGGTGTGACGTCAGTCGCAGGGCACCAAAGAGTTAAGCTTTCAGCCTCCCAGGATGCACTAGGTCCCCCTCCTATACCCCGCCCCCGGGCCAAGGCACCTCAGTTTAGTTTGGTGCCCGGCCGGAGTCGGGTGCACCTGTTGGAGTGGGGGCTAGAAGAGCCCCTGAAGCTTTTTCTTCATGCAGCTGTGGCTGCACATCTGGATGAACAGCATGGACAGTCAGTCCTGACGTCCATGCTGTCTTCCCTACACCCCGCCGGTACCAGAACGCCGGTACTGATCCGGGGATGCTGGTGGGCATCTGGGGTCACAGCTAGCGGTGACCCCAGATGCTCCGGACCATGGCCGGATTCAAGGGGGACAGAGGTAAGCAGCGGGGTCCCGCGTTGGGTCCCCGCTGATCAAATGGTCCTAAGTCCCCAGGCAGGGGGCTCCCTGGAGACTGGCTGCAGCGTGGAGCCAGGCGACCAACCTGCGCTTCCACTACCCCCTGGGACAGCGGACCGCAGCAGAGCGGTAGCGCTGCGGCGTCCCAGGGGTTAAATGCATGCCAGGGGAGCGCGCCTTCCCTGTCTCACAGCCGGCGCCTCCCCCGCTGCACACAGCCCTCTCTGCACTGTGCTGACTGGTCCTGTGTCAGCGCTCCTCCCCCAGGCCAGCTTCTCTCTGCTCCTCGGCGGCCATCTTCTCTGCAACGCATGGTGAACGCTGCTGGAAGTCTGGAAGGAAGCATCGTGGTCTGGGTCCCCCCGCATACCTCTCCTCCGCTGTGGCTCAGGTCTGTGTATGCAGCGCTGTGTCCTACCAGGCCCTGTGTCTGTGTAGTTGAGTGATCAGCGCTGTTAGTGCAGGAATTGTTATTTCTCTGCATTGTATGTGACTGTGCTAGCGCTGCCTGTAACTTTTCTTCTCTAAACTGTCAGCTTTATTACTGTCCCTGTTCTTTCTGCTAAAGCCCTTGCGGTGCGGTGCTGCAGGGTGGTCTCTCGCCTATTTAATACTTAATTGGTGAGAGAGGTCACATACGTGGTGCCATCATGTCTGAAAGTGATTTTCCCCTCCGGCTACAGTGTACCACGTGCAAAGTACCGTTAGCGGAGGGGGAGGGTAGCGCGGAGGGCCTTTGCCGGCAGTGTTTGTCCATGGCGCGGCCTATTACGGTTACAGCACCGGTACAGGAGCCGCCCTGGGCTTGTTTCGCTCAGGCGTTAACAGCTTTAGTGGGCCAGTTAGCTCCGCAGCCCGCGTTTACTCCGATGGGTTTGTCCCAGCAGTCTGTGGTGTCGTCACCCATGCAGGGGTTCCCACGACAATTGGTGGTACCCCACAGTCTCCCTATTTCCCCGCTCCCGGGTTCTCAGGAGCCAGCGTGGGTTAACTCCCTGACGAGTTCTGTACAGCACTTGTCGGATGTGTTGCAAGGGGAGTCTGTGATGCGGCCTCATAAAAGGCCGGTGGCGTCTCTGTCCGCTCCTTATGAGGATGACGAAGGGACGTCTGATGATGGGGAGATTCTGGATCCTTACGATCAGGAACCTTTCCATACTAAGGATGCTGATGCTAAGTCCAAAGTATATATTCCTGGACTTATTCGTGCGGTCCGCACAGCCTTGGTGATTGAGGACGAAGTTCCCCCAGCGGCTAAATCTAAGTATGCCTTTTTCAAAGATGTGAAGGGCGATGCCACAGTCTTTCCTCTTTCGGGTCAGTTGGTGGACCATTTAGAGGAGGCGTGGAAACAACCTGGCAAAAGATACCAGCCGCAGAGACGCCTGGCGGTGGCTTATCCGTTCGCGGATAATTATTTTGCTAAGTGTGAATCCCCTCCACAGGTGGATTCTCACGTGACCCGTCTTGTCCGTAGTGCCACATTGCCGATGCCATCCATGTCCTCCCTTAAGGATGCTACGGACCGCAAGGTAGAAATCTGCCTGAAGTCCGCTTATTCCCTTGCAGGAGGGGGCAGCACGGCCGGCTATGGCCATTTGCTGGGCGGATTCATTAGAGGCTTCTTTTGAATCCGACTGTCCGGCCGAACAGGCGGAGTTGATTGGCAATCTCCGTGATTCGGCCACCTACATCAACGAGGCGGCTCTAGACATTAGTACTCTGGTGTCTAGAATTTCTTCAGCAGCGGTAGCTGCTCGTCGCACCTTGTGGCTGCGATCCTGGAAGGCGGACGCAGATCCAAGAAAGGTCTGGAAGCGTTGCCGTTTACCGGAGAAGTTCTCTTCGGTCCGGATCTGGATAAGATTGTGGCCACGCTGGCGGCAGCCAAATCTGCTTGTCTCCCGTCGGCCGCTGCTCCTTCTGGTTCTGGACCATCGTCCTTTCGGTCATCTAGGGCCCAGGGCAGGCCCAAACCACAGTCGTTTCCTCGACAGGCTGGCCCTAAGAAATCGGTCAAGCCCCGGAAACAGGCATGGAGTACCAGACGTCCGGCCCCCAAGCCAGATGACAAGCCTGCGGCCTGACGGTCCGGGTCTCCCCTTGGGGGATCCCAGGGTGGGAGGCCGCCTGCTGCAGTTCTCCCGGTGTTGGTCGTTCACTACGACAGACACTTGGGTTCTGGAGGTGGTCTCTCACGGGTACGCCCTCTCCTTCCGGCACAGACCCCCGGCTCGATTCTTCACCACGGGTCTACCATCAGACCGGAACAAGGCTACGGAGCTGCGGAAGGTATTGCACACTATGCTCCAGGCTGGAGTTATAGTGCCTGTTCCATTCTCCCAGAGGGGCCAGGGTTTCTATTCAAATCTATTTTTGGTACAGAAACCCAATGGGTCATATCGTCCGATTCTCAACCTCAAAGCACTCAACAAGTCTTTGTGGGTCCCGAAGTTTCGGATGGAGACCCTACGGTCCATCATTCTGGCGCTGGAACCTGGGGACTACATGGTGTCATTGGACATACAGGACGCTATGGCGGTCATGGCGGCTTCTCTGCGGCTGCAAGGAGTCCGCATGTTGCCGTACTTGGACGACCTGTTATTGGTGGCAGGATCTCCAGAGCTCCTGTTACACCACTTGGACCTGACCATTGCACTGCTGCAACGGCACGGCTGGCTAATCAACTGGCAGAAGTCCACTCTAATCCCGTCTCAGAGGATTCTGCATCTTGGAGCCTTATTGGACTCGGGACAGCAAAGGATCTTCGTGACGGAGGACAAGATCTCTGCTTTACAGTCAAGGGTGCGCAGTTGTCTGCACAGCCGCCGGGTGTCCTTACACTCGGCGATGAGGTTACTGGGCTCCATGGTGTCGGTGTTCGACATGGTGGAATACGCCCAGTTTCACTCCAGACCTCTGCAGCACCTGATCCTGTCCAAGTGGAACGGGCTGCCTCAGTCTCTGAAGTTCCAGACGATTGTGCTCACCCCGGAGGTTCGCCTGTCCCTTGCGTGGTGGTTAAAGACGACCCACCTCAACAAGGGACGTCCGTTCTGGGTTCCAAATTGGGTCCTGTTGACAACGGACGCCAGTCTTCGGGGCTGGGGAGCAGTTTCGGGTCCACACTTGTTCCAGGGCAGGTGGACACCGACAGAAGCGGAGCTTCCAATAAATATCTTGGAACTCCGTGCGGTCTTCAATGCTCTCCTGCAGGCACAGCGGTTTCTCCAGGGTCACCCGGTGCAGGTCCAGTCGGACAATGCTACCACCGTGGCCTACATAAACAGGCAAGGAGGAACTCTCAGTCGGGCGGCTCTCGTAGAGGTCTCTCGGATCCTGGTTTGGGCGGAGCGCAATCTTCCGGCCATATCAGCGGTCTTCATCCCGGGAGTGCTAAATTGGGAGGCGGACTTTCTAAGTCGCCAGGACGTTCATCCAGGGGAATGGTCCCTGCACCCGGACGTTTTTCAACTACTGGTGGACAGGTGGGGTCTTCCAGAAATCGACCTCATGGCGTCCCGGCACAACAACAAGTTGCCGGTGTACGGGTCTCGCACAAGAGACGAAGGGGCGTCTCTGGTGGATGCTCTGTCCGTCCGGTGGACGTTCAGGTTCGCATACCTGTTCCCTCCGGTCTCCCTTCTTCCACGGGTAATTCGGAAATTCAAACAGGAAGGAGGGACGCTCCTGTTGATAGCTCCCGCGTGGCCCAGACGGCACTGGTTCTCAGACCTTCAGGGTCTGTCCGTGGACAGTCCTCTGCGGTTGCCGCTACGACCGGACCTTCTGTCTCAGGGTCCTTGTCTTCATCCGGACCTGACTCGGCTGTCTTTGGCGGCGTGGCTGTTGAGACGGCCATGCTGAGGTCCTGGGGGTTTTCCAGCTCTGTGGTGCGTACCATGTTACGAGCTCGGAAACCGTCTTCCGCGAGGATATACCATCGCGTGTGGCATACGTTCTTCCAGTGGTGTCGACCGAGAGGTTATGCACCGCGGGAGTTTCGTCTGTCTCAGATTCTCGCCTTCCTGCAAGCGGGACTAGATCATGGGCTTCGCCTTGCTTCTTTGAAGGTACAGGTTTCGGCCCTATCTGTCTGGTTTCACCGTAGGATTGCTACAATCCCGGATGTGCGCACCTTTATGCAAGGTGTTCTCCGTATTCAGCCGCCCTTTGTTCCACCTGTGGCGCCTTGGGATTTGGCTGTGGTCCTGAGGGCTCTCCAAGGACCGCCGTTTGAACCACTGGGCTCAGTGGATATTAAATGGCTAACAGCTAAGACTGTTTTCCTTCTGGCCGTTGCTTCAGCCAGACGTGTTTCTGAGTTAGGGGCTCTTTCTTGTAGACCCCCTTTCTTGGTTTTTCATGGGAACAGGGCAGTGCTCCGCACTCGGCCCGAGTTTCTTCCCAAAGTTGTTTCCCAGTTTCATGTTAACGAGGAAATAGTTGTTCCGGCCTTTAACTCACCGGGTCTTTCCGTGGGTGAGGCCTCTTTGGATGTTGTGCGGGCCTTAAGGACTTATGTTGACCGCACTTCTTTGTTTAGGAAGTCGGACGCTTTGTTGTCCTCTATGGCTTCTGTAAAAATGGTTGGCCTGCTTCAAAGCAAACTTTGGCAGCCTGGATCCGTATGGCTATTTCTGAAGCTTATCTTCATGAAGGCCTACCGGTCCCTCCTTCTCTGAAGGCTCATTCCACTAGGTCTGTGGGTCCTTCGTGGGCAGCTCGACGTGGTGCCTCGGCAGTTCAGATCTGCAAGGCTGCTACGTGGTCTTCTGTCCATACCTTCGTGAGGTATTACAGGTTTGACACCTTCGCCTCTCAGGATGCTTCCTTCGGGCGGCGGATTCTCCTTTCTGCACAGGAGCGTCCCCACCCTTAAAGGATACTGCTTTGGGACATCCCCAAGGTATCCTGTGGATACCCTATGGACCCTGAAGTAGAAAATATGAGATATGGTAAGAACTTACCCTTGTTATCTCTATTTCTACGAAGTCCATAGGGTTCCACAGGACTCCCGCACTGTCGCACCTGTGCTGCAGATGGGCTTTGCTCTGGTCACCGGTTTTCCGTCTCCCTCTGGTGAGAATGTGATTCTTGTATGTGTCCAGATCTTTGTTCTCTCTCTTCCTTCTCCTCCTCCGGCCTATGGCTTGGTAACTAACTGAGGTGCCTTGGCCCGGGGGCGGGGTATAGGAGGGGGACCTAGTGCATCCTGGGAGGCTGAAAGCTTAACTCTTTGGTGTCCTGCGACTGACGTCACACCTATACCCCAAGGTATCCTGTGGAACCCTATGGACTTCGTAGAAATAGAGATAACAAGGGTAAGTTCTTACCATATCTCATATTATATATAAATTTATTGCTCAAATTGCACTCTGAATAGACACTGCACTAAAAATTGCATAGGAATTAGGTTATTTTTGACTGATGCCTGCGCTCCCTTGAAATCCTTGGCTGAGAGTGAGTCCCTGGAAAATTGTTTTACACCTTTGCTATTTCATAGTGCTCAGCATGTTATACTGCGGCTTGTACAGTATGTAGAGTAGAGAGGATTCAGATTCCCGGACAGTTTTTAAAGCTAAAGGAAATAAAATGTTACATTCGCAGAAGTGCACCAGCCCCAGAATGCACAGACAGCATACTGCAATGCTTGTAAGGTGAGATACAATAATACAAAAGGTGGAACCAAAAAGCCCCAGTAAAATAAAGTACGTAATGAGATGCTGACCCCTTGAAGGCTGAAAGTCTGTACGAAAGTATAGTTAAATAGTCTTTAGTTTCCTTGATAATTGTGTTCCAGAGAATGTCCAGATGGAGATACTACAAATGTCAATCCAAGAAAATATTGATGTAAAGGAGTACAAAGGTAATACATGTCCCCCAAATGAAGCGATCATGATGGGTGATTGGATTTTCAATATGGATCTAGATGTTCCATCCCAATATGAAATAGAAAACGTACATTGTCCTATAGTCTCTGGATAGATATAGCTACTGTACATTCAGTGCTAGCAAAGGTCTCAGTACGAGGAGTAAGGGCCTGATTGAGTGATGTACGCTAATGCCGTTGCAGCTGCGAATTAGTACATAGTGGCTGTGTGAAAACATGCAAATGCTGCAGTCGCTGGCATTTGTATTGAGACGCCCACCTGGAGCTTTGCAAATCCGAGCAACTGCATACACACATGCAGCATCGGTCGCAGATCAGTCGACAATCAGCCTGGGAAACCATATGGTCGTGCAGAATGGCTGTGAGAACTGAGATGCCAGAGCCATTTTTACTGTGTACGGGATCACGGTCGTAGGCCGAGACATGCCCTGAACACAGTTACGACACCCCTGTGTTTGAGTCTCCACCTCCCCGTTGCTGCCTACAAATGGTCCCTGCCTGTAAATCCTCACTGCAAGCAATATGAAACATGACGAATGCACAGAGTGACTCAGACGCATGCGCAGACCACTACTAATAATCACTCAACTGCATAAACATTGGCATTGCATCTATCTCTCAGTCCCTCTGCACATGCGCAAGCCGGGGAAGGACCCCGTGAGGTATTCTATTGGATCCCTCTCGGGAGTCTCTGGAAAAGAAGCTTATATGCTTCTATTAGTCAATGGCGTTGCCTATTGGGTCCAAGCTCCGGAAAACTTAGTTTTGCTTTCTGCAGCTTGGACCCAGGACATAAGGGGGGACAGCGAGTACTCCTGTACTGGACCCAACAGCTGAGGGGGCACGGCTGCAGGCAGTTAATTAATAAATCTTTGCCCTAACACAAAGCAGTGCAAGCTGCTAGTGCTGGCCGAAGAGTTATATCATTGACTTCTCAACCAGCTAATCTGTGTGTGATGAGTTATTCATTAATTACTGTAACTCCAGCCAGCGGCTAGCAGCACACAATCTAGTGCTGTTAAGGTGCCCATACATCAGCGACTGTTTGTCGCGATCCGGCGATGTGATGGGAAATGCCAGCGTTTCCGGTGGAAACGATGACCTCCCACCATCGATGTTCTGCGATCCGTCACCGGATCGCGAATATTTGCCATGTTAATGTCCCCGATTTGACGATTGCGATAATTTTTTGATCGCGAAATCCAACATGTTGGATTTCTGCGATGCCGAGTTGCAGCATCGCGGGATCACGGCAATCCATCGCAGATGGATGGGGCTCATTAGATGCTGGATTCCCCAGCAGACCTGTGATCGATGCTGGAGCCTGGAATCCCTGGAGGTCATGTGTTTTATCAGGCACACACAGCCCTGGAAGAATACAGGCACACACAGCCCAGTAAGTATTCTAGTAAAGGGATCTCACTTGTGTCTGTAGTTCTATGTTCACTCACTACCACCATGATGTCTGTCTGTCAATGTCACTCTCCCCTGTCTGTACTCTGTATTTTTCTCTATACTATGTAGCTTAGTATGTGTGCTTCTGCCCCTCCCCCGTCTTCTCATTTCCACCCATCCCCATGGTGATTCTGCCTCACACTTGAGTGCCTCTACCTATTCCACTCACCATGAGTGCCTCCCACTCCACATCCCATGTGTGCCATTGCCCCTTTTAACCTTCACATGTGTGCCTCTGCCCCCTTCTACCCCATGTGTGTCTCTTTCTGACACTACACTCTCCATGTGTGCCTCTGCCCCCTTCTACCCCATGTGTGTCTCTTCCTGACACTTCACTCCCCATGTGTGCCTATGCGCCTCCTTTCCTCCCATCCACTCCACTTGTGTGCCTCTCACCCTTGTTACTTTATTTCTTTCACTGTCACATTCCAGACCTGGCCAACTTGTGGTTCTCCAGCTGTTGTGAAACTTCAAGTCCCAGCATACCCTCCCACCGATCATCTGGTAAAGCATGCCTGAGACTTGTAGTTTCACAACAGCTGGAAAGTCGCAGGTTGTCCAGGGCTGTATTATCTCATCTTTCTCCCCATCCCATCTGTTCCCCAACCTTCTTTTGCTATCTGCCATTCACTTTCCACTCATGCCACACCTCTGCGTGCCTAATTATGCGAACGGCGGTTTATGGGAGTGCATACGGTTTATGGGAGTGCATAATTAACAAAGTAGCGTCATGGCACGTGACATGGGAGGTTTTTACACTGACATGATCGTAGAGCTTAAGAGAGGGTATGGTCAACCTTAAGCTCTACGACCAGTTCCAATGGTTCCCGATGGTCTCGATTAATCCTTATATGGCCGGAGATGACGTGCAATGCGTACGAGATGGGGGCGTATTTTTTTGTCTTCCGACCGCTTCCTCCCCTTAGTCGGCCAACTACCGATCCGAACTTAGGGACGCAACTTGCGAGGGAATCATTTGAATATCCGGCCCCTTTTTCCGTGCGGCCGCTTCGACCGACTCTGAATGAGGTCCTTTGTCTTTCCATCCTAATCTTCTGAATGTACTACATAGTACCATGGCCAGGCGATCAGAAGACGAATGGATGAAGGGAAGCACAACCATGTTCAACGCCACATAATTGAAGCTAAGTATGGCAGGTAAGTACAATTCTCACTCAGCACTCTACGCTACACCTTAGCACCCTCCAGGCTTTCTGAAGGTGAGGGGTGGGCCTTGCTTGATCCACTTGTACTGGGCCCCATAGTTCTTGATGGCGGCCCTGCTTGGACCAGATGGGTAATGTCATATCTAGATGGCATTACCCAATAGCCTATTGGCTTCTTTTTGCAAACTGCTGTGAGAGAGATCCAATCGGATGCCTCCCAGCACCCCTGGCTGTGCGCTTGTCTTTCTGCGCCTGCGCAGAGGGACTTCTGGGTCATAAACCTGGAAGTCCCTCTTTTGCAAAGGACCACTTCTATTGGGAGAGCTGTCCTTTGCTATTTTCTTCATGCATAATGGCGATATTAATGTTGGCATGCATGCAAAATGCGATGCTTGATGCATCCAGCCATCTACATGATGCCAGATGTATAATCTGTATTATAGAAGAAGGAATTATCTAGTCCATTATCATAGTGTGACACATATATTCTAACAATAATCACTTTAAAATTGGTAAAATAAGTGTTAGAAGAGATAAAAGAAAACCAATATGGGTATTTTGGAGTCTCCTACCAGATGTATGAGATGTTAAAGCTTATAGCTAAATATGTATCTGAGTCCCAGGAAAAACAGTGATGTGATCTGCTAGGTTCCTTGGGTAATGCACAACTAACACGCCAAAGTATTTCAACCATCCTGGGGTCGGTATGCAGTCACAAATTCTCCACTCAGGAGGTTGACATTCATGATGTCGATATAAATGTTGACATTTCCAGTAGGGTTACTGTCACAGATAGAATCACATAAGAAAAAAAAAAAGACTTTGTTGACATTTTGTTAATGTTGACATTCCATCCGTGTCCACAATATGAACATGTCAACATTGTGAATGTTGACAATATATATACCTCCCAACTTTCTCCCCCGGGGAGTCGGGACTTGCGCGTGCCGGAGTCGTGCAGGGGGCATGGCCTGATCGTAAAGGGGGCGTGTCCTTGTGACACGCCCCCATTTACATCACTAAGGGGTGTGCCCAGCATCTCCGAGATGCTGGGCTACCCCCGGGCTTCCCCCCTGTGCTGTGAATAGATGCTGTGCGCATGTGTACAGCATCTATTCTCGCTCTGCATACCCGCTGCTCTGCAGAGCAGCGGTGTATGCTTCCCCCAACTCCCCCCCCAACCGCGGAACAGTCCCAGAAAAACAGGACTGTCCCGCTGAATGCGGGACAGTTGGGAGGTATGAATATAGCACACAGCTGGGGTCTTTGTCAAGGCTGAATTATTAACCCAAACAAAATGTGGGTAAAGGTCACATGGCCATAGCATGGAAATGGGATAAAATATGATCAATTCAAAAGAGTAATGCAAATAATATCCTATAAACTGTCACAGAATACATAAATGTTATGAATAAAAGTCTGATATAAAAATGGCACTGGCAGTCAAAAATGTATAGATGGCTTTATAAAGTAAGCACATCTAACCAGGACTGTATGCAACATAATGAAAACCAGCCTCCACTTAGGTGACAGGACAAAACTTAATATCTTTAATGAATCCTGGAATAAGCCCCTGTGTCTGAATATTGGGTTGCTATAGGAATAGCTTTGTGTCCAGAGTCCCATCACCATGGTGATGTGCAGCTGTTGTCATTAAGAACTTCAAGTATGCCAGGTGCTTTTGTGCCAATGATCAAGTAAAATGCTTGTATCTGGAATATGCAAATTCTGCAAATAAAGACCATCTTAAAAAGCATTGGTATACCATCTTAAAAGGCCTTTGACTGTACATTAGGAATCATTTATGTGTATTGCAGAATGTGTAAAAAAAAAATCAATGTATGGGGTTCACCAAATGCCAATTCCAACCAAAATGTGATCGGAAAGCGGTGTATCAGGTTGTCCAACATTAGATTTTTTATTTTGCCATCCAATCGGGGCTGTAGATTGCTAGTGTATGATATCGATCAGCTGTTTTGCAGACCGTTACTAGTAAAATTATTATCCTTTCATGATTGGCTGTTCCGTTCTTTGGTGAAAATGATCTACGAGTCACTGGTACATATTGGCAATGTTGGGCATGTATTGGTTGATTGGCGAATCGTTAAATAGCTTGGGGGGGAAAAACAATAAATCCGTAAATCTTTTTATGTGATTGCTGATGCACGGTATGGACCACATAAGTCTCTTCATAACAAACCATTTTTCTATTTTTTTTTTTCCTTAATATAAATCTTAAAATATACTAGTTACAATTCTTAAGTGTGAGATATATCTGTAATAATAATAATAATAATGCGCAGTTAAGACTTGCATGTCAGACATTTTTCCCAGTATAGTATATTATATAATATGCCACTAATGTCCTAGATTGTAATATACCAGTATTTGTCATAGGGTAATGCTCTGTAATACTTACTCCCCCAAGGTACCAGCTTTCCCCATTGCTGTTGCCTACTACTTTGGTCTTCTAATTGCCACAACTGTTGCTGATAACAAGCTGGTTGCTCTTGCAACGCAACTCAAGTGCCATGAGACTAAAGTTGACATTTATCAAACCTTCTGAAGAGGACAAGTGGAGGTGATGATGCCCAGAGCAACCAAGCAGATTTTATACAATGTGCTAGAGATATGACAGCTAGTATCTGATTGGTTGTTATGGGCAATACCGTCTTGTCCTCTTCAGAAGGTTTTCTTGCCAGAAGTAGAATCGCATCTTATTTGCAGACACATAAAGTTCATAAACTGTTTTCTTTGCCTTTTACCTCACTATGGCTAGACCACTGATTCCGGCAGGGAAGTAGTACTTTCTCTCTCTCATGTTGGGAGCAGATTTTTAAAGGACCAACGCCAATATTCAATACAAATTAAAGTCTTTATTTCAACCATTTTAGGTAATACCATGCCTCTTCACAAGAACAATGAAGTGGCCCTACTTATTGTTGAATAGTGGCTCCATTATGGTCCATGACAACTGTTTATTGTAATAAGCATTTGGACGAGTATCCTTGGCAGGAAAACTCACTATTCTGTGGTGTTTGTGTTATAATCATATAAAGTCAGAAGAACTGAACGTACTGAAGTATATTAAACCTCAATTGTTTCTCCAGTCGGGCGCCCATTAGTATTTAATGCACCTAAAAGCATTGGGCTTAGGTGTTCAAAGCGGCTAAACCTGTATAAAGAAGTAGTTAGAACCCCAAAACAGCCGTTTGGGCGCCCAAATTACCGCTAGGGCTCCCAAACAATAAAGTTTGCACACATTTCTTCTCACACCCCAGAAAATTTGTGTCCCCGCAGTTTTAGGTGTCCAAAAGGGCAACAATTGAATTGCTCCGTCGGACGCCCAATCATATAGACGTCATGTGGGGGTGCCCAAAACAACTGAATCACCCCAATGTGTCCTAGTGACTGATACAGAGAGCATCTGAATGTATACCAGACAATAGAAAGCATTCTCGTGACCAGAGCTGGCTCTAGTCAAATTAGGCAAGATTTTGGATGGTGCCCCCATCTCTGTGCGATCCTGAAAAGGGGTGTGGCCTCATGAAAGGGGCTCTCACCCAGCACATCACAGCAGAGTGTCAGTACTCACCCAGTACAATATAGAGAGAATTTTTGTTACCAACATGCTAAACAGATATTGGCAGCAAATCATAATGCAGCTCTCTCATTCTGATTTGATATCATGATGCTTGTCGAATACTGACAGGTGGCAGAGGAAAATACAGGATTCTAGAAGGGCAATTTTTAAATGTTTTTCTTTTTTTTTGCTCAACTAAATGAGCTTTGTTATTTCCAATGTTTTTTCTTGGTTACTAATTTACAAATGGTCATATTACCTACAGTTGAATAAAAGTAAAAAATATATGTAACCTAGAAAAATAATGTACTATGGCCCTGATTCAGAGCCGCTCGCAAAAAGCGAGCGCTCTCTCTGAATCAGGACTGACGCTTTTTTTTTTTTTTTAAACCGTCCTCCTGGCCGCTCTCATAGCTGTGGGTGACCACCCACAGCTTTTGCGAGTGGCCAGGTGATTGTTGCGATGGTCGCGGCCATTGGGGTTATGATGAGACCCTTGTGGTAGGGTCTCGTTCCTGCAAGCCCCAGTGAGCCTCCTGCTCTAATAGAGCAGGAAGTTCACTACTGACATCACGTGTGATGTCAGTAGGGCCGCCCTGTTTGTAGCAAGCCCTGAAGAAAGTGAATTTCTCACTCACTCCGGGGCTTGCGCACGCCGCGCGTGCGCAGTGCCCCACCATTGACCCGCTTGTAAGCGGGTCTGAATCAGGCCCTATATACCTTAAGATTTTGCTATATATTCACATATCAGTGCAGAATAGGTTCTTGATTCCCCAAAATACACAGAATTATAATAATTTAATCCCAGGTATTATGGGATACAAAACACACTGTTGTTTACACTGAAGCAGTGGGATAATGCTTACCTTCTCGGTTCTGGTCCTCTCAGGCTCACCCAGTGGTTACAGCTAGATCCCCTTCTGTAGATGTACCCTGACATCATCAGTTACTGTCCAACGTCATTCCCTACCATTCACGTGGGCATAGAGAGGGAATATAATCCATACCCTCCAACATTTTACAGTACAGGGGCGTGGCCACCGATAAAGGGGGCATTGTTACAGATAAATGGCCGTGTCCACGGGGGCTGGAGGCAGCTTGCGCTGGCTGGTTTAAACCTTGCAGTATAAGCAGTGGCGGCTCCAGGCACAGGCAAGCTGGTCTGTCGCCCGGAGCCCCATGGTATCAAGTGGGCGCACGAAAAGTCCTCCCACCTGGTGCTGTTGATGATATACACTTGAGGAGGGAGTGGAAGAGGGAAGGGGCGGCAGCACAGGATGGGGCTGGGCGCAGCACAGCCTAGCGCCGGCCCAGAGGATGAGTACTGCAAGTTCTGTATACCGACCCTAGCGTCAGGGCAGACTGTATAGAACCACGGAGGACGGAGAAGAGCCGGCTGTCACTCAGAGGTGCTGTGGGAGTCCTGTGTCCCAGCAGCACTACTTAAGAAATCGGGAGATTGTACCCACCCGGTACAAAATGGTACAGCCCCTGTTTGCTGGTGCAGACCATTAAAAAACTTTACTGTACTGGCTAAAACTGTATAATCTTGTGGCAAGCCACCGAACCCAAAGAGTGGCGAGTGAACAACTTTCTTCTTTTGGTGGGCAGTATGGGCAGAAAACTGCACTTCCGCCTTCACTTACGTCACTTCCAGGTACAAAAACTGAAAGGGAAATATATCTTACCCTCTACCAGCTACCAATAGAATAGATGGAGTCCCATGATGCAGTTTCTCTCAGTCACTGATAGGCTGGGGGTGCACTGCATGGTGACATCATCACTGTGCTGCACTATCCAAGCCAATCAGTGACTGAGAGCAGCCGCATCATAGGACTCCAGTTCTTCTACTGCAGCTGAGCTTGGGAGAGGACAGGACAACGCGCCTGCAAATAAATAACTCGAATCCTGGGATTACAAAAATGGGACACACACACACATACTGCATTATGTTTCTCAAAGTAACCAGCAATCTTGTTTAGAAAATTGATTTAATGAAAATGAATACATGAACAAATATCTGTTTTGCATATAAAATGGATTTTATTCATATAATATATAGGTGTTTTATGCTACATTAAGGCTAGACAGAATGACTGTCAGGGAAAACTAGGAGATAGGGTATAAGTGAAAATAGAGGCATAGATGAGGTTAAACATTTTGTATAAATCAGATAAAAAGACAGAACAAATATACTGATGTTGTGATAATGTGATATAAAGTATATGCAGCATAGCATAAAATACCAAGTGTGAACTATTGAACTAATGGAAAGGAGGAAATGGTGTGCGTTGTGAATGTCAAGCACTGACATGAGGCAGATGTGTTAAAAAAAAAAAAGAAGAGGAAAATAATAGTACTTTTTGATTGCTGCTTTAAATTAGAGTTCTGAACATGCTGGGAAGCAGGGCCGCAACTAGGGGTGGGCCGTGCCCCAGATTTGAGGTGGCGCAGAGACGGTTGGAGACAAAAAGTGGGAAACCTGTGATAAGCTGCGAGCATGCTCTGGTGGGCGTATGCTTCAAAGGGTAGGCCAGGGCCACATTAGCAGAGGCACAGGGAGTTAGTACCCCTGCGCCCCTCCTCTCTTAATAAAGTTGTTTTACTTTACCTGTGCTGCGCACGTGATATCATGTGCACTGAAAAACAGTGTGTGTGGAGCCTGACGCTGCATGATACAGGTAAATTGTGGTGGGGGGAGATGTAACATAAACACAGGCTGCTGCTGCAGAGAGATAGCAGGAGAGGCACAGGCTGAGGAAGTGATACGGGAAGGGGGGACACAGACTGTTGTAAAGACACCAGCGTGGGGGATATCTGAAAGGACAGTCTATAGTTATGGTGGGGTGGGGATAGAGGGGCACCAATTACTGCCTTGCCCTGGGTGACAACAATTCTAGTTTTAGCCCTGTGGGAAGCAACGGTTATTGCAAGCTACCTCATAGTAAATAAGTCTCTAGAATTCATAATTATCCTTTTGGGGGATTCTGTGATTGAGTTATTAGTGGACTGTGTGATATTTAGAGTCAATTACAGCGTTGCATATTTTTCAGTCCTTTATAGTAGCTCATTTGCTATAGACTGTGAGCTGAATTCAGCTGCTAGAAGTTAACATGCTGCAACCCATTTTGGCGCTACAGTGTTTAATTGAATCAGACTCATAGGGGTAAATTTACTAAAATGAGAGTTTTTAGAAATGGAGATGTTGCCCATAACAACCAATCAGATTCTACTTAACATTTAACTAGCACCTTCCAAAAGATAATAGCTAGAATCTGATTGATTGCTATAGGCAACATGTCCACTTATAAATACCTGCACTTTAGTAAATATACCCCATAGTGTGTTACGGGTGTCAGTGGAGGAGTGTCCTGGGTGCAAATCAGTCATTTGTGAGCGGTTGGCCAATGATAGCAGTGACCTGCCGGTATCATGGAGACAGGGGGAGGTAAAGAGCAGTGGGCAAATAGATGCAATGTGAGGAACATTCTGCAGTGTGTATAGTAAGGAGAGGGGCAAAAGAGGGATAAGGAAGAAAGTCAAGATATTGCTGAGAGAAATCCAAATTTATAGGGGTAATCTTGATAGTCCCACACAATTGACACCAATGGCACACTAGTAATAATAAACACAATTTTTTAATGTACTAATCATGTTGGGAAATGTTAGTACATCACCCCTATCCACAGATAATCTTAATACATCCCACAAACCCATACAATATTAATACATCACAATGTTATTACAATACACCCAGGCACGGATTGGGCCGCTGGGGAGTCAGGGAAATCCTCGGAGGGCCCCATTGATTTGTAGACACGCCCACTATCGTAGGAGAACAGGGCCTACGGCAGTGGTAGCCAACCCTGGTCCCCAAGAGCTACCAACGGTGCATGTTTTGCAAGTCTCCTCACAGAATCACAAGTGATATAATTAGCTCCACCTGTGGATCTTTTCAAATATGTTAGTAATGAATACACCTGTGCACCTGCTGGGTGACCTGGAAAACATGAATGGTTGGTAGCTCACGAGGACCGAGTTTGGCTACCCCTGGCCTACGGCAACAATGACATTCACTATAGAAATGGCAGGCTGCAGTCAGCTGCTTGCCGGGCAGTCATCAAGGCTGTTTTGACTGACTCGACCAGCAGCTACACGCAGAGGACCATGGCAGTACATCACTGGGGAATAAATCACATGAGACTCTGCAAAGGGGTCAGAGAAATGTGCTAAGCTCTGATTGGAAGAGCACATCACATGCTTCTCTGACCCGTGGAGATCAGCAGCAGCGCAGTCTCATCGGAGTGACTCATTGTGAGGCTGTGTCTGCTGCGCTGCCAGCAGACTGAGGAGGCTGTGGCTTCTTGTGAGTACATTGTGGTATAATATGGGGGCACTAGAACTTGGCATAATGTGAGGAAGAAGTGATGGGGACGATATCGGTGGGGGGGGTGGGAGTGTTAGCAGTTTTGCACATTTATTCATAGCTACTATAGAAAGTTATTATTATGTGTGCAATTTTCATTCTCAGTACATATTTATACTACTTCTCCTGTAATGTAACTGCAATAATATTATGAACAAGCTACTAGCAGATGAAGGTCATTTTAAAAAGTTTTCTGTGACCATTCAGGAGTGTGCTCATGCTGGACATAAACAGTGCATTTAACATGGCTGTGTATAGTAGTTGAACATTGAGCTCTCTCTGAAAACAAGAACAGTTTTGTGTAATAGAGACATTTACAATATAATCTAATAAAAGGTGGAGTGGGGTAGATAATATATATGAATAAAGGGTGGAGGAGAAAAATATTGCACAAAAAATAAATAGAAAAAAAATATGGGTATGTGGAGACTATGGAAAAAACTTGAGGGTGGCACTGCCAGATTAATGTCCACAAGGGCCTGGATCTGAAACTTATGAAGGGCCAATTGTGTGCTGGCGCAGGGGTTGTGACCAGCGCCACTGGGGTCTGACTAGTGATGCAGTGGGAGTGACCAATGGGGGTGTGCGGCCTGTGCTGTGGGGCATTTGTAACACACACACACACACACACACACACAAATATAGGTTGGCACACACAGGGAAAATTGAACATCCGACTGGGGAGCTTCCAAAATGCTCCCTCCTGGGCCTGTCTTGGTGGTTTGGGAAGTCTGTCCTGAGGAAGGCTACATTTGTTAGCCGAAATGTCGACTTGTGACAACTTGTGACTATGCAGTGAGGAATAAAATAAGTCTTTTATACTGATGGAAAGTCCCTGGTGAGTGCACCTTATTTCCCATCTTGGACATGTGTATGTATGTATGTGTATATATATATATATATATATATATATATATATATATATATATATATATACACAAAATGAACCCTTATATCTTGCTTACACTGGTTCAGCTGCACCAATTAGGTGGAACTCTGCTAGTAGAGGACCTAAAAATAGAAATGGAAAAGAGGGGGTACCTTTGGTGCACTACAACTTTGAATATTAATTGAATAAGAGAAATGTCCACCACTTAGGGGGATTTATTGCAATATTAGCTGTTGGTCAAACACAACCTTCTAGTTACTCTTCAAATCACTATTTGTTTATTATTTGGAAACGATTAATAAAATAAAAGCCCTATGGCAGCCCATTATTCTTATACCTGAATATTTTATTTTTGGTAAATCAACAGAGGTAAAAATATATAAAACAATTTACAATACAAATCAATACATAAATAGCATAAAACAACTTTTAGTAAACCTGCCCCAGTACAGAAGGATAGATGTTATCTGTCACCTACACCCTTACGGGTGTGAGCAGTTATGTGGACCTCTCATGTGGTAGGTGCAGGTTTTTCAAAGTGATGACCCTACGAGTTTCGTGTACATACGGGACTTCTTCAGGGGTAAATAAAAAATGTAACACTTGATGAACTGGTCAGAATAAACACTCGATGATATGAAACTGGCTAGAAAACTCAGTTGTATAAGCTTATTTTCCGTCCCTTGATAGGGAGAAATTCCTAGAAGCCAAATAGTTCTTATAACGATTTTACTGGAACAATTAGATGGATGTTTCTAAACCGATAAATGTAACCAGATTCCTTAATAGCAATTTAAATATGAAAACTTGTCATATACTCCCAATGTGTAAAAACGATGAGACCCAGTGCCAAGCAAGTGGTGAAACTCTTTTCAGTCCAATGAAGCGTATGTCTCCCTCTGTTAGCAGTAAATCCCCCTAAGTGTTGGACATTTCTCCTATTCAATTAATATTCAAAGTTGTAGCGCACCAGACTTCTGGTTCCAGCTTGATGGAGTGAGGCAGCTCCGCCTCAGGGCTCCTGCACCGCTCCCAGTTATACCTTTTACAAGGCCACTCAAGCCTCGATAATACCCCCCAACCCATCTCCGAGTGCTGTCTGCTACCTGCATGGACAAATTCGTCTATATCCTGAAGCACCCGCCCATGCAGACATCCCGGCAGAAGAAGCGCCGTGCTGCAGCCAATATGGCGCCGAACCCTGATTCAGATGGGCTATCCCCGGCATCCAAGAAAGCAGCTGCAGAGGGAGAAGGATCTTCTCCCTATAAGGTATGCCGCGCACCAGACGCCCCAGCCACCTATGGAGACATAGTTGATGCTATTAAGTGCACGATTACACCGCTACTCACACAGGCAGTGGCAGACATCATAGGCCAGCTCAGCAGGCTCACACAAAGAGTCTCAGACACTGAACAGCAGCTGGCAGCAGCACAACATGAAATAGGTAACCTTCAGGACTCAGTCTCGACCCTTCACAAAGAAAAATATCAATTATGGAACAAAGTCGACGACCTAGAAAATAGGTCTAGACGGAAACCTATTAGATTAGTAGGAGTCTCTGAAACCGTCAAAGGCACTGCACTTGACCATTTTGTCTGTAACACCTTGCCATCTCTCCTGGGCATCGAAGCCGAAAGCAGAGACATAGTTATTGAACGGGTCCACAGAGTGGGCCCTACCCCCACACAATCTAAACCTCGCCCACAGGTGGTCCTCTTCAAGTGTCTTAACTACCTGCACAAGATGATTACCGTATATACTCGAGTATAAGCCGAGTTTTTCAGCACATTTTTTGTGCTGAAAAAGCACCCCCTCGGCTTATACTCGAGTCATGCCCGCATGGTACACTGCTGAGTAGCGTACCATGCGGGCCGCGGTGCAGACTGTGTCACTGTGACACAGCCTGCACCACGTGTGTAGCACTGACCGGACGGAGTTCGGTCAGCACTACACACTGCTAAACACACAGCCGCCGCAGCCGGCAGCTATGTGTTTGGTGTAATCAGCAGCCGCTGAGAGTCTGTCAGACTCTCAGCGGCTACTGCTGCTCCCACTGCGGGAGCCACTGCTCCTGCAGTGGGTAATGGGAGAGACGTCGTCATGACGACGTCTCTCCCATTATGCAAAGCGGCGGAGGAGCCTGTAGCAGCGTCGGGACCAGGAGCGGGGTTACAGGTAAGTGTTTTTTTTTTTTTTTACATTTCTTTCTACTGGGGCTACTACCGGGGGGTACTACCAGGGGGGGATATCGCTACTGGGGGCACTAATAGAGGGGGGGATTAATAATGGGGGAACTACCAGGGGGGGATGTTGCTACTGGGGGCACTACCAGGGAGGGGGGGAATACTGGGGGCACTACCAGGGGGGGATATTGCTACTGGGGGCACTACCAGGGGGGGATTAATATTGGGGGCACTACCAGGGGGGATGTTGCTACTGGGGGCACTACCAGGGGGGGGATTAATACTGGGGGCACTACCAGGGGGGGATATTGCTACTGGGGGCACTACCAGGGGGGTATTACTACTGGGGGCACTACCAGGGGGGGGATTACTACTGGGGACAGTACCAGAGGGGGGATTACTACCAGTAGCTGCTGCATTTCCCACCGTAGGCTTATACTCGAGTCAATAAGTTTTCCCAGTTTTTTGTGGTAAAATTAGGTACCTCGGCTTATATTCGGGTCGACTTATACTCGAGTATATACGGTATATGGTCTGCATCCAGAAAAATAAATGGCCTGAAATGGGAAAACAGTAATCTCTATATCTTCCAAGACTATTCCGCAGAACTCACAAGGGCTCGAAAAGCCTTTTCCCCACTATGCTCACGCTTAATCTCGGAAAGGTCGTAAATTTGGGTTGCTTTATCCCGCCAGGCTACGCATCTACGAGGGTAAAGAACATAAAGATTTCTCCACAACAGACGACGCCTTTGAATATTTACGTGAACTCTCACCATGCATGATATGGACACTCCTTCGATCAACCCGGGATGATGAGCAAGAAGAAACCACATTCCGAATTATTCAATTCTTAGTATCCTTCCATATACATTACAAGTGAAATGACGACTAACTGAATTACTCAGTTAGCAACCTAACCTCACTAGTTGTTAATAAGATAGCAAAGTGATGTTCCTGTATTTTAGACGATTTTTAATTTTGCACTAAATGCTTGCCATGACTTCTGTAATGCATTATGTCATGTTCATTTTTAGACACATGTTGTAGGGGTTTTACTATTTGAAACCTGTTATCGTTCTCTCTCAATTTAGAATTTTCTATTTCTACTGCCTCTTTCATTTTTTGAATGTTTATATTGAAACGGGGTGGTAATCCACAATTATTTTAAGTCATTTCATTTTGACGAGTAGCTGGGACGAAGTTTGGGATCCCCTTCAATTCCCAGTAGCTCAAACGTTTTAGCATGTATGTTGCATACAAATTCTTTTCTAGTATTCCCTGGAAGTATAATGTTCTTAAAAAATTTACAAGGATTACGGATGACTTTAGCATACTTTGGAGAACATTCCTCGGTCTGTTTTTACATGTTTTTTATGTTTTGATGTCCCCACCCTGTCTCTTTTCTACAATACTCAGCTCTACCCCTATAACCAATCCGACACCTTGGCAGAAATATCTCTGACTACCTTCATGTCAGATTTTTGAGACTATGGACCATATTCAATTAGATGTGAAAAGCTGTTTTCGAATAAAAATTTTCGCCTATGACGTCATTTCGCCAGGCGGAAAAATATCGACGTATGCAATTCAAAATACTTTTCGTGGACGCGAAAATGCAATGCAATGTAATAGGCGAAAAAGATTCGCCTATGAATAGGTGGTGAAAAAAAAGTGCAGATTTGCGGTTTTGGGGAGACCACTCAGCACCCTTGAGACAGATGCCCAAAGCATAACTGTGTCAAAAAAAATCCTAAAAAAAAGAACACCCCAAAAAATTACTTTGAAAAAGGGGATGAAAAAAAAATCAAAGTCGGGGTACAAACTTAAAAACTAGCGAAATAAGCTTTTGGGGAGTCTGTATGGGGGAGGTGTTTTTTTGATTGAAGGTGCGTGCTGAAGGTGCGTTTTTTAAAACGTAACTTTTGTGATTTTTAACCATGCTTGCACCCATTTTCATGTACCACAAATTTGCTGTGACTAGTTATTTTCGTCAAAAACAACTGCTAAATGCTATTCGTCACCACTTCTGCAAAGACACTAATTAGCAGCTATTGAGAGCATTTAAGTACTCCAAATACCTTCAGCAGAGCTATTCGGGGGCATCTAGATTGATCCCTAATGTTAGTGCATCTACTGGGGGATGTCAGGCTGATTTACCCAAATCTGACAGCACTTTTCGCCTGGATGAGTTACTCCGGGTCCCGTTTTTGCGTCGTTTGGAATTGAATAGGGCGAAAAGCAGGGCTGTGCATGAAAAGTTTTCGCCTCCGAAACACGCAAAGTCAGTGATAAGTACATTCCACTGACGGCTGCGAAATTATCGCGGCTAATTGAATATGGCCCTAAGGCTGATAAATGCCTGATATCAAAATAGGATCCTGGAACATTGGGGGCTTCAATTCCCTTCTAAAAAGGAGAAATATTTTACTCTACCTAAATAAACACAAAATTGACATAGCCCTCCTCCAGGAATCTCAATTTGTACCGGTGAGGTCTTGAAGCTCAACATGCTGGGTTGGTCAGTTCTAGCTTCGGTGCCGTTTACTTCGGCGTCCTTATTTTAGCAAAAAAACTGCTCCAAGTGTAAGTGTTATCCTCAACGTCGGATCCTGAGGGCAGATATGTCCTCACGACAATCCAACTCTCAAGTGACAGGTATGTCCTCTGCAGCGTCTACGCACAAAACAATTACTTCAAACTATTCTTTCAAAATCTCTTATCGTTACTATCCCCATTATCAAATTAATCTCTTATAATTTGTGGTGACTTCAACTTAATCTCATCACACGTATTAGATCGCTCTCTACAATCTACTCGACACACCCACCGCCCTAAATTGAGAATCCCATTATTTGCAAAAAGATTGCAACTGGTTGCTATTTGGAGAACCTCACACCTTACTGAGAGGGACTTCACATGTCTCTCTGCCGCACACGGTTCCCTCTCTAGAAATGATTATCTGCTCTTCTCACATAACCTATTTCCTAAAGTCATGATATCCACAATTGATCTAATTTCCCTCTCCGACGACGCCCTAGTCTCGGCCATCCTGCACACTCCAGATGAGCCAGGCTTGGTTAAACTCTGGAAATTTCCATCCTACCTCTCCCAATCCCTCAAATTTCGAGACCGATTATTATCGGCTTGGGAAAACTAAAAGAATGACAACCCTTCGCATTTTGACTCCGACCCAATACGAGGAGAAATTATATCCTATACCTCTGACTCCAATAAAATTTATACTGCTCAATACTTATCACTACATACCTCCCTAACAGAAGCCTTTCAGCAATATAAACTCACTTAGTCATCTCATAACAAAGAATTATACCTAATGGCGAAAACTCACTTTGAGGAATTTATTCGATCCGTGGGGGACAGGTACCTATTCTCGGTTCAACACAAATTCCACAAATTCGGCAACAAAACAGGTAGCCTTTTATCAAACCTACTCAATCGTACCAGACCACCAATGATTGTTCACCCCTTACATACCCCATCTGGCTCCTTGACCAAATCTAACGCAGAAATAGCCAAAGTAATACGATCGTTCTTTAGCAATCTATACTCTTCCTCACAATCCCCCCCCCACAACTCCCTTAACAATAAATCTAGCAAGCCAATCCTTCCCTCTTTCTTCTTACCCCAACTCAAATTTCTGGGAATCCCAGCCTTGTCCAACTATTACGACGGAAATGGCACAATCACTAACCTCCCCTATCATTTTAGAAGAGGTCCGTAAGGCTATACAACATCTACAACCTAACAAGGCCCCTGGCCCAGATTGTTATAGTGGCGAGTTCTATAAGATCTTACACCCGAGTCTAGATGAAACACTAGTGTCTGTATTTAACTTTATGCTCTCTTCAAAATCCCCTCCAGTCCACTTTAACTCCGCTATTTTGAAACTAATCCCGAAGCCAGGTAAAGATCTCTCCTCCCCAGGTTCATACCGCCCCATCTCCCTACTGAACCTTGATTAAAAGTTCTTAGCAAAAATCTTAGCAGACCATTTAAAAATAACTTTACCCCACATTATCCTCCCGGACCAAACCGGATTCATATGGGGGCGTCACTCGGTGGTCAACGTCAGAAGAGTCTTAACAGCTATCTCTGTGTCTGCTAATCCCTCTACCTCCCCAAACAGATTGATCTTCTCCCTAGATATCCTGGCAACACCTATTTAGTACCCTACAAAATTTTGGCTTCCCAACCCTTCTTATTGAAACAATATTGTTCCATTATAATCTCCCTCAAACCCTGGTATCATGCAACGGCCATCTTTCCCCTCCCTTTATAATCCAGAAAGGCACCAGACAGGGGTGTCCCTTATCCCCCCTACTATTTGCCATCGCACTAGAACCCTTGGCAATAGCATTATGGACTTCTTCCTCTTTTTAAGGGCATTCAGAATGGAGATGTGGAATTGAAATTAGCGCTTTTTGCGGACGATATGCTCCTTTTCATTTCGGACATTCCTGAGGTGATGGGGATTATTTCTTCCTTTTGGAGCAATCTCAGGCTACAAAGTCAACATCTCCAAATCTGAACTGATGCCTCTAGGGGACCCATCATCCCCCACTCCCTCACCTACAGACAGCATCTCCTTTCCATATAAATACAACAAAGATAACATATCTTGGAGTCACTATCCCCCCCAACCTTTCTAATCTATACGACTTGAATGTCACACCTGTCATCTCTAAAATATATACTATGCTAGATGGCTGGAACCTTCTCCCCCTTTCCCTCATGAATGGCATAGCAGTGCACAAAAGCATTATTTAAAAAAAGTATTCTACCTTATGCAAATGCTCCCCATCCGCCTAAAACCTAATGACCATAAACGCATCAATAAAGTAATGGCTCGCTTTCTTTGGCAATCTAAAAAAACAAAAATAGCATTAAGCAGAATGCAATCTACTCGCACAGTGGGTGGACTCGGAGTACCAGACTTTTCTGCATACTCCTTATCCATATTTCTAAGATACAGTATATTGCTGACTGGCTCCTGGACAAATCATACTATACGGACTATTTACTTGACAAAGCATTACTTGCCCCCTTTTCCCCTAGTGCTCTCCTACACTCTAAAGCAAAAGATATCCCCACACAAATCCTCAACCATATCATATTTCGTGATACCTACCAAGCTTGGATCTCACTTAACAAAAAATTTAAAAGGAATCCATATGCTTCCCCATTTGTACCTTGATGGGGAAACCCCTCCTTTACCCCCTCACTTGCTAACATACATTTTCTCACGTGGAGAAATAAAGGTCTTAACATTGCCCTCGAAAGTATTCAACCCTGGAAGCAAAATGTAACAATTTGCTACCCTTCAAGATAAATATAGGCTACCACAATAACACTTTTTTATGTTTCTCCAGGCACGTCACTACATTACCTCTCTAGCTCCATCAACTCTGGATCCTCTTTTAACAGCTTTAAAATTATGTAATAATTTTGAATATAAAACTAAATTCATCTACTCTGAAATAATCCAATCTTCAACACTCCCCATTAGGAGAAAATGGTCCAGGGGTGGCAAAGAGACATTCCTGAATTAACTTCTCTGACTGACCTGTTGCAACACTATGATTCAACCTTAAAAGCTCTAGGTTCAGCATATTTACAGGAGGTACACTCGCGCACGCTGCAGAGGGCATACATTTCACCAATCCAATACAAACACATAGATCCTACAAACCTAGGGCAATGCACTAAGTGTCATCAATCGGATGCAACACTGTCTCTGGTCATGTGGAAAAATCAGAAGATTTTGGAACAAGATTCTCAATTGCATAAAATCTTTTCTCTCTATCTCTCTCGTACCTGACCCCTTGGCGTGCATATTAGCGAATTTCCGAAACTGGGATCTTAAACCATGTTGTAAATCGTTAACCTCGTTCTTAGCAATAATAGTCACATCTCAAAGAAAGTAATCTTATTGCACTGGACCTCCTACTCATCCCCCTCTTTATTAGAAGTTAAGCAAAAACTCATTAATTTACTGTATCTAGAACGGAGGTCCACCCTTCCTGATATTGAAAAAGGAATACTCCGATTTGATAAAAAATGGGGAAAATTCATAGAATCCCTAGAACCTGATACCCAAACAAAAATTTTCAAGCTCTTCGAAAACACTGATTGGTTTTTGCACCGAAATCTTCTAGCCGGTTCAGATAGTCATCCTGACACCCGACATGCCTAGGAATCGATTGTATGCCCAACCTCCAACCTTCCCACCAATACAAAATCATATGGTTATAGTCAGAAGCTCATTGTCTGCCAACACATCCAACTCTACCCCTTCCCCCCCCCCTCCCCCCCGACCTCCTCCCCTTTATGATTTTAAGTCTAGGAAAATGTTTCATCATAGAAACTATACTCTCTAGTAATTCTCAATTCCTCCTAGGATTCAGTTTTAGGATCATTATAGTACGGTTCTGGATATTATATCTGGTATTTAAATTTCATTGAATTTTATGTATATGTCAATATCCATATCGCAACATATATATTGCTTCTGGTCATTCTTTTCAAAGTTTATGATTGTATTTGATTGAAGTTTTGCCTAAATCCAATCACTCTTTGTATCATTCTATTGTCCATTCTTCTATTTGAAAAACCAAATTAAAACAGATTTAAAAAAAAAAAAAGTTGCAGCGCACCCCCTCACACACACATATATATATATATATATATATATATATATTAATATAAATGTGTGTATATGTATGTGTGTATATATATATATAAAACTCAACTAGATCTGAACAGAAAAAAGTCTCAATACATCTGCAGCACATCCATCTACATAATGAATTACATTATTGTAATGCATTACATTGTTGACATCCTGAATGTTGTCGACAATCAGAACATGTCGACATTATACTGACAAAATATACCACACCTGTCATCAGGGGTATGCACAAAAGTAAAACAAGCTCATTATCAGAGCCGTAACTAAACTTTTTGGTGCCCTGTGCCAGAAAGAGCATTGGCGCCCCCCTCATGTTTCAAAGGGACATAATGCACTCAAAAAAGGCCATGGCTTCATGGGGAAGGGCCAGGGAAGAGATAGGAGAGGCCAGGAAATGCTGGGGATGAAATAAGAGGAAGCTACAAGCAAGAATGATAATAAACAGAAATTTGACAGTCCCAAACAGCGCACCCTAACCTGTGGTGCCCTGTGCGATGGCACCAGCCGCACTACCCTAGCTACAACCCTGCTCCTTATATCCCATGACACCATGTGTGATTACAATCCTGACTGCAGTAAGCTGTGATGACATTGTAATAAATATATAAAAATTTAAGTATATATACACATTCATATTTGCCTATACACACACACACACACACACACAAGCGTAATGGAGCCCAGGGCAATCGCTGCAGGAACCAACAGTTCCCACTGCAGGGAGTAACAGGACAGACCTTTGAGGTAGAAAATGGTGGAGGACCACTCTTTGCGGGTGCCAGGAACAGGGTTTGTATACAGCGGGGATGGATTGGGGAGGAAGAGGGTAGGAAGGAGTGGGAGGCAAGATGGAGCAGGATGGGAGACAGACCAAGGTGATTCCGGTCCCCCAACTATTGTGTGTGTGTGTATATTAGTATGAAGAGGCACATTTGCCTGCTGGTCCTGGACAGTCATGAGGAGGCCTGGGCAGACTTCACACAAACAGGCTGCTCAGGCATGGAGGTAGCGCTGAGACTTTTCACTGCACGGCGGTGGTGGCGATCTGTGTTATGCCCCGTAATCGCTCAACCTGGAATGAATGGAGTTCTCCTGGGTGGACTGGCGGGGGAGAGAGGGAGCAGCTTGGTGGAGTTTAATTGGGCTGGGCCAGAGCTAGATTAAGGGTTTGGGGGCCAGGGAGACTTAAAAGAGGGGGTCCCTATAGTCTAAAATTAAAAGTACAGTCATAAAATACAGGTTGAGTCTCTCATATCCGTAATTCTAAAATCTGATATATTCCAAAAACCGGAATATTTCGGGGCAGCTGTGACGTCATGACAACACAAGAATCAATGGCCAAGGACTAGTGGCGTGGTCCACGTGCCGGACCGCCCCCCACAGCAGCCGGCGGACCCTTCTGCGTCACCCGTAGGACCCCTCGCGACATCCGCCGGACCCTTCCATGTCATCCACCAAACTCCTTGCGACACCCGACGCACCCCTCTGCGGCACCTGCCGGACCTCCGTCGACACCCATAGCACCTGTCGGACCTCCCCTGCAGCACCTGCCGGACACACCCCGACACCTGCAGCACCAGCCAGACCCCTCGCAACACCTGCCAAACCCACTCGCTGAACACGCCAGACCTCCCGTGACACCCGCCGGACCCCCCCCAGGTATTCCGGAAACCAAAATAATCGAAAATCCGAAATGCTCCTAGTCCCGAGCATTTTGGATATGGGAGACTCAACCTGGACAATCAAATGCAAAAAAAAAATTATGAAATGGGTGTTATTATTAAAGTTAAACATTATTGTTGTCCCTTAATATATTAATAAAATAATATTGGCCTACCTAATAGATTTATTAATGTTATTTTCTGCCTTATTGAATCTATAATGATTACATGGCAGGCTGAGACTTCAAATCCCTTGTGGTGGCATCAGTCACACAACAGAGAAGCTCATTACGTTCCTTACTGTACACACTGCCAATACCACAGAGGAGAGCAGGTTAGTGGAGCAGCATGGACGACTGCTACATGTCCGCTTAGTTATGCCCTAGGATGCAGGTGCAGGCATTTTCTGCAGTCACACACGTACGTTACAATATTAATTGACATTACTGCATATATTGCAGGGTGTGAGTGACCAGCTTCAATCTCTATTCATTTTTTTCAAACAATAAGTACTCGTACATTCAGCAGTATGTACTACAGTTCATACTGCCACAGAGCTCAATTTTTGGAGCAATCCCAATATCTCCCTAAATATGTAAATTTATAAAAATTGCATCATTTTGTGAAGAAAATAGAAATACAATTTTAATACTTATGATTTATGGCTGCTTGTGTGGCCAGCTGGTGGCTGGTCATCATCATGGTGTCATGATGATCCTATTTTTATGTGGAGGTCTGGAGCTGTAGCTCCATCCGCCCCATTGTTATTTTGGGCCTGGATGACCCTGTCCCCCATCTGACACATCAACAGGTATGAGCTGCTGAATTGTCCAATGAATGAGTAGAGACCCAAAGCCTAGCAATAAATTGGATTTAAAAAAGCAACTAGTGGCTCCTAGCATAGATGGGGCCAAAGCCCTTGGCCACTGTAGGCCATGGGTGGATATCTCATCCACCCCTATTATAATTCACCATTGGCCTGTGGTCTGTTTGGAATCTGTATTAATGAATATGTGTTTATTATACTATAGTAATTGGTTTTGGTATCTTAGTGTATTATTACACATAATACTATATGAGTTGTTCCAATATATTAAAAAAAGATTTATGCCCAGCTAGAGGTTATCCAAAGCAAGCACAAGCATAAGCTGTAAAAAGTATTGTTTTGACAGTACAGAAAACATGTACATGTGGATGGTGTTAGTGAATGTAAGTGAATCCACCCCACACATACACTTATACACTGAGAGAATCTGGAGTTGGTGCAGGTACAGTACCATGGCTTCATTTGTTCATTTGTATATGCAGTGATTAAAGAAAATATGCTATGATATGCTTGCCGGAAGCAAGATTTAACAAAATATGTTATTAAAGAAATGTATAATGGACAGATTTCATCTTACAAAATCTTGAGTGTAAATTAAAGAAAATTGTGAGAGAGAGAGAGCGAGAGAGAGATTAATAGATATAAATATGTATATATATATATATATATATATATATATATCCCAAAGAGTCCTGCACTCTCAACTTTATATAGACAAAATCGGGGTGCTACCAAGGACCAACAGGCCCCTAAAATATAGTCTGTTTCCACTATGGGAAGGATGCACTCGCCATTTAAATCAATAGTCCCATTTATTAGAACATCATCATCAGAAGTATGTAGATGTCATCTTGGTCAAACAATTGTAGATCTCATCATGGCCGACGTTTCGGTTCACCAGAACCTTTATCAAGACCTTAGTTATATAAAGTCAAACATAGACAATCTTTCAGACATAACGTGACATGATCTCAGCTTCCATAGGAACACAGCGAATATCTCCAAATCTAGAACCGATTATCACACATCTCTAAAGATACGCAGGCAGTGTTAAACCACCGCAAAGGCTTAACTGGGCAGCGCCCGTCATAAAGCCCGGACACACACCGTCAGCCAGTGACAAGGGAGTAGAAAATGCAGAGGACGCCGGCTGCCACTGTAATGGGAATATTGATTTAAATGGCGAGTGCATCCTTCCCATAGTGGACACAGAATATACATATATATATATATATATTAGGGGTGTGCACCGGCCACTTTTCGTGTTTTGTGTTTTGGTTTTGAATCTGGATCTTTCTTCGTGTTTTGGATCTGGATTGGTTTTGCAAAGACCACCCTTCCGTGTTTTGGGTTCTGGGTTTTGTGTTTTGGATCTGTATTTTTTTTTTAAAAAAAGAATAAAAACAGCTAAAATCACAGAATGTATTGGTTTTTCTGCTCCTATGCTATTATTAACCTCAATAACCTTAATTTCCACTCATTTCCAGTCTATTCTGAACACTGAACACCTCACAATAGTGTTTTTATGTAAAAAAAAAGGCTATGCTAAGCGACACGAGTGGGCGGCACAAACACGTGGCCCATCTAGGAGTGGCACTGCAGTGGCAGACAGGATGGGAGTTTGAAAAACTAGGCCCCAAACAGTACATAATGCAAAGAAAAAAAAGAGGTGCAAGATGGAACTGTCCTTGGGCCCTCCCACCCACCCTTATGTTGTATAAACAGGACATGCACACTTTAACAAACCAATCATTTCAGCGCCAGGGTCTGCCACACGACTGTGGCTGAAATGATTGGTTCGTTTGGGCCCCCACAAAACAAGCTGGCAATTAATCTGTCCCTGCACAAACTGGCTCTACGGAGGCAAGATGTCGTCCTCATCCTCCTTATCCACCGATTCCTCACCCTCTTCAGTGTTGTGTACATCCTCATCCTCACAGACTATTAACTCGTCCCTGCTGGAATCCACCACCACAGGTCCCTCTGTACGTTCTGGAGGCTGGTCTCCTTGAAAGAGTTGGTAATTAATTTTTATGAACATCATCTTCTCCACATTTTGTGGAAGCAGCCTCCTACACCTTTCGCTGACAAGGTTCCCAGCTGCACTAAACACTCTTTCGGAGTACACACTGGAGGGGGGGCAACTCAGGTAAAATAGAGCCAGTTTGTACAGGGGCCTCCAAATTGCCTCTTTTTCCTGCCAGTACAGGTACGGACTGTCTGACATGCCTACTTGGATGTTGTCACCGATGTAATCCTCCACCATTCTGTCAATGGTGACAGTGTAATATGCAGTGACAGTAGACATGTCAGAAATTGTTGCCAGGTTCTTCAGTCCGGACCAGATGTCCAAACTTGGTCCTGCCTGCCCTGCATCACCGCCAGCGGGTTGCTTAGGATACCTAAGTTTTTTCCTGGCAGCCCCAGTTGCGGGAGAAAATGAAGAAGGAGCTGTTGACATGTCACGTTTCGCTTCAGCTGACAGTGTTTTCAGCAGCAGGTCTTTGCACCTCTGCAGACTTGTGTCGGCCGGAAAGAGAGACACCACATAGGCTTTAAACCTAGGATCGAGCATGGTGGCCAAAATTTAGTGGTCTGATTTCAACAGATTGACCACCCTGGAATCCTGGCAAAGCGAATGAAGGGCTTCATCCACAAGTCCCACATGCCGAGCGGAATCGCTCCGTCTTAGCTCCTCCTTCACTTTCTCCAGCTGCTTCTGCAAAAGCCTGATGAGGGGAATGACCTGACTCAAGCTGGCAGTGTCTGAACTGACTTCAAGTGTGGCAAGTTCGAAGGGTTGGAGAACCTTGCACAACACGGAAATCATTCTCCACTGCGCTTGAGTCAGGTGCATACCCCCTCCTTTGCCTATGTCATAGATGGATGTATAGGCTTGAATGGCCTTTTGCTGCTCCTCCATCCTCTGAAGCATATAGAGGGTTGAGTTCCACCGCGTCAAAACCACTCCAGTCTTCGGCACGCAGTCGCTGAATGGCGAAAGTGGCCAGAAATTTTTCGGGCCACCCAAAGCGTCTCCAGCACGCCCCTGTCGCTTTTCAGAAAATTCTGCACCACCAAGTTTATTGTGTGAGCAAAACATGGGACGTGCTGGAATTTGCCCAGATGTAATGCCCGCACAATATTGGTGGCGTTGTCAGATATCACAAATCCCCAGGAGAGTCTAAGTGGGGTAAGCCACTGGGCGATGATTTCCCTCAGTTTCTCTAAGAGGTTGTCGGCGGTGTGCCTCTTACTGAAACCGGTGATACACAGCGTAGCCTGCCTTGGAACGAGCTGGCGTTTCTGAGATGCTGCTACTGGTGACGCTGCTGTTGTTGCTGCGTAAGGTGATGCATCTACTAGGGATGTGCAGGCTCGGATAGGTTCGAGTTTGCACGTGGAGTTCGGATTTTTCCCTCCAAAAAAACGGAACTCAGAACGAGGCAAAACGTCATCTTACATGGACGAACATCATCATTCCTGGTCTTTTGTCCAGGAATGATGATGTTCGTCCATGTAAGATGACGTTTTGCCTCGTTCTGAGTTTCGTTTTTTTGGAGGGAAAAATCCGAACTCCACGTGCAAACTCGAACCTATCCGAGCCTGCACATCCCTAGCATCTACCCAGTGGGCTGTCACAGTCATATAGTCCTTAGTCTGCCCTGTTCCACTTGTCCACATGTCCATGGTTAAGTGGACACTGGGTACAACTGCATTTTTCAGGACACTGAGGACACTTTTTCTGACGTTTCTGTACAGTCTCGGTATCGCCTGCCTAGTGAAGTGGAATCTAGACGAGATTTGGAACCGGGGACACACTACCTCCATCAATTGTCTAAATCCCACTGCACTAATGGCGGATACCGGACGCACGTCTAACACCAACATAGCAGTCAAGGCCTCAGTTATACGTTTTGCTTCAGGATGACTGCTGTCGTACTTCATCCTCCTCGCTAAGGACTGTTGGAGGGTCAATTGTTTAGTAAAAGTAGTGGTGTTCCTACTTCCTCTCTGGGATGATGAACGACTCCCAGCAGCAGCAACAGCAGCAGCGGCAGCAGTAGGCATAGCAACGCAGGATCCTCCGGAGGAATCCCAGATAGGAGAGTCAGTCATGCCAGAGACATGGCCTGCAGGACTACTTCTGATCCTGACTAAGGAGGAAATTGACGAGGAGGGAGTTGACGGTGTGGTTTGCAGGCGCTTGGATACAACAGGACAACAGGATTTAGGTGTCCCTGGACTGCTTATGGTCTTAGCCAAAGTTTCTGAACGTGACAGTAACTTTTTATGAACACGCTGCAGGTGCCGTATAAGGGAGAATGTTCCTAGGTGGTTAACGTCCCTACCCCTACTTATTTCACCTTTACATATGGTACATATGGCAAGACAGTTGTTGTCCAGATTTGGATAGAAATATTGCCAGACCAAAGAGGTGGAATGTTTGGTCTTCTGCCCAGGCATGACCGTGATGGGCTTTTTCATCCCACGGACAACAACTGTCTCCCCCGGAGCCTGATTTAAACAAACCACATCACCATCAGAATCCTCCTCGCCAACTTCCTCCTCAGCGCCATCTACACCAGTATCCTCATCCTGTTGTACTTCAACAGTGACATCTTCAATTTGCATATCAGCAATTGGACTGTGGGTGCTCCTTTCAGCACTTGCAGGGGGCGTGCAAATGGTGGAAAGAGGTCATTTTCCTGAACTTTGTCATTTGGGATTGTATGTGCCCTCTACTATGACATTGGGCATCGGCCTTGGCAGACGACGTTGATGGCATGTTATCGTCTATGTCATGACTAGTGGCAGCAGCTTCAGCACTAGGAGGAAGTGGTTCTTGATCTTTCCCTTTTTTATTTTTATCGGAGAAAGTTTGGTCCTCCATTTATGTTATATTGATTAGATATATATGTGCGGCTAAGGCGCACACACACAGAAAATAATTTTTTATTTTTGCTGGAGAGTAGTGCACTTTGTGGGTTACACCACCCTTTAAGAAATGAGCCAGCCGGCTCTTTACTTTTGGGACACAGGCGCACGCTTGGCGCTGCTCCTTTGTTGATGCACGTGCAGCCACAGTGCACAGAATTCACAAACACAGAAAATATTTTTTTATTTTGTTTGGAGTGTACTTTGGGGGTTACAGCACCCTTTAACGGACAAGCCAGCTGGGCCTTTACTAATGGGACACAGGTGCACGCTTGGCGCTGCTCCTTTGTTGATGCACGTGCAGCCACAGTGCACACAATTCACAAACACAGAAAATATTTTTTTATTTTGTTTGGAGTGTACTTTGGGGGTTACAGCACCCTTTAACGGACAAGCCATCCAGCCCTTTACTAATGGGACACAGGTGCATGCTTGGCGCTGCTCCTTTGTTGATGCACGTGCAGCCACAGTGCACACAATTCACAAACACAGAAAATATTTTTTTATTTTGTTTGGAGTGACTTTGGGGGTTACAGCACCCTTTAACGGACAAGCCAGCCGGCCCTTTACTAATGGGACACAGGCGCACGCTTGGCGCTGCTCCTTTGTTGATGCACATGCAGCCACAGTGCATACAATTCACAAACACAGAAAATATTTTTTTATTTTGTTTGGAGTGTACTTTGGGGGTTACAGCACCCTTTAACGGACAAGCCAGCTGGGCCTTTACTAATGGGACACAGGCGCACGCTTGGCGCTGCTCCTTTGTTGATGCACGTGCAGCCACAGTGCACACAATTCACAAACACAGAAAATATTTTTTTATTTTGTTTGGAGTGTACTTTGGGGGTTACAGCACCCTTTAATGGACATGCCAGCCGGCCCTTTACTAATGGGACACAGGCGCATGCTTGGCGCTGCTTCTTTGTTGATGCACGTGCAGCCACAGTGCACACAATTCACAAACACAGAAAATATTTTTTTATTTTGTTTGGAGTTTACTTTGGGGGTTACAGCACCCTTTAATGGACAAGCCAGCCAGCCCTTTACTAATGGGACACAGGCGCACGCTTGGCGCTGCTCCTTTGTTGATGCACGTGCAGCCACAGTGCACACAATTCACAAACACAGAAAATATTTTTTTATTTTGTTTGGAGTGTACTTTGGGGGTTACAACACCCTTTAACGGACAAGCCAGCCGGCCCTTTACTAATGGGACACAGGCGCACGCTTGGCGCTGCTCCTTTGTTGATGCACATGCAGCTATAGTGCACACAATTCACAAACACAGAAAATATTTTTTATTTTGTTTGGAGTGCACTTTGGGGGTTACAGCACCCTTTAACGGTCAAGCCAGCCGGCCCTTTACTTATGACACAGGCGCACGCTTGGCACTACTTTGTTGATGCACGTGCGGCTACTGTGCACACAATTCACAAACACAGAAAAAATATATATTTTTTTTGCACTTGGGGGGAGCACCCCTGATGGACAGAGCACCCCCTGGACAACACTACAGCACCCCTTTAGGACTGGGACACTGAACAGGACTTTGGAGTGGACACAGCCCTTATGGACATCTGACTGCACAACACAGTCCAGCCAGCCCCTATGGACTTTGGAGGAGTGGACACAGCCCCTATGGACAACAGCAGCACAGCACAGCACAGCACAACACTACACTGCACTACACTACACAGCCCAGCCAGCCCTAACTCCCACCCTCCCTCTTCACTGTCCACAGTCGAGTGAGAAAATGGCACCGACGGGGGTACCTTATATAGGATCCAAAACCCGCGAGACCCGGAAGGCGGGATGATGACGTTTTGCCTCGATTTCAGATCCGAGTCAGGCAGGAAAAGTCGAGCCTGACTCGGATCGGGGGGGCTCGGGGGGGTTTGGATTTCAGAAATCTTAACCCGCTCACCCCTAATATATATATGTGTATATATATATATATATATATATATATATATACACACACACACACTAAAATGTGGACAGGTGTGCCGCAGATACCACAGTCTCTGTGTAAGTCGGAAATTCAGAAGTTATGCTGTGCACTGAAGAGCTCACGTGCATAATTGTTTCAAACCAACGCTAGGGGGTATATTTATTAAAGTGAGAGTTTTTAGAAGTGGAGAATTTGCCCATAGCAACCAATCAGATTCTGGCTATTATCTTCTAGAAGGTTCTAGTTAAATGTTAAGTAGAATCTGATTGGTTGCTATGGGCAACATCTCCATTTCTAAAAACTCTCACTTTTGTTAATATACCCCTAGGTTTCTATAGCTATGAAACTGCAGCTCCTCTCTTCATATAAACTCGATATCCCAGTGAAAAATCTGTCAACAACAAGTTAAGAGGGGGCGCCACATAGTGCATAAACGCTATTTATTGAGAAACAGTGGTGTACATAATCATATGGTGCCTACCTAAAATAAAATCTCTGTGGACTGGCTACCACATGGTTTTAATAATCTCCACAAATGATAAAACAGCTTCTACCGCACCTGCCCCTGGGCAACACCATACCAAGCCGTCACCTGCTGGAGTAGGCCACGCCAGGCCGGAGTACCTCAGACCGGAGAGCAGCACTAGGAACAAGCTGAAGTCCGTAGCGTCTTAAATAGAAACAACACCACCTAGTGCAGACCACAGTGAGACTCTCACTGCCTGGGGGAAAACAGGCTGGGGTCTGCTGAGAAACCTTTTTTTTCTTTGATCCCCTGAAACACTCTTAGTCCTGCAGAGCGTTCAGTTTCCACGGAGATCTGTGAGGGCAGATTCCAAGTGCGTCATCTTTGGGAAGCAGCCCTCGGCGTGCAGTGGCCGGTGGCTTCCTGGGTTGCAGTCTGTAATGGGACATCAGTAATGGGTAATGGGACAAGCGGTCTTCTATAATGTGGCCTCAGAGCATGATACTGACACACAGGCAAGAATGCACAGGATCCAAATAAATCAGTGTGTGTTTTAGTTTTTTTTGCAGGCCGTGTGGCAATAATTGGATGAATATGTTTTATTTTTTTTCCTGTGAGGGCCACTGTGTGTTTTATTTTCTTTCCCTGTGGGGGCAATCATTGATCCAATAGGGGGAATTCAATTCAAGCTCCTAGAGATGAGTGCCCGGAGTTATTCAATTGCACACAGGCCCAGCGACAGGGGGGTACAAGAGGAGGGCCCCTCAGGAATCTTGGAAGCCCAGTTCATATGTCCATCTTGCCTCTGCGGCCTGCAGCAACCCGGCGTAGCATGCAAGACATCATGACATCGCACAGTTTGATCAGAGAGGAGCCGGGCCTGAGCCACCAGGGAACAGTAGGCAGCAGGTAAGTTTTGGTGGGGCTGGAGAGACACGGGCCAGGCAGTGGTTGGGAAGGCTGGGGACAAAGTTATGGGGGTGGGGGTGAAGACATAGGAGCTAGAGTGAGGCAGAGAGACAGGGGATGGGGCTTTGAAACATGGGCTAGGGAGACACAGGGGATGGGGCTGTGAAACAGGGGCTGGGGTGATGCTGTGAAACAGAGGCTGGGGTGATGCTGTGAGATATAGGGACTGGGTGAGGCTGTGAGATACATGGACTGGGGTGAGGCTGAGAGACACAGGGTCTGGGGTGCGGCTGAGAGACGCAGGGGCTGGTGTGAGGCTGAGGGTTGCAGGGGCTGAGGAGAGACACAGAGTGGGGAATGAGGCTGAGAGACACGGTACGGGATGAGGCTGAGAGACACAGTGGAGCAAGTGGATGAGGCTCGGAGCCAACGAGGGTATGAAGCTGAGAGACACGGTGGGTTGAAGCTGAAAGACACGGGGGAAAATTATGCTGAAAGACACAGGGTAGATGAGTGGATGGCTGGAAATGGAGAGACACAGAGGGATGAAACTGGAGAGACCTAGGTAAGATGAGGCTGGAGACACAGGTATAGTGCTGGAGTGACACAGGTGAGGATAAGGATGGAGAGACTAGGGTTGAGGCTGGTGCAACACAGGCATGGATGAGGCTGGTGCAACACAGGCAAGGATGAGGCTGGAGAGACATGTGTGAGATACAGCATAGGGGCATGAAGCTAAGAGACACAGGAGGGGGGATAATAATGCTGATATACACAGGGGAGATGAATGGATGGTTGGAGATGGAGAGACATGGTGATAAAGCTGGAGAGACAGGTGGGGTGAGACTGGAGGCATAGGGATAGTGCTGGAGCAATATAGGTGAGGGTGAGAACGTAGAGTCGAGTTGAGGCTGGTGCAACACAGGTGAGGATGAGGCTGAAAGTCACAGTTGGGGGTGGGGCTGGAGAGACACGGGGGATAAGCCAATTGCCGACCTGCATATACATCTGGGTGGGAGGATAAGAGGCCCCAAAAACATGAATGTGCCGGACCCCAAGATTTTTGTTGCCGACACTGATTGCATGTGATGTAAGCCCACAACTAGAGGATTTCTTCTTGCACTCTACCTTTCTGTCGTTAAATTTGGAAGGGACGGGGGTGCTTCAAAATTTCTCGCACAGAGTGTTAGTAGACCTGGGATAGTCATTTATGAGGTATTACTATTGTTAGGCATGTCAGGTGTTAAAATGTAAGCTTTATTGTTTTGAAAAAAAATGTGATAGTTTATAGGATTCAGTGTGTATGTATTGCCATGGTAGCATCATAAGATCCATTATAGTGACAGATACAGACAGAGGGGGAAAACCTGCAGCTGACAGGAAAGGAGCTGCAGCAATGCTGTGGTCCCCACACAGCACTACAGAAAAGGAAAGCGATGAACTTGAAGAGAGAAAATTGATAACAAGAGATTAAAAATAAAAATGGGAGTGCAACAGAGAGTGAGTAAAGTCAATTATAGAGGGGATTAAGTGAAGCAGTGAACGACAGCAACATGTAATGAGAGGAGAGTGACAGGATTATACAGGATTTCTCAAGAGAAAATCAATAAGTAGCGAGAGGAGAGTGAGAGGATCATACAGAGTCTGACAAAATTTCTGAAGGGGAAAGTAATTAGTAATTAGTAGAGAGTGAGATGGTTATGCAAAACCTAAGGGGTAAATTTACTAAGAATCGTATTTTTGGTCCGAGTTGAAACTCGATTAGCATCGCTGAAACTCGGGTGATTTTTCCCAGCTGTAGCTCTCAAAGTTACCAAGAATCACGATTTTCTGAATTGAGTTTTGCGATGGTGTATGAGATCACGATGTTTCCCCCGTGTTTCCTCTGACAACAGCCAAACACTCCCAAGACTATACGTTTTTGTGCCACTCTGGGTTTGCAAACTAAGGGCCTGATTCAGAGCCGCTCGTAAGCGGCCGCTCGTTCGCTCCGAGCGATGTTTGCCCAACTGCGCATGCGTACGGATCGTAATACGCATGCGCGAACCAGTCAGTGCGGCCGAAAATCGTTTGTTCGCTAAATAGCGAATGCCTGCTATTTTGAGTGACAGAATGAGGCGTATGTAGGTGGTAACAGGGGAAGGTGCTTGAAAACGGGGAGTGGAGATCCGAACGCAGGCGTGCTTAAAGGTCAAAACGGGCATTTTATGGGTGTGCATAATTAATACAGCAGCGTCATTGACCACGTCACTGGGTTATTTTATAGCCAGAACTGCTCGCAAGATTGTGGTAGCAAAAACCAACCACAAGAATAGCGAGCAGTTCATACGCTGGTCGATGTACTCGATTAATCTAATAAATAGCGGACATGACGTAGGATGCGAGCAGCCAGGGGGCGTATTTTTCCAAAAAACGACCGCAAGTTTTGTTCGCTCGTTCAGACCTAGAGGCGTGAACAGACCGCAAAGAGTGAACGGTTCATTTGAATAGCCACCCCTATTTTCTGGACAAGCGAGCGCTAATTGCGTCCGGCTCTGAATCAGGCCCTAAGGGCGAACACATAAGCCATTTCCGGACGTAATTTCATTCGGTAGAAGCCGTCACTAGTGTAACGGTGCTATATAGATATGCCCCAAACAGATCCGCCTGCTTCTCGTGGGTATAGTTATAATGGAGAGAGGTTCAGTGTAGGCTTTGGTGGTTGTTTTCTTGTATTTGGTGATTTCTGAGTGGTTATACTTAAGTGTAAGTAGTCTTGTGTACTTTGTAGTCTAGTTTTTTATTATTGTGTAAGTTATGCAGATGTCTTTGTCATTTTTTTGTTTCGTCTAGTCAGTGTATATCTGTGTGAGTGTGTAGTTTGTGTGGTGGAGGTGGTTTCTGTTTTTTTTTTCCTCTGTGTTTTGTTAGGAGGAGAGGAGCATGTCTGTGGCAGGAGCAGGTGGGATGTAATCAGGTGGAGGAGATGGCAGGGCATAATCCTGATATCATTGATGGTGATATTGATGACATGGGCAGACAGAAGGGCAAAACTAAAACAGGCCTTAATGTTAAATTTACCTTTAATGAAAATATGTCCTTAGTGCAAGAGGTTATGAAGCATTATCGCCAGCTTTTTGGTCCTCAGGCTGCTAGGAGGTAGACCTAAATCTGGGAGTCAGTGTTGTCTGCAGTCAATGCTGAGGCTCCTATTCAGAGAACTGTAGATATTTGTAAAAAAAGATTTTCTAATTTTTAGCGGAGACTAAAGAGGCAGATGAGGCCAAGGCGGCAATGCAAACTGGATCTGGGTCGCCATACCAGGCAAAATATTTGTGTCAGGATGCGGCCTGGGATTGGCCTCTACTCACCACTGCGCTGGTGTCCTTGAGCTTAAGTGACAGTTGCCGGGGGTGGAGGTGAGTGGTGGGCTGAGTATTCTCCCCGGGGTCAGCTAGGGCTTCCATGCGTGCGTCCTGGTTCCCGTGGTGGCGAGCATGGGCGCAGCCATGTTGGTCTGTATCACCTGACTAGTCTCTCCCAATGGTAGTCCTGCGGTCACTCAGTTGAACTTCTGATCCAATGACCAACTACCTAAGGGTATTTAGTCTGACTCCAGGAACAGGAAGCTGCTGTTCAACTTCACTACTTCCAGTCATTACTAGCTGTTCCACATTCTTTCCTATCAGTGTTATATCCTAGTGCCTGGATTCGCTCCAAGCTTTATACTATTTGTTTCCAGTGACTCCTTCCAGTGCTTCTCAGGATCAGACTCCTCCAGTGATTTCTTCAGTACTTGTCTCTGTGCTGAAACTCCATCACTAATCAGCATCTAGTTCACCTGTATACAGTATATGTCAGCACCTGTCTCTGTGCTGAAACTCCAGTTTAACTACTTCAGCACTAATCAGCTTCTAGTTCTCCTGTCTATAATTCAGCACCTGTCTCTGTGCTGAAACTCCAGTTTAACTACTTCAGCACGAATCCAAATCCCAATTGGAGGGGTCACTGGTGAAGACCACCAAGTGGGTTAGACTCCACGTCTCTGGTTAGGTCTCGCCAACAGCTGGTTTTGACCAATAAAGAGGACATTATTATTGACACTCCATCAGTTGCTTCCTACCACCCTAGCCCCCCAGCTCCAGGCCTCCAACTAAGGAATCCCTTGTAGCGGACCATGACAATTTGGAATATGAGGAGCTGATGAAGGGCCTCATTCCGCTCTAATTTATTAATAGAATGAACATCAGGAACATGGATGCCACCAGGCGGAGAGGTACTTTATCATTTATTTGTATGTGTGACCAATTTTTATTAAGGTTAAAAGCATGTAATTTTTAAACAAATGAAAACTGCTGCCTGTTTGGTACATATTACTTAGTTAATGTACACTTATCTAACATTTTGCAGCATTATTAGAGCATTTGCATGTTTTTTTATTTCTTTTTTTAGTTAGTAATTTTAATTGAGTTGTGGAATTTGTGTCGCAGTGACAAATCAATCCTGTAGCAGGACAGAACAGTTTCAGAATGTTTGTGTTTTTGTATTACAGCACTGTTGCCCTAACACATATTGCAGTTGTTGTGTTACTCAAGTGTATAATAACACTTTTTTTATAGTGATGTCCCACTGTGTATTGTTTTTTGATGTGTAGCTACAGTAGCAGATAAAGAATGTTATACACACTGCTTTACATTCCTAAATAAGGGCCTGATTCACTAGGGAGCACAAGTGCAAATGCAATAGCGATTACGCACGCAGTTCAAATGCGATACATTTAAATTACACACATCCGTAATGTTTAGCAAGACTGCGAAAACATCAGTACAATAGTGTACCATCACAGCCTCACATACACTTGCACAAGCCCTGACTTTACTCAGAAATTGCTAACTTCCATGCACGCTAACAGGCCTCAGGCTGCGTTGGGCATTGCAGTGGATAATTTATGCTCGCCCCTGCAACAGCGTTCAAATGCACTGGCATGCCTGCGTTCGGCCGACCACTCCTTGTCACTAACCACAAACAGCGCTTCCTGTAAATCACTCTGCGATGGGTCTGCGTAGCCGCTGCCATCGCAGTCCCGATCGCAGTGGCTGGTTCACGCACACGCACTATGATACATTCGCATGTGCAGTACGCAACAATCGGCCGATTGCATGCGTATTAGCAACTGCGTTCCTTGCTGAATCAGACCCTAAGTTAACATTACCAAAGACTTAATTAGTATGTTTTTGATGGAAAAATGTATGCTTAATTTTATAGCACAATATGTATGTGGTTAGCTTCATTACATTTTTTTTACAGTCGAATTATTTAAAAACATGGCTTGTAGAATTTAAGTGCATATGTAGTAATGTTTATATCTAAATGTTTTGACAGTCCAAAAAATTGCATCTGGTAAGCCAACAGAATCCGAACATGTAGATGAGGATAAAGAGGAGGCTGGTAAATATTCAGGACATTTTATTTATTAAAAACAAGCAAAAAAACAATAGTGAGCATTTAATGTTGTTATGACAATTTTGTAGGGCCTTCTTCTGCACCTCCACCCTTACGAAGATGAGTGGCGGAAGATGTTCTGCACCCGACAGTGGGCCAGATTCACTACGGATCGCTATTCTGTTTATACGCACGTAACGCAGTTGCTAATATCAGCGGTGATATGTAAATGTTTGCATTCGCATGGTGATCGCAGCCAGACATAAGGACGCCCACTTCCCCTTACTCACATCCGTATACTTGGCCAACATAGAGAAACAATCGGTAACATGGAGTAACATCGGACAGTTAATGAAGCTCAGACCTCACTCAGCAATTTCTTACTTCAGCGCACGCTATGAGGCCTCAGGCGGGGTCTGGTATCGCAGTGGCTTATTTATGCACGCCCATGCAACAGCATTGAAATGCACTGGCACGCCTGCGATCGGCTGACCACCCTCCCATCACCACCCACAAACGGCACTTCCTGTCAATCACTTTGCCATGGGTCTGCGTAGTCACTGCGATCGCTGTCCCGATCGCAGTGGCTAGTTCGCACACTGCAATGCATATGTATGCGCAGAATGCAACAATCGACCGATTGTGTGCGTATAAACAACTGCGTTCCTTGCTGAATCAGGCCCTGTGTCCCTACAGCCCACAGCACAAGAGACATTGGAACCACATTCACCACACCTTCCTGGTGAGTCTGCGTTTAAAGAACAAAATGCCATTAACATTTAAAAAACCCAAACCATTGGCAGGATCATAGGTGTTTCAGGCCAATGTCTGTTTTAAATTTTTTTTTAAATGAGGACATTAATGTGTCATGCTATACACATATTGACATTTAGATAAGGACAGACACTTGTCTGTCAGGTCTTGCTGACAATGTTGTGGAAGCTTATGACCCACTGTCAGATGTGAATCCTGTAGCGGCTGAAAATATGATGGTGACACTGGATTTGTTCCCCATTATCCCAACAATGCCAGCCATCCCTACAGTGGAAGTGTCAGCACCACTACTTGCACCTACCACTCCTCCTGGAGCACCATACGTCACCAATGGCAGACTATGTATGAATTTCAAAACCAACAGCCTGATCTAAATGGCTGCAGAAATCACTCCCCTTCACATTCATTCTACAGGCTCAGATCAGCCTCATCTAAGGCTTTCAGCCTATCAGGTTCTCTCTCAATTTCAGTCTGTATTTTTTACCAGAACACTGTAGGGTGTCAAAGTCAGAAAAAATATTGGATACACTACAAAATAACTTATATCCCATATTTTACCATTACCTGGCATGTTCTCATAGATAAGAATCCTAGGGTTGCCATATTCCAAGGTGTCATAAAACATCTCAGATTATTCTGCTTCAAGGTGACGAGCAGATGTTTGCTGGAGTCATAGCTCATCAAAGGTTTTTCTCTGCTCATTTGGAGTGTAAACATCAACAATTGGGACTTGGTTTGTGGTTCAATTGATCTTAGGTTGTAAAATTCCTCTGAACAATAGACCTTCCTCTGGCCTTTGAAGTATGTACACTTCGCTGCGCATATCACTATCTGTGTGCATTTTAAGTGATCTAAGCCAAGTGACCTGCTGATTTTTTCTGCCAGATACGATTATTTGTTACAGATATATTGTAGCTATATGCAGACATTACCCAGTTCCTTAATATATATGCAAACACACACAGACAATACACAATAAAACCTGTTTCCCACACACTGACTTAGCCTTGCAGTGAGGCCCAAATATATGCCAGCTAGCTGCAGTAACAGTACCCCCCGCCTCTTATGGCCATGAGAGATTGATTTGATTGGCCACACATTAATCTTCTAACGTAATTGTTCCCAATGCATTTTGAGGCATTTCTTCAAACCAAACTTTCCTTTCTTATTCGTTATCTTACTCTGTTGTAATTTCAGTGTATATATATATATATATATATATGTATAGAACGAATTAGACATTTATATTACATGTCCAATGTATTATATATATCCCAGCTTTCGTGGCTCACACAATATAGTCCAGGGATGGAACCACATACTAACATCATGTTTGGGATCATAATGTACTGAATTGTGTTAGCATAAATCTGGTGATTGCGAATAGATTGTCGCACATTGCGGCAAGCAGATATTAGCAATGCCGGATTTATGTTTAATAGTAGCATATAACAATGGTTGATTTGAGCTAATTTTTGGAGGGAACCCAGAGGTGAACTCCTGTAACAGCATCTTGAGCCTAGGCATCGCCCACTGTTTGAACCAACCAATGACCCCCAGTGAACTGGAAATGTCCCGCTCTGGACCAATGGAAGACGACACAGCCTGCTATTATACACACCCATAATTTAACTGTATAAAATAAATTAGGCTCCCCTGATCCAGAGAGCAGTAGCTGTATTCTACCAGTTATCTGGTGACGACTGTACTCTGGATCCAGGGAGCGCATGCGAACGTATGTATACTGGTTTGTAACTCTGGCCTCTTTTCTTGAACTATATTGTACCACTGTATAACTTGTAATAATAATGTCATATATACTTTAAATACAATATTACTTTTGTGCGTTGGACCACAGAAACTGGTGTGTGTGTGTGTTCACTTGCTTTCACATAAGGTTATTATACTGTGATATATATACAGTATATTGCACTGTAATTCACATTGTATTTTGATATGAAGATAACAATTATTATGCATAATAGTGGTGTTACAATAAGAAAAGGTATTGGGTATGCATCACATGTTGCGTACACTGTTCATCCTCATTTGCGTATCACCATACGCCAGGTGTGTCCACTTCGCACCAACAGCCGTAGAGAGATTTAAAGTAGGATTTCACAGGGGGCAATGTGGGGCATAGCTATGTAGCAAGCAAAACATTTTGAGGCCCAATGTGGGGTATTTCTGTGGGAGCATGTGGGCACTATTGTGTGGACATATATATGTGGCTTGACAGTATGGAGCCCATGTTGGGTATTTCTGTGGGAGCAAGGGCACTGGGGTAATAGCATATAGGGGGCAATGTGGGGTACTTATGTATGGGCATGTAGGCTGGGGCTGTAATGTGGGCAAACAATAAAAAATGTTATGTTAATAAATGTATTAATGAGTACATGGGAAGATTCATTTAAGTGCTGCATTGTAAGAACCCCGCTTGTTTTTGCTAGTGTTACATTAATGCAAGAAGTTCCAATGGAAACTCAATGCTAGCTGAATCTACCTACTGGTATAAGGGTGCCCTGAAAAAAGGATGCCATGAACTGAAAAGAATTGGGAACCACTGAAGTAGCATAAGTAGCACATTCAGCCTTTGCTATGCCTCTGGAACAGGAGGAATAAAATAACAATGCCCCCTGTTATCAATATTGGGATGTTGCAACAACTTTAACACTTGCGTTTCATCCACCCAACATTTGTCCTTTTATTGTGGGAAAATAAACACAATTCCTGCTTCCTAAGGAATAAATCTTCAACACTCTTGTTCAGGATTATTTCAATAATGACTCGGCACATGGCTCATTGCAGCCTGTGTAATCAGTGACTGAGATTAGAGTATTGTTTACAACCACCTAACAACCTTTTTTTCCTCTCAATCCCTCCTTGACCCTGTTCAGTCTGGCTTCCGTTCTCTCCACTCCACTGAAACTGCCCTTACGATAGTCAGCACCAAACTCCTTGCTGCCAAATCCAAGGGCCACTACTCTCTGCTCATTCTCCTTGACCTCTCTGCTGCTTTTGATACTGTGGAAAACCCTTTCCTGTTGCAAATCCTTCACTCCCTTGGTCTACGTGACACTGCCCTCTCCTGGCTGTCCTCCTACCTCTCTGACCGATCCTTTCCTCTCATTACTCCTCTCCCTCCCCCACAGCCTCTTACAGTAGGTGTTCCCCAAGGTTCTATTCTTGGACCTCTCCTATTCTCCCTCTATACGTCCTCTCTAGGTTAACTCATCAGCTCTTTTGACCTCCATTATCATCTCTATGCTGATGATACTCAGATCTACCTTTCCTCCCCTGATCTCTCCCCCTCTCTACTGACTCATATCTCCAACAGTCTCTGCTATCTCTTCATGGATGTCCCAGCGATTTCTTAAACTTAATATGTCCAAGACTGAGCTGATCATCTTTCCACCCTCCCACATAACCTCACTTCCCACTATTTCTTTACCAATTGATGGCACAACTATCTCATCTATCCCCATAGTGTGCTGTTATTGGAGTTATCCTGGACTCAACCCTCTCCTTCAAACCACATATCCAGAACCTCTAGCAGTATTGTCATTTCCAGATCAAAAATATTTCCAAGATAAGACCCAGGATGCTACTAAACCCTCATACACTTGCTGGTCATCTTCAGATTGGACTACTGTAACATCCTCCTATCTGGCTTCACCAAATCCCATCTCTCTCCTCTCCAGTCTGTCCTCAATGCTGCTGCTCAGCTCATCTTCCACTCACTCTTCATCTGCCTCTGCTCTCCTACAAGCCCTCCACTGGCTCCCCTTCCCTTTCAGAATCCAATTCAAGGTTCTCACACTTGCTTACTAAGCCCTCACCCAATCTTCTCCCATTTACATCTCTGATCTCATCTCCCTTCACTCTCCTGTCCACCCTCATCGCTCAATTATTTAACGCCGCCTTTCATGTCAACTGATTACTTCCTCCCACTCCCGCCTCCAAGATTTTGCCCATGCTGCTCCCCTCCTTTGGAACTTTTTCCCTCTCTCCATCCATCAGACTCTCCACCTCTCTACAATCATTCAAATGGGCTCTCAAGACCCACTACTTCATTAAAGCCTTCCAGCTCTCATCCTAACTTGCTATTACATTCCTCCGCGTCTGCCCCATCTGTGTCACACCTGTTTGTCTGCCCCTCCCTTTTAGAATGTAAGCCCTCATGAGCAAGGTCCTCTACCCTCTTGTGCTTCTCCCTACTTTACTTTCATCTACTTCTTACTCCCCACTAGGGCACCTAACACTTGGTTGTTAATGCTCTGCTGCATATGTGGGTGTTATGGTCGCTAATGTAGCAATATATTTTATCCATGTCCTTGTCCTGCATTGTATTGTACTATAAGTCACTGGTGACCTATTTGTTTCTGTACTTTGTAAGGCGCTGCGGAAAACTTGTGGCGCCATATAAATAAATGATGATAATAATAATAATAATAATAATAATAATAATAATAAATGTGGTACTTCATCTTTAGATCTACTTCCTGATCAAAGGAGCAACCTAATGTGATTCCGTTACCAAAAATATGGTGATTCTGTTATAGCCTGGAAAAAATGTTGGGACCATCTCCTTTTAAAAATGAGATTGTATTTAGAATATAAAACTGAATGTTGAGGTAATATCTCAAAATCTGAATAAATTAACAACTTTTTTAAAATTTCTGGTAACAGAATCACCTGTTGTACGTTTTAATTTAACTATATCGTGGTGATAGAAGTATTTCGGACTGTTGCCTTATTTCCAGTATATGAATTTTGATATTGAGATATTATGTGATAATTTAATCAAACACATATATTTTCATTACTTTATACAAATGAATGAAAGCCTGCCATAATATTGTTTTCATTCAGTGAACACTGATTGTTTGAATGCCCTAATATGAAGTACTAGATCACAAATCCAAATTAAATTCCTCTTTTAGCAAAATACTGATTAATAATGCCAATATCTTGTACCTGTGCTGACTATTTTCATGGAATTGCCCATATGTTAGCATCGCTGCTACGTCCTCAAACATTCATCTCTAAATCAGGGCCTAGGTGAACACTATCCTCTGTAAACTTATTTTTGTTTACATTTTATCTTTCTTTTAAGTTTTTGCACAACAGAAATAAACATTAAATGAAAACATAAAAAGGTTATGAGATATATCCTAATTGACAGCCTGGACCTGATTAAATGCAGCCTTTGGGGTTTCACATACGGGGAAACCCATTGATTCTAGCATTTTACGTGGAATCTATGGGTTACCGCATGGGGAAAATAACGTTGATTGAAATGCTCTAGGCGTGAAACCTGGAGCTTTTCCCCATGTGGTAACCAAACTGAATATGCCCCTAAGTGTACAGATACAGATACTGTCTACTAACATAATAGTACTGTTAATAAAATACAATATACGAAGTACTGTGTGAATATAGTATTTTGAATATTGAATTCAAAACATGGGGGAAGGATCTACTTCAGTATTATGACAAGGTTTAGCATAGGAGGGAGGAGGAAGATGGGTCACCACTTAAACAGGACAGAAGGTGAAAAAAGATAATATCTGTTATAATATTTTTAGCACATATTGGTATAGAAATTAGGTGGTTATTGTTATATATTTCACTTATAACACCTGAGTGATTATTTGCTGGGAACTTAGTGAAGATGATTCAAATAGCCATGGGTTGAGTTGTGGGGTCTGTTCCAGTACATAAAATGCTTACCACTATTCAATTACAGACTCGCAATCAACTAGCAAGAAGCCAAGAGGGAGGAGGTAAAGCTCATTTGTGCTCACACTTTTGGAGGATTTGAGCAGAAATACATATTAACTGCTGTCTCATTGCAGTGTCAGACCTGGACAGAGGTATGCACCAGGCAAATGCAATAATAGGGAACCTCCTAAGGGGCATGGCCAGTCACCGGATGAGGTGTGGTCGTCCGCCAGAGAGGGGTGGCCAGCCATTAAAGGCGGCCTGTTAATCTCACTAGGGCATGATTAGTGCTATAGTATGAGGAGTATGTGGTGGATTGTGATGGCATATAATGGGCACATGGAGGGTCCTGATGGCATATAAGTGGCATGTGAAGGAGTCTGATGGCATATAAGGAGCATGTGGGATAGTCTCATGGCATATAAAGGGCATGTGGAGGAGTCTGATGGCATAAAAGAGGAATGTAGAGGAATTTGATGGCATAAAAAGGGCATGTGGAAGAGTTTGATGGCATAAAAAGGAGCATCTTAAGGGGTCTGATCGCATATAAGGACATTTGGAGGATTCTGATGGCATATAATGGGAACATGGAAGATTGTGATGGCATTTAACGGGCACCTGGAAGGTTATGACTTAATATAAGGGACACATGGAGGATTCTGATGGCATATTGGCACATGAAGGATTCTGGTTGCACAAGTTCTGTTCAGGAATATAACTGTAAAGCTGGTGGTGTATGCTTTTAGCTGTATTAGTGTTTTTCAATCTATGTAGTATTCTGTGTTTTCTGAAGTAAAATATAAGCTTTTCAAATAGGAACATGCAGTTTGATATTGTTCAAATTCTGCTGCCTGTTTGGATCTTTACTGCATTCACTTCTGGCACCTGCCCATAGACACTTATTTGCATCTACTAAAATTCACTACAGAGCATGTACTGTTTCTGAAATCCTATAATATATGTATATGTTATAAATAATATATATTTGTACTTGTGCATGGAAACATAATTGTGCTTACATCCCTTACAAAAAGTATTCAAGAAAAGTATTGCACAGCCATTGGCACTTAATAAGCAGCTAAAAAGCCTTAGAACCAAAAGGTTGGCATGACAAGCAAGATAAAAAAATATTATTTCATAGTGGCAGTTCCACTCCACTATAAGAAATATAGGATTATAGGTAATATATAGGAAATATAATGTAGCTGACTATACCAGACTAAAAGTGCCTACACACTTGGCGATGTGCTCACTGTCCGACATTGTATCCGATTTCCCTTTGAACTCTCCCCAGCAGCTCCCCGGCAGTCGTGGGCACGATTCTGTGTTAAAACCTGTCCAATGTGATCTATTGTGCCTGCTAACTATTCCAGTGCATCGTGACTGAGATTGTCAGATCTGCCCTACAGCACGCCAGATCTGAATATGCGATGTACGACCTGCGGGGACGTGCATTGGCATCGTGATCGTGAGTGGATACTCATGATTTGGGCATATTTTACACGATTTGTCGTCTCCATGTGTCGGAATCAGGCAAATCTTGTAAAATATTGCTAAGTTTGTAGGCACTTTTAAACATTGAGAAACAAACGTTTGTTTGCTATGCCATTAGGGTGCTCTGAACAGGGGCGTCTTTAGAGAGGAGGGGGCCCATGTGCATTACCCATCCAGGACTCCCTCCTCTCTTCCCTGCGGCTGGCAGCTAACTGACGGGGCTGGCTGGCCACCGGAGCATTAGTAGACTCTGGGCACTAGAGTGTGCCTGGAGTCTACTGCACATGTGCAAAATGCCGGAAACATGGCCACAGTGGCCATTTTTCCGTCTTTTTGTGCAGCGCTGACTCCAGGTGTCGGACCTCGGAGAGGTACATTTTAAATAATATGGGTGCAGGGTGTGCGGTGCGGGCCCCCCCTGGACCCGGGGGCCCATGTGCACCACACACCCTGCACCCATAGATACGCCCCTGGCTCTGAACCTTTGTGTGCACCTGAATCAGTCCTTCATGTTCCTCTTGAAACATCTATAGTAAATATTCCAAGTACTGGATGAAGAGGATTCCCAACTGTACAATTAATACATTGTACTAATACTGTTCATTTAGTTGTTTATAGGTTACTTTAAAGCAGAGTCATTCCTAAACTATGAAAGTGAAATCTAGCTAACTATGATGTACGACCTGCGGGGACCCGCATCGGCATTGTGATCGTGAGTGGACACTCACGATTTAGGCATATTTTACACAATTTGTCGTCACGATGCGTCAAAATCAGGCAAATCGTGTAAAATATTGCTAAGTTTGTAGGCACCTTTAAACATTGAGAAACAAACGTTTGTTTGCTATGCTATTAGGATGCTCTGAACAGGGGCGTCTTTAGAGAGGAGGGAGCCATGTGCATTACCCATCCTGGGCTCCCTCCTCTCTTCCCGGCGGCCGGCAGCCAACTAACGTGGCTGGCCAGCCACCGGAGCATTAGTGGACTCCGGGCACTAGAGTGTGCCTGGAGTTTACTGCACATGCGCAAAATGCTGGAAAAATGGCCGCGGTGGCCATTTTTCCGGCTTTTTGTACAGCGCTGACACCTGGACCTCGGACAGGTACATTTTAAATAATATGGGTGCAGGGTGTGCGGTGTGGGCCCCCCCAGTGCCTAACCCTAATCCCCCCTCTAAGTGTCTAAACCTAACCCCGCCTTCCCCGCCGCCCAAACCTAAGTCCCCCCGTGGGTGCCTAACGCTAACCCCCCCTTCCCGTAGCCTAAACCTAACCTCCCGGGGGGGGTGCCTAACCCTAAGTCCTCCCCGGGAACCCTAAACCTAGCCCTCACCCCCCCACGGCTATCCACGCTTGGCGCCCGGCGTCCCTTCGATCGGGATGCCGGGCGTCAGGCTCCCAGCGTATGTCTAATGACAGGCATCGGCATATCGACGACTGTCTTTAGACCCTTGCGGGATATGACAGTCGGGAAGCCGGCTGTCGGGATTAGGTCCACCGGCTTCCTGACTGCATACCAATAGTGAATGAGCAGTCCAAGATCATAGATAATTTGACTGAGGTGTTAAAAGTGAGCTACAGCTCTGTGGGCTACCAGAAGAAGACACTAGCTGGAGCACGTACAGTATTTCTAACCGTTGTAGTCCCTTGCACTTGGACTTTAAAGTGGAAGTGCAGTCCAGTAAGGATATAAAGGATATAAAGGTTTATATAAACCGAAGAAGACTAAGAAAAGTGTATTAAACAGTGCACAAAATAGGGTCTACATAAAAAAATATATGTTTTTAGTACTGTCTTAAAAATTCAATACATTTTTATTAGTTGCTTCATTAAAATTCTGTGTTCGATATGAAGGCGCAGTATTGATCAAAATCCAAAGCTAGTATAGACAATAGAAATGTGTTAAAAATTATTCAGAAAGGTGCTATTAAAAGTTCCTATCACCGCTGGTCACGTATCTTACTATCTATTCAGTACAACTGATTGAGTATTATATGTACCCCTGACTAAAATTTCCGTCTGTGTAGTATCCTTTATTACTGAGGTCACATTCACAATATTACTCCTGTTACCTTTAGGATGATTCTGTATTCTAATCAATCTTATAATTATATGTATTCTTATTGTATACACATCTTCTTATTCAGATAGAATGATCTTAGGAGCTCATTCAGAACTGCTTGCTAGATGCAATCGCTCAAACCCAGCTTATGCAAACTTGGCTAAGTGACGGCATGGCAGGCGCTCACTCGGAAAGGCATAAGCACCCTCACTTTGTGTTGGCGAGCGATCACTTTGTGTCTATAGACGCCCATTAGCGTATGTAGATACGCCCACTAGCACACGTCATCTCCTGGAAGTGTATTAAAACATTGGTACATCGAGGACCATCGGAAGGGATCGCAGTGCTTGTGGTTGCCTTACCTTACCGCAAGCACTGCGAGGACTTCAGTGTAAAAAACAGGCAGGTGATGTGTACTATGACACTGTCTGTTAATTATGCACGCCTCTGAAACGGCGTTGCTACACTCAGGCACGCCTGCGTTCGCACCTCCACTACCCCGTTATTAGTGCCTTGCCCCTGTTACCACCCACAAACGGCCTCTTCTGTCACTCATTACACTGGGTTGATTCCGATCTCTCCGGGTAGTTCGCGCACGCACAGAACGAAGCGTACGCATGCGCGGTCTGACAACATCGGCTGCGTACGAGCGAGCGGCCGCTTGCGAGCAGGTCTGAATCAGGTCCATAGTGTGGTGGATAAGCATAGGATTTATTACTCAATAATCACCCCTGTGCTTATGGCTGATTTAATGACTTTAACTCAATAAACATCCTTTAATGTGGTGATTCTCATTTATTAGTAGTACTGGTATAATATAGTTGTATCAGATATTACTAGCTGGCTGATTCTGATACATATGTTGCAGAATTATATTGACAGTCTCTTCTGTGCTAGATCTCAGATTTTTGGATACAGATGTTGTCCATATACTTGCGTTGTTTATATTTATACCAGTGTTACAAACACATGCTCATAGTGTCTTCCTTAATGTTCAAATATAGATTCTCTATAACCAGCACTTAGGAGGAATTTGCTGATAGGGCACTTATGATACCGCGACTTTCATTTATGTCTCCACTATCAGTGCCTCCTTTGTATTCTACCTCTCCCGGGAGTATATTCCTGATGGCAGTATCCTTATCTATGATATATTATAATATCTCATTCATCCACATTTTCTCGTAACCCCGCGGCTGTGTTTAACATCGCTGCTTTTGATGCTTCCGTTCCATACTATCTGGAGTAATAATCAGTTATTGGCAATTTCGCATATACATTTTTGTCAACAGTATTTAGCATATAATAATGCAGTGCTGTGTAGGAAACGCTGACGCGCATTTCGCCTGTGGGCTGCTTTATAAAGGCAGTGCAACCCGAATGTCTCCTGTGCCCGGCATTTAAGCTTGTGTCTCGGCTCTCATTGGTTTATTCAAACCTCAGTTGCCCTTTATGCTTTTTAATAGATCGATTCAAATTCTTTGCTATCAGTCTATATTCACTCAATGGAGGTCTCCGTGCTGCGTGTGTACATCCGTTACCCATTATTATTTCATAACTCCGTTCATTGGGGTAGATGTACTTAACGTGCCGCTATAACGTTTCCTGCTTCGCCTCTTTACCGAGGCAAAGCAGGAAGCACTACCGATGAGATGTAAGAACATCTCATCTGCCGGAGAGGGGGAGCGTTAACTCCCCCCTCCGGCTCTACCCGCTAGAGACCACAGTGCATTAGCCTCGTGCTGATGCGCTTTGTCTCTGTCCCGGCCGGCTCCACTGAGCATGCGCGAGATCTCACAAGTATCGCGAGATCCCCGCGTGCAACCTGGAGCCAGCAGCAGGGACAGTGCTGTCCCTGCTGTGGAGATAGGGCAGCTCCAGGCTGTAGCTGTCGATAATGACAGCTACAGCGGGCCGAACAGTCAGGCGATCTGACCGTTCGTACATGGCCCAGGCTATCGGCGATGCTATCTTGTAGATAGCAGCGCCGATAATGACAGAGGCGCATAGCGCCTCTGTCATTTACCGCCCAGACCCCGGATCATACATCGGGGAGAAGCACCTAACGTGCTCTTATACCGCTTCTGGGCTTCTTACATCTTTCCCATTAACTCATATGTTCTGTTATATCTGTAGATATGGCAAAATTATTGTTTTAAATTATATTTGATAACTCATTTAGTATTTCTCCATTCTATTCAACTATGAGTATTATTGTATGTTTCTTATATTTTGATATATCATCACTTGTTCTTAATTAGCATGTTTAGAGCTCATATACAATATAGGTTCCCACCAATTTTATGTATGTGTTTATGATTTAAAAAAAAACAATAACTTATAAGGCAGGAACATCATGTAATATTATTCTTTATAACTGTAATTGTTGTGCCACAATTGTACATAGATGGTAATTGCTAATTATTATTATCCTAAATTCATGTATGTATGTAAAAAATAAATAAATTAAATAAATTGAAAAATGTGTAGTAAAATCTCACTATACTGAGAATCCCTATTACACAGTACTCCCCCTATTTATCAGAAAAATATTAATATACAGTGATTAATATACCTATTATTTATCTGTTTTCCTAATAATACACACTTTATATTGAAGTGCTCTATTAAATAATACAAATATCACAATTAAGGCCCGTATTCAATTTGGAGCGAAAAGCCGAGATCGGTGAAAGAGTTTCGCCGATGACGTAATTTCGCCAGGCGAAAAAGTATCGCCGTATTCAATTTCAAAGACTATCCGCCTAGGCGGAAAGTCAATGCAATGTAATAGGCGAAAAAGTTTCGCCTATGAATAGCAGGCGGAAAAAAGCGCAGAATTGGGGTTTTGGGGTGCAACATTGCGGGAACCCCTGTGCAGCCTTCAGACAGTCCCCCAAAGGTAAACTGTGTCAAAAAATTAGAAAAAACACTTAAGAACACCCCAAAAAATCACTTTCATTTTGGGGGCAAAAAAAAAAGTTGGTGGACAAAGTTGAAAACTAGTGAACTAGACTCCAGGGGGGTCCCCAAGTATGCCCCAGGTGTTTTTTTCATTGCAGGTGCGTGGATTTTCCACGATTTTTTAAACTTAGCTTCAGCAACTTTTAAATATGCTGACCCCCATTTTCAAGTACCCAAAATTTGCTGGGATAACTTATTTTCTGGAAAAAATACTCCTGAATACTATTCTGCACCAGGTATAGAAAAATGCTATTTAGCAGCGATTGAGCCTGTTTAAAAACACCGAATACCTTCAGCAAGCCAAATCGGGGGTAACCATATCTAGGCTGATTTCCCCAAATCTGACATGGCTTTCCGCTTGTTTCAGTTTCGCTGGGTCCTGTGTTCGCGTAGTTTCAAATTGAATACAGGGATACGTGGGCACGCTCGCGATACTTTTCCGCCTCCAAAACAGGCGAAGTAGGCGGAAAGTCCAGGAGGCGAAAAAGTATCGCGGGTGTGAATCAAATTGAATATGGTCTTTGGATGCAGCAGCGATGTAAAAAATGCAACAGGAGAGTCTGAAGGCTATATATACCCACAGCTAGCATTGCAGATCTGACTGCTGCTACGTAGCATCAGATAACCTTTGGGCAGTCAACAGCTATCTGAGTAAGCCTAAGGTTACTAATAATGCGGCTGGTACTCCTCTGCCCTGGCCTTGACATGCCTACAAAATGGGACGGGGCCTAGTGTTTCACATTTCTTTCACATATTAATTATTTTAAATATAGTTTATTGTACAGGTACAGAATTATATGGTATCCACAAGCACAACAAATTTCATACACATTGCACCTAATAGCAGGTGGAAAAAAGTGCAGAATTGGGGTCTTAGGGTGCAACGTTGCGGGAACCTCTGTGCAGCCTTCAGACAGTCCCCCAAAGGTAAAAGTTCTTAAAAAAGACTTAAGAACACACCAAAAAATTACTTTAATTTTGAGGACGAAAAATAAATAAATTGGGGTACAAAGTTAAAAACTAGCGAAATAGACTCCAGTGGGGTCCCCAAGTATGCCCCAGGTGTTTTTTTGATTGCCGGTGCTTGCGGCAGGTGGTTTTGTCACTTTTTTTAAACAATACTTTAACAACTTTAAAATATGCTACCCCCATTTTCAGGTACCTAAAATTTGCAGGGACTACTTATTTTGTCCAGAAGGATAGCGTAAGGCAAGTGCAATCTGACTGAGCCAGTTTAAACCCCGTGGTTGTGGGAGCAGTATACCTGTAAAGACTTTTGTTGTTAAGTGTCAGTCATTAGTCTTAGCCTATAGGGTACTTTGGTGTTTGGCCTGCTGGTATATTAGGTCTGTTATCCAAAGACTCCTCTTCGTTCTGGAAATCCCACCCTACCTCCGTGTTTGTTGTGTGTTTGTTTGTTTTGAGTGTTGAGGCGGAAAGAACGGTAGTGTGCTTTTAGTTATACAAATTAGATGGGTGCGCTCTCCTGGTTCAATGATAGGCCAAACCCCTCCCTCCCGGGAATGACACAGCTCGTCCGGGCGTGCTTTTTGGGGAGAGTTGAACACCAACGAGTGATGTGTTTGGTCTGCATGTGTCTATGGGAGGGTCCGTTCTTTGTTGTCCACCACCATATTAACTTTAAGCTCACAATTAATTTCAATTGGCAACATCTAATTATCTAATTCGATCACCCAAATGTATTAATTAATTATTAATAATCTAATGTCAAATAAATTTGACCTTTAATTTTAAATCCAACTCCTGTTGTCCATGTTTATTTTTAGATAAGTTTTAGTTGTGTTAAGTTGGTAAGGTATAGTGCGCATATCAACTATAGGGAGTTTAAATAAACCCAAATGCTATTCTTCACCACTTATGCAAATATGCAAAACAGCCCCTATTGAGACCATTTAAATACACCAAATACCTTCAGTAGGCCAATTTGGGGGTATCCATAGTGATCCCTCATGTCAGTGCATCTTTTGGGGGTTGCCAGGCTGATTACCCCATTTTGGAGAGGACTTTCCGCCTGTTCAATTATCGCCGGGTGCCGTTTTCGCGATCTTTCATATTGAATACGGTGAATTGCAGGGACGCGTGCGCAAAGTTTCCGCAACCAAAACAATAGGCGAAAAGTCCACCAGACTAAAGAGTATCGCGGGTGCGAAACATATTGAATACGGGCCTAAATCTAAAGTGCTATTGTTATTATTAGTGATAATCAATAAAGTGAAAATATAGTAAAACCTTTGTGATAAAAATGGATTGTGAAATTCTGACTATATTTATATCGTTTCCAGTGATAAGTGTACAATTAATAAAGTGTATACTATTAGGTGCAATGTGTATGAAATTTGTTGTGCTTGTGGATACCATATAATTCTGTACCTGTACAGTAAACTATATTTAAAATAATTAATATGTGAAAGAAATGTGAAACACTAGGCCCCGTCCCATTTTGTAGGCATGTCAAGGCCAGGGCAGAGGAGTACCAGCCGCATTATTAGTAACCTTAGGCTTACTCAGATAGCTGTTGACTGCCCAAAGGTTATCTGATGCTACGTAGCAGCAGTCAGATCTGCAATGCTAGCTGTGGGTATATATAGCCTTCAGACTCTCCTGTTGCATTTTTTACATCGCTGCTGTATCCAAAGACCATATTCAATTTGATTCACACCCGCGATACTTTTTCACCTCCTGGACTTTCCGCCTACTTCGCCTGTTTTGGAGGCGGAAAAGTATCGCGAGCGTGCCCACGTATCCCTGTATTCAATTTGAAACTACGCGAACACAGGACCCGGCGAAACTGAAACAAGCGGAAAGCCATGTCAGATTTGGGGAAATCAGCCTAGATATGGTTACCCCCGATTTGGCTTGCTGAAGGTATTCGGTGTTTTTAAACAGGCTCAATCGCTGCTAAATAGCATTTTTCTATACCTGGTGCAGAATAGTATTCAGGAGTATTTTTTCCAGAAAATAACTTATCCCAGCAAATTTTGGGAACTTGAAAATGGGGGTCAGCATATTTAAAAGTTGCTAAAGCTAAGTTTAAAAAATCATGGAAAATCCACCCGCTGCACGCACCTGCAATGAAAAAAACACCTGGGGCATACTTGGGGACCCCCCTGGAGTCTAGTTCACTAGTTTTCAACTTTGTCCACCAACTTTTTTTTTTTGCCCCCAAAATGAAAGTGATTTTTTTGGGGTGTTCTTAAGTATTTTTTCAAATTTTTTTTTACCTTTGGGGGACTGTCTGAATGCTGCACAGGGGTTCCCGCAATGTTGCACCCCAAAACCCCAATTCTGCACTTTTTTCCGCCTGCTATTCATAGGCGAAACTTTTTTGCCTATTACATTGCATTGACTTTCCGTCTAGACGGAAAGTCTTTCAAATTGAATACGGTGATACTTTTCCGCCTGGCGAAATTACGTCATCGGCAAAACTTTTTCACCGATCTCGGCTTTTAACTCCAAATTGAATACGGGCCTAAGTCTTTGAATAATGTTCATTGTAGGCACTTGGGCGTCTTTACTGTACATGTATAATTCCTTCTTTAACATTATTTCGTAGTAGTGGTTTCTGTAATTCTAGCGTTTTTGTTTTACAGAGACCGATTGTATAGTACAGATATTTCCAGTGCTTATTTTATGATATCCCTTTCCCTGCTGCCTGACACAGGATGTGTTGCCTCTTATATCCTAATCCTCTTTACTTTGAAGTTTGTACATAACATGAAGGGAAAATAATCCTAGAACCATAAATCGCTTCCCTGTGACAGGCTTTCCCCCAGGTCACAGAGCAGACTGTCTCTCTCACTAAAATGTGAGGTTAACCCTTTTATGGGAATAATATGCACCTGTGATTTTCATGACATTTGGCCACACTCTTTACTGCCACCATCTGGCCACTCTACTTCATCATCAGAAACATAGGATCAGTGCAGTTGGTGTAGTGGTTACTGCTTACAGCACTGAGATCATCAGTTCAATTCCCAGTCATGGCCTATCTGTGTGGACTTTGTATGTTTGCATGGATTTCCTCTGGGTTCTCCACTTTCCTCCCACACTCCAAAAACATGCTGGCAGGTTAATTGGCCGATGGCAAAAAAATGAATCCTAGTGTGTGTGGGGTTATACGGCCTGATTCAGAGATGTATGCAAACCCGATGGTTTGCGTACATAGATTGTAAGCTCCACTAGAGCAGGGACTGATGTGAATTTACAGTATTCTCTGTAAAGATCTGTGTAATATGTGTGCAATCTATAAATAACTGTTAATAGATAAATACATACTGGCCTATTCTCCAGGGACCTGCAGGAGGCTCACGATTTTTTGGTTATCCCCCAGGAAAAGTAGGCACTTCTCCCGCACCCCACCCACTTCCTAGTGAAGTGAACAGAATGGGGAGAATTTTCCTGGGAATCGGCGTGTCCATGAGTAGGGGATGGGGCGTTTCTATGAGAATAACATAATTTGGCACCCCAGTGTTAAATATAGAAGGCAAATATGCTAAAAATACACAAGCAGCCCGGAAGTGCTAAACTTGATGCTCTCCCGTGCCCCAATAAATATGAATTTAGAAATATACAATAGTAAAGCACCTCTGGCACTATTGACGTAAAGAAATAAATGATACTGTATTTGTCTAGCCGGCAGTGGTCATTTTGATGACGGCAGAGAACATGTAATAGAAAATCAGAGAAAAGGCATCCAATAGTGCAAATATGTTTGATAAAGAATTAAACTTATTTATTTCAACAATCTGTAAAGATAAAAATATGGACAGTAATATAAAATCACATCAAAATACTAGGATAATCAGCTAAGAAGCCAATAATATTCCTAAAACAAATATGCATAGGATTAGCTAAGAAGCCATTTAAATGAATCCTGGTAGGCTGTGATAGCACAACATTCATATAAAAAAGTAAATGAATAAAAGGTGTCGGTTTTAATGGACCCATACCAAAGTTCCGTGGAAAATAGGCGTTGTGTTGCAAACAGGGGGTTCTGAAATTACCCCTATGTGGCTAACAGTTTCTGGTGATTCTGGATCGGGTTTCTTCCAACAGCATGCGGGACTCCCGGGATTTTACAGCCAGGGGGCAGGGCTTAATGATGTGAATAATCTGGCCCTGCCCCAATCACCGCCCACCTGCATCTCCTGTATGGGAAACTCCCGAAGAGCAAAATATAAATGTCGGCAAGTATGAATAAATGATTAAATCAGGGCTTTTCCACTCACCAGACACAAACAACTCTGATCACAATCTGTGGTCCTACAATGACCACATCCCTATCTTTCATCTCAGCAGCATCAGAACATCATCTGACAATTCTACCCTCTCAAATCCACATGAATATATTTATATGTGTTCAGCAATATCACAAAGGCCTAACTGTGAACCCCTTGTATTAGAACCATCTGACACTCTTGACATTACCTCCTCTGGCCGATCTACATTGACACTACCAGACAGTCTTTAGCGAAGGTGAAACTTTACCTACATTCTACACCTCCATACCCTCAGCTGGGCAACATTTTGCATGATCTAAAAAATGCAATATTATTACAACGCTATTGAGAATGGTGATCACTATGGTGAATTAAATGCCTTGGCACGTTTTGACATTTGTTTTAATTTGTACAGCTTGGCCTTTCCGAAACATTTCTTGGGCAATATGGGCAACAATTAATTTGAGGGGTAATTAAACAATTTAAGCATATCCAAACTTCCCGTCACTCCTTGAAAACACTCATGAAAACTGCTACTACACTGAATAACTACATTTGTTCATGACTGAATTCATGATTGAAGTAATTGATTTCAGTGCAATTGGGATTGAAACTTGCTGGAGAATGTATTACTTTCTGCTAGCCTGCCAATACAGCACTAGTACAGGTACCACTTCAATTGTTGATGAGCAGTGCCATATTAACAATGGTGCAAATGGGACTACACTCCAGGCCCACACATAAAAAAAGTTCTATCATCATGACAGTGTCACGCATTGGGGTCTTAGCATCAGAGATTCCTTTATTTCGGTTTCAAAACATCACAAGGACGTCTCCCTGTGATGATTGCTGCACTTGTTGTGTTCACCTGGTCTGCTAGGTAAACGGCAAGAGACCACTCACTAGCTCCGGTGTTCAAACCATTGCTTGAACAACGAGTTCATACCCGGATAGTTCAAGGCTCCAGGAGTTCTCTGTATCCTGTATTGTGTCCTACATGACTTTCTCATTGTCTCAAGTTACTATTCTTCGCTGAATATTGCTCACCTGCTAGTGGTATTGGTTTCCCTGCACTGTGTGCTGTTGTCATGGGCTGGTTTAGAGAAGGGTGCTGGTTCCAGGGCTGTGGTTCAGTGTGAGGTATACAGTCTGTGCATTGAGGTGTTCGGAGACTGTATTACGTTTCCTAACATTCAGTTTGTGAGTTATGCGCTGGTTCCAGTTCTAGGTCTTGTGTCAGAGCTGTGCCAGGATTACAGCTTTCTCAAGTTGTATCCTGGATACATAAGACTCTGATTCCTGGTCTGAGTTCTAAGTTCCTATCTACCAATACTATTCTATTCTGAGTTCCGGGATCACCCTTGTGGCTTGAGCATGTTCCTGGTCTATCAGACCTCCGTGGTCACTAGGTGAGGGAGTGCCCAGTTACCTGGGTAATCACCTCCTCGGTTCCAGTATAACATCCTTGCACATCACTAGTCTGTGGTTCCTACACTTGCAATAGTGTCTAGCCTCCTGTTTGCTCATGAGCCAGAGCTGGATCAAACCACCTTGTTTCACAAGCACGTCGGCCAGACCCAGGGGTCCCGAGCCAGATCTACAAAATAATCAGATGGTGACAGGCAGCATGATGATAATAGCCGCCACAGTCGGCCATAAATCCATAAGTGTTTTAATAGAATTTGTAGTTTCCTTACAAATTTATGCAATTATTCTACTTTTACATGTGATAGTGAAGGGAATGTACCATTCCTACACAGCATAGGGCACACCATCTCAGCTTCTTACAATAGACCAGTGATTATTTTCAGCTCCAGGACCATTTGATAATTAATTTGGTCCTGAGCATCAGGCTACAGGCAGCCAATAAAGTAGATAAAGTACTGGCACAGCAATACTCCACTTACCATGGTGCACCATACCATTTACATGGGCCTGAATACGCTTTTGATGTTAAATGTACTCTGAGCATTTCCTTGTTCATTCTAAACATAGTAAGTAAGAAGCCCAAAGGCTCTGGGTGAGGAAATTATGTTGGTGAGAATTGTTTCAGTGTTTTTTATGCATGTGTAAAAAAATGTAAGATTAATGTGTCACATCTTTGCCGAAGCAGATCTCAAAGCAGAATAAGGAAAGATGATGGGATCTCCTTATCCAACCTTACTGGTCTGATTGCAGGAAATGCCCAATGAAAAGATTGAAGTAACTATATATTATACTGGTTGTTTCATGTACATCTTAGTTGGCTACATGTAGCACTAATAAACAATTATAATGGTAAAGTACTGAGGGCTCATTTTAATTACCTGCGAGTCCCCTTGTGGCGTGAGTAAGTGCAGCTATGTAAGTGCACCTACGGTACTCCCATACTCGCTGAGTTTGTTCACAGCCCCATAGGGCTGCATACAAAAATCCTCGAGTCTGGGGCAAGATAGGGCCGCGGAGGGGGGCGAGTTGCAGTGCCATTATTTGCATATCCGCAATCCACTCCTTTACAACGGCAACATGCCACTCTCACAGCTAACTGAACTGAGCCCTAGGTGCTCAGAGCCACATATATCATATACACAATCTAGCAAATGGTGAGGCAAGCACAGTATTGAATTTGTTACTTTTTTAAATGTATTTATGGATTATTTATTAATTTATGTTGGTATTTGTTCAACAACTTCATTTCCCAGTAATTAGTGTGTGGATCACTTGCAATGTACAGGACTTTATATACAGCAGGGGCTCTGTTGCAGCTGTATTGTTACTAATATCTAAAAGAACCTTAAAGGGAAAGTATTTGTTTGTAAAACTTTTTTTATTTTAGCTGAATATAAATAGTAACATAGGGCCTGATTCAGAGCCGGACCCTCTGAAAGAGCGCTCGCTCTGAATCAGGGAGTTTTTTTTTTTTTTGCAGCGGCCTCCTGGCCGCTCGCATAGCTGTGGGTGACCACCCACAGCTATAGCGAGCAGCCAGATTGACCATCGGGCTTGCGATGAGACCCTTGTGGTAGGGTCTCGTGGCCGCAAGCCCCAGAGAGCTTCTGGCTCTGATAGAGCCGGAAGCTCTCCCACTGACATCACTGGTGGTGGTGGTGAAGCCACCCCCGGCCACGCCTACCAAATGGGGCGAGCTGTCAATCACCATCGACAGCTCGCCCCCTTTGGTGTGAGACCCGGAGCGACGGAGCACCCGTCGCTAGCCGGGTCTTGCGTATGTGCACGACGGAGCCAGCTCCATCGTGCGCATGCCCAGTGGGCAAACATCGACCCGGTTGCGAGCGATTAGCGCTCGCAACCGGGTCTGAATCAGGCCCTCAATTCTGGTATATATTGAATATATTGAAAAGAGAAGAACATACCAGGAGGTTGTTTCCAAATGCCATTGTCTGTCAGCTTGAAAACATCCCATAGTCTTTTTATGAATTATACAAATGACGATAAATAGGGATAATAGAAAGAAAAGGAGGGGGGTGGGAGGTATAGGGCAGACAAGCAACATCACTTTTAGCGGTAACACAATCTAAGAGGTATAAGACACTGAAGCAATAACAGCAACGGATGGTGTATATGGACAGTTCGACACTAACACTGCATATAATAGGAACATTAAACAGTATCTTCACATTAGGATATGGGGAGAGATGTATCAAGCAGTGTAAAAAGTGGAGATGTGGACTACTGGAGATGTTGCCCATATCAACTAATTAGCTTTGAGGTAGCACTTATCAATTACATTCAGTCCACAATATCTCATTATGGGGCAGATGGACTTGGAGAGAGATAAAGGAGATAGAGATAAAGGGGGTCATTCAGACCCGTTCGCGAGCAAAGGACGCTCGCAAACGGGTTGATGTTGCCCCACTGTGCATGCGCACGACGGAGGGAGCTCCGTCGTGCGCATGCGTGAGACCCGGATAGCGACGGGCTCTCCGTCGCTCCGGGTCTCGCACCAAAGGGGGCGTGCTGTCGATGTTGATTGACAGCACGCCCCCTTTGGTGGGCGTGCCGGGGGCGTGACTGCCAGACGGAGGCGTTCCCATGGGAATGCCTACCGTCTGAGTCCGGCCCCACTGACATCACTCAGTGGGAGTGATTTTGGCTCTGATAGAGCCAAAATCACTCCTGGGCTTGTGGAAGCGAGACCCTACCGCAGGGTCTCATCGCAAGCCCGATGGTGGCGATGGTCTTTGACCATCGCAACCATCTTTTTGGCCGCTCACCCACAGCTATACGAGCGGCCAGGAGGCCGCTCCAAATTTAGCTGGGACGGCCCTGATTCAGAGCGAGCGCTCTGGTCAGAGCGTTCAGCTCTGAATCAGGCCAAAGTTCCAAACAATCAGCTCCTGTCATTTTTCAAGCACTGCCTGAAAAGTGACAGTTAGGTGCTGACTGGTTGGGACTTTATCTCTCTCCACTTTATCTCTCTCCAAGCAGTGGCGGAACTTGCGAGTGGTAGGCCCAGGTGCAAAAATATGCTTTGGGCCACCCCTCTGTCCCACGGGGAGAGTCAGTGGGTGGTAGGGAGAGACAGTGGGTGGTGGTGAGAGACAGGGTGACAGTGGGAGAGGCAGGGGAAGGCAGAGTGTGGCAGGGGAAGACTGTGGGTGACAGCTGGAGAGACCATTGGTGACAGCAGAAGAGGCAGTGGTAGGGGGAGGCAGAGGGTGACAGAGAAAGACGATCGGTGACAGGGAGAGGCATTGGGTGACAGCAGGAGAGGCAGGGGAAGGGAGAGGGTGACAGCGGGAGAGGTAGTGGGTGACAGTGGGAGAAGCAGTAGCAGGAGGAGGCAGAGGGCGACAGAGAGAGATCATGGGTGAGAGGGAGAGGTAGTGGGTTACAGGGAGAGGCAGTGGGAGATAGTAGGTTACAACAGGAGAGGCAGAGGAAGGGAGATCATGACAGAGAGAGGCTGTGGGTGACAGTAGTAGAGGCAGTGGGAGAGGCAGGGGGAGGCAGAGGGTGACAAAGAGCAGCCATGGGTGACAGGAAGAGGTAATGGGTTACAGGGAGATGCAGTGAGTGACAGGGATAGAGAACATGGGTGATAGTGAGAGATTGTGGGTGACAGCGAGAGACCGTGGGTGGCAGGGGGAGGCAGAGGGTGGCAAGGAAGGCAGTGAATGACAGCAGCAGAGGGTCATGGAGAGGCAGAGAGTGGGTTACAGGGAAAGGCAGTATGTGACAACTGGTGGAGTCTGGTTTGCTGCTACACAAGTTAACTCTATTTCAGTTTAAATGGACCTTTGTCCCTCCGTAAAGCCTGAGGTCTACTGGGGCACTTTCCCCTGGCAGGGCCTTCTAACAATTTACACAGTTCTCCTACACACAGGGGCTGCACAGTGCCCCTAAACCCATGGGGCTGCACAGTGAGAGGCAGAGGGTGGCAGGGAGAGGCCACGGGTGACAGGGAAAGGCCGTGGGTGATAGCGGGAGAGGCAGTGGGTGACAGCGGGAGAGGCAGTGGGTGACAGTGGGAGAGGCAGTGGGTGACAGCAGGAGAGCAGTGGCAGGGGGATGCAGAGGGTGACAGAGAGAGGCTGTGGGTGACAGTGGGAGAGGCAGTGGGTGACAGCAGGAGAAGCAGTGGCAGGGGGATGCAGAGGGTGACAGAGAGAGACCATGGGTGACATAGCAGCATTGGGACGTTCAGTTGTCTCTCTTATTTTTTTTTTTTTTGTAACTAATAACTAGAAAATTTAGTTCCTGTTTATTAGGTTGGTAAATTCTATAGGGACCTGCACAACATGTTCTGCGCCAGCTACCACCTACTGATATTTACAATGCATCTTATACTGAGATCTGGATTTGTATTGATCTAGTACTGACTTCACATCTCCTACTCTTTTCACCCACTTTTACCAGAATCATGTTTTTGACTGATCATCTCTATTTGTTCTACCCACTCATTTTTGAAGGCTCAGACTGGTGACTAAATGCCACAAAGTTCTTTGTGGGCACCTTTAGAATATGAAGCACAAGGAAAAGTTTTAAGTGTTTATATTAATCTTTTATTTCACAAATCTACAAATAAGTCCATTTTGTATTTTTGACCATTCATTGTACCCTTATAACTGGATCAACTATTGGCTGTTCATTCCCAAGACAGTCCAACACATCCAGCATGGATCTTGAATGACTCGGCTGAGTAGAAGTTTTAGTTTGGTCAAGTCCTTCACTTTGCCGTGGGCACATGAACCCTTAGATACACCACTGAGTCTACTCCCAATATTCCCAGCAGTTGGGGCAAACATCCTTAAGCTGCATATACACGGTACTATCTGTACCACCAACGACTTGAAAGATATCTTTCAGTGAAGTCATCCTGGCACATCTATGAACAGGCAAAGTTGACAATATCGTGCAAGTTGGCCTGCATGTACGGACGATCATAGATATCATTATCGTTCACGTGGGAACGCGCATCATTGGTCGTTCACTGCATAAAAATGAACGATATGAATGATATATTGTTGAACGATATAGTTATCGTTCATAGATATCGTACCATGTGTATGCAGCTTTACTGTTAGGGCAGTCTCCCATAATCAGGTCTGTTCTGCCTAGATATGGACAGTTGGAAAGTAAATATAAATCTGACTTTTCAACAGGTACAGTAAATGCAGGATGACAGCTCAGCTGATGCAGTTGTAATGTCTCTGCAACTGGTTTTGAATTTCATGCCTTCCAATACGAAACCTTTCAAGCAACATGAAAGTCAGCAGGACAGTGAATAGATTGGTTGCGTTCCTTCTTTGTCACTGTCTAGGTGCATTCAGCACACAGGCTGCAAACATGCAAAACCCAATATGGAGGATGTGCTCACATGACATGTCCCATGTGCAGAATATGATTTTCAATGGAAAGCTGTTTGTTGCCTGAAAGTATACTTAAATATCTAATTTACTTGAAGCACTTTACTTTTCAATAAGCTATAAAGTGGAGCATCAGTACACAAGTTATACTGACTAACTGAAGATAGATTAAAAAGGGAATAGACACCTAAAATGACTTAGGGGCCTATTTATCATTAACTGCTGCATAATCCTGAAAACACCCATTTTCGGAGGATACCCACAAATATTAAGTATCCCCCAGATAGGTTTCTGTGGGGGATGTGATGCTGTCAGATTTACCAAGCATTCAGGAGTTTGGTCCCCGCAGCTAACGGCATAGGAAGATGGCATTGTGCTGCTGTAGCCTATGGTCTACACTTCACAATAAGTACTAGGAGTGGGTTCTGGAGGAACCCTCCCCGGCAATGGCCGCTGTACATGCGTGGTCTGTAGACCCTGCATGAACAGAAGTCCCAAAAGGGAATTGAAGAGACCTCTTATCCGGTCTCTTTACGCTGAACCCATCACAAGGATGGGCTCCTTTGGGAGCACCTGTCCCTGTGGGTGCTATTTAATACTCTCTCTGAAGTAAAGAGTGGTGTAATGTAAAAGTATTGTGTTCTGAATTGGCAAATGGAGGACGTCAAAGCTTTTTTCTGTTTTTTTTTTTTGTTAGTATTATTTAAGAAAATGAAAATGGAGAAACAGCACAGCCTAGTGGTAGAATATGATTCTACATTCTTTTGTTAAAAGACAACAAAACAAAGAAGCTTCTGGAAGATCATGCTCATTGTATCATATACAGAATACTCTTCTTATTTTAGTGTTAGTTGAGGTTTATTAAAAATTACATATATTTGTATTTGCCTTTTTTATAATGTTTTATTCCACTCTAGCTTAACTGCATTTATAATTTTATAGCAGTCTTTATTTCCTTTCTATTCAGAGAAGGGCTGTAATATCTGGAGCAAAATTGCCCAGACCTATGAGTGCCATATTGCCCTGACCTTTAAAGCACAGCTGGTGTGAGGAGATGGATAAGGTGTTAAAGTCATGCTTCGCACTTACCTTTTATTAAGACACAGTCTTCTTTTTTGCTCCTAAAATACTACTTGCCCTAGGGAGAGATGTACTATGCATTGCATTTAGGATGCGGTAGATCCCGCCACTTAACAGGTACATACCGGCATTTGAATTGTCATTATTGTTGACAAATGAGAGATTTTCCTTAAAGAGCTGTCCTTTGCGTCCCAGAAGTCTCTCGGGATTCCTGCGCATGCAATGTATGAAGCGTGCACCGCGGGGGACACTTCGCACAATGTGAAGAGAAGCCCATAGGCTCACCGGGTCCATGCTCCAGAAAGTAATGCATTCCGAAGCTGGGTACATATGGGGAATGTGGCTAGAACTCCGAAAACGGCTGTTTCAGAGTTTGGGCTGCATTTCCCCTTTAGTACATACCGTCCTTAATCTAATTTTAGCTTATATTATGATGGGACATGAGGACTACCTTTATTACATGTCGCAATGTTGTGTGTGAAGTGTTTTATTACATTGGTTAAGGAGTGCATTTCCAGGGAACTCTGAGCAAAGTGCAACATGGAGGCACCAAATGGGTCCTATTAAATCAGCTTGAAAAAATCCACAGTTGTGGACGAAACGTGTTGCTGCTCTCCTTCCCATGTGGATCCATTCTGCAGCACCACCAGCCAATAGTACTTTGACCACATAGCCTGCTGCTATAAAGCCTGGCAGCATTGAATAATGTGGTCGTCAGCCAGTTCTTTAATATCCGACTCTCAGAGGTACCCAGGTCCAGCTGATTTGTACAGCACCCTGACTGAAGGGGCTGAGGGCCTGATTCAGAGCCGGACGCTATTTGCGAATGGTCGTTCAGAAAAAGGGGCCGGCTATTTAAATTGAGCGCTTGCTCTTTGCGGTCTGTTGACGCCTCTATGTCTGAGCGAGCGAACGAAACTTGCGCTCGCTATTTTGTAAAGACGCCCCCTGGCCGTTCGCATCATACGTCATCTCCGCTATTTATTAGATTAATCGAGTACATCGAAAGGCGTCTGAACTGCTCGCAGTGCTTGTGGTAGGTTTTACTTCCTGCAATCACTGCGAGCAGTTCAGGCTAAAAGACAACCAAGTGACGTGGTCGATGACGCTGCTTTGTTAATTATGCACACCCATTAAACGCCCGTTTTGACCGTTTGGCACGCCTGCGTTCGGATCTCCACTCTCCGTTTTCAAGCACCTTCCCCTGTTACCACCCACAAACGCCTCATTCTGTCACTCAAATTAGCAGGCCCTCGCTGTTTTGCGAGCACACGATTTCCGACCGCAATGACTGGTTGGCGCATGCGCATTACGACCCATATGCATGCGCAGATGTGTGAACATCGCTCTGGAGCGAACGAGCGGCCGCTTACGAGCAGCTATGAATCAGGCCCTGAGCACCTGGCCACTGAGATTTACTAGCCAGCGGTCTCTGGGGAGATATCCGGCTACTTTCCAAGCACTTCAAACAAGAAGAGAAAAGGTTGTCTGTTTAGGCTACAGAATAAATATATTAAAATATCACTTTTATTGATTCATTTTAAAAAGACCTATCAACACATCTCATTAGATAGGTCGGACAAACAGTGAAACATAATGGTTAAAAGATTGATGGTGAAATGTAAACAACAGAGAAAAATACGTGTAAACACATAAAGACTACTTGGACTACACTGTCTGGGAAGTCATCACTGTACTGTGTAACTCTTACATTTCATCTACCAAAATATATTTTATTGGTGATTGTGGCAGAATGAGAAATACATTTGTAGACTCTGGCTGATATTTTAAATATACTGTATTGCACAGTTTATGTGAACTCTACAGTATGATCTTCTTTTCAATTACCATAAAGAAACAGAACAGAGGCATTTTTAATCTCACTGTTACAATGAAAATATTCTGTTGTTACATTGTTGTTTATAGGAAAATGTTACATTATACAAGTCAGAGCAAACATGACCAAAACCAGTTGTGAATGCTTCATATATAGTTTTATTTTTTGATTTGTTATGATTTAATAAATGTGTTTATGCAATTTAGTCCATATAGACACCTCTTTTACATGGGATACTCAGGCGCAGTTATCTCTGTATTTTATACCATTAAATATATGAAACAAATCCTGAAGGCTGCTTGCTCTTAGGTCTGAGCTGCTGCATAATGCAAGTAATTTGCAAAGTGGGAAATTATGTGCAACCCTTCACACAGGGAAGAACATCCCCAAAATGTCTCATATCTTCCCCTTTATTTAATTCCAATGATCTCCCCCTGCTGTACTCCGTTAAATGTGCTCCATTACACCAATCATAATTGCCTATCTTCCCCGAATGTTCATGAGACTCCCTCAATAAAGGCGGGTACACCTAATCAATCGTAAGGCCGTTTTTTTTTATTTTGACCCATTCTATTCTTATTGAAATAGTGTGTACGCACCTATGACCGTTCTTGTGATTCTACACCGGCAGCAGCACCACCTCTGTGGAGGGTGCAGTCATTTTCGTTCACTATTTTGGCAGTCGGGGGATTGAAGGTCGCAAGTATGATTGTATAGGTGTGTACGCGTGTCTTGGCACTGTGGTCGGGATTTCCGATCGGGAGTGAAGTTGATTAAGACATTGCAAAGGTGTGTACCTAGCTTAAGCTGAGACCTCCTATTACCCTGATGGGTATGCAAACATCCCAAAATTGCTGGACTGCGCACGTCTGCGGGCCACAAATGTCTCTCTTCTTTTTAGGGGATTTCCCGCAAAATAAGTTTCATAAATATTCCCCTGTGCATTAAAGCTGGGAACACACTGGAGCGATGTCAGGCCGATTTTCCATTTAGTAACAACAAATCACCTACATCTCTCAGTGTTTATGGGTGATTGCGGTTCCTGCGGTCACTAACAATGGTTGCTCAGTTTGATGTGCTGCACATCAAACCTAGCGATAATGTTAGTGACCAGTGGTATGCTAATGAAGGACAGAACAGTGATCGTTCCATCCATCATTAACTCATTCTAGTGTGTACGGGCAATTCCTGCTCAAGGGCATTCATTCTGATCCTGGAACAAATGTCAGTCGCTCCAGTGTGTACCCAGGTACAGGGGTGTATTTTCTAAGCCTTGGATGGATAAAGTGGATGGAGTTAAAGTATCAACCAATCAGTTAATGTCATTTTTCAAGCACAGCCTGTGACATGGCAGTTAGGAGCTGATTGGCTTATACTTTATCTCAGTTCACTTTATCTTCATCCAAATCTTAGTAAATAGACCCCTTAGTCTCTCTCTCTCTCTCTCTCTCTCTCTCTCTCTCTCTCTCTCTCTCTCTCTCTCACTTTTGTATGCCAATTTAGTTACATGCATGCATGGAATTGATTCTTACCACATTTTCTTTGTTTCTATACATCTGTTTTCTGGTAGAATACATTTATTTCATTTATATAGGTTGGGCAGGGTAGTAGCCGCGGTCATAGGGCAGTGAGACAAATGGTCAGAGAAAAGGTAAAAACTTTCAACAAGTGTCAAAATTGTGTTTCACTTGCCAGTGGCTCAGTCTAATACCCTGAGTCACCTATACTTGTGGCACAGGCCCTCTGCCTGCCTATAAGTTGCCTGACAGGCCTGAGGCCTGATTGCGCCCACGGGCCTAATGCCCGCCACCTGGTGGTCTAGGAAGATGGGTGGGAGGGAAATTAACATTGGCCAAAGCTGCCTACTGGTAAGCTGGGAGAGGCTGCAGTGGGGAGCTTTGTTTAGCTCTTTGCTTCCCACCACCTGCAGCACTCTCCGCTCCTCATCTTCTTTCTTCTGCCAATGGCCCGATGCCGCCAATCTTCCTTCCTTATCTGCCTTTATCCGCCGTCTTGTTTGCTTGACCGTCGCCACAGAACTGAAGGCTCCGCTCGGCGGGGTCTAACATCAGACACCGAGAGCGGGCAAAGCTATGACGCAGCGAGCCATTATTGACTTGTTACGTCTGCTTCTGATTGACTGTCGGCTCGCGAGCCATGATTGGCTCGTGACCAGAACCAAATGTAAGCTGCCAACGCTGCTCCTATGCCTGCTGCTTCCACCCCCCATCTGACCAGATGCCCTCCCCGCGAAACCAGGACAATTGGGCATCCCAAAGAATGTCTTTGGGATGCCGGGACACAGGATGCGTGTCATCTACACTGTGCTGGCAGAGGCTGGGGGCTTCCCAGAAGCTCCCAGAGGACTGGGTAAGCCCCCAGTGTGACAAGGGCAGGGGTGTGCCTTCACTGCATGCGAGGGGTCGGCAATTACCACCACACTCAGTGACACCTCTGGCTGTGGGTATACAAAGACATATTGCATATTATTATGATACCATTGTACATTTAGGCAGAAGGGCTGCAGGCAGCGGTGATGTACTTGTATGCACCTTATCCTAGCATTGTCTCCAGAGTGCTGCTGCTTCTATGCTGTTGCTATGGTAACATACTATCACTAATCACCTCCCCTATCAGGTTTAATTTTCATAGCTTCTTTTTGTTTTTTAATTGGCAGTCAGAGAGCTGTGCTTTTCAAATGAGATTCAGCTGGTAAATTGTGCCTGTCCCCTGGCTGCTTAGTGTTTTTACTTGCCGCTGATATGTTGATGAACATAAGGCTTTCAAGAAATATACAAGTAAATACTAAACAGAAGTACAGAGAAACATTACAAGCCTCATTCAGAGTCAGGCATAAATCCAGTTAGAAGGTTCAATTTTGCAGCTTGGCAAAACCATATTGAACTGCGGGGGGAAAGAGTGGGCCGGATTTACAACGTGCTGGCAGATTTAGGGTAAAAATAAAGCTGGCACTGCCCCGTATTTGTGCTACATGAAAAAAAGAAATTGCATTTGCACCTATTACACGGCAACATGGTTTGTCCAGGTACAAATCTGAAGCCTCTAGGTGAGTTTGCTCCTAACTCTAAAGCTGGGTACACACTGATAGATATATCGCCCGCTGCATTGAACAATGTTTCTATATTGCCCACTATTGATATTGAGAAAATAACAGTAAACTGGCACAATCTGTTATGGGTCACCATTACATCCTGTCGATTCTTGATTATGCCACCTGATAGCCAGAGACTATTCCAATCCAGATCATAAATATAAAAAAAATGTAAAAGAAAATATAATTTATTTTCCATATTTGGAATCCCTTAGGAAAGACTGGAAGATCAGAACAATCCATATATCTACAAGGGGGCAATCTGTGGGGCCTAGTATTCAAAATTGGGGTAAGATTTGACATAATTAACATACAATATAACATGTCGTTAATTAACATTATTATTTGAATGTATCATTGGCCCCTATGAAAATTAGCACATGTAGAAATCTGCAGCCCAAGCTAAATTTTACATTGCATTATTTTCACATATCCGAAGTATTTCACAGAAATGTATAACTTTGATATGTTATCAGGGAGATGTGCACGTGCCGATTGAGTGCGTCAACGTTGCTGAAACCCCCTTTGTGCAAGGATGGTACAGACTTGCTGTTGGGATGGTGCACCAAACTGTGTGTATGTATATATATATATATATATATATATATATTTCCCTATAGAATGTAAGCTTGCATGCAGGGCCCTCTTATCTCTATGTCGGTCTGTTATTACCCAGTTTATGTTGTTCCAATAGTAAAGCGCAATGAAATATGCTGCGCTATATAAGTAACTGTTAAACTATTAATATATATATATAAAATTATATATGCACGTACACATATGCACAATATTGTTTCTAAAGTATTTGTGAACGTATATTTTTTATTCATGTAACTAAGTATTAGGAGTCTATACCTCACTTTTTATTAGTGTATAATCTAAAATGTTCCCCACTGCCACAATTTAGTTTTCTTCACATACACACACAAGGGGGAATCACCCTACACCTCATCACAAGACAGCCAGGACAGCACAAGACCGCTAGGACAGCACAAGACAGGTAGAACAGCACAAGACAGCTAGGACAGCACAAGACAGGTAGAACAGCACAAGACAGCTAGGACAGCACAAGACAGGTAGGACAGCACAAGACAGGTAGGACAGCACAAGACAGCTAGGACAGCACAAGACAGGTAGGACAGCACAAGACAGCTAGGACAGCACAAGACAGGTAGGACAGCACAAGACAGCTAGGACAGCACAAGACAGGTAGGACAGCACAAGACAGCTAGGACAGCACAAGACAGGTAGGACAGCACAAGACAGCTAGGACAGCACAAGACAGGTAGGACAGCACAAGACAGCTAGGACAGCACAAGACAGCCAGGACAGCACAAGACAGCCAGGACAGCACAAGACAGGTAGAACAGCACAAGACAGCTAGGACAGCACAAGACAGCTAGGACAGCACAAGACAGGTAGGACAGCACAAGACAGCTAGGACAGCACAAGACAGCCAGGACAGCACAAGACAGGTAGAACAGCACAAGACAGCCAGGACAGCACAAGACCGCTAGGACAGCACAAGACAGGTAGAACAGCACAAGACAGCTAGGACAGCACAAGACAGGTAGGACAGCACAAGACAGCTAGGACAGCACAAGACAGGTAGGACAGCACAAGACAGCTAGGACAGCACAAGACAGGTAGGACAGTACAAGACAGCTAGGACAGCACAAGACAGGTAGGACAGCACAAGACAGCTAGGACAGCACAAGACAGGTAGGACAGCACAAGACAGCTAGGACAGCACAAGACAGCTAGGACAGCACAAGACAGGTAGAACAGCACAAGACAGCCAGGACAGCACAAGACCGCTAGGACAGCACAAGACAGGTAGAACAGCACAAGACAGCTAGGACAGCACAAGACAGGTAGGACAGCACAAGACAGGTAGGACAGCACAAGACAGGTAGGACAGCACAAGACAGGTAGGACAGCACAAGACAGCTAGGACAGCACAAGACAGGTAGAACAGCACAAGACAGCTAGGACAGCACAAGACAGGTAGGACAGCACAAGACAGGTAGGACAGCACAAGACAGCTAGGACAGCACAAGACAGGTAGGACAGCACAAGACAGCTAGGACAGCACAAGACAGGTAGGACAGCTAGGACAGCACAAGACAGCTAGGACAGCACAAGACAGCTTAAACATACTGATAACACATGCCATAGATGGCGTTAGTTAACACAAAGGATCTCTGAAAATGATCAAGTCTTTTAACATCATAATTTGCGATAATATATACCATTATTATTAATTTTGTTAATAAATCATTATTTTATAATGGCTTTTTTCACAAGTGAGATATGATGTCATATCTCTTGAGTTAAAACCCTTCATCAATAGTGACAATACTAATTTTTGTGAAAATACTGTGTTCATTTTGATTTTCACAATATCTTGACGTTGATCGATAGGCCTGTGTGTCTCCTGGGCAACCCAGGCTCCCAGAGAGGCCCGGAAAAGCTCTACCCTGCTCTCACCCTCTCTTTGCACCTGGTAAAAGGCTCACTTGCTGGTTAATTGGTTTCTCGCTAATTTGGCCTCGGTGTGTTTGTGTAGAGAAATTAGATTGTAAGCTTCACTGGACAGAGTGCGATTTGCGTGATGAAGATTCTCTGATTTGGCTACATAAATAAAGCAAAATAATAAATAGCTGAAGTGGGCATATGTGGTTATTGTTGGCTTGTGTACAGTTTGGAATATATATTTTAGAAGAATTTCCATACCAATACGAGAAGAGGGAAGCTGACAAAGCAAAAAGGTCAGAGGAATTTAAAGCCTGACATAGTTCCCATAAAGACAGACTATGTACTGTAGAGGTATATCATTCTGCCCTTAATCCAGCACCCATGCAGCCTTTCTAAACCCTGTACTCATCCAGTAATTATCCTTTCTACTTTGCCATATGTCGTATAAAACATATGCACCATTAACATTTTTTAAGTATTCCAGCAAAATACTCGAAAGCGTATTTCAGAGAAACAGATGTACCAGGACAGTAGGTCACGCTCTGAAGCTGGAAATGTGAGAAAAAACTACTTACTGAGATAGTGGTAGATTTACATACTGTACTGGTCTCTCAGTAGAGGTGGGATAACACTGGAAGTCAACTGTGCTTGGAAAATATGAAATGCTGTGTTCTCATTATAGTGATATTGAATGTGAGGTCAGAGGTTAGATCAGAGGGTAACAGGATATATTAAGAAAGCTCAGTGAGATTTGAGTTGTTATATTTTTTTTCTTCCTTATCATTTTCTTCTTGATCTTAAAAACAATATAATGATGTACACAAGAAACAAATACCAAACCAATAAAATACATCTCCAGGAATTTTACACTTATTAATTAAAAAAGAAAAAAATCATTAGTGTGTAATTCTGGCCATACACTAGAGCGATTTCGGGCCGATTGCCCAAATTTAGATGCGGCGTACGATGAATTGGGTCAAAATCGTGTAGTATTTAGTATACAAGCCGATGCGCGCTTCCGCCGCTGTTCTATTTTATCGTATGATCAGATGTGCAGCCCATATTATCTATCGTAATAGTATGCAGAACGTGTGTGAAAAAAGCACCAAATCGTGCGGCCGGGACTGCCAGGGAGCTGCCGGGGAGTTCAAGGGAAAACGTACGATGAATCGCATCGTACTGCATCCTACTAGTGTATGGCCAGCATTAGATGTTTGATTTCTTATCTTTAGCCTGTTACACAAGGTAGTTGCTCAGTAGGCTAGTGGAAGTGCCATTATGGGCTAGTGGAAGTGACTAAGTGATTGGTGTTGATTTACTGATCATTTTATTAAAGTTAAATCACATTGATCGCTTGCACAGGTGCTTTTAGATGTAACATTTCATGCACACAAGCCTTATATCAAGCTGCCTTTTCTCCAGCACATCTGTGACAGCTGTAGTGCAGGGAGGGGGAAGTTTGCTTAACCTATTTTTTTTTTTCACAAAAACACTCAAAAATGTTTTTTTTGTTATTTAATAGAGTTTAAAAAGTATTTTTAATAATATATTTAAATATTGTATTTTAAAACTTACCATAAATCCTAATAGCAGTACTCTTCCTGCCCTGTGACCTGTGTAATTAGTTTTGTTATTATTTTACTCCCTCTCCCCCTACTGCATCATATTGTTTTATATTACCCACCTCCAATGATACTAGATCTTTCCCCTGTGGGGATTAATCCCCCCATCCAATTGGGCACATACATCTCTCCCCCATATGCAGAACACAGCGGAGCGTGTGTCAGGTGTCAGGGAGGACTGCCTCCACTGCTGCAGATGATCTCTGTACTTGCAGAGATCAGCCAAATAGTGTTTGGAAGGGAACTAAGGACCTGATTCAGAGCCGCTCACTCTGAATCAGGGCGTTTTTTTTTTTTGTGCGGCCTCCTGTCCACTTGCTTAGCTGTGGGTGACCACCCACAGCTATTGCGAGCGGCCAGGTGATGGTCGAGATGGTCTCGACCATCGCGACCATCGGGGCTTGCGACGAGACCCTTGTGGTAGGGTCTCGTTCCCGCAAGCCCCAGTGAGCTTTCGGCTCTATTAGAGCCGGAAGCTTACCCACTGACATCAGTGGGGCCACCCCCAAACGGCAGGCATTCCTTCAGGAACGCCTCCGTTTGGCCAGCCACCTCCAAAACGGGACAAGCTGTCAATCAAAATTGACTGCTGCCCTGCTTTGGTGCGAGACCCGTAGCGACGGAGCGCCTGTCGCTAGCCGGGTCTCGCGCATTGCGCACGTCAGAGCCAGCTCTGGCGTGCGCATGTGCAGTGGCCAAACATCGTACCGCTCGCATAGCGCTCGCGAGTGGGTCTGAATCAGGCCCTAAGTACCCCTCCTCGCACTGTGATCCCTGGCGCATGCGCCCCAGAGTGCCATTCGCATGGCATTCTGGGGCGTGATTTTGGCAGTGATGCCGCCGGTTACAGACCGTCGCATCACTGCAGGGGGGCCCGGGGAGAGGAGATCCGTTCCTGGCCTCTTTCTCTCATCTGCGGTGACCGGCTTGCGTGACCCCTTGGGGTCACACAGATTATCCGATGCTACATTGTACAACACAGCTCAGATCGGTAATTACCATAATAGTGCTATCGCAGCTACTACCATGTTAGCAGCTTTGATAGTTCTTGCGACCAAAGCTGAATCAGCCCCAGAGTGTAGTATAGTTTGAAACCAAGACACGCGGATGGGGAAAACAAATGGTAGATTTATTTTGTATCATATAAGATACAGCCTGGGTGAGCCCAGATAGAACATTTCTGACTAAGGGACTATGGAGAAAAAAATGAAAAATAAAAATTATGTAAATAAAGTAGAAATTAGGATAATGGCTACAAAGTGAAATATCAGTCGTGTAAAAATATCCAACTGCAAATGTAGGTTAAAAGTCAATCTGAAGCTGGGTGTTCACCTCGGTCCAGCTTCAGGAAACAGTTTATGTTGTCCCGGCGTATCCCGTGCGGCACCACCGCTGCCCTTTGAGTCTATGTGGGTGGTCCTGGCTTGGAAGTACAGAAGGCATGTCATGCTATATTATACAGCCCTTTGTTGGTGTTGGCAGTGTCCTTCTCCTGATGTAAAGTTCTACCTGGTGTTTGGGTTGCAGGATGTGCCTGAGGTATTTGCTGGTGCTCAGCAGATCCTAGTAGTGAACACCCGCGCACAGGTTAAGTCCTAGGTGCTGTTGGGCTGTGGTTGTAGATAGGCTGACAGGACAGTGGCTAATCAGATGCGCAGAGATCCTGCATCTAATGGGAGTGTTATGGTAGTGTTGAAAGTATGTCGCTGAAATTGGTTGCATACAAAGATGCTACATCCCTCACATGGGAGACCATACTCAGATGGAGAATCTGTACCCAGCCTAGGGCTGGTGCACATTTCCATGTTGCCACCTAAAGACGCACCAAGTGGGATTTGAACATCTAAAGATGCTTAAATTGGGCATCTCAGCCCTTGCACATTCAGATGCATCATATGGCGATACACCAGGGAAGGGCTTTGTAGCTGTATTATAATGAAGGTCGCAGATGCTACAGCGGCAAAAGCTTTAGACACTAACTCAGTCCCATCGTGTCAATATGTACATGCAGATCAGGTGGGCATAAAGGTTCAGATTTAGAGTTAGGCGCAAGTGCATTAGTGTGTCATAATTTTGTGTGCAGAGGCTGCAATCAGAAATTGTGGGGCCGAGGTCTGACAAATTAGGCAGCAGCCCCCCCCCCCCTCCCTCGTGTTTCTGCAACTCCATCCATGCAGTGTCTCAAGATTCAGCCAGACCTCCTTCTGTGTCCCCAGCCAGCCAGCCAGCCCCCTTTCTGTGTCTCCAGCCAGCCAGCCAGCCAGCCCTTCTTCTGTTTCTCCAGCCAGCCAGCCCCTCTTCTGTGTCCCTAGCCAGCCGCCCTTGTGTCCCTAGCCAGCCAGTTCCCTTTCTGTGTCCCCAGCCAGCCCCTCTTCTGTGTCCCTAGTCAGCCTGCCCCCCTACTGTGTCCCTAGTCAGCCCAGCCCCCCTTCTGTCTCTCCAGCCAGCCCCAAAATTTACCTTCTTCTTGGCGGTGCGGTTCCTCTCTTTCAGTGGCGCGGTGTGACACTATGACGTCACGCACTGGGTCTAAAAAAAAAAACTTTATGACACGGCGGGCGGGCAGTGGGATTGCGGTCCCTCCCTGATGGCGGTCCTGTTTGTATGACACATGACTGTTACTGTGCTCATATGCACCTACATGAAGAATAAGCCCATTGCTTATGTATATATTTAGAGTTATGTTTAGAGATGTGCCTTAGCATAATGCAGTCCTAAATATAGTAACATTTTTAAATGGTGTCCAGGCACAGGTTTGAAAATATATGTACTGATTTATTTAACCAACAAAGTGTCCCTTAAATACAATACAATATTAGAATTTTGGACATAAACATGTGGAAATAAACTTTTTACCTTATTGAAAAATGTGTATTTGTGGTCAAACAGTGCCACCTACTGTTTATTTGCAGCATTACATTACTTTTGCACAACATGTAAACAATGCAAAAAGTTGCAACTACAGTATGAACAGAAAAACTTATTGGTAGAGATGAGCGGTTCGGTCTTGACTCGGTACTTTTTGCCAAATTAGCGCAAGTTCAGATTAGTTCGGATTTATTTTATTTGCTATCCAAATCACGTGAGAGCTGGACAGCCAATATGATGCCGTTTTTGCGATCTGAACATAACCGAGTAAAACTGAACCGCTCATCTCTAAATTTTTATGAAAGCAAGCTTTGAAACCTGGGGGATATCTCACCCTGGAAAAGTGGTATACTTAAAATCTCAGGAGTCCAATGGGATCTGCTGGGATCTACTACAAAATGCATGTCGATTATGTGACTGGGAGAAAGTGATCCAACACAAATATTGCCTGTTTCCAGAAATGGGATCAATACTCAGTCATACAGTCAACACTGGGCATTCTGGAAATACTGTCCTATTTGGGATCCAGTCAGAATATCGACATTCAAAATATTAACAGTCAGTATGCTGACACCAGAATGTTGGCAGATTCTGTGGATCTCATTCAGTCGGTCGTTGCTGCCGCATGGTCTTAAGGTAAAAGGGGCCGGATATGCAAATGATGCACTCGCAAGTTGCATCGTTAAGATGGGATCGTCAGCTGGATGAGCGAGGGGAGGATGCGGCCGTAAGACTAAAAATATGCCCCCTTCTCGTTCCCATTACATGTCATCTCCGGGCATATAAGGATTAATCGAGACCATTGGGAACCATCGGAGCTGGTCGTAGACCTTAAGGTTGACCATACCCTCTCTTAAGCACTACGATCAAGTCAGTGTAAAAACCTCCCATGTCACAGGTACCATGACACTACTTAGTTAATTATGCACTCCCATAAAACGCCGTTTGTATAGTCAGGCACGCCTGCGTTCGGATCTCCACTCCCCCGTTCACAAGCACCTTCCCCTGTTACCACCCACAAACACCTCATCCTGTCACTCAAACTAACGACCTGTCCAAGATGAAGGAGAGAGCAATTTCTGATCGTAATAGCTAGTTTGCGCACGCGCATTGCGAATTTTACGCATGCACAGTTTAGCGAACATTGGTGTCGTACGACTGTGCGGCCGCAACGACCGACTCTGAATGAGGTCCTGAATGTCGACCATCAAAATGTCAACATGGTTATATAGTTGACATTTAACATGTCAACACCAGAATGTTGACAGTAGATTTTTGTGTTAATTTTATAGTTAGGGTTAAGCTAAACTATGCAAAAATCATTCTGGTGTCAACCATTTGGGAATGTCGACATATTGCTTGTTGACCTAATGTCCGTGTCGACATTCTGACTGTTGAAATTCAGAACCTGTCGAAATTCAGAACCTGTTGACATTCTGGTGTCAACATTCTGAATTTGCATACCACGCCTGTCCTTATTATCTGTCCTCCTCAGCACCTATGCTTGTCCCTCATCCACATGGGAATTGTATACAAGTGAAAGCAGGACATATGCAGGAAGTCTAATAGCTTAATGACCTCTGCTGGAATAGTTTAGTCATGAGAAATGGAATGTTCAGCACAGAAAGAAAAGAGAAATATTATCGCTTTCCAGAACTCCAATGTTATATGTTTGTGTCATGTCCGATTTAGTATGTGGTAACATGAATTCTGGAATATACCTTATTTCACAAAAGTTCTTTTTAATTTGTGACTATGGGCCCTCAATCAGAGCCGTTCGCTATTTGCGGTCGTTCATTTAAAAACAAGGGGTGGCTATTCAAATGATCCGTACGCACATTGCAGTCTGTTCACACCTCTAAGCCTGAACGAACGAGCAAAACATACGCTCGTTTATTTGTTAAAAACGCCCCCTGGCCGCTCGCACCATACGTCATGTCCGCTATTTATTAGATTAATCGAGTACATCGACCAGCGTATGAACTGCTCGCTATTCTTGTGGTTGGTGTTTGCTACCACAAATTTGCGAGCAGTTCTGGCTATAAAATAACCCAGTGACGTGGTCATTGACGCTGCTGTTTTAAATATACACACCCATAAAACGCCCGTTTTGACCTTTAAGCACGCCTGCGTTCGGATCTCCACTCCCCATTTTCAAGCACCTTCCCCTGTTACCACCCACATACGCCTCATTCTGTCACTCAAAATAGCAGGCACTCGCTATATAGCGTACAAACGATTTTCCGCCGCACTGACTGGTTCGCGCATGCGTACTAAAAGCGTACGCATGCGCAGATGTGCAAACATCGCTCGGAACGAGCGTACTGCCGCTAACGAGCGGCTCTGAATGAGGGCCATGGTCCTCATTCAGCAGTGCATGCTAGTCTGGCAAAATCATGCTGCTGGGGTCAGTGAAGCTGCATCCAAAGACGCAGCCTTGACTTCGACATACATAGAAAACAGGACCGACATATCCACGTTTGCTGTAACGCTTCCTGTCACCTCCCCTACTGTCAATCATGCTTTGGCTTTGGGGCTCTGCAACCGATGTTGCATCCACAGAGCTCCTGCACCTGCGCAGATCTGCCAACATCGGATGTACGTAACTATCAAATTTACATAAATCTCTGAATTAGGCCCATTAACAACAGTAATTTCACTGTCTATACTTTTACATATTGCTTTCTTTCTGCTGCAACGCCATTCTATGCCAGCCTATTTCTTTATGTTATGTACAGACTGGTATATGGAAATGGTAGGGCATGTATATTTGCAGTTTGATTCTTGACAACGTATTTTGTGAACCTTTTAATAAATTATCTTTATAAACCAATAATTTCACTGGGGAAATGTTTTGATGTTTCAAACCTTCTAAAGAGGCCAAGTTGCAGTGTTTCCCACAGCAACCAATTAGATTCTACAAAGCACTTTATAGCATGTAGTAGATAAATGATAGCTAGAAGCTCATGGTTGCTAGGGGCAACACCATCACTTGTCCTCTTTAGAAGGTTTGATAAATCTCTCCCAAAACTTGTTGGGTTATCAGCATTATTGTAACATATATTTTATGTTTTTGCTATTGAAATATATTTACTTTCATAGGCAATCCAATGTGACTGATTTTCTGCAATTGTAGTTAATTACCTATTTACCCATAGTAGAAACTTTTATAGTACCTAGCAGGGGTTCAGTATGATTTACCGCCGGCCGCGGCATCCCGTGCGGCTGTCCGCGCCCATCGCCCGGCTTACCTTCGATTGGCGCCGACGTCTGTCATTTAACCCTTACCGGGATTATACTGTCGGGAAGCCGGCGGTCGGGATTCTGTCCATCGGCTTCCCGACTGTTTCCCCCTAGCAGGTAGAAAGCCATTGTTAGTTACGTTTCTCACATCGCGCTAATTATCTTCAATACACTGTTACAGTACATATAGAACCAAGATAAATCTGCACCGTCACTTACTAGTGCAATGTCATCCCCTGAGCCTAGTGGATAAAGTAATGTTTAGTTTCTAACAACAAAATATTGTACATTATTATCTATCAGGCAATAGAGCACAAATAATAGGTCAGAGAGAGGATTATCAATAGCTACAATGGTGCCCAGGTGACTAAACAAGCCATAGAAACCCAATTACAACACTGTAAGAGTGACCAGCAATAAATTCTACTTACCGTACCACAGACAGCGCCAAATAATCTCTCTGTGCATATCGTAATGAACAAACCCATATGGTAGTGGTAAAACAATTTGGAGGTATTTGCAGTAGAAACAGAAAGGTGGGGGCTTTAATGCTTGTTCTGTAAACTGATTCTGAGTGTATTAGTAATATTATAAAGGGGCCTATTTATCATTAAATATATGCACCATATTCCCTGAAAACATGCGCTGTCATGTACAGCACAGCTACTATGTGTGCAGTGGGAGCTGGGGTGCGCGCTGTGCACATTTGGTATGTCATGCATACACACAGCAGTCACGATTAGGTCACCAGGCAAACTTGATGACCTAATTTAGATCAGGCTCCAGATTTATAATACTAGCTTATGGCCCTTATTCAGAGATGTACACAAGTCTGCTCTGCTGATGGAACTTGCGATTTTTAGCAACTGCGTATGCTTTGGAGCCTGCATATGTATCATTGGGTGATCTCAGCCACATCACCACTTGCAGCTGAGAGGATATAACTGGGCGGTTACTGGGCGTTTGCATGTAGGATAAGTGTACCATGGACGTATCCTGGACTTATACAGAATTACAGGTTATTCAAAGGTGAGTGTACGCAGGTTTTTGGCTATCTTCAGACTGATCTCCTCCACCAAGGATAGAGTTCTAAATCCACAAATTTTACAGCTGCTTGTCACCAGTCATACAAGTGTAATGGGGTATACACACTAGACGATATGCTCCATGAGTGATATTGTTAGTGTTTGGCCTTGATTTGCCGGGCTCTCCCGAGCAAACGACATTGAGCATACTCCCTGAACGATATCTTCAGTGACGTCATCCTGCATGTCCCCGAATATGCAGTTCCTCATGATATTGTCAGATTGACCTGCATATTCAGACTACAACAGACATCGTGAACGACCCGCAGGAGCGTGCATCGTCCATCCTTTTGAGCATACACACTGGACGATATGAATGATAACGATATCATTATCGTCCATACCCGTCACTTTTATCATCTAGCGTGTATGCCCCTTAAGAGGGCTCTATTGTATTTTATGTGGCGGCCACACTTTATGTCTCATTACTATCATCTTGATACCGAGTGTCAGTCAGTGGCATGTTCACTCCCAGTTGGTTCAGTCATGCATTTCTTACAGATAAAGCTATCATGAGCCTGACTACCCATTATATTTTGGCTTTCCAAATCCTTTTGTGGTGTCATCTGTGAGAACTAAGGTAACTATTAGACCAACCCCCCAAAAAGCAACTGCTAGAAACACATATGGCCCACTCCTCCCTAAATCCAACACCCTGAAGACACGGGTAGTTTACGAATGTAGCGGGCCCACATGCAAATGTAATGCTTGAGTCTCCCTGTAAAAGTAACAAAGAGGCATGTGGACCACGACGCTGGTGATGCTGGTGAAGCCATCTCCTGATAATCGCGCCCATGAGTCAGTCATTGAACCCATGCACTGCAGACTCTGTACCCATAGTAAAAACCCCAATGTTTGTAGCTCATTTTCCTTGTAGCATTATAGTGCCAGTGCAGACCTGGCGGACCTTACTAACAACTATAATACAAGCTGGCCCTAGAGTTCTCCATACATGGGCAGCACAGACGGTGTAATGGTTAGTGTTACTGCCTCACAGCACTGAGGTCGTGGGTTTGATTTCCACCACGGCCCTAACTGCGTGGGTTTCCTCCAGGTGCTCCGGTTTCCTCCCACACTCCAAAAATATACCGGTAGGTTAATTGGCTCCAAACATAAAATTAACCCTAGTGTGTGTGCGCACATGTGATAGGGAATATAGATTGTAAGCTCCACTGGGGCAGGGACTGATGTGAATGGCCAAATATTCTCTGTAAAGCGCTGTGGAATATGTGTGCGCTATATAAATAAATGGTAATAAATAAATAAATACATGTGTACTTGCCCTGTACAAGGGTCATTGTATTTTGCTACAGTAATCTACCCTTAAACACATAAGGGTAGATCCATTCAAAAATGAACTCCCACTGCACACACTCCACAGAATATTGCTGGCACAAAGCATTGCTTCCTCATAGAGGTGTTAGCAAGAGTAAGCCATGTGTTCTGTACTGTAATAGAGAGAACTGCGCACAGGAGCACATCACGGGACGCTCTTATGAGACCTCGTCCTTAGTTTATTCTAAACTTTATATTAGCTGCTATAGTTCAAATTAGTATATTTAAAAAACAAATCATTTATAATACCCTTAAACTGCAAAGGAAATAGCTCACTTAATAGGATATTATTACATAATTTAAGTTTCCAGATGCAGACTAGTCAATAATGTTAACAGAGAACAAAGAAAAGCTCAAACAAATATGAGTGCTATCTAGGGGCATTTTATCATAGGAGGTGTCTGAGTGCAATCTCCATACCTCCTCCCCTCCCCCTCAGACTGTACCAGAGTCTAATGGGCATGTGCCTATCTCCGAGATATCAGTGTTGTAAGGTAAGTGTAGTCAATGTTTGTAGGGTGCACCCATTGCATATAGCAGTATGCCTGTGGTTCTACCATACCATCCCTAACAGTACAATGGACCATGCATACCCAGTCTAACACTGACGAGTCCATAGTAGCACCAGTAATACATCCAAGTAGGAGAACCCCTTTACTTATGTATACATTTATAGTTACAAAACACCAGCATGTTTTACTGCTGTGAAAAGGCATGTAATAACACAATGTATGTGGAAAATATGCAAGAGGCAATATACAACAATCTTTACTTGGGTCTGTGCCTGTAACATGACCTTGAGCTTTCACATTACTTTTAATGTTTATGCTATAATTTTTATGGTGTAGTTTGACCTGGTAATCGGATTACCCAGAGCATTCCTGTGACTATTTAATCATCAGTCCCTGCCCAAGTGGAGTTTAAAATGTATATTCCCTACCACACAGACACACACGCTAGGGTTAACTTTTGTCAATAGCCAATTAACCTACCGGATTATTTTGGAGTGTGAGAGGAGACCAGAGCACCTGGAGGTAAAGGCCCCCATACATCAGCAATCTAAAAACCACAATTGAACAATTTGAAGATTTATTGCCCAATCTTAGGATTTCCCAATCGAGCAATCTGCGCCCATACATTACAGATCTTTTTCAGTGATTTGCAGATCGATTGTAGAAAACACAGATCAGACAATCTTGAAAGGCCCATCATTTTACTGGTAACGGTCTGCAAATCTGCTGATCATGGCCATACACTAGCAATCTACAGCCCCAATGCATCTGTGAAATCCAACATGTTGGACAATCTGATTAAACAATTCCAATAACTTTTTGGTTGCAATCTGCGATCTGTGAAGCCCATACATTGCAGATTTTTATACACAATCGATTGCAAATTGCACGATTGCTGCAATCCATCTCTGATGTATGGGGGCTTAACTCGCAGATACATGGGGGGAACATACAAATAACCTACACACATATTGTATGAAACTGCTGATGATGCAGCCTGATCTCCATTGCTAACAAGTATGTTTACAGGAAAGGGCATCTGTGACTGGTGGGAGCTCTTATCACCTAGAAAACGCTATGATCCCTTTACATACAGTATGTACACTGTTTTATTACATCTAGGTTTTTAAATGTACTTTTATTGTTCATTTCTGACAAACAAAACTATTTTTAAATTAAAAAAAATGTAAAGCTAACCGTACTAAGATCTTTAACAGCGGTCAATCTTTATTTTGTATATACATGTTATTGGTACAAAAAAGCCACCTTTCTGTGAAGGGTTAAATTAAGACGGTAATAGGAAGATTGTGAGACATGCCAGAAATTGGGGTAGACATCACACAGTTTCAGTGAGCCTGCTGGGATGCAATTAATTAAAAACAGCAAATCCCTATCCCCCCAAAGAGTCCAGGGAATTAGTCAGGAAAGAGGAAATGCCCTGATTTTAATATCCTCTAAGTAGGTGGCCTGTACTCACGTCCTAAATATAAATGAGACAAGAATGAGAGAGAAGATTGTGATTGCAGACTGAATGTTATACCTAATGAAACAGATGTAATGGAGAAAGAGCAACACTAATAAGAGAGGGAAACAGAGAAAGAGACCAAGGTATTCATCTTCTGTGGACTAATATTTAGACCATAAAATGTCCACTCTGTGACTCCAGCTCTCTCTGTGACTCCAGTTCTCCCTGTGACTCCAGCTCTCCCTGTGACTCCAGCTCTCTCTGTGACTCCAGTTCTCTCTGTGACTCCATTTCTCCCTGTGACTCCAGCTCTCTCTGTGACTCCAGTTCTCCCTGTGACTCCATTTCTCCCTGTGACTCCATTTCTCTGTGACTCCAGCTCTCTCTGTGACTCCAGCTCTCCATGTGACTCCAGCTCTCTCTGTGACTCCAGTTCTCTCTGTGACTCCATTTCTCCCTGTGAATCCAGCTCTCCCTGTGACTCCATTTCTCCCTGTGACTCCATTTCTCTGTGACTCCAGCTCTCTCTGTGACTCCATTTCTCCCTGTGACTCCATTTCTCTGTGACTCCAGCTCTCTCTGTGACTCCAGATCTCCATGTGACTCCAGTTATCTCTGTGACTCCATTTCTCCCTGTGACTCCATTTCTCTGTGACTCCAGCTCTCCCTGTGACTCCAGTTATCTCTGTGACTCCAGTTCTCCCTGTGACTCCAGTTCTCCCTGTGACTCCAGTTCTCTCTGTCATTCCAGTTCTCCCTTGACTCCAGTTCTCCCTGTGACTCCAGTTCTCCCTGTGACTCCAGTTCTCCCTGTGACTCCAGTTCTCTCTGTCATTCCAGTTCTCCCTGTGACTCCAGTTCTCCCTGTGACTCCAGTTCTCCCTGTGACTCCAGTTCTCTCTATGACTCCAGCTTTCCCTGTGACTCCAGTTCTCCCTGTGACTCCAGCTCTCTCTGTGACTCCAGCTCTCCATGTGACTCCAGTTATCTCTGTGACTCCAGTTATCTCTGTGACTCCAGTTCTCCCTGTGACTCCAGTTCTCTCTGTCATTCCAGTTCTCTCTGTGACTCCAGTTCTCCCTGTGACTCCAATTCTCCCTGTGACTCCAGTTCTCTCTGTCATTCCAGTTCTCCCTGTGACTCTAGTTCTCTCTGTGACTCTAGTTCTCTCTGTGACTCTAGTTCTCTCTGTGACTCCAGTTCTCTCTGTGACTCCAGTTCTCCCTGAGACTATTTGCCAAAAAACTTAAATATTTAATACTTGTCCTCCTTTCCTCCTGGGGCATGTCAAAGGACATGACATTCACTAGAGCACACTCATCAATCCAAAGCATACATTTGGTACTTACCAAACTAGTCTTTGTGTGTTATTATTGATACATTGTGCTCAGATATTTTAGTGCAATTAGTTGGTAATTGATATATTAAGGGACAATCTTGGAAGGTTATAGAAAAAAATAAAAAATCCTAACAGTAACTGAACACCATTGGTTAAAGCATCTCCACATTTAGGTGCCCATTTATCAATGATCATATTTGCAATGCGATCTGGGCGCGATATTAGCACCTATGATCACATTGCAGTATTCTATCATATTGGCCAATGTATGAAAAAGCACCCGCAGGGGCAGGGGCTCCAAAATGAGCCCGACCCTGCGATGTACTCGGAGTGAAGTGATCACGTCAGAGTTCTTTTCACTCCTGTACCGGGGATTCTGCGCATGCGTGGTCTACAGACCACACATGCGTGTCGGCCTTTGTCGGGGGGTTCCTATGGAACCCTCTTCCGGCTAGTTTTGCAGTATGTAGCCCATAGGCTACAGTGGCTTGCGCTATCTTCAGATGGCGTAAGCTGCAGGGGCCAACTTGGTAAATCTGACAGCATCGAATCCCCCATAGAAAGTTATGGGGGTTGTAGCGCTGGTAGAAATGCTGCTGTCTCTCCATAATACATATGGGAGGATATAAATACAGGTTGAGTCTCCCATTTCCAAAATGCTTGGGACCAGGGGTATTTTGGATATCGTAATATTCCGTATTTTGGAATATTTGCATACAATAATGAAATATCTTGGGAATAGGACCCCAATCTAAACACAGAGAATGCATTTATGTTTGATGTATTCACCTTATACACACAGCCTGCAGGTCATTTTATACAATAGTTTAAATAATTTTGTGGCTCAAACAAAGTTTGTGCACATACATGAAATTCATTTATGTTTCATTTACACCTTATACACACAGCCTGAAGGTCATTTTTAAACAAAATTTTAAATCATTTTGTGCCTTAGTTTGTGTACATTGAACCATCAAAAATCAAAGGTTTCATTATCTCAGTCATGCGAAAAAAAACGAAAAAAAAAAAAATCTGTATTTCAGAATATTTGGATACGGGAGACTCAACCTGTATTTGGTTTATCCCCAGAAAACCGGTAAATATGCAGCAAATAATTAATAATATATGTGCCCCTTAAAAATATTTTAAAAATACTGCAGCTATGGTGAAAGATGGACAGTAAGCTGTCAGGTTCTCTATACCGTGTCTCATACTTGCCACATGTAATAAAATAGCTGTAATGTTCCCTTGCTTTTCATGATTAAATCAGTAATGAGGGTGAACTGAGCTGTACTTTAGGAGAAAATAATTATTTCATGAAAAGAGTTCTAATGGTTCTAAAGTGGCAATAGGTTTCCTTTTTTGCACAGTGCCCCAGGCTCTGGATATTGTTTCCACTCTCCACACCCCTAGACTCACTTCTAATTGGTGGAGAGTAGGTGTGGCCTATCCACACACACCATTGCCAACAAGGGGGCATATTTACTAAAGAACCGTTTTTCAAAGCTAAGAATTCTCTGTGGCTTTGAAGGGCAATAGTAATGCAGACAAAACAAGCCTAATTTTGTGTGTATTACAGTTGTCCTCTTAATTCCAGCTCTAAAAGTGGCAGAGAACCAATGTCTTTGAGTATCCAATCTTTAGCAGATAACCCCTAAATCCCGTGGAACCATGCAGCATTTTAACTCTCAAATTTCCTAATAATCTGTGTGGGGACATTCTGTGAGATCCCTACAGATTCTTTATCCTCAAAAATGATAGTTTAACTAAATATCCAAATTACAAGCACAATCGTTTTTTTTTAAAGTAAAATTGACTTTGCCTGCTACAAATCGTTTACTAGACAGACATTATCCAGCAACCACGGTGCAAAACTAAAAAAATAAAACAAAAATACATTTGGATATACACAAGACAATGAAGGACAGGAAAGTTGCATATATCCGATTTGTTTCAAATGAAGGAATAATTCACATGTAGATATTTTTGCAGTTCCTGTTATTATATTGAATAGAGATACAAGTTGTGCACGTGATACAGTGACTTTTACAGACCATCCACATTACTGTCTGTGACTCTTTCACACATATTATGGGATTGGACTAAAACCACAGAATTCTAATTAGCTCGCACACAGACACCCAGAGGGAAAAACTAAAACAAGGACCTCACACCCAGTGAGCTACATATTAACAAAGGTCATTCATGGGATTTGAGAAACAGTTGTTTCTGAATCACATTATTTCCCAAGTACATGCCCATACATTATTACTTAATTATATTTGTTTTTATAAAAAAAAAAAGATTGCTGATTAAAAACATAAATGAACATTATAAAGAAGTTGTTAAAGGTTCTTTTAAAAAAAGGGCTCAGCTGTTGGCCAAAGAATCGCATCTTTGGAACTGAAAAAAGAGGCTTCATTCATTTGCAGCAATAGTGAATGTGTTTTTCAAATGTTAATAAACTTTCCTTCTGCTTATGCCATACTTGCTAACTCTCCCGCTACGTCCTGAAGGCTCCTGAATCTTGGGTGATGCCCAGAAAGGTAGGCAATTCTCCCAGAGACCAACCATTGTTGCCCAGTGCTGCCTAGTTCCCAAGTAAAGTGGGCGGTCAAAGTGGCTTGATGTCGCGATTTGCACTGAATTACGTCATTGTGGCCCTGTCTTTGTAAGATGCGATTTTCCCATCACCCTTCCCCCACACCACCCACTTGGCCACATTACACACCCAGCATCGCCGGTCTGGCACCCAAAAAGTCATCAAAAATTGCTTCTCTGATCCAATGCTGCATCCGGAGTTGCAGCATTGGATCATCCGCGTGACCGTCAGACATCTGACTAACCCTCAGGTTACTTAGGATGTCCAGCGAAAATCCCACTGCTAGGGCCAGAGAGGCTGCGTCGAAGAATGCAGCCACTGACGTTGGCACACCCAGAAAAGGGGCCGGCATGCCCCCATTGTCTGGGACACTCCCAAACGTCAGCAGCATGTCAATCATTACCACTGGGGCACAACGAGTGACATCGCAGCCCCCAGATCTGCACAAACGCAGTGCGGCTTCTGTACATGTGCTGATCTAAGAACATAGGCCCTTTTTGCATGTGCATCTTTTTAGAGGACTATTCTTGGACCATATGCATTCAACTCAGGGTCAGTCACAAAGTGCTCTTATATATTCCAAGGTAACCGCTTAGCACAATATGTATATAATTAATGAGGAACAAATACAAATCTGCTCACTAAATACATTTGTATCTAAAATAATGTATATGCAGGATTACAGCACTCAGGGGTCTATGTACTAAGCCTTGGAGAGAGAGAAAGTGGATGGAGATAAAGTACCAACCAATCAGCTCTTAACTGTAAATTCACAGGCTGTATTTGACAAATGACAGCTAGGAGCTGATTGGTTGGTACTTTATCTCCATCCACCTTTTTCTCTATCCAAGGCTTAGTACATAGAGCCTTTAGTGGGAATAAAAGCTGATTGCTTTATGGATGCAAATATTTTTTTTAATCATATCAGAAATTAGTTGTACAATGTAGAAATATTGACTTCCTGTTGGCTATAGCAGCTTTTACTTTCTACATTACAAATGGAAAGAATATTAGTTTACTAAAATCTCTACACATGTGAGGGTTGTAATTGTTACAAGTGACAGGTATAGCCTTATGTATTTCATAGTAATTTCTCATCGTTAACCATAATAAACTTGTCTGTTATATGCTATCGAAAATGAGTCGTCAGTGTAAACTCCAGAATGTACAAAGAAATCAGGAAGCGCAGAACTGGGCTTTTAGTTGAACAAGTGAAGCAAGAGCTGCTATTTACTCCTCTGTTTCCCACACGCTGTCTGTCATTTCCTCCTAACTTTCTGAGGAACATTGTGGCTGATTCCTTTGCCACAGACGTGTCTTTATGCTAATGTCACAGCCGATTCTGAACACGCTGAGACAACCACTTGCAGCGGCACTAACGCGTTTCAGTGCGTCTTAAGACACATCATCGGTTGCACCATTGACACTTGTCCCAGCCCTACGCAGGTGCAATATTACCATCTGAACATGGTGTCCTGTGTCAGTGCTACTACGTCTTTAAACGCAATCTCTGTCAGCTACACGCCCGCGTCTGGCCAGTCACCCCCATTTTACCACTCTGGAACGCCCACTGAAATCTTCAGCTCTTTTGTCTATCACAGCAGCAGTGCTTAGTAAAAATGGCCCAGAGACCTAGCAAACCTCAGTTCTCAAATATTGTTCAATGATAGTGGAACTTGTAGGCTTGTAAACGTAAGGCTGTGGTGTTTTTGGAATGTATATAAAATGCAGCTGTCATGTTGTGAACACTGTTTCTAATAAAAGACTGAAAAAAATACCACAGATATTCTGTATGCTAAACGGTTTAGTACAAAATATTTCTGCTAAGCTGCAATGACAAATTATATAGAAGTGTAGTTGTGATATGTGTTTTATAACGCTTAGTATTTTAAATAAGAAACATAAACATGCATTATTTAGATGAACAGAAATCTTTCATTGGGCAGTAAATCTCCATTTGATCGTTTTTATAGGCATTAAGTAGCTATATCCATATGTGTTTAGCTGCTGAGATCCTTTTTAGCCTTTATAATTCATCCCACATGGAGATGCTGGTACGACTTGGATCCCTCCCAGGAGGCAGGGACGGATAGAAACCCATCGACTTCTGTTGGGCAACGCCATCTAAAGATGGCGTTGCCCACCACATCCAAGCCCCAGAATGTATCACATTCTGGGGCTTGGTGCATATGAGAAATGCGGTCAAACCCCCGAAAACTGCATTTTCAGGGGTCTGTACGCATTTTTTACATTGGTGCATGCCAACCTGGAGATCAATTTCCAACCTGCCTACCTTGCCATACCTCCCCTGAGCAAATCCAGACCATAGGTGGGGCATTGGGGTACTACCAATACTACTACTACTACTAGGGGGATGCGGTCAATATTCTGACAGTTGGGGTGGCGGCACTTAGAATGCTGGCGTCGGAAGCCCGACTGCCAGCATCACGACGGTAAGTACTGGGGGGGTCAAGGTTATGGAACTAAGGGGGGAAGGTTAGGTTTAGGGTGCAGGGAGAGGGAGGTCAAGTTTAGGCACCGGGAAAGGAGGGTTAGGGGTGACACTGACCATCCTAACCCTGTCAGGATGCCGGTATCTGGATTCTCACCTCTGGATCCTGAGCGCCAGCATCCCGTACCCAACCCTCCTCAGGCACCCATACAACAGAGCCCCCACCAACTTATTGCCCCCCCCCTACAAAATATTACATTGGTAGGAAAGTGGAAATGGAAATATGGTGGCTTTTCAGGTGAATACGATTCTATAAGTAGAGTTTTTGCTTGAGCTACATTGTAGGAAAACCCCACATATATTAATGTGGTCCTGCTCCTGAGCACAAAAAAATAATAATATGTACTCAATGATATAAATTGCAGAGTTGATACTTAGAAGGAGATTTTATTATCTAGAACATAGTTTCCCAAACCCACGGAAGGATGTATCAATCATTGGAAAAAGTGGACAAGTGGAAACTTGGAGAAGTTTCCTATAGCAACTAATCAACTTCAAGGTAGCATTTATCAGGTACATTCTATAAAATTATAGGTAGAAGCTGGTCCACTTTTCCACTGTTCTCACTGCTTGATGCATCAACCCCTCAGTCTTTAAAGCCACCTAACTGTCCTTGTTTTAAGGATATTTATTTGCGAGCACAGGTGACTTAAATAGCACCTCAGTAATTTTGAATTAACGACCTTAGCTTGGATGGATAGCCATAAAACCAGGACTGTAAGGCATCTTTGAGGAACGAGTTTGAGAAACACTGCTCTAGAAGGCCTGGGGAATGGCTTGGTGTTGAGTAAGCAAATGTGGTTAAGGTGAGACGTGAGAATGTGAGACATACAGTGGGAATTATATCTGAAGGCAGAAGAGACAGACTCCTTGTCTGCCGCTTCCCAGGTAACTCCCGTAATGAGAGCTTTGCCTTAGAAGGTTTGGTTATTTCCTAGAACTCTCCCTCTTCAGGTGCCTATAAAAATACTAAATATGATAATAAACTCTGAAGACTCACTGCATTTGGCAGGTGAAAGAAAGCATGGCGTGACTTTTATGGGATGAATAAGTTATGTGATGTAGGTGCCCTAGTTTTTTGCTTCGATAATATGAAAGCCCTTTGAGATGGAAAATTCATTAACCCTGAAGTCAGAAGCGGGTGGGAGAGAATTGGAAACAAATAATAAATATATATATATATATATATATATATATATATATATATATATAATGGCAGGATGACTATAGAGAAGAAGCCAGAATGAGACCTTGATAAACAGTTGAGAGTTTGGTAGAGTTCAGGGACATTTTAAGCATAAGGCTGGGTACACACTTAGCGACCCGCCAATGTGACGCCCGATACACACTGCACTATCCGGTGAACGACTGCACGATATATAGTTCATCGGCTCCATTGGTCTTGCCAGCATCAGCAGCTGGGTTGCTCCATTGGTCGTGCATGCAGGAGCGCGCATAGTGGGTACACTCTAGACGATGTGCCCGATATATCGGCCCGGATCCGCAGGATCGGCTGACATATCATCTAGCATGTACCCAGCTTACGGCAGTTAGTTATACCTACTTATTAGTCATACATGTCTCCCTACACTTTGTATGGGAATACAAATACTTACACAGAAGAAAAGCTATGGAAAGGAATCCCACCCATGCTAACAAGGCAGAGAGGGTCACGAGAATTAGATTTTGGATGGTATTTTCCTTTAAGTACGTTAAATAATAAATTCACTAGTTATAGGTAAAGAGAGAGAAAAAAAGTGGCTGATGATAGTGACTCCCTACAAATAACTGAATCAGGGCCTGATTCAGAGCCGGACGCTCTGACCAGAGTGCTCGCTCTGAATCAGGGCCCTCCTCCCTGAAAATGGAGCGGCCTCATGGACGCTCGCATAGCTGTGGGTTACCACCCACAGCTATAGCGAGCGTCCATGATGATGGTCGCGATGGTCAAGACCATCGCGACCATCGGGCTTGCGACGAGACCCTGCGGTAGGGTCTCGGTGACCGCAAGCCCTGGAGTGATTTTGGCTCTATCAGAGCCAAAATCATTCCCACTGACATCACTACTGATGTCAGTGAGGCCGGCCTCAGACGGTAGGCGTTCCCATGGGAACGCCTCCGTCTGGCAGCCACGCCCCCAACACGCCCACCAACGGGGGCGTGCTGTCACTCACCATCGACAGCACGCCCCCTTTGGTGCGAGACACATAACGACGGCTTGGCCGTCGTTATTCGGGTCTCGCACATGCGCACGACGGAGCTCCCTCCGTCGTGCGCATGCGCAATTCGGCACCATCGACCTGCTTGCGAGCGTCCTGCGCTCGCGAGCGGGTCTGAATCAGCCCCTCAATTCTGACCAATAGAATAAGAACTCTGTAACAGATTAAAATTTTCTTTTCTATTTCCATTTCAATAGATAGAGGTTAGAGAAATGAAACGAACAAGACAGAAGAGGATTCTGATACCTATGAGTGAAGATCAGCCGTTACAGTTCTCCACTGTGTGGAGGTGAATGCAATATACCCTACAGGCTTTATGTTCTGGAGAAACATCAAGTTCTTTGGCTTCAGAATTATTTTTCTGTACATGTTTCACTTAATAAATCAGAAAGCATAAATCACTGTGCTTTGTTTTACAACAACTAGATGCACTATACGTTTTTGTGATTAATATCCACAAAACGATATGCATCTTATATATAACACATTGGATTTGTTACTGGCAGGATCCCAAAAATAGTTTCAAAAGATAAAGATTGCAGTCAATAGATGTCTTCTTGTACCTCCTTCCGCAGTGCCTGGGTTCAGCAATCCACACCCATGGTGCATGAATTTACAGTAATGCTCCCACTGAAACTATCTCACCTTTCTTCTTAGCTTGTCTCTGTAATACACTCAGCATTCCGAACATATATTTTCCAAAGGTATATCTTTTTGTGTAGCTCAATCACCAATTCCAGACATCCAAATAAAAATATGTTTATAATTGTGTGTACTATAGCTTCACAATAGATGACACTGGTGTTTCCAAGGAAGGAGGAGGCCCACCTGGAACTAAACATGGAGTTGGCTGCATAAATTAAATGGAGGACAGACCTGAGTCAAGGTACAACGTGGACAGAAAGGACTTCATAAGGGTAAAGAGAGGGCAAACAAGAGACAAGGAGCAGCATACACAAGGACTGAAGACAGGAGACCAGGTCTGACAGGCAGGATAGGTGGTGATAGGAAACCAAATCGATCTAGGTGAGAGATGGCATGAGACACAAGCTATACAGCCATAAAAGACAAGCGATAAGGAAGGGGCGCGTATGAGGGGAGCAGATAAGACAAGGGGGACAGGTATGGGGCAAGAGACAAGGTAGAGCAGCAAGCTGGAGCAGACAAGAACCAAAGGTGGGTCCATACAAGGAAAAATGTAAAATAAAGAAGAGAATTTAATTGGTAAGGGAAGAGAACATTATACAGGACCCCTACAAAGTCACACAGCAATGATAAGCCGTCTAAGGCTAGTGTATCTGTAATTGGTATTATAAGGGGTGGGCAGTGTAGAGGAGACCCCAGACACAGATGTAATACCAGGGCTCAATTGTCTTAGCTATGCCATTAACCATAAAAGTGAGAATGTTCACAAAAGTAACACAGAAGTTAAGTTATGCTACACCATTCACTAGTTAAAGCAGCAAAGTATATGTGTGAAATGCCTCCGTGTATGAAACAAAATCACACATCCAATGTGTTTTCTGCATGTGTAAGCAACTTCAATGGGGACATGTCCAAAACAGATGTGTAGCTTTCTGGAGCAGTAGGATATCCCATGGCAGGACCGATCCATAGACAGTAACAATATCTGAACATCTACCAGGATAGACCAACTTGTAGACAATGGGGTAGGAGTGGGTGACATGAAAAGCCTTTTGCGAATTAAAATATTCACAATTATGGAACTCAGTAGAGTGCAAGCTCTTGTGCCTCATGCACCTTGGAATATAAATAGATAGAGCATATACTGTAAAGCTATGCATCACTTGTGCCCAAAACATGGCAGGTCTGGCATAGAACAAGTACACAGTGCTATTTAGGGTTTATTAATAGCAAGATGTCTGTGGTGCCAAATGCTTTTTCCTGCATCAGTTGGACCGGAGCCTCCCATCATTATGTGTAGTTAGGGACCCTTAACCTGCCACTGTCTAACAGACAGTTGCTCTCTGCTTGCCTCAATTGCCCTAATCATATCTTGACACTGTCCCAGTCACTTGCAGCTCTATCTTTAAATAATGTTATCTCAGGAGTGGACAGGTCACTGACCTCCCAAAACATCAGCTCACACATCTCCCACTGATCATTGTCATGACTTGATTTGCTACAAGTTTTTCTATCGCAGTCCACTTCAAAGCTAAGTACGTCCAGAACAAGCAGGAGTTTAAGACTGATTAAAATAAGGAGTTCAGACACTTATCAAATGTAGGTTTAATAAAAGCTGGACATATTTGCCCATTTATATTCTGCTGTAAGATTTCGTAGAGCTTTTCTTAGTAAATCGTATATAAATGTCTCCCTTTCTGTGCATTAGCACATTCTCAGTCTACAGATGAGTGATGTTTTCCAATGTACTCTGTGAAATATTTCTCTTATTCAGCATCTGGCTGCAAAATTTCATATGTTTACCTGGTGGAATATGGACTTAAGTGATCCAAGACCTAACCCAGCCTCACCACCCACCTGTAGGCAAACCATGTATTAAAATGTTGAAGAAAGAAATGGTAACAGACCTTACTACAAGAGAAACATATATTATTTTTATGAAGCAAAGCCAATCCAACTAGTTGTTTAATACTGGTACTATATATATATAACTTACAAAATCCCCATTCTTTTCCAGATACATACAGAATTGCAGCGTGGGCTACCATAGGTGTAAAGGGTACAGCTGCTATGGGGCCCAGAGCTGTGGGTGGGGCCCATCTTCCTTGGAAAAGTTGCTGTGTTATATATTTTTTACCATTGGGTTGTTCATAGGGGCCCTTACAAACTTTTCCTATGGGGCCTTCAAATACCTAGTTACACTCCTGAACTGCAGTACAATAGGGATAAAGCAGAGAATAGGCATATAGATTTCCTGTTTATATATGTATACTTACGTGCATGCACAAATCTATATGTATACATAAACAGACATATAGTTATTTTATTTATATATATTTATATATATATTTATATATGTACATCATAACTGACTACATTGCAATGTCGACATTCCGAATGCATAAATATATAGTGAATCACAAGCCCCTATGATGCCGCCAGATATAGGAATCTTGATAGAAACACAATTTATTGTCTAAAAGCTATTCACTTAATCTATTTAATCTACCAAATGCATAATTAGGTAGTACGTATTTAATAAAGTTGCCAGAGGGCTTTGAGCTAGATAATTCATTTAAGCTGAGTAATACTATATATCAAAATCAACACCACCTCCTCCTTTTAAAATTATTCTCTGCAGCCAGATAGATTGCTGATAAATACGGATAGAAAAAACAATCCTTCTCATTGCCCAAGAATGCACAATGCTGGGTTTATGCATTCCAGCATGATACTTTACTAATAATAATTTGATAAACATGACTTTAACTTGTATTTGCTAACATGCTAACCTCTGATGTTATTTGGTGACTTTGATGGATGGAAGTAAATAGGGCTGTACTGGTATTTTTATTGTGTCTTAGGACACTCTCTCACTCTCTCTTTCTCTCTCAAACACTCTCCCTCGCTCTCTCTCTCTTGTTATTGAATTTTTTGGTACAAAGGGGCTGATCAGATACTTGTATAATGTAAGTACAGGGTTATTATACTGCTCATGGAGTTATATGTCATGTGCATTAGACCTGTACAGTATGTGATAATTTAATCTGTATATGCTGTATATGATGTGAGTATGTCATATATTTGGCTCAACAGGGTCTAATGCACACAATTTGTACTTTGTTCTTCATAAAGGGCCAAATTCAATTCAATGCGAAGATGAATAGCCGCGGAAGGGAGCTTGTGCAGCTATTCAATACGGCACTGGGTGCCTTGTCGAGAATTGGTTAAGTCAAAGAATGCCGGTTCTCATGACTTAACCTGGGTGTTTAGGCATGAAAACCGGCATTCTCTGACTAAAGGGCCGGGCGCGTGGCTATTAGCACCACGCTAAGCCGGCAAACAGCTGCGCGCCTGGCACCCGTGGCTATTCAATACACCGTGCTGTTTGGTCGGGCTAAAGGATATTTTCTTGCACCCCACTGGGGATGCGAGGAGAAATCCAACAAAAGTGCCAGGCGGGTAGCTGTTCCCCGGCTTAGCGTGGCGCTAATAGCCGCGCGCCCAGCCCTTTAGTCAGAGAATGCCGGTTCTCACACCTAAACAAAGTCGTGAGAACCAGCATTCTCTGGGTTAACCAATTGCCGACAAGGCACGCAGCACGTTGTATTGAATAGCTGCGCAAGCTCGCTCCCGCGGCTATTCATCTTCGCATTGAATTCAATTCGGCCCTTTATGAGGAACAAAGTACAAATTGTGCGCATTAGACCCTGATGAGCCAAATATATGACATACTCACATCATCTTCGCATTGAATTGAATTTGGCCCTTAGTGCATTTATCCTTAATAGATTTAGCATATCAGAATGTCCTACCACACAATACCCAGCATGCTTATACCACGGCACCACTAAGGGGTCTATTCATGATGAAAATTATCACTGTCCGAATGGACCCCAATAATTAACATTCTAACTCGCCACGGACGCCGGAGCAATTCATAATTGCTCTGGCGCAGAGACAGCTGATGCGAAAATCACCTTTCCCCGCGGGTGGCTGCACTGCCCCGAAAGGAGCAGTGAATCTTTTTACTGCTCCTTTCGGGGCAGTGACGCTAGTGCACATGCATGACCTACAGGTCACGCATGTGCACAAAAGCCCCATCGTGCGGCTGAAGGAGCCGGACAGGGGCGGAGGGATATGAAAGGATCCAGCTGGTAGTGGGAGCACTCACTATCTGAAGATGGCGAATGCTCCCGCAATCAAGCTCTTAAAATATAATATTTTCGGAGCTTGATGAATTCTCTCCCCATACTAGTGTATGGAGACAGCGAGCCATTCCGCAAGAGGAAGGTAAGCAGGAGATATCTGTGATATCTCCTGCTTTACCTTCTTAATGAATGGCCTGATAACTTAATTTTTACAATTGCAGGTGAAAATGTGCATTTTCACCTGCTTTTATAGAAATTAAGTGATGACAAATAGGCCCCTAAAAGAGGTGACAACTTTTATAAATGTATTTTCGAATTCTAAATGGTAAAGTTAAAATCTTGATTTCCTATGTAAAAAGGAAAGAGGTTCTATCCAGGCCCCATAGAAAAACATTTTATGGACCCAGGCAATGCACTAACAGCGCTTTCACTGTGCATGAGCCAATCACCCGGACTAACAGCCCCTCCTGCACCCCCTCCCCCAAACACATCCACCCCCAGAAGAGCAGGCTCCCTGGCAGCTGACTGAGCTGCTTCGATAGTAATTCAGCAATGTTATCAATCCAAACACCTCTGCAACTTTGAGCAGTACATTTAGTTTGGGCAAAACTTCTAATTTTAGTAAGTACTCTTGGATAAACTTCTGTAAATATAGTCTGCATAATGTTGTTTCATAATTTGTTCCTTTCCTTTATTTATTATGCTGATGGTAGACAAAATAATGGAGACAACCAGTATTAAGGGTAGTAGTTTGATTATGACTTATTGCAACATTAAAATAACTTGTTTGCTTTTTTTTAGCTTATGTTACATAGAGCCAGAATCTATGTATATACTGTGTATATACTGAAACAAGAAACAGACATATTAGTATAAATTAAAAATATCACATTATAAAAAATAAACTTCACAAGGGTGACATTTCTCTATTTTAACTTTAACTGGTAACTTCAGTGAGAAATAAATTTGTCATTGATATTGTACGTGTATATATAATTGCATATATTATTATTAACAATAATTTATTTTAAATCTCCATTACCAACCTGGAGATAATTAGCTCCTCCTCTTGGAGCTAGCTCCATGCAATTGTTCTTCTCTTGGCTTCATTGTTTACCTCACAGCCCTAGCTCAAAAACCAACAAGGGTGGGGTCCATCTAAAGCCCACAAACATTCCAACTTTTGATTGGTCCTCCTGCTTAAACAGTCTTCTGCAGCCATTTTAAAGTGGTGAGCAAAACTGGAACCGCTTTTTACTGTGTAGTCATGGACAATTAGAGAACAGACTGTTACTATAATAGAGATGTACATATTAGCGAGATCCTATAATCTAAAAAAGTGTATTTCAGCCTCAATCCTTAGACACGTCCAACAGGTTATGTTTTTAGTAATTTTTCTCTGTGGGACCAAAATTTGTAAACTTTCAAAGAAACAATAAAAAGTTACCTGTCAGGAGCTCTTGAGGACTGGAAATGTGTGGAACTGTTATTTATTTGTATTTACTTATATAGCGTCAGTTTACGCCATTGCACTTTATAATTGGAAACTAAAAGTACCAGCATGCTTTTTCAGCCACTGGGAAATGGTTCCTGAATATCTGGAGCTACAGATAAAAAAAATAAAACCCTGAAAATTGACCCTTATGCTATTCTATCTATGAGGTTTTGTTTATCAATATTCCACATGACAATGTTAATATATACAACATATATCTCTATTCCAAATGCCTACAATATACAGTATATATGAAAATACATGGTGCCAAGCATTTTTAGGCATTACTCCGAGACTATCATTAAATCACTTACATTTGGGACATCTGCGGTTGATGACTAAACAACCATTTCTAATAGGTATTTTGTGTCATATAACAATAAAATGCTCACAGACATTACTTGTAACTAGGGTTTGCCAAAGATTTTGAAATGTTTCAAAACTGTCCCACTTACCATTTTCCTCTGCTGGTTTTCATGAGCAATTAAATCAAATCATCAGGTTTTTTTTACAGGCTCTTCACATAATAAATCTATCAATCACACCATTAGATGTCTGGCACAAGCAACCAGGTTCTTCACAAGCTTATATTATGCTTCCATTCCCATAATGCATAGGAGAAAAACCTTAGTATATATTGGATAGCAGTGTATGTACATGCCCATAATGAAACAACACACACACACAATATATATTTGGTAGTATGCATCTAAGTAGAAAATTACATTAATTAGCATTGTCTATAGCGCCACTTCCAAATTACCATCTCTACACAGTGTATGTATGTATATATATATATATATATATATATATGTGTGTGTGCGTGTGTGTATATATATATATATATATATATACATACATATATAGGTAGAGGTGGGCACTCCAGATGTTCAGATATTCTTTCAGGTGACAGTTGGAACAGATAGACGATATATGTGCAGAAAAGAGAAACAGTCTGAATACATAAACTACTTAAATTATTTAGTGCAAGCAACAACAACATTGCGGGTCTGCTCAGGAATAGGTATAGCTTAATAAAGGGTCCTGAGCAGACTCGAAACATTGCTGTTTCTTCCACATATATATATATAAAGCTATCATATGTGCATGGTCTTAAATATAGGTTCATATTATATTTTAGCGTGAACACCAGAGGCCAGCACAGAAGCACTTTTAGAAAAGTGTAAAGAAGTTTATTGAATCACGCAGAAAAAGTTTCATAAAAAAATTAAATAGGTACATGTATATATATTACACATATACATATATATAATATGCACACACATTATATAATATAATAATGATAATTATATAAGAGATTTATGCGCAATATGTTTTCCTAACTAGAGGCTAATCTTATTAAATAACACAATAATTACATTGTTTCCATCTTCCTTGTAGGATCTTCTAACATTATGTTTCATTCTTGTATACTGGATTGTCAAACATGATATGAAAATGTTCTTATGACTATTTAATATTATCAGAATATGTTGGCCCTGTAAAAAAAGAGAGAATGATTTATTTATTTATTATTAATTATAATTTATTAAAAATTAGCACAATGTGTAAGTACATAGCTGAGCAAAATTTACACTACTTTTGCATTTAGTATGTACGTGAGTAAAGTCTAGAGTCACCAATGTGGTTTAGATATACTGTATCTAGTAGAACAAATAGTTTACCTGGAAAAATACTGGGAAGACTATGGCTGAATATACAGTAGTACAAACAAAATAATATAAATGTTTTCTGTTTTTTTTTTATAGAGTTACAGATGTTCTCAAATTTTCCCCCTCTTTTAAACATATTTATAAAGTGGGGCAAAAATTTGCTGACTTGCTCAGATCCCACCAACATCTAATAATTGATATCATAAAATAGTAAATATGTGCAATATATATGAAACATAGATTTTCATCTCACTACATATAGCTTATAGTACATTGGAATCTGTAAAGCTTTTATGTTAGCTTGGTGCTGTATACACCTTTAGTATATGAGCTCAAAAAGTTTATCACCATGTACTTAAACAAGTACCACTGTAAATATATAAACATATACTGTAATACATTGTAGTTGCTTTAATCATAACAGACACGGAGGGTATCTTAATGAGATTATAATTTTATTGTAAACTATCCCATATATATATATATATATATATATATATATATATATATATATATATATATATTATCCAGTAGGGTCGACATTCTCACTTTATAATCGATAGCAACTGGGGTGAAAATGCAAGAGAGAGAAAGAGAGATCATAAATACACATCTAAGAATGTTCTCCGAAGAAAGTTATATATATATATATATATATATATATATATATATATATATATATATAATGTGTTCGGAAACCCAGTGTGGGTATAGTACATTCCACTCCAAGTGTATATATAAAAGGACAGCTAAGCTCCTATATCCTTCTTCTCACGGACAGAGGGGATAAAATGCAGAACAGATTGTCAGTGACTGAGCTCAGATTGTTTGAAGTCGAGTTTTGGAACGTTCCAGCTCCCGGCTCCATGCTGTGTTATAGGGGACGCTGCCTCTGGTTGGGTTTATACATGCTTTTGCCCTATATTACATTCATCCTGCTTTGTATTACTGGCTCAGCACACTGGATGAAACAGAAACAACAGATGCCTTATCATTCCACTCTAAGCAGAGCAGGCAGGTTACAGTAATTGTCAGTATTTTACAGACTACAGCGCATCACTAGCCCACCACCCAGCCACAAATACAGGGATCAGTTTATAGGCTGCGCACCGAGATCACAGATCTGATGAGATTGCTGCCACTGATGTGTATCCCGGCACTGATGTATAATCAGACAAGGACAGGACAGCATTATGCAGATAGATGTTTAAGAACAAGACAGTATTATGCAGCTAGGTGACATCAATATAAATGATCACGTTCTATGAAGTAACTTGTCAGATGATCACAGAATCTAGACATACTGTACACACTATGCACACTATGCAGCTTCTCTCCCACAGCAACATCCCATCACACCGCATTGTAGACGTGGAACGCAGCTGCCAGTTAACCTAACAAAGTCATACACAGTAATCTATAATTTACTGTTACCAGGAATCATGGAACCAGATACTACCAGTAAATATCCATATTCAGGACAGATATATAATCCAAATAAAGGAGAACCCTGAAGGAAAGGAAACAATCCTGAATAGCCAGTATCCCTAGTATGTCATCTCCAGGTGGCCGGAGCCATTCCCTGATATTTACATCCCCCTCCCCCCTGCCCACCACCCACTATCCCCACTCTGCCCACCACCCACTGGCCCACCTCCTGCAGGTATCACACCCCTTTTTTGAGCTCATGAAAATGGACTAACAAGTAACAATGGATGTGTAATCTACTGAGCCTGTGTGTCTATGTGGGTGTCATGTCATATCTATTATTTGTGACATATCATCTATCTATCTATCTATCTATCTATCTATCTATCTATCTATCTATCTATTATCCAGGGGCGTATTTATAATGGGTGCAGGGTGTGCGGTGCCCATGAGCCCCCACAGCGCACACCACACACCCTGCACCCATATATTTTAATTACTCACCCCTCCAAACGCCCGCACCAGGCTGTCTTGCCGGAGAAAACACCTGAAAAATTGTCGACGCAGCCATTTTTCCGGTGATCTGCACATGCACACTATTTGTCTATCTATTATATGTGTCATTATTTATCTATTGATTGATCTATTATATGTGTCATATATATCTATTATATATGTCATTATCTATCTATCTATCTATCTATCTATCTATCTATCTATCTATCTATCTATCTATCTATCTATCATCTGTGTCATATCTATCTATCTATCTATCTATCTATCTATCTATCTATCTATCTATCTATCTATCTATCTATCTATCTATCCCTATCTGTTGATGATTGCTTGTCTGTCTATTATCTGTGTCATATCTAATTACTTAATGCTTGTCTGTCTATTATCTGTGTCATATCTAACTACTTAATGCTTGTCTGTCTCTCCTCTCGGTCTATTCAGCAATAATATTTTTACATAAAAAATACGGAAACTATGATTTCCGTATTTTCTATGTAAATCTCCTATTCAGCAATGGGATAATGGAGAAGATAACGCAATTATCTTCTCCATTACTTCCCTGCTCGCAGAGTACCACCCTGTAGGTATCAGCCATTGATCTCTACAGTGCTTTTAACGCTTGTTGCTATTCAGCAAAGCAAAAAGTGTTAAATCACTTGAAAAATATTTCCTTTATATGACGCCATCTCAGAATGGCATTATATGAAGAAAATACTTAAATATCCAAAAAACTGCAGGGACAGAGGGAAATTTTCCCATAAATCTCTGCAACATCTTGTAAGTCTGCCCAGTCTCCGTCCCTGCTTTCCGGTGACGCAGACAGGTAAGTCTAACTAGAGCATGTTAAACCTGCCCAAACTGATTGATATGTGTATACAGGCTTTATACTAGCCTGCACACATGTATATTTATGTGCAATTATATTTAACATTTATATATAAATGTTAAATATAAAAGCACATAAATATACATGTATACAGGCTAGTATAAAGCCTGTATACAAATGTCAATCAATTTGGACAGGCTGGAGATGTACTTACCCCGTCGTCGGTCACCGCAAGCAGGACGGAGACTATTCCGGAGAGCATGTCTGAGTATGTGCAGAACAACAAACAGAAGGTATTGTTTTCGGAAACCCGTAAATAATGCCTTCTGTGACATTGCAGGGACAGCGTGTTACCGCAACCGCTGTCCCTGCAGAAAATATTGCTGAATAGCAGCAATAAATCATCATAATTGGTAAAAACTTGTGACGATGGTGCCCGATAATATTCTGGGCAACATCGTCACTATTGCTGAATAGACCCCTCCTAGGGGGTCTAATCAGCAATGATTTTTTTCATAAAAAATGCAGAAATCATAATTTCTGCATTTTTATGTAAATCCCTTATTCCACAGTGGGATAATAGAGAAGATAATGCAATTATCTTCTCCATTAATTCTCTGCTTGCAGAGTACCACCCTGTAGGTATCAGCCATTGATCTCTGCAGTGCTTTTAACGCTTTTTGCTATTCAGCAAAGCAAAAAGCGTTAAATGACTCTAAAAATCATTACTTTATATAACGACATCTCAGAATGGCGTTATATGAAGAAATTACATAAAATTCCCCAAAAACTGCAGGGACAGAGGGAAAATCTCCCATAAGTCCCTGCAGCATTTTTGTGTAACACCGCCCAGTCTCCATTCCTGGTTTGCTGGGACCGCAGACAGGTAAGTCACTCTAGAGCCTGTTAAACCTGCCGAAATTGATTGACATGTATACAGGCTTTATATTAGCCTGTATACATATATATTTATGTGCTTTTAGATTTAACATTTATATATAAATGTTAAATATAAAAACACATATACATGTATACAGGCTAATATAAAGCCTGTATATACGTCAATCACTTTGGACAGGCTGGAGATGCACTTACCCCTCTGTGGTCACCTCAAAGCGGGACGGAGACTGTTCGGAAGCTCATGACTGAGCATGTGCAGGAGCAGAAACAGAAGGTATTGCTTTCGGAAACCGATAACAATGCCTTCTGTAACATTGCAGGGACACCGTGTTACCGCAACCGCTGTCCCTGCATACAATATTGCTGAATAGCTTCCATAAATATTTATAATTGATAATAAATCGTCATGATTGGGCCCGATAATACTCTGGGCAACATCGTCACTATTGCTGAATAGACCCCAGACTGCTGTTATTGTTCTGCATTACGTTTATTGGGTGTAGAGCATACACTGTATAAATATGCCTCCTATGTGAATGGCATTAGGCAGGATGGACACACAGGCTATAATATTATGCTAATGCTACATAAGAATATACAGGATAGGGACATGTATTGCTGCCGGAATGGTGACACCATAGGGAGTGACTGGATGTATTCACCACGGTATTAACCCCCTCACTGCCTGCTGCTGAGCCCTTTGCCCTGCTCTCTCCCCGAGCGCTGTCCGCCTGCCCGGCACTGCTGCTCCCTCCGTCACTGCCCGGGATACGCACACAGCACTGCCTCTAGCCCCCACCTAACTATTAACCCCGCCTCATTCCGGACAGCTGACTGTCTATTGGTAATTCTCCGACCAACTGGGAAACGCAGTTCGCACAATGCAAATATTTTAGGACTGCTCTACGACTATTCGTCAGTTTTTGAATGACGTCAGAACGGAGGGGCGTTCCTCTCGCCACAAATGGAATAAAACCGCCTACTTGACGGCTGACTCTAGCCAATAAAACGCCAGCCCCAATGAAACGTTCCTGCGATGTAAAACTTCTTCTACGTCACTTACTATTTGCATATTAGGCGGGATAGACTCTCAGGCATGCTCTGATTGGCTATCGGCCCCTCCACTCTAATCCTAGAAAATATGTCATCACTCCCCCCGCACGTGTAGTCCCTCCCACGTGTAGTCACCGCCGCGTCCTGGGTGGCCACTTACACCGAGCTCTGAGCGCTGCTGTCACCAGCTACTTCCCCTATAGTGCACAGATTAGCCTCCCTGCTCTGTGATGCCCGACCGAGCATCTGGCTGAGATCACAGCCTGCATGGACAGCTGTACATTACATGACATCTACATATACTTAATGCAATCATTATTAAACAGTGAAATCACTATGCAATTTTTGATTACAGCAATTCACAAACCAGTTAATAATAATAATAATAATAATAATAATAATATTTTTGTATTATTTATTTATTTACGATACAGTTAAGTAAGTTTTATAGGAGGGTGTAACCTGCTACATATAGGCTACATTTACATTATGGGTTGAGCGGGGCAGCTGATTTGCAAAAATAAGAAACCTGTGATTTTATTTAACAACTGTGAAAATTGCTGTAATTTCTTTTACTGTAGAGCAATTAATTATAGGGATCCTCCAAGTGCAGGAACAATGCATTCTAGGGCAGGCTAATACATTCACCTACATTCTCGTAAAACTGGTTTCTAAGAGCAGCAGATTAACACTGAAACGATTTATAGAAGGTTTAACTTTTAAACATGCAGGGGGCATGTGGGTCCCTGGTGGTATTACATGCTGTGTGTGTGTGTGTGTGTGTGTATATATATATATATATATATATATATATATATATATAGATATAGCTATAGATAGAGATAGATATACACACACACACGCATATAATGTATATGCGTGTATATTATATATACTGAGTATATTATATATACAGATACTGTCCACACTCACAGTAAATGATTCAATACATGGGGTGTCACACAATTTATGGGCTTGGAGGATTTAACTCCTGTAAAATATATAAATCGGGGTGCACTCGCCAGTTTGTAGCGTAGAAAAAAATTATTTATTGAAATATATAAGCAGTTGTTTATTCATTGCTGATAGGTATGTTTTAATAAAGGAATATTTTCTGCTCTACAATCTGTTAGTTTTTATTTATATGTAATGACATGTATTATACTTTGTAGCTAAATGAGTCTAAAATATTGTGTACCTTTTATTTAAAACCACCCTACTCCTCGGAGTGCTTAGTAAATGCAACCAAATATATTATAACAATGACACATACATGATACATGACACATACATGATACATGACACATACATGATACATATATATTCATAAACAATTATCGTTATTTTGCCGCAATTTCTGCATCAGTTTAACAATCCACATCTGCAATAAATACTTGGCGTATTCGATATCATCAATCCTCTGTAAATGCATCTTATGGAGATACCACGCAACAGATATTGGTTATTACATTGTTATATTAATTCCAATTTGCTACATTTGATTTATCAATAGAATTAAGTGATTTGTTTTCAAAATATATTTATTAACCCCCCCCCCCCCCAGCTCTCTTACAAATGCAGAGGTAACTGACATTTGCATTTCTTCAGACCACATATATCGTAGTTAGTTTAATGACCACTTTCAATTATTTAACTGCTACTGAGTACATATTGCGAGTACACGGGCTTGGAGGATGTAATCTATTAATATAAATTGGTGTCTTGCAAAATTGTACTTATTGAAACAGAAATCGATAAAAAAAATAGTAATAAATAACATAAATGTCCCCATAGAGTGTTTATACAATGATGTATATACACTCTATTGAGATATTTAGTTATTATTATTATTATTATTATTATTATTATTATTATTATTATTGCTGGACCTGTGGCTTCATCAGTGATAGAGATCAATCTCCTAGCAAGATTTTGGCATGCTGTGATTTGTAGTTCCACAACAGCTGGGAACCTCAGGAAGTCATGGGGGAGTTTTAATAAAGCTTGGAGAGAGATACATTTGTGAGAGATAAAGTACCAACCAACCAGCTCCTAACTGTAATTTTTCAAACACAGCATGTAAAGTGACAGTTAGTAGCTGATTGGTTAGTGCTTTATCTCTCACAATTTTATCTCTCTCCAAGCTTTATTAAATCTCCCCCTTTAGAGTCTGGATTTAGAGCCTGGATTTAACTCCCCTTCCATCAGAGCACTTTGAGTGATGCTGACACCTACAGCATCTGCCCGGTGTCCAATGTCACGAGACCCCCCCCCCCCACCTTGGCTGCTTATCACTGACGGCGGTAACGGGAACTCATTCCCTGTGACTTGTTTAGGCGAAGGCAGGCAGAGAGGAGCAGTGCAGGTGTAAGCAGCCCGTGTTATAGCCTCATTCTCAGCATTCCCTCCTACTGCCAGGGGGCTCCTCCATTCCTCCCTGGTCCCTGAGTCCCTGCTTGTCAGCTCATGTATTCTCATTTATTTCTGCATCTTCCCAGAATGATGTTTCTGAGGATGGGAAGGTGAGAATGACAGTGAATCATACAATATATATGATGTGTTAGGAAGACAGTAATGGAAGATTACATTTTCCAAACAATTGTCTATGAGGGACCTAAAAGTCTCCTAGATATGTATTTTACATTTTCTGGGCATGTCTTCAGTCATCTGCCATTATTATGTGTATGCCATATTGTAAGACTAGTATACATGTTCAATGGTGAGGAAGCATATACAGGAATTGTTTAAGGCAATGTTTCCCTGCACTCAGTATTCCACTGATCTAAGAATCAGGATGACTTCACCATTACACCCGGTGACTTTGCTGAACTTTGAATAAAAATGCCTGAAACCGCACATGTTATATGTACTAAGGCTAGCCTGGCTATAACAGTCACCCTCATTTCAGAGGTAAAACCTTTTGACCTTGCACAACTGCCAGTATATAGGAGTCATTATGGGGGAATTGCTGTGTAGATAACGTTCACAGTAGCTGTCTGCAAAACAAATGCATACAAAACATTAGTACCTCATAGGTGGTTAATAATTGGTCATTGCCCCCAATAGTCTTCTAAGATGATGATTTAATGGTACAAATCACCTTGGATAATTATCGAGAGGCCAACTTAATAGTACTTTGAAGATATATTACATAGATGTGATAAATAAAATATCTCTCTCTCCCTCCCTCCCTAAGAATAATGGTGTACGCCGGTAGGAATGACCTGTAGCATCCTCTAGACCAGAGCATGTCTAATGACACAGGTTTATGAGCAGCTCAGCTCCCAGGAATAAAGCCGCAGCCTCAGGTTACCGGTCTCCGGCCAGGGTGCCAGTGTCACACATGCAGGCAGCAGATCAGAGGCTTTGCAGGACACCCCAGGAAACTGAGGCATCTGATAAGGGCTTATATGTAACATGCAGAGCTTTGTACAGATCTCACACGGTGTAGGGTTTCCTGGGAGGCCGGCTGTAGCATTAGGTATACTACTGGATACACTGACTGCTGGGAAGTGCATTATCTGGGATCCCGGAGATTTGCAGGATTGGCTTACTGGCTTCCCCAGATTTATTATGGCGACTAATTGTGTGCACGGTGCTGCCTCATACCTCTCACCGCACGGCTATGGTAGGGGGTCAGGCACACTGTGACATAGGGGGCGCCTAGAGGGATCTCTCACCCATTTTTATATTTATATAGTATCTTATAGGACTAATAGCCCCCACTAGCCCCGTCATGGCTTCTCTTTGAAGTGATGATGAGTTTGTTTCTCTTATTATCGTCGTTAAAGTCAACGGGAAAATGATTCATTTCTGATGTTTCCTTCTATAGTTCAAATCAAACAGGGGACCCGGCGGATGTAACTGTTCTCTGCTTTCATCAACACTGCCGGTGCATACAACATTGTCCTATACTATTAGCAAGTCAGTTATACGAGTTACTGTATCCACTACTGTATCCACTCCTGCAGGTATAAGTAGGAGAACTTTGCAGAACTGTAACAAAATATATAGAAATTTAAATTTTACACAGCGGCTCATTTCAAGGACAGTCCCAAGACACAGCAAGCGTATCCTCTGTCAATATATATATATACACAGTTACACACACACACATATAAATATATCTCGGTAGATAGATATAGATATATATTGCATTATGTATTGCAATGCATAACCTTCCCTATAACGATCTGGACTCCTCGATGATTATTATGCCTCTATGAATGTCAGTGAAGTCATTCTCGTTATTGTAGAACTACAAGCCTAAGCATGCCAACGTCTGATCTATGGTAAACTTATGCCTAATATTTTTTAAAATATTTTTATATGCTTAGAACATTATTTAAATATGAATGAGAGAACCGTATTTTTAAATTAGGCGGCAGCTCAGGTGTTATACTGCCACCTGGTGGTACTGCACTGTTATTACAGACTCTTTTACTACACTGCGATGAACCCACTTTTCTGCATTGCTCTTCAATGTTATTAACATTTGCTGGGTATAACCTGGGCCACAGGTTCAATATAATTGCACATATATACCTATTAGGTCTATAAACCAACTTTAATCACAGCCAGAGGAATATAGCACCATGTGTCTGTCTCATTCACCCAAACAATCTGGGGAACGCTGATTGGCCAGCCCTCTTGTGACGTCACAGATAGAGCTTTGATTGACAGCAGCTGCGGAAAGAGGCAAAAGTGTGTCTGGGGCAGAGTTCCATGTGCGTCCGTACCAGGCTCTGTGCCACTGGCAGCAGCAATAACCTGGGGAAACCACTGCCATTAGCAGCGTACTGTGGGCAGCAGCAGAGAGAGAGGGAGCAGCTGTGTGGGTGGGAGGGGGGTGTAGTCCCTCCAGCTCCCCTCTCACGCACATCCAGGACATGTGTTTTACTAAGATATGAGCCTGAATCCATTGCAGGGCTTCCTTCTATCAGATCATAAAAAATCTTTACCCCACCAGGGTTTTGGTGTGTGGGGAGGAAGTTGCTTTGATCACTCCCGAGTGCTGAAACAATGTACACTTCCTCCCCATAAATCTGCTGCCTGGGCAATGGCCAAATTGTGCAATTTGTGGTCTTTCACTCAGGAATGGCTGGGACCAAATCTATATATTATTTACCATGCTAATATGCAGGCAGAAAGCAGGAGGACATGTAATACAAGCGCTGATGAACTGTGCAAATAAAATAATACAGGAGCAACAACAATATTTAATAGGAACACCCATGAAAAAAGACCTCGTGAAGGTTACACATGTACCTACTGACCTCTTAGGAATAAATACAGGCAGAGCTAATAGTGCTGCTGTTACTGCTGCAATTCATGCGATTAATAACAGGACTGGTGTCTGACCGCGTTCATTACCTAGAAGTCTATAAATTGTGGTTATACAGCCGTATATATACCGTACTTTTACCTAATTATTTATTATATTAGTTTGTACAGAGGTGAAAAAACCATACTTTCACAGACTCTTTTATTTTCATTGCAGTTTAAATGATTTTCGTCCTAAACACAAGTAACATATCAGGGATTAAATGGAGCAGTCAATTTATATTTTCATATACTTGGTTTTTCTGTTAGTGCTGTGATTTTACTATTACTACCACTTACAGCCTGGAGGGTTTTTTATTATTGTTATTATTATTATTATTATTTCATATTTAAAATGTCTCTAACTTTTCGAAGTTAAAATAAATAAATAATAAAATAAAATAATGTGCATGTATACTTTGCAGCTCCCATGGAAAAAGGTAACAGAAAGATAAGCAATTAAAAGTTTCAAAAACTGGCAAAAATAGAAAGGACATAATAAAAATAAATAGTAATATAATTATTATTGTAATTGGTGTGTTAAAATAATAGAATTATACTGTGTATTAGCACAGTGTTTGTAATTTTCTACAGTGTCCTTCCAATAAAATAACATGTTATTGCCTGTACATGCAAACAGATATGATATATAAGATATGAACTTAACTATAACTATGTTTTATTGCATCATCACTGTGTATATATATATATATATATATATATATATATATATAGTCATCTTGTCATTGTGTTGTTTGTGTATGTGTACTTATTTAGCAAAGGGAGGTGTATTGCTGCGGCTCCAGTGATGCGAGCCTAAGTGCTGCGCTGTGCCCGGAGTCGTCCCTATTCTTCCCTATCGGTACACGGTGCTTCCTCAGCGGCCAGCAGCACACTGACAGCTCACGGACTGCTGAGCCCTGGTATGCAAATTTACTGTGATTGACACTTACGCCTTAAACCAATCGAATGACTCCAACACAGCGATTGGTTTGTAGGTTAATGTCTTCTAATGTGACGTTACAAAGTAAAAACCAACCAATCGGGCTTTGTATGCAAATAACATCGGGGCTGGGCTTGTGACGTCCGTTTGATCTCAGAGTCTGGCGCCCTCCAGTGTCCATTCATGATAATCAAATGTGTTACTATGAAAAGTTTAATTTGCTATACAGATCCTCACCTACCTGTGATCCCTCTGTGTAATCCTCTAAAGTGAAGCAGCACTGCTTTGTGACACACACACACACATATATATATAGTCCATATATATATATATGTATTTATATATATATATATATAAATTATATATATACATATACATACACACACACATATATATATATATATATATATATATACACCCACACACACACACACATATATACACATTTATATGCAGATAGAATGATTTTGAACATCATAACCTATCATCTATCAGCTATATCCAATACCAACTTTCTCTGTGCAAAGACAACACTGCATATACAAATGTATGCCATTCATAAATCTAGCACAACGGGGAGCAGAAGTCTATGAAAGATCACATAAAACAAGCTATGTTGAAAATAAATTTTCTTGGAAAAATAAACTTAAAAGTTTTCACAAAAAGATTTCATAAACATTAGAAAAGCACTACCATGTGGCGGCCTATTTATCTAGCTTTTTTCATAATATGATGTAAGAACTGCAGTTTATGTACTTATAGCACAATGCAGAAGAGTTCACAGAAATCCCTGTTAGTTTACAGCACCTTTAGTTGGTGTAAACCACTGTAAGCCTATGGAGGCTTATGAGCAGGACAGATATCTTCTGATATCTCTCCTGCAGCCTCCGGCCGATGGTGGAAACTGACACTGTGCCCATGCCCAGTTTCAGCCTTCCACGGAGAAGTCTTTCACAAATGTAAAAAACTTCTACAAAATGCCGGGGATATAACTCGCAGGGAGAGTGGTTACCACAACTGCTGACCCTGCAAATTTCCCTTAGTACATAGAGAGGATATTTTCATATCTGCTGCAAAATGGATATTTAATAATCACAGCAGTTCCGCGATTATTAATACATAGGTCCCATATACCAGGAAATCCACTGTTTTATATATGGCACATATATAAAACAGATACTTAACTTGTGTTTTATGAGCAGGATAGGTGATCCATGGAAAATAAATGATACTTTTTTTAATGTATTACAATGTAAGTATATTATAAAATGTAATTCCTGGTGGATCAGACCATTTTAGATTAATCTGTGTGGACAGGTCATCTGCATATTAAGATTATTTGAATAATTGAAACGAAGTTAATGTTTAACCAAAGCGATTTACAATAGTACAATACATCTCACATACCTCATAGTAACCCTTTATATAAAAGCACCAACAGGTCATGATAACAAATCGTGGTGATCAAATAAACTTTAAATTACATATAATATGTTACAGAAAGATTGCCCTTAGATTTTCCCTTTTCAGCTGTTACCAATACTATCGCTCCTTCCTCACTCCTCAATAATAATGCTTTATTGCAATCATAAAAAGACATATAAATAAAGAGTCTACAGGGATTTGGTTGGTGGTTATGTTATAGTGCGAAATAGCTGTATAATTTAATGATCCATTATGCCCATATTCCCTCACAACTTAATCTTGATTATGACCTGCTATTTATTTTAACAATATAAAACAAGTATCTTCATATTAGTAATTACAGTAACTGTTAACATGGGTAGAACGGGAGCTTAAAAGTAGTTTTTGCTGTTATGAGCCCAGGGGGAGACATGCTTTGTTCTGTGTCTGATCAGTGCTATTTACATACTCTCCAGTGACTTTCCCTGCACAAAGGAAGGAATTCCACAGCAACAAATTAGAAACTTTGTTTTTGCTAACCAATCTTTCCAACATCAACTTCCCCAAAAAGTGCCGCCTCTTAATTTCATATGTGCTTAGGAACATCAGATGCAATATTTGCCTACAAGAGGTTTAATGAAATAAAACACAGATGATATTATTTTTGGAGTAACTCAGCCAGGCTAATTTTTTTCCACTCTGGATTTGAGACCACTTAGCTGAAATATACCCAGCTCTTTTGAAAAATCTAGCTGGTTACTGGTTAGCATGTAATTGTCACCTTTATTTTACTTTTTTAATTTCTAAATGCAGTATTTTAATGTATTAGTAATAAAATGTAATATGAGTTTGCGATTAGCACTTTAAATAAAACCAGGTTATTAACAATAAACATCCACTGGTACTTTATTTAGGCATTGTTCAGCAGTCTCTCTCTCTCTCTCTCTCTCTCTCTCTCTCTCTCTCTCTCTCTCTCTCTCTCTCTTACCGTTCCTTTTTAACTGTCACATTTATTAATTGAAATATCACAGTGCACTTACTAGGAACTATTTATTAACATTTATTTATGTAGTGACAGCATACTCTGCTGGACTTTACATTTGGGAACAATGTGTACTTATGAACTGTCTAATTTACATTTCCCATTGCGATAACAATAATCTACATTACCATGTAATTTGGTCTGGGTGTATTCCAACTTTAATATACAAATATACATAATGTATTATTATTATTTACGTATTTAGTGCCAGCATATATTGAGTTGCATATATATATATATATATATATATATATATATATATATATATATACATATATATATATATATATACATATATATATATATATATATATATATAAGCCCTCTGGTTTTACCTGTATCTTTTTTTAATTTCCTCCAGTGTCTCACACAGTTCCACCCTGTTTTCCATTCCCCTCCCCCTTTCCTCCCCAGCCCCCGTCCATTCCACTCCTCTCTCTCTCTCTCCTATTCTCAGTCCCCAGAGATGTATTTGCTGTTAGCTCTCACACTAATCCCGACCCTCTTTGCAAGCCGTCTGATGCCTAGCAGGCTACCTCCTGACGACTGACATGGTTTGCAAGGTCTATGGCCTAACATATATCGAATTTCAGCTGCTTGGATAGGTTCCAGAAGGGTTTTGACGTGCACCCTTGTAAATCATCTGTAAAATGTTTGAGTAGAATATAACCCATTCACTGCTACAGGATTGATTCTGCGCACGGTTACCTCCACTTAAATGTTGTTATTATCATCTTCACTTGTCTGTGAAACCCCTGTATATGCATCAATACGAATTTAATAAAGAGTCACATTGAGTGTACATTCAATTTAAATGCAGTATAGCTAACTAACATTGGATTTAGTTGCAAAATTTAAAATATGTTATAATAACCAAGATGACCAACCAACCAATGATACTAGATAGAGGAACAAATTCTAATTGATGTCTGTTATGGAACAAATTCTCCACCAAGATGCAATGGTTAAAAATGAACACCACTGAGGTAAAAGAATTGAGATCATAGAAGCGTTCAGTCTATATAGACCAGCACACCAGGTGAAGTATCAAAAAATCAGTTTATGTAGAATGCATGTCAAAACATGAACATTGGTGTCCAGAGGAAAATTTTCAGTCACATATAATCGTGCATAACAGAATATACTTATCAGAATTTGTATGATCAACACACTGGCACCAAATGTAGTAAAAGCCGCCTTAGTAGATGGACGTGCTTCTCCTTTTCTATATATATATATATATATTTATATTTATGTATAGGACTATTAAGAAAATACATTAAATGTTACATTTCTATACTTTAAACTACACTCATCAGTTACATATAATGGATTCTGCCATTTTATGACCTAAATGTATGTTCATCAAATGTTTCATCAACATGATCCTGAAAAATGGGTGGGCTACCTTCATATGTATATTGGTGTAGCCTACAAAATGGCTGCCTCCACTGTGCAGACAATGTGTAGACTTTAAGAGGGGATATGTCAAACATTCTGAAGAGGGCAAGGGGAAGTTTAGCAAATCAGATTCTAGCTATCATTTATCTAGTACAGTCTATACAAAGACAACTAGAATCTGGTTGGTTGTAATGTGTAACACCTCTTCTTGTCCACTTTAGAATGTTTGATAAATTCCCCCCTGAGTCTCTCACTTTAGAAAAACAATACTAAACTGTGGCCTTTGTGATGTTATGTAACCATACAAAAAATGGGTTATGCCAGAAGATTGATTTACGTATAACGTATAACTTCTTTCTAGTTCCATTCCCCTCTATACAACTATTCAGGTCAATATGACCAATATTTCAGTAAAATCTGTATTACACATAATACAGGTTTACATGTTGTTTTTATAGTTTATTACCCGTATCCATTTATTTAATAATCATTACAAAATAAAGGAAAATTATGACTTTTAGCCACTAGAGGGAGCCAACACCCAATTTCTGCAAACATCAATTTAGTTCATGACCATGACTGCTTCAAAATCTTTGAACATAATATATGTGAATATATATTTTGTTTATACATCTTTGGCTGAAGTATAGTGAATGGTGAATTTCTTTAAGCAGGTTAATTTGATTACAAGAATTACATCAGATTGATTTTGTTGGCAATTTCGGACATGAATTATGGGATATGCCAATACATCCTTGGCAGCGAACACCTAGTTTCCTTTAATAAACATACTTTTTTCATTTTCACCCTATAAACGGACACATTTTCAGAGTACAATGGATTCATACATTTACAAGCCAGTCTATACAAGGAATTAACACTCTCACAGGGCAGTAAAAGCAGCTATAAGGAAGTTTAGCCTGAACTAGTTTAAATCCCACACAAAATGCTTTTAGCGTATTGAAGCTATCACAATCAAGTAGTTATTAATAACAGTTTCAGATGGCTTTTAATTACTGAAGACCAATAAAAAATCCAGATGTTTGTTAGTACGCTAACATAATTACACAGAACACAAATTTAAGGAACTGTGCCAATTAAAAGGGAATTCAGCTGATGAGTTTTGTTCTAAGGACCAGTGAAATTCGTTTATATTTTTGCAATTCTTTTTTTGCATTAGAAAACAGATAAATTTATTCCTTTAGAACAAAAAAACAAACAGAAAAAAAAAAAAACATTTCAGGGTGAATTAAACTGTCTTTGAAGGGTGTGAATTGTCGTAGCGTTTAAATACCGGCAATGGCAGTCCGTCCAGTACACTTCGCCCGACCGACTGAATGCCCAATTCACACCTATGGGGTAGCAAACATTTTTGTGCGCGATCCCGCTGCTGTAAAGTGCGGCGGCTCCAGTGCAGATTCCTCCCCACAGAGCCTTATATAAAAGCCTGCGAGATGCAGACACGGGCGCATCTCCAGCGAGTTAGCCTGTAATTTTAAAACGGCCATAACTAAAGTCTGGATAATTAAAAATTATTGCCACTTTAAAAATATGGGCTAATTCGCCAGGAGCAGAGCCCTTGCCTGTGCCTCGCAGGCTGTTACATAAGGCTAATAATCCGTTTGCTCTACTAAACAATTTAAGTCATACAAGTAGTTTTGAAACTGAGCTTGAAGTTGAACCACCATTTCTTCATTGTTAATCCCCCTAACCCCACCTCTTCTCTAAATTCGTCTGCTGCATTTTGTAAAGATTTTGGCAATGACATAAATAATCTGTCAGTAAGAAATGCGATCCATCGGTACATTTTTATAAAATGGGTGGTAAACATATTTGGCAACCACAATAGTCAGATTTAGTTCTTAGAAGTCCTTATATTTATATTGTCGGTGGCGTGTCCATTTTGAAGAGTGGCATTTTTAACCCTTCACTTTCCACAGTGTTTTGCAGCAACACGATTAAAGCGAACATATTTTCTAAGCTTGCTAAGAGTGTGTATGAACAGAACAAGATGGTCTGAGCGAGGAATAAAGTTGGCCTTTCAAATGATCACACACAGATTACTAGGCTGCTTTCTTGTGGGGTTTCCTTTGTTAAACCACACAAAAGGAAACCGCTGCCTTTTAGCTATCGTTTCTATTGTGTAGTCATTTATTGCATGGGAAAGGGCTTAGGCCAGGTTATTTACTTGTGAAAAGAAAAGACCACTCCCTGGGATTCAGGTTTCAGTTCAGCCTGAGCCTGGGGTAAAAAAAAAAGTGCTCTATATACCAACAACAAGTAATCCTATATGAATCAGTTTAATCTTTATTATCAATGGTTCTGATTTCTCTCAGTGTAACACAGATTGCCCAAAGTTATGTAAGAGCTAAATATCACAGGAACAGACATATGACTTGTTTGTCTGCCCACAACTTTAAGCATTGACTAGTTAATAAACAGCAATGCCTCCCTAGATGCCAGCTTCTCCAGTGTTCCGTCATTTCACAGCCATACACATTTCACGGAATGTGGGCTACGCATATAAAGCAAACAATACAATCAGTCACAGTAGGGCACCATAACTGTGCCCAATGCATGCGGCAATGTCATCTGGGAGAGGAGACCCGTTGTTGCTCCCTCTAAGCTGAACTGATCTGGAACGGAGCTATAAGATTGAACTTGTTAGGAACATATCTGTGCATGCAGGTGGTGTCTTTATTAGATGACCCTTTTAACTCTTTCCTTCCTGGATTGCTCATTTCAGAGGGAACATTGTCTGAGATGACAATCTCTGGCACATTGCTGTAATGCAGGAAGTCTAGCTGGGACGAGAACTATATTGACTGATGACTAGCAGATTAGGCAATGCCTGTTTGAAGTATTGGCCAATTACAAGCACAATTTCCACAAAAACAGAAGGGGTCTCGTGTTAATTGTCTTGGAAGTCATTTGCTTTTTGTCAAATCCCCATATATGGCAGCGCGGGATGGAATGTTAGACAACATTATATAACCCTCCTAATAGTAATCGGGTTATTTATTTTTCTATGTCACTTGCAGTTTCACATCACTGAGAGCAGAATTTATTGTTTGTTTTATTTTCGTATATAGTTTTACAATAAACCAAGAGAACTTACAGTTTAAGGGGCATATATATCAAAGCTTGATGCAAGATAAAATTGTGAAATATATATCACCAACCAATTAGCTCCAAACTATCATTTCTTAAACACAGCCTGCAAAATGTAAGTTAGAAGCTGATTGGTTGGTGATATATATCTCACAATTTTATCTCACATCAAGCTTTGATACATATGCCCCTAAGTACAGTGTCTATAGACGGAACTGGGACTGGGATTAGTATTATTATTATTATTATTATTATCCTTTATTTATATGGCGCCACAAGTGTTCCGCAGCGCCTTACATAGTACATAGAACTAATAAGTGAACAAGAAACAAGTAACTTACAGTACATTACAGTGCAGGACAAGGACACAACTTATATACATTGCTGAAATAGTGATTAAAGCACTCACAATAAGCTGCCGGGAGTTGGCGGTCCCGTGTTAGGTGCCCTAATGGGGAGTAGAGAGTAGAAGAAAATGTAAAGAGAAGCACATGAGGGAAGAGGTCCCTGCTCATGAGAGCTTACATTCTAAGGGGAGGGGCAGACAGACAGGCGTGACACAGAAGGGGAAGATAGGAAGGAAAGAGCATGAGGTGGGTTAGGAGGAGTGCTGGAAGGCCTTGATGAAGTAGTGGGTCTTGAGAGCCCGTTTGAAGATTTGTAGAGAGGTGGAGAGTCTGATAGGGAGAGGGAGAGCATTCCAAAGGTAGGGAGCAGCACGGGCAAAATCTCGGATGCGGGAGTGGGAGGAAGTAATCAGTTGGCAAGAGAGGCGGCATGCATTAGTTGAGCGAAGTGGGCGGGTGGGAGTGTGAAGGGAGAGAAGGTCAGAAATGTATGCGGGAGAGGATTTGGTGAGGGCTTTGTAGGTGAATGTAAGAACCTTGAATTGGCATCTGAAGGGGAAGGGGAGCCAGTGTAGGGCTTGAAGGAGAGGGGAAGCAGATATAGAACGTCTGGAGAGGAAGATGAGCCGAGCAGCAGCATTGAGAACAGATTGTAGTGGAGAGAGGTGAGAGACTGGGAGGCCAGCTAGGAGAAGGTTACAGAAGTCCAATCTGGATATGACCAGTGAGTGGATGAGGGTTTTAGTGGCATCCTGGGTGAGGAAGGGTCTAATCCTGGAGATATTTTTTAGGTGAAAACGGCAGGACTGCGAGATGTGCTGAATGTGCGGTTTAAAGGAGAGGGAGGAGTCTAGGATAACTCCAAGACAGCGCACTTTGGGGCTAGAGGAGATAGTTGTGCCATCAATAGATAACAAAATTGTGGAAAGTGATGTAGTGGAAGAGGGTGGGAAGATGATCAGCTCAGTCTTAGACATGTTAAGTTTAAGAAAGCGCTGGGACATCCATGAAGAGACAGCAGAGAGACAGTTGGAGATACGGGTAAGGAGCTCAGGGGTGAGCTCAGGGGTGGAAAGGTAAATTTGAGTATCATCTGCATAGAGATGATATTGGAGGTCAAAGGAGTTAATGAGTTCACCTAAAGAGGATGTATATAGGGAGAAAAGGAGAGGTCCAAGAACAGAACCTTGGGGAACTCCTACCTTTAGTGGAAGTGGAGGGGAAGAGGAGTCATGAGAGGACACAGCGAAGGAACGATCAGAGAGGTAGGAGGAAAGCCAGGAGAGGGCAGTTTCACGTAAACCGAGAGAGTAAAGGATTTGCAGGAGGAGAGGGTGGTCTACAGTGTCAAATGCAGCAGAGAGGTCAAGGAGAATGAGCAGAGAGTAGTGGCCCTTGGATTTGGCAGCAAGGAGGTCGTTGCTGACTTTCGTGAGGGCAGTTTCCGTGGAGTGGAGAGATCGGAAGCCAGATTGAAATGAGTCAAGGAGGGAGTGGGAGGAAAGAAAGGTGGTAAGGCGGTTGTAGACAATACGCTCAAGGAGTTTGGAAGCAAAAGGGAGAAGAGAGATGGGTCGATAGTTTGAAAGTATGTTAGGATCAAGGGTAGGTTTTTTAAGAATGGGGGAGACAAGAGCATGTTTGAATGCAGAAGGGACAGTGCCAGATGATAGGGAAAGATTAAGGAGGTGAGCCAGATGGGAACAGGCAGAAGGAGACAAGTGGGAGAGGAGACGGGAAGGGATAGGGTCAAGAGGGGAGGTGGAAGGAGGGGAGGACCGGATGAGGGCCAAGACTTCCTATCCAGAAGCAGGGGAGAAGGATGTCAGAGTTGGTGAGACAGAAGGGGAGGGGTGGTAAGGGCAAGGAGGGAGAGGAGTGCTAAGGGTCTGATGGGATATGATGTCCTCACATATGGAGTCAATTTTAGATGTAAAGTAGGTGGCAAAGTCGAGGGCAGAGAGCGAGGAGGGAAGGCGAGGAGGGGAAGGGCAGAGTAGGGAGTTGAAAGTGGCAAAGAGACGCCGGGGGTTTGAGGACTGGGAGGAGATGAGGTTCTTGAAATATGTTTGTTTGGAGAGAGACAGGGAAGCACTGTAGGAGGAGAGAATAAATTTGAAATGGAGGAAGTCAGCCTTAGAGCGTGACTTTCTCCACTGACGCTCCGCAATTCTTGAACACTTTTGTAGGTATCTGGTGCATTTGGTATAAAAAATATGCATTTAAAGCACATCAATTCATTTAAAGCAGCATAGGAAGGATATAATGTTATAATTAATTGTTTGTGCACTAGTTTGGAGGATACTGTTTTAAGATGGTGGGCGGGATGTACTACACATCGCATTATTGTACATCCCATCACTTATTGGGTACATACCGGCATTAATAATGCCATTATGTACCGAGTATTGCGATTAAAATAGCAAAGGACAGCTCTTCCAAAAAGAGCTGTCTTTTGCAATGACCGGACTTCCAAGTTTATGTGCTACCTGCGCATGTGTGACTGACAAACACGCCGCAGGGGGACACTGAGAGCCATGGACGGACCGAGACGTAGGTGCACATTTGCCGTGACTGGAAAGGGTGTGTGGCCTAATTAACATAAGTCACCCCCCCTAAATGATGTTATTTGGGGGCGTGTCCACATGGCACGCCTCTCGTGTAACATCAGGCTGGGGGCATGCCTTGAACTCCGTCACTAGCTGGGCTTCCCCCAGCCCTCTCCCTGCAATGAATGGATGCCACACGCATGCGCGCAGCATTCATTCAGCTTCTCCGGGTTCCGGCACAGCTGCACGACTGTGGTGGTGGGGGTGCCCAACCTCCCAACCACCCGCGGGACACTTCGGCCCACGGGCGGAAAAGCAGGACTGTGCTCAAAAAGTAGGACTGTCCCTCTAAAATCGGGATGTTGGGAGGGGTGCGCCCTCTGTAGGGTGGCACCCCTGTTCAACTGCACTGGTCGAACATGCCTTGAGCCGGCGCTGCTGTGAGGGAGCCCTCTCAGTGAGCATTGAGAAGAGAAGCCCATAAGCTTCTATTAGGCAACACCATCTATAGATGGCTTGCCTAACGGGTCCAAGCTCCAGAAAGCTTTGCATTCTGTAGCTTGTAACATTTGAGGAATGCAGCCAGAACTTGTTTTCTGAGTTTTGGACGCATGTTAGCCTTAGTACATCCCGTCCGGTATCTTTAAAGAAAAGTAGCATTTTTGCAACCTATTACGTTAAATGGTTGTACACTGTAGATAATAAGTTAAAGAGTGGGTTGGAGCACCTGAATTGTTAAAAGGCAAATATAAAAATGTTTGTTTTTATTTAATTTTATTTTAAAAAAAAATTGAAATCCCATTTCCTCCTGCTTTCCCAATAGAGTATGAGGCATACTTTAAGTGTGTAAAATGATTATTCAATGCAGTGCAATGTGATGTTTAATACACAATTGCAGCAGTATCACTCAGTATTTGCATTAATGGGTGTGTTGCATTCACTCTCGTCCAATCAGAAGCAGCCCTGCTCCCATCATCATCATCAGTTCAACACTTGCACCCGGGTTTCAGTACCCGCGAGTCATTATAGGAAGACGTGATCACATGTTTTCGGCGACCATTTTGGTCACAATTTGTTAAGTTCCACTTACTGTAATTGGCCACATCTATACACTCCCTTACTACATTTACATGCCCACTTCACTCCCAGCCTGGCCCCTTAGTTGTACAGGTCCTGCTTGCATGTATGAAAAGATGTACAATGCGAAAATATGTGTGATCAGGGAAAAATGCAAGTTTTGGTAAACAAAAGCCACAACTTGCACTTACATGAAAAAGGCCTCAAATGATTTAACACAGCCCAATTTATGGCAGTGGTCAGTTTGCCCATATGTAATCATGATACTTTATAGCACTTTGTATTCTATTTAGCTTCCACTGATGGAGACTGGGTACATTTGAAGTAATTCCTAATTTAGATGTAGTCTGCAGTGTAGATGTGGTAATCAGCGACATGGCTAGTTGTGGTAATCAGTGGCATGACTATATGTAGTGTTAATCAGTGGCATGGCTAGATGTAGTGTTAATCAGTGGCATGGCTCGATTTTATGGTAATCAGTGGCATGGCTAGATGTAGCGTTAATCAGTGGCATGGCAAGATTTGATGGTAATCAGTGGCATGGTTAGATGTAGCATTATTCAGTGGCATGGCTAGATTTGATGGTAATCAGTGGCATGGCTAGATTTGATGGTAATCAGTGGCATAGCTAGATTTGATGGTAATCAGTGGCATGGCTAGATGTGGTGTTAATCAGTAGCATGGCTAGATGTAGTTTTAATCAGTGGTATGGCTAGATTTGATGGTAGTCAGTGGCATGGCTAGATTTGATGATAATCAGTAGCATAGCTAGATTTGACGGTAATCAGTTGCATGGCTAGATTTGATGGTAATCAGTGGCATGGCTAGATTTGATGGTAATTAGTGGCAGAACTAGATTTGATGGTAATCAGTGGCATAGCTAGATTTGATGGTAATCAGTGGCATGACTAGATGTGGCATTAATCAGTTGCATGGCTAGATTTGATGGTAATCAGTGGCATAGCTAGATGTAGTGTTAATCAGTGACATGGCTAGATGTAGTGTTAATCAGTGGCATGGCTAGATGTAGTGTTAATCAGTGGCATGGCTAGATTTGATGGTAATTAGTGGCATGGCTAGATTTGATGATAATCAGTGGCATGGCTAGATTTGATGGTAATCAGTGGCATGGCTAGGTTTTATGGTAATCAGTGGAATGGCCAGATGTGGCATTAATTAGTGTCATGGCTGGATGTAGTCTTAATCAGTGGCATGGCTAGATTTGATGGTAATCAGTGGCATGGCTAGATGCGGCCTTAATCAGTGTCATGGCTGGATGTAGTCTTAATCAGTGGCATGGCTAGATTTGATGGTAATCAGTGGCATGGCTAGATGGAGTCTTAATCAGTGGCATTGTTAGATTTGATGGTAATCAGTGTCATGTCTAGATGTGGTGTTTATCAGCAGCATGGCTAGATTTGATTATAATCAGTGGCATGGCTAGATTTGATGGTAATCAGTGGCATAGCTAGATTTGATGGTAATCAGTGGCATGACTAGATGTGGCGTTTATCAGTGGCATAGCTAGATTTGATGGTAATCAGTGGCATAGCTAGATTGGATGATAATTAGTGGCATGGCTAGATTTGTTGGTAATCAGTGGCATGACTAGATTTGATGGTAATCAGTGGCATAGCTAGATATAGTGTTAATCAGTGGCATGGCTAGATGTAGTGTTAATCAGTGGCATGGCTAGATTTGATGGTAATTAGTGGCATGGCTAGATTTGATGATAATCAGTGGCATGGCTAGATTTGATGGTAATCAGTGGCATGGCTAGGTTTTATGGTAATCAGTGGAATGGCCAGATGTGGCATTAATTAGTGTCATGGCTGGATGTAGTCTTAATCAGTGGCTTGGCAAGATTTGATGGTAATCAGTGGCATGGCTAGATGCGGCCTTAATCAGTGTCATGGCTGGATGTAGTCTTAATCAGTGGCATGGCTAGATTTGATGGTAATCAGTGGCATGGCTAGATGGAGTCTTAATCAGTGGCATTGTTAGATTTGATGGTAATCAGTGTCATGTCTAGATGTGGTGTTTATCAGCAGCATGGCTAGATTTGATGGTAATCAGTGGCATGGCTAGATTTGATGGTAATCAGTGGCATAGCTAGATTTGATGGTAATCAGTGGCATGACTAGATGTGGCATTTATCAGTGGCATAGCTAGATTTGATGGTAATCAGTGGCATAGCTAGATTGGATGATAATTAGTGGCATGGCTAGATTTGTTGGTAATCAGTGGCATGACTAGATTTGATGGTAATCAGTGGCATAGCTAGATGTAGTGTTACTCAGTGACATGGCTAGATGTAGTGTTAATCAGTGGCATGGCTAGATGTAGTATTAATCAGTATCATGTCTAGATTTGATGGTAATCAGTGGCATGGCTAGATGTAGTGTTAATCAGTGGTATGGCTAGATTTGATGATAATTAGTAGCATGGCTAGATTTGATGATAATCAGTGGCATGGCTAGATTTGATGGTAATCAGTGGCATGGCTAGATGTGGCATTAATCAGTGTCATGGCTGGATGTAGTCTTAATCAGTGGCATGGCTAGATTTGATGGTAATTAGAGGCATGGCTAGATGTGGCATTAATCAGTGTCATGGCTAGATGGAGTCTTAATCAGTGGCATAGCTAGATTTGATGGTAATCAGTGGCATGACTAGATGTGGCATTTATCAGTGGCATGGCTAGATTTGATGGTAATCAATGGCATGGCTAGATTTGATGGTAATCAGTGGCATGTCTAGATTTGATGGTAATCAGTGGCATGGCTAGGTTTGATGGTTATCAGTGGCATGTCTAGATGTGGTGTTTATCAGTGGCATGGCTAGATTTGATAGTAATCAGTGGCATGGCTAGATTTGATGGTAATCAGTGGCATGGCTAGATTTGGCATTAATCAGTGGCATGGCTAGATGTGGTGGTAATTAGTGGCAAATCTTTGACTTCTTGAACTGTGGCTGAAAATAAGTGATAGTTGGCTACAATGCAATGGTGGCTGCCTCCTTATATAGATAAGTCAGGGTCTAAATAGTAATTTTTTAAAAGTATTTGCTATGCCAAACAATTGAAGAAATATAATAGTGATCTATGAACATTTTGTATGAGAATTTCCAATTACCAGGTGCAATTCCTCTTAAAAGTGAAATGTGCCACCACAGCTTTTAGCTCCATGAAAACAAACTCGGGGCCTGATTCTGAGTAGGCTTTAAAGCAAAAAAAGCACGTATCTCTGCACCTGAAACAAACCTTGATACAAAACAAGGAAGCAAAGGGATGTAGTCATAAGGCTGACATCCACAATGCCAACAATCATAATGTTGATAGCACAATGTTGACAGTTATGATGTTGACATTGTTGAAAAGTCGACAGGCAACATGTCATCATCATTAGAATGTTGACACATTCACAATATTGACATATGAAATGTTGACAAAATGCCAACATTAGGGTTAGACTGCAGGACGGGAGGGTTATGGTTAGGCACTAGGGGGAGATTAGGGTTAGGCACTAGGGGAAGGGTAGGGTTAGGCACTAGGGGGAGGTTAGGGTTAGGCACTAGGCGAAGGTTAGGGTTAGGGACTAGGGGAAGGTTAGGGTTAGGCACTAGGGGGAGGTTAGGGTTAGGCACTAGGGGAAGGTTAGGGTTAGGCACTAGGGGGAAGTTAGGGTTAGGCACTAGGGGAAGGATAGGGTTAGGCACTAGGGGGAGGTTAGGGTCAGGCACTAGGGGAAGGTTAGGGTTAGGCCCTAAGGGGAGGTTAGGGTTAGACACTAGGGGAAGGTTAGGGTTAGACACTAGGGGAAGGTTAGGGTTAGACACTAGGGGAAGGTTAAGTTTAGGCACTAGGGGAAGGTTGAGATTAGGCACTAGGGGAGGTTAGGGTTAGGCACTAGGGGGAGGTTGAGGTTAGGCACTAGGGGAAGGTTAGGGTTAGGCACTAGGGGGAGGTTAGGGTTAGGCACTAGGGGAAGGTTAGGGTTAGACACTAGGGGAAGGTTAAGTTTAGGCACTAGGGGAAGGTTGAGATTAGGCACTAGGGGAAGGTTAGGGTTAGGCACTAGGGGAAGGTTGAATTTAGGCACTAGGGGAAGGTTAGGGTTAGGCACTAGGGGGAGGTTAGGGTCAGGCACTAGGGGAAGGTTAGGGTTAGGCACTAGGGGGAGGTTAGGGTTAGGCACTAGGGGAAGGTTAGGGTTAGACACTAGGGGTAGGTTAGGGTTAGACACTAGGGGAAGGTTAAGTTTAGGCACTAGGGGAAGGTTGAGATTAGGCACTAGGGGAAGGTTAGGGTTAGGCACTAGGGGAAGTTTAGGCTACACAGGGGGGTTAGGGTTAGGCTGCGTGTGTGGGGGGTATGGTTAGGCACAAGGGGAAAGTTTAAGGTTATTAGTAGAGACAGGGCTGGTGCTACGGTGTTCAGTGATCCCCTGCAAACTATTAATTAGAGCCCTACCTCCCATACTTTATAAAGGACAGTGCACGATAAAAGGAGTGTGATCTCACAAGGAAGGGGCGTAACCATACAATAATACACCTAATTCAAATTACGCCACACAGCAGCACAATCTTATTCACATTACACCACACGAGTGCCCGTTGGTAACAAAATCTCATCGGTTTAATATAATGATTTATTCATCTGATTGCAGTTGAAAGCACTTTTCCAAAATGGAGAAAGAGTTGTCTTGTCACATAAGGGTTGGCCGATTTGTGGTTTGGATGATTTCTAGAAATTAATCAGAGTAGATGGAAAAGGTTTACATGGCCGCCGGTGTCAGTACAACTGCGACACGCCCACGTATTGCTAACCACTCCCGTTACCTCCATGAAACACCCAATGAAATTGCATCTCTGCGTTTAAATTTGATCTGCGTCTTAGAGCGGTAACCCTCAGGACGCATGCGCAGTGCGACTCGGACCGTGCAGGCTGAAAACATTGCCTCTTGCTTGCGGCATGGACATTACGTGCATCTCTTATTCAGGCCCATAGTGTTTTAGACAACAGCAGTGTAATAATCAACTTATTCTATTTTAACATTGCACCATTTGGATTGTTCACTTTGTTGATCATTAGCAAAGTGAATTATCCAGAAGGTGCTATATTAAGACAGAAGAGACTTTAACTTCAGAAACACCTCCTGTAGAATCCTATTTATGGATGGCCATAGTAAATTGATAGTTGACGACCAACAAGGTTTCTGATCAGATTAAGATGATTTTTCCATACAATGCCAAGATTGTGATGGTTGCCACCTTTGCATGCTGTATTCCGATGGCTGCTGATGTCAGTCCTGCTGCATATACTGGGAAGGAGAAACTTGTAGCAGAGCTCCATTGCACATGCACATACTACAGCTGTCCACTGCACATACGCACTGGCATACCATCGAATGATTAACAAGCGATGGCTACATACAATTACAGGACATGTTGCGATGGCGGCAATGCTGCAACAATACGATGGTATCTTTCTCAAGGCCATCCCGAATCCTATGCTCTGAAAAGTCAGCAATATGTAATATTATGTGTTTCTAACATTGCAGTTGTGCTGATCACAGAACACACATCTACAGTCACAGGTTCTGCAGTAAAATAACCAATCACATTATTGTTGCAGAGTTTGAACACCACTGACAGACACTTTCAGGTTTAATATAATGATTTATTCATCTGATTGCAGTCGAAAGCACTTTTCCAAAACGGAGAAAGAGTAGTCTTTTCACATAAGGGCTGGCCGATTTGTGGTTTGGATGCTTTCTAGAAATTAAACAGAGTAGATGGAAAAGGTTTGCATGTCTTTTTGTAGCTTTTGGCCTCGGCTCAAATTTTCATCCATTCCCTGCACTCTATCCTAAAAAAGCTGCCTGGTCCCCAGCCAACACCATGGGTTTGCTCTGTGTAAGGTGTTGACAGAATGTTTTTCAGCTGTACCAAAGGCCACGGATTTTATGTCAGACTTCAAGATACACGGCTTGATAAACACCCCTGCCCCTAGCGACTGGCAGCATTCTTCTTGGAAAAGAAAACAAAAAATGTTTTATATAAACAACAGAAGTGGTATGAATAGCATAAAATAACACGACTCCAAAGGTGTGCCTAGAAGCTAAGCTTTCACAGTTATGTTGCTCTGCAGAGTATATTTTGAGGCATTGAATTTTTTGGTATTAAGACCCCAGTGTAAACATTGCAGTTGTGTTGTTGCCTGCTTTAATTGCTTGTTGTTTTAGTTATTATACTGCAACTGAAGAAATGTAACAAGCTGTGTGGATATTTATGTCACCATTTCCCATCAACTTGTTTATACATATGAAAAAAAAATGTTTTTTTATTGAATTGCTTCTGTTCTGAACACTGTTGTGTAATTTCACATGATCTTGCTTTAAGTGTATACTGTAAAATGTATCAACATGTGTTTTTCTGTACTTTTCTTTTTTTACTCTCTGTTCATCTAGTATGGGAGTATGGCCATAGATACTGATTGAAAAGGAAATTGTACAATGCTGTTTTGGCTTCAAAAGGCACCTGTCACATAGACACAGAGGAGGCAACCATTTGCGGGATTCATGATAATTCAGTCTATCTATTCACTAATGACATCACAGCTGTACAAACACTATCCAGGAGACACCTCACTGACTTCTAATATGTAGTGTATTGAAGCTGTGATCTCATGGATATTGGTTAGTAAACAAAATATAAAAAAATGCCTGCGTCTTCTATATGGGCCTTTATATACACATTAGAATCTGACTCTGAGTTTGGGGTAAAACAAAAAAGAGCAAGTAACTGTGCACCTTGGTAAAACCATGCTGCACTGCAGGTGGGCTGATGTAAAATGTGCAGAGAGATACTGTATAGCTGTGGGAGGGGAGCGTCCAAACTCCAATCTAAATTGCAGTATAATAATAAAGCATTTTGGGGCTACATGCAACAGCAGCCAGTATTTACCCTACATGCAAAAATAATGCATTTACATCCCTTACATTGCAACATGGCTTATCAAGGTACAAATGTTCACATTTTGCCCTGCATCAAAATGTTTGTTACTGTGTATTATCTGGTTGAACCTCTGCTATATGATAATGACATTGGTTATATTTCTTTGCAAACAGGCATCTTCCGGACCATGTGATCTCCTACATGACACTGAATACCGACTAAAGTCACCATCTGCCCAGGAAGGAACAATTTCTTCAGAGGTTCCCCATTGCAGAGAAACCACATATAAGTGAGGCAGCCTCCCAAGTGACTGGCTTGTACCTGCCAGGGACCCGGGTGACGGGTCACCCCTAAAAAAATGTATGCAATGGGCCCCATGATTTCTGTTGCCAGCCCTACCCATAGGGTAAACGTAATAGCCAGTCTGCTCGATGTTTTAAAGTAGCAATAATTTAAAAGGCAAAACTAACCTGGTTTTGCCTTTCCAATTACAGGATTGGTCGTGACAGCCACACAGCTGCTGGCAGTGGGTGTGCAGGGTAAGGATATGGTGTAGGTGGGCAGATATGAAATGCAACTAAAATGTGCAGCAAAAAGTCATAATAATAGGTGCCTTAAGCTGCCTGGTTAGCTGATCCGCCGGTCAGAATTGCCAATCGTGGCCATCACTCCCAAATCATCTGGGAATTGGTGGAATTCTCCATGTTAAAATTTCCTGATTTGCTGATCACAATCATGTTTTGGTCAGGATCGGGAATTCAGGGAAATCTAATATATTGTATTTCACCAATGCCTCGACCACGGCGTATGGGGATCGGGAATTTCCCCAATCCTTCACATATGTATGGGGCCATTAGTGTAATCCTAATTATGATGACTGCATCAGATCAAACATTAAATATACACCCACTTAAGCAAAATCACCAAAACTGCTGTAACAGTCTTCTGAAAGTCGCTTTACACTGCAGCGCACACGTGTTTAATACAAGTAAAGAATGTTTCAAACTCAGTTGTAGAAGAGAAAGCCTGCAAATAAAGTGTTTCCATTCAAGCTACAAGCCACTAAGGTACCTATTATTATCTGCTCTATCCAGCCCTTTTTTAGAGAACTCTCTATTTAAACCACACCTCCAGTCATACTCCTGCCACATCTGACCCAGGTACATGGAGGCAAGGGAGCCGCAGCTACAGACTCGCAAATGCCACTGACTCTCAATAGGCTGTAGTAATGCAAATTTTGTTGCAGACACATTTTGTGATTCTGTTTGTTTGCTACTCTGAATAAGACCCAATGATAATATTAGTCATAAATGTGAAGAAATAGGTAGAGCAAGGGGTAGGGGACCGCATTTGCTACAATTAGGCAAGCCTGGGTGATTCTTTAGGGCGTCACTTGTTACAGATGCACCTAAAACACTGGATGAGTGAAAAAATGTCAGTCATTCAGAGTTTTTAATGCCCTCATGGTGCCCCCACAGAGAGTGTTGGCCGCAGTTCCTTGCCTGTGAAGCTGTCAGCTGCTGCTCCTTAGTGTCAGCGACTGGCTGGCAACGAGGTGTTTGACTACGATGGGGTGCAGTGCACGAATAGAGTGAGGTCCCAGCATATGAATGGTGCAAGAACCTGTGCTTGCCCCTCATACAGCTACCTTTATATGCAATACATGCTGCAATACATGCCTAATGATTATATGAGATCTGACTATGTGATGTGTGCTTGTGTATATTATTACTTACAGAATACAGGTGCAGTTACCTAGCTTCAGAATTGTTTTCTAGACCTTTCTCCTCTTTCCCCTTAGAGATGCTGGGCCCCCTTAGCACATAGAAGACATAAGGAGATGTGAATGTAGATCCCTTCGCAGGATTCCTCAGGCACAAAGCTAAGTGTATACATAAGTGGTAAATGGTTTGCATGTGTGCAGTAGCTTCATCATTGTTGGAGGCTCTGGTGAATTTTCCTTCTCTACTTCCCACCAGACCCTCTTTCTGTGCCAGAAACGTAGATGAAAACTGCATCTCCCTCAGACAGAGCTGCCAAAAATTTCTATACGTGCACTCAGTCAAATGTATAAATAAATGGTAAATGGTTCACACATGTGTAGTGGCTCGATACAGCTTGAAGGAACTTGCAAACCTCCCTTGACTGCACCCCATCTGATTTCCTCAAATTACAGCAGGGGAGAGAAGGCTGCACCTCCCTCAGACAAGCCAACTTAGCAGAACCTCATGCATGTCAATGTATCATTTCTAAAGCCAACGAATCCCCAGTGGAGCTGATTAAAATGCTCCGTCCTCAAGGTTTGCTGTCCCCATCTCCAGAAGATTAATGTGATGTTGATCTTCTGTGCAGTGACCCTGCATAGATCATAATATACAGAAGCTGGGATAGTAAGCCTCAGACGTGACATCCTCTTCCACTAATCAATGTGGATGAGGATCTTGATGTAGTACTTTTAGCTATATTCTGTCATTGTTTGGTGGCTGTGTCTCATGAGTGGCACTCTCAGCCCTTCCTATCAGAGCAACACAATTCAGTGTCTTGGAGTCATTATTAATATCCTGTTGACTGAACACAAGCTAAGTGAACATCATTATGTGCACAAGGTCATCTGTAAATAAACAATGATTCATTTTTTTTTTTATCCTCTGCACAAAACCGTGAATTCGCCAGAAATGTAATGAAATGCCGGAAAATTGTACAAATGATTAGTAGTTCAATTTTGAACACAGCAAAAACATTAACAAAACATCACGCTATAACTAAATCTAAATAATAATAATAGTAACATTAATAATAATAATAATAATAATAATAATAATAATAATAATAAAAAGTGCAGAACTATTGCAATACACACAGGGATGTTACATTCAACAGATGTTTAGTATTTTGATTAAGGCCATGTTGTATTATTTTGGACACTCCCTTAAATCCCAGTTTGTTTTTCTTTGTCCTTCTCTGTAGCTGGCAATGCTGAATCAGGTGGAGATTTTCATTAAAACGTTAGAGATTGTACTTCACCAGCATAGGTGTTATTGCTACAATAATTGGACATACTGTGTGTTCTATGTCCCTTGAAGACAATCTTGAGTGATATTAAGTATTGCAAGGAGACTGCCAATGTTGTGAGTCAGCAGGAGCTCATGGGCACAGAGTTCCTGGAACAAATTATTTGTGAGAACGGAGTTCCCTTAAGAATGATAGAGGTTCAGAAAGTACAGTGTCAAAATAAATCCTATTTGAGGTTAATCTTTATTTATAAATAGAATATGTTCAGCATAATGTTGTGTCTCTGAAATGGTAGAAGGATGGAGAAAGTGTTCTGTTCAGCCATATATCAATGATCATACTAACAAGTTGTGGAGTATTTGTGCATAATGTATGGGGGACTCTTGAAGTTCTGCATTTTTCAGGTGATATCTGAGTAAAGGCTATCCAGCTACTTGCATTTTGAGACAGTTGACCAGTGAAATACTGTTGATAGTGAATTTCCATGAAATAATAAATATGAGATGAAAATCCTGCTTTGTTTTAGTGCGCCTGCAAGCCAGCATGCACAGTACAATATTTGACTTTCATGAATATTGCACCTGTAGCCTCCTCAGTATTACTTGGAGATGTACGTTTAAAGAATAGCAACCAATCAGATTCAACTTATCATTTATCTAGCACCTGCTAGAAAATAATAGCTAGAATCTGATTTGTTGCTATGGGCAACAGCTCTACTTTTATAAACCTGCACTTTAATAAATATACCCCTAGCTCATTATTGCGCGGTGTATGTAACTCATAATGACCAAGAAACAGTGCAATGTTTCAGTCTTCATTTTACATCGGCTAAAAAACCCTAATTGACGGCCAAATTGTCTAAAGACAAAAGTGAGAAAAATTACAGTGGTGTAAAAAAGTTTTTGCCCCCTTCCTGATTTCTTTTATTTTTGCATATTTGTCACACTTAAATGTTTCAGATCTACGAACAAAATGATATATAAGACAAAGACAACCTGAGTAAACACAAAATTCAGTTTTTAAATGATAATTTAATTTATTGAAGGAAAAATGTTAACCAACACTTTTATCACCCATGGAAAAAATTAATTGCCTCTATACTTAACTGGTTGTGCAACTTTTAGTAGTGAAAACTGCAACCAAACGATCCTGATAACTGGAGACCAGTCTTTCACATCGCTATGGAGTAATTTTGGCCCATGCTTCTTTGCAGAATTGCTTTAATTCAACCACATTGGAGGGTTTTCAAGCATGAACTGCCCATTTAAGGTCATGCCACAGCATCTCAGTTAGATTCAAGTAAGGACTTTGTCTCGGACCCTCCAAAACTTTTTATTTTGTTTGTTTGTAGTCATTCAAAGTAGGGGTGTGCACCGGCCACTCTTCGTGTTTTGTGTTTTGGTTTTGGATCTGGATCTTTCTTCGTGTTTTGGATCTGGATTGGTTTTGCCAAAACCACCCTTCCGTGTTTTGGGTTCTGGGTTTTGTGTTTTGGATCTGTATTTTTTTTAAAAAAAGCATAAAAACAGCTAAAATCACAGAATTTGTAGGTTTTTCTGCTCCTATGCTATTATTAACCTCAATAACCGTAATTTCCACTCATTTCCAGTCTATTCTGAACACCTCACACCTCACAATAGTGTTTTTATGTCCAAAAGGTTGCACCGAGGTAGCTGGATGACTATGATAAGCGACACGAGTGGGCGGCACAAACACGTGACCCATCTAGGCGTGAAACTGCAGTGGCAGACAGGATGGCAGTTTGAAAAACTAGGCCCCAAACTGTACATAATGCAAAGAAAAAAAAGAGGTGCAAGATGGAATTGTCCTTGGGCCCTCCCACCCACCCTTATGTTGTATAAACAGGACATGCACACTTTAACAAACCAATCATTTCAGCGCCAGGGTCTGCCACACAACTGTGGCTGAAAAGATTGGATCGTTTGGGCCCCCACAAAACAAGCTGGCAATTAATCTGTCCCTGCACAAACTGGCTCTACGGAGGCAAGATGTCATCCTCATCCACCGATTCCTCACCCTCTTCAGTGTGTACATCCTCATCCTCACAGAGTATTAATTCGTCCCCGCTGGAATCCACAACCACAGGTCCCTCTGTACGTTCTGGAGGCTGGTCTCCCTGGAAGAGTTGATAATTCATTTTATGAACATCATCTTCTCCACATTTTGTGGAAGCAACCTCCTACGCCTTTCGCTGACAAGGTTCCCGGCTGCACTAAACACTCTTTCGGAGTACACACTGGAGGGGGGGCAACTCAGGTAAAATAGAGCCAGTTTGTACAGGGACCTCCAAATTGCTTCTTTTTCCTGCCAGTACAGGTACGGACTGTCTGACATGCCTACTTGGATGCTGTCACCGATGTAATCCTTTAACAGACAGACGCACGCTTGTCGCTGCTGCTTTGAGGATGCAAGTGCGGCTACAGCCCACACAATTCACAAAGGCAGAAAAAAAAAGAAGAATATTTTAATTGTTTGTGGAGCGCACTTTGAGGGTTACACCACCCTTTAACAGACAGACGCACGCTTGTCGCTGCTGCTTTGAGGATGCAAGTGCGGCTACAGCCCACACAATTCACAAAGACAGAAAAAAGAAGAAGAATATTTTTATTGTTTGTGTAGCACACTTTGAGGGTGTCACCACCCTTTAACAGACAGACGCACGCTTGTCGCTGCAGCTTTGAGGATGCAAGTGCAGCTACAGCCCACACAATTCACAAAGACAGAAAAAAAAAGAAGAATATTTTTATTGTTTGTGTAGCACACTTTGAGGGTGTCACCACCCTTTAACAGACAGACGCACGCTTGTCGCTGCTGCTTTGAGGATGCAAGTGCGGCTACAGCCCACACAATTCACAAAGACAGAAAAAAGAAGAATATTTTTATTGTTTGTGTAGCACACTTTGAGGGTGTCACCACCCTTTAACAGACAGACGCACGCTTGTCGCTGCTGCTTTGAAGATGCAAGTGCGGCTACATCGCACACAAGTCACAAACACATTAAAAAAATAGTTTTTTATTTTTTGGAGCACTTTGAGAGTTACACCACCCTTTAACAGACAGACGCACGCTTGTCACTGCTGCTTTGAGGATGCAAGTGCGGCTACAGCCCACACAATTCACAAAGACAGAAAAAAAAAGAACAATATTTTTATTGTTTGTGTAGCACACTTTGAGGGTGTCACCACCCTTTAACAGACAGATGCACGCTTGTCGCTGCTGCTTTAAGGATGCAGGTGCAGCTACAGCCCACACAATTCACAAAGACAGAAAAAAAAAGAACAATATTTTTATTGTTTGTGTAGCACACTTTGAGGGTGTCACCACCCTTTAACAGACAGACGCACGCTTGTCGCTGCTGCTTTAAGGATGCAGGTGCGGCTACAGCCCACACATTTCACAAAGACCGAAAAAAAAAGAACAATATTTTTATAGTTTGTGTAGCACACTTTGAGGGTGTCACCACCCTTTAACAGACAGATGCACGCTTGTCGCTGCTGCTTTGAGGATGCAGGTGGAATCTAGACGGGATTTGGAACCGGGGACACACTACCTCCATCAATTGTCTAAATCCCACTGCACTAATGGCGGATACCGGACGCACGTCTAACACCAACATAGCAGTCAAGGCCTCAGTTATACGTTTTGCTTCAGGATGACTGCTGTCGTACTTCATCCTCATCGCTAGGGACTGTTGGAGGGTCAATTGTTTAGTAAAAGTAGTGATGTTCCTACTTCCTCTCTGGGATGATGAACAACTCCCAGCAGCAGCAACAGCACTAGGAGGAAGTGGTTCTTGATCTTTCCCTATTTTATTTTTATCGGAGAAAGTTTGGTCCTCCATTTATGTTATATTGATATATACGTGCGGCTAAAGCGCACACAAACACAGAAAATATTTTTTTATTTTTGCTGGAGAGTAGTGCACTTTGTGGGTTACACCACCCTTTAAGAAATGAGCCAGCCGGCTCTTTACTTATGGGACACAGGCGCACGCTTGGCGCTGCTCCTTTGTTGATGCACGTGCAGCCACAGTGTACACAAGTCACAAACACAGAAAATATTTTTTTTTTGGTTTGGACTGGAGTGTACTTTGGGGGTTACAGCACCCTTTAACGGTCAAGCCAGCCGGCCTTTACTTATGACACAGGCGCACGCTTGGCACCACTTTGTTGATGCACGTGCGGCTACTGCGCACACAATTCACAAACACAGAAAATATATATTTTTTTGGTTTGGACTGGAGTGTACTTTGGGGGTTACAGCACCCTTTAACGGTCAAGCCAGCCGGCCCTTTACTTATGACACAGGCGCACACTTGGCACTACTTTGTTGATGCACGTGCGGCTACTGCGCACACAATTCACAAACACAGAAAATATATATTTTTTTGGTTTGGACTGGAGTGTACTTTGGGGGTTACAGCACCCTTTAACGGTCAAGCCAGCCGGCCCTTTACTTATGACACAGGCGCACGCTTGTCACTACTTTGTTGATGCACGTGCGGCTACTGTGCACACAATTCACAAACACAGAAAATAATTTTTTTTTTGGTTTGGACTGGAGTGTACTTTGGGGGTTACAGCACCCTTTAACGGTCAAGCCAGCCGGCCCTTTACTTATGACACAGGAGCACGCTTGGCACTACTTTGTTGATGCACGTGCGGCTACTGCGCACACAATTCACAAACACAGAAAATATATATTTTTTTGGCTTGGACTGGAGTGTACTTTGGGGGTTACAGCACCCTTTAACGGTCAAGCCAGCCGGCCCTTTACTTATGACACAGGCGCACGCTTGGCACTACTTTGTTGATGCACGTGCGGCTACTGCGCACACAATTCGCAAACACAGAAAATATATATTTTTTTGGTTTGGACTGGAGTGTACTTTGGGGGTTACAGCACCCTTTAACGGTCAAGCCAGCCGGCCCTTTACTTATGACACAGGCGCACGCTTGGCACCACTTTGTTGATGCACGTGCGGCTACTGCGCACACAATTCACAAACACAGAAAATATATATTTTTTTGGTTTGGACTGGAGTGTACTTTGGGGGTTACAGCACCCTTTAACGGTCAAGCCAGCCGGCCCTTTACTTATGACACAGGCGCACGCTTGGCACTACTTTGTTGATGCACGTGCGGCTACTGCGCACACAATTCACAAACACAGAAAATAATTTTTTTTTTGGTTTGGACTGGAGTGTACTTTGGGGGTTACAGCACCCTTTAACGGTCAAGCCAGCCGGCCCATTACTTATGACACAGGCGCACGCTTGGCACTACTTTGTTGATGCACGTGCGGCTACTGCGCACACAATTCACAAACACAGGAAATAATTTTTTTTTTGGTTTGGACTGGAGTGTACTTTGGGGGTTACAGCACCCTTTAACGGTCAAGCCAGCCGGCCCTTTACTTATGACACAGGCGCACGCTTGGCACTACTTTGTTGATGCACGTGCGGCTACTGCGCACACAATTCACAAACACAGAAAATAATTTTTTTTTTTGGTTTGGACTTGAGTGTACTTTGGGGGTTACAGCACCCTTTAACGGTCAAGCCAGCCGGCCCTTTACTTATGACACAGGCGCACGCTTGGCACTACTTTGTTGATGCACGTGCGGCTACTGCGCACACAATTCACAAACACACAAAAAATATTATTTTTTTAGCACTTGGGGGGAGCACCCCTGATGGACAGAGCACCCCCTGGACAACACTACAGCACCCCTTTAGGACTGGGACACCGCACAGGACTTTGGAGTGGACACAGCCCCTATGGAGAACTGACTGCACAACACAGTCCAGCCAGCCCCTATGGACTTTGAAGTAGTGGACACAGCCCCTATTAACAACAGCAGCACAGCACAACACAGCCAGCCCCTATGGACTTTGAAGTAGTGGACAACAGCAGCACAGCGCAGCACAGCACAGCACAACACAACACTACTCTGCACTACACTACACTACACTACACAGCCCAGCCAGCCCTAACTCCCACCCTCCCTCTTCACTGTCCACAGCCGAGTGAGAAAATGGCGCCGACGCGGGTACCTTATATAGGTTCCAAAACCCGCGAGACTCGGAAGGCGGGATGATGACGTTTTGCCTCGATTTCAGATCCGAGTCAGGCGGGAAAAGTCGAGCCTGACTCGGATCTGCCTCGGATCGGATCAGAAATCCGAACCCGCTCACCCCTAATCAAAGGTGGACTTGCTGTTGTGCTTTGGATCATTGTCTTATACCCCTCTTACACCAGAGCAAAAAACCCGGGTTATTGCTGGGTCTACCCAGGTTGCAACTTATACCCCTTTTACACCGGAGCTAAAACCCGGGTTATTGAAGGGTTAACCTGGGCAGCTCCCTGGTGTAAAAGTGGAGAGGGTTGGATCGCCGGGTCGAGTGATCCAACCCAGGTAAATAGCAGGAGTTAACACGGGCGTAGCCTGTGAAACCCTGCTGTGAAAACAGCGCACTCCGGGTCACGATGACCTGGAGTGCGCTGCAAGCCGGCAGATTGGTCCAGCTTCAGTGGCGCTTGGAGATGACGTCATCTCCAAGTGACCACTTACACGCCGGAAAAGCCGGGTCTATGCAGACCCGACTCCGGTGTGAGCGGCGCCGACTCAGAAATATCCCGAGTCAGCACCTGCAAAATTCCGGGTCTGATCCGGATAGGAACCCTGTTCCAACTCCGGGTCAGACCCGGAATTTTGGTGGAAAGGGGGTATTAGTGTAAAAGGGTCCCTGAAAAATAACCCGGGTCAAGTGACCTGGCAATCCAACCCAGGTAGCTACCAGGGTCAGACCAAGGATGGACCCGGCTAATGGTGCAGTGTAAATGGCGTGACCCGGGTTATCCAACCTGGATCATGCCTAAAATGGGCTGATTGGTGGTTGTGGAGCAGTCACCTCCCACGTTTTATGACTTTACAAGTTGAGCAGGGCAGACCGGGGTTGAGTGTGAACGGGGCTGACTTGAGCTTAGCCCAGATCGATGGTGCTGTGTAAATGGTGTCTGACCTGGGTTGGAACCATGTATAAAAACCCAGGTCAAACCTGGGTTTTTGGTGGAAAAGAGGTATTACTGTATAACCCAATTATGTTTGAGCTTCAGATCACAGACTGGGAATCTGACATTCTCCCTCAGAATTTATGATTCCATCAATTATGGCAAGTTGCCCAGGTCCTGAAGCAGCAAAGCATCCACACACCATTACATTACACCACCATGTTTGACTGCTGGTATTACGATTTTATAGAGGAATGTTGTGTTAGCTTAACGACATGTAACGGGACCCATATCTTCCAAAAACTTTAATTTTTGGCTCATCAGTCCACAGAACATTAGCCTAAAATTTTTGGGAGTGATCACTGGCAAATGTGTGACAAGACTTTATGTTCTTCTTGGTTAGCATTCGTTTTTGCCTTGTAACTCTCCCTTTGGTAACCATTTTTGCCCAGGCTCTTTCTTATGGTGGAGTCATGAACAGTAACAAAACGGAGGAGAGCGAGGCCTTCATTTCCTTAGATGTTCATCTGGGTTCTTTTGTGACTTCATCTATGCGTTCTTGGTAAAAATTTTGATAGGTCACCTACTTCTGGGAAGATTGAGGACTGTTCCAAGTTTTTTCCATTTGTACATAATAGCTGCCATTGTGGTTTGCTGGAGTCCCAGAGCCTTGGAAATGGCTGTGTAACCCTTTCTAGTCTGATATATTTCAAAAACGAGCTTTCTCATCTCTTCTGGAATTTCTTTTGATGGGGTCATACTGTGCTGCATGTTGATACTATTTAGCCAACTTCACATTGCTGTAAAGGTTCTATTAAGTGATGTTTAGATTCAACAGGGCTGGCAGTAATCTAGCCTCATTAGTCTAATTGAACCCAATTATCAGTTCAATTTGGTTCTTTGGTTAAATGAGTAACTAAAGGGGAAATTACTTTTTCACATTGGGCCAGTTGGTGTTGGATAAGCTTTTTCCTTCATAAAATGGAATGATCAATTAAAAACTATATTATGTGTTTACTCTGGTTGTCTTTGTGTTATATTCAGTTTTGTTTAAATATCTGAAACAATTAAGTGTGACAGATATGCAAAAACACTCTTTCATGCCACTGTGTATGAACTAGCCACAATCTGGTGCTATAGTTACAGAGTGTCCCAATATATCCAGCAAGACACACAGTTATCTGTGGCCATGACCCATATTAGCAAGTCTTTTTAAATGCTTATACGTAGGAGTTTATTACCAAAACCAGGACTGTTTGAGGAAGAGAGAAAGTGGCTTTTGTGCTTAGAATTTTGTGGCATAAATATACTAATATACTTACTGCACATATGTACCAAAACGGGCCTGTATTTGAAATATTACACTTGCTGATCCTCACCAGGGGCAAATCTAAAATGGGTACAGGGTGGAGCCACCCATCCTGCACCATTCTATTCAGGCTGCTGCATCGGGTGTCACAAGACCTATTGGCAGGGCCGTAGCTAGGGTAGTGCGGCCGGCGCTATCGCACAGGGCACCACAGGTCAGGGGGCGCTGTTTGGACCTGTCAAATTTTTCTTAGCATTCTTGCTTGAAGCTTCCTCTTATTTCATCCCCAGCATCTCCTGGACTGCCCTAACTCTTCCCTGGCCCTTCCCCATGAGGCCATGGCCCTTTTTTGGGTGCATTATATCCCTTTGAAAAATTAGGGGGGGCGCCAATGCTCTTTCTGGCACAGGGCACCAAAAAGTCTAGTTATGGCTCTGCCTATTGGTGTCACTATATTACACTAAAGCTGGGCATCCACTATACAATTTTCTGTCAGATACCTGTCCAATCTGGCTGGTTGGAATGAAAACCTGGTAATGTATGGGAGCAAATGACAGTCGATCATATGGTGTTAAACACTGAAAAAAGGACAAAAAAACAATTGTTCAAATTGGTTACATTTGTGTGTTTTAACCAATTTGTCTGAACAACCATTTTTGTCTATTTTCCAGTGTTTGTGAGCAAATGGACGATTGTCATTTGCTCCCATACATTACCAGGTTTTCATTCCCTGCCCCAATGTAGCTTACAGTCTATATTCCCTACCACATACACACACACACAAACACATACAAACTAGGGATCATTTTTGTTGAGAGCCAATTAACCTGCCAGTATATTTTTGGATTGTGAGAAGAAACCCGACTACCCAGAGGAAACTAGTGGTTGGCATTGCTGCCTGAGAGCAGTGATGTCAACAATTCAATTTCCAGTCATGATCGATCTGTGTGGAGTTTGCATGTTCTTTTCATGTACACATGAATTTGCTACGGGTGCTCCAATTTCCTCCTACTCTCCCAAAACATACTGGTAGATTAATTGGATGCTAACAAATTTGACCCTAGTGTGTGTGTGTGTACGTTTGTGTTGTATGTTAGGGAATTTAAACTGTAAGCTCCATTGGGGCAGGGACTTATAGGAATGACATATATTCTCTGTATAGCAAAAATTGATGGTGCTATATAGATAAAAAATAATTGTAGGAAAATCAGTAATATTGTAAACTGTACTTATTATCTCATCATAAATCCACAACGGGCTTATTTTATAACTTACTACATAGATAGGATTGCCATCTTGCTGGTATTTTGCTGGAAAACGCAAATAAAACTTAGAATTGGAGGTAATGACATTAATAGGGTGGAATCGGTATGTAATGCCAGCAGCTGTTTAGCCGCCGGATCAAATAAAGACAGCGGCAGGCCGGCGGGTCGAAAGCCCAACAGCCGAAGGTAAGTACACTAACCCGCCCCCCTAACTCTCCCTTAGGGGTGCCTAACCCTAACCTCACCCCCTAGTGCCTAACTCTAACCTCCACTCGTTAGTGCCTAAACCTAACCCCCCCTCCACGAACCCTAAACCTAACCCTCCCGAAGGGTGCCTAACCATAGCCCCCTAGTGCCTAACCCTAACCTCCACCCGTTAGTGCCTAAACCTAACCCCCCCTCCCCGAACCCTAAACCTAACCCTCCCGGGGGGTGCCTAACCCTAAGTCCCCCCGGGGTTCCCTAAACTTATCCCCCGTGGCTAGATGCTAAAACACTCGGCATACCTTCGTTCGGTATGCCGGGTGTCAGGATCACGTAGAAGGGCTAATGATAGGCGTTGGGATTTCGACGCCTATGTTTGATCCCATGTCGGGATGTAAGTGTCAGGATATCGGAGGGCGGGATAGCGCCCGCCGGTAACCTGACTACATCCCGGTGGAAGCATATCAGTTTGGAATGATGCTCTATTTCTCTGTATCCTGTAGCAAGATATCACTTTTGGCAGTCTAGTGCAAACTAATAAAAATTAACATCTTATTGGCTCTTATGGGTTAGATTACCTGATTTATTTTATTACATACTCCCTAATGTGACCAACTGTTGTCAAAATAAAAATTGTGCTAAGAAATTTTCCATTGAAAAGAGAAATAACCATTAGAAGATAAAGACTAGAGTAACTTCTGGATCTTCAGATGTGACAGCTTGCAGAGTTCAAGATGGGACAGTATACATTTAATTTAGGCTGTAACAAAGGCACAGCAGCCAACACTTGTCATGTACCTAAATGATAGACCACCCACCTATGTCTACCATACTCCAAAATATTAGGCCATATGCCTTTGCCTACAATAACACTGCACTGTCCCTCAAAAAAATGAGAGTTATGGTAAGAACTTACCATTGTTAACTCTCTTTCTTTGAAGTCCATAGTGTCCACAGGGAGACCTTGGAGTGTAGGAGATGGGAACCAATCCGGGCAACACACAGTTAAAGCTTTCAGCTCCCAGGATGCAGTGGGTCCACTCTCCTTATACCCTGCCCCGAGCCAGAGGCACCTCAGTTGGTACAAAGCCAAAGGCTGGAGGTGAATTAGAGAGAAGGAAGACTAGAACACTCAAGAATCAGACTCACAGAGAAGGAGAAGGGATACCGGTGACCAGTACAATAGCCTATATGAAGCCAGGTGTGTCAGGGCGGGTGCCCTGTGGCCCCTATGGACTTCAAAGAAAGAGAGTTAACAAAGGTAAGTTCTTACCATAACTCATTTTTTTTTCAGGGTCCATAGGTTCCACAGGGAGACCTTGGGGATATCCCAAAGCAGTCCTTTTAAGGGAGGGGACGCTCCTGCGCTGAAAGGAGAATTCGGCGCCCAAAGGAAGCATCCTGAGAGGCAAAGGTATCAAATGCATAGAACCTTAGAAAGATCTGGACAGAAGACCACGTGGCCGCCTTACAAAGCTCTGCAGCTGATGTGCCATGGCCAGCTACCCACGAAGGACCCACAGACCGAGTAGAATAAGCCTTAACAGAAGTCGGAAAAAGGAAGGCCTGCCTGTGTGTAAGCCTCTGAGATAGTCATATGAAGCCATCTAGCATCCCTTCTTGTGAAATCCGAAAAGCACAAACAAGGAGTCTGATTTCCAAAGAGAACCGGTACGGTCCACATAAATTCTGAGGGAGCGAACCACATCCAATGAGACCTCACCTACCAAGAGGTCTGGTGATAGAAAGGCCGGTACTATAATTTCCTGATTAATATGGAAACTAGATACAACCTTAGGAAGGAACTCAGGGTGAGTACAAAGCACCGCCCTGTCCTGGTGAAATATCAGAAAAGGAGGACGACAGGAGAGCGCTCCCAATTCTGATACCCTTCTGGCAGATGCAATAGCCAGAAGAAAAAGAGTCTTAGCTGTTAATCACTTAAGTTCCACTGAATCTAATGGTTCAAATGGAGAACCCTGGAGGGCCCGAAGAACTACTGCCAAATCTCAAGGAGCCACTGAGGGGACAAAGGGAGGTTGAATCTGGAGGAAGGTGTGTATATCCGGGAGTGGAGCAATTCTACGGTGGAACCACACTGACAGTGCAAAGACATGCACTCTCAATGAGGCCAGGCATAGGCCGAGGTCCAATCCAGCTTGAGGGAATGCTAGGATTCTGGAAATCTGAAACACCAGAGGGTCGTAACCTCTTGTACGGCACCACTGGAAATATGTATGCCACACTCTGTGGTAGATTCTGGCAGAGGCAGGCTTATGTACTCTAAGCATCGTGTTGATGACCGATCTAAAGAATCCTTTGGACCTTAGGGAGGATGTCTCAAGAGCCACACCATCAAAGACAGACGATCCAGGTCCGGATAAAGGCAAGGACCCTGAGATAACAGGTCCAGACATTGAGGCAGCAGGAACGGAGTGTCGATGGAGAGACTCCGAATATCTGAGTACCAATGACGTCTAGGCCAAGCCGGAGCCACCAACAGGACAGTGCCTCCATCTTACTTGAACTCCTGAAGAACCCAAGGAAGCAGGAAATAGGTACACAAACCGGAAGGTCCATTTTACTGACAGAGCATCCACCAGGCTTGCTTTGGCATCTCTTGTTCTGGACCCATAAACTGGTAACTTGTGATTGTGTCGGGAGGCCAAGAGGTCCACCTCTGGGAGACCAAATTTTCCACTAGGAGTTGAAACACCTCTTGGTGAAGAGACCATTCCCCTGGATGCACGTCTTGATGGCTGAGAAAGTGTGCTTCCCAATTGAGAACTCCTGGAATATACACTGCCAAAATGGCCAGGAGATGAGATTCTGCCCATGTCAGAATGTGTGACACTTCTGTCATTGCTGCCCGACTTTGAATGCTTCCTTGATGGTTGATGTACACCACTGTGGTGGCATTGTCGGACTGAACCTGCACGGACTTTCCGTGAAGAATGTGCTTTGCCATCATGAGGGCCCTGTACACAGCCCGAAGTTCCAATATGTTGATGGACAGGGATGCCTCTATCATTATCCACTGGCCCTGAAAGGAGTGTGGACCGGTCACTGCGCCCCATCCCTGGAGACTGGCATCCGTTGTTAGGAGTATCCAGTCCGAGATCCAAAAGGGGTGACCCTTGGTTAGATGAGACATCAATAGCCACCAAGACAGAGACAGGAGCTCCTCCAGAGAGAGTACCATCGTTTGAGCTCTGATCTGGTGGGGTAATCCATTCCACCTGGAGAGGATCAGCCCCTGCAGGGGCCTGGAATGGAACTGAGCATATTCCACTATGTCGAATGTGGACACCATGGATCCCAGAACCTGCATTGCCGAGTGGACTGACATCCGGCGACTGCGGAGACATCTGTGTACTTGCAGCTGTAGTGTGGAGATCTTTTCTGGAGTTAGAAAGATTCTCTGCTGGTGAGAATCCAGAAAGGCTCCCAAATGAACCATCCTCTGTGAGGAAATTAGGGAGGACTTCTTCCAATTGATTAACCACCCGTGCACCTGTAGAGAAGCAACTGTCAGTTGCAGGTGGTGGTAAAGCACTTCTGGAGAACTTGCCAACAAGAGGAGGTCATCCAGATATGGTAGGAGCTGGATACCCTGACTCCGCAGATGGGCTGCCATGACAGCCATAATTTTGGTAAATACCCTTGGAGCCGTGGATAGGCCAAAGAGCAGTGCCCGAAAATGGAAGTGTCGTTGCAGTATAGCAAACCATAGATAACGCTGGTGAGAAGGCGTTATGGGGACATGTAGGTAATGCCATGTAATCTCTAGGTTCCATAGCCAGTATGATGGATCTTAAGGTTTCCATCCTGAACCTGGGCACCCTGAGGAACTTGTTCAGAGATTTGAGGTTGAGGAAAGGCTGATGAGACCCATTCGGTTTCTGAACCAGAAAGAGAGTAGAATAATAACCAGTCCATTGTTGAGATAGTGGAACTGATACAATTACCCCTGCTTGCAGCAAGGACTGTATGGCTTTCTGGATCTGCAAGGCCTTGGTCTTGTCTGAAGGAGGGCCTGTGCAGAAAAACTGGTGGGGATGCCTTTGAAGGAATGAGAGGGCGTACCCCTGAGAGACCACTTCTCTTACCCAAGCATCCTTGGTGGTCTGACACCAACACTGGGCGAACTGAAGAGGTTGGCCTCCCACTCTGGGCTCCCACAAAAGGAGGCCTGCCCTGTCAGGCTGCGGGTTTATCCTCTGGTTTAGAGGCCAGGCATCTTGTGCTCCAGTCCTGTTTCTTAGGCTTGGCAGTCTTCTTGGCAGCGGACTGCCTAGGAAAAGACTGCCCTTTGGATTTTCCTTGGGGATGAAAGAACCTAAAGGAGGAGCTTCGAGACTTTGCAGGAGCAGATGCTGAAGGCAGAAATGCAGATTTGGATTTGGCCAATGTGTCAACAATCTTGTCCGTGTCTGGACCAAACAAAATCTCCCCATTATAGGGTAAGGCCTCTAGGCCTTTCTTAGAATCAGCATCCGAGCTCCAATAGCATAGCCACAGGGAACGGTGAGCAGATACGACAAACAACTGAGACCCTAGATGTCAGTAGACTAACATGCAGAGCAGCCTCACCGATATATGCAACACATCCCTAATATGACCGACTAGTGACACCTGATTCTCTGGAACTTCCAAGGAGTCCTCAAGTGCATCGGCCCAACTCTCTATAGTCTTAGCTACCCAGGAGATAGCCATGGACGGCAGGCAAAAGCTCCTGAAAGAGAGTATATAGACTTTAGGCAAGTTTTCAACTTCCTATCCGTAGGATCCTTCAAGGAAGAAATGGAAGGCATAGATAACGTTGCACTTTTAATTAGCCGCATAATATGTGAATCCACTGCAAGGGGTGATTCCCACTTCTTACAATGAGCCTCCGGAAATGGGTAACAGGTCAAACGTTTTTGAGGTTGATACCTCTTACCAGGCAATTGTCAGGCATCCGCCATGTGATCCACCAGCTGATCTGACAGAGGGAACACCTTTAACTGTTTAAACAGGGGGTGTTTGGATTTAGGGGCTGGCTCATCATCCTCTATAACCAATACAGATTTGTCCGCACGCACCAAGGCAGGAATATTAATCCTTGATTTAGGCCCTGCCTCTTGCCGAGGGGAGTCGGGGTTAGAGCCATCAGCCACCTCTCCATCATAAGAAGACATCTCAGACTCTGATAGCTGTGTGGATTGAGATTACAACACAGGACGCTTAGCTGGCCTAACGGGCTCCTCACTCTGCAACATGATCTGAAGAGCAGTAGAGGTAGGGTTGCCTACCCTCCCGATTCGGCTGGGAGCCTTCTGATAATGAGGTGCAGCTCCCGGCCCCCCGGAAAGGCAGGCAAGCCTCCCGCTGATCCCCTCCCGCCGATCCTCTCGACCACCCCCGCAATTAACTATTAAACCCCCACAGCAGGGCCTGTATTATCGGCATTGTGTAGCGGGGGCAAAATTATGTGACTGCGTGACCCGCCCCTGTCACGCCTACAAACAGTCATCACCACGCCCTCTGCCCTGCCGATCTGGCTGCTCCCTCCTGGAAGGAGCAGCCAGAAAGTCGGCAACTGTGAGTAGAGGTCGCTGCCAGACTCTGTACTGACGTAGAGAGAACATCCACCCATGGTGGAGGTCCACCCTTTGGTAAACCCACTGTAGGAATGACCACCTGCTGTGGTACAGAAGGGGTCTGCATAATCAGTGGTAGTCCCTGTGAGGGAAGTATGGGCTGCTGTGGTACTCCATAGGAGGAAAAACAGCCAGGACCGCCAGGCAGTCCACAATTGAGGCCAGCATCTGAGAAAAGGCCACCCAAGGGGGCTCCTGTACTGATGTCAAGGAGTTTGAGGTGCCCGATTGTTATAATAATTCACACATAACCCATCTTGAACCACATACTCCTCGCTGAAAACTGCAGTACATAGTCTGCAAGATTGCGTAATTAGTACAGGAATGTGTTCATTACCCTTGTCAGACATGTCTGCCGGGTAAAATGATGCACAATATGGCACTGAGTACAAAGCAACCACGAGTATGTATAAATACTAACAGGGAGCAATATACAGTGGCTTGCAAAAGTATTCACCCCGTTTGTATTTTTCATATTTTGCTGCCTCACAACCTGGAATTAAAATGGATTGTTTGAAGGTGTGCATCATTTCATTCACAGAACATGCCTACAGCTGTGAAGTTGTGTTTTTTTGTATTGTGAATCAAACAACATTTAGGACAACATAACAGAAAACTTCAGCGTGCATAACTATTCACGCCCCTAAAGTCAGTACTTTGTCGAGCCACCTTTTGCAGCAATTACAGCTGCAAGTCACTTTGGATAGGTCTATGAGCTTGCCACGTCTTGCCCCTGGGATTTTTGCCCGTTCCTCAAGACAAAACTGCTCCAGCTCCTTCGTGTTGGATGGTTTCCGCTTGTGAACAGCAATCTTCAAGTCTGACCACAGATTCTCAATTGGATTGAGATTGACTAGGCCATTCCAACACATTTAAATGTTTCCCCTTAAACCACTCGAGTGTTGCTTTAGCAGTATGCTTCGGGTCATTGTCCTGCTGGAAGGTGAACCCCATCCCTGTCTCAAATCACAGGAAGACTGAAACAGGTTTTGCTCAAGAATATCCCTGTATTTAGCATCATCCATCTGTCCCTCGACTCGAATCAGTTTCCCAATCCATGCTGCTGAAAAACATTCCCACAGAATGATGCTGCCACCACCATATTTCACTGTGGGGATGGTGTTCTTGTGGTGATGGGATGTGTTGGGTTTGCGCCAGACATGGCATTTTCCTTGGTGGCTGAAAAGTTAAATTTTAGTCTCATCTGACCAGAGCACCTTCCTCCATACATTTGGGGAGTCGCCCACATGCCTTTTTGCAAACTCAAATCGTGTCTTCTTATTTTTACCACTAAATATTGGCTTTTTTCTGGCCACTCTTCTATAAAGCCCAGCTCTATGGAGTGTACGGCTTATTGTGGTCACATGCACAGATACACCAGTCTTTGCTGTGGAACTCTGCAGTTCCTTCAGAGTTACCTTTGGTCTCTGTGCTACCTCTCTGATTAATGCCCTCCTTGCCCGGTCTGTGAGTTTTGGTGAGCGGCCTTCCCTTGGCAGGTTTGTTGTGGTACCATGCTCTTTGGATTTGATGGTGCTCCGGGGGATCATCAAAGATTTGGATATTTTTTTTATAACCCAACCCAGAATTGTACTTCTCAACAACTTTGGGGGTCATTCAGACCCGGTCGTTAGCGCTGATGCGCTCGGACCGGGTCGATGGCCCCCCACAGAGCATGCGCACGATGGCACCGGCGCCGTCGTGTGCATGCGTGAGACCCGCTACGACCGACAGCGCCGGTCGTAGCGGGTCTCGATCCAAAGGGGGCGAGCTGTCGATGTTGATTGACAGCTCGCCCCGTTTGGAAGGCGGGCCCATGGGAACACCTACCGTTTGGGGGCACCCCCACTGACATCACTAGTGATGTCAGTGGAGAGCTTCCGGCTCAGACAGAGCCGAAAGCTCTCCGGGGCTTACGACAAGGGAGACCCTACCCTAGGGTCTCGTCGTAAGCCCCGATGGTCCCGATGGTCTTGACCATCGCGACCATCACCTTAGGCGGTCATAAGGCTGTGGGTGTTAACCCACAGCCTTACCACCGCAAAGGAGGACGTCTTGAAAATTCAAGACGTCCTCCCCTCATTCAGACCGACTGCACGCTCTGTGCGACTGGCTCTGAATGAGGTCCTTTGTCCCTGACTTGTTTGGAGAGCTCCTTGGTCTTCATGGTGTGATGCCTCTTGCTTAGTTGTGTTGCAGCCTCTGGGGCAGAAAAGGTGTGTTTATACTGACAGATAATGTGACACTTAGATTTCACACAGGTGGACTTCATTTCACTAATTATGTGACTTCTGAGGGTAATTGGTTGCACCAGAATTTTTGAGGGGCTTCATAGCAGAGGGAGTGATTACATATGCACATGCCAATTTTCAGAATTTTATTTATAAAGAATCTTTTTTATATATATTTTTTTATTTCACTTCACCAAATTAGACTATTTTGTGCAGATCCATCACATAAAATTCAGATAAAAAAAAAAATAAAATAAAAAAAATACAGGTTGTAATGTAACAAAAAAGGTAAAAAGCCAAGGGGGTGAATACTTTTGCAAGACTCTGTACTGGTCCTGTCTCATGCTTAGGTAAGCTGAAGGAACCTGTTGCCTAAATATGGCACAGTGCAATACACAACAGTATGTGACAAACCTCACAAATATTGTGTGTATATATGGGGCGTGGAACTTGGTCCTGAGATGGCACCTGGGCAAGTACATGTTTAACATTTTGGAGTGCCGGCCTGTCTCTTCATTTATATATATATATATATATATATATATATGAGGTCAGGTATGAACCACCCTAGCAACACCTGTACTAGGGCAGAAATGAGAGAAAGGGTATAGCCATAAGCTCACAGACAGAAAAAAGAGAGACAGACTGGCAGCGCTAGCACAAATCACATACAATGCAGGAAAGATGCTGCAAAGCGGCACTATACTCAACTACACAGACTCAGTGTCTGGTAGGCAATAGTGCTATATACGCTGACCCTTGGGAGAGGTATGCAGGGGGACCAGACCACGCATTGTCCTGGGAGAACTGCGACTGCACCATGAGAAAATGGCCACCGGAGACCTCAGAGAGGGCGTGTCCAGAGGAGGAGAGCAGTTCAGGGAAGCCAGACCGCAGTGGAAATGCGCGCTGAGCTGAGGGGAGGAGCCCCTTAAACAGGGAAGCTGTCTCCCCTGGCCAGTTATTAACCCATGGGACACTGGTTTCCCACACCAAATTGTCCCTGGTGGTCCAGTGGACCGCGATGGCCGGAGCATGGCCGGAGCCGGAGCGCGATGGCCGTAGCATGCATCCACACCCAGCCACTTCTGGTCTGATCCATGAGATCAGACCAGATGCGCGGGTCACCACGAGCGGAGACCTGCCTTACCTGTCCCCTAATGTCCGGGTGCAGTCTGGGGGCCCTGGCTAGCGCTGACCCCTGGAACGCCCGCCGAGATCCCCAGATCAGTAATGGCGTCGCGGCACTGGAGGGGTGACAGAGCGGCATCACAGACGTCCCACGGACAGTCTGCTGCTGCGCGCTCTATTCTTTGTAAAATTAAACTAAAGAAAATAAAGAGAATAAACTTTAGGGGCTGCTTAAACAGCCCCCCTGCGAAATGGTGCCCCGACTCCAGCCGGGCACCAATGAAACTGAGGTGCCTCTGGCTCTGGGGCAGGGTATAGGGAAAGTGGACCCAATGCATCCTGGGAGCTGAAAGCTTTAACTGCGTGGTGCTCGGATTGGTTCCCATCACCTACACCCCAAGGTCTCCCTGTGGAGCCTATGGACCCTGAAGAAGAATGGACAGTTTGGCAATATGATCAAATGAAAGGTTCAAATAAAATGCCTATATAGAGAATAAGACATTGTGATTTATAACATCTCAGATGCAGAATATAGATGAGAAACATTTTCAGAACATGTGCTGCAAAATCCTCATTCAGCTTAAAGTTTTTGCTTTGCACCCCGTAGAGGTTAGTTTGCCAATATGTGCACAGCGTAGGATCGCACTAATGCTTGGCGGCTCATCGCCAGTAATTGAATCCCCCCCAATACTTGCCTTTGTAATTGTGCATGTTGAATTTGGCCTTCTGCTACAATCACGCCACAAAATTAATTAAGTATAAAATCAGAAATATGTGACCTTACAGAAAGACTGGGGAATCGCATTACACAGTAGGAGGCAGCACAAGGGGCAGTCACAGGCTGTACTGCTGAAACTTTTGACCTCTGCAAATAAGTTGGTTCTGCAGCAAAATTCTTCTCATGATTTTACTCCATTTAAATGCAGAGGTTGCGTTGACTTGGAGAAAAGAAGCAGGTATTATACAGGAAGATTACTAAGCAATGTGAGATCATGTGTTGCCTGTGACCCTGTTATTTCCCCTTCCTGTTATCGTGTCATTTGTCCTTCTTGTTCCTTTGTTTAGATGTGTACCAGGTGAGCCATGCTGGTATGTTTATCCTTCGTACACTGACTGAGCTCCTGATCCCCATTTGTGCTCATCTGTCCTCAATTTCAAGGAATGTGAAGTTGCAGATGAGGGAAAAGAAGAAAGGGATGACCCCTGGATATATAGAAGCCAAATGTTCAGGACCATCTGCACTTCATTGGATTGTACATTGCACCCTGGTTCCCTGTTTTAATTTGCAGTTTGAGTGGGATTTTACTCACATTGGGGCTCATTAGTTGCACTCAAACTTAGGGAATGTATGTGCCTGATTTACTACCTTAAATGCGGGGGTTCATGTGTCTGCAAGTGGAAACCTGTACCCCCCATTGATCTTAAGAAAGCTGCCCCAATCATCATCATTAGTATTGCCACTTACGCCATCCTTATATAAGAGATCCGTCAGAAGCAGGCTTCCCTTACCATACGCACAACTCAGAAACACATAGAGCTTTAGGTACACGCCCACGACACTCCCATATCACTCCTATGTCACTCCCATAAGTCTGTGCGCTCATTTTGATGCTGTCCAATTTCACAGATAGACAAATCTGATCGAGTTCCTTACGATTCAGTATAATTCAGATACGGATATTCACAAAAATGTGTAAATTAGCATCAGCGTATTTGGTGCATGCAAAAACTTTCCATTTGCCCCCCAGCGCACAGAGATCCATCTGCCTCAGAATCAAGCCCATAACCTTCTGTGAGTCATAGAACAAGCTACTCATTGGGCATTGTGAACATTCATGCTGCTGCTCTGAGGGTACAATGATATGTGTCTGGAATATACAGTATATACTGCTCATCACTGTCCTATCTGGCTGGAGGGTCTATGTACTTAGACTTGCATGGAGATAAAGTACCAACCAATCATCTTCTAACTGTCATTTTTCAAACATTGCTTGTAAAATGACAGAAACTGATTGGTTTGGACTTTATCTCGCTCCACTTTAGCTCTCTCCAAGGTTTGATACATGTCCCCCTAGGTGAGTAATGGTACTTTTTTTTTCTTCGAAAAAAGCACTGATGAATACTATATTATATTAATAAACTGATAAATTCCACATGGAATTCAGTACAAGCAATACCAGCAAAAAGGTGCACCTGGACAATAAAATTGTGCATATATTAATGTTCTGAAAACTAGTGTGACCAAAACATTTACAGGTCAGATTTGAATAAAACATGCCAAACAGATATGTTCTTTCATAAAAACATACGTACACAAGATCCCTCATGAGCAGTATGACAGCAATAAGTCATTTGATCACTGTGGCATCTGCTATCGCCCTACATCTCCTCCAGGGCAGAAGGCTGTCACCATCTGCCTGTTAAGGGTTAATTAAATATTGTATTTAGAACAATGAACCTAATTAAATTAGTCAAATAACAAGACAGCCTTGATATACTAAGCTTTGTATTTTTATGTACTACTACAAATGGATTTATGACTAGTCCAATGTACTAAAAACATGTTAGTATTTGTTTCTGCAACTCTTTAAGTTATTTATAGGCTTGTTACTATACCAAGCATCAAATCATTTGTTGAATCATGTTTCTTTCTACAGTGCTACAGTGTATTGTAGATAATGAAGCCATATCTGACTGTGCAACCACTACAACTGTTGTTCCACTGACACTGTTCTGCAGCAATGTTAAACCGTCAGAACTGCAAAGAAGTTCACAAGAGGAAATCTTGTTTTCACAACCATAAGGACTCGTACATATGAACACGGAAGTTCATGTGTGTGAAGTGTAGACAAAACCTTCTACTATTTCCTTGCTTTTAAAGAGCATCGGAAGCCGGATTTTATAGCCTCCCTTCGGCGTAGTAAGTCACAGACCTCCATTACACTGCACCGAATATTAATGCTTGGGAATGCGTCAGGGAACGCTAAAACCGACGCAAAGCAAATGATTTCCAGAAGTCATTTGCATTCTATTTGGCCCATCAATGTTAAAACATGGCTTCCAGGCTTTAAGGAGTCTTCTGCAATGTGCAACATCAATGCTGCTGTGCATGGGCCTTAAGACAGCAAAATAATGAATGGATTGTTTGGAGATGAACTTATTGTCAATGAAAATGTAAAAAAAAAATATATCAGCATAGTTAATGAGTTAAATGAGAACGTCGTCCATTTCTTGTATCTTTTTCATACTTTTTTCAACAATGATTAGCATTAGTAGCCCATTTTATTAGCTTTTTAATTGAATCCAAAAATACAGTGTTAGGTAATGGCGGCTGGCTAGGCCCATCAGCTGGAGAGCAACAAGTTGCGAGGGGCGGAGAAAACAAACTAAAGCTGCATACACACACACAACGATTTAGTAAATTAACGATTTTAGTAAACGATTTTCCCTTGAAAAAATGAACGGAAATCGTTTACTAAAATCGTTCATTTACTAAATGTAATGAACGATTTTTTTGAACTACAAACAATTTTTGCATATTCCCTTACTGAAAATCGTTGAGTTGGTCAGTCTGACTGAACGACAAACTACAAACGTGAACGCGCATGAACGATAATCGTTCATCGTTTTCAACGATTAAACGATATCGTTATCGATAATCGTTAAAAAAATCGTTGTGTGTGTATGCACCTTAATACATTGTTTTCCTCATGTGGGTTTTAGATGGTAAGCTCTTCTGACCAGTGCTATACCACCTTCTGTTTCATTATGCATTACTGTTATATTGTTATTTGTGATATGTCCAATGTAGTCTCTGCTTACACAACATTGCAGAATGTGTTGGGTGACACAAAGGACAATAAGAATTATTTCTGTAGGTAGATGGGTGAAATAATTATGAGGGCAGGTATAAAATTCCAAAAGCTTCAGTTTCAGATGTCTTTAGCTGAGGAGGCTGTAGTTGATTCTCCTCTGTCTCATGATGCAGTGAGTTTGGGCTAACATGTCAGCTACATCTGGGTCTGCTAAATGTGAAGTCTGGTTATGTGTTCTTGTCTGTTCACCTAATTAGAAAATGCACTGTCATTGCCGTACATAGGAAGCATGGCCTTTTATTTGGCTAAATGGATGTCTAATATAATGTTGTAAATAGACGCACTGTTTTCCTGTGGCCTTTCATACATCGGCTTATTGTGAACCATATTAATCTATGCCATGTGGACAGGAATAATTAATGAGATAAGTGGAGTCTTGTGTGTTGTGAGCTTCTCAGGTCAAATCTGTCTGCCCATATCGGCTCTAACTATAACCCAATATAACCCCGACTTCCTGAGTCAATAAAGACCTTGCTAACAGCAGACCATCATTGATCATCGCTGTGGGATAATTGCTACCATGGATACTGTGCCCCAGTGACGGTGTTATCTTAAAAAACATTTACTTAGACATTTATAGACAATTTTGATTCAAAATGTTCCAAATTGTCCAAAAGTTATTGATAATTTTGTTAATATAATTATTATGTACTACTAGCAAAGTACAGAAGTCTAAATATCTTTAAAAAAAAAACAAAAAAAAAAACTAACCAATCAACAATTAGCTTTATTGGAGAGAGCAAATGTTGGATTGGATGCTGCATCACTTTGTTAGAAAATAATCCCCACTGCTTGAATTATGGATTGTTATTGTTGTAGAAGAGTGAGTATTGGCGTTTTATGTTGTCACATCTTCTGAGGGAAATGGTTTAAACTTTCTTATCATGCTAAAGGAAACTGAAATGGTCTAATGCACATGCATTGTATGAAGAACATTAATGCCACAAACTAAAAGAAGAGAAACTAAAGAATACTTTATACAGTTAGGAAAAAAAACAGATTTCAGCTGCAGATGTTGATATAAGTGTCAGCGGTGTGTGATGGAGGTCAGTCCACACAATGAACAACTTCACCAGGTTTTGGTTTATTAGCCAGGCAGAACAAGTTACAGGATAACACAGGGTTAATGCTGGTATGCAGTAGGTACACAATGCAGGAATAGAACAGCCTACCCTCCAACATGACCCATTCCATTAGGTACAAAACACTCTGCTCCTGGACTTTCCACCTAATTAATGATTGCAGTCACCTGTGGTGAACTAGGTAATTGATGAGAAGGGTGTTTCAGCACAGGTGGCTGCAATCATGAATTAGGTGTCCAGGAGCAGAGTATTTTGTACCTAATTGAACGGGTCATGTTGGAGGGTCTGTAACATGCAACAAATCCAGCCAGGAATATTTGGTGTTAACAAAGGTGGCTTGCTGTGTAAAGTTAGAAGTCATATAGTAGATACCAATTATGGTTGTATATAGGCGCTGACGTGAAATGTTCAGCCAAGCAGCTACTGGAATAGGGGTAGTCAATCCCTTTAGCTGGGTACACATACACACTGACAGATATATTGGCTAATCAATTGCTCGGCCAATATATCTGCTGCCCATCGGTCAGTGTGTACCAGCGATATGTCTGTGAATGACGTCATTCACAGACATATCATATTGGCTGTGCTGTACAGCTGATGCCCAATATATCTGCAGATGTATCTCTCCTTCGGGCAGTGTGTATGGGCGGTCTGCTGACTGTCCGTACACATACAGCAGAGGCAACGGGGAGGGGGGACGGGACATGCCCCTCTTCTAGCGGGGCCTGCAGCTAGAAGCTGATGATGGTTGTTCAGTGTGTATGAAGGACCATCATCTGCAGATATATCTGTGCAGTGTGTACCCAGACATAGAAAAAACACACAAGAAAAGTAACGCTGCAATCAATTTATATATGGAAGATATATATAAATGATTATTTATGACAGTGGATGGAGTAAAAGATATATGTCAATTTAATATACAGACATTCCTCACTTAACGACCGAGTTCCGTTCCTACGTCTAGGTCGTTAAACGAATTGGTCACTAAACGAGGAACCAGGAGGTAATCATTTTTATGTATTCTGAATAAAGACAAAAGGTCTAAAGGAAACTCAAACTTGATACTGTTTTACTTTGCATAACTTACATACTGTACAGTACAATTAAAGTTCTAAAAAAAAAAATCTTCAGAATAACATTTTACTCATTGTACTATGGGTTCCATTGGGTTCCAGCTGGTCAGAGTGCTGGTCATAAGTCCGGACGGTTGTTAAACGAGTAAGTTGTTAAGTGAGGAATGTCTGTATAAAGGTTTCATACAAATTGTACATTAAAACATGTCATATATAAAAACAATAAGGCTCACCCTTATTATAACCTCAAATGCATAAACGCCTGTTCCTATATAAGCTTCCAGGATCAGTAACTATGAATTAACATGGACCACAGTCTTAATATGGTATATTTCAGTAGACATGACCTAGTTCCCTTACCGGTAGAGGGATAGTGCTTTTAGCGTATGATTCCAATACGCATCTTGGAGCCCTCAGATGGTCACAGTGTCTGTATTTGTTGCAGTCCAAGACAAGGTGGAAATTGGAAAAAATCCAGAGAGGTAATTGCCCTTTGGTAGAACCGGGAAAGCTGGTTTAGGCTTTGCAATGATGATAATTCCGTAATGCAGCTGAGTGGCTATACCTAGTTGCGCCCTTGCCTCTGGTTCACATTGCCGTATCCACATCATCTGGGTTTGGGGTTATGCCTAGGATCGCTAGTAAACTTCCACAACTTTTCCCTATTTTACTTCATCTATATGGTGAATTTCCATGTAGCGCAGTTCTCTGAGCCTGGTTCATACTAGCACCTGCAGTGTACATTTCACCCTTAAGGGTCTATTTACTAAGCAGAGTGATAAGGAAGTGATAAGGTGCCAGCCAATCAGCTCCCAACTGTCATTTTTCAAACACAGCCTGTGAGATGACAGTTGGGAGCTGATTGGCTGGCACCTTATCACTTCCTTATCACTTTTCACTCTGTCTCCTAACACTGCTTAGTACATAGACCCCTTAATATGAATAAAAGACTTTTCTGTGCTCACTCAGATTTTATTTACTCTGTGTATTCCTGAGCCCATAACCAGTGGTGTGTGCCCCAAAAGTGTGTCAGTTTATAACTATTTCCTAGTAAATCGAAAGGTTGTATTCTCATGATTATTGATTTAACTTACAAAATGGCTGCTTTTAATCAATGAAGAGCACAATATAAATTGTCATATAATTAAACACAAACCATGTAAACATACCAGAGGTCCTATACTAGAGAAAATATGTTCTTCCTTTCAAAGGCACCTATATTCCTTGTAAACCGATGTTCCTATTAGCATTAACAGTCATTATAGGCAGAATACATTATGCCTGAATCCATAGGTACATTAACCCATAATCAGTAATAACTAGGGGTGTGCACCGGCCACTTTTCGTGTTTTGTGTTTTGGTTTTGGATCTGGATCTTTCTTCGTGTTTTGGATCTGGATTGGTTTTGCCAAAACCACCCTTCCGTGTTTTGGGTTCTGGGTTTTGTGTTTTGGATCTGTATTTTTTTTAAAAAAAGCATAAAAACAGCTAAAATCACAGAATTTGTAGGTTTTTCTGCTCCTATGCTATTATTAACCTCAATAACCTTAATTTCCACTCATTTCCAGTCTATTCTGAACACCTCACACCTCACAATAGTGTTTTTATGTCCAAAACGTTGCACCGAGGTAGCTGGATGACTATGCTAAGCGACACGAGTGGGCGGCACAAACACGTGACCCATCTAGGCGTGAAACTGCAGTGGCAGACAGGATGGCAGTTTGAAAAACTAGGCCCCAAACTGTACATAATGCAAAGAAAAAAAAGAGGTGCAAGATGGAATTGTCCTTGGGCCCTCCCACCCACCCTTATGTTGTATAAACAGGACATGCACACTTTAACAAACCAATCATTTCAGCGCCAGGGTCTGCCACACAACTGTGGCTGAAATGATTGGTTCGTTTGGGCCCCCACAAAACAAGCTGGCAATTAATGTGTCCCTGCACAAACTGGCTCTATGGAGGCAAGATGTCATCCTCATCCTCCTCATCCACCGATTCCTCACCCTCTTCAGTGTGTACATCCTCATCCTCACAAAGTATTAACTCGTCCCCACTTGAATCCACCACCACAGGTCCCTCTGTACCTTCTGGAGGCTGGTCTCCCTGGAAGAGCTGATAATTCATTTTGATGAACATCATCTTCTCCACATTCTGTGGAAGCAACCTCCTACGCCTTTCGCTGACAAGGTTCCCGGCTGCACTAAACACTCTTTCGGAGTACACACTGGAGGGGGGGCAACTCAGGTAAAATAGAGCCAGTTTGTACAGGGGCCTCCAAATTGCCTCTTTTTCCTGCCAGTACAGGTATGGACTGTCTGCCATGCCTACTTGGATGCTGTCACCGATGTAATCCTCCACCATTCTGTCAATGGTGACAGTATCATATGCAGTGACAGTAGACATGTCAGAAATTGTTGCCAGGTCCTTCAGTCCGGACCAGATGTCCAAACTTGGTCCTGCCTGCCCTGCATCACCGCCAGCGGGTTGCTTAGGATACCTAAGTTTTTTCCTGGCAGCCCCAGTTGCAGGAGAAAATGAAGAAGGAGCCGTTGACGTGTCACGTTCCGCTTCAGCTGACAGTGTGTTCACCAGCAGGTCTTTGCACCTCTGCAGGCTTGTGTCGGCCGGAAAGAGAGACACCACATAGGCTTTAAACCTAGGATCGAGCACGGTGGCCAAAACGTAGTGGTCTGATTTCAACAGATTGACCACCCTGGAATCCTGGCAAAGCGAATGAAGGGCTTCATCCACAAGTCCCACATGCCGAGCGGAATCGCTCCGTCTTAGCTCCTCCTTCACTTTCTCCAGCTGCTTCTACAAAAGCCTGATGAGGGGAATGACCTGACTCAAGCTGGCAGTGTCTGAACTGACTTCACGTGTGGCAAGTTCGAAGGGCTGGAGAACCTTGCACAACACGGAAATCATTCTCCACTGCGCTTGAGTCAGGTGCATACCCCCTCCTTTGCCTATGTCATAGGTGGATGTATAGGCTTGTATGGCCTTTTGCTGCTCCTCCATCCTCTGAAGCATATAGAGGGTTGAGTTCCACCGCGTCACAACCTCTTGCTTCAGGTGATGGCGGGGCAGGTTCAAGAGTGTTTGCTGGCGCTCCAGTCTTCGGCACGCAGTCGCTGAATGGCGAAAGTGGCCAGAAATTTTTCGGGCCACCCAAAGCGTCTCCTGCACGCCCCTGTCGCTTTTCAGAAAATTCTGCACCACCAAGTTTATTGTGTGAGCAAAACATGGGACGTGCTGGAATTTGCCCAGATGTAATGCCCGCACAATATTGGTGGCGTTGTCAGATATCACAAATCCCCAGGAGAGTCTAAGTGGGGTAAGCCACTGGGCGATGATTTCCCTCAGTTTCTCTAAGAGGTTGTCGGCGGTGTGCCTCTTACTGAAACCGGTGATACACAGCGTAGCCTGCCTTGTAACGAGCTGGCATTTCTGAGATGCTGCTACTGGTGACGCTGCTGCTGTTGCTGCGTAAGGTGATACATCTACCCAGTGGGCTGTCACAGTCATATAGTCCTTAGTCTGCCCTGTTCCACTTGTCCACATGTCCGTGGTTAAGTGGACATTGTGTACAACGGCATTTTTCAGGACACTGAGGACACTTTTTCTGACGTTTCTGTACAGTCTCGGTATCGCCTGCCTAGTGAAGTGGAATCTAGACGGGATTTGGAACCGGGGACACACTACCTCCATCAATTGTCTAAATCCCACTGCACTAATGGCGGATACCGGACGCACGTCTAACACCAACATAGCAGTCAAGGCCTCAGTTATACGTTTTGCTTCAGGATGACTGCTGTCGTACTTCATCCTCCTCGCTAAGGACTGTTGGAGGGTCAATTGTTTAGTAAAAGTAGTGGTGTTCCTACTTCCTCTCTGGGATGATGAACGACTCCCAGCAGCAGCAACAGCAGCAGCGGCAGCAGTAGGCGTAGCAATGCAGGATCCTCCGGAGGAATCCCGGATAGGAGAGTCAGTCATGCCAGTGACATGGCCTGCAGGACTACTTCCGATCCTAACTAAGGAGGAAATTGACGAGGAGGGAGTTGACGGTGTGGTTTGCAGGCGCTTGGATACAACAGGACAACGGGATTTAGGTGTCCCTGGACTGCTTACGGTCTTAGCCAAAGTTTCTGAACTTGACAGTAACTTTTTATGAACGCGCTGCAGGTGCCGTATAAGGGAGGATGTTCCTAGGTGGTTGACGTCCCTACCCCTACTTATTTCACCTTTACATATGGTACATATGGCAAGACAGTTGTTGTCCGGATTTGGATAGAAATATTGCCAGACCAAAGAGGTGGAATGTTTGGTCTTCTGCCCAGGCATGACCGTGATGGGCTTTTTCATCCCACGGACAACAACTGTCTCCCCCGGAGCCTGATTTAAACAAACCACATCACCATCAGAATCCTCCTCGCCAACTTCCTCCTCAGCGCCAGCTACACCAGTATCCTCATCCTGTTGTACTTCAACAGTGACATCTTCAATTTGCATATCAGCAAGTGGACTGTGGGTGCTCCTTTCAGCACTTGCAGGGGGCGTGCAAATGGTGGAAAGAGCCACCTCTTCCCGTCCAGTGCTGGGAAGGTCAGGCATCGCAACCACCACCACACTTGGACTCTCCTTGGGGATTTGTGATATCTTCTTAGAAAGCACAGTTCTTCGCTGTGCTTTTGCCAGCTTAACTCTTTTGATTTTTTTAGTGGGAGGAGGGCTTCCATCGTCATGTGAAGCTGAACCACTAGTCATGAACATACTAGGGATCGACCTTAGCCGTTCCTTGCCACTCCGTGTCGTAAATGGCATATTGGCAAGTTTACGTTTCTCTTCAGCTGATTTAAATGTCTTTTTCAAGGTCATTTTCCTGAACTTTGCCATTTGGGATTGTATGTGCCCTCTACTATGACATTGGGCATCGGCCTTGGCAGACGACGTTGATGGCATGTTATCGTCTATGTCATGACTAGTGGCAGCAGCTTCAGCACTAGGAGGAAGTGGTTCTTGATCTTTCTCTATTTTATTTTTATCGGAGAAAGTTTGGTCCTCCATTTATGTTATATCGATTTGATATATACGTGCGGCTAAACACAGAAAATAATTTTTTTTTGGGTTTGGACTGGAGTGTACTTTGTGGGTTACAGCACCCTTTAACGGTCAAGCCAGCCGGCCCTTTACTTATGACACAGGCGCACGCTTGGCACTACTTTGTTGATGCACGTGCGGCTACTGCGCACACAATTCACAAACACAGAAAATAATTTTTTTTTGGTTTGGACTGGAGTGTACTTTCGGGGGTTACAGCACCCTTTAACGGTCAAGCCAGCCGGCCCTTTACTTATGACACAGGCGCACGCTTGGCACTACTTTGTTGATGCACGTGCGGCTACTGCGCACACAATTCACAAACACAGAAAATAATTTTTTTTTTGGTTTGGACTGGAGTGTACTTTCGGGGGTTACAGCACCCTTAACGGTCAAGCCAGCCGGCCCTTTACTTATGACACAGGCGCACGCTTGGCACTACTTTGTTGATGCACATGCGGCTACTGCGCACACAATTCACAAACACAGAAAATAATTTTTTTTGGGTTTGGACTGGAGTGTACTTTCGGGGGTTACAGCACCCTTTAACGGTCAAGCCAGCCGGCCCTTTACTTATGACACAGGCGCACGCTTGGCACTACTTTGTTGATGCACATGCGGCTACTGCGCACACAATTCACAAACACAGAAAATAATTTTTTTTTGGTTTGGACTGGAGTGTACTTTCGGGGGTTACAGCACCCTTTAACGGTCAAGCCAGCCGGCCCTTTACTTATGACACAGGCGCACGCTTGGCACTACTTTGTTGATGCACGTGCGGCTACTGCGCACACAATTCACAAACACAGAAAATAATTTTTTTTTTGGTTTGGACTGGAGTGTACTTTGGGGGTTACAGCACCCTTTAACGGTCAAGCCAGCCGGCCCTTTACTTATGACACAGGCGCACGCTTGGCACTACTTTGTTGATGCACGTGCGGCTACTGCGCACACAATTCACAAACACAGAAAATAATTTTTTTTTTGGTTTGGACTGGAGTGTACTTTCGGGGGTTACAGCACCCTTAACGGTCAAGCCAGCCGGCCCTTTACTTATGACACAGGCGCACGCTTGGCACTACTTTGTTGATGCACGTGCGGCTACTGCGCACACAATTCACAAACACAGAAAATAATTTTTTTTTTGTTTGGACTGGAGTGTACTTTCGGGGGTTACAGCACCCTTTAACGGTCAAGCCAGCCGGCCCTTTACTTATGACACAGGCGCACGCTTGGCACTACTTTGTTGATGCACGTGCGGCTACTGCGCACACAATTCACAAACACAGAAAATAATTTTTTTTTTGGTTGGACTGGAGTGTACTTTCGGGGGTTACAGCACCCTTTAACGGTCAAGCCAGCCGGCCCTTTACTTATGACACAGGCGCACGCTTGGCACTACTTTGTTGATGCACGTGCGGCTACTGCGCACACAATTCACAAACACAGAAAATAATTTTTTTTTTGGTTTGGACTGGAGTGTACTTTGGGGGTTACAGCACCCTTTAACGGTCAAGCCAGCCGGCCCTTTACTTATGACACAGGCGCACGCTTGGCACTACTTTGTTGATGCACGTGCGGCTACTGCGCACACAATTCACAAACACAGAAAATAATTTTTTTTTTGGTTTGGACTGGAGTGTACTTTCGGGGGTTACAGCACCCTTAACGGTCAAGCCAGCCGGCCCTTTACTTATGACACAGGTGCACGCTTGGCACTACTTTGTTGATGCACGTGCGGCTACTGCGCACACAATTCACAAACACAGAAAATAATTTTTTTTTTGGTTTGGACTGGAGTGTACTTTCGGGGGTTACAGCACCCTTAACGGTCAAGCCAGCCGGCCCTTTACTTATGACACAGGCGCACGCTTGGCACTACTTTGTTGATGCACGTGCGGCTACTGCGCACACAATTCACAAACACAGAAAATAATTTTTTTTTGGTTTGGACTGGAGTGTATTTTCGGGGGTTACAGCACCCTTAACGGTCAAGCCAGCCGGCCCTTTACTTATGACACAGGCGCACGCTTGGCACTACTTTGTTGATGCACGTGCGGCTACTGCGCACACAATTCACAAACACAGAAAATAATTTTTTTTTTGGTTTGGACTGGAGTGTACTTTCGGGGGTTACAGCACCCTTAACGGTCAAGCCAGCCGGCCCTTTACTTATGACACAGGCGCACGCTTGGCACTACTTTGTTGATGCACGTGCGGCTACTGCGCACACAATTCACAAACACAGAAAATAAATTTTTTTTGGTTTGGACTGGAGTGTACTTTCGGGGGTTACAGCACCCTTTAACGGTCAAGCCAGCCGGCCCTTTACTTATGACACAGGCGCACGCTTGGCACTACTTTGTTGATGCACGTGCGGCTACTGCGCACACAATTCACAAACACAGAAAATAATTTTTTTTTTGGTTTGGACTGGAGTGTACTTTCGGGGGTTACAGCACCCTTAACGGTCAAGCCAGCCGGCCCTTTACTTATGACACAGGCGCACGCTTGGCACTACTGTGTTGATGCACGTGCGGCTACTGCGCACACAATTCACAAACACAGAAAATAATTTTTTTTTTGGTTTGGACTGGAGTGTACTTTCGGGGGTTACAGCACCCTTAACGGTCAAGCCAGCCGGCCCTTTACTTATGACACAGGCGCACGCTTGGCACTACTTTGTTGATGCACGTGCGGCTACTGCGCACACAATTCACAAACACAGAAAATAATTTTTTTTTTGGTTTGGACTGGAGTGTACTTTCGGGGGTTACAGCACCCTTAACGGTCAAGCCAGCCGGCCCTTTACTTATGACACAGGCGCACGCTTGGCACTACTTTGTTGATGCACGTGCGGCTACTGCGCACACAATTCACAAACACAGAAAATAATTTTTTTTTGGTTTGGACTGGAGTGTACTTTCGGGGGTTACAGCACCCTTTAACGGTCAAGCCAGCCGGCCCTTTACTTATGACACAGGCGCACGCTTGGCACTACTTTGTTGATGCACGTGCGGCTACTGCGCACACAATTCACAAACACAGAAAATATATTATATTTTTAGCACTTGGGGGGAGCACCCCTGATGGACAGAGCACCCCCTGGACAACACTACAGCACCTCTTTAGGACTGGGACACTGCACAGGACTTTGGAGTGGACACAGCCCCTATGGAGAACTGACTGCACAACACAGTCCAGCCAGCCCCTATGGACTTTGAAGTAGTGGACACAGCCCCTATTAACAACAGCAGCACAGCACAACACAGCCAGCCCCTATGGACTTTGAAGTAGTGGACAACAGCAGCACTACACTACACTACACTACACAGCCCTAACTCCCACCCTCCCTCTTCACTGTCCACAGCCGAGTGAGAAAATGGCGCCGACGTGGGTACCTTATATAGGATCCAAAACCCGCGAGACTTGGAAGGCGGGAAGATGACGTTTTGCCTCGATTTCAGAATCCGAGTCAGGCGGGAAAAGTCGAGCCTGACTCGGATCGGACTCGGATCGGGGGGGCTCGGGGGGGTTCGGATTTCAGAAATCCGAACCCGCTCACCCCTAGTAATAACACACAGCCTTGAATGCTAAATCCCATGTGCTATGCTGCACTAACACACAACTTGTTGTAAGTAGAGACAGATAGATAGCTTTAGACATTGAGGAAGTTAAAGGGGGATGTAGTCAGCATCCCGGCGTGCGGGATGCCGATGGTCTGAATGCCGGCGCCAAAACGCCTGACAGTTTGATATCGCGGCACCAGTATCCCAGCCACCGGCATCCCAAAGTTAAGTATCGGGGTGTTAGGAGGCGGTTAGGTTAAATTAGCGGGATTAGGCATTAGGGGGAGGTATAGGCATCGGGTAGAGAGTGTTAGGATTAGGGTGTGGGGATGGGGAGGTTAGGTTTAGGCACTCGGGGGGAGGTTAGGTTTAGGCAGCGGGGAGGGGGTGTTAGGTTTAGGGTGCGGGGAGGGGGAGGTTAGGTTTAGGCACTAGGGGGGAAGTTAGGGTTAGGCACTGGGGAGGGTGGGTTAGGATAGGGGTTAGGTTAGAATAATACATACCATGACTTCCTATGTGTGTTGGGATTCTGGCTGTTGGGATGCTGCTGTCGGTATTCTGACCAGCGGCATCCCGACAGCCGGAATTTCATACCCAACCCAGTTAAATGTACCCTCAGGGCCAGTGCAAGGTTTCCCGGCGCCCTAGGCAATGCTTAAGCTCACCGCCTGTCTTCTACCCTAAACCCCCAACTTCACTACTTTAGTCACATGCCCATTGCAGCCAGCCAGCTTCTATCTCACATATCCCTGTGCCCAGCAGCTCATTTCTCACATGTACACCCGCTCTCCAACACTACCCTCAATGCACATCTGCCCACCATCCCCCTCCCTCACACAGATTTTGGCTTCCATATTCTATTGCCCAAACCAAAAAAACAGATCTATCTACATAGTGCACTATAGACCACTATTCTTTAAAAAAATGAATTATACCCCTTTCAGACATACAACCCGGGAAATTTCCTGCTCAGACCTGGGAATTTCTCCTGTGCAAATTCCCGGGTATTTGGTCGAGACCCCCCTTTCACACTGCAGTGTCTACCCGGGAAATTCCCAGGTAGACCCCTTTCAGACATAAGCCAGGTTTTTTAGTTTTAAATATTACCTGCCTCTCCTCTGCTCTTCCTAACCTATCCCCTCTCCGGCTGCCGCTGCTTGGTGCTGCCCGGGAGTAGTAAATTCCCGGGTAGCACCATTCAGACAGAAGCAGGGTAATTTCCCGGGACTTAAGTCCCGGGAAAAACCCTGGTCGATTGCAGGGGCGGCTACCCGGGAACATGTTCCCGGGTAGGCACCTTTCAGACAGACTCGGGTACCCGGGAATTTGGCCGAGGCAGGCCAAATTCCCGGGATTCTCGAGATGTCTGAAAGGGGTATTAGTTAATTTACCCTAAATTGGGACTCTGATAAGTGAATTATTAAAAATTATTATAGATAAAGAAGGTTCAGAGGAAAATAATAAGTGAATTAAAATTCTATATCAACTGTAACTTGAACACAGAAAAAAGAAAATTGCCCCCCAGCACACTGCAGATAAATCAAAAATACATGAATCCTACATGAGAATAGAAATTCAGAGGTATTGGTTTACATACCTTTGCAAATATATGAATAAGCGCTGGGCCGACGTCAAGGCTCCTCTATACCAGCGTCCCTAACATTAAGGGGTTCACGTCCAAGAAGCAAGGCACCCAAAAAAATTGCAGCCAAGGACCATCCCCAGGGCATCACACGAAAAGGGGAAAAAAGGTGATAGTGAAGTGTAAAAAGGATAGATGTGTAAAGATAAATCAATAAGTGTAAATGAAATGTAAAAGAATTAAAATGACATAAATAATACACAAATGAATAGAGAAGTGAAAAAATATTCTATGTGAATTAAGTGGTGATGCCATGAGCAAGGTCCAGCCAGAACAGCCCCGGGGGCCCCACTCCCAAACGCTCACCCCAAAATAATTATTGCTACATAATAGTAGCACCCACTCTGGGTCATATAATTACAAATTGATGTACTGCTTGATAACAGTACATGTATGAGCTGAGAGCTAACTTACCTTGGAGGTACCCCAAAAAACCTCCACATGGCACTATAAGGATCAGCACCTCCTCCTAATGCTGCCTCCTATCATGCCTCCAAATTGCAAGCAAAAAATATGGTAGTTGCTCAATCAGCTTAATAATATGCTACAGGTGCTTGTAAAGGGCGGGGTTTACACTGAACACAGAAAATAAGAAAATTGCCCCCCAGCTCACTGCAGATAAATCAAAAATACTTGAATCCTACAGGATAATAGAAATTCAGAGGTATTGGTTTACATACATTTGCAAATATATGAATAAGCGCTGGGCCGACGTCAAGGCTCCTCTATACCAGCGTCCCTAACATTAAGGGGTTCACGTCCGGGAAGCAAGGCACCCCAAAAAATTGCAGCCAAGGACCATCCCCAGGGCATCACACGAAAAGGGGAAAAAAGATGATAGTGAAGTGTAAAAAGGATAGATGTGTAAAGATAAATCAATAAGTGTAAATGAAATGTAAAAGAATTAAAATGACATGAATAATACACAAATGAATAGAGAAGTGAAAAAATATTCTATGTGAATTAAGTGGTGATGCCATGAGCAAGGTCCAGCCAGTACAGCCCCGGGGGCCCCACTCCCAAATGCTCACCCCAAAATAATTATTGCTACATAATAGTAGCACCCACTCTGGGTCATATAATTACAAATTGCTGGGGGGCAATTTTCTTTTTTCTGTGTTCAGTGTAAACCCCGCCCTTTACAAGCACCTGTAGTATATTATTAAGCTGATTGAGCAACTACCATATTTTTTGTTTATCAACTGTAACCTGCTCAGAATATAGGGCCTGATTCTGAGTAAGGATCGCTATTGCGATCACAATAGTGACTACGCACGCAGTCTCACTGTTAAGATATGCTAATGATTGCCATAGCAATGCCATATGTAGCCTTACATAAGGATGCCTCCTTTACCTTACACACATTCATAATACTTAGCAAGTCTGCAAAACCATTGGTAACATCGAGTACAATCACAGCCTCACGCACACTTGCAAATGGTCTGAGCTTACTCAGGAATTGCTAACCTCATCGCACGCAGTGAAAGCCCAAGTTGCGTATGGCATTGCAGTGCCTAATTTATGCACGCCCCTGTAATGGTGTTCTAGCGCACTGGCACGCCTGCATTTTGCTGACCACCCCCCCGTCACCACTCCCAAATGGTACTTCCTGTCAATCACTCTGCAATGGGTCTACGTAGTCACTGCGATCACAGTCCGGATCGCAGTGGGGTGTTCGCGCACGTGCACTGCGATGCATGCGCAGAACACAACAATCGGCCAAGTGCGTGCATAATCACAATAGCGATCCTTGCTGAACCAGCCCCATAATTTCCTATATAATTTTAAGAATCTAATGTACCACTTTTCACACTTTTATTATATAGTGATAGAGGAGAGAGAGAGATAGAGCGAAAGAGAGATCAATGCTCCTGGCAGACAGGGAAGGGTGCTTGTGATAAAATAGGGCACAGTATAGTAGACTGGATTACAGTGGGCTGGGAATGGGGGTAGTGGGCAGGCTGAGGGATCAGGTGTGGTGGGCAGTAGTTAACTGTCATACTCAGTTACCTCATCTGTCACCAGTTACTGGGGAGTGTCAGCTCACCTCACTCTGGGTAACTCAGGTCACTACGCAGCCAATGAGAGTCAGAGTGCATGAAGCCTCCACCGCGCAACTAACGGCCCATACACCCCAACCTGCAGGAGGCACATACCCAGCTTAGACCTCCCTCTCACAGCAGGGCTCGGTGGTGCTCCCAGTCACTTACCACTTCCTCCATCTTACCTGTCCCGTGACACTGCCGCGGCCGCCTAGCCTGTCACATCACATGTGTAGGACTTGGAGGAGAGAGGAGTATTGTACTAGCAGACCTTGGAGGAGCCGCTGGGAGCACACCACCCTCGGATGCACTGCTAAGGGGTGGTGCTATGCAAATATGGACCACCCCGTAGTTTCTTCTATAGCTGCCTGCCAGCCGTGAAGTGCGGGCCTGCGGGGACACAGTTTACATAGCGGTGGCTGCACAGACCCATGGTCAGTGTTGTACAGTAAGAAACATACTTTTTCTACTTCAGGGTCCATAGGGTATCCACAGGATACCTTGGGGTATAGGCGATGGCGGCAGACATCGGGCACCTCAGAGTTAAAGTTTTCAGCCTCCCAGGATGCACTGGGGTCACTCTCCTATACCCCACCCCCGAGCCAAGGCAAATCAGTTTCAGCCCCTGAAGTTTATTTCAAGCAGCTTTGCTGCACAAGATGAGCTGTGACCGGATTCAAGGGGGTCAGGTAAGCGGTGGGGTCCCGTGGAGGGTACCCGCCGATTCACAGTCATTTGGTCCTCAGGCAGGGGGCTTCCTGGGACAGGCTGCGCCTGGAGCTAGGTACTGATCCTGCGCTTTCCACTAGACCACCAGTGACAGCGGGCTGCAGCAGTGTGGATATGCTCCAGTGTCCCAGGGGTTAATAGCATGCCAGGGGAGTGCGCCCCTGTCTCACAGCCAGCACCTCCCACGCTGCACAGTGCCTTTCTGCAGCGGTCTGGTGATCTGTGTCAGCGCTTCTCCCCTGGGCCTGCCTCCTCTTAGCTCCCCGGCAGCCATTTTCTAGGAAGTGTGCAAACGCTGTTGGAGTTGAATACAGGTGGCATCGCGGTCTGGTTCCCCCCCGCATACCTCTACTCCGATAAGGTCAGAGTGTGTAGCGCTGTTTCCTACCAGGCTCTGGTCTGTGTAGTTGATCACAGTGCTTGTAGTGCAGGTTATTTAATTATTTCTGCATTGTATGTGACTATATGCTAGCGCTGTCTGACTGTACTTTCACTTCTGACTGTCAGCCATTTTACTATCCCTGTTCTTCCTCTGCTAAAGCCCTTGCAGTGCTGTCTTGCAGGGTGTTCATTGCCTCACAGTAAACAAGTGTTTTTCTGTGTGGGGAGTCACATACGCTGCGTTTACACTCATCATGTCTGGGAGTGAACGTGAATATCCTCTCAGCTAAAATGTACCACATGTACTGTACTGTTAGCGGAGGGAGATGTGAATGCTGAGGGTTTATGCAGGGCATGTTATCTTAAATCACACCTGATTTCTGTCACTGCACCTGTACAGGAACCGCCCTGGACTTGTTTTGCTAAGGCACTTACAACCCTTGTGGGCCAGTTGGCGATGCCCCCTGCATTTCCCCAGATGGGGTTATCGCAGCAGACGGTAGTCTCATCACCCATGCAGGGGTTTCCCGGGCAGTTGATACCTCAGGGTCTCCCGGTTTCACCCCCCCCCAGATTTTGCAGGAGGCTGTGTGAGTGAATTCATTGTCCACTACGGTACAGCACCTAATGACGTTTTACAGGCGGAGTCACCATTGTGGCCTTCTAAGCGGCCTTTATTGTCTCAGACGGCTCAGTATGATGATGATAACATGACGTCTGATGATGGTGAAATTATTGACTTTTCAGACCAAGAGCCCCTTCGTGCAAAGGAGGCGGAGTCTAAATATAAAGTCTATATATCTGGCCTTATTCGGGCAGTCCATGCGGCCTTAGTAATTGAGGATGAGGATCCCCCCCGTGGCCAAATCTAAATATGCCTTCTTTAAGTATGTTAAGGAAGATGCCACTGTATTTCCTGTATCTGGTCAATTAGTGGATCATTTAGAGGAGGCGTGGAAAAATCCAGGTAAGAGGTTCCAGCCTCAAAAACGCTTGGCCTTTGCATACCCATAATAATTATTTTTCCAAATGGGAAACACCTCCACAGGTGGATTCTCATGTCACATGCCTAGTGAGGAGTGCTACATTGCCCATGCCCTCCATGTCCTCCTTAAAGGATGTTACGGATCGCAAGGTGGAAATATGCCTAAAATCCATGTATTTCCTTTCTGGAGGGGCTTCCAGACCAGCTATGGCCGTGTGCTGGGTGGCCAGAGCCATGGAGCGGTGGGCGGATACCTTGGAAGCGTCTCTGGACACTGACTCTTCCCCTGAACAGGTGGAGTTAGTGGGTGATCTCAGAGACTCAGCCACGTACATCAATGAGGCAGCCTTAGATATAGGTCTTCTCACTTCCAGAATCTCCTTGGCAGCAGTAGCGGCTCGCTGCTCCTTGTGGTTGTGCTCTTGGAAAGTGGATGCAGATTCCAAGAAGGGATTGGAATGCTTGCCCTTTAATGGACAGGTCCTGTTTGGTCCTGATCTGGACAAAATTGTGGCCACGCTGGCAGCAGCTAAATCTGCGTGTTTGCCATCGGCTACAGTCCCATCAGGGTCTGGTACTTTGTCCTTTCAGCCTTATAGGGCCCAGGGTAAGTCCAAGATACAGTCCTTTCCCAGACAGTCCGGTAAAAAATCTGCCAAGCCAAAGAAGCAGGCTTAGAGTACTAGACGTCCTACTCCCAAGTTGGACGATAAGCCTTCAGCCTGATGGGATGAGTCTCCCCTTGGGGGGCCCCAGAGTGGGAGGCCGCCTGCTTCAGTTCGCCCAGTTCTGGTACCTGACTACCAAGGACAGTTTGGTACAAGAGGTGGTCTATCGGGGGTAAGCCCTCTCCTTCCAGCGAAGGCCTCCCAGACGGTTTTGCACCACAGTCCTTCCGTCAGATCAGGACAAGGCCCTGGAACTCCAGAAAGTGTTGCACTCTATGCTCCAGGCTGGAGTTATAGTGCCTGTTCCGTTACCCCAGAGGGGCACGGGTTTCTATTCCAACCTCTTTCTGGTTCAGAAACCCAATGGGTCTTACCGGCCCATCCTCAACCTCAAATCCCTCAACAAGTCCTTCAGGGTCCCTCAGTTCAGGATGGAGACCCTGCGTTCCATTATTCTGGCAATGGAGCCTGGGGATTTCATGGTGTCGTTGGACATTCAGGACGCCTACCTATATGCCCCTATTATCTTAGCACACCAGCAATTCCTCAGGCTTACAGTTCTCGACCAACATTTCCAGTTCCAGGCACTGCCCTTTGGTCTGGCCACAGCATCTCGAGTCTTTACCAAAGTCATGACGGTCATGGCTGCCCACCTGCAGATGCAGGGGGTCTGCTTGTTGCCTTATCTGGACGACCTTCTGTTGTTAGCAGGGTCTCCAGAAATCCTCCAGCGCCAACTGCAAATGACAATATCCATGTTGCAGAATCATGACTGGTTGATAAACTGGAAGAAATCCACCCTGGTTCCCTCACAGAGGATGCTCCATCTCAGGACCCTGTTGGATTCTCAACAACAGAGGATCTTTGTGATGGAGGAAAAGATCTCTGCATTATAGGCAAAGGTACGCAGTTGAATTCACTCGGCGATGAGGTTACTGGGCTCAATGGTATCAATGTTCGACATGGTGGAATATGCCCAGTTTCACTCCAGACCACTGCAGAAATTGATCCTTTCCAGATGGAATGGGTTACCCCATCGGATAAAGACAGACCATGGTGCTTTCTCCGGAGGTACATCTGTCTCTGGCCTGGTGGCTGCAGATGACTCACCTGAACAGGGGACACCCTTTTTGGGTGGCAAACGGACGCCAGTCTCCGAGGCTGGGGAGCAGTGATGGGTCCACACTTGTTCCAGGGCAGGTGGACACCAGCAGAATCTGCACTTCCAATAAACATCTTGGAACTTAGGGCAGTATTCAAAGCTCTCCAGCAAGCAAAACATGTTCTCCATGGAAAACCCGTGCAGGTGCAATCAGACGCCACCACGGTGGCTTACATAAACCGCCAAGGAGGAACCCGAAGTGAGGCGGCACTGACAGAGGTGTCCCACATTCTGACTTGGGTGGAGGGCAATCTCCCTGCCATCTAGGCGGTGTTCATATCAGGAGTCCTCAACTGGGAAGCAGACTTTCTCAGCCATCAAGACATGCATCCAGGAGAATGGTCTCTTCACCAGGAGGTGTTTCAACTCCTGGTAGACAAGTGGGGCCTTCCAGAGATAGACCTCATGGCCTCCCAACACAACAACAAGCTGCCTGTGTACGGGTCAAGAACAAGAGACACGGAGGCTCTTCTGGTAGATGCTCTGTCAGTCAGGTGGACCTTCCAGTTTGCGTACCTCTGCCCTCCATTCTAACTTCTACCTCAAGTGGTTCAAAAATTCAAGCAAGAAGGCAGCACGCTCCTGTTGATAGCTCCAGCGTGGCCCAGACGTCACTGGTACTCAGATCTTCGGAGTCTTTCCATAGACACTCCGATGCTGTTGCCTCAACGTCAGGACCTGTTGTCTCAAGGTCCTTGCCATTATCCAGACCTGAGTCATCTGTCTTTGATGGCGTGGCTGTTGAGACTGCTGTCCTGGGGTTTTTCCAGCTCTGTAGTTAACACCATGCTCAGAGCTCGGAAGCCTGCTTCTGCAAGAATTTACCACCGGGTGTGGCATACTTTCTTTGAATGGTGTCGCCCTAGAGGGTATGATCCTCAGGTGTCCAGGATATCCAGGGTTTTGGCTTTCCTACAGGTGAGCTTAGATCATGGTCTTCGCCTTGCTTCCCTGAAGGTGCAAGTTTCTGCCCTGTCAGTGTGGTTTCAGCATAGGATTGCTACTCTTCCTGATGTCCGCACTTTTCTGCAAGGTGTACTTCGTATTCAGCCTCCCTTTGTTCCAACAGTGGCTCCTTGGGATTTGGCTGTAGTCCTGAGGGCTCTCCAAGGACCACCATTTGAACCACTGGGCTCAGTGGATTTAAAGTGGCTTACAGCTAAGACTGTGTTTCTTCTGGCCATTGCTTCGGCCAGAAGGGTCTCAGAATTGGGGGCTCTCTCATGTCGACCTTCCTTTCTAATTTTTCATAGGGACAGGGCGGTGCCTCGCACTTGCCCTGGTTTCCTACCTAAGGTGGTATCTAGATTCCACATTAACGAGGAAATCATTGTGCCGGCCTTTAATTATCCAGACCTCTCGGCTGGTGAGGCCTCCTTGGATGTGGTACGTGCTCTAAGGATTTATGTTGACCGTACCAATTCATTTAGGAAGTCGGACTCCTTGTTTGTCCTCTATGGCTTCTGTAAGAAGGGTTGGCCTGCCAGTAAGCAAACCTTGGCAGGATGGATTCGCATGGCAATTTCTGAGGCTAATGGAGCATACACACGGTCAGATTTGTAAGATCTTTCAGATGAACGATTGAATGATTTTACCAAAGATTTGAACGATTTGAACAATTGAACGATTTTTGACTGCATTAAAATGAATGGAATCATCCAAGTCTGACTGCAAACAGATCAGATGTCAAATATCGTTATCCGACCATCGGGAATGCGCATCGTTCAAATCGTTCATCTAACAGATCTGACAGATATGTCAGATTTTCCTTCAGATATGAACGATTGAATGATTTTTTAAATTGTTATCGTTGAGATCTGAAGAAAAATCTGACCGTGTGTATGCACCATTACATTCATGAAGGCCTTCCTGTTCCATCCTCTGTTAAAGCTCATTCCACTAGGTCTGTGGGTCCTTCATGGGCAGCTCGCCGTGGTGCCTCTGCTGTTCAGCTTTGCAAGGCAGCCACGTGGTCTTCTGTCCATACCTTTGTGAGGTATTATGCATTTGACACCTTCGCCTCTCAGGATGCTTCCTTCGGGCAGTGGATTCTCCTTTCAGCACAGGAGCGTGCCCACCCTTAAAGGATACTGCTTTGGGACATCCACAAGGTATCCTGTGGATACCATATGGACCCTGAAGTAGAAAATATGAGATATGGTAAGAAATTACCCTTGTTATCTCTATTTCTACGAAGTCCATAGGGCTCCACAGGACTCCCGCCCTGTCTCACCTGTACTGCAGATGGGCTTTGCTCTGGTCACCGGTTTTTCCAGTCTCCTTTTGGTAAGAATGTGATTCTTGTATGTTCCAGAATTTTCTTCTCTCTCTTTCTTCTCCTCCTCCGGCCTATGGCTTGTTACGTAACTAATTTGCCTTGGCTCGGGGGCGGGGTATAGGAGAGGGACCCCAGTGCATCCTGGAAGGCTGAAAACTTTAACTCTGAGGTGCCCGATGTTTGCCGCCATCGCCTATACCCCAAGGTATCCTGTGGAACCCTATGGACTTCGTAGAAATAGAGATAACAAGGGTAAGTTCTTACCATATCTCATAATTATTATTTTTTTTGCAGATGCAGTGCTGCCCTCCAGGTGACGGTATCTAGGCGTGGCCCCAGCCCTGGGTACCTTGGCCCCACTGCAAAATCTCAGGCCCTCGGACCTGAAGAAGTATCTGTAATAGATATTGCAGACTTTCAAGTACGGAATTCTCTCAAGACTGCTGTACAGAGATCATCATAACATAGCAAGCAATAGGATTGATTTAAGGTTTGGACACTCATGAATAGATCTGGATACTGAGGTTGGCCCAAGTTGCCAGACCTTACTGGAGTCTATTAATTCAGTCAGCAGCCCCATAGGCAGATTGTTGTTATCTGTCAATCGATTTTATGAACCTGCCTAATGATCCAGAATGAATCTGCGTATAAGTGGTTTGAAAAAAATAAATCAATTAACATCTTATTTTGCTAATATTAGAATATTAGTACTAATATAAGAATGTTAGAAAATGTTCATCCCTGACTTCTATACAGATCAGCTTGACCCATGGTGGCACAGTGGTTAACATTGCTACCCAACAGTGCAGGGTCTAAGGTCTCAATCTGGCCAGGGTACTATCTATGTTCTTCATGTGCTTGCATGGTTTTCTTCCAGGTGCTCCGGATTCCTCCCACAGTCCCAAAAACTTAGAGGTAATTTATGGCTTTGATTAAATTATGTCTAGACTAGTGTGTGAAAGAACTTAGACTCTGATGTGAATTAATATTAACCAATCTCTGCAAATGTACCTGGTAATATATACATGGGATGTGTCACGACCATGTCTAGTTTTCACCTTTTGCCTGTTGACTTACCACTGCCAGCTGTCTCCATGGATCTGTGTGTGTAATTTGCCTGGAGGATCTATTCTGATCATGCTGCTGCAGCACTTCTCTATGCATTCCTTCCACAGTGATTATTTCACCTGGGTCCTTTCCTGTCTGTGAACACTGCTAGCCCTGATTGGAATCACAGGTGCAGTTCTGTCTCAGTGCTGCAGAGATGAGTACTCCCTCTGCATGTTGTGCCTTCCACCACTCAGAATGCTACTGCCAGACCACCTGTCCATATCCACCAATTGCAGCCAAACCCAGGGTATATATATCCTCCCCTGATAGCATTCTGGACCTGAACAGCTCGTTTCTTCCGTGGTGTATGGTTCGTGCTGTTCTGTGTTCTAGTGTATCCCTGACTCCTGCTACAGCAATGCCTGGTGCAATCCAGAAAACCTGCTACAGCAACCCCTGGTGCAATCCAGAAAACCTGCTACAGCAACCCCCGGTGCAATCCAGAAAACCTGCTACAGCAACCCCCGGTGCATCCAGAAAACCTGCTACAGCAACCCCCAGTGCATCCAGAAAACCTGCTACAGCAATACCTGTCAATCCAGACGTCCTGCTAGCATCAGCTAATAGTGAGTTCCTGTGCTCCTGACCTTAGTCCTGTGCTCTGCTAGCCCTACTCCTGGTTGGTCCCTGGCACCCTTGCAAACCTGCATCATGCTTCCTGCTGTGGATCAACTCCTGCTCCTTCTACCTACTCACTCCCTCCCTGAACCTAAAATCTCAAACCTACCCATTCCTTCCTGAACCTGTTATTTCCAATTACCCTATCCAGCCTGCACCTGAGTTCCAGCCTTTGTCACACCATTTCTGGATTACCCTGTTTAGCCCTTATCTCAGCATTACCTGATTTCCCTTCAGCCAGTGTCACGTTATTCCAGTCCAGAGTCAAGTTCCAAGTTCTTCAGTTCAATCCACATTATTCCAGCCCAGAGTCAAGTTCCAAGTTCATCAGTTCAATCCACGTTATTCCAATCCAGAGTCAAGTTCCAAGTTCACCAGTTCAACTCAACAAGTCTTCCTGCCGGTCCCAGTCTGGTTCCTCCAAGTTCCTGTCATTCATCATCAAATCACTGCTACATAAATCTTGCAATAGAGCTATCAACGTCATCTGTGGTTACAGTCATGCAGGTCTCCGTTGAATTCCACTCATCACCTGAGACAGGTAACTCACAGACACCATTCGTGACAGGATGTAGTCAATAGGTTGACAAGCACAATGTTGATATTCATAATGTTGACACCACAATGTCTACAGTTATGATTCTTTGTTAAACTGTCGACATGCAACATGTCAACATTCTCAGAATATCAGCATGTGAAATGTCAACATTAGTTTTAGAGGTTGTGGGGGGGAGGTTAGAGCTAGGCTGCGGGGTAATGTTAGGGTTGGGTTGTCAAGGGAGGTTAGGGTTAGGTTGCGCTGGTGGAGATTAGGGCTAGGCTGCGAGGGGAGGTTAGGGTTAGGCTGTACGTGGGAGGTTAGGGTTAGGCTGTGGGGGGAGGTTAGGATTAGGCTGCACGTGGGAGGTTAGGGTTAGGCTGTGGGTCGGTGGTCAGGGTTGTGGGGGAGGTTAGGATTAGGCTGCGGGGAGAGGTTAAGATTAGGGTGCGGAGGGAGGTTAGAGTCAAGATGCGGGGGGAGATTAGGATTAGGCTGCGGAGGGAGGTTAGAGTTAGGCTGTGGGGGGAGGTTAGGATTAGGTTGTGGGGAGAGGTTAGGGTTGAGCTGCGGGGTGAAGTTAAGGTTAGGCACAAGAGGGCGGGAATAGTGTTAGGGGAGAACTGCTAACTGGAACGTCGGAGGAACACAGCTCTGAAGTCGCAATGGAGCTGCTGCAGCCGTCAGGAGACAGTAAATCGCCGCTGGGCCACCAAGGGCGATCTAACGTGGACATTTCATCACTACCTACATAATGAATGTTGACATATCAAACCACACCCAATATAAATTACTATGTGCAATTTCCAGTGTTGCCAGACTTTTATTTATTTTTCTGTCTCCACCAGATTGGAATGGAAAACCAGTCCAGGAAATTTCTGGAAGCTGCCCTTATGGTCTGTTGAGGGGGCGGGGTCTGCGGAGTGGGGTGGGATACTCCCTCCTCATAGGTCCGGAGTAGAAGGAAGCCGTGGCTTTCCTTGCATCTTTTGCTGCAGTTACATCTGCAACTTTATGCTAATGATGCTACAATGCCCTTCCCTGGTGTACATCCGTGCGCCCGAATGTGCAAGGACTGAGACACACACTTTCAGTGACTACAGGCGCTGCAATCATTCTTTGCGTGTCTTTATAAGCCACCATCGGTCGCACCATTAAAACTTGCCCTATGCTAGATTGCAGATCATCCGTCTGAGTATAGCCTCTTTATCGTTCCTCAGGGGCAGCATCTATAATATCAAAGACAAAAAAGAAATAGGGGGTACAAATCATGTAATATGTTAAAAGCACATGTACATCAGAAAAGTTAAAAACTGCATAAACAAGCTTGTTAGTAGTAAGCGTGTCCAGATAATATCAGAAGCTGATTTTCTGATGCAAATGTGGTTTATCCTAAGTGTACCATTGTTTTTTTAACATACTACCAGAGGTACAGGGAGAGGGGGGGCAGGTCCAACTTACCTGGGCCAGCAGGAGGAGCCCGGGTCAGTAGCACATCAGGCCGGGAGAGAGAGTAGACTGCTCCTGCCCAGTGGCAGCAGTCTCTCTCCATGCTGGGCTGCAGAGGGTTCAGGCAGGCTGGTATCTTGATGTAGATTACTGTCCCCCAGCCTTTTTTTCTAATCCTGCCAGCTGTGGATAATCTTCAACCAATTCTCCCCCAGTTTGCTTCAGTCTCATCCACCCTTGTGCCTTTCCAAATTTCCAAACCCCCCTCTCCAGCACTATACCCCATCTGTGTCACTCCAGCACTATCTGTGACTCTCCAGCACTATCCCCACCCAGTGTGCCTCTCCAGCCTCATGCTCCCTGTGATTCTCAGTCTCTGGCTCCAGTCCACATCTGTGTCTCTAGCTCTAGGCTCCCTGTGCCTCTGCAGTCCTCCAATGTCTTTCTAACTCCAGTCTCCATGTCTCTCCAGTTTCAGGGCCCCTGTGTCTCTCCTGCTACAGACCCCCAGTGTGTCTCCAGAACCATTCCCCCTCTGTGGATCTACATACCCCCTGGAGTCTCTGTGGCTCCAGCCCCTTGTGTCTCTTCAGCCTGATAGTGGTTGCTGCCCCGTTCTCCCAGTGGAACAACTTTCTTTCTTTCTTTTTCTTTTCTTTTCTTTTCTTTTCTTTTCTTTCTCTTTTCTTTCTCTTTTCTTTCTCTTTTCCCCATCCCAGTTTCTCCCCACCTTTCCTTCTCCAACCTCCACTGTCTATCTCTGTCACCGCATCCTCACTCTCACCTGAGACATCACTGACACTGGTGGGAGGGATCAGGGCTCATGTCAACTGTCATTATATTTCAACATGATGACACATTTTCAGCTTTATAGATAAAGCTATAGCTGTAACTCTGTATACTAGTCTTTATTTGAAAACTATCAGTGTTTCCACAGTATGTCAGTTGTCATTGTCATAAAGTTATAGTATTTAGCAAATCAAATAAAGCTGAAGACATTTGACTCAGGGCAATCTAGGAGACAATGAAAGTGTCATTGAAATAAGAAGAGCGGTGTAAGGTGAAGTGAACAAAGCTAGGGAGATTTTGTTTGCTAATGTTCTGACCCTTTTTAGGTATATTTAGCCAAAGTTGAAAATCCTCTTTTTCTTACCAGAGTTTGTTCTTTTGTAGGCATGAAATAATATTTGACACTGGCCAGATGAATGTGATTGCTCTTTATGTCAAGTGTACAGTCAAAGTAATTTTGGATCCCTTCACCTGGGAAATTATTTCAGATATTCCATTAAAACCCAGGAAACAACAATTGATTTTGAATTTGAGATGAGGAATATTATGTACAGCAGCTTATTTAGACTAATTAATTAGGTTAATGGTATTAAGAGATATATCACAATTTAAGCAACCCATTTTATGGGATGAACCCTTTAAAGTTGGGGTGTGCACCGGCCACTTTTTGTGTTTTGGTTTTGGATCTGGATCTTTCTTCGTGTTTTGGATCTGGATTGGTTTTGCCAAAACCACCTTTCCGTGTTTTGGGTTTTGTGTAGAGATGAGCGGGTTCGGATCTCAGAGATCCGAACCCACCCGAATTTCGGGGATCCGGGGCAATCCGAGCGCAGCTCGGATCTCCCTGCCTGCCTCGGATCCCTGACCCGAGGCAAAACCTTGCGACCCCTCTGTCGAGTTGCAAGGTTTTATTTTGTGCGGGCTTAACGCTGTTTGGCTGAGAGAGCCGTCTGTTACGGCTCTCAGCCAATCAGCGTTAAGCCCATTGAAAACAGCTTAATCAAGAAAAAGAAGAAGGCGCCTGCCATCCGCCGCCTGACACCACCGGCACCCTTCGCTGCTGACTCCACCGGCACCCCCACTGGCAGCATCCACTTCTACCGACACTCCTGCACTGCTGCCCAATGTACTGAGGACACCGTCAGCGACCCCCACACTGTCGATACTGCCGACACTCCCACACTGAGGACACCACCAGCACCCCTGCACTGCCGGCACAGTCAGCAAACTTGCACTGAGGACACCGCTGGCACCCCCGCTCTGCCGACACCACCGGCACCCTGCATTGAGAACACCCCTGCACTGCCGACACAGTCAGCAAACCTGCAATGAGGACACCGCTGGCACCCCCACACTGCCGACACAGCCAGTAAACCTGCACTAAAGACACCGCTGGCACCCCACACTGCCAACACAGCCAGCAAACCTGCACTAAAGACAAAGCTGACACCCCCACACTGCAGACACAGCCATCAAACCTGCACTAAAGACACCGCTGGCACCCCCTGCACTGTCGACACTCAGCAAACCTGCACTAAAGACACCACTGGCACGCCCGCACTGCTGACACAGCCAGCAAACCTGCACTAAAGACCCCGCTGGCACCCCCGCACTGCCAACACAGCCAGCAAACCTGCACTTAGACACTGCTGCACCCCCGCACTGCCAACACAGCCAGAAAACCTGCACTAAAGACACCGCTGGCACCCCCACACTGCCGACATCACTGCTACCCTTCACTGAGGACACTGCCAGCACCACAGCACTGTCATACCATGTATTGCTGACACCGTCAGCAACCCCGCTCTGCCGACACTGCTGTCACAGTAAGTGCAGTATTGGTATATCCAAACCACACTGTATAACACACTGTATCCATGTTGGAAATTGGAAACTGAACTGCCACATGTTAGTGCCGCCCACTGTGTCATTTAGTCAGCCAGCTAGCTGGATGCAACCTTTTGGCCTTAACTAGATGAAGCAAGTAATATTGTGAGGTGGTCAAAATTGATTAGAAATGACTGGAAATAAATGTTATTGAGGTTAATTATACTGTAAGAGCAAAAACAGGCCCATTTTATGTGATTTTTAGCTGTTTTTATGATTTTTTAAGAAAAAAATCCAGATCCAAAACCAAAACACGAAAACAAAACATGGATGTGAGGTTTTGGCAAAACCAATCCAGATCCCAAACCAGGGTAGATCCAGATCCAAACCCAAAACACGGGGGTCGGCGCACATCTCTAGTTTTGTGTTTTGGATCTGTATTTTTTTGTAAAAAAGCATAAAAACAGCTAAAATCATAGAACTTGTTTTGTTTTTGTTCCTACGTTATTATTAACCTCGATAACATTTATTTCCACTCATTTCCAGTCTATTCTGAACACCTCACAATATTGTTTTTAGGCCAAAAGGTTGCACCGTGGTAGCTGAATGACTATGCTAAACGACACATGTGAGTGGCACTGCAGTGGCAGATAGGATGGCATTTTGAAAAACTAGGCCCCAAGGAGTACATAATGCAAAGAAAAAAAGAGGTACAAGATGGAATTGTCTTTGGGCCCTTCCACCCATCCTTATATTGTATAAACACTAACAAGACATGCACACTTTAACAAACCAATAATTTCAGCGCCAGTGTCTGCCACACGACTGTGGCGGAAAAATAGTGGTTCGTTCGGGCCCCCACAAAACAAGCTGGCAATTAATCTGTCCCTGCACAAATTGGCTCTACAGAGGCAAGATGTCATGACAGGTGTGCCGATGACAGTGACAGGTGTGGCTAACACCGGCACAATTTTTTTTTTTTAAATTTATTTATTTTTCGGGCTGCAGCCTTGCCACAGAAGAATCCTTGAGCATGGCTGCTGCTGCTGGGAGTTTATTTTCTCATCCTAGAAGGGGACCAGGAAGAGTGCTGTCCAAAAACAAATAAACAATTAACTTAAATAATCCTTTGCAAACCTTATAAAAGCATTTCCCAACCTGTACAGGGACATAAAAAAACATAGTTAGTTAGTGGTCTCAAAGTGCCACTTAACCAGCACAGATATGTGGACAAGCGTAAAATCTATGATTTAAAGCAGGGGTAGTCAACCCCGCTCCTCGGGAGCTACTAACAGTGCATGTTTTCCAAGTCTCCTCACAGAATCACAACTGTAATAAATAATTAACTCCACCTGTGGATCTTTTCAAATGTGGTGCTGAGTAATGAATACACCTGTGCACCAGCTAGGTCATCTGGAAAACGTGAGCTCTCAAGGACCGAGGCTGGCTACCCCTGATTTAAGGCTTTACGTTGTGTCTTTCTTGAGAATCCTGCTCCTGCTTTTGCGGCTAGAAGTGGATTTTCATCCCAGAAGGAAACCAGGAAGAGTGCTTCCAAAAATAATTGATTTAAATTAGGGGTGAGCGGGTTCGGATTTCTGAAATCCGAGCCCCCCCGATCCGAGTCCGATCCGAGTCAGGCTCGACTTTTCCCGCCTGACTCGGATCTGAAATCGAGGCAAAACGTCATCATCCCGCCTTCCGAGTCTCGCGGGTTTTGGATCCTATATAAGGTACCCGCGTCGGCGCCATTTTCTCACTCGGCTGTGGACAGTGAAGAGGGAGGGTGGGAGTTAGGGCTGTGTAGTGTAGTGTAGTGTAGTGCTGCTGTTGTCCACTACTTCAAAGTCCATAGGGGCTGGCTGTGTTGTGCTGTGCTGCTGTTGTTAATAGGGGCTGTGTCCACTACTTCAAAGTCCATAGGGGCTGGCTGGACTGTGTTGTGCAGTCAGTTCTCCATAGGGGCTGTGTCCACTCCAAAGTCCTGTGCAGTGTCCCAGTCCTAAAGGGGTGCTGTAGTGTTGTCCAGGGGGTGCTCTGTCCATCAGGGGTGCTCCCCCCAAGTGCTAAAAAAATAATATATTTTCTGTGTTTGTGAATTGTGTGCGCAGTAGCCGCACGTGCATCAACAAAGTAGTGCCAAGCGTGCGCCTGTGTCATAAGTAAAGTGGCGGCTGGCTTGACCGTTAAAGGGTGCTGTAACCCCGAAAGTACACTCCAGTCCAAACCAAGAAAAAAATTATTTTCTGTGTTTGTGAATTGTGTGCGCAGTAGCCGCACGTGCATCAACAAAGTAGTGCCAAGCGTGCACCTGTGTCATAAGTAAAGGACCGGCTGGCTTGACCGTTTAAGGGTGCTGTAACCCCCGAAAGTACACTCCAGTCCAAACCAAAAAAAAATTATTTTCTGTGTTTGTGAATTGTGTGCGCAGTAGCCGCACGTGCATCAACAAAGTAGTGCCAAGCGTGCGCCTGTGTCATAAGTAAAAGGCCGGCTGGCTTGACCGTTAAAGGGTGCTGTAACCCCCGAAAGTACACTCCAGTCCAAACCAAAAAAAAAATTATTTTCTGTGTTTGTGAATTGTGTGCGCAGTAGCCGCACGTGCATCAACAAAGTAGTGGCAAGCGTGCGCCTGTGTCATAAGTAAAGGGCCGGCTGGCTTGACCGTTAAAGGGTGCTGTAACCCCCGAAAGTACACTCCAGTCCAAACCAAAAAAAAAATTATTTTCTGTGTTTGTGAATTGTGTGCGCAGTAGCCGCCCGTGCATCAACAAAGTAGTGCCAAGCGTGCGCCTGTGTCATAAGTAAAGGGCCGGCTGGCTTGACCGTTAAAGGGTTCTGTAACCCCCAAAGTACACTCCAAACCAAAAAAATATATATTTTCTGTGTTTGTGACTTGTGTGCACTGTGGCTGCACGTGCATCAACAAAGGAGCAGCGCCAAGCGTGCGCCTGTGTCCCATAAGTAAAGAGCCGGCTGGCTCATTTCTTAAAGGGTGGTGTAACCCACAAAGTGCACTACTCTCCAGCAAAAATAAAAAAATATTTTCTGTGTTTGTGTGCGCTTTAGCCGCACGTATATATCAATATAACATAAATGGAGGACCAAACTTTCTCCGATAAAAATAAAATAGGGAAAGATCAAGAACCACTTCCTCCTAGTGCTGTTGCTGCTGCTGGGAGTTGTTCATCATCCCAGAGAGGAAGTAGGAACATCACTACTTTTACTAAACAATTGACCCTCCAACAGTCCCTAGCGATGAGGATGAAGTACGACAGCAGTCATCCTGAAGCAAAACGTATAACTGAGGCTTTGACTGCTATGTTGGTGTTAGACGTGCATCCGGTATCCGCCATTAGTGCAGTGGGATTTAGACAATTGATGGAGGTAGTGTGTCCTCGGTTCCAAATCCCGTCTAGATTCCACCTGCATCCTCAAAGCAGCAGCGACAAGCGTGCGTCTGTCTGTTAAAGGGTGGTGACACCCTCAAAGTGTGCTACACAAACAATAAAAATATTCTTCTTCTTTTTTCTGTCTTTGTGAATTGTGTGGGCTGTAGCCGCACCTGCATCCTTAAAGCAGCAGCGACAAGCGTGCGTCTGTCTGTTAAAGGGTGGTGTAACCCTTAAAGTGCGCTCCACAAACAATAAAAATATTCTTTTTTTTTTCTGTCTTTGTGAATTGTGTGGGCTGTAGCCGCACTTGCATCCTCAAAGCAGCAGCGACAAGTGTGCGTCTGTCTGTTAAAGGATTACATCGGTGACAGCATCCAAGTAGGCATGTCAGACAGTCCGTACCTGTACTGGCAGGGAAAAGAAGCAATTTGGAGGTCCCTGTACAAACTGGCTCTATTTTACCTGAGTTGCCCCCCCTCCAGTGTGTACTCCGAAAGAGTGTTTAGTGCAGCCGGGAACCTTGTCAGCGAAAGGCGTAGGAGGTTGCTTCCACAAAATGTGGAGAAGATGATGTTCATAAAATGAATTATCAACTCTTCCAGGGAGACCAGCCTCCAGAACGTACAGAGGGACCTGTGGTTCCAGCAGGGACGAATTAATACTCTGTGAGGATGAGGATGTACACACTGAAGAGGGTGAGGAATCGGTGGATGAGGAGGATGAGGATTACATCTTGCCTCCGTAGAGCCAGTTTGTGCAGGGACAGATTAATTGCCAGCTTGTTTTGTGGGGGCCCAAACGAACCAATCATTTCAGCCACAGTTGTGTGGCAGACCCTGGCGCTGAAATGATTGGTTTGTTAAAGTGTGCATGTCCTGTTTATACAACATAAGGGTGGGTGGGAGGGCCCAAGGACAATTCCATCTTGCACCTCTTTTTTTTCTTTGCATTATGTACAGTTTGGGGCCTAGTTTTTCAAACTGCCATCCTGTCTGCCACTGCAGTTTCACGCCTAGATGGGTCACGTGTTTGTGCCGCCCACTCGTGTCGCTTAGCATAGTCATCCAGCTACCTTGGTGCAACCTTTTGGACATAAAAACACTATTGTGAGGTGTGAGGTGTTCAGAATAGACTGGAAATGAGTGGAAATTAAGGTTATTGAGGTTAATAATAGCATAGGAGCAGAAAAACCTACAAATTCTGTGATTTTAGCTGTTTTTATGCTTTTTTTCAAAAAAATACAGATCCAAAACACAAAACCCAGAACCCAAAACACGGAAGGGTGGTTTTGGCAAAACCGATCCAGATCCAAAACACGAAGAAAGATCCAGATCCAAAACCAAAACACAAAACACGAAAAGTGGCCGGTGCACACCCCTAATTTAAATAATCCTTTGCAAACCTTCTGTAAAGGCATTTCCCAACCTGTACAAGGACATTAAAAAAAACAGAGTTAGTTAGCGGCCTTCAAACTGCCGTTGTTCCCACTGTCCACTTAACCATATCAGATATGTGAACAAGCAGAACAGAGCATTAAATTCAACATTTCAGATTTAAGGTTTAAAGGTGCCCATAGACATAGGGATGTGCTAACGATCCGACATCGTGTACGATTTTCCCTGAACTCTCCCCGGGAGCTCCCTGGCAGTCATGGGCATGATTTGGTCAAAAAAGCTGGAAATTTGATTCACGATCTCATGATCTATTGTGCATTGTGTCTGAAGTCCAAATCGTGAGATCGTACAAGATAAATTGTGAGTTTACAAAACAACACACAACGATCTTCACGATTGGTGGGAAATTTAAATAATGGGCGGGGCTAGCTAGGGGGTATAAAAAGCAGGCGCCATTTTAACCCTGTGCACATTCTGCTCTGCTACTAGTGAGGCTAGGTGTATACCTGTTGAACCCTGTACATTGCTACTGTTCTCTGCTTTGTATTTGGCTTGCCTTTTACAAAGTGTCTTCTATTCTACCTGCAAGCGTGTGCTACCTGCATTCTATCCTGTTCCTGAATTCTGTGCTGATGGATCCCTATCAGTATAAAGTGTTGGTCGCCCAAGCTGGGGTCAAGGTGATCTAGGAGAGGGCCCAGCAAAGGAGGAGGAGAGCATGCTGGACAAAGGAGTGGCTGCAGCAATGGGATACTTGCTCTCACATGTCCCTGCTGATGGAGATCAAGGAGAACAACCCGGACAACTACCGCAACTACCTGCGCATGGATGATGTGAACTTCCAGGAGTTGCTGCATCTGGTGACCCCCCAGATCCGGAGGCAAGACACAAGGTGGCAGAGGGCAATCCCACTGGAGAGAGGCTGGTGGCTACCCTGAGCTACCTGGCTACAGGAAGGTCATTTGAAGACCTGAAGTTTGGGACACTCATCTCACCTGAATCCTTGGGTGTCATCATCCCGGAGACCTGCAAGGCTATCGCTAAAGTGCTGCAGTACCAGTATTGCAAGGTAAGAAAAAAAAAAACACCATACACATTTGTTTCTTGCCAAAGAAAAAAAGTTTTTAATTTTTTTCTTTGTTTCTTTTAAATATAACTCTTTATAATAACTGTGACAGCCAATAAGGCAGCATTAACAAGACTGTGCTGCATAGCAGTCATTAACATTTGTGTGGCAACAACACTGCATAGTAGTCAATTACATTTCTTTTAAGGTGTTTTTTTTTTTTTTAACTCATTATAATAAATGACAGCCATTGTGACAATAACACTGCACAATAGTCAATAACAGTTTCTGGGGTTTTCATTTAAACTCTTTATTATAACTGAGACAGCCAATAAGGCTGCATTAACCAGACTGTGCACTGAACTGTAGGCAATAACATCTTTTTTAGTTATTTTTAATATATAAAATAAACATGTATATATATTGTACAAAACAGTATTATCACCAAATTTTATCAATCCTAATAGGTAGGCTGCTGTATGTTGTACGGTGGGTCAGACACCAGATTGCACAGGCCAATACACACATGGCACAAGTACAGATTGTGGCCCCGGCTTCCATCAATCTGTACTTGCGCCATGTGTGTAGTGACCTTGTCCAATTAGCGTCATCACCGCCATATACCATACAGTCAGCACCTACTGAGAGTGATAACATTTGGTGATAGTACAGGCAAGAAGAAAAAAAACCCCTAAAAATTAAGAGTAATGCTGCAAATCTTCCTCTGACTCCAGCAGAGCATTATAAACTGTCTGGCTTGTGGGTGGGGGAGTAATCTCCAACTGGGCTGGGGGGGGGGCTCACATAGGTGGTTGGGGCAGGCAAATAAAGAAGTGGGTCTGCAATGTAAGTGGAGTCACGTAAATTGCTGTTGAGTGACCTAATTAAAAGCTCATAGACGAGCCTGTGGATATTTTCTTAGCTCATCCATTTTTCTCATTCAACTGTTAATATGTGCAGTAAAATCGCCGATATCATCCGGCGGTTTCTGAAGGATGCGTTCTGCTTATTGGAGAAATAAGTCCTCCTGTTCTGTGTGCTGCTGCTTTCTCTCATGTTTTTTTTTGTTGGGGTGGTGCTGAAGAAGATGATGGTCCTGGTAGAATGGGTGTTGGCACTGGGGTAAAATTATCCACCTCGCTGTCCTTGAGCAAACTTAGGTCCGGCGTGGAGGACATATCAGGCTCTTGGGTGGGAGTCTATATAGAAAAAAAAAAGAAAAACAATATTACAGTCATGTTTTAAGCCATTTTTTACTATTTTTCCAGTTTCCTAACACCGTGGATGAGTGGAAGAGCATCGCTGAAGAGTTTGAACAACATTGGAATTTCCCTAACTGTGGAGGAGCCATCGATGGAAAACACATCCGCATCAACCCACCTGCCAACATCGGATCATATTACTACAACTACAAAGGCTTCTTCAGCATCTTTCTCATGGCAGTTGTGAATGCCAACTACGAATTTTGTTTGTGGATGTCGGCAAAAGTGGCCGTGCTTCAGATGGTGGGTCCTTCAAACAAATGGGTTTCTACCAGAGACTCACCAACAAAACCCTCAACTTGCCGTCACTGGACGAGACAAAGCACGGTCTAAATTACGTTTTTGTCGCATACGAGGCTTTTGCATTACATGAACATGTGATGAAGCCATTTGCACAGAGGGGCATGACCAGAGACAAGAGGATCTACAACTATGGTCTATCCCGGGCACAGCACATTGTGGAAAATGCATTTGGAATACTCAGCAACCGGTTCCGCATTTTCCACACCACCATAAACCTACGGGTGGAGAAGATAGACTGGGTCGTGATGGCGTGCTGTGTGCTGCATAACTTTCTGCAAAGGAAAACTACACAATGAGGACCAGTCCTAGCTAGACCAGAAGATGTAGGACCTCCGGAGGAGATTGCCCACTTTACATCAGTGTCTGCACCACCAATTCCTACAACATCGACAGCACATGCCAAAGAAGTGAGGGAGGAGTTTATGGCCTATTTCAACGGACCAGGTGCGGTGCCATGGCAGGAGGACTGTCTGTGAGATAAATTACTATAGTGGACAATTGGGATTGAGCTACAATAACAATAAAAGGTTTTGGTTTATGAACTGTAGCCCTGATTCAGAGCCGGACGCTCTGACAGAGCGCTCGCTCTGAATCAGGGCCGGCCTTCTTGTTTTTTAGAGCGGCCTTCTGGCCGCTCGCATAGCTGTGGGTGACCACCCACAGCTATAGCGAGCGGCCAGGAATATGGTCGCAATGGTCAAGACCATCGCGACCATCGGGCTTGCGATGAGACCCTTGTGGTAGGGTCTCGTGGCCGCAAGCCCCAGAGAGCTTTCAGCTCAAACAGAGCCGAAAGCTCTCCCACTGACATCACTTGTGATGTCAGTGGGGCCGCCCCCAAACGGTAGGTGTTCTCATGGGAACGCCTCCATCTGGGCAGCCACCTCCCCGGCCCGCCCACCAAAGGGCGTGCTGTCACTCAACATCGACAGCACGCCCCCTTTGTTGCAAGACCCGGACCATCGCGACCATCGGGCTTGCGACGAGACCCTTGTGGTAGGATCTCGTTGCCGCAAGCCCCAGAGAGATTTCGTCTCTCACAGAGCCGAAATCTCTCCCACTGACATCACTCGTGATGTCAGTGGGGCCACTCCCCCGGCCCGCCCACCTAAGGGGGCATGCTGTCACTCAACATCGACAGCACGCCCTCTTTGGTACGAGACCCTGAGCAACGGTTTGCCCGTCACTATCCGGGTCTCGCGCATGTGCACTGGGCCACCATCGACCCACTTGCGAGCGCATAGCACTCGCAAGCAGGTCTGAATCAGGCCTAGTGTCTCTACTTACAAAAATTTCCTCAGATGGTCCCCTCACTTCTGCCGCTTCTTCTCCCTCTCACTCGGCCATCAGGACGACAGACTGGCGTTGTGGCTCCTGTTCGCTGATGAAGCTTATCAGGTGATAGTACCACAGTGTTGGCTGGTACACATCATCGGTGCCTGCTCCGGGGCTTTTTGAATCGTCCACTTTTTTCTTCTCCTTTATGTAGACGGTATGCAGGTTCTGGATTTTGTGGCGTACTGCTATAAGTTCAGCATCCGCAATTAACTTTTTGGTGTAGTCCAACAACACCGCCAAAGCTGCCAATTTTTGAGACTTGTTGTGGTATTGTCTACTGGATATCCGCCATAGACATTCCTTTGACTGTAGGATCTCGAGGAATCCAGTCACAAACTCGCGTTCACTATCCATAGAAATTGCTAGGAAGAAAAAATAAAAAGGACATTTTTTTGAAGCTATAATTGTCAATTAGGAAACAATGTGTAGAGAAGATGCGCAACACCTGCAGCCTACCTATACCAACAATGCGTGTTCACCCTCCTCGAATATACATACAAATATCAAACAAAATATGGAATAGGATGGCGCTGGATATCAAACAATAAACATAAATCTCAAAATGTCCAGATTAGGAACTACTTATTCCTTTTTCCTGTATCGTTGGATACTTGGATAGCTTTCTTCTGTAAATAGTCAAAACCTTCCAAAGTCCTCCATATCAATGATACCGAAAAGACAAAAAGGAAGATATGCAAGAATTCCTATTAGGGAATCGGTCCTGATAGGAAACAATGAACCAATTTAAATACAGATGGTTCACTCTTAGGTTTAGGTCGTATCCCAACTCATAGAAACATGGGCTGAGATATCCCTATCAAGGTATCTTTTTCTTCCTCCCTTTTAGTCCTATTCTCCAATGGGTAGATATCAAACAGCCAAAGTGAGTGAAAATAGATGCATACCCTACTTACAGGCAGGGATATGTTCTAAGGCTCATCAGGGTTTCTTTGGTAGACTTCTTATATGTTCCTATAACAGGGTGTATACTGGCTTCTTTCCCTCATAGGTTCCAATATAATAGAAAGGGTGGAAAATGAGGCTATCAGGATTCTTCTTTTGAAATTTTAATATATATAAAATACAATATAAATACAAGTGAAAAATTAAATAAAAAACAATCAAGGACCTGATATTCTAGGAGAAGGTTTGGAGTCCAGAAATCCAAATCCTTTCCACCAAGATGTTTAGGATCAGGTCTCAATTGGTATCCGAGAGATCTGTATCTCACTGATGTGCATCAATAGGTCCCATATACCAATGCCTTTCGATCTATAACACTGTAGATCTTTGTCAAGGTGTGTGGGACAGGTCTACCTAGGGTGCCTTATGTATCCTTACTAATTGTATCATCAATTGCATCTGTTAACAATAACCTTTCTATATGGTTATTTACAATGGTTATTCTTACTTGATGTTATGTGGGAGTTCGGCATACATGTTTCCGGATTTTTATCAGTAATCCACATGGTGCCATGTCACTTCCTGTGCGCAGCACGTGTCCTACTGACGTCATATCCGGCATCTGTCGTGCATCGATTACAAGCATGTGTGACTCATTCCGGCGGGCGGTGGCTGGGTCATGCATTTATAGGTGGGTGGCACACATTGGTGGGTAGGTGGATGGCATACATTGGTGGGCAGTGGGGTTGCATTAAATACAGTACCAATATTCACCAAAGTGCTGCAATCCAGACTTCAGTGTGCAGGTTCCCAATCGTGCTTCCCTCTCCTTCTATTCACGATGCTGCACAAGATGGTGGATGGGTGTGTACCGGGCCCTGTCTGTCAAATTCTGCAACGTACAATGAATCGTGAGATGCATCGTGAGTAAAAAACTACTCACAATAGGCACCTAATCGTGTCCCAGATTGGCAAATCTGCCCTACAGCACGGCAGAATTTGAAGATGCGATGTACGACAAGCGGGGACGCGCATCGTCATCGTGATCATGAGTGGAAACTCACGATTTGGTCATATTTTGCACGATTTGTCGTCATGATTTATCGAAATCGTCCAAATCAGGTAAAATATCGCTGTGTATGTGGACAGATTAAGTCTTACATTGTGTCTTTCTTGGGAATTCTTTCTTGTGCACATGCCTGCTTGCTGGGAGTGAATTTTTTTATCCCAGAAGGGGACCAGGAACAGGAAGCGTGCTTTCCAAAAATAAATGAACAATTGCCTTAGATAATCCTTTGCAAACCTTCTGTTCTGTAAAGTAATTCCCAACCTGTACAGGGACATTAAAAAAAACATTTAGTTAGTTCCCATGAAATTGCTGTTGTTCCCACTGTCCACTTAACCATATTACTTAGATATGTGAACAAGCGGAACATAGTATTAAATGCAACACTTCAGTTTAAGGTTTACATTTTACATTGTGTCTGGAGATCATTGAGAAAGCAGAAAAAGAGCTCCACCACAAGTGGCAGATGACTAAACACACACAAAGGTTTAATAGAAATAGATACAACACCAGATCAGATATTTACCCTGGAGGATCTGTCTGATTCATCATGGTGCCCCCAAGATTGTGCAAATTCTGCCAAAAGAGAGACTGACACCACAGCTAAACATAACAGTCACCTTCTGGATGTGAATTGTCTCATTTGCATGGGAAAACCCAACCCTCAGATGAAATGGATCTCTGCCAGTGGACAACTTTGAAATCACCATTAAAAGTCACAATGGAAGACTACAGTGTGGAGAATCTTTCTTCACAGTCAGGAGAGGCCTCAGAGAACTTGAAAAAAGATGCTTCAAGGGATTTCTTCATCATTTTCTGCAGTGTGGAAAGGTTTCATTCACATGTTTTCTATAAAGCAGTTCAAAGTTACAGCCTTCAAAGTGTCTGGCTATAACACCCACCTTGGGCATTTTTGGGCAGCATAGCCCTGCACCACACAGGATAGCACCTATAAAAATGAAGAAGGGCAGCGTCCTACACCACAACACACAGGACAGCACCTGTAAAAATTATTTGTATTTTATATTTTTGGGCAGCGTAGCCCTGCACCACACAGGACAGCACCTGTAAAAATTATTTGTAATTTTGGGCAGCGTAGCCCTACAGCAGACAGGGCACCCCCTGTAAAAATTATTTGTATGAGTGTACCCCAACAGCAAACAGGGCACCCCCTGTAAAAATTATTTGTATGAGTGTACCCCAACAGCAAACAGGGCACCCCCTGTAAAAATTATTTGTATGAGTGTACCCCAACAGCAAACAGGGCACCCCCTGTAAAAATTATTTGTATGAGTGTACCCCTACAGCAGACAGGGCACCCCCTGTAAAAATTATTTGTATGAGTGTACCTCTACAGCAGACAGGGCACCCCCTGTAAAAATGATTTGTATGAGTGTACCCCTACAACACAGACAGGGCACCCCTGTAAAAATTATTTGTACGAGTATACCCCTACAGCAGACAGGGTACCCCTTACCCCCTGTAAAAATTATTTGTAAGAGTGTACCCCTACAGCAGACAGGGCACCCCCTGTAAAAATTATTTGTATGAGCATACCCCTACAGCAGACGGCAGCCTCTGGACAACACAGCACTATAGCCAACCCCTATGGACAGGACAACAGCCAGCCCCTATATGGACAAGGTCAACAGTAGCCAGGCAGCCCCTACAGTATGTATTGTATATAAATATGACTATATGATTGGAGAACAGTAGCCAGCCAGCCCCTAGGGTCAGCGTCAGCAACAGCTCCCTCCCTCCCTCTTCCCCGTAACCAGCCGTAGTTTATTAATTTTTTTTTATAACAGACTAGTACACACTGAGCTCCCAGCTCCGTCCTAACTCACAGCAGGAATGAAAAATGGCGGCGATCGCGGGACCTTTATAGAATCCAAAACCCGCGAGTAACCAACAGCGGGATGATGACATTTTGCCTCGATTTCAGTTCCGAGCCAGGTGGGAAAAGCCGAGTCTGACTCGGTTCCTGGCTCGGATTGGGGGGGTTCGGATTTCGGATATCCGAACCCGCTCACCCCTACTTTAAAGTCAGGTTATTGGCTGTGCAAATGGCATCAATAACAATTTTTAATGCATACTTCCAATTTTTTTTCTATTCTTGTATTGCTTTTTCATCATAAATTGTGCATCCCCGTTTTAATAGCCTCTCAGTGTCTTTCCAGATCAAGTGTGATTTGTGATGTTCTTTGTAGTTTGCATGTTCACAATTAATTATCGGATTTAATTATTTATCAGAGTTGGAATCCTATTCTGGGAAGACCATCATTATTCGGTTACTACTGATGTGCAGTCAATACAGCTGAATAGAATGATGATGATTATATTTGTATTTTAATACAATTAATTTGAATACAATATTAGTATACATTTCTCTCTTCTAAATCTGTTTATATAATTCATTATAATGAACTGAATTGGAAATTCACACGTGTATGATCAACTCAGGTTCAGAGAGATATTCCATACATTTTATCACATTAGTTGACACCAACAGTGATCTTTATTTCTCAAGTTGTCATTTGGATAAATGTAAAAATAACATCTCTTTTCCCAAATAGTAGGACATTCTGTGTTTGCCCCTGAACCCAGGAATAAGAAGAGACAACAGAATCTTCTGCAATCAAACAATCTTGCAGCAACAGAGGAGTCTGGACAGCATTTTGCATCATACATCTGTGTATCAGGACTGAAGCCTCGTCAGCCAGGAGCAGCAAAACAGAAAATGAGACAGTAGCGGCCCTACTGGAGCTTGCAAATACAAGGAACAGGTTGTGGAGTCACTATTTTGTGGAGAGCCTACTTATAGTGTGGAAAAAAAAACACTACGTGAGGATCATATGCATGTTATATTTAAGCATACACAAAGTGTATTACAGATAATTGTATTTGATCACCCACTCAGATAGATGGATATTTAAAGATACCGTTAAGTGCATGTCAGCAGCTGGTTGATGTAGACAATCATGTGAGCATCTACAGTATATCAACGTTTTTCAACTGCTGTGCCGTGGCACACTAGTGTGCCGCGAGCGGTTGTTAAGTGTGCCACACGGTCAGAGCTGCTGGTCAGAGCAGCCGTTTTGCGGACCGGGCAGAGCTGAGCTCTTCTGGGAGTCTCAGGTGCGCCCGGGTCATCAACTATACAGATGCGGCGGCGTGGCATCACAGATCACGTACGCCACGTTTCCAGTCAGACTGCCTGCCCGGCCATAATAATAATAATAATAATAATAATATATAAAATAATATGATCTGGTTAAATCTACCAAACCTTGTGGATTCTTTTTAAATATTGGATATTGCAAGGTATGCAAAAATGTTAATAACAACTCCAGATTCCAACAAATTGTATACATTTCATATAAGGAGCTTTATATTTTGCACAAGAAAGTTATTTACTTTTTGGAGAGTTGCTGTAATCTATAGCTCATCAACAATACTAAGAAACCTTTTAAAATATCAGTCCAAAAACACTTAAGTTGTAATAAAAACTAATTCACTACACATTTCTAAACATTTCAAACAATATAATCAATGTGTTCCAACATTTCTGTACTGTTGAGGGGATCGGTATGAATGACCGCCGGACCTATGCCCAGCGGTTCAAATCCCGACAGCAGACCGGCATGCATCTAAATCCCGATCGGTAAGTACACTGGCTAACCCTAATCTTCTCCCCCCCCTAACCGTAACCTTCCCTTAGGGGTACCTAACCCCCCTGTCCCCGCAGCCTAAACCTAAGTCTCCCGGGGGGGTGCCTAACCCTAACCTCCACCCAGGGGGTACCTAACCCTAACTGCCCCTTCCCCTTGCCTAACCCTAACCCTCCTGGGGGGGTACCTAACCCTAAATCCCCCCGGGAGCCCTGAAACCTAACCCTCCCCCTCCACGACTGTCCGCGCCTGCCGCCCGGCTTATCTTCATTCGTTATGCCGGACGTTGGGCTCCCGGCATAAGGATGATAGGCATCGGGTTTTCAACGCCTATCATTAGTCCCGTCGGGATTGAACAATCGGGAAGCTGGCAGTCGGCATTTCGACCATCGGCTTCCTGATTGCATCCCCTGCTGAGCCACCGAAAAGTCCAGCAACTACTATCTATCTATCTATCTATCTATCTATCTATCTATCTATCTATCTATCTATCTGTCATCTGTGTTATATATCTATTATCTGTGATCTATCTATCTATCTATCTATCTATCTATCTATCTATCTATCTATCTATCTATCTATATGTCATCTATCTGTCACCTGTTATCTATCTATCTATCTATCTATCTATCTGTCATCTGTGTTATTTATCTGTCACCTGTGATCTATCAATCAATCAATCAATCTATCTATATGTCATCTGTATTATGTATCTTTTATCTGTGACCAGGGCCAGCTCCAGGAGGAGCAGTGCCCTATGCAGAATAGGATGGGGTCATGCGTGCCCGAAAGGGAATGTGGGCTAACTGTGATCTGTTATATATCTATTATCTATCTATCTATCTATCTGTCATCTGTGTTATCCATCTATCTATCTATCTATCTATCTATCTATCTATCTATCTATCTATCTATCTATCTATCTATCTATCTATCTATCTATCTATCTGTCATCTGTGTTATTTATCTGTCACCTGTGATCAATCAATCAATCTATATGTCATCTGTATTATATGTCTTTTATCTGCGACCAGGGCCAGCTACTGGAGGAGCAGTGCCCTATGCAGAATAGGACGGGGTCATCCCTTATCCCAGCGCGTGCCCAAAAGGGATTGTGGGCTAATTACCATAGGCCACACCTCCTAAATGATGGTTTTCGGGGGCATGCCCATATGGCACACCTCCCGTTTAACGTCAGGCTGGGGGTGAGCCCAGCACTCCATCAGCAGCTGGGCAGCTCCCAGCCCTCTTCCTGCACTGAATGGATGCAGCTTCTCCGGAGTCCGAAACCCCCGTGCAGCTGCGGTGTTGGGGGTCCCCAACCTCCCGAACGCCCGCGGGACACTTCGGCCCGCAGGTGGAACAGCGGGACAGTGCCCAAAAAACTGGACTGTCCTGCTGGAATCGAGATGGTTGGGAGGGGTGCGCCCTCTATGGGGTGGTGCCCCAGTTTGACCGCACTGGTCGAATGCCCCAAAAGCTGTTCTTGTTTGTGACATCTATCTATCTATTTATTTATTAACAGTTTCTTATATAGCGCAGCATATTCCGTTGCGCTTTACAATTGTAAACATTAATAGAACAAAACTGGGTAATAACAGACAGATATATAGGTAGGAAGGCCCTGCTCGCAAGCTTACAATCTAAAGGATCTATCTATCTATCTATCTATCTATCTATCTATCTATCTATCTATCTATCTATCTATCAGCAGGTCTAAGTCTAGGCATTCTCTTTTTCAACAAAAAATGAACATAAGGGTACATAATGGAATGAAGAGTTCGGGATGGAAAGAATTTATTTATGAAAGTAAAATAAGCACAAAGCTTCAGGAAATATTGCCCTAACCTAACACCTATGCATCAGGACCATTTCCCTGTTTAACTACACCACACCCTCTGCCCTCTCCATGGTTCTGGTGGTGATAAACTGATCACAGAGTTATACTGTAATAATATTGGATATTGCAAGGTATGCAAAAATGTTAATAACAACTCCAGATTCCAACAAATTGTATACATTTCATATAAGGAGCTTTATATTTTGCACAAGAAAGTTATTTACTTTTTGGAGAGTTGCTGTAATCTATAACTCATCAACAATACTAAGAAACCTTTTAAAATATCAGTCCAAAAACACTTAAGTTGTAATAAAAACTAATTCACTACACATTTCTAAACATTTCAAACAATATAATCAATGTGTTCCAACATTTCTGTACTGTTGAGGGGATCGGTATGAATGACCGCCGGACCTATGCCCAGCGGTTCAAATCCCGACAGCAGACCGGCATGCATCTAAATCCCGATCGGTAAGTACACTGGCTAACCCTAATCTTCTCCCCCCCCTAACCGTAACCTTCCCTTAGGGGTACCTAACCCCCCTGTCCCCGCAGCCTAAACCTAAGTCTCCCGGGGGGGTGCCTAACCCTAACCTCCACCCAGGGGGTACCTAACCCTAACTGCCCCTTCCCCTTGCCTAACCCTAACCCTCCTGGGGGGGTACCTAACCCTAAATCCCCCCGGGAGCCCTGAAACCTAACCCTCCCCCTCCACGACTGTCCGCGCCTGCCGCCCGGCTTATCTTCGTTCGTTATGCCGGACGTTGGGCTCCCGGCATAAGGATGATAGGCGTCGGGTTTTCAACGCCTATCATTAGTCCCCTGTCGGGATTGAACAATCGGGAAGCTGGCAGTCGGCATTTCGACCATCGGCTTCCTGATTGCATCCCCTGCTGAGCCACCGAAAAGTCCAGCAACTACTATCTATCTATCTATCTATCTATCTATCTATCTATCTATCTATCTATCTATCTGTCATCTGTGTTATATATCTATTATCTGTGATCTATCTATCTATCTATCTATCTATCTATCTATCTATCTATCTATCTATCTATCTATCTATCTATCTATCTTTCAGCAGGTCTAAGTCTAGGCATTCTCTTTTTCAACAAAAAATGAACATAAGGGTACATAATGGAATGAAGAGTTCGGGATGGAAAGAATTTATTTATGAAAGTAAAATAAGCACAAAGCTTCAGGAAATATTGCCCTAACCTAACACCTATGCATCAGGACCATTTCCCTGTTTAACTACACCACACCCTCTGCCCTCTCCATGGTTCTGGTGGTGATAAACTGATCACAGAGTTATACTGTAATAACGACTGTTAGTTGGATTTTTTCATTTTAAGTACCATTGTTATAGACTGCAGTGTCACATGTAATCCTCTAATATAATATGACATTTGGACAAGTGCTGTCTCTCAGTTTAAATGTTAGTGTGAGTCGACTGGAACCTTTTATACGTATTAGTTTTAGCTGATAATAGCCGACCTTCATCATATGCACTGTTGAGCAGCACTAATATTATTTTAAGTTTTAGATGTGTGAATTATGCCTTATCCTTCTTTTGACCTGATGAAGCTAAGGATTATAGTACATTAATTATATTGGCTTTTTGCTTAACATATCTGCATAATAGAAGTGAAATCTGTGGCGTGACTGGAAATAATGTCTTTTACGATCATAATATATTTTGTTCTGGGCCGTTTCTTTTTATTTTTCTATAGACAAATGTTTCTTTTTATTTTGCCTAGATATTGTAGCTGTTTTTTAAACATGTTTATAGTTGCAAAGACAATACTAATTAAAATTTCATTTCTTTCTATTGTTTATTTAACATTGCTTTATATTTCACCCAGAGGCCTAACTAGGGTTGATGTTGCCCAGGGCAGATAAAAACCTGGTGGCCCTTGAAAACTGTTGTTTCATTTCTGGATAAATTATTTTATTGCTACTCGAATAAACACACACTGAAAATACAAATGAGAGAAACAGAAGAGCCACGTGCTCAGCTACATACACACAATCACGCAATGTCATTTTGAAATTAACAGCCAGGGTCTGTGGGCTCCCTAGACCCCAGAAGCTTTAGGGATTTTGATAGGGTGAAATTAACAATAACACGCCTGCCACCAGCTGACACTCAAAGTTTAGGCCACTTAAAAAAATAAATCTGCTTTTATCAGTCTGCCGCCCTTTTCAAAGGACACTCTCGAACCAAACTAGTGCTCAGTACTTCTTAATTCTGGAAGGTAAAACTGTAATAATTATTTGTTTTGTTTTAAAACTTCCTTGCATTTTGTTAACATAAGCCATGTTACCAACTTGCCGACTTCAGCCTCACTCACCCAAGAATCAGATCCAGCCAACCTTCAATGTCATCTTCAAGGTCAGGTCAGTATCCTGGATCAGACTGCCTTGTTATCCCTGACCCCTTTCTGTGTTTCTGCAACAGTCGGACTAGTGACAATTACTATACTGCCTGAACCCAGGATCCAGCAACACCTTCCAGAAATGTGCTACCCACCTAAAAGGCCAACCATAGGGGCACCTATAGTTCAGGATTATACACTTACTGCCCCATTAATCAAGTATCTACAAAACTCTATATACTCAGAACGAATCCCTCTCCTAACATCACACCAAGATCAGTGAATGGGATATATCCGATTACTTATTGTCTCTCTCTACACCAGGGGTTCTTAGCCAGGGTACCTTTACACCATGAAAGTAGGACACATTCAAACTGGAGGTATGAGACACGAAAACCAAGAAGGCCACTAGCAATGTGTCTGCGTGGAAGTACATCTTTCTGTGCTTTTTTCATGTTAATAAAATGCTGAAGTCATTATTGTAATTGTCATATTAATTACAAAGGCCAATAGGGTGTATGGGTGAATATTCATTTTTTAAATCTGCTAAATTATATATAATCTTTTGGATATATTATTCATTAAGGTTGGGATGGATGCTTTTTCATTTTTCTAATATTATATTTTAGGATGGTAGGTGTTACCTCCCATGATGCTTAAGTACTACGGAGTATTTACTTAATTTTCTACTACAAAATTATCATCATCATCATAATAATAATAATAATAATCTACATAATAATTGTGTAAGGCCTGTCCCATCTACTCAATGAGGGTGCAATGAAAGCCTTGCTTCCACTGCACCCTCATTGAGGTGATGAGACAGAACAGCCTTGCTTCCACTACACCCTCATTGAGGTGATGAGACAGGACAGCCTTGCTTCCACTGCACCCTCATTGAGGCGATGAGACAGGACAGCCTTGTTTCCACTGCACCCTCATTGAGGCAATGAGACAGGACAGCCTTGCTTCCACTTCACCCTCATTGAGGAGATGAGACAGGACAGCCTTGCTTCCACTGCACCCTCATTGAGGAGATGAGACAGGACAGCCTTGCTTCCACTGCACCCTCATTGAGTAGACAGGACAGCCTTGCTTCCACTGCACCCTCATTGAGGTGATGAGACAGAACAGCCTTGCTTCCACTGCACCCTCATTGAGGAGATGAGACAGGACAGCCTTGCTTCCACTGCACCCTCATTGAGGAGATGAGACAGGACAGCCTTGCTTCCACTGCACCCTCATTGAGGTGATGAGACAGGACAGCCTTGCTTCCACTGCACCCTCATTGAGGAGATGAGACAGGACAGCCTTGCTTCCACTGCACCCTCATTGAGGAGATGAGACAGGACAGCCTTGCTTCCACTGCACCCTCATTGAGGAGATGAGACAGGACAGCCTTGCTTCCACTGCACCCTCATTGAGGCGATGAGACAGGACAGCCTTGCTTCCACTGCACCCTCATTGAGGCGATGAGACAGGACAGCCTTGCTTCCACTGCACCCTCATTGAGGCGATGAGACAGGACAGCCTTGTTTCCACTGCACCCTCATTGAGGCGATGAGACAGGACAGCCTTGTTTCCACTGCACCCTCATTGAGGCGATGAGACAGGACAGCCTTGCTTCCACTGCACCCTCATTGAGGAGATGAGACAGGACAGCCTTGCTTCCACTGCACCCTCATTGAGTAGACAGAACAGCCTTGCTTCCACTGCACCCTCATTGAGGAGATGAGACAGGACAGCCTTGTTTCCACTGCTCCCTCATTGAGGTGATGAGACAGAACAGCCTTGCTTCCACTGCACCCTCATTGAGGTGATGAGACAGGACAGCCTTGCTTCTACTGCACCCTCTTTGAGGTGATGAGACAGGACAGCCTTGCTTTTACTACAAGGAAGAGGGGACAGACTTCAGAAATTAGGTTCAGCTGCCAGGGTCATTATAGGAGTGTGTTTATGTGTGTGTTGGGGGATCACAACGGAATCGGAGGTGGGGGTGGTGGGGGGCAGGAACAGAAGAGAGGGGGCAGGAATGGGGGACGGGACAGAGCAGGGGTAGTGGAGACTGAGTTGACCTGGAATATGCAGGGTCCGTATTACTAGTAATAATAAAAATAATAATAATTATAATAATAACAATTGACAAGGAGTAAGAGGGAAAAATATGACAACTGAAGGGGTACAAGCACTTAATATGGTTAAGAACCACTGCTCTACACAAATGAGGCAGAGCCTAGCATGTGCAGTTTGCTCTGACAGATGTCATCACACTGTGATGTACTTAGAGAATCACCCAGGACGTTCGTAAAGTCAAAACGCACAAGTATGCCCCAATAGCATGTTTGATGAAAATGAAAAAATGAATAGTATCTTTATTGCTCTGTGATATCGCAAAATGAATAGATATGTGCACACTGTCAAATAGGATATTAGCCAGAGGTGCTACATAAAAAAAAAAGTATTTTATTTTCAGCTCTTCACTGTGCTCTTGTCACTCGATATAATTGTGGACCCTGCATAAGCCCGTCTGACACTGAACAATGTCACAGGACATTCCAGGCCCTGATGTTTTATTGACTTGTGGATTTAGACAGCTATAATTATTGTGTACCTGTCCCATTATAGCCATATATTGTTAGACCCAACAACCTTTTGCTTAATTTGTTGTTTTTTCAGAAAATGATTGTCACTAAACACACGCTCCCAGACTCTTTTTTTTTCAGCTTAATTTGTCTGGCTTGTTTTAAATGATGAATTGTTTGCACATAGGGAACAACTTAATATGTAGCTGAAATCCATGTTATAAGCCAAACAGCTTTTCTACCATTTAAAACTTACCACCAATTGAAATTAAATCCTTTACTAGATGACATCACTGAGCTGCACAGTTACATCCACATTGGTGGAATTCAGGACGTATCTCTCAGCACACGCTGTACACCCACTTGTGATCACTAGTGGAGGTGGAATTCTCATCACTCAGACTGTCTCCTTTTGGTCACACTCATTTTCATGCAACGCCCACTACAGGGTGAGTGCAGCAAAGCGTGCACTTTTAAATATAAAAAAGTAAAATGTAACTTTATTTGTTAAGTTAGTGTGACACACAAGGCCCTTCACCGAATTTAAGTTAGTATGCCACAAATATTATATTTGTAGTGGGCAATCATGCTATGTAATGGTTTGTTGAAAAAGGCCATAAATAATGTGGGTGGTTTTGGGAAAAGGTATGTACTTATTTAAACATAAAAATGCATTAATTATTTAGCATGGCTTCAGGGAGGTAAGTAGAAATATATGGGCTTACTGTGCAATTTTGAAGGAGCAGTGTAGCACTGGGGCATGAAGGATGCATAGCCTTCTGAGACTTCAAATGCCTTGCTCCCTGATGACCGTGGACACTGTGTTGTTATTCTTATGGAGCATACACACGGTCAGATTTGTCAGATCTGTCAGATGAACGATTTGAACAATTTTACCAAAGATTTGAGCGATTTGAACGATTTTTGACTGCATTAAAATGAATGGAATCGTCCAAGTCTGACTGCAAACACATCAGATGTCAGATATCGTTATCTGACCATCGGGAACGCGCATCGTTCAAATCGTTCATCTGACAGATCTGACAGATATGTCAAATATGTCAGATTTTCCTTCAGATATGAACGATTGAATGATTTTTTAAATTGTTATCGTTCAGATCTGAAGAAAAATCTGACCATGTGTATGCTCCATATCAGTGGTCACAACAGATGGCAGAGGGGTGTTAGGTTCCATAGCAGCTGCTACATTTGTTAATCTCCTCTTTACATCAATGATGGGTATTATGGTGTCAAGATAACAGGGGACAAAAGCTGGCTAGGGGTTTAGTGTGGTTAATTAACAAGATGGAGGTCTTATAAGAATACAATTTTATAGTTATAATTATATATGTAGCCCCATGCACATCAATACACCTATAGGGGGCATTAAATCTCACAGTAAGAACTTTTCTGTACTTTTTGTTCTCTTCAAAGAGTCTCCTATACGAATGTTTGGTCTCATCACTGTCATTATTATCAGTGCGCACTTAGACCAGCCCTATCCTTGGTGCGAAAGCTACATCTTAAAACAGGTGTAATTCGCAGTATGTACAACCCTATATGGCCCACAATTTCATCGACACACCCTCTCTGGACAACTCTGCATCGGCTGAAGGTTAGAATCTTCAGCTCTGGAGCATGCTCAGGGCAAAAACACCCAAGCTACATTTACAAATATTACTTGCATCCAGTGGTGGTTCCAGAGGTGGGGCTGCAGCACAGTCCAAGATTCAAATAGGGGAGCCACACCAACTGCCATTTCAATCACTGCCAAACATAGATGGCTGGGACTCAGTGGCAGTTGTTGTGGCTCCCCTATTTGAATCTTGGACTGCGCTGCAGCCCCACCCCTGGAGCCACCATCACTGCCTTGGCCCTAGGTGTGACCAAAGGAAACACTTAAAGTAGGGTGCAGATAGAATAATACAATAGAGAAGCAAAACTCACATGGAATAAATATATAACACAATTGAAAGCAAACTGGGCAATAACAATACACATTCACAGACAATAATGCAGTGGTAATAATACTAATGCAATATAGTGACAGCAACTTGTATTATATGAGGATAATTCAATATGTGTGTGTCCAAGCTCAATTCAGACGCCACCTAAAACTGGCACTGTTAATGGGTAACAATACAGATGCACATAATCTAATATGTGTCTGATGTGATGCATATAGTGTATAATGCATATATAATATATATATATATATATATATATATTTGCCAAAACCTTGATTACATAGGATAATCAGTATGAGAAACAACACAGGAAAACTAATAGTTTTATGGTACAAATAATAACTGAAAAAGGTTTAACTCTGATATAAAGCGAAATATATACAATAAATAGACCAGACAGTGTAAAGAATGAAAAAGGTATAATTAAAATAAGTTAGAGATATGCTCTATCCCCACTATGAGTCCCCACTATAATCAAGTTTTGTCCATGGTTTAAAGACCCACTTGTACATTAACTGGCATTTGACTAAATATTGCTTTGGTGGGTGTATCTGTGGTAGGGTAATTGTACTTGATAAAAGATTTATGATTATACAGACCTTCTGAATACAATATTGTTATACACATGTAGACAAAAGTAATTGCACACCCCCACACAAGCGAAATGCATACCATTGCACACAAGTTCCAAATGGCCACTAATGTGGCGGTTTCAACAAGAATACTTTTCAGGAAGGCTCATGGACTTATACATCGTATGCAAGGTTTTTGGCATAAATTTGGCCAATGTTTTGAGCTTATCCACCAACGTCAAGGTAACCTTATCGGGTAAGTCCCTATCACTATGGGGGTTCATGTCTGGGGCATGGGGTCCCAGGCATGAACACCCATAGTGTTAGGGACTTAACCAATGAGGTTACCTTGACATTGGTGGGTAGGCTCGTAGCTTTGGCCACATTTATGCCAAAAACCTCGCATATGATGTATAATTATTAATGGTTGTATGGTGCATCTAGTCTTTCTTTTTTTCTATGTTGTAGTATTAAATCTCAGCTTGGTAGCACATCCCATTAGAAAGAGCTAGGTTGTGCAGTCCAGGCTCCCTTCCCCTAAAATGTTATGCCCATGGACTTGCAGTTTTTCGGAAACAAAAACAGTTTTTATCAGGATAACAATGCCACTTGTCATGTTTCCAGGGCAACGCTGGACTGGTATACAGAAAATTTGGTAACCCGGATGGACTGGTCAGCTCAAACTCCAGATCTTAACCCCATTGAAAACCTCTGGGACGAATTGGAGCAACGGTTGTATTCTAGGGCAACTTAACATCCATCAGTGTCACAGTTGGTGACTGTACTTAAGGCGGAATGGCAAAACATACCGCCTGCTGTTTTCCAGGAACTTGTGGACAGTTTGCCAAGAAGGGTGTCTGCAGTAATCACTGCACGTGATGGACCTACAAAGTACTGACGTCAATAAAATCTCATTGATCTATTTACTATCAGTGTCCAATCAAAGTTGTCTACATAGTGTATGAATGAATAATAATAATGACAGTTGCTGGAATCTATTTTGACAGGTATAAGGCATTATGGATTCACCAAAGAAAAATGCTCATGTAGGGAAATAAGTTTATTCCATTACATGAAAGAAGTGTTCAAGATATATCCAGCAAGATATGGTACATGGGAATATTGGATTTTTTGTCAACTCTTATAAAACTGCGTATTATCCATAATGGAAGATGATGAAACACACACATGCAATTGAGAATCTGTCTTTTATGTCACCAAAGTTTATACAGTAAAGTAGTAGAGTGTAGTACAGGGGTTTTCAACATGTGGCCCCCCCCAGCTGCTGTGGAACTACACATCCCAGCATCATACCTCACAACTTTGCTGTTCCTGGATGTGGGACCTTGGACACATGCATCCAAAAAGGGATAGGAACTTCAGGGAAATGATGTGGAGCCTCACGGCACTGCAGTCACATCACTGTGGGGCCATGCCCAGGACTCTCCGAGATGCTGGGCTGCCCCCAGGCTCACAGTACACTGTGCATGAATGCTGTACGCATCTTTCTTCTGCTGCTTACCAACAGAGCTGCAGTGTGTGATCCCCCCAACCCCCCCATGGGTGGGACAAGACAGTCCCAGAAAAAAGAGATTCTCCCGCTGAATGCGGTACAGTTGGGAGCTATGCAGCATGCCCTGTCACAGTTTTGGCATGCCCTAATAGAATTCCACTGAGTTTTAAAACTCCCAGATGTCATCTGCGCAGAAAAATGACCTCTTCCTTTAGAGCACCCTAGCCTATATAAGTTACAACGGTTATGGCTGAACCACATTTACCATCATCCACAGCCAGTCAAGGCTTGAGAATCATTTGGTTGTAGTTTAGCAAAGTAGGCTGGACAAGCCATGTGTATTCTTGTACAACTGGAATAGAACATGAGCTTCAGTGAAAGAGTGATTGGATATCAGCATCTTTATCTGACACGCCGGCCCCTGTGATTTGGTTTACAAGTTTAAGTTATTTCTAGTAGTGAAGGTTAGACGCGTGTGAAAGTCCAATATTGGCTGTCAGGAATATGCTTTTCCAAACCCTCATCTCAATGGTTGGCAATCTCTGAGTGGCATGAAGTGAATATGAATGCACTGAACTCTGCACAAGTCCCAGGGTGCATTAAGTCTATATCATGAGTGACACCCTCATGTAGGCAAAGCGCAGAACGTTTCTGTGTGTTCTCTACAAAGGTGGAAGGTTTAAATCCCTGTGTTGTAAATCAGGCATGACTCCAGCCTGTGATGGATGAAAGATGCTGCCAACATCTTTTTTTTGAATGTCACATTTGGTTTTCGACAAGTTGTATTCTTAGATCTTGCAAACCACTCTCACAGCTTAAGTCTAAACCATGTGTCAGCGCATTGCAGGGGGCTCTCTGCTCTCTGACAATGGGCTGGCTGTTATTACCACTGACTGAGGAATGCTGGAGCTTTCTTTTTTAGTTTTAAATTAGTAGTCCGCTACCCTCAAAGCCGTTTTGTTTGGTATTTCCTTTTTGCTTTGGTTTTTAGCTGAAGTCTGTGATTATATCTGCTCATAGGTGGTGTACTTCATAATGACTGCAAACAGTCTCAAATAAATCAAAAGTTACATCTTGATTTGATTCCTAGCTTTGTAAGCTGTGACCTGCAGTTCCCTGCTCTTATGGGAATGTAGTTCTATGAGGCAATAGAGTGGGGTCAGAGTGCACTCAGATCACTGCCAATGAAATCATGACATATGTCTCAGATTATTTAGGCACTTTATAACTTGTTTTCTTTTTTCATTACAAATTGGATGTGTGTTCTGAGCAGTACAGTACCAGGGAACAGTAACCGTAGCCATTGGTGGAACCATATTAAATTATTCAATGTGTCCTACAGAGGCCGAATTACTGTAAATCTATTCCAACTGTATGGATGCCAGAATGTCTTTAACATAATAACGGGAGACCTAATCTCAGGAAAACTGCAGCTCCAGGGGAATTTGTTCTTTTATTCATTTTATTACAGTAAAACCGCTTTAATGTATGTATCAAAATAATTGGGGAATTTTCTGTTCTTGGGGTATGTTAATGAGGCAATATAGTATAGAATAAGACCTGAATACTCTATCCTCAGGTAATTGCAGTTCTTTGTGTAGCAGAAACATAACTCATTGATGTTTGATTACAGATTCCAGTAGCATAAAACTGCATTCTATTATTACTATATATTATTAAAGTTTGACTACTTATACCTAAAACTAATAAAATATTGTATTTCTTAAAGGGAAACGATGACATATTTACATTGGAATTGTATATATGGAAACATGACATTTATAATGTATCATATAGTAGCAACGTATAACAATCTACTGTTAGCATAGTGCCTGATTCAGAGATGGATGCTATTGCTGCTACTGCTGCATCTTTCTACGCAGCTGCAGTGTGAAAATATGCAAATGTTGCAGCCGCCAGGATATGTATTGAGACGCCCACCTGCGACTTTGCAAATTCAAGTGACTGCGTACAAATATGCATCATCGGTCATAGATCATTAGATTATCGCAGTCCTGAGTGAGTGATGGTCCCGCATAATGGACGTGGGAACTGAGACACCGGGGCCACTTTTACTGTGTATGGGATCGCAGACGCAGGATGTGACACTCCCCTGAAATGGTCACAACACGTTTGCGTTCTTTGCTGCCACTCCCCATTACGTCCTCCAAACACCCCCTGACTGTCAGTCACACTGTGAGTAAATTAAGGTAATGTACCTTGATGCATATGCAATGTGACTTAGACGCATGCACGGTTTACTGATAATCGCTCAACTCCGTAATCATCCACATTGAGTAGAACTGAGACTGGCCCATTGTGTGAATTATTATACTATAGGCAGTAGATTGATGCCCACTGTGATAAATGGGTAATATTTAGTGTCCTTAATTGACATAAGATTTTACATCTGAAGGATATATTTGTCACATTAAAGTCCTTATACTGGGGATTGCCAGGCACTGGAATAAAGTTATCTGCAATTGGAAACATATACAAAAACACAGTTTATAGTAACATTTCAAAGATAGGTTGTGAATAAATATCATTCCTTAGCAATCTGTAATCATGGAAACTGTGGATTATGGGGCTGATTCTGAGTCACAAGCAGCTGTGTCCGTGACTGCGTCTTTTGCCGGTTGCACATCTGCAACTTTATGAAAATACCACTATAAGGCCTTCCCTGGTGTACAGCCGTGCCCCTGATTGTGCCAGGACTGAGATACCCACTGCCAGCATATTTAGATACTAAAATACCGCTTGTTGCATCTTTAGAAGCAACCATTGGTCACATCATCGAAACATGCACCAGCCCCATGCTAGGTGCAGATTCTCCATCAGTATGTGGCCTCCAATGTGAGCGATTATGTGTCTGACTTTGCATCGAGACGCCCACAACACGCCCATAAGACAAACCATCTTTGTGTGTCAGAATAACCACCTCTCATACACCGCCCAGGAATGCCAGCACATTTCCATTACTGTACATTTCTGATACCGCAGTCTGTGTGTATGGACTCTGGACACATGAGCAGTGCCACTTACACACATGCACGGAAGAAAAACTTTCAACAGTGTGTGAAATCACTGCTGTGTCTGACTCTGACCCTATATTGTCTGTTTCCATGATTACAGATGATACAATTGCCTACATGATTTTGTGATCATGTCACCATGGCCCCTCCCTCTGCTGCTCAGTGCTGCCATGTTACTAGGGATATAGAGAGGATATAGTAGGGTGTTTAGCTCTTTGGGAGTCTGGGAAGACTAGCAGAAATCGGGGAACCTGAGAATAAACAAGTATGGAAGTTAAGGAAGCTCATTATCAGGAATGATCCCAGGACATTGTAGCATTCAGCTAAGTGGTTTTAATTAGGCAACATAATTTTTTCAGTAGAGTTAACCTATAATACCTCAACTATTTAGTTTGTGATAACTTAGCTATCAACTATCATGCAAAATACTCCTGTTTAATGAGCTCCAAGACATCACTACAATGCCCAAAGCACTACAATGTCCAGAAAAACCCTAAGCTCTAATCTGAATACTGCTGACACACCTGTGACATCCCTGTGCCTTATGCTACCTGTTGTTCTACCTGATTCAATAAATCTAAGAAGTGGTTAAGCTGTACCCCGTGTAGACTAACCACCACCAGCACCCTTTATAGTCAGGGGCTGGCTGGCAACTTTTAGACTGGGGGGCAAATGCATGCAGGCGGCCCTGGCAGAGGAGTAGCGTGTGTGTCCGAAGAATATGCGTGCTACGGCGCCCCCCCCTCCAGTGTTCCAGGGAGGAGGCGGGTCCATATGGGATTAATGTAAGGTAAAAATAAAGATTAGGGCAGCCCCCTGTCGTAGTGCCCATATGCAGTGCCACCATGTGCCACAGGAGAGAACACCCTTATGCAGGCCTCCAGTAGTGCCCCCAGTAGTAGTCCCCCCCTTGTAGTGCCCCCAGTAGTAGTAGCCCCCCCCTTTGTAGTGCCCCCAGTAGTATTAGTCCCCCCATTTGCAGTGCCCCCAGTAGTAGTAGTCCCCCCCTTTGTAGTGCCCCCATTAGTGGTAGTCCCCACCTTGTAGTGCCCCCAGTAGTGGTAGTCCCCACCTTGTAGTGCCCCCAGTAGTAGTAGTCCCCACCCTTGTAGTGTCCCCAGTAGTAGTAGTCCCCAGTAGTAGTAGTCCCCCACCCCCCTTGTAGTGCCCCCAGTAGTAGTAGTAGTCCCCTTATAGTGCCCCCAGTAGTAGTAGTCCCCAGTAGTAGTAGTCCCCTCCCCCTTGTAGTGCCCCCAGCAGTAGTCCCCACTTGTAGTGCCCCCAGTAGTAGTCCCCCCCTTGTAGTGCCCCCAGTAGTTGTAGTCCTCCACCCCCCTTGTAATGTCCCCAGTAGTAGTAGTCCCACCTTTGTAGTGCCCCCAGTAGTGCCAGACACCCCCCCCAGTAGACACACGTAATATAAAAAACACAATAAAAAAAACACTTACCTGAATCCCCGCTCCCGCTGCCGCCATCTGCTCCTCCGTCTGTCCTCCCGGGCCGGGCCGCTCTGCATTATGGGAGAGACGTCATATGACATCATGACGTCTCTCCCATTGCCCACTGCGGGAGCTAGAAGATGGAGCGGCTCCCGCAGTGGGCGCAGCAGCAGCTAATGAAAGTCTGACAGACTCTCATTGGCTGCTGCTTACAACAAACACACAGCTGCCGGAGCCGGCGGCTGTGTGTTTGTCAGTGTAGCACTGACCGAACTCTGTCCGGTCAGCGCTACACACGCGGTGCAGTCTGTGTCACAGTGACACAGACTGCACCGGCCCGCGGCCCGCATGACGCTGCGACCCGGGGGGCACATGGCACCCTGCCCCCCGGCCCAGCCCGCCACTGTTTATAGTGCTACATATTCAACATATACCTTGTCCAAGTATATTGTATCCTGGTTTAGCAATCTGTCTGGTGCACTACTGCACCCAGCATGTCCACTCTGCTGACAGGTCATATGCTCAGTGCTCAGATCTCCAGCATTGTGTTAATGATATACTCTGCTATTAAGTTTAGGGTGCCAGTGTGTTGTCACATACTACTCTGCTAATAAATAATACTTATGAGTTTCATTTACTTTACTTGTATTTCATGATGTGTTTCAGTGTTCAGTGCAATTCCATCACCGCCCAAAACCCCCCAAAATAAGCCAAAAAACAAGCTGCAAATAAAATGATACATTAAACATGGCAGGTAGGTAAATGCTGACAATTGATAGCTTTAGTTGCACCTTTATCTTCCACTGTGTAAATTCAAGATAAAGTTTAAAGTTTAAAGACCTTATATTCATACATTTTGGAATCTATTAAATATTTTCTTCAGAATGTTACGAAGTCTCCTTTTCATGCAGAAGTATCGTGTACTGTAAGTTCCCAGCAGCGCCATGGATATGTCCTTACAAATGCCTCAGGCTGACTTGTCTTCTCTAACAAGTCTCAAGTGTTTGTCTTTGATTAGACAGTACCAAAGCTTAACAGAAAATTCTACATTAGAGCTTGTCTGGAACAAAGAGTCCACTCTTTCCTGGCGGTTGTAGATTGTCCCTTGTTGACACTGTGACAGTAATTTTAATTATGATATGTGACAAGTAAAAGTGGAGCTAATACGTATGCCTCCTTCAAATACAGCACTCGGTGTCCCAAGGAGAATAAAAAGCTAAATATAAAAGTATTAAAATTTACCTTTAGGCATATTCTCCAAGTGTAACTCTTTGACAGGTACTGCACAATTTTTCTGAGCCATTGTCCTTGTATAAATGCAAATATTCTTCCTAATATACCTTTTTATTATGAGCTGGGCACTCAGCTATCAACTGAGTCTTTAATTATTTTTTTATAGTTTGCAATTACAAACCATGGTGTCTGTAAATGGACCTAGATACTGTATTCACTTTTACAACACAAGTAGTAAAAAAAATACAAGGGCTACTAAACCTAGATTACTAACTTATATAGAAGAGCTACAAACAACAATCATAAATATATATTAGCTTCACAGTTTCAAAAGTTTATTAATATATGAGAAAAGTTGTGATAGTGGAGGGAGCAGTGGTGGTAGTACAGTGGTAGCAGGGAATGCAGTGCTAAGGAACCATGTAGGTGAGGGGCTCTGCTTTCCCATCTACGGGGTATATTTACTAAAGTGAGAGTTTTTAGAAATCAAGATGTTGCTCATAGCAACCAATCAATGGGGTGGTGGTATGAGTGAAACATGTGGCTGTCTGGCATCTCTAAAGGATGTGTGGTGCATGAGGCAGGCAGTGGCATCACAAGTGGGGTGCAGCGGGGGGGTGAAAGCTGCACCCCCTCAGTGACAGGAACTGGGTGCTGCACAGTAGCATTAAGTGCAGCAGTCGGCTTCAGTCACAGTGAGGGACCTGGCACTCCCCACCTCGGGCACCCCCCACCACCCCAGTGATGATACCCAAGGCATGAGCTGGGGTTCGGGCCACGCCCACTGTTAGCGATGCCAAATCCAGTCTACGAGGCCACACCCCCTTTCTGGTAGCACTGCGCGCAGTGGCGATTGATTTTTAAGGAAAAGGGGTGATATACAAACAGGCATGGCAAATGCTGTCTAATGCCACCCCCAAGGGGTGACCATTGGCCAGGGCAGTTTCTAGGGTTTGAGGCTCCCAGTGCGAGCAGTCAAAATACGCCCCCCCCCCTCAAAGCAGTAATATTGTGGAGTGGGCATGGCCTCATCGTGAGGGGGTGTGGTATCACAGTAAGGGAGTGTGATCTCGAAAGACCACAGAATGTCAGCCACTGTGACTACTGAGCCCAGGGGTGGCAAACCTGTCAGAGGCAAAGCGCTGAAAAATATATGTAGCTAAACAAAAGTCAGACAGCATGCCCGCACCGCAGGTGCGCGCTCAAAAAATTGGGTGTGGCCTAGCTGTCACAAGCCCACGCCGAATTTTGTGTGCATGCCTTTGGTGTGACATTTGCAGAAGTATGACCTTGCATTACACTAGTTTTTAGTGCGTTGGGAGCGAATCCAGCACATTGAAAATACAAGCCAGATCCACATATAATACACTGCAACAAACCACTTCCACATAATATATTGGAAAAGCCAGAGGCACATAAACTACGTTTTAAAACCACATCCACCTCAAATACATTATTAAATCCAGAACCACATAAAACACATTGAAAAAACAAGATTCACATAATACACACTTCATTCCAGCCCCCTCCCTTGCCATTCCATCCCGTCAGGTCTTAGGCTTCCCCCCCACTGGCTCTCAGGCAAAAGTGCCCATTATGCAGTGCCCCCTGTAGTTGTCCCCATATGCAGTGTCCCCTGTATTTATGCCCCTTATGCAGTGCCCACAGTGGTAGTGCAACTTATGCAGAGCCCACAGTAGTGGTGCCCTTTATGCAGTGCACCCAGTAGTAGTGCCCCCAGGAGTGGTGCCCCCTATGCCATGCCACCATTAGTAGTGCCCCCTGTAGTCATACCCCCATCAGTAATGCCCCCAATAGTAATGGTCCCTGCTGTAGTGCCCCAGTAGTAGTGTCCCCAGTTGTATTGCCCGAAATATTAATGCCCCCTGTATTAGTGCCCCCAATAGTAATGCTCCCTTTGTAGTAGTGCCCAAAGTAGTAAAGCCCCAAGTAGTAGTGCCCCCAGTAGTAGTGCCCCTGGACCCTGAGTAATGCCCCCAGTAGTGGCACCTCCTAAGCAATGCCCCCAGTAGAAGTGCCCCCCGAGTAATGTCCCCAGTAGTAGTGCCCTGGTGCCCCCAGTAGTGGTGTCTCCCCTAGCAGAAGTGCCCCCAGAGTATTGTCCAGACTGCCTGCACATAAAAAAACCCACTAATACTTACCTTCAGCCCCGCTCCAGCGTCCGCTCCGCTCGGCTGCTCCTTTGCACTATGGGAAAGACGTCATGACGTCCTCCCATAGTGCACACTGGGGGAGCCAGGAGCCGGAAGCCGGAGGCTCCGTCTCTCCGGCTGCTCTGCTCTGCCGGGCGCCCGCTGGTAACTGAATCTCAGTGGGCGCCTGGCAGTTAACAGGCTGTTTCTGCTGGGCGGCGCGCCCCGTGCGATTGCACGGGTCACCTGCCCCTAGAAACAGCCCTGCCATTGGCAGCTAATAGCGTTATGCTAAGTGTCCCTTTCTATAAACTTTGAGGATTCCTTAATAAATTTGCTCAAAGGTCTAATTATTCCTCTTAGAGGAATATATTTTTCCACTGGGATTTGTGTTCCTCTACTGAACCCTAAATTGTTTATTTGGTTTAGACTTTAAGGATTCTTTCAATACAATATATTGGTAACCTGTTAGAGTTAGCTAGAGTTTATATTGCAAGGTGTAGATGGCTCCCTAAGTTCCTTCATTGCCTGTTTGGCTTAGCCTGGTTAATTTTACAATCTCACATGAGTGTTTCATGTACACCAAATATAACGGTCTCCTTAAATTTGTTAGGGTTTGGTCCCTTTGGCAGGCCAGGCATTACTAATCATGGGTTCACATCAGAAAGCCTCAGGGTTGATTTATAAGATGAAAGGGCCTGTATGCAGAGGGCACCCCCACTGACAAGCAGGTCCCATCCCATACCTGTACTGGTTAAAATTTCAAATTTGCAGACCCCTAAAAATACTTGTACCAGTTGCACGGCCATATTTCCGGCAATCATGTAATTGGAAAGATAGTTTATGCACAGAACAGAGCAAAGCCTCTGGAACAGAGCAAAAGTCCTTGCTGTCTGTGCTGATGCTATCTTTGCTATCATATGATTGCTGGAAAGATGGGCGCACAGCTGAAGTAAATATAGGGGGGACCAGCATGGATACCGGCGAATCTCTCCTGGGAGCAGGGTGTGCCCATGGGCCTGTGTGCACCACACACAATGCACCCATTATATAATATATATACACCACTGGAAAGCCCAGAGGATGTACTGAGATGCAATAAATCTAATTAAATTTTTCTCTAATTTGCTATCCCCAATTATCTGGCCAGTGTCCAGTGCCACCACATCATTGCTCCATACTGTCCACTAAAAAATAAAGTCCAGTATACATTGTCTAATTTGTTTTGTTCTATTAGTAAATTGACCACCATGAGAGGATGGTAAGCTGTGGCCTCCTTAGGATGTGTGTATTGTCTGGGTCTACTAATAGCGTGAAGAGGAACAAACTATGGCCCTGATTCAGACCCACTCGCGAGCGGCTGTCCGCTCGCAAGTGGGTCAATGTTCTGCACTGAGCATGCGCACGACGGAGGGAGCTCCGTCGTGCGCATGCGCCAGACGCGACGAGTGAAGGACTTTCCTTCGCTCGTTGTGTCTGATCAAAGGGGGCGTGCTGTCGATGTTGATTGACAGCACGCCCCCTTTGGTGGGCGTGCCGGGGGCATTCCTAAGATAACGCCTCCCGTCAGAAGCCGGCCCCCCTGACGGGGGCATTCCTAAGATAACGCCTCCCGTCAGAAGCCGGCCCACTGACATCACTAGTGATGTCAGTGGGAGTGATTTTGGCTCTGATAGAGCCAAAATCACTCCGGGCCTTGCGGTTGAAAACCTCAACCACAGGCTCCGGCTCGCAGTTTCGATGGTCGCGATGGTCAAGACCATCGCGGCCATCAAACTGCACGCTGTATAGGCTGTGGGTGGTGACCCACAGCTATACGAGCGTCCAGGAGGACGCTCCATAGTTATGGAGGCCGGCCCTCATTCAGAGCGTGCGCTCTGCTCAGAGTGTACGGCTCTGAATGAGGGCCTATGTCCACACTCATATTTACTTATATTGTACATGGTATCAGGTGCTTGGCAGTATTAATGCCATATATGTATGCAAAAACACAAAAACATTTGCTATCGGCGCTAACAATAATATACTGCAAATCTGTGTATATCTTGCAAATTAATAGGGGTGCCGAGAGTGGGGAAAGGTACTAATTACCTGGCCCTGACTGGCTGGAGGAGATAAGTTGGGGCCCAGGTCAGTAGCACATCAGGCAGGGAGAGGGAGCGAAGACTGATGCTGCTCTGTGGCAGCAGTCTCTCCCTCTCCAGCCCAGCACATGTGCTGGGCTGGATCTTGGATCATGGATCTTCCCCATGGGCAAGGTGGACAAATCAACCCCCTTCCCAGCATCCCGCCTAACCAATTTGGCCACACTACCATACCCAGGCCCGTCACTGCTCTCGATGGCCCTGCAACTAAAAGGATAGGGATTTTATGCAGATTTTAATCAAAACATTTAAGCTTGCAGGCTGTCTTCAATGGACCCCAATTATTCGCAGGTTGCTACATTAGCATACAGTACAGTATATGCCCAACACACCATTAAATTGCAGTTAAATGCACTCACCTCTCAGGTACAAAGGGTAACATCTAGACAAGGACTGGCTTGCTTAAATATTTTGATCAAAATATGAACAAAATCCCAATGATTTTAGTTGCTAGATACATACAGATTTACAGTATATTATTGTTAGCACTGATACTAAAAGGCTTTCTGTTTTGTAACAGTTGGAAAAACCTACTTCTAATGCTGGCCATGTGGTGTCCCAGCCCTGTACAGTGGCCATGGTGCCCCTTTGATGTCCCATCCTGGACCCTGTGTTGGCTGGGTGAGGGGGCTGAGTAATGAAAAGAGCACATTTATTTTATTTGAAAAAGCTGCCTGATTTATATAGTGGACAGTGGCACAACAGCAGCAGAGTCAGCATGGAACCCAGTAGGAAGTGGCTCATGCTACCTGAGAACCGTTGAGGGTTGGTAGTTGGTGGCCATCTTAGGAGAGAAGGAGCTGCTGTACCGCCAACCGAAAGGTGCTGTGGTCCCGGAGACCCAACTGGCAGAGGAGCAGACTGGTGAGGGTTGTCATCGTGGCCAGATCAGGAACATCTCCCTTCAGAAATAGTGACTTACAGAAGCTTGTAGTGAGGCGCCGGCATTGCCTAAAAGTGGGAGACTGCCGCCAGAAGCAGCTTAGCATTTTGAGATACTTAAGTGCTACATAATAGCAGCTTGAAATAGCAACCTGATACTTAAAGAAGACAGTACATTTACGTAGCTTGGTAACCTTAGCTGACAGCTACAACTTATAGACTAGTAGAAAGCATAGTCAGATTCAGCGCTTCAGGATGTCAGCGACAGCATAACTTAGAAAGGAGTTGAGACTTATCAGGGAATAGTCGACAGGGCATTAAAATTCCCAAGGATTACTGTTGCCACACCCCTGAGGAAGGATTGTTACTTTGTAGACATACTGCTTACAGAATGGAAAAGTCCACAGTAATAGCTGCTTGTAAAGACAGAGCCAACTATATTTCCATTTAATTAATCTTTCCTTATTTTTGTTCAGACTTCACATGTTTCATAGGAAACAGACCTATAAACAAGTGCACTTAAAAACCGTATACATAGCTATCTATACAGAGATCGCAGGACCCTGTGTACGAGGATTTTGTGGTGATTGGTCTATACCTTGTAATTTTATATGATAAGATTGTTACAGGTTATTTCATTTTCCTACACTGTTTGACTCATACTTGTATTTAGTAGTTTAATTCTTTGTGTGATAATCCTAAATTCATTGCAGTGAAGTAAGCTTCAAGGAAATGTTCCAGCCTAATAAAATACATCTTAAGATGAAGATTGATCAATTTATGACTGTTCATAACAAATCTTAAATTGTATAGTTAATTTCTGTGCGTAAAGTAAGCTAAAGGCATTACCTTATGTGGTAGACTGATATTGATACTAATTCCTGCAATGTACACTGATACTTACCTCGGTGGGTATTACAGCCATACTACCAGACCAACTTTCCTTCAACCCATCCAACTAGTTGGTTGAATGAAAATCCGGTAATGCATGGGAGCAAATAACAATCAGCAATTTGCGCCCAAACACTGGAAAACGGACGAAAGCTGCTGTTCTGTCAAGTTTTTTAAATCAAACAGATTTAACCAACTTACCTGAACAACCTTTTTTATGGGTCTATTTACTAAGCAGTGTGAGGAGACAGAGTGAAAAGTGATAAGGTGCCAGCCAATCTGCTCCCAACTGTCATTTTTCAAACACAGCCTGTGAGATGGCAGTTAGAAGCGGATTGGCTAGCACCTTATCACTTTTCACTCTGTCTCCTAACACTGCTTAGTAAATAGACCCTTTAGTGCTTTCTGGTGTTTGGGAGCAAATCACTTATTGTCATTTGCTCCCATGCATTACCAGATTTTCATTTTTCAACCAACCAATTAGTTGGATGGTTGGAGGAAAAGTTGGTCTGGGTGTATGGATAGCTTAACTCTAGATGGATTAATATCTGAGGTCCAGGCTCATGTAGGTAAGGAGGCAAGGTCAAAATAATGTAATGGGATTTTGCCCACAAATAGTACACCATATAATTTCTGATGTGCCCAGTTATTATCTCTGGTTTAAGTGCTGAGATATCTAACAAGACCCGAATCATTGATTGTTTAACCATCAACGGTTTCCTCAGAATGGTTAAAAACCATAGATTGTTGATAGTTAACTCACTGATGGCCATCCTTTCTCATCATCATGCTCCCTGTCCTGCCCATTTTACTAGGAAGTTGGTGGGACACGGGAGGTTGACCTGTACTTTTGGGAATTGTGTCCACCCCCCCTGGCAGAGTAGACAAGTATGGCCTGTATACTTTATACCATGCCTGAAACAGCAAAGTCTTGTTATCTCCTCTCATCAGATGAAACACAACTATGCCCCCATAGACCCACCATGATCTTGATGCTTGATACAAACCCATGCATGAATAGACTAACAAAGATGCACATAAATAGGTACAAGACATCACACAAGAGAAAAATCACCATTGGGTGGGTTAGTTTTATTGATTCCTACCTATCTATACACTCTAAATGTTGCTAAATAACGTTATGAGTCGCACAAGAAATAATTGCTCTCCAGACTTTGATTATGGTTCGAAAGCACAAAAAGATATTATTCACCCAAAAAGCAGATAGTTACAACGGTGTGATCAAAATACTATTAGCGCAAACAAATTATACAATCACAAGGTATAGTCGATACATACAGTTACAGTCATCATCACCAGATGTCTCTGGTCATCCCAGAGAATGGCTACTAACTGGGACCAAGACACAGGCTATATACCCTAACAGATCATGATAACAACAATGTAGATAGACAAACATAATTCAATAGGTTCTTGCTCTTGGTCATTGCAGTACGCTGTAGTTCATAGGGCAGTTCACTAGGGGTATGTCCCAATTCTCCAGATTACATTGTTGTTCTTTAATTGATTTAAATTAGATAGAGACACTACATTACAGTGTACACATTCTAACCAACAATTTCCTATATTCCATAACCATCGAACGCAGGATGCGACTCCCTCGCTGATAGGTTCAGATATATGGAAATAAACAGTGTGTCAGTTTAGTACCAAAACATGCCATATTTATCATGTTGTATACCATAAATATTAAATACATGCATTTTATATCATAATTAATAACTTTAATATAAACCATAATGTGCAGGAACCTTTTATGAGTGCATGTATATTTTTGATTATATGTAAGTATGATTTGTGTGTCTTCATGCAGCGGAAAAAGGTGCGCTGTGTGTTTCTATTTATAATTGCAACTGTATATATATGTGTGAATGCATTGTGGATACCCATGTGATCGTTTAAGTGTATATATATGTACATATACACATACATACATATATATACATACACACGTACGTACGTACGTACATATATATATACATATATATATATATATATATATCTATGTATATACATAAGCATACATACACACACTGACATACAGTCAGGTCCATAAATATTGGGACATTGACAGAATTTTCATATTTTGGCCTCTATTCACCACCACAATGGCTTTGAAATGAAACAAACAAGATGTGATTTAACTGCAGACTTTCAGATTTAATTTGAGGGTAATTACATCCAAATCAGGTGAACGGTGTAGGAATTACAACGGTTTCTATATGTGCCTCCCACTTTTTAAGGGGCCAAAAGTAATGGGACAAACTAAACAATCCTAAATCTTACTTTCACTTTTTAATACTTTGTTGCAAATCCTTTGCAGGCAATTACAGCCTGAAGTCTGGAATGCATAGACATCACCAGACGCTGGGTTTCATCCCTGGTGATGCTCTGCCAGGCCTCTACTGCAAATGTCTTCAGTTCCTGCTTGTTCTTGGGGCATTTTCCCTTCAGTTTTGTCTTCATCAAGTGAAATGCATGCTCAATCGGATTCAGGTCAGGGGATTGACTTGGCCATTGCATAACATTCCACTTTTTAGCCTTAAAAAACTCTTTGGTTACTTTTGCAGTATGCTTCGGGTCATTGTCCATCTGCACTGTGAGGCACCGTCCAATGAGTTCTGAAGCATTTGACTGAATATGAGCATATAATATTGCCCGAAACACTTCAGAATTCATTCTGCTGCTTTTGTCAGCAGTCACATCATCAATAAATACAAGGGAACCAGTTCCATTGGCAGCCATACATGCCTACGCCATGACACTACCACCACCATGCTTCACTGATGAGGTGGTATGTTTTGGATCATGAGCAGTTCCTTTCCTTCGCTTCTCTTCCCATCACTCTGGTACAAGTTGATCTTCGTCTCATCTGTCCATAGAATGTTGTTCCAGAACTGTAATGGCTTTTTTAGATGTTGTTTGGCAAACTCTAATCTAGTATTCCTGTTTTTGTGGCTCACCAATGGTTTGCATCTTGTGGTGAACCCTCTATATTCACTCTTGTGAAGTCTTTTGATTTTTGACTTTGACACATATACATCTACCTCCTGGAGAGTGTTCTTGATTTGGCCAACTGTTGTGAAGGGGTTTTTCTTCACCAAAGAAATAATTCTTTTGTCATCCACCACAGTTGTTTTCCGTGGTCTTCCGGTTCTTTTGGTGTTGCTGAGGTCTCCGGTGCGTTCTTTCTTTTTAAGAATGTTCCAAACAGTTGATTTGGCCACACCTAATGTTTTTGCTATCTCTCTGATGGGTTTGTTTTGATTTTTCAGCCTAATGATGGCTTGCTTCACTGATAGTGACAGCTCTTTGGATCTCATATTGAGAGTTGACAGCAACTGATTCCAAATGCAAATGTCACACCTAGAATCAACTCCAGACCTTTTACCTGCTTAATTGACAATAAAATAACGAGGGAATAGCCCACACCTGTCCATGAAATAGCTTTTTAGTTGATAGTCCCATTACTTTTGGCCCCTTAAAAAGTGGGAGGCACATATAGAAACTTTTGTAATTCCTACACCGTTCACCCGATTTGGATGTAATTACCCTCAAATTAAATCTGAAAGTCTGCAGTTAAAGCACATCTTGTTTGTTTCATTTCAAAACCATTGTGGTGGGGAATAGAGGCCAAAATCTGAAAATTCTGTCAATGTCCCAATATTTATGGACCTGACTGTATATATATATATATCCTCAAACTGGTCATTATTTATTTTACTTCTGTCTGGACTAAAGGAATGACAGACAATGGGGCTTTGTCCTGTTCATGGATGGAGCAGGCCTTGGCAAACAATCTGATAATTTTAACAAAAGGCTCCCCGAATACAACTTAAATACATCAGCATTTGAAATTTGTTAACAATAGCTACACGTCTGGCAATTGTTTATTAATCTACATTTAGGACACTTCAATTGTGCATATCAGTGTCTGGGTTATATTTCAATTGCCACAGACATACTGTGTATATATTTGAAGTAAACACTTACAGTATCTTTGTGTATTCTTGATTATTTGTCACAGACATGTCTACAAGACAAGTCTGTCATCACTGAATATGAAGTCTTTAAATATATATATTTATATGTGTGTCCGTGCGAATGGGGTATGATAGTGTTTTAAACAGTATGCAGTGGTAATGCGATCGCACGATGCTAATAATAGCATATTAGCATCACACACCATAGTTTCATGCTGACGACGCAAGATGGCATCGCAGAGGCAACCTAAAATGGCGTCGCTCGATATTAATTTTAAGATCTGGTCTCAGCCAATCATCCGGCTTCGACGGTTTCTATTTTACACAATCATAAATAACATGCACTGTGTAGACAGCATTAAATTCTACCTGTATCTATCTGCTACACAAGTATTTGAGATCTACCACTCTGGTAGAGCTCAAAACATTGAGATGCCCCAGATATTATGAAGCTGGGACTGCCTGGGGATATAATTAATCACAGCAAACGTAACAAACTCATCAATTTCAGGGCTGCACATACGGAACTGTTATTGAATGCAAAATACACACAAGAATGAAGTTTGCCTTTATACTAGCAACCTGCTTATAAAACAGTTCAAAGGTTTAAAGGATTTCTTTTGCAAGCAAGTTCATTTAGTAGACTGAGTGAGTCATCTTACATGTTAGCACAAAGTAATGGCTTTTAAACATAACTTGTTTGGGCACTTGAGGAAAGAATGAAGAAAAGAGACTCCGGGTTGAATTTCAATATCAGTGCAATATGACAGTACCGAAACTATGAAACAAGAATAATAATTGGCAAATAATGATCCATTTGTGTCTCAGCCACTAAAAAAATAAATAAAATGAAACTTAGACTGCGTTGAAAGATTGTACGTGAAGAATAATTTGTGTAAATACTTAGTGGCGGATTACAATTGGGGTATATAAGGAGATAAATCTGAAAAGGAAGGGGGGCAGACATTTTCCCATACAAACTCAGATGTGACAATGTGACCTTAAAAAGAGGTAAAGTGAAGTTAAGGTCAGGGGTTTGCTTTACATGACAATGAAATTGGAGAGAAATCCTGGCTTACAAAATACTTATGTACAGTGCCTTGCAAAAGTATTTACCCCTTTGGCTTTTTACCTTTTGTTACATTACAACTTGTAATTTATTTTTTTATCTGAAGTTTATGTGATGGATCTGCACAAAATAGTCTAAATTGGTGAAGTGAAATGAGAAAAATATATATATAAAAAATAATCTTTATAAATAAAATTCTGAAAATTGGCATGTGCATATGTAATCACCCCCTTTGCTATGAAGCCCCTCAAAAGTTCTGGTGCAACCAATTTCCTTCAGAAGTCACATAATTAGTAAAATGAAGTCCACCTGTGTGAAATCTAAGTGTCACATGATCTGTCAGTATAAACACACTTTTTCTGAAAGGCCCCAGAGGCTGCAACACCACTAAGCAAGAGGCAGCACACCATGAAGACCAAGGAGCTCTCCAAACAAGTCAGGGACAAAGTTGTTGAGAAGTACAATTCTGGGTTGGGTAATAAAAAAATATCCAAATCTTTGATGATCCTCCGGAGCACCATCAAATCCATCATCATCAAATGGAAAGAACATGGTACCACAACAAACCTGCCAAGAGAGGGCCCCCCACCAAAACTCACAGACCAGGCAAGGAGGGCATTAATCAGAGAGGCAGCACAGAGACAAAAGGTAACCCTGAAGGAGCTGCAGAGTTCCACAGCAGAGACTGGTGTATCTGTGCATGTGACCACAATAAGCCGTACACTCCATAGAGCTGGGCTTTATGGAAGAGTGGCCAAAAAAAAGCCATTACTTAGTGATAAAAATAAGAAGACACGATTTGTGTTTGCCAAAAGGCATGTGGGCGACTCCCCAAATGTATGGAGGAAGGTGCTCTGGTCAGATGAGACTAAAATTTTACTTTTCGGCCACCAAGGAAAACGCAATGTCTGGCGCAGACCCAATACATACCATCACCCTAAAAACACCATCCCCACAGTGAAACATGGTGGTGGCAGCATCATTACAAAGAGGAGTATCTTGTAAAACAGAAGGAGGCTAAGAAAGTAATCAGATGTGCAAAGGCAAAAGCTGAGGAGAAAACGGCACAGTCAGTGGGTAAAGGGGGCAAAACTTTTTTTAAGTATATAAGCGAAAGGAGAAAAGCAAAAGGTGGAATAAAAAGACTAAAGACAGAAAGAGGGAGTCTTGTTGAGAGAGACAATGTAATAGCTGATCATCTTAATAATTATTTTTGTTCAGTATTCACTACTGAGAGAGAGGGAAAGGGGCCACAGTTAAGTTGCAGGTGTAATCAGAAAAATGAGATAGAAACAAACACATTTACAGAGGAGAAAATTCTATCAGAACTCTCAAAACTGAAAGTGGATAAATCAATGGGGCCATATGGGATACATCCAAGGATACTAAAAGAGCTTAAAGGGGTGCTGGTAATACCATTAACAGAATTATTCAACCAGTCACTAGCTACTGGAGTAATTCCAGAGGACTGGAAAAGAGCAAATGTTAACATAAGTGGAAGCAAGTAAGAGGCAAGCAACTACCGACCAGTGAGCCTTACATCAGTAGTTGGGAAATTGATGGAAACTCTCGTTTCCATCAGTCGTAGATTATCTCAAATCCAACAATTTGCAGGATCCCAAACAGCATGGATTTACTGGGGGGAGATCGTGTCAAACAAAATCTTAATGACTTTTTTGACTGGGTGACTAAGGAAATAGATAAAGGGGGGGCCATAGATATAGCTTATCTAGACTTTAGTAAGGCTTTTGACACTGTTCCACATCGCAGTCTGTTAAATAAACTGGAAAGCATGGGATTGGATACAAAGATAGTTGAATAGATAAGATCATGGCTGCAGGATAGGAAACAGAGTTGTAGTAAATGGAGTGCAGTCTCAAGAGGGAAATGTTACCAGTGGAGTACCTCAGGGATCTGTACTTGGACCAGTGCTTTGTAATATCTTTATTTGTGACATTGCAATGGTATTGAAGGGAAACTATGCCTTTTTGAAGATGATACAAAGGTATGCAACAGGGTAGACACACCAGGAGGGGTAAAACAAATGATTGATGATCTAGGTAGACTAGAGGAATGGTCAAGAACATGGCAACTACAGTTTAATGCCAAAAAATGCAAGATCATACACTTGGGTCTCAAAAATCCAAAGGCTAAATATAGTGTTAATGGTGCTATACTGGAAAGTACTGAAGAGGAAAGAGATCTGGGAATCACTATTTCAGGTGACTTAAAGGCAAGCAAACATTGTAACAAAGCAATGAGGAAGGCAAGTCAGATGCTTGGTTGCACAGGGAGAGGAATCAGTAACAGAAAAAAGTAAGTGATAATACCACTTTATAGGTCATTGGTACATCCTCATCTCGAATACTGTGTATCTGCAGAAGGATATTGATACATTAGAGACTGTACAAAGAAGGGAAACTAAAATGGTGAAAGGTCTACACCACAAAGCGAACCAGACTAAAAGATCTTAATATGAATAGTTTGGAGCAGAGAAGGGATAGGGAGGACATAATAGAAATGTTCAAATATATAAAGGGTTTTAACAAGCTAAAGGAAGGAGACATTCTTCAAAGAACGAGAAGTACTAGAACAAGAGGACATGTTCTAAAACTGGAGGGTGGTAGGTTCAGGGGATATATGAGGAAAAATTACTTCACAGAAAGGGTAGTGGACAAGTGGAATAGCCTCCCATCAGAGGTGGTAGAAGCTAAGACAGTAGATAAATTTAAACATGCATGGGATAGACATAAGGATATCCTTCAGAAGAATTAAGGATCAATAAGGGTAGAGGTAATAATATGTTTAAAAATGGGGCAGACTGGATGGGTCAAGTGGTTCTTATCTGCCGTCAAATTCTATGTTTTTATGATGTTTTTCTGCAGCAGGGACTGGGAAACTGATTCGAATCGAGGGAAAGATGGATGGCGCTAAATACAGGGATATTAAGAGCAAAACCTGTTTCAGTCTGCCTGTGATTTGAGACTAGGACGGAGGTTCACCTTCCAGCAGGACAGTGACCCGAAGCATACTGCTCAAGCAGCACTCGAGTAGTTTAAGGGGAAACATTTAAATGTGTTGGAATGGCCTAGTCAAAGCCCAGATCTCAATCCAATTGAGAATCTGTGGTCAGACTTGAAGATTGCTTTTCACAAGCAGAAACCATCAAACATGAAGGAGCTGGAGCAGTTTTGCCTTGAGGAATGGGAAGAAATCCCAGGGGCAAGATGTGGCAAGCTCATAGACACTTATCCAAAGCGACTTGCAGCTGTAATTGCCACAAAAGGTGGCTTGACAAAGTACTGACTTTAGGGGGGTGAATAGTTATGCACACTGAAGTTTACTGTTATGTTGTCATAAATGTTGTTTGACTCACAATATAAAAAAAACACAACTTCACAGTTGTAGGCATGTTCTGTGAATGAAATGATGCATACCTTCAAACCATCCATTTTAATTCCAGGTTGTGAAGCAACAAAATATGAAAAATGCAAAGGGGGTGAATACCTTTGCAAGGCACTGTATAAAGCTTGTTGTGAAAAAGAAAACTGTAAAATGGTTCGCAATGCATAATAAAAAATCATGGGTGATTCGTAGGGCCGAATACAATACACGCAGTAAAGATCTTTATTTTGGCAGCACCAAGAGCCCATGGTAGTTTTTATCCTGCAGTACAAACTGCGTAAAATTATTAATGTTACCTTTAATATAAAAAGATAACAAAACTCTAAAAATGAAACATCAGGTACCAAGTTCAACTTTTACTCCTTAAACAAGATGGTGAATAAGAAAATATTGAAGTGAAGAACCAAAACCAATTGCAACAGCACTCAATGTTTTGACAGATTGCCAAGTGCTTGTTCATTCACGTCTGTATATAAGTATGTAAGTATTTGACCACACAGCACAATGACTCTGATAGACACGTATGTAAACTGACAGAGAGCAGACTGACTTTACCTGCCATCATAAACAGACCACCCGACAAGTTCTGTTTTCCAAGCTCTCTCAAAATGTTATATATTGCACTGAAACTTAACCTCTCTATTTTTGTGCGGCCAATTAACTCTTATTTTTCACAAAAGCAACTGGGTTAGTGCAAAGCTACATACAAAGTCAAATGTCAACTTTTATGAATAAATAATGATATTCTCATCATTAAGGGAATCACTATTACTAAGACTGTGCTTTAAGTGCTATCCACACAGGTCTTGTCTTAGTGATCATATCATGGCTGTTATGGAGCCTAACTTGCACTTTGAGAGTAAATGCCGGCTTCTTTAGGAAAACAAAATCATAATTCAAACTGTTAAGAAGTTAAATAATTTAGAAAGTACAGTATAGAAAAGTACAGTACACTACAGTACAGTACCCCTGCTTACACCTGTACAATTCTCATTAGCTGATCAATACTGGGGAAAATGTAATACATATTTGTGCCAATTAGAGCATTAAAAAATTAAAAGTCAGATAAAAATAGATACCTATTGTTTTAAAATAATAATAATATTAATAATAATAATAATAATAATAATAATTTATTACTTTATGTTAGCAATCCTCAGAGCTCTTTACTGCTTATTATGGATAAAATTAGGGCTTATGGCAATGTCTCTGGACTGATGATAAATGCGGAGGGGATCAGTATGGAATACCGCCGGACAGTCCCAATAGCGGAAGACCGGCAGTGAATATCCCGGCACGTAAGTATTTTAACTATTTACTAACCTAACCCCCCCCTAACACTCCCTTACGGGTGCATAACCCTAATCTCCCATGCAAGTGCCTAACCCTAACCCCCCTTGTAATTGCCTAAACCTAACCCCCCCTTCCCCACAGCCTAACCATAAGTCTAGCGAGGGGGGGTGCCTAACCCTAACCTCCCCCTGGGGGTGCCTAACCCTAACCCCCTTCCCCTAGCCAAACCTTAGCCCTCCAGGTGGGGTGCCTAACCCTAAATCCCCCCGGGAGCGCCTAACCTAACCCGCCCCCCCACAGCTGTCTGCGCCCGGCTTACCTTCGATCGGTATGCCGGGCGTCGGGCTCCCGGCGTAGGTAAAATGACAGGCGTCGGGATCTCGATGCCTGTAATTAGACCCCTGCTGGAATTAGACAGTCGGGATGCCGACGGTCGGCATTTGGACCGTCGGCATTTGGACCGTCGGCATCCCGACTGCCACCCAATGCGGACAAGTCAGTGGGTATGTTGTTTGGTCCAGGTCGCTCTGTTCCTCAATAGGGAGAATCGATACCTATACAATGGGCCGCCTCATCTTTGACTTATTTGGGGATTACCCTAACTACTGTAGGAATCCTGTGGATCTTTATAGCCACAATATAACATGGGCAATTCAACGCATAGCTGAGAAGCTCGGGGGGTGGGATCACCTAATTCTCTTGTACCTGGGTCTGGCGAATTTGATTAAAATGGTCACATTTCCCAGGCTACTATATCTGCTACAAGCTCTACCTCTTCTTCTTACCCTTAATGATGAGATATAGATTAATGCAAAATTCCGTTCTTTTATATGGCATGGAAAAAGACTTTGCATTAGCCTGCAAATATTGTGTCAAATTCGAGCCAATGGGGGTTTAACTTTCCCGACATAGTACGATATAACCACACAGCCCAATTACGTTATCTAATTGATTGGTTGCATGGAAGAGACGTATATGAAATACCTCTCTGGAATCTCAATTTTTGGTCAATTTGAGCATATATAGCTTTTTACACGCACAAGACCATGATATTCTGATGAACAATCATGACAATCCTCTTCTTTGGAGTACAAGGCGAATTTGGCATATTATGCGACACCCGAATTGGCTTATCATTCCTTACACCTCACTATCTGTAAGAATCCAGAGTTTCAGGATGCCATGGCTGCCTACCCCTTCAATATTTCGAGGACGGGGGAATAAACTCTTTAAATAGTTTGGTCCACTTTGAGAACAAAAGACCTCTTCTTTATTTGGAGGCGGTGGACAAATCTGAGATACTTAGGGCCTTTCCTATGACATTTCGACAAGCACATCATTATATATCTACAATGATAAGGAATCTGGGAGACTATCATTGGCATAATCCTTTCGATAGATTATTGTGGTGGGGTCCTTTGGGAAGGAAAGCTATATCCTATTACTATGTGTCACTGGAATCTAGTATGGATCACACTGCTTCTCAATCAGGAATGGGACAGTGGCTTGTCCACTTTTCTACTCTTTCCACCCAGGACCTTTTACGATTTCTTAATCTTGCCTGCAGGTTTTTGCCCTTGGGTATGTATCAAGAACTGTTTTATAATGTGATCCATGGATCTTATCTCTCTCCCAATAGACAATACCTTATGGGACTATCTTCGTCGTATTGCTGTCATAAATGTCATAATCAGGTGACAGACTTGTATCAATAATTAGAGGATTTTGGTTGAGGGTGAAAAGAGACGCAGAGAGTACGCTGATTAATTATGTTCCCTTTATGCCAGAATGGGCTATATTTGGATTCCACCCATAATCTCAACGTGTCACTAAGGGTGGTAAATAGCTTTTGTTGGCTATAAACTCTGCAGCCAAAAAACCATACTTCAGAATTGGGTTAAATCAGGACCTCCTATATTTAATCTATATAAAGAAAGTCTTTACCATATACTGTATTTCGGATGGACTGGGTAGAGACCATATTTGAGAAAGAGAAACAAGTGGGTGTTTTTTTTGATGTCTGAGAGAATTAAATAGGAACTCTGCCTACCACTATGCAGAGAAAGATTCATGATTGCTTACGCCTAACATCTTGGTACGGGATGAGACTGTTGGAGGGAGACCCCCCTATTGATGTATAGGAACAAAAGCTTCTATGTATATTTTTTATTTCTATTCCAGGAGGCACATTCCATTCATTGTTTGCTATGAACATGTTTGTGAACTAAATTTTATAATTGTTGTCGGTTTTTATATCTGTATTTGTCTTCCTCGAATGACTGAGGAAGAATCATCCTTTATTTTCTTCTTGTCATTATTATGATATTGTACAAGTCTTTACAATGTAGGAATATGTCTTGCTTCAATAAAAAAGTAAAAATAATAATAATAATAATAATAATAATAATAATAAAAGTAGTAGTAGCAATACTACTACTAATAATAGTAGTAGTAATAATAATAATAATAATAATAATAATAGTATAATATAATTATATAACACTTTTACTAATTATATAGCACTTTTCTCTAAGAGGTTGGGAATCATTCACTATGGGCCTGATCAGTGCTGTAACTATAAATTTGCACCCCCCTGCCAAAAAAGTTTCCGGCATCCCCCTATGGCATTTTGGTAAAACAAAAAGGATAGTTTCTAGGCAATTTGGCTCCCAGTGTGAACAGTTAAAAATGCGCCCCCATCCCCATAGACATTTTGAAAATAAAGAATTTGCTCCAAAAAAGGGGGTATCGCCTCACCGCAAGGGCATGGCATAGCGTTGCAGGAAAAGACTACCTTATACACACTCCCAGACATTGGGCACCATAAGAAAAAAAAATCTGATTCATGCCCCTTACATTATTTGTAATTTTTCCTCCTTATAGTAATGCCTCTTGCACATTATGCCACACACCATAATGTCCCTTACACATTAAGCCACACACAGTAATTCCCATTACACATTATGCCACACACAATAATGCCCATTACACAGTATTCCACACACCATAATGCCCATTACACATTATGCCAAACACCGTAATGCTCATTACACATTATTCCACATACTGTAATACCCATTACACAATATGCCACACACCATAATGCCCATTAGATATTATTCCACACACCATAATGCCCAAAACACATACCGCTCACCGTAATGCCCATTACACAATATGCCGCACCGCAATGCCCATTACACATTATGCCACACACTGTACTACCCATTACACATTATTCCACACACAGTTATGCCCCTGACACTAGTTTATGCACCACAGTAAGGCTTCTAATTACTTTTAAATTACCTGCTCGTTGCCAGGGGTTTCGTGCTCTGGTTTCCATGCTCGTTTTCATGCTCGATGTCAGGGGTTTCATGGCAGAAGGTGAATTTTTCTGCATCTTCTCCCGGTGGCACCAGCATTCCAGGTAACACTATATGTGCTGTGCTTCCCTGACAGACGCTAGAGGTCAAGTAGGACCTCTAGCATCTGTCTCCTCCTAGGCGGTGGCCATTTTTGGAGAGACATTTTTAGCAGATTTGATGTGGACTATTGTCCGAATGGAATCTGCATAAAGGCTGCACACACAAGCCACTGCACCCCCAAGCCACTTGTGCAGGCAAGAAATGCTACGCAAGCATATATACACCGCTGTGCATCAGGCCCAGTGGCGTAACAATACCTCCCACAGACCCAGCGTCTGCGAGGGCTATTGTTACGCCCCTGGGCCTGATGCATAGATGTGTATATGCTTGCGTAGCATATCTTGCCTGCACACCCTCAGGAACTGATCTTACGCAAATACAATAATGCAGAGTTGTACGTATTTCAGTTGCTTCCCCACTTATGTCTGAAAAGGTGTAATCAGACTGCAATGGGGCATCTCACATGTTGGGTATGGTATGCCAGCGCTCAGGATCCCACCGGTCAGAATCCCGACACCAGCATCCTGACCCTACCCCTACCCCTAAACCTAACCCCCCCGAAACCTAAGTTTAAACTCCCCTGCCGCCTAACCCCCCCCTGCCGCCTAACCCTCCCTCTAATGCCTAATCCTAATCCTCCCACTAGTGCAGGGGTGGGCAATAAGCGGCCCTTCAGCTGTTATTGAACTACAAATCCCAGCATGCATTGCAACATTTTTAGCATGGCCAAATAGCAAAACTGTGGCAGGGCATGCTAGGATGTGTAGTTCTACAACATCTGGGATGCCACTTATTGCCCACCCCTACGCTATTGCCTAGCCCTAACCATCCCTATTATCCCAATACTTACTGTCGGGATGCCTGCGGCCGGGATGCTGGCACGGGATTCGGACTGGTGTCAGGATTTTGGTGCCAGCATTCTGAGCACCAGCATCCTTACAGCCGGGATATACACTACATCCCTCTCACATAAACAAATCTTGCTGAGGGCATATTGATAACAATATGGACAATGCAGAGTTGTACATAAGCATAAATACGCCTATTTTCAAACATATCTGCACCAAGTAGAAGTTAGCAGCAGTGCACCCTGATGTTGATGACAAATAGCAAGCCAATTAAAAACAAAGGGAGCATGCGCACTGCAAAATGCATACAGCTTGCATACAGGCGAATATGCAGAACACATATGTCCGATTTCCATCCAACTCTGAATCAGGCCCTATAACTATATGACTTTAGTTGTACAACCTGTATTCTGAGGGAAACAGTGGAGCTGAAAAGCAAAACAACACCCAGCAATAAGCAAACACGCTCAAAAATTATAAAGATTATTTAATGCTTATCCTGGTAACTGACTCTGGGCCTGATTCAGACCCGCTCGCGAGCGCTGAGCGCTCGCAAGCGGGTCGATGTCGGCCCAGTGCGCATGCGCACGATGGAGGCGGCTCCGTCATGTGCATGCGCGAGTCCCGGATACGCCGAGACTCCGGGTCTCGCTACAAAGGGGGCGTGCTGTCGATGTTGAGTGACAGCACGCCCCCTTTGGTGGGTGGGCCGGGGGCGTGGCTGCCCACATGGAGGAGTTCCCATGGGAAATGCCTACCGTCTAGGGCCGGCTCCACTGACATCACAAGTGATGTCAGTGGGTGGACTTCTTGCCCAGTAAGAGCAAGAAGTCCACTGGGACTTGCGGCAACAAGACCCTACTACAAGGGTCTCGTCGCAAGTCCGATGGTCGCGATGGTCTTGACCATCGCGACCATCTTCCTGGCCGCTCGCTATAGCTGTGGGTGCTCACCTACAGCTATATGAGCGGCCAGGAGGCCGCTCTAAAATTAAGAAGGCAGGCCGTGATTCAGAGCAAGCGCTCTGTCAGAGCATCCGGCTCTGAATCAGGGCCTCTGGTCAATAAAAAATAGATAGACATTTATTTAAAAACTAGCAGTTGCATCCGCCATTATTTATTTAGTCTTCTCTCTATTGTCTCTCTCTTTTTTTCAGCCCCCCTTACGCCATCTCTCTATTTTATTCCCTATCTCTCTCCCATCTTCTTTGCCTGTTTCTCTTGCTCGCCCTGATACTCTTCCCCCTTTTCTTCCCTTTTTCTATTCCCCTCTTTAGTTCTCTCTCACTACTCTGTGTCTATATACCGCCTTTCTCTTACACTCATCTACCCTGCTTAATTCCCCTCTGTCACTCTTCTGTCCCACTAGTTCCATACTTGCCTACTTTTGAAAACTAGTTTCAGGGAGATTTTAGTTGGTCATAGAATGTGGAATGCGGTGCGCTGTTAACGGGATGTGTCATGCTCTGCTCAAAGGGCGTGTCTAACTCTACCTGTGGGCATATCTATTGCCTCTCAGGGGTGTGTCCTGCACTAAACCAGGAGACTCCAGCAGGATGCAGGAGGATAGGCAAGTATGCCCCTTGCCCATACAATGTCTAGCATACACTCCCTCATACCCACACAGTGCCCAGAAGACACACAACCTCCATTCCCATACAGCGCTTAGCAAATACTCCCATACCCACAATGTTCAGTATACACCCCCGCATACTTACACACTGCTCAGGATACACCCCCCCTCATACCCATACAGTTATCACCATGCACCCTCCCATACCAACACAGTGTCCAGCATACACCTCCTCCATAACCACACTCACACAGTGCCCAGCATACACACCCCATACCAACACAGTGTCCAGTATATAACCCCACCTATACCATACAGTGCCTAGCATACACACCCATAAAGTGCATGCACAACCCATACAGTGCCCAGCATGCACAGCTCATACCTATACTGACACAGTGCTCATCATACACCCCCATACCCATACAGTGATCAACATACACCCCCTATACCCACAAACTCACAGTGCCCAGCATACAGCACCCATATCCATACAGTACCACCATGCACCCCCCACATCCATAATGCTAGACACACAACAGTGCAGTAATATTTTACTATTCTATACCTGTAGCACAGCCACACAGCATCTGCCATAGCCCTGTGTCGAGCAGCAGCAGAGAGCAGGGATAACTAGAGGAAAGGGTAATTACTGTCCTCACTGCAGAATGGTGGTGGCCATGTTGTTGAAGCTCTAGAATTCCCGATATCTCTGTTTTATATGCTTCCCCTGGTGGCTGCTGGCAGCAACTGCAGCTAGAGAATGTGCTCTACAGCTGGTTATTCCCGATAGCAGAGGAATGCAAGGTTTTAATTAATTTTCCGGGGCATCGGAAGATTGTGCCTTGATCCAGGAGTCTCCCGCAGGAATTGGGAGGGTAGGCAGGTATGCCTATGTCACGTCTGCCACTCGGTCTCTTTCTTTCCTGCCCCTCCTTTTCCTCCTCCTTCTGTTTCTCATTTGCTGATTCTTACCTCCAAACCTCCTCCACTGGCTGTCTTCAGTTGCTGCACTGACACTGAATAGTCATGAGCAGGGTGTCATCTGCCGGGTGGTTGCATGTCTGCCATAACATAAACCACACACGAATGCACCTGGCCAGTAACCAGGGGCATGCATTGTGTATCATGTGACAGTGGGAGTGTCAGTAGCGGCTATTGTGTTTGAGAGTTGTGTGTGCTTTAGGGGCCTATTTATGAAATAATATTTGTGGTATAATACTTGTGGCATATTTGCATGGACCTGCATGTGCCTTGTGATACATTTGGTCGGTAAATAATTTAGTTTTTTTTTCATTTTGTATTCTCTTTATTTATTACAGCTGAACACATGTAAGAAACATATTTCATTGGAGACTAAACCAGTGGCGGATTTTGCCTAGGCGGCCCCCCCAGTAAAATCCACCACCTTAGTGTAGTCAGTGCAGTCCATGACTGCACTGGCTACACTGTGACTGGCAGTGGCTTCCTATTGGAAGCGCCACCTGCCAGTCACATATACAACAGGCAGCCCCAGAGGGAGGTGTCTCCTCCCACTGGGACTGTCAGTCCGGGCTGCTATTAGCAGAGAGCGGCTTCCAAGAGGAAGCCACTACTCTGCCTTTCCTCAAGCCCTAACCGGCTCCTTGTGGCTGCAGACAATGCAACCCTTTAGAAGCCGGTGACATGCATATGCGAGGCTCCCCGCCGCTAGTGTGCATGTGCCGTCCCGGCGCCTGACAGATGGATTGCGCAAGTGCTGGGACCCGGCCAGGAGAAGGCAGGAGCCAGTGTGTGACCCTCTCATTTTCAGTGGCAGCAGCCCCCCTCATCTAAAAGGTTAGGAGACGCCGCTGGACTAAACATATCAGGCAATTATTGTAGATACAGGGTACAAAGACATAGTACAATCTATATATTCAAACAAAACAAGACATCCAATCTTACAATTACTGTTACAAAACCAATATTTAAAGTAAACATAAGAAAGGACCAATAGCATGCATTAATGCAAAAAGTCCTAATGCTATAATAAAGAAATGTCTAAGTACTGTTTTTTTCAGCAACCACTAACAATGGGTTGGGGCAGGGGTATGAAGGTGAGTTCAGTGGGGTGTCTATAATGGGTGCAGGGTGTGCAGTGCACACGGACCCCTGGGTCCATGGGAGCCCACACCATACACCTTGCATCAATTTCATCAATACTTACATCATTGGTAAGTATTGACGTAATTTCACCGGTAACCTGCGCATGCGTAGTAGACTTAGCCACAGCGCTAGAGACGACCAGTGCCCACAGTCTACTGCTGACCTCAGTGCACTGCAGGCAGCTGGGTATAGAGGAGGGGGCCCCAGACAGAGACTGAACAGGGCCCCCTCCTTTCTTAATATGCCCCTGGGTGAGTTATAGCCAACATCGAGTATCAGGTGATTTATGTAAGTAAGGAGGTCATAAAGGGAACCTCTTCTACATAAAATAGCATAGCAGACTTCTCCATGTAAAAATCAGCCAGTGTTCCAGGTAAGGATCTGTTGCACTGGATGGGAGGCAGTTATTAGACCGGCAGACTGAATGCCGCTGGTCTATATACCAACGCCTAAAGCCCGACATGGGATTTAAGATAGGAATTGAAATACTGACGCCTATCTTAATCCCAACACTGGAAGACCGACAGGTGAGGTAAGTCCGGCGCGTCTTAACTGTTAGCCGTTTTAGATTTAGGCACCCCTGGGGGGACTTATGGTTACGCACCCCCTGGGGAGGGTTAGGTTAGACTAGGGGAGGTTAAGGTTAGGCGCCACTGGGGGGAGGCTAGGGCTAGGCACCCCCTCCGTGAGGGTAGGGTTTAGGGTGTGGGAAGGGGTGGGTTAGCATTAGGCACCCCTGGGGGGATTTAGTGTTAGGCACCATTCCAGGAGTTTTAGGGTTAGGCATCACCAAGGAAGTGTTAGGGTTAGGGGGGAGAGAGGGTAGGGCTAGAATACTTACTAGCCCCAATCGGGATATCCTCCTGTCGGGCTTGCACAGTTTGGATTTCAACCGGCGGTTAAACAGTATTTCAATCTCATTCCGCACTGGATAGACCAGGGCTCCCATAAATCGTTATATGCTGTGACTTTGTCATGGAGGAGAGCTGTAATGTTCTCCATGGAAGCAATTTACTATATTGACAAGGGGTATATTTATGGTGCGGCTTTTCAGAAGTGGAGACATTGCCCATAGCAACCAATCAAGTTCTACTTAACATTTATCTAGAACCTTCTAGAAGATAATAGCTAGAATCTGATTGGTTGCTATGGGCAACATCTCCACTTCTGAAAACCTGCACTTTAGTAAATATACCCCAAGGAGAGAGAGAATGGCAGGCTGCTTCCAATTTGTGGCCATAAAAAGCATTGCTGTGTTACAAGCATGTCCAAACAATTTATGGTGTGGTTTGAAAACCCCACGCAGCGGTTTACCAAGCAGGTCATGTAGCAGGTCTTTAGGAGATGTAACATCATGCTTGCCGACTATCTGGCTGCCCCTTCCGGGAGGGAGCAGCCAGATCGGCTTTACTCGGCGGGGAGGGGGGGGGGGGCGTGGCCAGCAAATGGGGGTGGGGCCGCCAGACTTCAAGAGTTTGCAGGCGGAGCAGGGGGCGGAGCCATGCGATCGCGTCATTTTGGGCCCGCCCCTGCTACATGCTGCCGATATTACAGGCAGCGTGAAGCAGGGGGCGGGGCCAAAATGACGCGATTCAACGTGAATCGCGTCACAGGCCCCCCGCTGCTGAGGATTTTTCTGTAATTGCGGTGGGGGGCAGGAGGGGACGGCAGCTGCCGGGAGACTTGCCTGCCTTCCCGGGAGGTCGGAAGGGGCACCCGATTTTCGGGAGGCTCCCGACCAAATCGGGAGGGTAGGCAAGTATGTGTAGCATTGATCGTTCTAACTATCAAGGTCTGGACCTTATCCCAACATTCTAACAACAAGGACAACTTTGTAAGAAGGTAACTTTGTATCCACATTGTCGCCAACAAAGGTCAGATGATATAAGGTATATGGAATGTAATTTTGTAGGGACCAAGTACCAGCGAGAATATAACATATGCATTTTCCCATATATTAGTTGTAATAGAGGCCTTGTCCACATGTTGATAGATGAGCGACAACTCCTCCATCTGACAGATCCCCAGATCCTTTGCCCATGCTAGTGCAAATGGTTCCATGCAATCAGTGGGAACATGGAATAAAGAAATGAAATGGCACCCCTGCGGCTTGGGTCTTAGGCATTTGAAAGAATTAAGTGGTCTAAGTTTAGGCAACTTACTTAATGAATGGATAAAGCTAATAACTAGGAAATATTCAAAATGCAGTCTGGCGTGTGAACCAAATCTGTCACACAATTCTGCAAAGGAACAAGAAGCAAAAGGTAGTAAATCATTTCTTATTGCCGCAAATAGTGTCGATAAGAAATAACATGTATCAGGTCTAAAACCTGATAAGATAAATATGCCACTTAATAAGATATATGCAGCGGCAATGCATGGTGTGTTTGAGGGATCCTTTAAATAAAGTTCATCAGTATGCACGCACACTGTGCACTTAAGTTCCAGCTTGCACACGCTGTTGATTTAATGGGGATGTAGTCAGCATCCCGGCAGATGGGATGCCGCCGGTCTAAATTCCTGCGCCGGAATCCTGACCGCTGGCATCCCGAAGGTAAGTATCGGGAGTTAGAGGAGGGTTAGGTTTAGTGTTAGGGTTAGGCACTAGGGGGACAGTTAGGGTTAGGCACTAGGGGGAGGGTTTGGATTAGGCACTAAGGTGGGTTAGGTTTAGGGTGCGGGGTGGGGAAGGTTAGGTTTAGGTACTGGGGGGGAGGTTAGGTTCAGGCACTGGGTAAGGTTAGGGTAGGGGCAGTAGCGGCTCCTGGCCTCTTATCTGAAGGGTGCTGCCGCTGCTACTGGCCTGGGTCCCGGCACCTGCTCAATGAATCTGGCAGGCATCGGGACCTGTGCAGGCGCGGTGGTGGCATCGAGCATGCGCATGTCTAACACCTGCTTCTCGGGGCTGCATTGTTTGCAGCCCCAAGAAGTCCTGTAGGGCTGCCCGAAAGGCAGGGCAGAGGCTTCCACTGGAAGCAGCTCTCTTCTGATCGCAGCCTAGACTGACAGTCCCAGGGGGTGGAGACACCTCCCCCTGGCTGCCTGTCTTCAGCGTGACAGGCAGGTGCCGCTTCCAATAGGAAGCCACCTCCAGCCACAGGGAAGCCAGTGCAATCACGGACTGCACTGGCTCACTGAGCAGTGGAGGATTTTACTGGGACGTCTGCAGTAAATGTTAGGTGTAGGGAACTTACCTCTCATTTCCGGGATTCTGACTGTCTGGATGCTGCTGTCAGTATTCTGACAGCCAGCATCCTGACAGCCAGAATCCCATACCTAACCCGATTTTATTGTCAGGATGTGGCCTAGGATGGGTCACTACTCACCTCTGCGCTGGCGTCCTTGGGCTTAGGTGTTCAGTTGCTGGGAGTGGAGGTGAGTGGTGACTGAGTATACTTCCCAGGGTCTTCTAGGGCTTCTGTGCATGAATCTTGGTTCCTGGGGTGCTGGGCATGGGCACAGCCATGTTGGTCCATATCACCTGACTAGTATTTCCCAATGGTAGTCCTGTGGTCAATCAGCTGATCCTCTGATCCAATGACCAGCTACTTAAGGGTATATAAGTCTGACTCCAGGAACAGGAAACTACTGTTCAACTTCGCTTTTCCAGTGATTGTTATGCTCTCCGGTGTTTTCCACGAAGTATCTCCTGTGTTTGCCCTCACTCTGACTTCCAGTGTATTAGCTTCCATGCTAATTCTCAGCGTGTTACTTTAGCTCTCTCACAGAACTCCAGTGTTTCATGCAACAGTTCCTGTGTTGTCTTTTAGTGTGCTGATTATCTCTCAAGCTGACTCTCTGTGTTACATGTGTCAGCCTTCAAGCTGATTACTAATTTAGCTGTCAAGATACATCCCTGTGTTTACTTCTCCGCACATTTCTTACTGCAACTCTGCGACTGGGTCCCTACCCATTCACAAGGTATTCCTGTGTCTACATTACTCAGTACAACTCTGCGATTAGGATCCCTACCAATTCTCAGTGTATTCCTGTATCTACATATTTCTTTGCAACTCTGCGATTGGATTCCTACCAAAACTTAATGTAGTCCTGTGTCTACATTTCTCAGTGCAACTCTGCGATTGGATCCCTACCAAATCTTAGTGTATTCCTGTGTCTACATTTCTCAGTGCAACTCTGCGATTGGATCCCTACCAAATCTTAGTGTATTCCTGTGTCTACATTTCTCAGTGCAACTCTGCGATTGGATCCCTATCAAATCTTAGTGTATTCCTGTGTCTACATTTCTCAGTGCAACTCTGCGATTGGATCCCTACCAATTCTTAGTGTATTCTTGCATCTACATTTCTCAGTGCAAGTCTGCTATTCTCTATCAACTCTTATACATCCCTGTGTCTACAATCCCTGTGTTTATCAGTGCAAGTCGGCCTCTGGCTTATCTCCAGTGACTATCCTGATTTTAGGATCTTCTAGTGTTTACTCATCTCTATGGTTCCTAGTGTTAATCTGTGCTAATATAGTTTCCGGTCTTCCTGCCACTCCCAGGTACCTGTCCAGAGGGCCGCGACCTGCTCACTGTGAAACCCATATACCATCTGGAGGGGTTACTGGTGAAGACCACCAAGTGAGTTGGACTCCACGCAGGTCTAGCCAAACCTGGGTTTGGCCGCAATAGGGAGACCTCGTACTGTCACTCACCTGCTTGTTCCCTAGCCACCCAAACCCCCTGGATTCTCCTCACCTGAGGTTCCTGACATTTATGATATAAATATATAACATATAGCACATGCAAATTGAGCAATCCAACAAACTATTTTAGAAAGCAGTACCCCAAAATCAGCTAAATGACATAAACATTTAGAACATATTACTCCTGTGTATATATATATACTGATAATGGAATCATCATAAATTACAATTGCACTATAATAAAACCATATGTTTTGATAATGATGATTTATATGAAATAATATATTTTCTGTCCAAAGGCTAATGAAACTTGCTGGTGGTAACTTGATTTTTGTTAAACCTCAATGATTGTAGAAACCAGAGCCGTAACTAGACTTTTTGGTGCCCTGTGCCAGAAAGAGCATTGGCGCCTCCCTAATTTTTCAAAGGGACATAATGCACCCAAAAAAGGGCCATGACTTCATGGGATAGGGCCAGGGAAGAGATAGGAGAGGCCAGGAGATGCTGGGGGATGAAATAAGAGGAAGCTACAAGCAAGAATGATAATAAACAGACATATAACAGACTCAAACACCGCCCCCTGACCTTTGGTGACCTGTGCGATGGCACCGGCCGCACTACCCTAGCTATGGCCCTGGTAGAAACACTCTAAATCATTACAATGATGTCACCTGAAGAATTATATACTGTAACAAATAAATATATCCTCTGAAATTAAGGGCCCGATTCATACCCGCTCGCTAGGATGCATTCGCACGCAGCCAGACGATGTTTTCAATGTGCACATGCATATGCATCGCAGTGCGTGTGCTCAAACCAGTCCATTTGATCGCAAAGCGATCATCCCTTAACCATAGACGGCTTGCTAGACTGAGTGACAGGACAAGCCGTTTTTGGATGGTAACAGGGGTTGGACGATGGAAACAGGGGAATGGTGGTGCGAACTCAGGCATGCCTGAGCATCTTAACGCCTTTTCAGAGGCATGCATAATTATTACGGAGCATCATAGTACATGTCACATGGTTGAATTTCACACTGAAGCCCTCGCAGTGCTTGCGGTAGGGTATGGTCAACCATAAATGCTGCGTTCGCTTCCGATGGTACTCGATGTTACTGATGGTTGCATACACTTCCTGGAGATGACGTGCATAAGTGGGCGTCTTAAGACAGGCTAATGGGCATAAAAACACACACCGCGATGGCACGCCAAGACATAGTGGGCGTGCTAATGCCTTGCTGTGCGATCGCGGGACTTGCATACTTTGGCTGCGTGCAAACGCATATAGAAAGCAGGTCTGAATCAAACCTAAGTTCTCTCCACAGGATTTATGCACACAAACCTAAAAGTACTGTTCAACAGTGCTGTAATAAGCAAACTATAATCCCCAATAAAAATGAAGCACTGCAAGTTGGAACAAATAATACCTGAGGGACTGACCCTGGCAGGCCACAAAGGCCATGTCAGCCTACAATTTCCATGAAATCATACCGATTCCAGCTGCATTAATAGAGACATGTAAAACGGATCTAATAGTGACTACCTTTTAAATGTACTATTAGATGCAATTTAAATTTGTTCTAGCAAGGCCTATTGGAATCTACTGTATAGCCTTTTCTGATGTCTTGTATTTTATAGTTAAATGAAGCATTTACTTTTTGGAGGTATGTTAAATGCCTTCAATAGTAATATCGCATTGTGGTAATAAAAATAAGTAAAACATAAAAAAAGAAATAAAATAAAAATAAACAAATTTGCATAGTTACAATGGCCTATCATCACATTTAACTGCCTACCATTTATAGACAAAGATTTTGGCTTTATATTTCCGTTTTGGACGGATCTCCACATTATTGCAGTGGAAGCCCGGATCCTATTCATAAGGGAGTACAACAGAAAAAGTAACAAATTTATGAGTCTAGTTTAGTGGCCCAATGAACACATTTCCAAATGTATTAAAATGCACTACTTCAAACTGTCAGCCGACTTGTTTAAGAAGCAGCTTCCCGTTAATAACTCTGTTTATATTTGTGGTCTGTAGCTGAACCACACATGAATTTGAAATGTGGAGTAGGTCACATAAACACAGATATTCAGTACAAATGTGAAAATTACAACTTGGCTTCTCTGCCCACTGACTCTTGGCAGCCTGTGTTTTATAAATCACAGCAGATACACATTAACAGCACCAAGGGCCTGATGCTGAGTGCAGATCGGCTATAGTTGCTCCCGCATTGTGTGCACTATAACCATACTTGCCTACCCTCCCGATTTGGTTGGGAGCCTCCCAAAAATCGGGTGCCGCTCCTGACCTCCCGGGAAGGCGGACAATCCTCCCGGCTGCCGCCCACACCTCTTAACCCCCCCACACTTACCTTAGAAACTCCCGCAGCTGGGGGGACCGTGACGCGATTCACACCGAATCGCATCATTTTGGCTCCGCCCCCTGCTTCACAATGCCTGTAATATGGCATTGTGCCCCCGCACCGCCCACAAACGTGCATCACTTGGCAGGCCCCGCCTCCTCGCGATGGCTTCGCCCCCCTGTAATTCCGATCTGGCTGCTCCCTCCTGGAAGGGGCAGCCAGAGAGTCGGCAAGCCTGACAATAACAAATCTGTGTCTACGTCTGATTCTGAGTTGGGAGCTAAGCCAAAAAAGCAACTAAAAGTAACTGTGCCCTTGGTGAAACCATGTGGAATTACAGGTGGAGCAAATTTATGTGCAGAGGGATTTATGGGCTTCATTCAGAGGCGGCTGTACGGTCTACGACCGCACGGCCGCCTCCTTCGTGCGCATACGTGAGACCCGCTACGACCGACAGCGCCGGTCGTAGCGGTGTCCCTTTCCAAAGGGGGTGAGCTGTCGATGTTGATTGACAGCTCGCCCCGTTTGGAAGGTGGGCCGGGGGGGGTGGCAGCCCAAACGGAGGCGTTCCCATGGGAACGCCTGCCGTTTGGGGAGGCCTCACTGACATCACTAGTGATGTCAGTGGAGAGCTTCTGGCTCTGACAGAGCCAGAAGCTCTCTGAGGCTTACGACAAGTGAGACCCTACCCTAGGGTCTCGTCGTAAGCCCCGATGGTCGCGATGGTCTATGACCATTGCGACCATCACCCTAGCAGTCGTTAGAGCTGTGGGTGTAAACCCACAGCCTAACGACTGAAACAGAGGCGGCCGGACAGGATGCAAGCGGCCGCCCAGTTTCTGAGCGACCACTTGCATCCTCCGACCGCCTCTGAATGAGGGCCAATATTTGGAAGGGACGTATCCAAATTCCAATCCAAATTGCAGTGTACAAATAAAGCTGTCCGGCATTTGTGGGCTACATGCTAAAGCAGCCAGTGTTTACCCTGCATGGAAAAAATATATGTATTTGCACCCCTTGCACTGGGCGATGGTTAGTTCCAGAAACAAAGTTACTTGCCTTTTTGCTTTGCTTTTAACTCAGATTCTGGGCCTGATTCAGAGCCGCTCGCAAAAAGCGAGCGCTCGCTCTGAATCAGGGCAGCACCTTTTTTTTTTTTTTTAAACCAGCCTCCATAGCTTCTGCAAATGGCCAGGTGATGGTCGCGATGGTCGCGACAATCGCGACTATCGGGCTTGCGACGAGACCCTTGTGGTAGGGTCTCGTTCCCACAAGCCCCAGTGAGCTTCTGGCTCTAACAGAGCTAGAAGCTCACCACTGACATCACTCGTGATGTCAGTGGGGCCGCCCCCAAACGGCAGGCGTTCCTGACGTTTGGCCAGCCACCCCCACCGACCCACTTGCCAAACGGGGCGAGCTGTCGATGAACATCAACAGCCGCCCATTTTGGATGCGAGCGCCGGAGCGAGTGATTTCTCGCTCGCTTCGGGGCTCGTGCACGCACAGTGCGCACGCCACGCATGCGCTCTGCCTGGCCATCAGCCCGCTTGCGAGCTCATAGCGCTTGCAAGCGGGTCTGAATCAGGCCCTCAAACCCTTGCTTTGATGTCATCATCATCGTCATTGTAATCATCATTGTCATTGTCATCGTCGTCATAATTATCTTTTTTGTTGTCATTATCATCATAATTATCATCGCCATCATTGTCTTCATCATCATAATCATTGTTGTCGTGCATTTGCACCAGGCTATCCTTGGTGTAATTGATTACTTGTCTGTCCAACTCTGTATAACCCCCATATGTGCTGAGTCTCTCAACTTTGCTCTGCAAACAGGCAATTCAGCATCAGTCCCCATATGTTAAATAAAATGCTAATTTTATGCCATGTAGCCATTTACTGGGAGCTTGTTGCTGATGATGTTATTCTGATGATCATTTAAGCTCTCTACAGTAAACAGTAAAGAGTTAAACAATGAATGCAATTTTTCATAACTGGTACAATAACCGTGTTTTATTATTGGATTCTCTCATCTGCTCATTGTGCTGCACCTATGATGAACAAAAAACGTTCTAAAACAGTTAAACGCACGTTGCCAAGAACTCTGAGAATTGAGTGAGCTGCCTCAAAAGATCTAGGCCTTTAAAATAATGCGTGGCTGACAAAGTAAGCAGCTAAGGTTGTGCTCTGTGTATTGATTAAAAACCTCCAACTGATTTGAAGTTTACAACAAAAGTGAAAATTACACTTAATGGAGAAATGTTCTCTAGTTAAAAAAAAGGAAGAACAGCAAAAAAATGCATCGGCTGTCAGCTTTCAGCACTGACAGCTCTGGGTCTGAATTATTCCCATGAATTTCAAGTTCAAAAAGTCCACTCAAAGCCAGATTTATTGTAATATCTCAAACTCATAAGCTTCCTTTTATCAAGTCACAATACTCGTAAATGGAACTAACTGTTCTTTGTTTTCCTGGACAGTCCCAGATTTATAAACAGACATTGTAAGATGCAATAGAGCAATTTATAATCATGTCCAAGTGATCAGTTAATGTCAAGATTGTATTGTTGTATGTCTATATAGGATTTAATTATTTTCAGTGTAGGACTAAGTTTAATGCCCTTCTTTGGGTATCTGTCACTTACATAATATGTATACCGCCTCTCTGTTTGCTAGGAACTAGTGACATCACTGAGGCAGTACCTGACTAATATTCATGATTATTATTAATAAGTTTTATAGTATTATTGATATCATGTCACCCACTTGTATTGTATTTAAATGAACTTACTAATAAATATGTAAAAAATGTCTTCAGTATGAAAAACACATTGTAACAAATAGAATTAAAAGTTTTAGTATGGCAATAGATACTGAGATATATATATAGCTCAGTGGTTCTCAAACTCGGTCCTCAGGATCCCACACAGGTCACGTTTTCCAGGTCACAGGTGTAGTCATTACACACTGACACATTTTAAAAGATCCACGGGTGGAACTAATTATTTGATTTGTGATTTTGTGAGGAGACCTGGAAAACATGCACTGTTTGGGGTCCTGGGGACCGAGTTTGAGAACCTGTGTTATATAGCATTTATGCAGGTTACTAATGTCTTAGTATATTATTTTAAGTTTCATGTATAGGGAATTATGTGTACATATTCAGTTATTAGTTATGTGTACATCTTTAGTTATGTAATTCATCTCTCACCTCTACTGCTGTATCTGATATTTATCTCTTTCACATTAATTTTATATTATTATTATTATTATTACCAGTTATTTATATAGCATGCACATATGCCGCAGCGCTTTACAGAGAAAATTTGGCCATTCACATCAATCCTGTGGAATGGAGCTTACAATCTATATTCCCTACTATATGCACAGGCACACACATATACACTAACCTACCAGTATATTTTTGGAGTGTGGGAGGAAACCGGAGCACCCAGAGGAAACCCACGCAATCACAGGGAGAATATACAAACAATTTATATGCAGTAACCAATATATTAGATGTAGTGCCCTTTAAAGGATATACATCCTGATATTGGATGAACTATATTTTTTAAGGGGAATTGTGGTGGCACATAAGAGGCTTGTGGAGGGATCTGATGGCATATAAGGGGCATGTAGAGGGGTCTACTGGCACATAAGGGGCATGTAGAGATGTCTGATGGAGCATAAATGGCACTTGGAAGATCAAAAGCACATAAGGGGCACATGTAGTAGTCTGTTACCATATAATAGGTGTTATGTTCTGGGTTGTTTGTGGACCCGGGGTGGTAGCAGGAGCGATCACAGAAGCGGGTTTGAATAAAAAACTAGGTTTTTTAATAAGTGCTTGAGTAGACATAAAATATGGCAGTAAGTAACAGTCCAAGAATATATAAATGTGCACAAGAGTTCTATGGTGGGAGTAATGGGTTAATGTCCAAGTAGAAACAATTAGAGCTGTCCAGGTGTGCAGGTAGTGAGACTGAAAATAATCAAGCAGGTATGCAGGTAGTGATGCAGGAAATAATAGCCAGGTATGCAGGTAGTGAACTAAGGTAATGAGCAGGATGTCAGCAGGCTCTGGCACTCAGGTATGGGCAAGGGTGATGGAGGAAGTGGGGTAGTCCAGTGGAAGCTAGGAGCTGACAGGCAGACTGGCAGACAGCGAATTCACAGGAACAGGATAAGCACAGAGAACTCCCTCTCAGCTAGGCTGAGATACACGTTGCACTGGCAAAGAAGGAAGGCACTGATCCTTCCTAAATACCCCATGCCATGCTGTTACTGGCTGGAGGGAACATGTGACTCACCAGGATTGGCCAGCCGCATCACATGGCCAGAAGGCAAGATGGCGGCGCCCATGCCAAACGGAACGGAGACGCCGCCAGGCCTTACCAGTGCAGAGTGACAACAGGCCCGCACAACAACGCGCACAGCCAAAGCCCCCGCCAGACACCAGCTCCGCCACCAGACAGCCCGCGCCACAACGACCTCACAGGTAACACCCGCCTAGCGCCATGCTGAAATACCCTGGTCGTGACAATAGGCCACTGAGGGGGTCTGTTGGCACATAAGTTTCACATAGTTAGCTATTTGGTGTTGCAGGTGTTAGGTCTATTCCAAGATATATTGCATGTAACCATGCATTTTCTTCAAGTCTCCATGTCCCCAGTGCTCCCCAGCAGCAATCATTAGATTTAATTTAGTTTATGCTAGCAAGGGAAAATTTACTAAGAGGTGGAAGAGGAAGTATAGAACAATGGGGAAACCTCTTGAGATTCCCTATGAGTAGTCCAGAGATCTGGCCAGAAGAATGGCCAACAGAAGAAGATGTCCTAAAACTAGAGACACCTTAAGAAAATGCCAAGAAAATGGCCAAAATGAGAATATCCAGTGGTTCGATCAGGTGCTTCGTTTCACGCCACCCAAAGATGATGTCCCGGATCTAGATTCAATAGTAGAAGATGTCTTGTATCTAGAGACACCTGAAGTTAATGGCCAAGATGAGAATATCCAGTGGTTTGATCCAGTGCTTCCTTTCATGCCACCTGAAGATGACGTTCCTGATCTAGAGCCAATAGAAGAAGATGTCCTGGATGTTGAGACACCAGATGAAGATAGACTGAAGGAGAAAAAAAAACACAAACAAAATTTGTGGCTGGCTGCGAGCCAAGCTCGGAAAGTCATTGAGGAAGACACATGTAGAAGATGGCAAGGATAAGAAGAAAAAGACCAAAATTAATATCTGTAACTGGTTCTGAGCCAAGATGGCCAGGGCATCTAGGAATTCCCAGTGATCCGATCCAGTTGTTCCTTTCATGACACTTGAAGATGGTGGCCCAAATGAGACGAAAAAGACCAAAACTAACATCTGTAGCTGGCTGCAAGCCAAGATGGGCAATACATCTAGGAACTCTCCAGCCCATTGATCCTGTTTATCCATCCTCTACCCTCTGAAGGACTCCTTTTCCCTTTATTTAGTGCTGGCTCTCTCCCTGATGCCCTGGGGGTGCTTTTCCTGTGGCTGTGTGTGTCTCTCTGCAGCTTCATACTAACCTGAATCCTTCTCCTGCTCCAGACACTGTGGTGCCATCTTTGCTATTTCCTGCTGGCTTCTTTGCTAACCATGGGGGTCTCTCTGGATCCTTGGCTTCCCCTGTCAATACCTTCAGTCTCTTGTTCTGGGTTATCCTGTGCAGTGGCATCGCTATGGGTGTTTGGGGGGTGCGGGCCACACCAAGTATAACTCTCATAATAGGTAACACCAAAATGCCAGCTCCTCCTGCAGCACTTGGCTCCTGTCATAGAGGAGGAGCTGACAGTGCAGGACACTAGCCTCCAGGGGCAGCCCAGCCCCCAGAGGGATTTCCCATGAAGCCACACCCCCTTCATGATAGGTCACACCCTCTGTTTGGGGGTGCGCAGCTCCGCTGTATGAGGGGGGAGACAGAGTGAGCACTGGGTGTCACAAGACACAGTAACGAATCCTGTGGAATTTTTCTATCACCTGCTCTGTTATTGCAGTTCCATGAATAAAAAACTGTCTATAACTGGTGCATTCTAGTAATCTGGGCAATAACATTTAAATGTTATTAATATAGCTAATAAAATAATAATAATAATTCAGTGTTAATAACGTTGCACATGAGAAATAAGCCAATGCTCTCTCTTGCATAGGGCACCAAAAAGTCTACTTGTATCCACCATAACCAACACACGAGGATAACAATACAATGATAGTAATATTTAATCCCAGCGCTCTCTATGTAAATATCAAGTAGGGAGGGTGAGGTGTATATTTGTATGGCATCTATGCTGGTTCAATTTTAGACCGACAAATAAGGAGACTGAATACAGAAATCTGTGTAAAAAAATGTGTGTTTATTTAGTAAAATATGTCATTCGTTAAAAAATAAAGGAAATTAAAACATATGTTGCATGACTGGCAAGCAATAATACTGGAAATGATTGTTAGCAGACAGTAACACTGTCATAGAATTGCTATGGATGAGAATAATAGCAAATGTTGCCGGTAACAGTACTAGTATGGAATGTAGCTATTTCAATGTAACAAATTTACAACCGATGTCTTATGCAGTAGTAGTGATGTTTTGCTCTAACAAGATGACAGTCGAATGCTGGTACAGTTGCAGTCAGCTCATGAGTGATAATCAGACCTTTTGGCAAATGTACTCAGCCATGTGTGGGGAGAACTAAGGCTAGCCAAGAAAGGACAGTAACAATATATATGCAGGACTAAGGGATGGGGTGTGGATATACAATGCTCATACGGGAAAGAAAGTGAGGGGGAGGAAGAAGGGGGTGAAGGGTTTGGATGCCGTATCTTATGCTCTTTCTGACTTCCACCTTATGGGTCAGGGGCAATACTGAAGTGGTGTTGGCAGCAGTGTGGTAAGCCTAACTTGCTTCTGGAGATGCCTAGATGGACGAGTATCTCTGGCTAACAGACTGGAGCATGAAGGGCCCACCGGAGGAATGCAGTGGTAGGGACCCATGCTTAAGGGATGTGGTCATCCACCAGAGAGGGTAAGGCCAGCCACCACAGATGCTTGGCTAACCATTAGGCAAATCATGGTGTAGTTTCTATAGATGGGAACCAAGCCCCCATGTTGGTCAGTAGTCCTGCTCCACCAAGTAACTGACCATCTAATAGAGTAACAATCTATAATTTGAGGTCTGGAACCTGACACCTAGAAGAGAGGGTGGGCACACAGACAGTGGGACCCACTTGGGATTTCCCCTGTACCAGTGACGTGCTGTGAGGTCAATGGCTGGGGAGGCACACATGGAGATGCGTCTGAGCGCTGGGAGCCTATGTTACCCCCTACTCACTGTAACTATCCCCTCACTACACTAAGCTTCAGTGTCCATTGATTCTCCTACCTGCTTCACTGTATATTCTCTTGCTGCTGCTGACTGAGTTCCGATCTCTTAACGCTGCAGTGCACTTCCTGGTCACATGAAATTCTTCTACCTGCATCACTGTGTCTTCTCTTGCTTCTGCTGACTGAGCTCCAATCTCTAAACACTACAGTGCACCTCCTGGTCACATGACACATCGAAGGTGTCCATCAGTGCTCAAGGAACGCCACCCATACTCAGAGGCATGCCTCTTTTAGCTCTCTTTCTGTGTAGCTTACTGCCCGTGGTATGCCCTCGCCCCCAGCTCAGCAAGCAGTGTCTGACTATACAGAAGCGAGGCTAGCTGTTGCTGCCTCATCTATCGTCTCTCTGCAGTCCCAGAGAGCAACACAAAGCTGGTGAGTGTTAATTCTACAAATTATTACAATAAAGAAAGATGTTTATAAGTTATAAATATCTTATTTGTATTATTCTAATAATTTTTATATCAAATCTCAGGAGTGTGACAAGGGAAGCTCTGCCTCCCCTACCTACCCTGACTGCACGTCCCTGCAATGTACCCCTGTGGGCCAGTCCAACCCTGCTGGCTAGTGCCGCTTTCTCTAATGCCTTTTGAATAAGGATTTAATAAATTGACAATCTTCCTGTAGCTGTTGCTCCTGGCATACCTTCCTCCTTGTCAATGATTACGCGCAGTATGAGTGGGCTGTGTGTATCACGGAGTGGGGCCCGGTATAAGTAGCAGGGTGAGGTTAATTGGATGCTGTGTCAGTTCCCAACAATACAATACATTATCCTACCTGCCACTAAATACAAACAGTTCCATTGGAATTACCTTGAAGCCATATGTTTAAATAGCTACTGTTAATTGAAGTTGTGAATAGTGGTGTTTTAGTTTGACTGTTGAATGTTACTATTTATTGCTTTCATTATTCTTCTATATACTTAATTATCAACAAAACGTTTATGACCAAATAGTTTTTTGTTTTTATTTTCTGTATCCTGGAGAACTGCTTTATGTGCTTAACTTATTTATATTACTCAAGATAGGTTATAGACAATCAGCCCATTTTTAATGTTTTATATGTTTCATGTACATTTGTAAAAAGAGATATGGTCTTTTTCTGATAAAAAGAAATAGATGCAGTTGCATCAAGACATGAGAAATTAACAATTGTTTCTTTGCAAAACATCTATAAGTAACAGTGGATTTTCATTGTTTATGATTATTCCAACATAGATGCTTCTTCTACAACTGGTGACAATGAAGAGCTGTATTTCTTCTAACCTCCAACTAACAATACCTCCGCCGGTAATTAAATCCCTCAATGCCGTCTTATGACAAACCATTCAGAAAAGTCATCCCTTATCTGTGTAAACTTTTCCCTTACCTATAGGGATGCCAATTGTGATGGAATTTATTAACAGTCAGCTAAAATAAGTAACATTTTACCCATCAGGAAAAAGTGGTCAGTGACAGGGTCTTAACTAGGGTTGTGCAAATGGTGCCGCTGCCCAGGGCACCTGAATTTAACTTGCAGAGTGCCTGGAATGGCACCCTACAACCAGTAGAGCTGCTGCAGATAACACCTGTCCTATTTCAGAAATGGTTCTTTGCAGTACGGGCAGTAAATAATGCAATTGTTAGCTGATAAACTGGAAGACTTAAAACTATAAATTAGGGGTTCCGAGTCGAACCAAGCCAGGGCTCGGGTCTACCCGCCATGTTCAGATCCCAAAATGAGGCAAAATGTCATCTTCCAGGTGTCGGCTCTCGCTTGTTTTGGATTGCATATTAAAATCCCTCTCTTGGGATCGGGCACTATTTCAAGCAGGAGACCGGATTGAGAGGGTGTGGGACTGGGCTGCATCCATGTGAAGCACCATAAACTGCCATTAGGAAGAGTGGACTGGAGCACTGTGTTAAAGGGGCACTGTATGTGTAAAGAAGGGGTCTTCAACCTTGGTCCTCCAGCTGCTGTGGAGCTGCACATCCTAGCATGCACTGCCATAGTTTTAGCATGCTGTTATATCAAAAAGGTGGCAGTGCATGCTGGGATGTGTAGGTCCACAGCAGCTGGAGGGCCAAGGTTGAAGACCCCTTGTGTAGTGGTACTGTGGACTGTGGGCTGAAGCACTGTGAGACACTAAAATGCCATTAGTGGACTTAAGCACTGTGTTAAAGCCTACAGAGGCACTTTGACATTTAAAAAAAAATGCCATTAGGACAGGAGCACTGTGTAAAACTTAAAGGGTCAATGTAATAAAAAAAAATGCCATAGGATTGTTGTAAGGCAGTATGTTGTGTGTTTAGGCACTGTTAAAAAAAAATCATGATAAAACTTGTGTGCTAAAAACTATAACGTTATTAGTGTGCCACCATTACTAGGAACGCTGTGAGGCAGTGTTCAGGCACTGTTATAAGAATTAAAATGATAAAACTTGTGTGTTAAAAATATAATGTCATTAGGGTACCATCATTTCTAGGAGTGCTGTGAGGCAGTGTATTGTGCGTTCAGGCGCTGTTATCAAAAATTAAAATGTACATTTTGTGTGTCAAAAGATATAATGTCATTAAGGTGCCACCATTTAATAAAAATATAACACCATTAGGGTGCCACCCTTACACTAGGAATGCTGTGAGTTGATATGGATCAGTCAGTACAAGACTATGAGCAGCAACCCAGTACTAGTGCTGCAGATGCTGCCAGCAGTCATGATAGTACTTCAATATCTATTAAAAGTGGTCTGGAGGAAATAAAGTTTATGAAAAGGCACCTAAAATCTAATATTTCACAATGTTAAAGAAAAATCACCTCTAATAATAAAGGGAAAATTTACTGCCGAAAAACATAAAACTGGCAAAATTCCATACACCAGATGCAGTGGCAAGGAAAGGCTCAGGCCATGGCCTTCCTTTGTGAGTGGTGGTCCTGTTACTAATGTTTCATGCACTAGAATGCCTATTGCGGAAGCCGGGGCCAAACACAGTCAGGCATCTACTGAAATCTCACATTCAACACATTCTTACTTTAAGACTGCATGTGTCACCTTTTACAGGCAAATCAGTTCCCCAAAACAAAACTAAAGCTGAAAAACAAACTGTGTGTTCACAAACTTCACAAATCCCTGAGAGGAGCCAAGTGTGTCCACGAGTGCTATGTGTGAGTCTGATATTTCTGACACTGTACTCCTAGAGAAGCCTTCTTCAAACATTTCCATACCCTTGCCAAATGTAAGGATGTGCAGCAGTAAAAGTAAAGAAATTGAGGATGGTACTGTGAAGTTGCAACAGAATGTGGGGGATATTTGTGCATCTGACACTGATAAGGATTTTGATTATGAGGATGCTGCTTGTGTCAAAGTAAGTCAGCCACCAGTGGCAGCAGTTCTTGCCCGTGATAAGGAGAAGGCCATTGTCATGCCCATGCATACGACCAATAGAGTCACTTCTTTTGTGTGGAATTATTTTGACCAAAATCCTGACAACATTTGGCAAACCATCTGCATTGTTAGTGAAGCTAAAGTACGTAGAGGTAGGGACATTACCCCTCTAGGAACTTCCTCCCTGTTAAATCATTTGAGGCAAGTTCATGTAAATTATTTTGGAAACTCTCAAACATCTTGTAAAAAAATAATAACAAGCAGTCCAGCCAGCATCAGCTGCCAGCAGCATGGATAGGTCCCAGCACATACAATCTCCACTGCCAACATGTTCATTATCAATCTCCTCATTAATGATCGGAGGTAGTCCTCCTGCATTCAATTTGCAAAAGCTAACTGACATCTCTACATCCAGGGTTCCCCAGAAGAAGTACACTAGGGCCGCTACTGCTGCTGCTGGGGGTGAATCTTCTTGCCAGAAGGGGACCAAGAAGACTAGTTTCAAACAATAATTTAATGTGAATCAATCCTTTGCAAGAGGAAGCAAGTATAAAACCTGCCATCCAGTTGCACAGCGAATCACTGGAGCCATGGTGGCTATGCTAGCATTAGATATTCTTTCAATATCTGTTTCAATTTATTTATTTTTTTAAATCCAGATCCAAAATCAAAACACTTGAGGGTGGTTTTGCCAAAAACAAAATATGATGATAAATTAAAACATAGGGGTTCGCGCACATCTCTAAAATAAACACATTTATTACACATAGCATATATATATATTTGATATGTATTTTATTTTAATGTGTAATAAATATGTGTTTATGTTATATAGGGGCCTATTCATCATAACTTAAAATTTGATGGAGGTAATTAGGTTTAGAACTTGCATGGAGTTCTACCTAATTACCGGAGGAATTCATCATTCCTCCTCTCCATTACTATCTATTTCAAAAAGCTGTCATTTTTGCGATGACAGCTTTTCGGGAAATAGATAGTTTTCTCTCTCTACAATAACTTACCGCAGCTGGAATCCATGCTGCGCATGCGCTGTTACATTCGTAAAACCAGCGCATGCGCAGCACTGCCTACAGCTGCGTTCATTTTGTGTTTAAAAATACCAAAAATATATGAATATAAAGTCCAATATCATTGGATCTATCGCTCCCATGGACCGGAAATATATACCGAGTGTTTCTAGTCCTGCCGTGTAATGAATCCTCCGCATCGACTCCTGTCCTTGCTGGATAGTGTCTAAACTTTCGGTGGTGTCCTCGCTCTCTTAGGCAGTATGGGTATTATAATAAAGTTTCCAAACTTGCTTGGAGCGTTGATCGAGGCTCACTTCCGGTTTTTGACCCGCACGTGGAACGCATATGGAGTGATGTGTTTCCGGTCCAGTGGCCATCTTTAATCTTGGAACGCAGAGCAGGAAATCTATGCACAGCATCTACTAGTATGTGGAATGCACTTAGGCACTCACATGATCTATCAAATGTAAACTAAAATTACATATAGTAAAGATAGACTTATAAACAACATACATTATAAGAGGGAAAGAAATATATACCATTATAATGCAATATATATGTAAATATTGTTAAAATACAATAAATATATACATTTATAAAAATTGCATATCTAAAATAAAAATAATTAGTATAATGAATAATATAAGAGTATTTAAGTTTAAGAAAGATATTTTTTGGAATGGGTACATCATTATAAGTAAATGAAGGACAAGGTGTATTCAGTGGGGGAGATTATAAGAACCACTTCAACTCAAAGCCTAAATTTAATCCCCTTGGAGCTAGGGTTTTCAATTTAAAGATCCACTTCATCTCAGCCTTGGCTAAAAGTTTTTTGGTAATTTCTTTCTCTCCAATTATTTTTCACATTATCAATGGCCATGAAGTGTATAATGTTCTGTGTGGAGCAATTGTGGACTTCTTTAAAATGGTTAGACAATGAATGGGTGGTAACTCCTTTTTTAATGTTCCTTAGATGTTCACTAAGTCCATAGGCGAAACTAGACATTTGGTAATGGGTGGTCCCAGTTCCAACCCCTCACCAGAACTTATGTTACTGTACCTTCTGTATTTCAGGTAGTGTATGCCAGAAAATAGGTGTGGCCATGTGTCACAAGGAACATAGGGCCTGATTCAGAGCCGGTCGCTATTTGCGCTCGCTCGTCCTGAAAATAGGGTTGGCTATTCAAATGAACTGTTCGCTGTTTGCGGTCTGTTCACGCCTCTATGTCTGAACGAGCGAACAAAACTTGCGGTCGTTTTTTGGGAAACTACGCCCCCTGGCCGCTCGCATCCTACGTCATGTCCGCTATTTATTAGATTAATCGAGTACATCGAACAGGATATGAGCTGCTCGCTATTCTTGTGGTTGGTTTTTGCTACCACAATTTTGCGAGCAGTTCTGGCTAAAAAAAACCCCAGTGACGTGGTCAATGACGCTGCTGTTTTAAATATGCACACCCATAAAACGCCCGTTTTGACCTTTAAGCACGCCTGCGATCGGATCTCCACTTCCCGTTTTCAAGCACCTTCCCCTGTTACCACCCACATACGCCTCATCCTGTCACTCAAATTAGCAGGCATTCGCTATTTTGCGAGCACATGAATTTCGGCCGCACTGACTGGTTCGTGCATGCATATAACGATCCGTACGCATGCGCAGTTGGGCAAACATCGCTGGGAGTGAACGAGCTGCCGCTTATGAGTGGCTCTGAATCAGGCCCATAGTCACATGAAATGGGGCGCTTCATCATGACACTCCACCAACTCCACGATAGTGCCCCCAACTCACATTACACCACACAGTACTCCTTATTCACATTATTCACATGCTTCATAACTCTATACAGTAGTGCCCACAATGCCACATGGTAATGCCCCTTATTCACATTATGCCACACAGTAGTGCCCCTTATACACATTATGCCACACAGAAATGCCCCTTATTCACATTACGCCACACAGTAGCACCCTTATTGCACATTCTGCCTAACAGTAGTTCTCCTTATTTACAATATACCATACAGCAGTACCCTTATTTCACATTATGTCACACAGTAGTTCCCCTTATTCACATTATGCCACACAGCAGTACCCTTTTTTTTAGGGGTTCTTGTGTAAATAAATTTTGTTTGCATAGGAATAATATTTTTCAGTACAGGATCTTTCAGTAACAGATGCCAGTGTCTTTTAAATATGGAATCTATTTCTCTAAGCAATCCTGTGTATTGTGTGATGAAGGCCCATTGATATATATCTCCTAGATATTTCTCTTTCATTTTGGGCATTAAAAGAGAGTCTCTATCTCCATTTAAGACATCCGTTTTCTGCAGTTGCAGTTCTTCTTTTTTATATCCTTTTTTCAATAGTCTCATCTCCATGACTTTCATCTTTTCCTCACATACTTATTTTTTACTACAAGGACTACAAGTATGTTTGTGTTAAGCTTCAGATATGACTCTATAGTGTATTAGTCCCACAACAGCTTTGAAGCCTGGTATGGTCTTGGCTAGATGCGGCCGTGGAGCAGCATTGAGAGCTGAGATGACTTGGCTGGCTGTGGCATGTGGCCAGTAAGATGTGGTGCGGCCTTTGAGCCATGCAGCAGCCTTGACTACTGGAAGTGCCTTGGCTGGCTGTGGCCTGTGGGCCTTAAGATGAGATGCGGCCTTTGGGCCGTGTAGCAGCCTTGAAGGCTGTAAGTGCCTTGGCTGGCTGTGGCCTGTGGGCCTGTAAGATGTGATGCGGCCTTTGGGCCATGTAGCAGCCTTGAGGGCTGGAAGTGCCTTGGCTGGCTGTGGCCTGTGGGACTTAAGATGAGATGCGGCCTTTGGGCCATGTAGCAGCCTTGAGGGATGAAAGTGCTGAATAGCGACCTGTGCCACCGGTTTGACACAAGCGGCTGAAGCTGAAGTGCGACCTGTGCCGCCGGGTTGACACCAGCGGCTGACACTAGAGTGTGGCCTGTGCCACCGGGTTGACACAAACGTGAGTACTCTTGTACAGCAAGTATACAAGACAGGCAGGAGGACTGGATACTCGACTGGATTACAGGAGACAATGCCAGAATCGGAAACACGTGAAACAATATCACCGGCGAAGGACATAGATGCAAGAGCTAATCCAGATCAACCCCAAAATGATGAACAGGAGGTAGGAAGAGTTCCAGCAAATGCTCACCTGGCATTCGCTTTGCACATCATCCGCAGTGCGGCGGCTTGTGACAGTACCCACCCTTGATGAGGGATTAAGGAACCCCTAGACCCTGGTTTGTACGGAAAGTCCTCAAAGAATCTTCTCTTCAGAGTAGGAGCATGCAAAGACCTTTCCACAACCCAGGAATGCTCCTCTGGTCCATAACCTTTCCAGTGGACTAGAAGCTGAAGAGATCCACGAGAAATTCTGGAGTCTAGGAACTTCTACACAACAAACTCCTGGCGCGCCTGGAGAGCACTGGTGGAAGCCTGTTTGAACAACTAGGAGTAAACTTGGAGGAAAGGAACACCGGCTTCAGGAGAGAACAATGAAACGTTCTATTGATCCTCTGTAATTTCAGCCAAAAGGCCACAGGATTAACTTGGGCAATGATATGAAATGGGCCAATGAACTTGGACCCCAACTTTTGTGACCTCTGGCGTAGATTAATGTTCCTACTTGACAGCCAGACCAAGGCTCCTACTTTAAAATTACAGGGCCTACGATGTTTGTCAGCCCACACCTTGGATTGACCAGATGCCTGAAGGAGAGACTGGTGCACCATCTTCCAAACTGACCGTAGCCTAGAAACAGATGATAAAGAAGGAGTTCCGGTTGTCGAGGGCCCAAAAGAGTTACTCATAGGATGCGTTCCAGAGTTGCAGAAAAAGGGAGAGATGGAGGAAGAAGAATGGCAGGAGTTGTTATAAGCAAATTCCGCAAAGGGCAAAAGTGAGGCCCTGTTATCTTGGCACTTTGAAATGAAACAGCGGCCGTACTGTACCAGGGACTGATTGGCCCGTTCAATCTCACCATTGGACTGTGGATGGTAGCCCAAGGACTGGCTCATGTTGATACCCAGATCAGCACAGAAACATCTCCAAAACCGGCAACAAATTGCATCCCACGATCTGAGACGATATCCACTGGAAGCCCATGGAGCCTGAAGACATGGTGTAAGAATAGTAATGGTAATTTGACAAGAGGAATACAATGCACCATTTTGGAGAACCGGTCTACGATGGTCCAGATGACAGTACAACGGGAAGACAGGGAGATCAATGACAAAGTCCATCGCAATATGGGTCCATGGTTTAGAGGGCATTGGAAGAGGACACAGCAGACCTTGCGGAGTAGTCCTGAGGGTCTTGTTTCTTGAACATACATCACATGCCAAGATGAATTCATGAGTGTCTTGAGACATGGGCTGCCACCAAACAGATCGAGACAAAAGTTCAAAAGTTATAGATATGCCAGGAAGACCCCCACCTTAGAGGAGTGAAAGTCCTTTAGAACAGCTTTCCGAAGTCTCTCAGGGACAAAAAGCACACCTGATGGTTTACCAAGAGGGGTTTCAGTTTGACAAATCCTGAGAGAATCTGCCAGGGTCCTGGTCACAGCACAATGGATCCTGGATGCTGGAATGACGGTTTCTTCTGAGGCCCTTGGATGGTGACTGACGGAGAAGCTTCAAGAAAGGGCATCCGCTTTAATATTCTTGGACCCAGGCCAGAATGAGATCACATAATTAAAGTGGGTGAAGAATAGGGCCAAGCGTGCCTGCCTCGCATTCAACCTTTTCGTCATTTCGATGTAAGCCAGATTCTTGTGATTGGTGAGCACCGTCACTACATGGTTAGCCCCCTCTAACCAATGCCTCCAGTCCTCAAAGGCCCACTTAATCGCCAACAGCTCTTGGTTGCCAACATCATAGTTCTTCTCCGCCGAACCGAATTTCCTGGAAAAGAAAGCACACGGGTGTAGCTTGCCATCTTTGATATCTTTCTGAGAAAGGATAGTGCCCACTCCAATCTCAGATGCATCAACCTCGATGATGAATGGGAGCTCTGGATTCAGATGGTGGAGGAGTAGTGTCCATGGCGTAGTTTTGAGAGCTGAGATGACTTGGCAGGCTGTGGCCAGTAAGGTGTAGTGAAGCCTTTGAGCCATGCAGCAGCCTTGAGGGCTGGAAGTGTCTTGGCTGGCTGTGGCCTGTGGGCCTTAAGATGAGATGTGGCCTTTGGGCTGTGTAGCAGCCTTGAGGGCTGGAAGTGCCTTGGCTGGCTGTGGCCTGCGGGCCTGTAAGATGCGATGTGGCCTTTGGGCCATGTAGCAGCCTTGAGGGCTGAAAGTGCCTTGGTTGGCTGTGGCCTGTGGGCCTGTAAGATGCAATGTGGCCTTTGGGCCATGTAGCAGCCTTGAGGACTGGAAGTGCCTTGGCTGGCTGTGGCCTGCGGGCCTGTAAGATGCGATGTGGCCTTTAGGCCATGTAGCAGCCTTGGGGGCTGAAAGTGCCTTGGTTGGCTGTGGCCTGTGGGCCTGCAAGATGCGATGCGGCCTTTTGGCCATGTAGCAGCCTTGAGGGCTGGAAGTGCCTTGGCTGGCTGTAGCCTGTGCCTGTGGGCCTTAAGATGAGATGCAGTGTTTGGGCTGACTGTGGACTGTGGGCCTGAAGATGAGATACGGCCTTTGGGCCGTGTAGCAGCCTTGAGGGCTGGAAGTACCTTGGCTGGCTGTAGCCTGTGTAAAATAAAATAAAATAAATAATATTTATTATTTATTTTTTTATTTTAAGATGAGATGCAGCCTTTGAGCCATGTAGCAGCCTTTAGGGCTGGAAGTGCCTTGGCTGATGTAACTGAAGACTGCTGGAACTAGGTGGTTTCCATACTGAGGATGCTGAATAGTGACCTGTGACACTGGGTTGACAAGCAGCTGAAGCGGCTGCTGGGTTGACACAAGTGGCTGACACTGGAGTGCGGCCTGTGCCACCAGGTTGACACAAGACTGAGTATGCTGGCTTGCGTACTGAGGATGCTGGAGTGTGGCCTGTGCGGCCAGGTTGACACAAGCAGCTGACGCTGGAGTGCGGCCTGTGCCACCGGGTTGACACAAGCGTGAGTACACTGGCTTGAGTACTAGGAGTGTGGACTGTGCTGCCTGGATGACACAAATGGTAGGTAGATGGTGTGCAAACCGTGCAGCCCAGATTACACAAACAGCAGGTATACAAGACAGGCAGGAGGACTGGATACTCAACTGGATTACAGGAGACAATGCCAGAACCAGAAACATGTGAAATGCTATCATCGGCAACGGGGCAACGTTCACAGCAGAAGCACATAGATGCAGGAACCAATCCGGATCGGCCCCAGAATGATGGACAGGAGGTAGGAGGAGTTTCAGTGAATGATCGCCCAGTGTTCGCTTTGCACAGCATTCACAGTGCGGCAGCTTGTGACAATTTGAGTCTAAGAAACTGGCTCTTAGGTACACTCTTTAGCAAATATTTCTGGTGCTCACTCGTACAGGAAATATAATTCTTCGCATGTGTTGGCTTATTGTAGCATTTGGTGTCGAGTTTTTCCTTCCCAATATAGAGTGTGAGATCTAAAAAATGTATCTCTCTCTAACATTATATTAAAAATAAGATTCACATTAAAATCATTCTTATTAAAGTTCTCACAAAAAATGTCTGTTTTTTTGTTCCATTCCCAAAAAAATAAATGTTATCAATATACCTATACCATGCTAACAATTTGTTGCCCCAAGTTTCATTATTCCACACAAATTGTTCCTCCATAAGTAGATTTGCATAACAGGGTGCAAATTTTGTCCCCATTGCTATACCTTCCATTTGATTATAATACTTCCATTGAAGAAGTAGTTAGGTAAATAAGATCTTTTTTATCTTCCAAATAATCAGTTTTATTTAAGTGCCATTTTACAGTTTATATAACTCTATAATGGGTAATGTTGGTGTATAATGCAGAAACATATGCTGTTGCCATTGTCATTTCTTCTTTCCACTTGATCTTGTCCACTTTAAGTAAAGTATCGATAGTGTCTTTCAGATGGGAAATTGGTTTGGGTAACCAATTTTTGAAGATGTGCATCAATTAATGCTACTAGATTTGTGGTCAGGCTACAAACTCCTGCCACTATCAGTCTGCCTGGAGGTTTTTATGTAATACATTTAAGTAATGTATATATGGTCGGTATGTTAGGATCTTCGACATTCAGAAACTCAAACTTGTTTTTTGAAATGGTGCCTTTTTCCACAAATGTATTCAACAGTTTTCCCAGATTGGACCCAATTTTTATGGTGGGGTCACTTTTAAGTTTCTCATAGGTAATACCATTGTTCAATTGGTGGTTAATCTCACTAATGCTCTCCTCCTTGTTCATAATGGCTACCCCTCCTCCTTTGTAACATGGCTTAATGACAATTGAATCATCCTTCTTAAATTCCTTCAAAGCTTTACTTTCTCTTCTTTTCAGGTTAGGCTTGTTTCTCGATATCTACCACCACTGATTTCTAAAAGCTCTCAATCAGACTACTTTGCAAGTGTTTAGGATAGAATGTTGATTTTTTTTCCTTGAATTTATTATTACTGTTGGAGTAAGACTTTCCGTGGTAGATTTTATTAGTTCAATATATTTCAATATTGTAAGTTTTCTGATAAACTTCGTCATGTTTATGTAGATGTTGAATTGATCTACCCTATTATTGAGTACAAACTTTAGTCCCTTCAAAAGAAGTTTTCTTTCTGACATTGTAAGTGAACATTTACTTAAGTTAAAAATCCCCTGAATCTTTGCCTCTTCATTTGCCTTAATATTAATCGCAGTCTTTTCATCTTCATCCCCTTCTGTCTTTTTTTTTCTTCCTCTTTTTCTTTTTAGAAGTCCTTCCTCTTTTTCCCCTTTTCCGTTTGTTTCAGTTTTTGAAACTGGGTTTCCTTTCTAAAAAGATGATTCCTGCTCTTCTCCTTGTGTATATCTTTTATTCATAACCGGAATAAAAATGGTATGCATCTCTCTTTCAGTAGTTATTGTATGGATAATTCCTCCTGTAATATTTATTACGGTCAAAGCAGTCATATTTAGGGAACCATGTCACTATGAGTTGCAGTGAGAATTTAAAAGACATAGCCACCTAGCCAGGTGTTGTCAGTTGACTATTGGGAGTGTGGGTGCCCAGTAACAAGTATCTCAGTACAGATGTTTAAGTTGAGTCTGTCAATCTAAGAGTTGAAAGTGTGTAATTAAGTACTGTACTAGAGAGAAACTTATGTAATAAAAGTGATGGTCTGGCAGCCAGAGCAGGTAATGCAAAAATATAATGTATCTGCACTAAAGCTAACTACTAAAACTAACTACTGTGTTTGCAAACATTCATGTGCTGGGGCATCTGTCCACAAAAACAGACACTGTTCCTGGGATGAAGGGACTGGTATAGATGGTGGTGATAAAGAGAGCCCCCAGAGGTCTGGGAAATAAGCACAGAGATGGATAGGGGCCTACAATTATTCACAATAATGCATGTTATTCTGTAATATTGGGCAGTAATGTAGTATGTTCTCTGTCTAACTACATGATTGTCTCTAAGTTATGTTTGAGGTTCGTTTTAACTGCTCTACACAGTAAACCTTTATGATCTGCCTGCATTCTACTCAAATAAATACATTTGTTAGGAGGCTATCCTACATAGATTAGGTCTACACTAGATATTTCTCGATTGTGTGCAATCAATTGCATAAGGACAAATTTCATGATATCTTACTAATGGATCCCTACGAAACCAGCTACACATGCAGCTATAGTATAAATGGTACTATAGAGATCTATTTATTACACATTTTGTGATTTGGCTTACATTATTATTCATACTACATTGTGTAACTAAGATTTGCTAGTGCAGCCTTTCCCTTAGATAGTTTCAATCTGTGTTAGTTTAATGCTAAGTTATTCAGCCACTTGCTTAATGCACTTCATACCTGATGTAAAGTAAATCTTATTATTCTCTATATAGGTGAGTGCACTCAAAAAGCCAAAATAGATATTGATAAAAAAATGCTATTTTGGCTAACCTGTCTAGTACTGGGTAGGCCCCTCCGTAGCTCCTAGAACAGCCTGAATCCTTTGTGGAATTAATGTCTCTATTGATTTTTTCTTCTTTTTAGTCACTAATTCCCTCTCGTTTTTCTGTATTTTGAAAATTATATGGTTTTCCAAACATTTGTAATCTTCCAAATCTGTAAATGGACTAATAAGAAGCTTATAATGTACAATTATTTCCTCTAGGTCTTTTCATTCTGCCCTTCTTTCCTGTAAAATTAGGTCTATAAGTGAAAATGAGCAGTTATTAATAACTTGTTCCCACTTGCATTTAAAAGATTCTGATGTATTTTGAAATGAGGCTCTTTTATCTATTCTTAACCCTTTGGGAATGATTTGGGCGGAGATGTAATGTTCTAATGTGACAATCTCCCACCAAATCTTATTCTCTTTAATGAGTATATTTTCTAATTTATTCAGAAGTTCCTCAAGGGTTTCATCCTCTATGTTATGATATTTTCAGGACAGGATGAAAATGTATCTTTAAGTAATGAAATTCTGTCAATTCTTTGTTGGAACATGCTGCTGCCCTGTGTTGTGTTTTGGTGAAAGAATACAGAGAAAAAATAACAATTAACCTCACAATGGCGCTGCACCTCAAAGCAGCAAAGGTTGCAACCAAGTTACCAACTCAAAAAATGTATTAAAAAAAAACAACAACCTCACTTGCACTTATGAGTTGTTCCTTTAGTAGTTCATGTCACATGTGTCCAAAATAGGGGTGTGCACCGGCCACTTTTCGTGTTTTGTGTTTTGGTTTTGGATCTGGATCTTTCTTCGTGTTTTGGCTCTGGATTGGTTTTGCCAAAACCACCCTTCCGTGTTTTAGGTTCTGGGTTTTGTGTTTTGGATCTGTATTTTTTTTAAAAAAAAACATAAAAACAGCTAAAATCACAGAATTTGTGGTTTTTTCTGCTCCTATGCTATTATTAACCTCAATAACCTTAATTTCCACTAATTTCCAGTCTATTCTGAACACCTCACACCTCACAATACTGTTTTTATGTCCAAAAGGTTGCACCGAGGTAGCTGGATGACTATGCTAAGCGACACAAGTGGGCGGTACAAACACGTGGCCCATCTAGGAGTGACACTGCAGTGGCAGACAGGATGGCAGTTTGAAAAACTAGGCCGCAAACAGTACATAATGCAAAGAAAAAAAGAGGTGCAAGATGGAATTGTCCTTGGGCCCTCCCACCCACCCTTATGTTGTATAAACAGGACATGCACACTTTAACAAACCAATCATTTCAGCGCCAGGGTCTGCCACACGACCGTGGCTGAAATGATTGGTTCGTTTGGGCCCCCACAAAACAAGCTGGCAATTAATCTGTCCCTGCACAAACTGGCTCTACGGAGGCAAGATGTCTTCCTCATCCTCCTCATTCACCGATTCCTCACCCTCTTCAGTGTTGTGTACATCCTCATCCTCACAGAGTATTAATTCGTCCACGCTGGAATCCACCACAGGTCCCTCTGTACGTTATGGAGGCTGGTCTCCCTGGAAGAATTGATAATTCATTTTATGAACATCATCTTCTCCACATTTTGTGGAAGCAACCTCCTACGCCTTTCGCTGACAAGGTTCCCAGCTGCACTAAACACTCTTTCGGAGTACACACTGGTGGGGGGGCAACTCAGGTAAAATAGAGCCAGTTTGTACAGGTGCCTCCAAATTGCCTCTTTTTCCTGCCAGTACATGTACGGACTGTCTGACATGCCTAATTGGATGCTGTCACCGATATAATCCTTTAACAGACAGACGCATGCTTATCGCTGCTGCTTTGAGGATGCAGGTGCGGCTACAGCCCACACAATTCACAAAGACAGAAAAAAATAAGATTATTTTATTTTGGTTGGAGCGCACTTTGGGGGTTACACCACCCTTTAACAGACAGATGCACGCTTGTCGCTGCTGCTTTGAGGATGCAGGTGCGGCTACAGCCCACACATTTCACAAAGACAGAAAAAAAAGAAGAATTTTTTATTTTTTGTGGAGCGCACTTTGGGGGTTGCACCACCCTTTAACAGACAGACGCATGCTTGTCGCTGCTGCTTTGAGGATGCAGGTGCGGCTACAGCCCACACAATTCACAAAGACAGAAAAAAGAAGAAGAATTTTTTATTGTTTGTGGAGCGCACTTTGAGGGTTACACCACCCTTTAACAGACAGACGCACGCTTGTCGCTGCTGCTTTGAGGATGCAGGTGTGGCTACAGCCCACACAATTCACAAAGACAGGAAAAAAAAGAAGAATTTTTTTATTGTTTGTGGAGCGCACTTTGAGGGTTACACCACCCTTTAACAGACAGACGCACGCTTGTCGCTGCAGCTTTGAGGATGCAGGTGCGGCTACAGCCCACACAATTCACAAAGACAGAAAAAAAAAGAAGAAATTTTTATTGTTTGTGGAGCGCACTTTGAGGGTTACACCACCCTTTAACAGACAGACACACGCTTGACGCTGCTGCTTTGAGGATGCAGGTGGATTCTAGATGGGATTTGGAACCGGGGACACACTACCTCCATCAATTGTCTAAATCCCACTGCACTAATGGCAGATACCGGACGCACGTCTAACACCAACATAGCAGTCAAGGCCTCAGTTATATGTTTTGGTTCAGGATGACTGCTGTCGTACTTCATCCTCCTCGCCAAGGACTGTTGGAGGGTCATTTGTTTAGTAAAAGTAGTGGTGTTCCTACTTTCTCTCTGGGATAATGAACAACTCCCAGCAGCAGCAACAGCACTAGGAGGAAGTGGTTCTTGATCTTTCCCTATTTTATTTTTATCGGAGAAAGTTTGGTCCTCCATTTAAGTTATATTGATATATAGTGCACTTTGTGGGTTACACCACCCTTAAAGAAATGAGCCAGCCGGCCCTTTTCTTATGGGACACAGGCGCACGCTTGGCGCTGCTCCTTTGTTGATGCACGTTCAGCCACAGTGCACACAATTCACAAACACAGAAAATATTTTTTTATTTTGTTTGGAGTGCCCTTTGGGGGTTACAGCACCCTTTAACGGTCAAGCCAGCCCGCCCTTTACTTATGACACAGGCGCACGCTTGGCACTACTTTGTTGATGCACGTGCGGCTACTGCGCACACAATTCACAAACACAGAAAATATTTTTTTATTTTGTTTGGAGTGTACTTTGGGGGTTACAGCACCCTTTAACGGTCAAGCCAGCCCACCCTTTACTTATGACACAGGCGCACGCTTGGCACTACTTTGTCGATACACGTGCGGCTACTGCGCACACAATTCACAAACACAGAAAATATGTTTTTATTTTGTTTGGAGTGTACTTTGGGGGTTACAGCACCCTTTAACGGTCAAGCCAGCCGGCCCTTTACTTATGACACAGGCGCACGCTTGGCACTATTTTGTTGATGCACGTGCGGCTACTGTGCACACAATTCACAAACACAGAAAATATATTTTTTTTTTTGCACTTGGGGGGAGCACCCCTGATGGACAGAGCACCCCCTGGACAACACTACAGCACCCCTTTAGGACTGGGACTCTGCACAGGACTTTGGAGTGGACACAGCCCCTATGGACAACTGACTGCACAACACAGTCCAGCCAGCCCCTATGGACTTTGGAGGAGTGGACACAGCCCCTATGGACAACAGCAGCACAGCACAACACAGCCAGCCCCTATGGACTTTGGAGGAGTGGACACAGCCCCTATGGACAACAGCAGCACAGCACAACACAGCCAGCCCCTATGGACTTTGGAGGAGTGGACACAGCCCCTATGGACAACAGCAGCACAGCACAACACAGCCAGCCACTATGGACTTTGGAGGAGTGGACACAGCCCCTATGGACAACAGCAGCACAGCGCAGCACAGCACAGCACAACACTACACTGCACAACACTACACTACACTACACAGCCCAGCCAGCCCTAACTCCCACCCTCCCTCTTCACTGTCCACAGCCGAGTGAGAAAATGGCGCGGATGCGGGTACCTTATATAGGATCCAAAACCCGCGAGACCCGGAAGGCGGGATGATGATGTTTTGCCTCGATTTCAGATCCGAGTCAGGCGGGAAAAGTCGAGCCTGATTCGGATCGGCCTCGGATCGGGGGGGCTCGGATTTCAGAAATCCGAATCCGCTCACTCCTAGTCCAAAATGTTCCAATGTAGGTACAGTACATGAAAAGGATAAGAAAAGTACAATAGGGTGATGCAGTCACTTCCTGGGTACACTCCACCGCAAGGTAGCGTAACACAAAACGAAGAAAGGTGAACGGGGATCCACTCCCAGCTTTAGTTCCTACTCCCTTGATGAAATCTCACCCAGCAGTGATATCGTGGTACTTGCACATAAAGGTATCTTTGATTATCCCCGGTGTGGGTTCCTCACATTGGAATAGGGCTCGCCAACAAGTTCAAACATAGAAACGAAAACAAGGGAGTCACCCAGTTTCATATATAACCCACACAATGGGATGTTTATTGAAATAGGGGGGGACATAGGGTTAGGCACCCCTCAGGGAGGTTTAGGGCAGGCTAGGGAAAGGCGGGCTCAGGCACCACCGGGGGGAAGTTAGGATTAGGCAGCCCCCGGGAGGGTTAGGTCTAGGCACTTATGGGGGGGAGATTAGCGTTAGGCACTAGAGAGGGAGATTAGGGTTCGGCACCCCTAAAGGAGGGTTAAGATTAATGGGGGGGGAGAGGGTTAGGGATAGTGAAAAAATGTACCTGTTGGGATCTGCTGTTGCTGGTCTTCCGGCATCATGATTTGAGCCACCGGACTTAGGTCCAGCGGTCACACATACCGATTCCGCTGGAAATCTTTCTTAGAGACTCTGGTCCATGTTATTGTGATACCCCTAGTATCCTATTGAAACCTATGGACCCTACAACACTGGAGGCAAACACTTGGTGGTGCTGTGGAGCGTAAGTAGGGCCTGCTGGCATGTGAACAGAGACTTGTTGTTCGGACATGTGCAGTTGGAAGAGATAGACATCTACTAGTGAAGCTGAAGAGCTGGGGTGAGGTGCCACAGGTTTGAGTGAGGAGACTTGGCAAGCAATGTTGCTGAAGTGCTGCTGTGTGACAGGCCTGCTGAGTACCTGCTGTGTAGAGAACTGGGGATTGCAGCTGAGTTTTAGCAGAGTGTGAGAAAGACAGTGTGCATACAGCGTTGCAGCGCTAGAGACCACATTTTAATATATATAAAGAGACTGAGTTGCATACAAGGATACTGAGTTACATATAAAGAGACCGAGCTTGCCATACTTTGGAAAGAGACCCATCTAGAAAGATATAATGCTGAGTTGGATAATAGTGCTCCAAGGACTGAGACATAATTATTGCTAAGTGATGAGGATATTTGTGTTCAAAATACTGAGATATCTATTTATTAGAGAGCTGAAGCTACTGTTTTTCTGTGATTTCAGGATGACCAGCAATAAATGCTAACTTTGCCTACTGTAGATTCCCTATTGTGGATTACAAATACATGTACTGTATGTAATAGGGCAGTGACCACCTAGCAAGAGAGTACAACTGTTAGGAATTGTATCTGATTATCTCACCTCCGACCACAAGAAGTCACTATTTGTTCCTGATTTGCCTTTAACCAAGATGGCCAGTGTGATCTCAGTGGACTCTATCTTGGATCCTGTTTGGCCCTATAAATAGGCATTTCCTGAGTTAAACCATGCTGAGTATTCTGCTTGCTCAGCTCCTGTTACTTGTTCCAGCATATTTGATTTACCTGTGATTACCTCCTGGCGTACCAACATTGGCATACATCTGACTACCTGCTTGGATACTGACTGGATCTACATCTGTTGGTTCAGCTCCTCAATACCCGGCTGCTTATATACCTTCTGTTGGCTACTGGACTTCAGGTACGTTACCAGGGATGTGACAATACCAATGAAAAAAAAACCCTCTGTGTTCACCATAAGTAAATTACTGATTAGTTTGGGGTACCTGGGGTACTTATGGTCTTTTGTGAAATAATATATTTTGGTATTTCATGATATTTGTTTATGTGAATGTTACTGCATATATTCAGAGTATAACATGTTGGAGTAACTGAGCAATTGCATATTCTATTTAATAAAAGCAAAGAGGTGTAGCAGCAGCTAAAGTTTAGAAGCATATTTATTTTGTAAGAGTAATATAGTTTATAGCAGTGATTCCCAAACTTTCCTCCTTCCTCCATGCTATACTCCAGTCCTCTCTGCTGGGGTCAGAGGAGCATGTGCTGAGCTCCACCAATCAGGGATCAGCACACGCTCCTCTGACCCTGAGTGTCACCAGCAGCAGGAAGGAAGATTCAGAGCTGTCTGCTGCTCTGTATCCCGGCCGACAACCCGCCCTTTCCTAATGCGGTTCTCTCAAAATCGGGAGAACCGCATTGCTACAGAGACTGGCTAGGGAGAACTCCTTGTTCTCCCTATAGCCGAAAAAATAAATATTATTAAATGCCCGGCGGTAGACAGGCTCATGCGGCACACCTGTAAGTGAGCTGCGGCACCCCAGGCATTGCAGTGCACTGACCTCATTGGAGTGTTTGTGTAACCAGTTTGTGATTTGCTTTGTGACAAATTAAACCTTCTAAAGAGTAGAAAACTTGACAAGTTGAGAAGTTACCCATATCAACCAAACAGCTTTTAGCTATCATCTATCAAGTGCAAGCTATAAAATGATAGGTAGAAGCTAATTGGTTGCAATGGGCAACATCTCCACTTGTCCACTCTTTTGAAGGTTTAATATATTTCACCCAGGCATAGTTATATTGTGTGAGTAGCAGATGCACATGGTCAGCAACAATTCTCAGGCTGTGGCATCTAACTGATGCTCCATTGGTATTAAGGTGGAGTTTTATCAAACCTTCTAATTCTAAAGAGTTGAAATGGAGCTGTTGCCCATAGCAAACAATTAGTTTCTACTTATCATTTTATAGACTGTATTAGATAAATGATACAAGCTGATTGGTTGCTCTGAGCAATACCTCCACTTCTAGAAGGTTTGATAGCAGGGACACATCCCCCACACCCAGGGGTGTCTTATGAGAGGAGGGGGCCCGAGTGCACTCCCCGTGCGGGGCCCACTCCTCTCTCCCCGGTGACTGGCAGCCAACTGACACGGCTGGCCAGCCACCGGAGCCTTAGTAGACTCCGGGCACTAGAGTGTGCCCGGAGTCTACTGCGCATGCACAGAGCGCCGGAAAAATTGCCGCGGTAGCCATTTTCCGGTGTTCTGAGCAGTGCTGACACCCGATGCGGGACCACGGACAGGTACGTTTAAAATAATATGGGCGCAGGGTGTGCGGTACAGGGCCCCTGTGGACCCGGGGGCCCATGTGCCCCGCACACACTGCACCCATTACAGATACGCCCCTGCCCACACCATTACACCACCACCAGCAGCAGCCTAAACCATTAACACAAAGCAGAATGATTCCATAGATTCATGATGTTTATGCCGAATTCTGACCCCGTTGCAGCAGAAATTGAGATTGGTTATACCAGGAGATGATTTTCCAAGTGCCAACTGCCTAGTATAAGTGAGCCTGTACCAGCTCTAGTCTCAGTTTCCTGTCTTTAACTTACAATAGTGGAACATAGTGTGATCATCTGTGGATGTAGCCATCCATTTTAGGGTTTGGCACACTGTCTGTTCGGAAATGCTCTTCTGTATACAACTGTTGTAACGCATGGTTATTTGAGTTTCTGTTGCCTCCCTGTCAGCTTGAACCAGTCTAGCCATCTTCCTTTGACTTCTCTATTTAACAAAGTGATTTTGCACAGAAAACTGCTGCTTATTGGATGTTCTTTGGGCCTAATTCAGATTTGAGAATATAGTAAGAAAGAGCATTTAACTGAGCATCTTGGTAAAACCATGTTGCACTGCAGGTGGGGAAGATGTACAATGTGCAGAGATTTTGATTTGAGCAGGGTGTGTCCAAACTGAAATCTAAATTGCAATGTAATAATAAAGCATTTGTGAGCTACATGCAAAAGCAGCCAGTATTTACCCCACATGCATGTTTTTTTTCATGTATTTGCACCCCTTGCATCGCAACATGGCTTGTTCAGGTACAGAGTTACTTGCTCTAGCTTACTCTATTCCTAAATCTCATTCAGGCTCTTTGTTTGGTTCACCCTTCTCTGTAATCTCCAGCAACTGAGATCAGCAGATTCTGAAATACTCAAACCACCATCTGGCACTAAAAATCATGTAGGAGTCACTTAAACCACATGCCTTCCCCATTCTGGAATTTGGTCCCCTGGAATAGCTGAACCTCTTGACCATGTGTAATACCCTGCTATGATAGGTATTATGTCTGAAACTGTACAGCGCACGTATATGTCATTACACAGTTAAGGTGCGTACACACTGGGCGACAAAGTGGACGACTGAACGATAACGATATCGTTCAGTCGTCCACTTTTTCGTCCATTTTTAAGCCCAAAAAGATGAACGATGATGACGACGCGCGTTCCCGCGGGTCGTTCGTCATCATCGTTCATCAGGCTGACATGCAGGCCAACCTGACGATCTCGTCAGGTTGCTGCATGTCAGGGAATGGGGGAGAGAGCCCGGCGCTGAACGATATCGTTAATGATATCGTTCAGCGGCTGTGCTCAATGCCATGAACGACATTGAGCACAGCCTGCCGGGGACACACTAGACGATATCGCTCAGGGAGCATATCGCCTAGTGTGTATGCACCTGTAGACCACAATCCCCAGCAGTCTCTATGACTCAGGAGGTCAGGAGGAGGTCACATGAGCAGTATCAGGTGGTCAGGCAAGTGACAGTTGGAGGAGAGTAGCAGTTGGGCAGAGCTATGCTGTGAGGAGGCGTGCTTTGGACGGCCATTCCAGGGAGTCCTGAGGTTTCTGTCAAGGAGAATGGTGGTCCCTCCTCCGCTGAAGGCGGGCAGTGGGTGACCGGACCAGATCCACTGGAGAAGCGGTTACAAGACCCTGCCTGCATCCCAGGTCCTGTGAAGGTAGTGCAGGATCTGCATGAGAGAACTGAATAGGTAACTGCAGCAACACAGACACCATAGACTGTCATACTGCCTACAGCTTACGTCAGGGGACAGCTCCTACATCACAGAGGTCACTGATTGACAGATCCCTACTAGAGTTTTCAGATTGCATTCTATGAGTACTATATAGTGACTATTTAATGAAAGAAAAAACATTTGCATTCAGTCCTGGGAGTAACTCCAAAGAATAGTAAGGGAGTGTATCTGACCTCACACCTTTAAGACAGAAAGGCATGACAGGATCATTTCTACACCAGTACTTGACAAGGAGATAACATTTCTCACCTGAGAAGGAAACCTCTATTAAAATCCTTCAATTGTTAGATTATACACAGGGAGCTTCTCTGATTTTACAGGAATTACCAATACCTGCTACATAATTATCCTTCCCCGTCAAATCGTAGGGACTTTAACATTTCACCTGTTCCCTTACTAACAAACCCGGGAGAACTAGCCAGCGATAAACTACATATGCACCAATGGATGAGACTTGACCAAAAGTTATGAACTCACTTAAAGGGACTAATATAGTGTTGTAGTTGTGTTTTAGAAATGTTAATGTAGAGTAATAACATATATACACTGCCAAGTACAAATAGTGTTTATTGAAACCTTTAGATAGGAATTGATTTGAGGAATATTGTAATGGTTTATGTAACAATATGTTCATGTGATTTGTTGCAAAGGAGTTTTTGCAATTGTGTGAAAAAAAAACAACCTATTCCACCAAAACAGCACAAGAGTTCCAGAATAAAATTGTGGGTGTAAAGTACCGGTAAATGTTATTGCCTTGAAATTATATACCTTGTTAAGAAGCGTTTATTGTAATGGCAGTTATCCGAACCTAGTTAAGAAACTATTTTTTTTTTTAATAAAGTGAAACTCATTTGGAAACACCTGTTGCAACCTTCAATGTCTGGGAAACCCTTCTTACCCCTCTGTCGCACAAATAGAAGCACAAGAACCTACATAAAGTGGTAGGGTTGTTACAGAACACCTCCATATCAGGGTGTTACACATGTCTGCATGATTTTAGGCATTGAGTTTCTAATATCTAATAATGTGGCCGCTGAGCGTAAATTCTGTCTGTTTAACATGAGCCCTGAGCTACATTCAGCAGGGACGGGCATAAAATACCAGCGGCTCAGTAGCCGCCGGTTCAAATCTTGGCAGTGGCAGCCCGAACAGTCAGAATCCTGACGGCGGCTGTAAGTATTCTATCTATCCCTACCCCTCCCCCCTTAACACTCCCTTAGTGGTACCTAACCCTACCCTCCCTGGGTTGTACTTAACCTTAACCCACTCTCCGGTGGTACCTAAACCTCTCGGGGGAGGGGGTGCATAAACCTAACCTCCCCCCGATGGGGCCTAACCCTAACACTCCCTCCCCGCTGCCTGACCCTAGCCCTCCCCATGTGATGCCTAACCCTAAGACTCCCCGGTGGATGGCTAAAACTATCCCTCCCCCCGCGGCTACAATTTACCTGGTTCCGCCGTCTTACGATCCAACACCGGTACCCTGAACCCTAAGGGGGTTTGCGGTGTCAGTATTTTGCTGGGCGGCGGGATTCCGATGGCAGTATATCGACACCCGGCATCCCGTCCGCCGGCAATATAACTGCATCCCATTCAGAATGTGAGGCTTAGCCTTGTTGTAAAATGAATGCTAAGCAGCACTATATATACCTATCCTTAATCTCTCTTTAGGTCTACTACTGTGCAGCAATGAATTGGTAATGCATATAATTACTTCATACATGCAAGCAAGCAGCCTTTTATAGTAAATGATAAGAAATATATGAGTAAATGACATGTGCATGACCCAATGTCGCATCTGCAAGGTAAAAACAGAAACTTCACATGAAAGCCCAACCCCTTTATTACCACCCCTTTCTGTCAAATAAACAATTAGCTTGTTGTTAAAATCTTGTCTGGTTTAGCCTCATATATCCCTAATATTAATAATAATTAATGCTCTTTTTACAAGTATAAGGGCGTGGATGCGATACATTCCGCCATATATCTGGTACATGGCAGCACCAGATGATCGCGATGATCAAGACCATCGCGACCATCGGGCTTGCGACGAGACCCTTGTAATAGGGTCTCGTTGCCACAAGCCCTAGAGTGCTTTTGGCTCAAACAGCACACGTGGGAACGCCTCCGTCTGGGCAGCCATGCCCCTGGCACGCCCACCAAAGGGGGCGTGCTGTCACTCAACATCGACAGCACGCCCCCTTTGGTACGAGACCAGGAGCCACGGTTTGCCCGTCGCTATCCGGGTCTCGCGCATGCTCACAACGGAGCCGGCTCCGTCGTGCGCATGCGCACTGGGCCAACATCGACCTGCTTGCGAGCGCTCAGCACTCGCGAGCGGGTCTGAATCAGGCCCTCTATTCACAGCTTCAAATATTTTTATTATCTTATTCTTCTCTCATTATTTTAGCAGAAAGACTGAAATGTCTGCTGTCCTTAGGAAAACATGTCTTCCAGGCCTGTCCTCCCCACCTTTTGTCTTTTTGTTCCTTTGAGTATGGTATCGGTTCTTTGCATACTAAAAGCATGTGCGCGGAGACCAAGGAAAGTACCTTTCAACAAGACACACGGAACAGTGAATGTATCAACAGGAATTTTTTTCACACATTTTTTGCTGTCAGCACAGTCCTTTAAGTTGTTTTTGCTCATTTAAAACTGAGACAAAAACTAAATTGATACTGGGATGATGACAGAACGCAGTTCCTGCCAAACAAACAGATAGATCACTTCAGATTCCGGTAGATGAAATCTTTTGCCAACCAGCATTTGTGCAGTAAAAACTGCAAGAAGATTCTTGCAATCTTTTCCACAGTTCTACATTTTCATTTGGGAGACTCAAATCTGGAACAAGAACTTTATGATTTGAAAGTAAAAAATATATTTTTGTTAAAACTGATAAAAATTATTGCTAACTGTAAATGTGATTTTGATACATAATGTTGCAGAAAATAATAATTTACTTGTTGACTAAAGCAGTAGTTCCCAAACGGTGCTCCGTGGCATCCTGGGGTGCCTTGGGACACTTGCAGGGGTGCCTCAGGTTGGTAGTCCATAACCAAATCAAATTATTTATGGCCAATGTAATGTAAATATGTGAATAAACTGAAGTGCAATCCTGTCCACCACCACATAACTGAACTCAAGGATGACAGGTAAGCACAATTTACTTCACTTTAATACTTCACTAATTTTTTTTCTGAATTTCTAAGTAACAAACTTAAACTTAGGGGTGCCGTGAAAACAATGCTGATACTCTAGGGCGCAGTGATTCAAACAAGTTTGGGAACCACTGGACTAAGGTATGATTTTTTTAATCCCCTGATTTATAAATCAATTGTACCCCAGGTCTCATTGATTGTAAACTTATTTAGGGAAATTCATATTTATGCTGGCTGAGGTACCTATAATGGGTACTGGGTATATGCACCCGTTAAATTTGCTTACCACCTGGCCTCCGCCCCCATTTTCCCAGAGCTTTCCCTAGAAATCACTGGAAAAATTGGCTTAATCCAATTAGGAGCGATGGGGGCAAGTTGCTGTTGTTACGGCGTACAATTTGCTCCCCCTTTGAGGCACGATTTCACCCTGAACTCGCACATTTTTGTTACAGCCCTGTGGGGCTGTAAACAAAAATGCGCGAGTCCAGTGCTTCTGTATGTCTGGCATATGACCACACTTATTCGCGCCGCGAGAAACTAGCTCCCAATTGGATTGAGCCCTTTCTGGGAGATATTGTGAATGCACAGTGCCAGTGTCTGCAGTGCATATCACAGCATGATTTCTTCCAGGGGTGTGTGGCAAAGGTGATTGCATCCAGGCCCCCTCCTTTAATAAAATTCCCCTGCATGTTTACCTTATGCTTCATGTCAATGTAGATCATTTGTGTGTTATGACCCCTCCATGTAAAGTGCTGCAAAATACGTTAGTGCTAAATAAATAATAACATAATCATAAACATCTAAGCTTAATTTATCAATTTACTTGATTAACAAACTCATTTTGACACATTCAATAAATAAGGACAATCTCCATCATAATATACCACATTTTCATCTGTTTCTGATCTTTTTATTGACAAGACTGGAACATTACCATCCCACACCCACTGGCACATTAGAAACTACCACTCTGGGGTTGGCTGGGACAGGGTGCCATATTCCCCCCAGGCTGGTACAATTTCAGTATTCCAGGGCCGGCAGGCAGAGGATGCTCCTGCTCCCCAGTCGCTGCCCAGCTAGAGAGAGATCTGACCCAAGTAGCAGGGACTAAAAGAAAATGGCTGCCCCTGTATAAGGCTACAAAAAAAGAAAGCCACTGTAGACCAATGGGGAGCCAGGTTTCCTTATTCAGAAACCCAAGAGGCTGGAGAATGGGAAAGGTGGGTGTGGCTTGTTGGGGGAATGGGAAGAGGAGGAGCTGAAAAAATTAATTTTATGGCACACATGGAGGAGAGTCAGAGAGGCCAGAGATGAGGAGTTCATCAGAGTGGAAGAGAGCCTGCTTCCTGTCTTCTCCACCCACACCAGGTAAGTGGAGGGTGGGGCATATATATATATATATATATATATATATATATATATATATATATATGTGTGTATATATATATTTATATATATATATAATTCTATATATGTGTGTGTGTGTGTATATATATATATATATATATATATATATATATATACACAGTGCTATAACTAGACTTTTTAAGTTTGATTGGCAGAAAAGAAATTCTTTAGGTTTTGTGAAATTTCAGATCATGTCTAAGAAGCCTTAATGGGACATGTGAAACCGTAAGGTATTTTGTCTATGGAATTTCATTGCTTTTTCATTTATAAACCATCATGGTGTTGACGAGCAAACCGGGCCACCTGCAGGGCAGAAGGACAACAAATAGGTACACTAGCACAGGTGGAGGAGCGGACAGCACACAGGAGGTATTTTGGGGGTTGCAGAGGGAGAGACGGCTGCGGGGGCAGGCTGCAGGTATGTGGGGCAGTAGCAGCAACATGGCCATACACAGAAGCATCAGCGGGTGACAGAGGGACTCACTGGTGCTGGGCATGCACCTACGAAAATCAAATTAATAAGACACAGATGCATGGATGTATCAGTGAGATCCATCCATGCATCTGTTAAAAAATGAATGTGTAATATATAAAATAAAATGACATGCCCCCACAGCACAACCAGCATTGGCCCAGTGCTGGTTGTGCTAAATACAGGGGACAAACGATGTAGGGTTCCCCTGTATTAAGCACAACCACAACTAGCTAATCAGAGCCAGTCCTGGTTTCCAAAATACAGGGGACAAATGACGTAGGGGTCCCCTTGAAAAAAATGGAATTCTCCCATAAAGAACTCCCAAGGGGGGGGGCATGGTGTTTAAGGGGCTATACCTCAAAAGCTATTGGAAGTGCCGAGCTGAAATTTGGCATGGGTGGGTAGAACTGTCGCTTGGTGCTGCATGCCATGTCAGGGCAAAAACATAACATATGAGGATTTGGGAGTATTCTAAAGTTCCAACTGTCAGTTTTTTTCTGCTGTTCTCTATGGGGGATTTTTGGGAAGGCATAACTCAGGGTAGGGGGTGAACTTAGACCTGGGGTTTGTTTTATTAGGTAGCTGTTGTTCCAGGGTAGATGCTTTTGGGGTTTAGGTAATTGAGAGTTACAGTTTTCAAATTTTCCTCACGAATCCGCCATTGTAGAGATAGGAAGTTTCTACTTGTTGCGCAGCCTCAGTAGGAGCCTCCAGCAGGTGTACCTACTGTGGCTTCACTTGAGTACACCAAGATGGCTGGCCAGTGTGGGCGGTAGCGGCGGTGGGCACGGGGGAAGAAAGAGGCCGTTAGCTGCAACCGGGACCCGGTGACGGTAGAGGGTGTTAGCAGCGGCAGTGTGGGCGGCGGTGATGCAGACGGCAGGACCCGGGGGAGGTAGCAGCACACAGATGCAGGCTCGGATCTGAAAGAGCCGTGATACCTGCATCTGTATATAAATGAACAAACACAGAAGCACGGACGGGATCAGTGAGACCCGTCTGTGCTTGTTTTAAAAATAAAATAAAAAATTGCATGCCCCCCCCCAAAAAAAACAACAACCAGCAACGTGCTTTGGAAAGCCAGTACTGGTTGTGCTAAATACAGGGGACAAACGACGTAGGGGTTCCCAGTATGAAGCACAGCCAACACCAGGCTTTTCAATACCAGTCCTGGTTGCCAAAATATGGGGCACAAATGACGTTGTGGTTCCCCGTGTTCAGCGCAACCAGCACTGGGTTCTGAGTCAGTCCTGGTTCTGGAAATACAGGGGGGAAAAATGCGTAGTGTCCCCCTGTATTTACCAGAACCAGCACCGGACCCTTTCTAGCTGGGGGTTTATGCCACAGCCAGGAGAGCCCTTTCACCGGGCTCCCCAGCTGAAGCATCACCCCTGACCACTCAGGCTGGGGAGTTGGGGACCCCCCCAATAAAGGGGTCCCCTTCTCCAGAAAACCCAAGGCCCAGGCTGATAACCCGGTGCTATCCCCGGCACCCCTGGCCGGTGGGTGTCAGGTTGATTATGTAAAGTGTGGTGCAAGTAAAGAGTTAAAATATTGTCTTAAGCCTGGTGCTGGTTGTGCTTCATACAGGGAACCCCTACGTCGTTTGTCTCCTGTATTTAGCACAAACAGTACTGGGTCTCTAAAGCCCGTTGCTGGTTGTTTTTTTTTGGGAGGGCCACGCAATTTTTATTTATATTTTTAACATAGAAGCACAGACGGGTCTCACTGATCCCGTCTGTGCTTCTGTGTTTATTTATACACAGATGCAGGTATCATGGATCTTTCAGATCTGAGCCTGCATTTGTGTGCTGCTAACTCCCCCGGGTCCTGCCGCCTGCACCACCCCCACCCACACTGCTGCCGCCGCCCACTACCGTCCCCGGGTCCCGGCCACAGCTAACGCCCGCTACCCCCCTCCTCCTCCCCTCTCCTTGTAGCAAGACCCGTTGTGACGGAGCTGCCGTCGCAGAACGGGTCTCGTGCGTGCGCACCCGGAGGCGGCGCGTGCGCTGTGCGCTCGTGAGCGGGTTTCAATCATGCCCTGTGTCCTTTTAATATATATATCTTAGTAACCGGTACTCCACAAATAGCTTGGGTATACTTGCCCAGGGGCTCTCCAGAGTAAACCAAACTCCAATATAATGCATGCAAGGCGGCACTCCAAGGACTCAAAGAAGGAATAAACGACAAGCTGTGTCAAGTTCTGTGTTCAACGTTTTAGTCTTGCAACTTTTATCAAGAGCAGTGCAGTGTGTAAATTACATGACTTAAATAGCAGTACATCTGAAAGTGAAACCAATGGGATCCCTGGTGTTGGAGTGTGCTGATTGGACAGCATCATCAGTCCGCCCCTAAGCAAGGGTGAGAGCTGCACAGTGCACTCTCAAACAAAATGAAAGTGAAACTAAAACACATGTCCACTGATAACAATAAATACAGTGAAAATAACCAGTGGAACATGGTGATGAGAGTAAAGTGTCCAATGCAGTGATGCTCAATGAGCTAAAATAAAAAAAATAAAAAGAGAAAATGAAAAAAAAAAGAAATCCAGAAAACATGTTGAGACAAAAATGCATAAATGTCAGTAAAAAAATTATATATAAGCATAGAAAAATGAGCACTATCTCAATTGCAGTGGTCAATATGTGGGGAAGACGTCTTGCTTCAAAGAAAGAATGGCACGGCACAGATCAGCCATCAGACTGGCACTTAATGAAGAAACCATCGACCAGAGTGTGGTGAGACACTTCAAAGAACATAAACATTCTCTGGCATCACTTTCTTACAAGATCATGGACCACGTCCCTGCCAACAAAAGAAGGGGCGATCGTGACAAGCAACTATTGCAATTGGAAGCCTCCTGGATCTTTACATTAAACACTGTAGTGCCACATGGACTAAAGGAGACATTATCCTTATCTTGTTTTCTCTAAGTTTGTATAGCTAGTATTGTTTCAGTCATGCATGGGTTTATTTTCCACAGAGGTATGTCCTTTACAGTACAGCCTTACAAAGGTTTTCCCTAGACAAGAGAGACGGTTTCATGCGGTCCTACCACACTGGGCTTGCCCAATCTCGTCTGATCTTGGAAGCTAATCAGTGCTGGGCTCGGTTAGTACTTGAATGGGGAACCTCCTGGGAATACTGGGTATCGTATTGATAAGCGCAACTATATCCTGTTTTTTTTAGTTTCGTGGCCTCTCCTAGATTGGGTTTAGTGAGTATACACAACTCACCTGTTGGTTGTTGCTATTAGAAAAATATCTTTTTGCACCCCCCAGATTAGCACCTCTCTCTCTCTCTCTCTCTCTCTCTCTCTCTCTCTATATATATATTATTATTATTATCCTTTATTTATATGGCACCACAAGGGTTCTGCAGCACCTTACAAAGTACAGAAACAAATGAGCACACAAGACAGTTATTAACAGTACAGACAATGCAGGACTAGTACATGATTTATAAACAATGCTGCATAACACCTAAATAAGCAGCAGGGTGTCAGTAACCAAGTTTTGGGTGCCATTGTAAAAGTAAGGCAAGAAGAAGCACGTGAGGAAAGAGGGCCCTGCTCGCAAGAGCTTACATTCTAAGGGGATGGTCAGACAAACAGGGGTGACACAGATGGGTAGCATAGAGTAGTGGGTTAGGATGAGCGCTGGAAAGCATTGAGGAAGAAATGGGTCTTTAGGGCCCATTTGAAGATTAAGAGCCAGGAAGCCAAGTGATGGAGGAATTTTGCAGGAGCAGTGGTGTCAGAAAGGTATATCCAGGATTTGGTGATGGCAAGGAGAATCAAGGCATTGCAGATGAAGTGCTCATGAACGGAAACCAGTTTATTATAGACAAAACTGGCTTTCCAGAGGGAACAGGAGAGAGGGACAGAGTTAAGAGGCGAGAGGAGAATGAGATTATTAGGGTTGATGTAGTGTGGAGGTGATATTGATCTAGAGAAGGGGGATAAGGAGTGTGGGGTTATGTAGCTGGCTTCTGAATGAGGAAGGGTGACAGCAGGTGGTGGGTAAGGTGGAGGTTTAGTGTGGTGTGGTGTGTGGGGGGGAAAGGATAGGTAACTTGGAGAAAAGAGAGGAAGCAGGGTTTAGTGGTGGTGCAGCAGGACCATGGTGGAAGAGAAGTTAATAATACTGTAGTTGTGGGAGATGCAGTGGAGAGACTGACATGTGATGAAGAGAGACAGAGGAGGGGAAGGAGGGGGAGAACGTAGAGGGGACTATGGATGGAGAAAAGAGGTGAAAACTGGTGGTAGAGGAGAAAATAATTAGCAGCTGAATGAGGGAGGAGTATAAGAGAAGAGACATCGTGTAGATGAGGCAGTTGGGGAAAAAGTCAGTAGTAGTGATGAGTGTGAGATGAGGGAGCAGTACAGGTCAAAATCAGATAAAAGGAAGAACAGTGCTGGAAGATGTAAAGGCACAACTACAATAGTATATTATAACTAAATAAGGAGTATAGAGCTGTTAAAGTAGCAAGACTTGAGAATTAGTATAAAGTATGAATATATAAAAAAAAATAAAAGGTATAGGTGTGAAACAATGATAGATACTACAGTGGTATAAAGATAAATTGACAGTGGTATTGGAATTATTTAAACAATGTAGAAAAGAAACACAAACATACAAGAATTAAATGTTCAGTAAGCTGGTAGTTGCTTGCAATGCTGAAGCAGGGTGTTGGCAAAAGGTGTGTCCAGGTTATAATGGAAGCTGGTTGCTGAGTAGCAGGGTTTCCAGAAGCTCAGAAGATCCTTTGGTTTTCTTTTCCAAGTTATAGAGAGTTCTTTTAAAATGTCGTCCTCCTGTCTTCCTCCTGCTTAACTCCTGACTAACTCCTTAAGTTATGCTGTACATGTAGTCCCACTTTGAAATAAAACCTAGCAGCCTTGTTCAAGCCTAAAGCCTTGTGACCTACTGATTATATAGTTAAGCATAACATGTGTAGTCACTGATTACACCCACCCTTAATATCCTCACCCACACCAGATACAAGTCATAAAATTCTAATACAAACAAGCAGAGCCGAAACAGCATCCCATGAAGCTAGGAGATAAGATCTGACTATATAATTAAATTTAAAGTTACTCTGGAGTTTACAGATATTAAATAAAGACAGTATACCTAGCAAATCAGACAATTCCAGACAGCATTGGTTTTTCTACAATAGATGCCTGGTGCAAATATATGATTATATATATATATATATATATATATATATATACACACACGCACACATGTATTAATATTGTCTTCTGTCTTTGGGGCTACTCTGTAACTTGTTCTGTTGGACCACTGTGCTGGATCATAGATCTGTATGTTTGGACTGTTGTGGTCTTGTTATTTCTAAGACTATTTTTGTGTGTATTAGTCATCACTAATGCTTTTTATCTATGCATATATTTTGCAGCTGTATAGCTTCATTGCCTTTGACCACTGCAATTGAGATATTGCTAATTTTTCTCTCCTTATTTATACATTTTTAACAGACATTTATTAATTTTTTTGTCTCACCATGATTTCTTGATTTCTTGTTTCTAGGTTTTTTTTTTAAATAATAAAAAAAAAAGTTCTCTTTTTTTAATTTTAGCTCAGTGGTTCCCAAACGTTTTTGTATCACGGCGCCCTAGAGTATCAGCATTTTTTTCATGGCACCCCTAAGCCAAAAGTTTGTTGTTGATTAATTCCGAAAATCTTTTTGTGAAGTAAATTGTGCTTACCTGTCATCCTTAGGTTCAGTTATGTGGTGTTGGACAGGTTTGAGCTTCTGTTTGTCCACATATTTACATTACATTGACCATAAATAATTTGATTTGGTGCTGGACCACCAACCTGAGGCACTCCAGGGTGCCATGGCGCACAGTTTAGGAACCACTGTTTTAGCTCATTGAGCATCACTTCATTGGTTACTTTACTCTCATCACTATGTTCCACTACTTTTTGCTATCAGTGGACATGTGTTTTAGTTTCACTTTCACTTCGTTTGAGATTGCACTGTGTAACTCTGAGCCTTGCTTAGGGGCGGACTGATGTTGCTGTCCAATCAGCACACTCCAGCACCAGGGATCCCATTGGTTTCATTTTCAGATGTACTGCTATTTAAGTCATGTCATTTATATACTGCACTGTTCTTGATAAAAGTCGCAAGACTGAAATGTTGAACACAGAACTTGACACAGCTTGTCGTTTATTCCTTCTTTGAGTCCTTGGAGTGCCGTCTTGCATGCATTTTTATATATATACAGTCAGGTGCATAAATATTGGGACATTGACAGAATTTTCATATTTTGGCCTCTATTCACCACCACAATGGCTTTGAAATGAAACAAACAAGATATTCTTTAACTGCAGACTTTCAGATTTAATTTGAGGGTAATTACATCCAAATCAAGTGAACGGTGTAGGAATTACAACGGTTTCTATATGTGCCTCCCACTTTTTAAGGGGCCAAAAGTAATGGGACAAACTTATCAACCCTAAATCTAACTTTCACTTTTTAATACTTTGTTGCAAATTCTTTGCAGGCAATTGTAGCCTGAAGTCTGGAACACATAAACATCACCAGACGCTGGGTTTCATCCCTGGTGATGCTCTGCCAGGCCTCTACTGCAAATGTATTCAGTTCCTGCTTGTTCTTGGGGCATTTTCGATTCAGTTTTTTCTTCATCAAGTGAAATGCATGCTCAATCGGATTCAGGTCAGGGGATTGACTTGGCCATTGCATAACATTCCACTTTTTAGCCTTAAAAACTCTTTGGTTGCTTTTGGAGTATGCTTCGGGTCATTATCCATCTGCACTGTGAAGCGCCGTCCAATGAGTTCTGAAGCATTTGACTGAATATGAGCATTTAATATTGCCCGAAACACTTCAGAATTCATTATGCTACTTTTGTCAGCAGTCACATCATCAATAAATACAAGGGAACCAGTTTCATTGGCAGCCATACCTGCCCACGCCATGACACTACCACCACCATGCTTCACTGATGAGGTGGTATGTTTTGGATCATGAGCAGTTCCTTTCCTTCTCCATACTCTTCTCTTCCCATAACTCTGGTACAAGTTGATCTTTGTCTCATCTGTCCATAGGATGTTGTTCCAGAACTGTAATGGCTTTTTTAGATGTTGTTTGGCAAACTCTAATCTGGTCTTCCTGTTTTTGAGGCTCACCAATGGTTTACATCTTGTGGTGAACCCTCTATATTCACTCTTGTGAAGTCTTCTCTTGATTGTTGACTTTGACACATATACACCTACCTCCTGGAGAGTGTTCTTGATTTGGCCAACTGTTGTGAAGGGGTTTTTCTTCACCAGGGAAATAATTCTTCTGTCATCCCCCACAGTTGTTTTCCGTGGTCTTCCGGGTCTTTTGGTGTTGCTGAGCTCTCTGGTGCGTTCTTTCTTTTTAAGAATGTTCCAAACAGTTGATTTGGCCACACTTTTAATGTTTTTGCTATCTCTCTGATGGGTTTGTTTTGATTTTTCAGCCTAATGAGGGCTTGCTTCACTGATAGTAACAGTTCTTTGGATCTCATATTGAGAGTCGACAGCAACTGATTCCAAATGCACACCTAGAATCAACTCCAGACCTTTTACCTGCTTAATTGATAATGCAATAACGAGGGAATAGCCCACACCTGTCCATGAAATAGCTTTTGAGTTGATGGTCCCATTACTTTTGGCCCCTTAAAAAGTGGGAGGCACATATAGAAACCGTTATACTTCCTAAACCGTTCACCTGATCTGGATGTAATTACCCTCAAATTACATCTGAAAGTCTGCAGTTAAAGCACATCTTGTTTGTTTCATTTCAAAGCCATTGTGGTGGTGAATAGAGACCAAAATATGAAAATTCTGTCAATGTCCCAATATTTATGCACCTGACACAGTGTATATATATATATATATATATATATATATCAGACCCTCCAACAAGACCCATTCCATTAGGTACAAAATGCTCTGTTCCTGGACTTCCCTCTTAGTTTATGATTGCAGACACCTGTGCTGAAACACCAGTGTCATCAATTACCTAGTTTAAAACAGGTGACTGCAATCATTAGGTGGGAAGTCCAGGAGCAGAGCCTTTTGTAACTAATGGAATGGACCATGTTGGAGGGTATGTATATATATATATATATATATATATGGTTTTCTTTTTACTGTTTTCTTAATTGTGAAATGCACCCCGCTCATTTTGTAATTGATGATTTGCGCCCCACCTTTTCCGCAGCAGACACACATACTGTGGAACAAAGCAAAAAGGGAAGGTGGAACAAAGGACTGGGCGCAGCTGCTCAACCCAGGGCTCCCGTTACATGCCTCCTGCAGCCCAATCCATACATGCTGGAGAGGGACACCCAAACATACAGCTTCCCCCTGTGACTGCGAGACACTAGAGTCAGGACAGCGCATGATTTTACCTGAAGGATATGGAGTAGGCTGAATGCTTTGGGCCAGTATCCGGCCAGACAGGCATTATTAGATGCTACACATGGGTTGGGTATGAAATGCCAATGGCCGTGAAGCTGTCTAACTAAATACCAACGCCACAAGCCCGAACGCTGAAGATCCCGACTGGGGCTGGTGTGTACCCTAACCCACTCCCCCCCCCCCCGACCCTCCCTTAGTGGTGCCTAACCCTAACCTCCCTCCGGTGGTGCCTAACCCTAACATCCCCCTGGGGTGCCTAACCCCCCCCTCCCCACACTCTAAACTTAAGTCCCCCCAGGGGTGCATAAATCTAACTCTCCACCCCTTGGCTAAACGCTAACAGGGTCTGGCTTACCTTTGATCGGGAAGCCGTCTGTCTAGATTCCGGCATTGGAATCTAGACGGGCGTCGGGATTTTGACGTCTTGGGATTTAAACACCGGGATTTAGTCAGACGACTTCCCGGCCATCGGCAATTTGACCGCATCCCCTACACACATAAGTTGCTGGACATTTTGTAGTTAGTGAGAGTCTTGAGCAGAGGTGAGGGCGTTCTGACAGGTACACACAGGTGGACGGTAGTGGCAGCAGCTGGATAACACCTCACCATGAAGAGGCCTCTATTTCCACTGTGACCCTAGCACAGACAAAGCCCTTTTAAGAAGAAACATAAAAATCTGCCCACCATAATAAATAGCCTTAAATTGGCCCTGATGTTCATGTCTCAGCTAAAGCTGGGTACACACTTGGCCGATGGGTCGACCTATCTAATGATTGGTAAGGTTGTATGGACTTACCAATCGTTCAGGCCGATGTGTCTGCGCTGACATCACAACTGGGTGGGCGTTTCAATTTGCCTACCCAGTTGAGATGTCAGTCACTGGCGGACCTCTGCAGCAAGTGTAAGGGTGGTTGGCTGGTGTCCCATACACATAACCAGACGTGCTGATATATCTAAGATATATTGGCTTCAGCTGTGCTGCAGGGCAGATGCGATATATCTGTGAATGATGTCGTTCATAAACATATAATTTGTACACACTTGCCAATTATACACTACAAACACAGGGCATTGAACATACAGTAAGTAACCACATAGTCCTTCACGCTATATGCCTTGCTAAATTGGGCAAGAAAGAGGAAAGGATCCCAAACCTTTGGAAATATCCTGTCATACACTGATTTAGAGTGGGTATCAGTCAGTATCTATTAGAGATGTGCACCTACCCTCGTGTTTTGGATCTGTATCTCCTTCGTGTTTTGGATCTGGATTTCGTTTTGTCAAAACCACCCTTGCGTGTTTTGATTTGGATCTGTACTTTTTTCTAAAAAAATCATAAAAACACATAATTTGGGCCTGTTTTTGTTCCTACAGTATTAACCTCAATAACATTTATTTCCAGTAATTTCGAATCAATTTTGACCACTTCACAGCTCACAATATTGATTTAATCTAGTTTAGGCCAAAAGGTTGCATCCAGCTAGCTGGCTGACTAAGCTAAGCGACAGCAGTGGGTGGCAAGAACATGTGGCAGTTCAGCTTCCAACATGGCACAGAGTGGCACTGCAGTGGTAGACAGGATGGCAGTTTAATAAACTATACGACACCTAGGAAGTTTAAAAACCAAAAATGTTTTCATTAATCAAAAACTTGATAGAGACCCGAGGGAATTGGAATACATTTATGGGCTGAAGACAGGGAAAGGACGGAAGGATTGATTAGTTTTTAATTTATTTTTTATTTTAATGTTTGATTCTTAAGACAATGTATGAGGGTAGATCAATGTAGGATGTAGGATCAAGTTCTTCAGCTCCTAAAGACATCTTTGATCTGGAGGAGGTTTTTACATTTTTTATATATCTAATAGAAATGAGGTGGCCTTGCTTGTGGACGTGCTGCTAGAACATACTGTAAAGAGACATTTACTTTGTACTCAGGGAGGTTGTTATGGATAATAGGACCAAGACTTTCTGTTTACATCAGAGGAAAGCAGCCTGTAGTTCTCCGGCTGAACTAGAACTCCGAGCATCTGTGAAGTTTGCTGGGCCTACTGGAAGTTACTTGTCCACAACAGGTGGCAGGCTTTAGGTTACCTAAGCCTGCGTTACGCACTGCATGTACCATGTAAATAAGTATGTATGTGACCAATATACACAACTAATTTTTGTATTAAACATATTTGCACTTTATTGCACACATCCTGGCAGGAAAATGCTCTGTGCTGCTGCTCATATTTGCCCACCACAGCAACTTGGCTGTTCAGAATTTTTTTTTAAAATTAAAGGGGCATACAGGAGATGCTGTCTGTGGCCATTACAATTTCTGGACACTCATAAATTATAAAATTAAAAATGTCAGCCAGCTATGCCCCAAACAGCACATAATGAAAAGAAAAGAGGTGCAAGATGGAATTGTCCTTGGGCCCTCATACCTACCCTTATGTTTTACATATGAAACAGGACATTCACAGTTTAACAAACTAATCACTTCAGCGACAGGGACTGCCACTTGTGGCTGAAATTATTGGTTTGTTTGGGCCCCCAAAAAACAAGCTGCCAATGCGCAATGGACATTGGTGGCAATGAACTCTACATACACAAACTGGCTTTACAACTTAGGTAAGATCAGATGTCAATGTCATCCCCATTAGTGCGTACAAACTCTTCACATAATATTAATTAGTCCCCCCTGGATTCCACCATTACAGGCACCTCTGTATTTTTTTTTCTACTTAATTGCTGGTAAAGGTCTCCTCGTGGAATTTGTAATTCATTTTGATGAACATCATCTTTTCCACGTTTTGGGGAAGTAACCTCTTATGCCGATAGCTGACAAGGTTCCCGGCTGCGCTGAAAACTCTTTCAGAGTACACACTGGAGAGTGGGCAATTTAAGTAAAGCAAAGCAGTTTGTGTAAGGGACTCCAAATTGTCTCTTTTTCCTGCCAGTAGTGAAATGGACTGTCTGACATGCCTATTTGGATGCTATCACTAAAATAATCATCAACCTTTCTCTGAATGATGACCGTATCAGACAAAGTCACAGTAGACATGTCACTAATTGTAGGTAGTTATTTCAGACCAGACCAAGGAGTAAAATTACTAAGGTTGAATTTTGCATGTTGAGTGATTTGTCATTCGATTTGTATTCAATTTTGCGTTTGGGTATTTACTAAAGACCAAATCGAATAAATCGAATTTCAAATCGAATTTTAGTCAAATCGACCTCAAATCGAACATCGAAACAACATCGGTATTTTTACACAGACCAACACACAAATCCCTTATTTACTATCATTGATTTGAAATCGAACTTCAAATCCCCAAATGAATAGACCTGCTTCATGCTTTCGATTTTAGCATGAGCAGGTCGGATTGACACAGATACATGCAGACATCAGTGAGATGCCTGCATGTATCTGACTGTTTAAAGCAAATAAAGAGTTAAATGTAGAAAAAAAATGATGTGAGGTACCCCCCCCCAAAACAGAACCAGCCCCGTACTTTGCAAAGCCAGTCCTGGTTGTTTAAGTACAGGGAAAAAAATATGTAGGGTTCCACTGTACTTAATACAACCAGCACTGGGCTCTGGGAACCAGTCCTGGTTCTGGACTTATAGGGAAAAAATTGCGTAGGGTTCCACTGTAAGCTCCAGAACCAGCACCAGACCCTTTCTAGTGGAGGGCTGATGCTACAGCCAGGGGAGCCCTATCACTGGGCCCCCCCAGCCGCAGCATCAGTCTTGACCACTAGTCAGCCCAGGCCAGGGATCCCTGGGGAGTTGGGGACACCCCAATAAAGGGGTCCCCCTCTCCAGGGCACCCCTAGCCTAGGTTGATAGCCCGGGGCTATCCCCACCACCCCTGGGCAGTGGGTGGCTGGTTGATTGTGTAGGTGTAGTATAAAAATAGAACAATAAAAACATTGTCTTTACAGTAGAACTGCAGGTCCCGGCAAGCCTCCCCCGCATGCTAGTACGTGGAGAGCCACAAATACCTGTACTTAAACAACCAGGACTGGCTTTGCAAAGTTCGAGGCTGGTTCTGTTTTGGGGGGGTACCTCACGTCATTTTATTTCTACATTTAACTCTTTATTTGCTTTTTACAGTCAGATACATGCAGGCATATCACTCATGTCAGCATGTATCTGTGTGAAAATGAACTGCTCATGCTGAAAGTGAAAGCATGAAGCAGTTCTATGCAGTCCGGGATTTGCAGTTCGTTTTGAAATGGGATTTGCTGTTCGATTTGTACATGAACATGTCAAATCGAACAGCAAATCACTGTTTCAAACCGAACCAAATCGAATTCGATTTGAGAAATGCTTCTCAAATTGAATGTTAGTAAATGAGGGATTTGAACTTTCGATTTGAGTCAGTTTGAGGTGAGCTAAATCGAACTACAAAACAAAAGTCAAATCGACCCCTAGTAAATTTACCCCCAGATGTCATTAGGTTTTGCTGACTGATCTGCAACACCAGCGGTTGGTCTTTTAGGAAAATTTAGTTTTGCCATGTCACGTGCCACTCGACCTGACAATTTTTTCACCAACAACTCTTTGCCTCTCTTCAGATTTGTGTCCGTTGGAAAGAAAGACATAACGTATGACTTAAACCTAGGATCAAGTATGGTCGCCCAATATATAGTAACCTGATTCCAAGAGATTGACGACCCTTGGGTCCTGGCAAAGTGAATGAAGGGCTTGATTTACAAGTCCAACATACTTAGCAGAATTGCTCCATTTCAGCTCCTCCTTCAGTTTCTCCAGCTGTTTTTGCAAAAGTCTGATTAGGGTAATAACCTGACTCAAGCTGGCAGTGTCTGAACTAAACTCACATGTGGCAAGTTCAAAGGGTTTCAGAACCTTGCACAACATAGAAATGATTCTCCACTACGCTTGACTAAGGTGCATTCCCGCTCCTTTCCCTATGTCATAGACCATTGTGCAGCTTTGGATGGCCTCTTGCTGCTCCTCCATCCGCTGAAGCATATAGAGGGTAGAATTCCTTCTACAGTAGTTACTATTGCTTCAGCTGATGGCATGGCAAATTCAACAGTACTTGCTGGTGCTGCAATCTTCGACACGCAGTTGTTGAATGTCAGAAATGTCCCAAAATTTTTCAGGCCACCGAGAGAATCAACTCTGTCATTTCTTTAAACATTTTGCACCACCAAATTAATTGTGTGAGCAAAACATGGGATGCATTTGAATTCATCCAGAAGCTCTCACAATATTGGTGTCAGAAATCGCAAATCCCGAGGAAAGTCCAAGAGGGGTAAGCCATTTTGCTATGATTTTTCTGCGTTTTTCTAAGAGGTTCTCAGGGGTATGCCTCTTAGTGAAACCGGTGATACACAGAATAGCCTGCCTCTGAATTAGCTGGCATTTGTTAGAAGCTGCTGCTGCTGTTTGCACTGTTGGAGGAAATACACCTACCCAGTGGGCTGTCACAGTCATGTAATCTTTAGTCTGCCCTGTCCCGCTTGTGCACATATCTGTGGTTAAGTAGACAGTGGGTACAACTGTATTTCGGAGGACACTAAAGGTTTTTATAATGTCCTTGTACAGACTGGGAATTGCTCTTCTAGTGAAGTGGAATCTAGAAGGGACATAGAACCTCAATTAACTGTCTAAAACCTACTGCATTAATGGCGGATACTGGACGCACATCTAATACCAGCATAGCTGTTATGGCATCAGTAATCTGCTGTGCAACTGGGTGACTGCTGTCATACTAGTTCCCTCTTGCAAAGGATTGTGTGACAGTCAATTGTTTTGTTAAACTACTAAAAATAGTCTTCTTCCTGGTCCCCTTCTGGGATGAAGATCCACTCACAGCAGCAGCAGCAACAGGCATAGCACTCAAGGATCCTTCTGAGGAATCACAGATAGGAGAGGAGTCAGTCATGCTTATGAAATTGGATGCAGCAGGACTACTTTCGATCATTATTGAGGATGTTGATGATGCAGGAGTTGGTGGTATAGATTGCAGGCGCTTGGATCTAACAGAAAGAAGGGAGCAGCTTGGTGATGCTGGACTGATTGTTACGTTTTTAGCCAAAGTTTCTAAATTTTGCAAACACTTGGAATTTGATGAATGTGCTGCAAGTGATGTAACAGGGAGGAGGTTCCTAGATTGTTAAGGTCCTTACCTCTACTCACACTTTCTTTGCAATGTTACAGATGGCTTGACAATTGTTGGCTGGATTTGGGTGGAAATAATTGTACACATGAGAAGTGGATTTTTTTTGTCTGTTTCCCTGGCATGACAATGGGCTATTTCAATACCTAGGACAACAACTGTTGCCTGATTTACACAAACAACATCCACAGCATCAACATCCTCATCATCCTTATTAGTGCTAACTACAGAAATATCCTCCTGGTGCACTTCCACAGCAGTATCCTCAATTTCTACGTCAGCATCTTGATTTGTGCTGCTCTTCCCCAAATTTGAAGAGGGCACACAAATGGTGGATGAAGGATCAACTTCAAGTACAGTATTGGAAAGGTCAGGCTCACACATGGCAACTGCGGACACACTTGGACTCTCCTCTGGGATCTGTGACTTTTCTGAGCACACAGTTGGTTCATGTGCCTTAGCGATTTTCATTTTTTTTACACTTCTACAGGGAGAAGGGATTACATCATCATAAGATGCAGAACCACCAGTCATAAAAAAGGCCAAGGCCTTATCCTTTCCATGCCACTTTGTGTAGTAAATGGCATATTGCCAATTTGTTTGTTTCTCTGCAGCTAACTTAGCTTTTAATTTGTTTCTTTAACACTGTAAAACACAGCTTGTTTGATTTTACATGCCCTGACTTAAGCCCTTGTGCATCAACCTTTGTAGATGATGTTGACAGCCTTGTATCATCATCATGACTGCTGGCAGCAGCTGCAGCACTAGTATGTGGTTCCTGCTCTCCTCTCATTTGATTGTCCTCCATAGCAACAAACTTACACTGCGGTCTGACCAGCAGTGTCACCAAACAATAATATTTTTTTAACACTGGGGAAGAGTACCCCTGGAAGAGGCAGCAGCCCCATGATGAACAACACAGCAACGCTTTATGGACAACAAAGCACCCCTGTGGAGCACCGGAGTGCGGACGGACCACCTGCAGAGTCCCAAATATGTGGATGATAAACTGCGGTCTGGCCGGCAGTGTCACCAAACAATAATATTTTTTTAACACTGGGGAAGAGCACCCCTGGAAGAGGCAGCAGCCCCTTGATGAACAACACAGCAACACTTTATGGACAACAAAGCACCCCTGTGGAGCAGCGGAGTGCAGATGGACCACCTGCAGAGTCACAAATATGTGGATTATAAACTGCGGTCTGGCCGTCAGTGTCACCAAACAATAATAGCCTGGCTACAGTAGTACACGCAAAAAAAAACCAAACACTTTTTTTTGTGGAATGATAATTTTATTTAACTTTTATTATTTTAACACTAGGGAAGATCACCCCTGGATGACACAGCACCCCTTTATGTACTGCAGCCCTAGCCCCTTGATAGACAGAACACAGCAGCACCTCTTTATGAACTGCAGCACCCCTTTATGTACTGCAGCCCCAGACCCTTTATGGACAACACAGCAGCAGCCCTATATGTACTGCAGCCCCCCTTTATGTACTGCATGCCCAGCCCGATAACACTGCACCCTTGAACAACAGCAATACAGACTCCCAGCCTGACAACACTGCATCCTTGAACAACAGGAGCACAAACAGAGCATGTCTGTTCTGCACACTCTCTACAGCCAGAGTGAAAATGGCACCAATCACCGGGACCTTTATAGAATCCAAAACCTGCGAGAATCCGACAGTGGGAGGATGACGTGTTTTGCCTCGTTTTTGGATCCGAGTCCGACGGGAAAACTCGAGACAGACTCTGATCCGAGCTCGGATTGCGAAGTCTCTAGTATCATCTCTAGTATCTATATGGTTACATTGAACATTTTTCTTACCTTAATTGAGTTATTATCTCAACATTTACTGGATGATTGTTACTCAATTTACATACATCTATATGGGGTTGTTCAGTACTTTGCTACATTGACTTTGCTCGATGTTATTTACTAATACCATGTTTCACAATGTTCGTTATATAGCATAACTCCCAACCGTCCTGATTATGGCGTGCATAAAAATGTCCCGTCTGTGTCAGCACAAAAGTTCGAAGGTATGTATATAAGTCTAATGAATTTGATCTTTTATACATATTTTAAAGCTTACTCTGAGTGTATTTTAGACTCATTTTACGCATTGTGCAGTCTTAACCCCCTCTTACCCTTTTTTGTAGATAGAAAATGTGCTATCTACTATATTGTTATTGTTGCTGTATTTGCAGTTGTTATATACTAGAGCTACAGGTGGCAAATGGTTTTGATAGCTGTTATCCTGAAAAGAGACCTGTTCCACTGCGTATAAATGAGTTGAGCGAAGTTTCATTGCAATTCCCTCATAGCTACAATTATTCCTTACCATACTTGCCTACCTTTTTTTTTTAACTCCTCTCTGGGAGAAGCCCGAAGAGGAGTTGCAGCTGGCTACTGTAGAGGCGGGTTTGGGCTTTTTATGTCACTAAGCGCCCCCCCCTTCCCTACTGTGGCATAATTCCACAAATCACGGTCCTAAGAAGAGGAGGCTTTGTCAAAATGATGCAATTCGCATCATATTGGCCACGCCCCTACACACAGAGCCCGATTTCTTTTATTACTCTTCCCAATCTGCCTCCTTCACTTAGAAATCATCGAGATGCGGGAAATCCAGACACTTTTCATGGGTCAAAGAGGACTACCCAAGAAATCGGTAGTCTACCAGATGTTCTGGGAGAACAGGTAAGTTTGGCCTTCCCCTTTTTGTAATAATGTTTCAGCCACAAAAATTTGTATAGTGAATTCACAATAGTTTTGGAAGCAGCAAAGTGATATTAGCACCGTTTCCTGTCTCAGAACATTTGTAGAATGTTGGAACTTAATGCACATGTTATTACTACTGTTAGCACATGTTGTTGTTTACAGAATGCATACAACAGTATGTACTAAGAAACAGTGTGTCCTGTTCCCTTTGATTGACAGAGAAGAAGGAAAAGCAGTGGTGACTCTGCATGAGATAATTCTCTGTCGACAGTCCCATGCTGCTGTATTCTTGTCACAATCAAAGGACCACAATAACAGAACCTGGGACCCCAGTTGGTGCCCAGACACACATGTGGCGCACCTTTACTCTACACAATGACATCAAGGTAAATGTACTTGTTGTAACTGATCCATTTTGCAGCCACCAAATCATGCTGGCTCATTGTGCATCAATAGGCTTATGCTCATAATGATCTTGTTTACGATTGATAGTTTGTTATGTTATGTTATGGGTATTGGAGATTGCAACAGGAAGTCATACATGTGTGATGCATGTGTAACCTGCACTTTGTTATAAACATCTGGGTATATGCCTAAGGCTTTCACTTTATAATTACTTATGAATGTAAAGCATATAGCACATAACATATGGAACACTCTGTACAAAATGATTTCCTCAGTGGTAGGAAAAAAACAGAGCATCAGCAGTGTTTATATACATGACTGATTCCAGAGCACAATGTTTTCACTCTGCCCATACCCAGACGCCCAGCGTATATAAGTACGGGCGATGCAGAATCATACTTACTTCAGGTTCATCTCTACTTGCAACTAAGTGGTAACAAGGCTGTAACAGGACACTCTCACAAGTTAGGGTATGTGAGTTTCACAGGTAAAATACTGTAGTTTAATAGTTTACAGCTGTTTTAGTAGGAGTACGCCACAGGACATGGTTCGACATACGGTTGGCACGTGATAGCTTTAATATATCCTTTTTGTCTTTTTTTTTGTTTGACAGTAATTTAAGGTTAGTACAAATTTTCACACATTAAAAATTACTGGTGCCCATCTCTTACTTAATAGCAATAGTGTTTGCTGGAATATACAAATGCTATTCTCAGCCTTCTCTTAGTGTTCCACCATGTGATAGAGTGTACGAGCGCTGAGATGCCCACTTTTAGCCTCCATGGTCTGTGCAGTTGCAATGGAGATTGTAAACACTCCAACACCGACGTACCATCGGTTCTACCATCAACATTTGCGGTAGCCTAGGGCCTACTCTAACTAATCATCTCAAATCCAATAAAACATGGCCTCTGAGGCCGTGGATTTGCATTTGGGAATGCGGCAACTTTCCCAGACATGGCCGTGACATCCCATAACAGCCTCTTTTTGCGGTCACATTAGGTCACCACCCAGTCTCAACTCTGCCCAGGGATTGCAAACTCCTTCTCAAGTGTTAGCAATGCCATACGCAGTTGCAAAAGTCATCAGACACTTGGGTTCGCGCGCATGCAGTAAGGGTTTCCAGGATTTTTCTCACATGTGCAGCAGCAAAAAATTGCTCAACTGCGAGAACATCAACACTGTGTCCATCTCTGAATCAGGCCCTTAAACTGCAACCTATGGGATTTCCCCTTTATATGCCATCAGAGCCCCCTTATTCTTCCTTACTTGCCATCAGACCCCTCCACACAATTTGTGTACCTCAATGCCCCTTTATACCCTTATATACGTGCCTCAAAGCCCCTTGTCCCTTATATGCACTGTACTATAAAGAAAGACAGTGTCATAACTGTGGTCATGGATGCACTCCTGACTGAATCTATAGTACTCTATGCATCCTGACTTTACCCCAATTACTTAAATTTTTGAATATGTTTTGCAGCAACTTTCTACAGCTAGTGATTGGTAAGAGGTGCACTAAAGGCTCCCATTCAGGATTACAGCTCAGGATAGAGCAGTGGAGGTGGCACGGAGAAGCGAAGGCAGTATGGAGAGGAGAAGACAGAATGGAGTGGGGTAGGCAGACCAGAGAGGGCCGGTCAACGTTGTATATTCCAGACACTGCCCATCTGATATTGGTAACCCTCCAGGCTCCAGAGCAATCTCAGAAAGGTGGCAACTCTAGGCTCCTTGACCTTTGGTCAGATGATTGCCCAATCCCTACCAGCTTGTCAAAGATGGAGTTAGGCAGCTGGAACACCAGGCCCTTTTGCAGATGCTATTTACCGTAGTTCTAGTGCAGTGCTACCTGTAACTGTTGTGAGGTTTCAGGCTCACTTCAGTGAACATGTTCCACATATATATGTATATAAACTTCCTATATGAAGAAATACTTTATTTAATTAAAGTCTTTTATCAAGTATTATCCCCTCCTATATCGCCATCGTATAATAGCGATAGAGATAGGAGGAACAGATGTGATACTTGTACCATAACAGCCCTTGTTAAATAGGCTGCAACGTTCTTTGAGAAAATGTTGCAGGAGGTAACAGGCTCTGGAAATAACTGCAATTTGTCTGTACCGAATCACTATAGATGTCCAACACACCTATTCTTGCAGGAGATTGTGCTTTCTCCCTATAACAAATAGGCCTAATCGTGTGTAACTCTAGTATAAGGATAGATCTTGAGATATATTGTGCAGATGTCCGCCAGCTGTACAGTATGTTTGATGTCATCTACTTCCTTTACCAGAGTGTTTCCTGCTGTCCTATAATTCAGCTCAAACTCTGGGCCTGATTCATGTCCGTACGCTGTTGTGGGGCCTCATGCAGTTTTCCGATTATCGCACGACCAGTCCTGCTCACATGCAAAACGAGTCCTGCGATCTTGCTCTCTGATCCCCCCCAAGCTGCAGCATGATTGACATGTTGTGATGTTTGGGGGACAGAGTGGTGGCGTGCCTGGCCTGCATTCCTGGAAATGGCAGCATGTCACTCCCGTTTTTCGGGAGTGCAGAGGACAGGGTCTGCGTCAGGGACGCAGATCTCCTAGTCTCACAGTCAGCCAGCTTCAGTAAGCTGAAGCTTACTCACGCTGGCCGGTGCTGCGACCATCGCGACGGTCGTGATGGAGAAACGAGGCAGCATCTACGGACGCTGCACTAGGATGGCTATTGCTGTCAGGAGGCGTTTGCTTCCTATAGACGCCTCCTGCAGTATTTTAATATTTGCTTTCTTGAGGCTGTGCAATACCATCCAGACATGAATCAGACCCTCTGTCTCTACCACCTCCTGAGTCACCACTGTTGAGGAATTTGATGTGCCTTCTTGGGCAGTGTCTGGAGCAGGCAGATACACATTATGCTTAGGGCTGCCCACATTTCACCTCCACTAATTTCCTATTGATGTATTTTTTTGTGCATGTCTGTGTTTTATGCATATATTTTATAGTTTGATTTGAGAGGCTGTTTAAAACCACTTACATCAGGTGTTACTAATTCAGTTGCCGTAAACATAAACAGCAGAGTGTAATGGCCTTTTGCTGCAAGAAATTACCTCCATAATTAGCACAGAAATAAATACAAATCTGGTGCTTTCTCAATGCATTTATACAATGTTAGATCTATATTTAGGAATGAGTATGTTCCACAGTTATCAATGATCAAAATTGTCTCATCCCAGAAAAAAGAAAGTCAGGGATCATTTGGGGGAGGAAACTGGAAGTGGCGGCAAAAAACGCAGGCGTATCGCAGCCGTTTTCAGGTGTCGTAACCTGCACCTGCAATCCCATACGCAGATAAAGTGGTTCTGATGTCTCATTTTAGACGGCCATTCTGCGTGACCATAGGTCTGCGATGGCGGCTGTGTATTTGTACGCAGTTGTTTGGATTTGTGGTGGCCCAGTGGGTGTTTTGATACATAGCACAGAAGCTGCGTGCGAGATTGCATCTGCAATTGCATTAGCAATAGTGTACATATCTGAATCAGGCCCTCAGTTACATTGTTATTTCCTGTGTGCTCCTGCCCCTTTAAGTATACTGTATATTTGTATGTGTGAGAGTGTGTTAATAGTCTACTGAATTTAAATAGACAATCCTGCTGACCCCTTCGCACCCCCCAAAAAAATGTTCTAGTCAGCATCTCAGAGTGAAAGACTTGCTCTGTGAATGACTGAAGACTTTGTGTAACTGTTTCTTGGCAATGTGTAAACATTGATTGCTTTTCATCTACAGCAAAAAAGTGCCCGTTTTCCAATGTAGTCTGTATCCTTCAGAGTTGTAGTGAAATATTGATGGTTTCTCTTGCTATTTTCAGCAGGCATGACATGCTTAGCATACTTAATATGGCAGTTAATTCATTACTTGGCATGATCTTTTGTCCGTGTTTTAACTTCGCCAATGAGAATCATTAATGTTCTTGTCTCCCACCACCAATACTTATTCTCATGATCATCATCATCAGTTGATGAAATCCATGCTATCAGGGGCTGGCTGGCAACTTTTAGCCTGGGGGGCAAATGCATGCAGGCGGCCCTGGCAGAGGAGTAGCGTGTAGCCAGGGTGTCCGAAGAATATGCGTGCTACGGTGCCCCCCCCCGCAAGTGTTCCTGGGAGGAGGTGGGTCCATATGGGATGTAAGGTAAAAATAAAGATTAGGGCAGCCCCCTGTCGTAGTGCCCATATGCAGTGCCCCCGTGTGCCACAGGAGAGAACACCCTTATGCAGGCCTCCAGTAGTGCCACCAGTAGTAGTCCCACCCTTGTAGTGCCCCCAGTAGTAGTAGTCCCCCCCTTTGTAGTGCCCCCAGTAGTAGTAGTCCCTCCTTTGTAGTGCCCCCATTAGTAGTAGTCCCCCCTTGTAGTGCCCCCAATAGTAGTAGTCCCCCCCCTGTAGTGCCCCCAGTAGTAGTCCCCCCTTGTAGTGTCCCCAGTAGTAGTAGTAGTCCCCCCCTTGTAGTGTACCCAGTAGTAGTAGTAGTCCCCCACCCCCCTTGTAGTGCCCCCAGTAGTAGTAGTAATCCCCTTATAGTGCCCCCAGTAGTAGTCCCCAGTTGTAGTAGTCCCCTCCCCCTTGTAGTGCCCCCAGTAGTAGTAGTCCCCCACCCCCCTTGTAGTGTCCCCAGTAGTAGTAGTCCCCCCCTTTGTAGTGTCCCCAGTAGTGCCAGACCCCCCCCCTCCCCCAGTAAACACACAAAATAAAAAACAAAATAAAAAAAACCCACTTACCTGAATCCACGCTCCCGCCGCCGCCATCTGCTCCTCGTCTGTCCTCCCGGGCCGCTCTGAATTATGGGAGAGACGTCATATGACATCATGACGTCTCTCCCATTGCCCACAGCGGGAGTCGGAAGATGGAGCGGCGTCCGCAGTGGGCGCAGCAACAGCAGCTAATGAGAGTCTGACAGACTCTCATTGGCTGCTGCTTACAACAAACACACAGCTGCCGGAGCCGGCGGCTGTGTGTTTGTCAGTGTAGCGCTGACCGAACTCCGTCCGGTCAGCGCTACACACGCGGTGCAGTCTGTGTCACAGTGACACAGACTGCACCGGCCCGCGGCCCACATGGCGCTGCGGCCCAGGGGGCACATGGCACCCTGCCCCCCGGCCCAGCCCACCACTGCATGCTATATTGTAGGGATGTGCAGGCTCGGATAGGTTCGAGTTTGCACGCCGAGTTCGGATTTTTCCCTCCAAAAAAATGGAACTCAGAAAGAGGCAAAACGTCAAACATCATCGTTCCTGGACTTTGTCCCCATTATCAGTGCACACTTGTTCCACTCAACTTCTAACTGTTATTTCAAAGTCTGTGCAAGATAATTGACAGATAGAAGCTGATTGGTTGCTATGGCCAATTTCTCATCTCCAAGCCTTGATACGTCTCCCCCAAAGTACAAACCAATCGGCTTCTAGCTGTCTATCTTGCGACCACTCACGGGAATCTTGCGTCGCTGCCACAAGATACCCGCGTGTGGTAACGGAGTGAATGGGTCAGCCCTGACAGGTGGGCACACTTAGGGGTCTATGTACTAAGCAGTGATAAGTGACAGAGTGAAAAGTGATTAGTCTGTGATAAGTGCCAGCCAATCAGCTCCCAACTGTAATTATTCAAACACAGCCTGTGAGATAACAGTTGGAAGCTGATTGGCTGGCACTTATCACTTTTCACTCTGTCACTTATCACTGCTTAGTACATAGACCCCATAATAATTAACACACTGTTTGGTGCAGGTATATAAAGATGTTGTTTATGTACGTTCAGTATACCTTTGTCCCTGAGGACGGGGAACATCCCCGAGACATGTCGTTTCAATAAAGGATTTTTACTTTGGTCGAGTGCCGCCTAACCTTACCTGGATATGTGGAGTCTGAATGGATTCAAGGAAGGCACCGCAAGCTAAGTGTTTTTTATCATTAGCATCCAGTGTGCTTTGAGTGCCAGGCTAGAAAGTGCAATATAAATATAAATATATATATATATATATATATATAAAAGAAGTAGCGAGGGCACTCACCATTATTTGCACAAAAAAAATCATGTTTATTCACATACCACCAGTATCATATAGCTGTATAGTCCGACGTTTCGGTCCCCATATGAGACCTTTGTCAAGGTGCATCCATTCCATAGCCATATATTAATAGAGCCATAAGGATTTATTATATGGCTATGGAAGCACCTTGACAAAGGTCTCATATGGGGGCCGAAACGTTGGACTATACAGCTATATGATACTGGTGGTATGTGAATAAACAGGATTTTATTGTGTAAATAATGGTGAGTGCCCTCGCTACTTCTTTTTTCTACATATGTATGGATCCTGGATGCTCCATGTGGTTACATTGAGGTGCACCCCTCTGGGTTGATGTTTGCTGCAGTGAGTGCAGGCTATACTGGACTTAGATATATATATATATATATATATATAGACATATATATAGATACAGTCAGGTGCATAAATATTGGGACATTGACAGAATTTTCATATTTTGGCCTCTATTCACCACCACAATGACTTTGAAATGAAACAAACAAGATGTGCTTTAACTGCAGACTTTCAGATTTAATTTGAGGGTAATTACATCCAAATCAGGTGAACTGTGTAGGAATTACAACGGTTTCTTTATGTGCCTCCCACTTCTTAAGGGGCCAAAAGTAATGGGACAAACTAAACAATCCTAAATCTAGCTTTCACTTTTTAATACTTTGTTGCAAATTCTTTGCAGGCAATTACAGCCTGAAGTCTGGAACGCATAGACATCACCAGACGCTGGGTTTCATCCCTGGAGTTCCTGCTTGTTCTTGAGGCATTTTCCCTTCAGTTTTGTCTTCATCAAGTGAAATGCATGCTCAATCGGATTCAGGTCAGGGGATTGACTTGGCCATTGCATAACATTCCACTTTTAGCCTTAAAAAACTCTTTGGTTGCTTTTGGAGTATGCTTCTCTTCCCATCACTCTGGTACAAGTTGATCTTTGTCTCATCTGTCCATAGGATGTAGTTCCAGAACTGTAATGGCTTTTTTAGATGTTTGTTTGGCAAACTCTAATCTGGTCTTTCTGTTTTTGTGGCTCACCAATGGTTTACATCTTGTGGTGAACTCTCTATATTCACTATTGTGAAGTCTTCTCTTGATTGTTGACTTTGACACATATACACCTACCTCCTGGAGAGTGTTCTTGATTTGGCCAACTGTTGTGAAGGGGTTTTTCTTCACCAGGGAAATAATTCTTCTGTCATCTTTCTTTTTAAGAATGTTCCAAACAGTTTATTTGGCCACACCTAATGTTTTTGCTATCTCTCTGATGGGTTTGTTTTGGTTTTTCAGCCTAATGATGGCTTGCTTCACTGATAGTGACAGCTCTTTGGATCTCATATTGAGAGTCAACAGCAACTGATTCCAAATGCAAATGTCACACCTAGAATCAACTCCAGAACTTTTACCTGCTTAACTGATAATGAAATAACGAAGGAATAGCCCAAACCTGTCCATGAAATAGCTTTTGAGTTGATAGTCCCATTACTTTTGGCCCCTTAAAAAGTGGGAGGCACATATAGAAACCGTTGTAATTCCTACACCGTTCACCTCATTTGCATGTAATTACCCGCAAATTAAAACTGAAAGTCTGCAGTTAAAGCACATCTTGTTTGTTTCATTTCAAAGCCATTGTGGTGGTGAATAGAGGCCAAAATATGAAAATTCTGTCAATGTCCCAATATTTATGCACCTCACTGTATATATATATATAGGCCCTCCTAAATATTGGTCTAACTATCAGAGATTGTATGCCTGTATTCTATACCGACAAGATGCCATATAGCGGCCATTCACAAAGCAGTAAATCTTTCCATTCCAACTCAGTGTAATCCAACTGAATATTGTGGTTATGTAAAATCCTGTTAATATTTTCATGTAAATCAACATTTGTAAATCTAACCATAAATGAATACAACACTGACAAAAAAAAAGCTTGATGACAAGTTCTCCAGCAACCAGTTTTCCGTATTGATATTTATCATCACTGCTACTGTAATAATTTACTTTTCTAAATCAAAAATTTAGTAGGGATACATGTAAGCATGTCTTTCTTCTGCATAGAGGGTAGCGAATACAGGGTACATTTGGCATATATTCTAGGCTGAAGCATTGCCAGCTAAAATGTGTTTTCTCTCTCTTAATCCTGCCAGTTTTCTGCATGCTAAGCAGCTCCAGCTTTAACAGCCAAACAGACTTAGATACAGTAACAGCGTTTGCTGTCTGAATTAGAGCATTATGTTCCAAGCTGGAAGAGTATCACATGAATGAAAACATTTTGAGAGCAGGAAACAGACTACTTACATTGTTGGTTTCGGGGGGGGGGGGAAAGGGGTGCGTAGAGTTTCCATCTCTATGCACCAGTATGTATGGTTCAGTCACCAATAAACACAGCACAGAAAGGATTTTATTGTTCAATGTGACAGCCTTACTTTCTTTTCAGAAAATATTGTTCATTGTGCTCCAAATCAACTGCTTGCAGTCTGTTTACTGTCCCTTGATGTATTACTGCTCTACGCGATGTGCTTGCTGTAAATAAGTAATCAACAGAGAAGAAACAAAACATGCTACATATGTGTTATTTTCTGCCAGTGTTCATACTGTATGCACTTTAGGGAACAACATCATTTATTTGCCTACTGTGAAAAATAGATTTTTTTTTTTTTATAAATGTGCACAGGAAATTAAACATTTCTAAAATAATATTTCATAGTGCTTAACTTTTATATACGCTATGATTATGTAACAGCTTACAGAGATTCATATTTCTATTTGACTAACTGCAAGTAAGTGCAAAATAGACAACTTTGTATAGATTTGAAGTTTGATATACAGTCAGGTGCATAAATATTGGGACATTAACAGAATTTTCATATTTTGGCCTCTATTCACCACCACAATGGCTTTGAAATGAAACAAACAAGATGTGCTTTAACTTCAGACTTTCAGATTTAATTTGAGGGTAATTACATATAAATCAGGTGAACTGTGTAGGAATTACAACGGTTTCTATATGTGCCTCCCACTTTTTAAGGGGCCAAAAGTAATGGGACAAACTAAATAATCCTAAATCTAACTTTCACTTTTTAATACTTTGTTGCAAATCATTTACAGGCAATTACAGCCTGAAGTCTGAAATGCATAGACATCACCAGATGCTGGGTTTCATCTCTGGTGATGCTCTGCCAGGCCTCTACTGCAAATGTTTTTAGTTCCTGCTTGTTCTTGGGACATTTTCCCTTCAGTTTTGTCTTCATCAAGTGAAATGCATGCTCAATCGGATTCAGGTCAGGGGATTGACTTGGCCATTCCACTTTTTAGCCTTAAAAAACTCTTTGGTTGCTTTTGCAGTATGCTTCGGGTTATTGTCCATCTGCACTGTGAAGCGCCGTCCAATGAGTTCTGAAGCATTTGACTGAATATGAGCATTTAATATTGCCCGAAACACTTCAGAATTCATTCTGCTGCTTTTGTCAGCAGTCACATCATCAAGAAATACAAGGCAACCAGTTCCATTGGCAGCCATACATGCCCACGTCATGACACTACCACCACCATGCTTCACTGATGAGGTGGTATGTTTTGGATCATGAGCAGTTCCTGTCCTTCTCCATACCCCTCTCTTCCCATCACTCTGGTACAAGTTGATCTTTGTCTCATCTGTCCATAGGATGTTGTTCCAGAACTGTAATGGCTTTTTTAGATGTTGTTTGGCAAACTCTAATCTGGTCTTCCTGTTTTTGTGGCTCACCAATGGTTTACATCTTGTGGTGAACCCTCTATATTCACTCTTGTGAAGTTTTCTCTTGATTGTTGACTTTGACACATATACACCTACCTCCTGGAGAGTGTTCTTGATTTGGCCAACAGATATACAATTCTTCTGTCATCCACCACAGTTGTTTTCCGTGGTCTTCCGGGTCTTTTGGTGTTACTGACCTCTCCGATGCATTCTTTCTTTTTAAGAATGTTCCAAACAGTTGATTTGGTCACACCTAATGTTTTTGCTATCTCTCTGATGGTGTTGTTTTGATTTTTTCAGCCTAATGATGGCTTGCTTCACTGATAGTGACAGCTCTTTGGATCTCATATTGAGAGTCGACAGCAACTGATTCCAAATGCAAATGTCACACCTACAATCAACTCCAGGCCTTTTACCTGCTTAATAGATAATGAAATAACGAGGGAATAGCCCACACCTGTCCATGAAATAGCTTTTGAGTTGATGGGCCAAAAGTAATGGGACTCTTAAAAAGTGGGAGGCACATATAGAAACCGTTTTAATTCCTACACCGTTCACCTGATTTGGATGTAATTACCCTCAAATTAAATCTGAAAGTCTGCAGTTAAAGCACATCTTGTTTGTTTCATTTCAAAGCCATTGTGGTGGTGAATAGAGGCCAAAATATGAAAATTCTGTCAATGTCCCAATATTTATGCACCTGACTCTAGATTATACTGGTATTATAAATGCAATGTGTATTGTCTGCATCCAGAATTCAACACACGGCGCTAAGAAATTTTCCTTTATGTGTCCTGTTTTCCTGTCTCCTACAGTGCCTCATGCCTCTCACAAGTTATGGCTCTCAGGAAGCCCATAATTGGTTTCTGGTAAAAATTATAAACAGTTTTATTTGTTCAAATTACTTTTGCAAAGAAGTAGAAAAGGTAGGTAAAAAAAGATTGGCACTCCCTGTCCCTGACAAGTTGCATACACTTTGTTTTGTGCATCTACCTAAAAAGGAAAGGGTCTATGTACTAAGCCTTGGATAGAGATAAAGTGAACGTAGATAAGTACCAGCCAACCAGCTCCTGTCATTTTTCAAACAGTCTGTGACATGGCAGTTTGGAGCTGATTGGCTGGTACTTTTTCTCTATCTACTAAGCCTTGGATGGAGATAAAGTGAACAGACCCCAATGTCCCCCACTTGACCTCAGAACCGCTTGAATTTGTGAAGTCATTTGCAGAACAAAGAGTTGAAAATACAGCACGGGGAGGTGCCCAATGAAAAGTGCACCAGATTACCAATGACATTTAAATATTCAGTGCCATTCAAATGTTGCTCTAGACATATCAAGGGTCCGAATGTGTACCACTATATAAATATTAAATACACCCCCCCTTGCCAATAGAATAGTGTCACTTTGGTGATTTATCTGCGACAGTAATATCAATAAAAGAATCACAGCTGAAAGTCGCTGCAAATATTTTCCCATAGACATCCATTAAATATTATAGAATCATTTCAGTTGCTTGCCAACAGCAATTTAGCCCAAAGGCTAAAGCACTGCTTTAAAATGCAGCTCTATTGAAATCAATAATATCTGACAATTACCTGACACACAACATAGTCACTGCGGTCAAGCAATGATTTGTAGCTGCTTTTGTTCTCTGCCAGGAAAAACCTCCACATTTACAAAAACAGCTAATATGTCCAGTATCAATTTAGTTATACCAATTGTTATTATGGCTCATAAATCAATCATGAATATAAACTCAGTAATTTTTCTTGGTGGAAAATCACAGCTGAAAATATCACCAGTGTGTCACCTCCACTGTCAGCAAGCATTGTTGACATCTGCTGAGATAACTAGTTGGACTCATGCGGTTTTCATCATATCCACCACCTCCTGTCAGTGTGAAACATACCAGGTAATGCTTTCCCAATCCCCCATAGTACAGCATTTGTCCTTGTTAGTTACCCATATCTATAGCTTATTGTATTTTTTTGTGCTGATAGTAAATGATCTTGGTTAGCCTCTCACTGCCAAACCTCATCAGTACCACAGCACAATGAGTTGTGAATCCTGATATGCCTCTTTTGACAATACTTTTAGCCTACTGACTGCTGACCATCTGCCTGTACAAGTCTTGTCCAACTCTGCTGGCACTTTGCACAATCATTTTCCCTTGCTCATTCTCTCTATATGAATCACAAACATATATATTAGCCTGCCTATTAGCATTGTATTCACTATGGGCTCTATTTATTAACATTATTTTTACTGAAATAAAGTGAAAAAGGGTGTTTTCACACCCTTTTCACATTATTTTAGTATCACCTATAGTTATTACAGGGCAATTGGAGTAGAATTCATAAAATTCTACTCCAACCCCTAAGTATCACTTATTTTTAGTAGGGATGTGCAGGCTCGGATAGGTTCGAGTTTGCACGCTGAGTTCGGATTTTTCCCTCCAAAAAAACGGAACTCAGAAAGAGGCAAAACGTCATCTTGCATGGACAAACATCATCATTCCTGGACAAAAGTCCAGGAATGATCAAATTTTTAGTAATTAGATCGCATTTCCCATAATTGTAATGGGAAATGTGATCTGACCAAAGTTACTAAAAATAAATTGTGAAAAAAATACCTAGGGAGGCCCTGTGATAATAAAGCCACCTGGAGGTGGCGTTATCCAGGGTCTCCCCCCTGTTACCGGACTCCTGCTCCACTCTAACGCGGAGAGCAGAGCCAGGAGCCGGCACCAGTAACCAGCTGTGTGGTCTAAACAGACTGCAAGCTGATTACTGTAAAAAAAAGAAAAAAAAATAGTCAAAATGTTTTTTTACTTACCTGACTCCAGGGACCGGTGATCGGACCTCCGGCGATGTCTCCCCTCCGGTCAGCTGGTCTCCCATAGTGCACCGCGGCCCGTTCATCAGGTGATTGGGGCCCAGTGCAGTATGGGATATCACCTGACCGGATGCATGGAGGACATCAACGGAGGCCCTGATAATGCAGGTAAGTGCTATTAAGGGAGGGAGGGGGGGGTCACGGGGGGTCCGCGATCGCACGTGGCGGGGCTTAGCACCGAGGGGGCGGGGCTTAGCACCGAGGGGGGTTAGCAGCGGCGGCCGGTCGGCGCATGTGCTGGCACTTTGTCACGGTATACTGTGACTAGAGTGTGGAGGGGTTTTGTAGTAAATCCCTGTGATATTGCTTGAAATCGCAATGCGAATTCAGTCGATAATATCACACTACAATCTGCATTCAATATGTAGATTGTAGTAAATAGAGCCCTATATATGATACTTCAGTGGCTGGGCAGTACATGGTGAGCACACCTAATAATAGTTCAGTGAAAAAGTATCCAGAACAAATGAAAGCACGATAACAGACGTGCAAGTAGAAGTAGGATAAGTATTGTATAAAGTACAAGAGATATACACAAAAGCAAACATTTCAATCCAAACATATGAATCCTTAAGTGATAAGGTAACATATATGTAATATGGATATTAACATTTATAGGTTCATCTATTGTAAATACAAATGAAATGTGATATATACAGTATGTATGTGTGATTGTGTGTGCGTATGTATTTATTTATATAATACATAATATATAGATAGATAGATAGATAGATAGATAGATAGATAGATAGATAGATAGATAGATGTTATTTCTTTTGGAATTTCTAATTTGTCAGAAATAACAAAAAATGATCAAAGCTTTTTTGTTTAGTTTCTGCATTGGGCGTGTGTTTTGGCATGTTATTATATATGGCATGGCCACATTTGTTTCCACCATTCCTGCCCACTCACTTGCACTGCTGGAGAGAAGTGAGTGGGAGTATTAGACAGATGGTTCTTGAGTACTGTCAGAGGTCACATCAATCAGGTCCTACTCTAGGTTTGCACACTGTATGTCTCATTGGGGGCAGGCAATCCATAGACCTTTTAGTTATAATTGTTTTTGGAGAAGAATCTGGCCATGGTCTCAGCATTGATTATGCCTTCAGCACATGTGCTTTGTAGATTAATGAAATTATTTAAAAAATATTATTATAAGATTTTAATATGAAACAAGCGACCTGAATTACAGATAAATGAATAGGCCTGTGTGTGTTTGTGTGCAAGATAATTTTCTTTACTGTATGTAGACTCCAGTGAGCAGGGACTGATGATTAAATATTATCTGTACTACGCAGCAGAATTGGTGATGCTATACAAATAAACAATACTAGCCGACCTGCCAACAACATTCCTTAACTGTCCCTTTATTCCCCCATTTTTCTGCCACTTTATTCCTATAGTATAATTATAAAACAAGTAGAGATAAACAGGAGTGGAACATTAGCACACTATTACAGTCAGGTAGGTAGGTCTGTAGATGCTATGTACTGTAAAGTTATAATTCATGCAAATACATCAAAAGTATCAATTGTATTTTATATATGTACTGGATTAGTTAAACTTTCTAACAAATTATTGTTAATTACTGTCTATGGAGCTGACGCAGAATTGAACATCGATCCATTTGCAGATAGTGTATTGAGTGGATTCGCCCTGCAAATGCTTAGAAATGGCAGCACACAAGCATAGACTATGCAGAACTCTATGGATTCTAGGGCCACTTACGACTGGAGAGTTATCTGGGTTGTTCTCACATAGCCCACATTTGCTTGAACTTTGCCTATCGGAGCTGGCCATAAGTGAAAATATGACTATTTTGGATGTATATTTTGACTGCAGATGTGGTCCCATTTCAATATATGTATAGCACTACATATGGACAAATGTAAGGAAAAAAATAAACAAATCTACTCAACAAGTTTTGGACTTTGCCAGATTGTGACTACGGGCGGGTTGTACTAAAGCCTGGAATATGGTTAAAACTTCGAAAACTCCCGATTTCGGAGTTTCAGCCACATTTCCATGTGTACTAAGTTCCGGAATACAATACATTCTGGAGCTTGGACCCAGCGGGTCATGCCATCTTTTCATGTTTCCCCTTGAGAGGGATCCAATCAGATCCCTCCCAGCATCCCCTGCGATGCGTGCGGAATTCTGCGCATGCACAGAAGGATGCCAGATGGACTTCTGGGTCATAAACCCGGAAGTCCCTCTATAGCAAAGGGCAGCTCTTACCGGGATAGCTGTCCTTTGCGCATCAAGCTACTTCCAGAAAAAATACAAAGAAATTCTGTTGCCAACTATCTATTATCATTAATTTTTTTCTCTTCCAATAATATAACTCACAATTTTAGTTCATTTTTTTCCAAATATTCTAGTTTTCTTCCCAGAGAAGACTGAAACTTCAATTCTAATGACAAACTTTTCATTGGTCTCTAAATGCCATTGTAAAGAGAGAAGCATTCGGTATGTACAATTTACAAGGCCGCATTGAAATTAACTTGCTTCTAAAATAAATTGTGGCCTTATCAGTCAAGCACCATAACAATATGGGTGTGCAGAGAGGCCGTACAATCTATTTCATATGTTATTTTACAACTGTTATTGGTACCAAGTCACAATTATTTAAATACCTACAATTTGTAGGTTTAGTAGGCTACAACATACTTGCCGACATTCAGCTCCCTCCTTCCGGGGGGGCGTGGCCGTGCTATGATCCCATTTTGGGGGCGGGGCCAGGAGCGTGACCGCACGATCACGTCATTGTGGCCCCGTCCCCTCTTCACAATGCCGAAAAAAAGGTATTGTGAAGCAGGGGGCGGAGCCACGATGACGCAATTCAGTAGTCCGGGGGGGGGGGGGGGTAGGCGGCAGCCGGGAGGCTTGCCTGCCTTTCCAGGGGGTCGGGAGCAGCCCCCGGATATTCGAGAGACTCACGATCAAATCGGGAGGGTAGGTAAGCCTGTGCTACAACACCTTACTAATGGTGGAATGCAGTACAAATGGTAGCACTTTAGATCAGCTCTGAGCCCTACCACCCACATAATCATATACTATTTTCACAAATATAAAACATTTATAGTTTTGAGAAAGCAGTGGGAAATTTTACAGTGCTTAAGTGGGGCCCTCACACCTAGGATAGGGTTGTTTGGAAGATCTACTGGCATACTACCACCATTCACTGTCATTGCTGGAGCCATGACTGTTCATCGCTTTGTGATCTCTGTGGCAGTTTTGGTGGCAGCAGATTCCACTACAACTTCTGCGAACATGAGAACAAATGTTCTGTGTACAGCAGAGAGTTCTGCTTTCAAAGATAAATTCCAGGCACACAGCTACTTCAAGCTAGAGTACAACCACAAAAACCACAGCAGCACAAAATCAAAGACCTAGAAACAGAAAAGGAAGTTGTCTTGGTTAAAGTTAATGGTGCAGGACAGTCATGTTACCAGCAGCTGATTGACTTATGATTTCCACAGTGACTTCATTTTTCATGTCTCCATCTTCTACCATCTCCCTTCATTCCAAACACCAGCAGCTGTGCAGAAATGGGAGTTTCCAACAGCCACTCAACCTCAAGGGAACTAGATGCACTTTCCCTGCCACCAGATACAATAGTTGTTGCACTACTTTATGTGTCAACTGCACCACTCACTCTTAAGGAGTTGATTCAAATAGGTGCTCACCTCATGAGCAAGTGCAGCCATATGCCGCACTTGTGCAATCCAGTTGCCTTAAAGAGGTCAAAGAGGGTTCAAGAACTCATACTAATATGAATAAGCTACCCTAACTTCATCAGTTTGAAAACATCCCTAATAAGTCTGGCACCCAATCTTTAACTTCATGCATCATCATGTACTGAGCCTCCTAATGCAGTCTTACCCCAGGAGGCTTGTAATGTATGTAACTGCAGCATGTGATGCCTCCTCTGAGGTAGGTAGGAGGGCATGACATGTGTTACAGCATACCTTTCTGACTAACTGTTCAAATGTCAATAATATTAATAGTAATATATAGCATTGAAGAGGCCACTCAGAGAAACATTCATGTTCTGACTAAACCGAAATAAATCACAGTCCATTGCTTATATCCAAATCATTGGTTTTAAAATAGTTTTGTCAATATGGAATTGAGGAGTTAAGAGAACAGATGTGACCTATTGCTATTCTTTGCTTGAAGAAGCATATTAAGTTAAGGATAAAGGCTAGAATCCATGTCTGAGTGAAAGTGATCTTCCATCAGTTGGCGTCCAGATGTGAAGTCTCCTCGTGCACTAGTATTATTTTCAGGTGTCCGTGTTGTTTGTCCAATTCACAGCGTTTCGGAGGGATGCAATCTTCTAGATCAGGTCATGCCAAGAAATTTGATCACATTCAGACCGGTTTTGCTATTTCATGCATAAATAATAGTGAAATCATATTGATCACAATGGTTATTTATAAAGACAGAGGGTAGTAATGCATCCCCCTGAATTTCATAAGAATGTACTTTGATTTAATTGTTAATTCTGTATCCTATAGAGTAGAGTTTCTTAACCAGTGGTAAATGTGATCTCAGGGGTATGCCAGACTCATCCCAGTAATACTGTTCATCAGCTTGCTAGGTCAAAATCAAATTGCTCTTTATTAATAAAAACTAAACTATATACAACAAGAAATACATGCATGTACTAAACATTTATAGACATAAACAGGGTTATTTAGAACTGGATGCAATCCCTTGTTTGTTTATAATATGCATATTTGTACTGTGATTACTAACCAAAGATGTGTACGCATAGCATCATTTGGCACATCCGTCCCCATGGGCCTGATTCAGAGTTCTATGCTATCACACAGGAGCTGCTTCTTTTTTGTACGCAGCGGCTGTGTGATAATATGCTAATGCTGCAGGAGGCGTCTTGTGTAACTAGTGCCCTCCTGCCAGCTTCTGTGACACAGCCATCGGATCACTTGCGTTAGTATCGGCCATCTGAGTAACTCAGGATGGCCATATATTTCACACTGTGGGGGCCAGTGAAGCTGCATTGGAAGATGCAGACGCTGGCCTCGGCACGCCCAGAAAACGGGGCTGACGCCCCCAAGTGGCCACAGCATGTCAATCATGCTGAGGCTTAGGGGACATTTTGAGCGATCTCGCAGCAAAAGATCTGCACATGCCCAGTACAGATCCTGGACATGCACAGATCAAAAACCATTGGAACCTCAGGCTTGCGTACATCTCTGAATCAGGCCCTATGTCTCCATATGTCTGGGGAAAGGGTGCAGTTTTTTAAATATCAGCTATTCATTTATTTATTTTGTAATAAATCTTTTTTATCTTATCAAGTTGAATCAAATGTTTCCTTTGGGGACGGCTACAGAGCCCAGACCTCCTGGTTTGATAGGATTTTTTTAGACTGGGATAGTCAACTTGCATTAATGTTGTGACTAGCAATACAAAAACATTCTTTCAGACTATATCCCTCCAAATGGTCTAAATATTGCTGGGACTCTTGATAGAAGCAAGAATACAATAATTAGTCCACTGGAGCAGCTAATTCCATTTGAGTCTATAGATAAAAGACACACAGGATTGGCTGGTGTTAGAAGAGATGCATGTAAACATGTGCGGAAGTCTCAACGTAGAGGGATCAATTACCTCTAAATTTCCATAGGAGCAAAAGAACTTGTCGTCTCTGCTCAATAATCGACAAAAGAAAAATGTCATGTATGTAAATTAACACACATCTGCATAAATAATCTCTGAATAAATATTTGACAATGTTTTGTAACCAACCAATGTGTATCACCAGCTATTTAAATTGCCTCTATGGATGTGCTGAACGTAATTATTTGCTTTACTGGACTTATTATTTATATGTCACTCATACGATGTCTAATTTACTGAACAACATGGCCCTTCTCATTTGGATTAAAAGTTCAAAATTAATATTAAGTGGTATATTTTTATCTTACAGTGACTTTATTTTGCTTCACTAGTCAAGCCAAGAAGCATGTTCTTATGCAGGGTTGGACTGGCCCACAGGTGTACAGGGGAAATACCCAGTGGGCCTCACTGCCTGTGCTCCCCCCCATCTTCTAAGTGTCAGGTTCCAGACCTCAAATTATAATGATTGTTACTTTATTAGACAGTCCGTTACCTGGAGGAGCACTGATCAACATGGGGCTTGGTTGCCTTCTATAGAAACTTCACCAAGATTTGTCTAATGGTTAGCCAAGCATCTGGCCACACCCCCTCTGGTGGATGACCACACCCCTTAAACAAGGGCCCCTACCACTGCATTCCCCCAGTGGGCCCTTCATGCCCCAGTCTGACACTGTTTTTATGTACCACTTGGTACATGGCTATATTGCACATTTAGTGAGCACATGAGGGAAAATGTATGAAGTCTTAATTTTTTTTTCAATGTTGTAGATGTATGAAAGAGTGCACTGATAGCAAACTGCTGCAAATGCACAGTTTTCAAGAAGCGCAACGTTACAAAACAGAGGACCTCATTCAGAGTCTCTCGCTAGATGCGATTGCTCGCACCCAGCGTATGCAAATTTGTCAAAGTGACGCCACGGGAAGCGGTCGCTCGTCACGGCATAAGCACACCCACCCTGTCTTAACGAGCGGCCAGCGTACGCCCAATCGCACAGGCAGAGCTGCCCAGCAGCACACGTTATCTCCAGGAAGTGTATTAAAACATTGGTACATCGAGGACGATTGGAAGCGAACGCAGCGCTTGAGGTTGCCTTACCCTACCGCAAGCACTGCGAGGACTTCAGTGTAAAAAAACAGGCATGCGACGTGTACTATGATGCTGCGTGGTAATTATGCACGCCTCTGAAACGGTGTTGAAACACTCAGACACGCCTGCGTTCACACCTCCACTCCCCCGTTATTAGTGTCCTGCCTCTGTTACCACCTACAAACGGCCTCTTGTGTCACTCATGTCACTGGGCTGTCTTTGCTGGGCGAGCGAGCGGCCTGCGATCACACAGAGTAGTTTGCGCAAGCGCAGAACGAAGCGTGCACATACGTGTACGCAAACCATCGGGCTGCTTGCGAGAACGAAGCATGCGCATAGCGCTAGCGAGAGACTCTGAATGAGGTCCTGAGTTCCTTTTGAAAGGTGAGATAGCTGAAATCACAGTCATTGAGCTATCTTAGAAAAACAAATTAAACCGTGCTCAATAGGCAGAGGCGCTGAAAGAGAGGGGGGGTTTCGTGTGCAGGATCCGATCGGGCCCCCTCCTCTCCAGCAGCGCAGTAGACTCTAGCATTGTGCCAGAGTCTACTGCACTGGTCTAAGAGAACATAATGCTCGCGCCGCATTCCCAGGACATCTCTACTGCGCATGCGCAAATCACCGGGGAAATGGCAGCGGTGGCCATTTTCACAGTGATTTCAGCAGCGCTGCAGCCAGCGCCAGGCCTACGGAAAGGTGAGTAGATTTAATTGGCTGCATGGTGTGCGGTGTGTGAGCCCCCCTGGACCCAGGGGCTCGTGTGCACCGCACACCTTGCACCCATTGTAGATACGCCACTGTCAATAGGTATATTCTGGATTGGTGATCTCTAGCAGGCCATATTAAAATAGAGGTGCCTTTCCTCAAGGTATCAAAATTCAACAAATTATGGATAAAGCACTCTGAGATTCTTGACTATGGTGATATTGTGGTATGTGCCTGATGCAGGTAGTGGAGGTAGCTATGAACAATATCGTTATTGTCCATATTGTTCAATTTATAGTCTAGTGTGTATGAGCCTTAAGTTTTGGGCAAGATCACCATATGTGAGCAAGGAAGGCTGCATAACCACAACACCTCCAGTAAATGTTAGATGATAAAGGGTAGATGGCCCGATGGTGAGTAGGAACTAGATACCATCTGTATAATCGTTTATGAGTGTTTTCCTTTATTTTTTTTCCACAGCTGGATGACTTTACAGAGCTCTCCCTAATCCAAGCCCACTCATCCAGGTCCAAGATCTCACCGATGTCCATCTCTCAAGCTAGCTCATTTGTGATTTTTCAGGTTTGTTCTGGCCAAATAATATACTAGATAAGTACATAACAGTGAGAACAATCCCTTTGAGGACAAGTCAGAGAGATTCTAGGAATGCTTATTGAGTTCTGATCATGGTGACTGAGAGCCTAATTCAGGTTGGTTCGCAAGGCTGCATTCGCACGCAGCCAGCCGATGTTTGCTTTCTGCGCATGCATATGCATCACAGTGCGTGAAGTGACCGCTGTGATCGAGAATCGATCACAGTAAGCACGCAGTTCCATGACAGTAATTGACAGGAAGTGGCCATTTGGGGGTGGAGAGGGGGAGAACGCAGGCATGCCTGTGCATTTGAACGCCGTTACAGGGACGTGCATAATTAAGCCCCTGCGATTCTATATGTAGCCAGAGATCTAGTTGGCGACAGGAAGTTTAGCAGTGTGTGTGGCAGGTCACAACTGTGCATATGGGTTCGATGTTACTTGATGTTACAGATGTTTTTGCTGTCTTGCGGACGCATGGGAAGTGGGTGGCTTTATACAGTGATGGGCGTCTTGGTATAGTGCTGCGCTTGCCGTGCTATTGCATTCATTAGCATATTTTCACAGCGAGCGGGTGCGTGCGAATACAGCCTTGCGAACCAACCTGATTCAGGCCCTGAGAGATGTGTGAAAATGCCTTATCTAAAGGGTATGTGTTCGGCATCCCGGCGGTCTGGATGCCGACGCTTACCATACCGACGCCGGTCAGAATCGTGGAGCCGTCATCCTGACCGCTGGGATGCCGAATGTAAATAGCGGGGTGGGGGTTAGGGTGCAGGGAGGGGAGTGGTTAGGTGTAGGCACTAGGGAGGAGGTTAGGTTCAGGCACCTGGGAGGGAGGGTTAGGGTAGGGAAAGGGGGAGGGTTAGTATACCGACCACCAAGTTTTGGGATCCAGACATCGAAATTCTGACTGCCTGGATCCCGTCTGTCGGTATTACATACCGATTCCATCTACAGATATTGAAAAAAGTTCCTGGGTGTAATGTCAAAGCGATCCTGAAGATCCAAGAACTCAAAGAAGGAGTGCAATGGCGCAATGTTCATTAAGAATCTTATATTATTCTTAGTCCAATGGACTTGTAAAGATATGTTCATACCCAGGGGGGAAAGGAGAAGCCTCTGGAACAGTAGGCCAAGATAGATAACAAAAATCTAAGTGTGAGGAAAAGGTTCGTACAGTAGGTAAAAGAAAGGTTATTGGTGTCGCTCATACATGTAAATGGACATGTAGAACCAGAATGTAAAAAAAGGACAGTGCCTATGGGGCATATCCAATTAGCCGAGGGATTTCACCCGCGGCTAATTGTCAGGCAAAAGTCCCGAGACGCGGGGATTAGCTATTCAATTAAATAGCTATTTCCCCGTGTCATTGGAACGGAACTCTTGTGCGAGAACACACTGAGGGCCTGATTCAGACCTGCTGGCAAGCGCTGAGCGCTCGCAAGCGGGTTGATGTTGGCCCAGTGCGCATACGCACGAGGGAGCCGGCTCCATCATGCGCATGCGCGAGACCCGGATAGCGACGGCCAAGCCGTCGCTATGGGTCTTGCTACAAAGGGGGCATGCTGTCGATGGTGAGTGACAGCACGCCCCCTTTGGTGGGCGTGCCGGGGGCGTGGCTGGCCAGATGGAGGCGTTCCCATGGGAACGCCTACCGTCTGGGGCCGGCCCCACTGACATCACAAGTGATGTCAGTGGGAGTGCAGTCGGCTCTGATAGAGCCGAAAGCACTCCAGGGCTCGCGGCAGACGAGACCCTACCACAAGGGTCTCGTCGCAAGCCCGATGGTCGCGATGGTCTCGACCATTGCGACCATCATTTTGGCTGCTCGCTATAGCTGTGGGTAGTTACCCACAGCTATGCGAGCGGCCAGGAGGCCGCTCAAAAAAAACAGAGGGATGGCCCTGATTCAGAGCGAGCGCTCTGTCAGAGTGTCCGGCTCTGAATCAGGACCTGACTCCGCGAGAACTGCAGAATCGGTGTGTTATACCCGAATAGGGCGGCCCCATGCAGATTTTACCTCGCACCTACATGAGGTCCGACAGCGGGGACTCGCGCGCAGGGTCTCGGGGACACCCGCGCGTGGAATCCGTGCTAATTGAATCCCAACCTGAACAACAATTAGCCGCGAGGATTGGATATGCCCCTATGTATTTGGCAGACAGAGGGCCTGATTCAGTCTCGGTCGCAAGGCTGCGTTCGCACGCAGCCTGTCGATGCAAAAATATGCTAATGACCGCATACGCAATGCAACCGCAGCACAATAAGTAGACACCCAACACTACATAATGCCGCCTACCGCATAATTCCGCAAGACAGCGAAAACATCGGTAACATCGGGAGCCATTGGGCCCACACACACAAGTTGTGGTTGACCTGACCCTACTGCAGACATTGCTAATGTTTGTGTGTGTAACTAGAAGTTAGGATGCGTATACTGTCTCTGGGGCCTAATCATGCATGTCCCTGAACCGACGTCTAGACGCCAAGGTACGTCTGCGTTTCTCTGACCACCCCCCCGTCACCATTTTCAAATAGTCACTTCCTTTCAATCACTGTATGAAGGCTCTGCGTGCTCGCTGTGGTTGATTCCCAATCGTAGCGGACGGTTAGCGCACACGCACTGCGATGCATACGCATGCTCAGAATGCAAACATCGACAGGCTGCGTGGGAACAGGTCTGAATCAGGCCCAGAGTGTCTGATTCAGACACGCTCGCGAGCACTATGCACTCGCAAGCGGGTCGATGGTGGCCCAGTGTGCATGCGCACGATGGAGCCGGCTCCGTCGTGCGCATGCGTGAGACCCGGATGGCGACGGCCACTCCGTTGCTCCGGGTCTCGTACCAAAGGGGGCGTGCTGTCGATGTTGAGTGACAGCATGCCCCCTTTGGTGGGCGTGCTCGGGGCGTGGCTGCCCAGACGGAGGCGTTCCCATGGGAACGCCTACCATCTGGGGCTGCTTGCGGCAACCAGACCCTACCACAAGGGTCTCGTCGCAAGCCCGATGGTCGTGATGGTCTTGACCATCGCGACCATCTTCCTGGCCGCTCGCTATAGCTGTGGGTGGTCACCCACAGCTATGTGAGCGGCCAGGAGGCCGCTCTAAAAACACAGAAGGCCGGCCCTGATTCAGAGCGAGTTCACTGTGGACGTTCACCATATAAATCAAGGAAACTGGCAGGATACAGGGTATCAGTTATGATGAAAATGTGATGTCATAAGGACAATGCATTAGAGGTGAAGAAGTTGATAGGTACTGCCAGTGTGCTTGGGAAATTTATGTTTCTTTTCTTTCTTGTCTATATTAACCCCTCCCTTACATGCAGCAGTAGGCAAATAAATTGAGTCAGAGCAACTTTAATTCGGTGTATCACTATTCTGAGAGGCATATATGGGAGCAGTAGCTGTAGGGTATGCTGGTCCTTTTAGTGCCATATGGGAGTATCTTGGGGTGCCGCGCAGGTGAGTTGACAATCAATTTAGAAAACACGTGAATATATGACCCAAAGTGGGGCTATTATCATGTAGTATAGGACCACCTGAGCAGATACGCTTTGATGTGTCTGGTGAATTACAATATGTTGGCAAATGTGTGTAACTCTGGAGCTGATTCAGACCCGCTCGCTAGGATGCGATCGCTCGTAGCTGGCCGATATTTGCAGTCTGCAAATGCATATGTATCACAATGCACGTGCGCGAACCACTGCAAAAGATCGGGAAGTGCTCGCTCGCCCAGCATGGACAGCCCAGTTGAATGAGTGACAGGAGATGCCGTTTGTGGGTTGTAACAGAGGCAGGGCACTAGAAATGGGGGTGTGGAGGTGCAAACGCAGGCGTGTCTGAGTGTTTCAATGCTTTTTCATAGGCGTGCATAATTAACAGGCAGCGCCATATTACACGTCACCTGGTTATATTTCACACTGAAGAGATCGCAGTGCTTGCGGCAAGGTATAGTCGACCTCAAGCGCAGCGAGCACATCCAATGGTACTCGATGTACCAATGTCTTCATGCATTTCCAGGAGATGACGTGCGCAAGTGGGCGTCTTCTGGATGGCTTGTGGGAGTCCGCATACACAAAGTGATCACACGCCAAGACATAGTGGCCGTGCTAATGCCTTGCGGTACGATTGCCTGCCTTGCTGTGCGTGCGTTAGATTTGCATATGCTGGGAGCGAGCGAAAGCATCTAGCGGGTGGGTCTGAATGAGCTCCTCCGACACCCGGTGTGGGGAGGGCTGTAGTGCGCGTGGCAAAGCCGTGAGCTAGGAAAAATGGGCGTGGTCTCTTAGGTAGGGGGCGTTTCCTCACGGTTCCGAACACTCGTTGTAATGTAGCAATGGAGGCACCTAACAGGCTGCAGAGGACAAGAGGAGATCAGCACAACTCCCATGTAGGAGTGAGTCAGAGTCTGACTGGCTCTTGAAGTAGGGTACCGCTAACTGGTTAGGAAATTACAAGGGACACCTTTTAAAAATGAATAGTAGCAGAGCTGAACAACCCTTGGCCTGCACACATAAATGAGTGTGGAAGACTATGAACACTGAGGTAACATAAGAGGATGCCTGACAGCAATTGACCAACACAGAGTGTTTGTTCTCTGATAGGTCAGAACATTATTATTATTATTATTATCATTTATTTATATGGCGCCACAAATGTTCCGCAGTGCCTTACAAAGCACATAAACAAGTTGTAGACAAGCGACTTACAGAACAATACAATACAGGACCAGGACATGGATAATACATTTTGCTACATTAGTGATCATGACACCCAGATAAGCAACAGAGCATAAGCAGCCAAGTGTTAGGTGCCCTAGTGGTGAGTAAGAAGTACTGTAGATGAAACTAAAGTAGGGATAAGTACAAGAGGTTAGAGGGCCCTGCTCGTAAGAGCTTACATTCTAGAACGGGAGGGGAAGACAAACAGGGGTGACACAGATGGGGAGGAAGGTGTATGTATCAGGGAGTTAGAATGACAGCTGGAAGGCTTTGATTAAATAATGGGTCTTGAGAGCCCGTTTGAAGGATTGCAAAGAGGTGGAGAGTCTGATGGGGAGTGGGAGAGAGTTCCAGAGATGGGGAGCAGTGTGGGCAAAATCTTGGAGGCGGGAGTGGGAGGAAGTAATCAGCTGGCATGAAAGGCGGCGTGCATTAGTTGCTCTGATTGGTCATTTGTGGATAGACCCATATGGATTTTTAATTAACTTAATTTAACCAATGAGGTTCATTAACACATTTAATTAATTAACCTCTTTACTAAAATGTTTCAATGTCAATGTGTACATTGTCTGTGTTAAAAGAAATAGGCCCCCATTTATTAACGAGTTTTATCACCAAAACAAGTGATAAATTTCACTGTGTATGATAAATGGTGCTCCAGCCAATCAGCTCCCAACTGTCATTTTTCTAACAGTGGACAGTTTGGAGCTGATTGGCTAGAGCACCATTTATCATACACAGTGAAATATATCACTCGTTTTGGTGATAAAACTTGTTAATAAATGATGCCCTTAGCTTTCTGTTGCCTCTGGATAAAATGGAGTCAGTATTGGGTAATAAATGCATGATCATTTTGAGATAATTTTTTAGGCTATATTTATTTTCCACAGATGTTATTTGGTGAATGTTGGGGCCATAAATCTCTGAAGAGACGTGTGAGTGTCTGGTGGTAATGGAGTGATGCACTTAAATATCAACTATTAAAAATAGATATTATCTTCCTGTGTAATGGTTTGGGCATACACATATCCCTAATACGTAATAGTCACATTGTAACATCTGCATTGGCTATAATACATTGAGCATGTGACTTAGGGCCGTATTCAATTAGTGGCGAAAAGTCTGATGACGTAATTTTTGCCATTTTCACTTATCCCAATATTCAATTTCAAAGACTTTTCGCAGGTGCGAAAATAGGTGAAAATGGAATAGGTGGCGAAAAAAAGTGCAGAATTGGGGTTTTGGTGTGCAGACTTTAAAAAAGTACCCTGCAGCCCTTGGAATGTCCCCTAAAAGTTATCTGTGCTATTTTTTTTTAATAAGTAGCATAGGACATGCCCAAAAGAGTGCTTTCATTTTGGAGGCAAAAAAAAAAAAGTTTGGGGACAAACTTAAAAACTAGCAAAATAGACTCGGGGGGGGGGGGTCCCCAAGTATGCGGCAGGTGTTATCTAGAATGCGTTGGGTTGCGGCAGGTGGATTTCTGAAGAATTTGAAAAGTTCACTTTAGGGACTTCAAAATATGCTTGCACCCATTTTCATGTACCCCAAATTTGATGGGACTAGTTGTTTTCCCCCAAAAAATGTTGTTAAATACTATTTTTCACCACCTTTACAAAGACGCATAAAAGCACCTGCCGACACAGTTTAAAAACCCCTAATACTTTTAGCAGGCCAATTCGGGGGTACCCATAGTGATCCCCCATGTCAGACCATCAGGCTGATTTCCCCAAAAGTGACAGGACTTTTCAATACTTACCTTTCCGCTGGGTCCCGTTTTCGCTGATACCTAATTGAATACGGGGATACGCGGGCATGCGCCCAGTACTTTATCCCCAGGAAAAATTACAAGTATTATTTTTTGGCAAAAGTGACAATGCCCCAATTAAACAAATGTAAAACAATCTAGAGCATTCTATCTTTTTGTGAATTACTCATAGAGTCATGGCCTCGTGTGTGGCCATCACTCTCTGGTTATTTCGTGCCACATTTACAATTCTCTGGGGCATTATGCCTAGAAAATACAGATTGTTCATTTGACCAATGATAGCTTGAAAGCAAATACTTCCTAATTGCCCTCAACTTAATCAAAATTGTTCCTGTACTTAATGTGGGGAACACGCTAGACTAGATGATGGGTGTACCCAGTGATGGCAGATGCAACGGCATGATATATCGGGCGTTCCGTACGCACTGCACGATCTGGTGTACACCGCATGATATATCATTTCCCCACAGTGCTTTAAAAGAACTGCATGCACAGCAGATCAGAAGATACGACAATATTACACATGGGAGCACGCAATCACCCGTACACACTGAGCGATATAGCCGATATATTGTTCCGATCTGCGGTGGAATGACAGATCATCCAATATATCGCTTCGTATGTACCCACCTTTATATTGGTCAGTCTTGATTTGAGGGCTCTGTTCAACCATGTCACCAAAGGACAAATCTGTTCCATGGGCCAGAAAGTTGTGTGAGTGTCAAATTCATCATTCCTATAAATGTCTCATCAGAAGTAAATGGGCATCAGGCACATGTCACTGCTGCCCACAGCAATAAATAGTTGTTTGGAGGGGAGATAAGGAAGAGGGAAACTAGTGCTTTAAAAAACTACTGGGTGTGGTCAGAGATTTGGCAACAAACTCATCAATATAATGCCACACCCCAGTCCTGCTACAAACAGCTCCAAAGTTGGAAGTGATGGAAACATGTGACTAATATTAGGATTAAGAGGTCTGTTTATCAAACAGTGAAAAGTGTGGAGAAGTAGACCAGTGGAGAAGTTGCCCATAGCAACCAATCAGCTCAATCAGCCTATTATTTTATAGACTGTACTTGATAAATGCTACTTGAAAGCTGATTGGTTGCTATGGGCAACTTCTCCACTGGTTCACTTTTCACTGCTTGATAAATAGACCCCTAAAACAGAGAATGAGTGACATACTTCTCCCACAATACCTCAACTCTAAGCTCAAGCTGCTGATATGGAGGAGCAGCAACTGGCAGCTTCTTACCTGTGAAATGGGCGGATAATACATTTCCATGTCACTAATTTAGTGATGTGGCACTGATCTATGATCACAGCTCAATGGCAAACCCACAGACTGACACAGAGGAGAGTGGACATCTTGGGTGCTTCCATTGGACATGGGCACTGACCTTTCTTAAAGTCTGTATATAAGTGCAGCATGCCTGAATGGACCTGGTGTCCTTTTTTCTTGGTAAGTGAATTCCTATATCTTGGTATATGATTTTGCATTTCTGTTGGTTTCATTCTCTGTTATATTATGTACCATTTTTACAGTAGGATATTACATTATGTGCATTTTTTTGTTTGGTCAACTTATGATGCTAGGTGTGTGAAAATTAAAAAAGAAAATGTTAAAAATCTCAAGCGAGACTTATCTCCAGACTATTTCTGCAGTCACGATAACATTTTGACGTTTCCAGAACTGTCCCTCAATAATTGGAACTTTCCCCCCAGAATAATGACAGACTGTGCCGCACTTTCCACCTACTGTCACTACTGGTATCTTAAGCTCAGCTGATTCTTAGATTGTTGGAGCCCTGTTTGTAATAGAAATGGGTGCTATTCATCTAATGGAAGGCTATGCAATATATAAGCACTATAATCCTCTCTCCCCCCAACCAGCACTGTTCTTAAACCAATAACACCTATATTTAATAAATAGGTCTCCTTTTCCATAAACTGCCACATTAAGTGGTACTAAGCCGTGGAGAGGGATTAAATGGAGAGAGATAAAGTACCAACCAGCTTACTTTACAGGCTGTGTTTGAAAAATGACAGTTAAGAGCTGATTGGTAAGCGCATTATCTCCATCCACTTTATCTCTCTCCAAGACTTAGTACATCTACCCACCCACCAATAAAAATAGGCCTCCTTCCCCTCAACCAGCCCCAACATTAAATGAATAACGCATCTAATCACCTCCACCAGCTTCTACAACTGATGATGAGGACCTTCATAAAGTATTAATCCCATCAACCCCACTAGCCCCCTCTACAAGAACAAACGGGAAGTTGAGCCGTATTGGCAAGAGGGATGCAGCTGGACATGTAACATGGTTTACTGACTAGTAACCAATATAACCTTAATATCAGGGTGAAGCTCAGGTCAGCCTTACCTAGACCATGCACCCCCTACCACTTATGCCAGCCAACAAATTTGTTGTTTTAAAGAAATGGGGAAATAATTCACAAAAAAGACCAAACATATATATATATGTGTATGTATATATATATATATATATATATATATATATATATATATATATATATACCAATAGTCCTTGCAAACCTACAATAACTGGATTTTGTTTTGAAGATGGTGAGCTTATATTTATAGTCCAACAGGTCTCACTGCTTATAGAAAAGTACTGTGTTACTGCTTTTAGACCTAAATCCTGGGTCTGACCTGAGCTTTGGAACTCCATTCCAAAATGGGTCAGACCCAGGACATACCTTTTCTACAGCGGTGCCGATCCGGAGTATTTCCGTTTCGGCGCCATTCACACTGCACACGGGTGCAATGGATCACTTCTCCCGGCGCTTGGAAATTACATCATCTCCAGGCGCCGAGCAGCCCAGAAGTCCCCATGCTGTAAACGGGAGCCGGGTCGAAAGACCCGGGGAACCCGTTTACACTGCAGGGTTTCACGGGTTGATCCTGGATTGGATTGCTGGGTCACTCACCCGGGAATCCAACCCTGGCCCCTTTTACACCAAGGAGCAGGGCCGACCCCAGGGGTCGGAGCACCCTGTGCCGGCCCCCTACAGCCGTGCGTGACCAAAAATGGGGGCATGGCCTAATTACCATAGGCCATGCCCCCTGCCTGACGTTATTACGAGGCGTGTCCGCCTCCAAATAACGTCAGGCTGGGGGGAGCCTCACTAGCTGGGCTTCCCCCAGCCCTCTCCCGTCACTGAATAGATGCCTCTGGGATCTAGCACCGCTGCACAGCTGCGACAGTAGGGGGTTCCCAACCTCCCAATTCAACCACCGGCGGGCTACTTCGGGCCACGGGTGGAACAGCGGGACAGTAATGTCCCGTTGATATCTGGATGTTGGGGAGGGGTGCACCCTCTATGGCTGGCGCCCCTATGCGACCGCTCAGGTTAAATACCCCTAGAGCTGGCCCTGCCAAGGAGCTACCTGGGTTAACCCTGCAATAACTCGGGTTTTAGCTCCGGTGTAAAAGGGGTATAAGTGTTCTGTCTCTGTTCTGCCTCTGACATTTTTAAAGTATACAGGATACTTCTTTTAAAGTAACATTTTAACATCCATCAAAATACATAACATATTTAACTTGAAAACCAGCTATATGCAATTTGCATGTAACCTATTAATTACACTTAATTGATTATTCTTAAATTCTTCAACTGATGCTCTGTGACATATCCAAAATAATTATTTTTTAACTGAAGTACAGAAAAACTGGAGAATACCAGCAGAGTTCAAAAGTGGGTGCGTTGGTTGCAGCAGGTGAATTGTGTGCAAATAATGACAATTGGCTCATCAGATCAATTGCATTTGGACTTGTAAAGTACTAGAAGGGTTCTTCATTTAACTATACAGCAGCCATCACAGACTGCACTGTTTACTGTGACTAGCTGAATGTATTTGTTTCTTTTGGCATCTAAAGATGAAACTGCTAACACTGTTTTCCCCATCATAAAAATAGCAGTTACTGAGAGATGTATATAGAATATATAAAGTTCTGGGACTGTACGGCAAGTTTCTTACTTAGGAACAGCCTATAATAACACAGAACGTGATGTCACAGCAGCTGCTGATTGCCTGACAGACAGTTTCCGCAGAGAGACATGAGGCCCTTTGGTGTTCATGTCAGAAAGATTGGCAGATGAATGACACCAATGAGAGCGGACCAGTGATCCCTCTGGGAATGCTGCCCTAATTGATAGACAGAGTGCAAAGGAAAAAAGTGTCTTTGAACCTGAAAAGAATCCTCCTTTTCCCCCCAAAAGCCCAGTCCCCTCTTCTCTCCCCATCGCTTTTTTCACATTCCGCTTTTGTAAAGGTGTTTTGTTCCACAGCAGTCACTGAGCTTAATGGAACGCAATGACTTTTTCCCCTCCTCAGTCTGTCAGTCAAAAGCGCGAAGCCAGGGTTGCTAAATGAAGTCCTTTCAGACTCAGACAGGGGAGGAATGTGTCAGTCATCCAACAGACTCTGTTGTGTTTTAATCTGTCAGAAAGGTGATAGAGGAGTGCAGTTGGGTCTGGCTGGGGCACATTCCCAGCAGCAACTTAGAGGCCCTAGCAAATCCAGGTGGTGGAGCTGAAATGTCAACCAATCCTAAACAGTTTTGAGGTATGGAGTGTCAAAGCCTGCAAGGCATTATGCTTTGCAATCAACTGTGAGGTGTGTGGGCAGCGTTACAGAAAATGTTTCACAGCGAGTATTTTAAAACCAAAGCATTCATATGTGAGCTATCTGCAGTTCTCAGCTCTTCAACCGTGGACCATATCCCTGAAAAGAACATTTAAAGGACACGCTAGAATTCTGTTATTTAATAAAGTGTCCAGGTGCAAATCTAGAACTTAAAAGTTGAACATTAGACTTATGGATTAAAGGATTCAAATGGGTAATTGGAACTAAGCTCAACTTACAAAATATTAACTAATGCTGGGCATACACTATACAATTTTCTGTCAGATATCTGTCCAATCTGGCTGGTTGGAATGAAAACATGGTAAAGTATGGGAGCAAATGACAGTCGATCATATGGTTTTAAACACTTAAAAAAGGACAAAAAAAAATAATTCAAATTTGTTAAATTTGTGTGTTTTTTTAACCAATTTGTGTGAACAACCATTTTTGGCTATTTTCCAGTGTTTGTGAGCAAATGGACGATTGTCATTTGCTCCCATACATTACCAGGTTTTCATTCCAACCAGCCAGATTGGACAGATATCTGACAGAAAATTGCATAGTGGATGCCCAGCTTTACTCTTATTTAATAATTTGTTGAAGTTTGTTCAACAAGGCACAAATAGCCAATTAAATGGTTAATTAGTATAACCTGCTTAGTTTCTATGTATTACAGCACACTTGTGATAAGTTAGACTCAAATGGCAAATTCACTAAAGCAGTGGTTCTCAAACTCGGTCCTCAGGACCCCACACAGTTCATGTTTTGCAGGTCACCCAGCAGGTACACAGGTATACTCATTACTCACTGACACATTTTAAAAGATCCACAGGTGAAGCTAATTATTTCAATTGTGATTCTGTCAGGAGACCTGGAAAACATTTACTATTTGGGGTCCTGAGGACCGAGTTTGAGAACCTGTTCACTAAAGGGATGTATTGCAAAACTGATGTTATGGTGCATACACACGGCATGATCAGTCAGCGATAACGATATCGCTGACTGATCGTCCTGCACCTTCCCGATGTGCTGGATGATGGTTATCGTTCATCCAGCACACCACCAACGACGGGTCCCTATGTAACCTGGTCGATATCGACCAGGTTGGCCTGCATGCACAGACGATGGTCGATATCGTTATCATTCATACGTGCCCGCTCAGCGCTGGTCATTTGAGAGTTGGTAGGCACCAAAAAATGAAAGATCTGAATGATAACGATAAGGTCGATATTGTTATCGTTCATATCGTGCATTTTTATCGCACCGTGTGTAGCGTTTTGAAGCTGCAGGATTTACTACAGGCTAAACTGCAGAAAAAAGCTGCAAAGTAGTAAGTTTAGAAACTGCCACAATACACGTTGCCGCCCCAATTTTTGAGCTGTTTAGAATAGAAACTGCTGGAATTATCACGCACCAGTTTTTAATAACTCTGAAAAAACAATTGAAGAGAAAAAAAAAATGGTGGTTGTGACAAATGAGATGGCTCAAACTGCTGCCAGTTTCAGCCATATAGCTTGCACATCCTGTGTAAAAGAAAAAAGTTAAATTCCTGTATGAAAAAAAAAAATCTTTTTGTGTCCTCTCTAAATAAAAGAGAAATAAATAATGTGTCCCTTGCATATTTAAGGTCCTATTTATTACGTATCTGGTTTTAGACCCAATAACTTAATTTCTTATTTCCACAATAAAATATTAAGGTTTGCCCAGATGTATTCAACACACACTCAGAGACAGGGTCTCCAATAGTATCCCCATACTTTCTGTTTCAGGTGCCGGTCGTGTCACTGCACATGCGTGGTCATCAGACCACACATGTGGGAGAGCTCATCGCTGGGGAGGAATCTTATGGAACCTTCCCCTTGTAAATGTTGTGGTCTGTAGCCTATAGGCTACAATGGCTAACACCATATAAAGGTGAGGCTGGCAACCAGGGCCAAGTTCCGGAATGCTTTGCATTCTGGAGCTTGGTAAATCTCACATAGCATCCCCCATAGAAATGTATGAGTTCTGCCACTACAAACTGAAATGGGGTAATCCCACAGATATCACTCAAATCAATGTCATACTGTAGAAGTTCCTGTGATACAATCCTCATATTCCACTTTTGCCTTGTTATTACGTGAAATGGAAGTTTAGTGCAGTATATTTTTTCTGTTTTTTTTTGCTAAAAATCTATGTATGTATTATATCTATGTATGGTATTCTTGTCATCATATCTATGGCCCTGATTCAGAGCCGCTCATAAGCGGCCGCTTGTTTGTTCTGACCGATGTTTGCACATCTGCGCATGCATATGGTTTTTAATACGCATGCGCGAACCAGTCAGTGCGGCCGAAAATCGTTTGTTCGCTATATAGCGAATGCCTGCTATTTTAAGTGACAGAAGGAGGCGTATGTGGGTGGTAACAGGGGAAGGTGCTTGAAAACGGGGTTGTGGAATTAGATCGCAGGCGTGCTTAAAGGTCAATACGGGCGTTTTAAGGGAGTGCATAATTAATACAGCAGCGTCATTGACCACGTCACTTGGTTTTTTTTAACTCAGAACTGCTTGCAAAATAGCGGTTGATAAAACCAGCCACAAGAATAGCGAGCAGTTCATACGCTGTTCGATGTACTCGATTAATCTAATAAATAGCGGACATGACGTATGGTGCGAGCGGCAAGGGGGCATATTTTTCAAAATTACAACCGCAAGTTTTGCTCACTCGTTCAGACTTAGAGGCGTGAACAGACCGCAATTAGCGAACGGTTCATTTGAATAGCCACCCCTTGTTTTAGTACGAACGACCGCAAATAGCGAGCGGCTCTGAATCAGGGCCTATATCAGCATTATCACCCATAAGCATTATACCACTAACCATTGGTCTGGGGATTACATATTGGTTGAAGGTGACAAATAGCAAGTGCACCATATACTGTAGCTTTGCCTTAAAATAGCCCAGTAAGGTCAAATATAATAAAATAGTGTTTGGGGAATATGAAAGGTGACTATTATGTATGGGAAAAGCAGGGCAGTCCGTAGGTTTCCTACAATGCGCTAATCTCTTCTTAATGCCTCACCACCAAGTTTACATCATAGATTGTTCTTTATCAATTAAACAATTCTACTTAAAATAAAGGAAAATAACCAAGGTAACAGCTTGGTAGTGGGAAATGTTTATACTGTAAGGCCAAGCAAGTATTTTGTACTGTACCTAGGGTCATCAAACTGAATTATACCTGACCCATGGCAAGAATTAAGGTAATATAAAGCTTCATAGAAAATAATTTATTTTAATGCCTTGGTAGCAGTGTTTACACCAATGTAGATGCTAACACACAAGAAAGCTCTGTTCACTACATGGGTGTGTGTCCGGTCTGTATAGGAAACAAATTCCAAAGAGCAAAGTACTGCTTACTTAGTAGAAATCACTTAGGAGCTCATTCAGACCCAGACACTAAGCTGCGCTCTCTTGCTGTCAAAAGGGGCTGGGTATGCAAATTCCGTGATCGCACTGTCTGGTGTAAGGACGCCCTCTATGACTTAGAGAGCGACAGCAGAGTGAGTGCACGCCGGTATAAAGACGCCCACTTTTCTTTCTTAGCACACATCATCTCCAGGAAGTGTATGATTAATCAGAACCATCGAGAGCCATCGGAGCTACACGCAGCGCTTGAGGTAGCCCCTACTCCACCGCAAGCACTGCGACCGCTGCAGGCTGAAATACAACCAAGTGACGTGTACAATGATGCTTCCATGCTAATTATGCACACCCGTAACACTTCATTTTGATGTCCAGACAGGCCTGCGTTTGCAGCACCACTCCCCCGTTCACAAGCACTTTCCCCTGTTACCACCCACAAATGGCACTGTCACTCAAAATATCGCTCAGTCTGTGTACAATGAGTGCACGATTCCCGATCGCAGTGACTGGTTGCCGGGCAGCACAGATGGTGTAATGGTTAGCATTACTGCCTCACAGCATTGAGGTCGTGGATTCAATTCCCACTACGGCCCTAACTGTGTGGAGTTTGTATATTCTCCCTGTGCTTGCGTTGGTTTCCTCCGGTTGCTCCAAAAATATACTGGTAGGTAAATTGGCTCCCAACAAAAATGAACCCCTAGTGTGTATGTGTGGGAGCATGTGGTAGGGAATATAGGGCCCCATTTACAAACGAAGGGAAATACCAGCGGGAATCTTCGTTTAGTAACACTGTGATACAAACAAAAATTCCACTGGAATTTAGTAATACTTACCCCTCCGGCGAGGTCCCGCAAAGTGCAGCGGAATCCTCGTCCTTGACGAGGTCCTCTGCTGGGCTGCTGGCAGCCTAACGCTGCCAGCGATGGGGCTCCGGGGTCATGCGCATGCGCGACGGTTCGTCTGCGCATGTGCATGACAGGGAGATCGGGCAGTGCCGAAAAGGCACCGCCGGGTCTCCATTGCCGGCAATGGGGCCCGCATCACTCTCGCCATCTTTTAGATGGCGAGAGCGATGCTGTACAAACAGCGGTAATCTAAGATTACCGCTGTTTACTAAATACAGCAAGATGGTATAACCCCTTTAGCGAGCGCTAAAGGGGTTATATTTCGGGTTATATTTCGTTTGTAAATGGGGCCCATAGTGTGTAAGCTCCACTGGGGCAGGGACTGATGTGAATGGACAAATATTTTCTGGAAAGCGCTGCGGAATATGTGTGCGCTATATAAATAACTGGTAATAAATAAATAATATGCATGCACAGACGGGCGACAATCATCCATAGCGTGCGTCCGCGGCTTAGCGTCCGGGTCTGAATTGGGCCCTTAGTTCCATTTGGTGTGCAATAAGAGTGCCCACAGTATCCTTACTGATTACAAAGGTATCAACGCGTTTTGTTCATGCACAATTAACTTTTTCAAGTCTTAAAAAGACTACTTGTATATGAATAAGTTGCTCTTTTATAGTATCCTTGAAGATACTAGCAAGTGTCTAGTCCACTAGCAACAGGTTTAATCGTTATTCAGCATAAACTGGGCAATACATTATTTAGCGCTAGATCCCTGTTTTGCAGGCTTTTCCAAATCGTTTATAGTTTGTGATTCCTAATTCATATCTTTTCATAATGACCTACCAAAGTGATGACACCAGAAACCACTTTTATATAAATATATTGACTGGAGTTTATAAATAACTATCAGCATAATGATGTGTGTACTATATAACTGTGCTATATAGTGGTATCAGCACATCTATAGCTGGTGCTTATATCAAGACATGACCCTTGGAATGTACAATGTATAATAAGTTAAAGCATTAGTTAGCTGTGCACTTCAAGTAACTCATACTTTATTCTAAATACAAACAGGTTAGATCACAATGTCTGGCGCATTTCGCGTCCATGTTGTAGCCACTGCTATGTTTTATTCCTGTATAATCACAATGTATAAAGTGTTCAGGTTGTAACTGACAACAGGAGCTACTGCTTATAAACAGCAAACAGCAACATTTCATAACCACATGGTATACATGATATTAACATCAGAAAAAAGTAAATACATAATGGTGGTAATCTTTCTTTTTTATAGATACATTCTTCCACAGCTAGTATTATTATTCATCATATATAAGGCCACACAAAAATGTGTTGTGCTCTACAATGGGGAAGTAGAGCACATTTACAAAGACCTAAAGGACCAATGGACAAAATACAGGACATTCAAGTATCATGAATACAAGAATAGCATAAAATAGTATTGAAGGGTATGGGTAGAATTTGTCGGCATTTAGAATGTCGACATTCGGAATGATGACATATTCTGAAACTCGATAATCAGAATAACGATATGATCGAAAGATCAACATGTCAAATATTGACATTCCCAATGTCGATAATGTACATAGGTAGTATTATATTATTGTTGATTTCCATTACGGATTGACAGGCAGAGGCATTTAAGGGGCGATGCTGGGGCGGCTGGCGTTCCCAGGAACTGGGCATTTCCGCCCCGTTTTCCGGGAGTGGCCAGCCCAGAGCCTGCGTGGATGTACGCTGTCTTCTGGGCTCGCAAGCTGGCCAGCTTAAGTAAGCTGAGGCTTACTCAGCTGGCCGCCCCCCGCCCGACGCCTTCCACCATCACGACCATCGACCACGGTTGGTCGTGATGGTGATCCCAGTCTGCGACCTCCGTCGCAGTGCTGGGATCGCAAATGCAGCAGAGGGTGTCCTACACCTCCTGCTGCATTTACATTATTGCAAGGATCACAATTGCAAAGCTGACTGCGTGCAGTTGCGATCCTTGCTGAATGAGGCCCATTGTCTACATTGTGAATGTTGTCATAGTGAATATTGAATGATCTGTGACTGATGCTGTGTCTTTACATGCAGCCACTTGGATTTGCGATGCCGCCTGTGGGAGTCTCAATGCAAATCCTGGCGGATGGGACATTTGCACAGTCTCAGTTGCAATGGGATTAGCGTGCATCTCTGAATCAGGCCCAATATATTCTGTAAAAGTTACTGCAAAGCTCAATAAAATAAAAGTCATCTGGTGGCAAATACCCCATAATAATTCCTGCTCACAGGAGGGAGGTTTCACAAATGTGTCATTTACGCCCATAATAAAACTCCTAAATGAAAACAAACATTTCCTAAAAATAAGATCATTTTTTTCTAAGCATACCATTTGCTTGGATAAACTTTCCCTTCTGTGTTTAATGTATTTTTATTTTATCAGTATGAAGACTGAAGTGTTGCATTGCTGTCAATGTATTCCAGTATAACACAAAACTGATTGCCATTGCCATCTCAGCAGGTCCCTTTGCATTGACTGCGTTGAATGTTTTCCTTTAGACCCCAAGAACATTTCACAAGCTGTCCTCCCGATATTTCATTTCCCAAACTTTCCCCGGCAGTTTGGCCTTAGCAGTTTAATATCACAGCAGGATGTCAGAGCAGACGAACGTTTTTTTATGTCCAAACTCTAAATGCTACTGAAATATTTTACCGCACAGTACATCAATTATTCACACACACTGTGTACACTGTGTCACTTGTAGCAGCTCACTGTACTAGAGCCAGGATTGAACGGCTACATCTTTTGACTGAGATCCTGCTACAGACTTCTGTTCTTTCATTTCTTCTGTTTTTTGACATTAGAGTAAAAAACAATTCTGCATGCTGTGATCACCCACTGAAACACAAATAATGAGAAAACCGCAATGCAGTGATTGCTTTCACTGAAAAATACACATTTACAGAACTGACTTCAAATTAGATTCCAACACAATATGTCTATTATTTACTGAAAGGCTTTTACTTTCCATATAATAGTAATTTTGTATCCCTGAGCATGAAAACATTTATAGCAGTACCTCCAGAGGGGAAGTAACATTGACACTAGAAACAGATAGAGAACTGAGAGGCCGATTTAGCATTGCACACAATTATCGGAAATCTGCTCATGCACAGCACACTGCGAGTGTGCAGAATGGGTCCTGCATAGTCGCACGCAGCCCCATCGATGCCTCTGCCTGATTGACAGGCAGAAGCACTTAAGGGCGGTGCAGGGGCGGCTGCCATTCCCTCAAACACCCCATTTTCTGGGAGTGGCAAGACAAGGGAATTCAGTTTCCTGGCCTAGCAAGCCTGAGTAAGCCTTAGCTTACTCAGCTGACCAGCAGCCCGGAGCCATCCACCATCGCGACCATCAATCACCGATGGTTACGATAGTGATCCCAGCCTGCGACCTTGGACACAGTGCTGTGGATCGCAAATGCAGCAGTCATACACCTCCTGCTGCATTTGCAATGTTTGCATATATACAATAACGGAATTACAAAGCTGCTTGCGTGCAGCTTTGCAATTCCATGCCAACCTGAATCAGTCCCAGAGTACTGTACATATTCAATAAAAAATGTTTTACAGAATATGAAGAACAAACATAGGGGCTGGTTCAGAAGTGGACGAGGACACTACTGCGGCAAATTACATCTTATGCAAATGACGCGTCCGATTGTGGAAAAACTGAGATGCCTACATGCAGTAACTTTAAGACAGTGCATTTACATACACTGCATCCTTAGATGCACCATCGGTAGCACCATCAAAGCTTTACCCAGCCCTATGGCAGGTGCACTTTCTCTGTATGACTGCGGCCTCCGATGTCAGCGGTTCTGTGTCTCTGTATGCAGCTGCTCTCAGCATCACGCCCACATAAGTTTTGTCACACCCGTTACGTCCCAGGAACGACCACTATAATTCCCAGACCCTGTATGCGATTCTGTACTGCGTCTCTGTGCTTAGACAATCGAGATTCATACACGGTGTGATTCAGACGTATCCAGAGTAGAAAAACATCGTCCAACTGCGTGCATATCGCCAGTGCATCCCCGTCTGAATCAGCCCTATAAGATCTAATTCAGAGGTGGACGCAGTGTCGATGCCGCACACAGTTGGCCGATGTTTACAGTCTGCGCATGTGTCCAAGGTGCTCGTATGTATGCTGTTGATTTCCGCAGGGAGATGAAGAACGAACTTGGAGGATTTCAGTGGTCATTCCTGGGAGGTAATAGAAGAGTGGCTAGCGGTAGCACTGACACAGGAGGCCTTGTTCAGATGGAAACATCGCACCTGTCATAGAGCTGGTGCAAGTTTCGATGATGCATCCAATGGTGGGTCTAAAGATGCTTGAAGACTGATTTCCACAGGCGCAAGGAGCTGCATGTTGGCCCTTCAGTTTTAAAGAAGTTGGTTGCGACATTAGCAGAAGATGTAGACCCTGCTGTTGCCACCTCTAAAACCCATAGGGGGAATACAATTAGCCCCTGGGGGCTATTCAATTAGCCCCAAAGCTGGCGGCTATCGGAGATTTTTTCACCTGCGTAATATCTATCTATCTATCTATCTATCTATCTATCTATCTATCGTTACACATTGATGCTGCCAGATAACATTATGGAAAAGTGCTTGGTGTGCCTATGTGATCCAGTCTGGGGTCAAAGAATATAGAAGGAGAATAAATGTCAATTTCTGTGAACTGTGTAGCGTGGTGGTAATTGAGTAGAATTACACACAAGGCACAAGGCTTCATAGTATGGCTGATCAAGGTTAAAACCCAAGGTTGAAGGAGCAGGGCCCCTTTAACATTTACAGTAGCCCCTTTGATTATGGGTTGATTGAATGTAGCCTATAGGGTGTTGGTGGGTATGGTTAGGGATGTTCTATTAGTGCCTGCTGGCTGGTAATACTCTCTTCCTGCTTCTGGAAATCCCTCCCTTCTATCCCATTATTTACATGTTACAGGAGTTATTATTTATTTGGGATGGAAAGAATGGTAGTTTAGTTGATTTAAATATTTTTATTAGCTGAGTGCGCTCTCCTTATTTGTGGTTATAGGCCAATTTTCCCTGCTGGGCGTGCTTTTGTAAGAGAGTTTAACACCTAAACTTGAGCTTGTATGCATGTGTTTGTTTGTTCCTTTAGCCATTATATTGTCCGCTATTGTACTAACACTAATAAATTATTACATTTTAATTATTATTTCAAATAAATTTGACAGAAATTTAGTGCCAGCTCCTGTTATCCGATGTGTTTATTTATTAGTTAGGCTATAGTAGTATTTCAATCGTGAGATCCAACTGTTTGGACCTTCGAGTTCTGCAGCCAGACCACTTCCTGTCTGTCAGGGGTCTATTAGATGACCTTACACACAGGTCAAGGGGCAACTACAGTAAGTCATGAGAATAAATTCAACAAATGGTGCATGCAGTATGTTAAAATATGTAGATGTAACTGCTACTGCATCTGAGACACTACAGGGTTTCTTGCCAGTTTAAACATAAATACTATATGATATTTTATCTCAAAGTATGTTATATCACATTGCGATTGCTAATATATGAGTTGGCTCCTTTCTATATCCTTGGTAACACCAAGCTTAAAAGGATATTGCTATTTAAGGACAAATGGGCAATGAGGACTGATATAAATACATGAGAGGGCTAGAGAAAAAAAAAAACAAGAGTAGAAAATGAGAGACACATAGGGGGTCTAATTAAGAAAAGAAAATTAACAAAAAGCGTATTTGCTTATCATTGCAATTCAAAGCGATAAGCAATGTCTTTTCAGGCTATTTGTGAAACAACATTTGCCTGGACAGCAGCTCTGGTAAGAACCTGTCCTGATGAAGACTGAAAAGTCAATTGGTAGCTTTTGCTATCACTTTACTGCCAGGTTTAGGCCCATCATACCAAAGTCCATGTCATTGGGCTGCACATGCTCCTATTATAGGCTGCTGGGGAGGGATGAGAAGATCCTATTTCTTTGGAGGCTGGTAAATTACTGCTGCTCACCATCCTCTGAGAAAATGATGGGAATAGCTCAGCAGTAATTTGGTTAAAGTGTTATATCTCCAGCTTTAAGGTATTGTTAGATAGATGCAGTGTTAATATTAAACTCGGCCATGAGGAAATAGCTGTTTCCACATGATTTTAGGCAAATACATACTTAATACATATCCCCTATTTGACTGTACTTTTATTAAATAACATAGATATCTCAAATCCAGATTTATATTTGCACTGGAAGAAAATACAACAGATGTTTCCATAGGAATCGGTATGTCATACCGCCAGACTAAAGCCCGGTGGATTTAATACCGATGCTAGAAGGCATAAGAATGAAGATCCCAACAGGGTAAGTATTTAACCTATTCCTAACCCTTTCCCCCCCTAACCCTCCCTTAGGGGTGCCTAACTCGAACCTCCCCCAGGGGTGCCTAAACCTAACGCCCCCTCCCCGCACCCTAAACTTAACCCTCCCGGGGGGATGCCTAACCCTTAACCCCCTTCCCCTAGCCTAACCCTACTGGGGAGGTGCCTAACCCTAAGTCGCCCCAGGAGCCCCTAAACGTAACCCTCCCCCCGCGGCTATCCGCTCCCGACGCCTAGCTTACCTACGTTCATTATGACGGGCGTCAGGATTTTGGCGTGGAGATAATGATAGGCGTCAGGATTTCAACACCTATCATTAGTCCCATGCTGGGATTTCACAGTCAGGACGCCGGCGGTCGGCATTTTGACCGCCGGCTTCCTGACCGCATACAGTTTCCATAAACAACCGTCCCATAGTACAGACTCGGACTGACCACTAAAGGTACAAGAAGATACCCTGGCTGGCCCCAAACCTTGGTGTGGCCCATAAAGCACAATAGATACAAAGAAGACATAACGAATGTAACTGTACTGCCCCCTTTTATTACAAATTCATAAAAAAAACATATGTCAGTACAGTATTGTAGATTTCTGGATAATTATTCAGTACATGATAAAGTAAATTCAACCTTACAATCAGCCCTTGTAAAGGGAATTTAGTGGACTCTGCATACAGCACTAACACAAGTTGAGTATAGAATCTGAATTAAGCAGTGTTCACTCTGTCCATTATTCAGGAGGATTAAATGTGTACGTGCATATATAAATACATATATAAATGTAGTCAAAACAATGGAGATGTGTTTTGCCTCTGGCAAGTGTGATTGTTGGCTAAATAGGAAGGGTTAATTTCAGTATAGCTTAATATGTTGATGCTGGAAGAAATTTAATTATGGTTTCAGATGGTTGATTTTAATGAACTTGCCTGTTTTAATTAATTAATAATGTAAAAGTGTACATACAGTGTATATACCTTAGGTGTTTCATTTTTCAGTGATTGCTTTTGGTCTCCTGTAAATATCGATAGACTAATTTGAATGTTTCTCTTGCATTATAAAATAAAGTAATGTGTCAGGACACAATACCCATGTCACCCTATAAGACATACGGTAAAAAAATAATAAAAGGAATCAATTAAATCAACATTCTAATATGGTTGATACAGATTTCTAATTACTTAATTGGTTTTAGTCTGTTTAATATTATACAATCACACCCAGCCCACCAAGGGAACCCGGATGAAAGGTCCACAATGAATAGGACGACACCAAATGGTCAACAGGAAAAAAAAGGCCGACAGGTACAAAAGGTCAACTGACAAAAGGTTGACATGGTTAAAAGGTCGTCAGTTTCAAATGGTCAACATATAACTGGTCGACATTTTTTTTCAACATTTTTAAAGTTAGGGTGAGGGTTAGGCATTAGGGGGAGGTTAGGGTTAGGCAACGGCTAGTTTTAGGCACCAGGGGAAGGGTTAGGGTTAGGCACTAGGGGGAGGGTTAGGGTTAGGATTAAGGTTAAAATATATATTTTTTTAAATGTGTCAACCTTTTAACCCTGTCAACCTTTTGTCAGCCGACCTTTTGTACATGTCAATTGAATGCATGTTGACAATTTGGTGTTGACCTAGTCATTGTTGATCTTTTTACTGTTAATCTTTTATACCACACTCCCCACCAAGATGAATCCTGTGGCTTGAGATTCAGCATGCAGACAGCAATAATTCCAATAAGGCTACCACTGAAGAAGCTGAACAACTTCAGTGACCACATAATTATCACTTCTCAGGTTTATGGTCAAAACACCTCTCTTCTGCATTTTGCAGTGATTTCAGTGTCTTGGACAACAATTGTCCATTGCTATCTCCTTCCCCTCTTTCATGTCTCCAAAAGTCAACAGAAAGCCAGTCTGCAATTATCTGCTCTGACCTGAGCTACAGTAGTCTAGGGAAGATGAAGGAAGATAACATGAGCTGATTTGGTCTTACTGACTTCCTCATGATGCATTCGTAATGGAGCATTTAACTAATAAAAAAAACAATGGGTTTTATCATACCTGGCAACAGTCCATTTGGGCATGGAGTTTGCAGTAGAATCCCCCTATCTATCATTTTGGTTACACCTGGAATCCCCCTATCATTCTGGTTCCACTGTGGAATTCTGATATCTTTTCTATACCTGCCCAGACATCTTCCTTTTCACACTGTAACCACATCATAGAGCATAAGTTGTTGACACCCCCTATGTCTCAATTTCAGTTGTAGAGTTTAAATTATGCAAATTCATTGTGTAATATGTTTTCACTGAATGACAAAGTACTACGTTTATATTGAAATAGCAGGGACAAGTAGGAAATTTGTTTTTGATGAACGTTTGCTGCTATTGTGTTCAACTGTAGTTTACACTTCTAAAGAACTCAGCTGAACTTAGGTGGAGATTTATCAAAACTTGGAGAAAGATAATGTGGAGAGAGATAAAGGACCAACCAATCAGCTCCTAACTGTAATTTTTCAAACAGCGTAACATGACAGTTTGCTGCTGATTGGTTGGTAATTTATCTCTCTTCAAGCACTGACAAATCCCCCCTTAATGTACACACAATAACTATAACATGCTTTGTCACTGACACTTGTAAACAGAGAATCCCTAAGTAAGTACAACACAGGAACAGGAAGGAGACAGCACAAGTCAAAGGTAACACATTGCCTATTAACCTATTCCCTCCCTAGAGAAATCAGTTGTATGTGCAACCCAAAGATAGTCCTGTGGCTGTAACCAGGTATGTGACTAAGTAGTAATATGTGTGCAGAGTGTAGGGGTCAAGTTGGGACTATTACAATGCTATAATTTGTTGCTCATTACACATAAGAACAGATGGGCACACTTGAGAAATGAGAATGTAGCTGTATTAACTCAAGTAGGCCAAGAATAAATATCACTGCTGACTTGTCTCTAGCACATCCATAGAGAGTATACTAAAGAATACTAGAAGGAAACAAATATGGGTAAGACTATATAGATCAATGATCCCTGTAAGAGTTGTACAAGCTGCAGTCACTAAGCAACAAATATGGTTAAGGACACAATATTGTAAAGAGTTTGTATATTCTCCCTGTGCTTGCGTGGGTTTACTCTGGGTACTCCGGTTTCCCCCCACACTCCAAAAATATACTGGTAGGTTAATTGGCTCCCAACAAAAATTAACCCTAGTGTGTAAGTTCCTCCTGTTCCAACCGTCTCTCTGCTATATCTTCCTGGATGTCCCAGCGATTTCTTAAACTTAAAATGTCTAAGACTGAGATGATCAACTTCCCACCCTCCCACATAACAACACTTCCCACTATTTATTTATCAATTGATGGCACAACTATCTCCTCTAGCCCCAAAGTGCGCTGTCTTGGAGTTATGCTGGACTCCTCCCTCTCCTTCAAACCACATATCCAGAACCTCTCACAGTCCTGTCACTTCCATATCAAAAATATTTCCAGGATCAGACCCTTTCTCACCCAGGATGCTACTAATACCCTAATACACTCATTGGTCATCTCCAGATTGGACTACTGTAATCTCCTCCTTTCTGGCCTCCCCAGCTCCCAACTTTCTCCAGTTTGTCCTCAATGTTGCTGCTCGACTCATCTTTCTCTCCAAATGCTCTACATCTGCCTCCCCTCTCCTACAAGCCCTCCACTGGCTCCCCTTCCCCTTCAGAACCCAATTCAAGGTTCTCACACTCGCTTACAAAGACCTCGCACATTCATCTCCCATTTACATCTCCGACCTCATCTCCCTTCACTCTCCTGCCTGCCCTCTTTGTTCCACAAATGCACGCCGCCTCTCATGCCAACTGATTACTTCCTCCCACTCCCGCCTCCAAGATTTTGCCCGTGCTGCCCACCTTTGGAACTCTCTCCATATCCCCATCAGACTCTCCACCTCTCTACAACCTTCAAAGGGGCTCTCAAGACCCACTACTTCATCAAAGCCTTCCAGCTCACATCCTAACCCGCTACTCCATGCTCCCTCCTTCCTGTCTACCCCATCTGTGTCACGCCTATTTGTCTGCCCCTCCCCTTAGAATGTAAGCTCTTGCAAGCAGGCCCCCAACCCTCTTGTGCTTCTCCTTTATTTTATTTTCATCTACTACTTACTCCCCACTAGGACACCTAACACTTGGTTGTTTATGCTCTGTTGCTTATTTGGTGTTACTGGTCACCAATGTAGCAATGTCCTTGTCCTGCATTGTATTTGTATTTTACTGTTAGTCACTTTATTGGTTATGTACCTTGTAAGGCGCTGCGTAACACTTGTGGCGCCATATAAATAAATAATATTAATAATGGGTATGTACATGTGATAAGAAATATAGATTGTAAGCTCCACTGGGGCAGGGACTGATGTGAAGGGACAAATATTCTCTGTAAAGTGCTGTAGAATTTGAGTGCACTATATAAATAACTAGTAATAAATAAATAAATATTTTTCTTCTTTGCATATTATGCTTGATATGGAATATTCAAGTGTATTAGGAACATATATATCAGTATAAGATTCAATAGAAGTGAAACAGCGGAAAAGAGCCACACCTACAGGAACCATACAAAAACTCTTATAAACATATATTCAGAATTACAAAAAGGCCACATAGGGCATAACTTGTAATCATCGGGTTATTTAACAAAATATCTTTTGGGTAACAATCGATACATATCCATACCCTCTGTAGAGCACATTTTTTTTTCTTTGGCACATGGTCAGTGAAAGCCTATTTGGACTTTCAGTTTTGGAACTGAAAGCATAAATGTGCTTAACTGTGTGTGCTCTGGCCCCTGGGTATGCCCAGAAGAGCAGAGGGAGGGCCATATATCTTGTACGGACCAGCACTGCTGACCACCAATTCCTTGTCCTCATAGACATTGCACTCCCTGGAATCACTATAGTTCTGTACCTAGAATACTATCCAATGTGGCAGAATTTGTGTTTTTGTATGTCCATGCTGTAGTCGTCATCATTAGTATCTGGGCCTGCATCAGCCCTCTAATCTATAGTAGAGGTCTGCCTGCAACAGGTGTCCCAGCTTCTTCCGTACATCTAACAAGGAGGGAAGTCAGGCTACACGCCCATGAAACTCCCATTAGAAGCAGCATTCCGCGCATCTTAATACTTGTTGCCCAGTTGCCGCCCAGATATGACCACTTGAAGTTAGTCTCCATTCGATCAATATCCAACAGAACCACAACTACTTGCTACTTCGGAGGCATCATGTGGCGCATGCGCACAATGTATTTTCTGTTTAAGATAAATTCATAATCGGCTCAAAATCGGGGCCTAAATGTCCATTCTCCGGTTCCCTGCTTTGCAATTTTTATAGATATTTTATGTTCTGAAGTTGTAAATATTTTTTAGTTTTGAAAAAATATGTTATTAGAAACATACAAGTTTCTCAAATTCTGAAATTCATCTTAGATTGGAGCTACATGGCTAGATCGGCATTTATATCACTCTATATATAGTTTTACTAAAATGACTGGTTCTTGCCTAGATTATAATACAGTGATTGATGAATTCTCTGTTCTCTGCTGCTGTACCAGATAATATTCATGTGAGTGGGGTGAATTCATCAAATGCTCTTCTCTTTGCCCGGTCAATGGTCACCACTCTTCTCTGTGATCCGCAAATGGTAGAGTTTATTATTGCAGCCATTCAGGTTGGTACTCTTATGAGTTTTATTCAGATCAGTCAGCCTAAATGAAACACAGATAACAATGGCTGTTGAATAGTGCAGTGCAAGGGTGAAAGGTGGATGGGAGATAGTGGGACTCTTTCTACTTGTAGTCAGTAACATTTTAACTATGATTACATAATAAGGAACAGCAATAATAGCTACAGTTTTCCTAATGACATTAATATGAAATACTTGTAAAGTGGTAAATTAGAATGATGGTTATATAGACAATGCAGTATACATTAAACTGCATCAAATTAATTCTAGAACTGTATTTAGGATTCCCCAGTGAAATCTGTAAAATGCAGTTATAGTATGTCCTTGTATGTTATGTGTTTAGATGTAATGGAAATCCTGACCCCAAATAGTTTGCAGGCCTCTTCACTTGCTGAATGGTATTTTCAACTGTCGTTTTCCACCAAACACATCGGTGCTAATTATTGTGATAACTAAATGCCTTAACTGTGTGGTATTTGTCGACGTGTCCAGTATATTTCTAGAAGAACAACACCTGCTTACACAAGTCATTCTGCAGAAGGCAGTGGGATATTAGAAACCTAGCGAAAAGGATTCCTAAAGAGAGCATTGGAGTTTTCTGTGACAACCACTGATATCTTTATAGAATACCAGTTGTTCAGCGTCCACAGATTAAAAAACTGCTGAAGTAAGTGAGACGTTGGGATACAGGGAATATTAGAATTAAAAAAGCCACCCAGGTCTCTATGTCCATTAAACTGAATAAATAGTAGCTTTTTTTTGCCAATACAGCATACACAAGTGGGAGAACTTGATATCATGTTGGCGAATGCAAATTTGAGTATTTCAGGGATTAATGTGACACAAGATAAGATTGTGGAATCATGTCAGAAAAATGTATCAGATGTTTTGTCTTATTACATTGCATCATCTAACAACTTATCTAAATAAAGAGTGCGAGGCAAGCCTGCCAAAAGCAATCATTTCCCCCAGGGCACATCAATCTACCACGTCTTGCTGTTGAATTATTTGTGGATGAATAAAGTTTTTTAATTTTACAATGGGGAAAATGTAAATAAATGAGGGTCTAATCCAGAGATGGATGGTATTGCACAGCTGCAGGGAAGAGGCTATGCAAAACCATCCAACTAAATGCAAAGGCAGCAGGAGGTGGCTGTAGGAAGTAGACACCTCCTGGCTGCATCTGCGATTTGAATACGGCGTCCCTTTTTGCTGCCTCAGATCACCATCAGTTGCGATGGTGGCTGCTTTGGCGGCCGACCAGGCTGCGTCAGCTGAGACTGACTCAGCCTGGCCGACGGACATGGACAGCCAAGTCCAGGAAGTCACCGGTGCAGACCCTGGGCTCTGCACACTTCCAAAACAGGAGCGACATGCCTATGTTTTGGAGAACTATTCTGGTCGCCACCCCCACTCTGCTCCCCAAACACCACAGCATGTCGATCATGTTATGGCTAAGGGAGGTCTGTGAGCAAGCCTGTGCAGACCCACAAACATTGGAGATGTACAGAAACCATCGGGTTTGTGAACATCTCTGAATCAAGCTCTGAGTCCCATGTAATATGGGTGAAATGGAATGGGTTGGCAGGTATATAAGGTGCATGGTGCTGAATAGTATTCTGAATTCTGTCTATGATGAAAGATGAAGGAATAGCATTAACAAATGAACATCTGACTAGAGGTTCACATATACTGTATGTCAACTACTTACTTGTCAAAAACTTACAAGTAACTCATGCTAAGTAAGTAGTCTTGTGTTGTATCATTAGCAGCCACAAGCAATACACAAGCACTCTCCACAGGCGCCGCCGTACACTGTAACAAATCAACTCTGACACATTGTTATTTGTTCTAGTGACCAACCTCTGTCTTTGTTAAGTACAATACTTTTTACAATAGCTACTGGAACTACTTTATCCACAATTCCACAGAAACATGTCGTTGTATTCTCTGATTTAAGCTAAATCTAAGTTCACTGGAATTAATAGTTATAAATGTCCATTAGCTGGTGACGCCATTGATTAACCAAAGATATAAGCTGGCAGAGCTGCTTCTCTACCAACAAGGACACTGACGCTCCCCCGCTGTGTAGTGTCTGCTAGTTCTATGGTCTCTGTGCACATGACAGCTGGTGAGAAACCAGGTACTGACACACATAGGTCAAAGGGGGACTGGCTGTTGTTTTAGTTCTGCTGTCCCCAGAAGGTGTTAACAGACTTGTGAAATATGAAGACAAAGGAGAAATGAATGAGTGGAGACACTGCTAAGGTAACAAAGGATATATATCAGGGGTGCCTTTTACATTCTAGTCAAATGGATAGCCATAACATTCCTGTGCGCTCACATGGATTAGCTGAAAAGATATCATAGGAAGCAATGTAATATACAATATCTTATTACTATGTGTTCTCTGTATGGAATTAGTATGCTCTGTACATTATGTATTTATTTATTTTTTTAAAATGAATATCTGTGTTTATTTCCATGAAGTCACTGGGAATATCAGATTGCCAACAAAGATTCTTCAAACAACTTACCTACTGTTAGTGTTACAGGTTTATATCAAGTTTGGTTAAAAGGTTGTTGTGTGATAAAGCCAAGTAAGTGTTTTAGAATTAGGACATAGGGCCTGGTTCCAATTCAGTCGCTAGTGCGCAGGTGTGGCGATGGTGATGAGACGCCGGTCGGTAGCAGGTTGATTGACAGTCTGCAGCCATTTGAGGGCGCTGATGGGGAGGGGCATTTAAAATGCAGGTGTGTCGCCGAAACATTTTGAGGTCATGCTAAAGCCAGTGACTGTGTCCTGGGAGGCAGATTTACTGGTATCGAAAGATTAATTGTGGTGGACATTCTAAGCAACCGTTGCTCGGGTGTCCGATGGTATGCTGGATGGTTGCGATGTTTCTCCGATGCTGCGTCTTTGCAGTGGATCTGAGAAGCCGCTGGTGGGTGTCTCATTAAAGATGGCACATGAGACATTAGCATACATGACCAAATCCACTGTTAACGAAAGCGCAGCACCGACACCACTTATGTCCACCTCTGAATCAGGTGCATAATGACATGGCGATTTAAAATATTGCTTCATGGGATTTTAAAAATAAATCTTATTTTATACAAGCATAGTAATATACCTACTGCCCTATTGTCACGATGGGGACTGCACTGTCCCAATCACCAGGTAGTTGGATAGGAATGTCGGTGCCAAGATTGGCAACAAACAATGGGCAATCTAGTGATTTCATAGCTAGATATGCCTCCTATGTGACATAGCCATGCCCCTGTCCCATGATGCCTGCCTTAGGAATTGACATAGAATGGTTCACCATTGATGATCTCCATCGATGCAGCCTTTGTATCTTCCATCAATGGCAGGAAACCTTTGACTGAAAAACATTGATGGTTTGAAACATCAGTGGGTGGCACGAGTGCAAACATATGACCAGTGCCAGAGAGGGAAGGCAGGGCTAAGGGACAAATGATTTGTGAGCAGGGCTAAGCAACAGAGGATGGAGTAAAAAACTATCACCATGTCACCATCGGAACTTAGCCATCGATGGTGGAGAAACAACTAACTACGCCATCAATGTCAAAAACCTTGATCGTCGGAAGCAAGCCCATGGTCAATGTTCATCGCTAGCGAACCTCTGATGTTGGAAGGTATGTAGTAAGGTGACCACTAACTAACCATTAATTTATGATTTCAAATACACTGTGTAATATAGTTTGCAGTTCATCATAGGTAACTCCGATGGTGCACATGCTTACATTTAATGAACAGGTACACTACTGGTCAGAAGTTTTAGAACATCCCCTTTTATCCAGTTTTTATTGAAATTGAAGCAAATCAAGTCCAGTGAATAACCTGAAATGGTAGAGGTTAAAGAAAAACGGAAAAATAATGTAAATTTCAATGTTATTAAAGAAACCAGTTATGTTTCTTTTTCACAGAACCACTAATGTAAAAAGAACTTATAGCTGTTCCTCAGCAATGTAAAAGAGGCTTGTCTGGGCCATGAAGCACTGCCAGAGGACTACTGAAACTAGAAGAAACTCTTATTGACTGATGAAACACAATTTTAAATATTTGATTCATCACACAAGGTTTTTGATCACTGTTGAGTAGGCGAAAGGATGGTTCCTCAATGTGTGGGGTTATTTACTAAGCCCAACACTTAAAAGGTGAAATTTTTTTATAGCAAAACACCCCTTGTTTTGCTATCAATAGCATTGCCCTTTAAAATTTCAGGTCTAAACACCTCGGGAAGCTGCGGCTTTTACAAGCCATCACTTTGTAAATAAACCCTTGTCCAAGGGCGGTTTAGGAGAGTCTACTGACCATGCTAAGTTCTCTGATAACCATGGTCCCGGTGACTCTCATTTGCACATGTGCAAGTCTCTGGGAAAATGGCAGCAGCAACTCTGGAGAGGTAAATATTAAACTGGACGCCAGGGCCTGTATGCAATACACATCCTGCACCCAATAGATACACCATTTCCAAGGTCCCACCTACAGACACTCTTGATAAATGGGACCTTGCATGTGAATGGTATTGTTGTGTTCTGAATGCTAGCATGACCACTGAATAAGTGGATTGGTGAGCATTTTCACCATACAAGTGCAAGCCAAATTAGCCTGCTTTCTTTGTTCAAGTGCCAGACTAAACAAAGTGATGGCGAAACATACCTGGCATTCTGCACTTCATGGTTGAATGTTTAGTATTCTAGCCTATTGTTTTTGAAAATATTATGATGGACCAAGTTGAGTCATTATTGGAGAACACTAGATTTCACTGACATATACAGGTAGTTTTGGATTACACTCTTCCTTCTTCTAAAACTACTGCCAAAATTTGTTACAGGTTTATGCTCGTTGGTACACCGAAAGGGATCCTTATAGATCATGGTACTCTTTGTATGGATTTTCTAGGAAATGTTAAATATTGTTAAGTGTATTATTCGCCTACATATGTGTATCACCCTTAGTTGATGGTTTGGTTGGAAAAGTTTAATCCTGCAGAGGATGGTTAAGGAAAGGCTGGAACTTTTTGCTACATTGTTGGGTGTTTGCAAGAAAGGAATTTCCTCTTCTACAGATTTTTTCAAGTGTCTGGATTTTTACTGGGAAACAGTTGGGTGAGTTCACCAGTATGAACAGGTAGTTTGCAGTTTTTGGATTGATGGCCTAAAGGGGCCCATACATCAGCAATCAGAAAAAAATCATTCAATGATTCTGCATTTTGTTCCCTGATTTCATGATTCTCCAATCCACCAATATGCACCCATACATTATGGGTAGTCTTCAGTGATTTGCAGATAATTTTCAGCAAATAACAGATCAGCCAATCGTGAAAGGCTCATCATATTGGTAGCAATGGCCAGCAAATCAGCTTATCGTTACCATATGGTAGCAATCTGCAACCCCGATTGGTCTGTGATTCCATTAACTTTTGGTCAGAATCAGCAATCGGTCAACCCCATACATTGCAGAAATTATCATCTGCAAAACGCAGATCTGCCCCAGTCTGCTGCTGCTGCATCTGTTATTTGAACATATAAAAAGTATGGTTGTAAGAGGTCAGGGAATGTCTGCTCTGAGGTCTGAGACCTGTAGCAGCAAGCAAACAACAAACAATAACAGTATTTGTTGAATGTCTGGTTAAAACTTGATTTGTACCCAGAGAATATTTAGGAGTCAATGGCATAATGGTTATACCAGTTGTTTAGATAGCAGTTAGTCAGGCAAAATTTATATTTTATTTTACTTGTAATTTTCTCTGCAAGTGAATATTAATCTTTTTCTATGTAAAATACAGGCAGCGTACTGTCATTCTGTATTGCTAGTGTTAAAATTCTATGTATATGACTGGTATATGTTTTTAGAAGTATCCCCCTACACAGCAATCATTGCACCCCCAGCAACCTTTAACACTCCCACGAAACATCTACTTCACCCGTCAAGTAGGAGGAAAGGACTTCATGAGAGGGAAGGCCGGCCACCACTGGCTGCACGTGCCATGACTAGGCATGTCATATCACTGACAGGTAAGAGTGAAGTGCAGTACGGTGCGATGCCTGGAACACTAGTTGGTTCGTAGGCTTATGAGGTTTTGCAAGGATACAAGACATAATTATATTTGTTCTTAGTGGCGCCCCCAGTTCCTGGTGCCCAAGACACCTGCAAAATAGAAGCGCCGGCCCTGCTCATAATTCCTTATTTGTCTGCAGATTTTTTTTTTTAAATGCTGCTTGCATAAGTATTCAACTCCTTCTGATTAGACTTGATAGTACCACCTTTTGCTGCAATGACAGCTTTAACATTGTTGGAGTAAAGGTGCACATCCACTAGGCAATGGGGTAACGACAGTACGATTACAACATCGTAATCATACAGTCGTTCCCCATCCCCTGTAGTGCCTACACTGAACGATTTGTCGTCCAGTGCAGGCACCCTCCCTCATCCCTGAACATGGCCAATCTGTCGTTATCGACAGATTGACCGGCATGTTCAGGCGATGATTGATGTCGGAAACAACCACTGAGACCGTGCATCGCTGGTTGTTTCCGACATTATAGCGCACGATTTGTGCACAATTAATGAGTGATTGAACGTTTACGATGTCGTAATCGTTCATTAAAATCGCCTAGTGGATGTGCACCTTTAAGTTTCTACCATGTTTGCACACCATTTAGAAGTGATTTTTGTCCATTCTTCCTAGCAGATTTGCTTCAGGTTGCTCAGGTCAGTTGGATGATGCTTGTGGACTGCAATCCTCAACTACTGCCACAGATTCTCAATTGGGTTCAGATCTAGAGGCTTATATAACAGGGTACAAGCTTGTGTCGTTGCAGGATTTCATGCAAGTGTTCCCGTATTTTTTAAAGCGGCAAACATTTTAAAGGCAAAACCAGCTTGGTTTTTAGAAATATGGAAACACTTGCATGAATTCCTGCAGCGGCACAAGCTCGCACCCTATTACATTAGACTTTGACTCGGTCATTGCAGAACATTCACTTTTTGTTATTCTGCTATAGGTATCATTTTAAAATGATAAAAATATAGAGAAAGAGCTGCTATTTTTATGTATTCCATTACACTTTGTATCTTAAAATATGAGTAAAACTGGAATAAAAAACTTTACGCCACAGCATATTGTACAGTACAATAAACCAGAATTGAAAAGTTTATTTTGTAAGAAAAGTGTACGTCATTAATTTGAAGCCATTGGGGAGAGAATGTCTGTGTTACAGTACAAATTACCCTGAATATATCAATAGTTATCATAAAAGTAGAGGCAGCCAGAAAAATGGGGTATGGGATAGTGCAGATTGGCTGTCAAGCAGTTGTGCAGATGGTCCCACTGAGCGCAGAAACTAGAATGTACAGTACCTGTTTCAAAAATTAAAATGCTGCTAATGCTAGATCAGATTTCCTTTGAGATCTAAACAGCATGTAAGGAGATGCAAAGCTGCTAACAAGGAATTTTACTAAAATAGCTGTGCAAAACCTAATCAGAGGTTGAGATTAATCAGGTTACTAAAATAGCTGGTGCTTCATCTCTTGCTTCCAGCAATAAAAAATGTTAACTTTAAATTACTGTTTTTAAATAATAATTCACAGCCCCAGTAAGCAAAAAAGAAATAACTATAAACATGCCTAGTACACAGAAAATGATGTGTGCAGTTATAATACTTTTCTTACGCGGGGCATACATGGTGCGATGACCCTGTGCGACGCGACGGGGGATCCGACGTACGACATAAAGTATCGGGTGGTCCCCACACACAGTGCGATCGGGTGGCTGATCGCCTGATATGCCCGCTCCCCCCTCCCCTACCCGCATAGTGCTGCATGGGATCGCACATCGCATCCTCTTATCGACTGATCCTGCAGTAGGATCAGGGGGTGCGATGTATGACCCCACAGGTGTGCGCTTGGTCCGACATCATGCCCATACACTGTGCGATATAGCAGCTAAATCGTACCAATCCGTTGGATCGCCTGCTTTATCACACCGTGTATAGCCCGGATTACAGGTTTAAATTAATTGTTATTCTCAGTTAAATTCATGTTTGTTGTCCTGTTTGTAGTAACAAATAGATGTTTTAGCCATGCCTTCCAACTGGGTGCCATTAAATCAAACATCTTTGTGTGGCATATATCTATGTCAGTTTATGTAACAGATTTAGAAATAATATTTTGTTTGTAAATGGCCTAGGTTTCACTTACTAGATACAACTCTGGAATAGTGTATCTTCCATTGTCTGCAATTGTATATGGAACTAATACAGGATAGTATTAGTTCCATAAACAACCTCCCCCTCCTCTCCCCACACACACACACATACACTACTGTGTCAACAGCCAACCACAATCGATTATTTTACAAGCAATTCATGCTGTGATTTTCAAACCAGCTTAAGTAGAGCAGCAGTTGGACAGCTATGGGTTGTGCAAGTAGTTCAGCCTCATAAGACACCATAGAAGTAGCTTAACAACTTCTCCTATTACTTCACCTTCTCTAAATGAAGTGTACCTAGATTTCCACCAAGGTGCACAGATTTAAAAGGAAAAATAATAGCTTTATTGCATATGCTCAGGGAGGACAGGTTGAGGGTGTTCCCACCACAGAATTGAGTAGACACCAGTGTACTTAAGGTCTGATTTAGAGATGTACACTAATGCATTCGCAGCTGTGATCCTGCACACAGCTGCTGTGCAAATGTGCATAGAAATATACATCTGCAGTCGCAGACCATTCAATAATCGCTGATCTGAGTAGCCCTATGGTCATGCAGAATGGACATCTGACCTGGGATGTCGGAACCACTTTAGCTTCATATATAAACTACGACAGGCCCCAAAAATGGCCGGGGCATGCCTGTTTTTAGCCGCCATTCCATTTACCTCCCTCAAATGGTCAACGACAGTCAATCCTCAAAAAATCCTCTCTGTGAACCGCATTGCAAAGGTACCTTGGCATGTGCACAGTGCAATTGTGACACATGCATAATCGACCAAAAATTGCTCAAATGCATAAATATCGGAATAGCGTACATCTCTGAATCAGGCCCACTGTACAGTATCAGACAGAGTGCTTGCAGAGACATCAGCAATTTCATAGACAAGATGTTTTCCATATTTCAACAATTGACATCTGTAGGAGTCCAGGAGGATGACGAGGTCACAATGACAATGCTACAGAATTTAATGCCTGAATTTGAGTTCTTGTGGTGACTTTCAAATCCTGTGCGACTAAGCTATCAACAGAAGTGATGAAGGCTATACTGCTGCAGTTCCTGGAACGCATATCGGTTAAGACAAATGCTGAGTGTTATGCTTTGCTCACAAAGGACATTAACCCAAAAGGCCTAAGTAAAAGTGTTTCATACAGTCAGGTGCATAAATATTGGGACATTGACAGAATTTTCATATTTTGGCCTCTATTCACCACCACAATGGCTTTGAAATGAAATAAACAAGATGTGCTTTAACTTCAGACTTTCAGATTTAATTTGAGGGTAATTACATCCAAATCAGGTGAACGATGTAGGAATTACAACGGTTTCTATATGTGACTCCAACTTTTTAAGGGGCCAAAAGTAATGGGACAAACCAAACAATCCTAAATTTACTTTCACTTTTTAATACTTTGTTGCAAATCCTTTGCAGGCAATTACAGCGTGAAGTCTGGAACGCATAGACATCACCAGATGCTGGGTTTCATCCCTGGTGATGCTCTGCCAGGCCTCTACTGCAAATGTCTTCAGTTCCTGTTTGCTACTGGGGCATTTTCCCTTCAGTTTTGTCTTCATCAAGTGAAATGCATGCTCAATCAGATTCAGGTCAGGGGATTGACTTGGCCATTGCATAACGTTCCACTTTTTAGCCTTAAAAAACTCTTTGGTTGCTTTTGCGGTATGCTTCGGGTCATTGTCCATCTGCACTGTGAAGTGCCGACCAATGAGTTCTGAAGCATTTGACTGAATATGAGCATATATTGCCCAAAACACTTCAGAATTCATTCTGCTGCTTTTGTCAGCAGTCACATCATCAATAAATACAAGGGAACCAGTTCCATTGGCAGCCATACATGCCCACGCCATGACACTACCACCACCATGCTTCACTGATGAGGTGGTATGTTTTGGATTATGAGCAGTTCCATTCCTTCTCCATACTCTTCTCTTCCCATCACTCTGGTACAAGTTGATCTTTGTCTCATCTGTCCATAGGATGTTGTTCCAGAACTGTAATGGCTTTTTTAGATGTTGTTTGGCAAACTCTAATCTGGTCTTCCTGTTTTTGTGGCTCACCAATGGTTTACATCTTGTGGTGAACCCTCCATATTCACTCTTGTGAAGTCTTCTCTTGATTGTTGACTTTGACACATATACACCTACCTCCTGGAGAATGTTCTTGATTTGGCCAACTGTTGTGAAGGGGTTTTTCTTCACCAGGGAAATAATTCTTCTGTCATCCACCACAGTTGTTTTCCGTGGTTTTCCGGGTCTTTTGGTGTTGCTGAGCTCTCCGGTGCGTTCTTTCTTTTTAAGAATGTTCCAAACAGTTGATTTGGCCACACCTTGGACCTTAATCAGAGTCGGTCGCGAGCGCTGAGTGCTCGCAACCAACTCGATGTTGGTCCACAGGGCATGCGCACGATGGAGACTGCTCCGTCGTGCGCATGCGCAAGCCCCGCTAACGATGGATCACCCGTCGTTAGCGGGCTCGAAGCAGACAGAGGGCGCTGTCGATGTTGATTGACAGCTCGCTCCGTTTGCTGGGCGGGCAGGGGGCGTGCCCGGCCAGACGGAGGCTTGCCATTTTGTGGGCATCCCCACTGACATCATCAGTGATGTCAGTGGGGAGCTTCCTGCTCAAACAGAGCAGGAAGCTCCCTGGGGCTTAAGGTTGACGAGACCCTACCCTAGGGTCTCGTCGTAAGCCCCGATAGTCTTGACCATCGCGACCATCTCCCTTAGCGGTTGTTAGAGCTGTGGGTGTTAACCCACAGCCTAACGACCGACATGAAGGAAGCCGTTCAGGATGCAAGCGGCCGCCCTGTTTCTGAGCGACCGCTTGCATCCTACGACTGCCTCTGAATGAGGCCCCTAATGTTTTGCTATCTCTCTGATGGGTTTGTTTTGATTTTTCTGCCTAATGATGGCTTGCTTGACTGATAGTGACAGCTCTTTGGATCTCATATTGAGAGTCGACAGCAACTGATTCCAAATGTCACACCTAGAATCAACTCCAGACCTTTTACCTACTTAATTGATAATGAAATAATGAGGGAATAGCCCACACCTGTCCATGAAATAGCTTTTGAGTTGATAGTCCCATTACTTTTGGCCCCTTAAAGAGTGGGAGGCACATATAGAAACCGTTGTAATTCCTACACCGTTCACCTGATTTGGATGTAATTACCCTCAAATTAAATCTGAAAGTCTGCAGTCTGCATGTCCCAATATTTATGCACCTGACTGTATGTATAAAGTGGGACATAAAGCTTGTGAATGCAGACTGAGAAACAAGTGGCACGCAGAAAAAGCTTGATTAAAGAATGAGTTAGCTTTAAATGTCACAGACAGACACAGGAAGGATTGCTGGTACATGGACACGGGAGCCAAGGGCATTTCAGTTGCAATCAAGAATGGTTTACATCATTGAGATTGTGGGCCTGATTCAGAGCTGCTCGTAAGCGGCCGCTCGTTCGTTCTGAGCAATGTTTGCACAACTGCGCATGCGTACGGATCGTAATACGCATGCGCGAACCAGTCAGTGCGGCCGAAAATCGTTTGTTCGCTAAATAGCGAATGCCTGCTATTTTGAGTGACATGAGGAGGCATATGTGGGTGGTAACAGGGGAAGATGCTTGAAAACGGGGAGTGGAGATCAGAACGCAGGCGTGCTTAAAGGTCAAAACGGGCGTTTTATGGGTGTGCATAATTAATACAGCAGCGTCATTGACCACGTCACTGGGTTATTTTATAGTCAGAACTGCTCGCAAGATTGTGGTAGGAAAAACCAACCACAAGAATAGCGAGCAGTTCATACGCTGGTCGATGTATTCGATTAATCTAATAAATAGTGGACATGACGTAGGATGCGAGCGGCCAGGGGGCATAGTTTTCCAAAAAACGACCGCAAGTTTTGTTTGCTCGTTCAGACCTAGAGGCGTGAACAGACCGCAAAGAGCGAACGGTTCATTTGAATAGCCACCCCTTTTTTCTGAACGAGCGAGCGCAAATAGCGTCCGGCTCTGAATCAGGCCGAGTGTGACCCTATAACAGTCAAAGGCATTGGAGACAGCCACAAAAGTTGGAGCAATCATGGTGTGTCTGCGAATAAAAGATTAAATCATTGTCACAGACATCCAGGATATGTTACTAATACCAGATTTGGGGAACAGTCTCATTGTCATAAATGTCCTAAAAGACAACATTTTCAAGGTAAAGTTCGCAGAGGGCAAGTGTTGTGCAGAATAAAAAAAGACTATAATAGCAACAGCAACCCATTGCCAGCAACTATAAGCCCTAGACACAAAGAAGTGTTAATTCAATGGTGGCCTGTGATTTAAGCCAATCTATGGAGCTGTGGCACAGGCAGCTAGGACACCAAAGTCAGGCATGTGAGAGCAGTATAATGGGTAAACATACCTGTTGTCCCTTCCCAAAGCCAGCCTCCAGAGCTGAGGCACCGCTATCATATTGCATACAGATGTTTGTGGTGCAATGAAGGTAAAATCAATAAATGGATATCAATATTTCCTGATATTCATTGATGTATTCACGAGAATAACACACATTTATTTCATCAGAGCCAAGAGTGAAGTAGCACACAAAATGCAGACTTCAAGAGTTTGGTGAACACTAAAACTGGTCAGAAGCTGAAAATGTTGAGATCTGACAATGGCAGCAGATATGATAATAAAAATGTAGCCATCTTCTTAAAGAAAATGGCATTGAGCACCAGCTAACCATTGCATACAAACCACAGCAAAATGGTTTCAGTGACTTTGCCAACCATAATATTGTGGAGAGAGCATTGACTATACTGAGTGATATGGGCCTAGAAAAGTGGTTTTGGGCAGGATCAGTGTCTACCACAGTAGACAGTAGCTGAAGAACCATACATAGTAGCTGTAAAAAGTAAAACACAACAAGAGACATGGTTTGTAAGTAAGCAAAATGTCAATAATCTCAGAGCCTTTGTGTGCAGAGCGTATGCACACATAACCAAGGAGAAGAGACGTACGGTGGATCCCAAGTCACTGGAGTGTATCATGCTTGGATACTGCCAAGAAAGTAAAGGATACAAACTATGGGACATTAAAAACAAAAAGCTTATATAATCTAGAGATGTGGTGTTCCACAAAAAATCCACCAACCATGAAGCTGGAACATGAATCACTGCACAAGCTTGTTGCACTGGATATGCAGACAGCTGGAGCATGTCTGAGTTAGAGACTGCCAGTGTGGATACCCAATCACAGAGCAGGATTTCTGTGAGAAACAATAAACAATAAACAATTTCTGTGAGAAACAATAAAGGAAAAACCCCTAAGAGATATTATGGGTAGTTTGTGTGAACACCAAAATATCCAAGAAGCAAAATCAAGCAATGACTGGTAGAAATGAAAATCTGCAATAAATACAGAAACGGCATCATCATTGCATGACAACAATACATGGACTGTAAGACAGTCAAGAAAAAATGGATCAAATATGTAAATGCAAACGGAACCACTGCCTGTTGTAAAGCCTGTCTTGTCACTAAAGGATATACACAGAAATCCAGGATTGGCTATGGTGAAATTTTCTCAACCTGTTGCAAGCTACAGTAGATTGAGTTTAGTCATTGCCATATCTGCCAATCATTATTTTTTATTATACCAATTAGACTTTGACTAAAGGTGCCTACACACTTGGCGATATTTTACATGATTTGCCCGATTCCGACGCATCGTGATGACAAATTGTGTAAAATATGCCCAAATTGTGAGTGTCCACTCACAATCACGATGCCGATGCACGTACCTCAGGTCGTACATCGCATCTTCAGATTTGCCATTTTGTAGAGCAGATTTGCCGATCTAGGACATGACGTGGTGCAGATCGTGAGTTTTTTTTTTTACTCACGATCTATTGCACAATCTATCGTACATCGCGTAACTTGACTAACAGATCCCCACTCGCCATCATGTGCAGCTTCATGATTTGAAGGAGTAGGAAGGACGCAATTCAGCTTGCACACCCAAGTCTGGACTAATGTGTTTTGGTGAGTATTGCTGCTGCATTGATGCACCACCACTGTCCACCAATGTGAGCCACCCACTGTCCACATATAAATTCATGACCCAGCCACCGCCCATCTATATGAGGTGGGCAGTGGCTGGGTCATGCATTATACAACCTGTCCACCAATGTGAGCCATCCACCTACCCACTGCCCACCAATGTCACCCACCCTCTGTCCCCCTAAAAGTATAAAGCATGACCCAGCCACTGCCCACCAATACGAGGTGGGCAGTGGCTGGGTCATGCATTATGCACCCTGTCCACCAATGTGAGCTACCCACTGCCCACCAATGTCACCCACCCTCTGTCCCCCTAAAAGTATAAAGCATGACCCAGCCACTGCCTGCCTATATGAGGATGGCGGTGGCTGGGTCATGCAGGTGGGTGGCTCACATTGGTCCACCAATTGGGACACTCTGTCCACCAATGTGAGCCATCCACCTACCCATTGCCCTCCAATGTCATGGGCCACCTATTAAATACCTAGAAAATATGAAAACACATTAACAAACATATTAAAACACCATACCAAATATAGTAAAACACAGTAACAAACATATTACAACACCATAACAAACATATTACAACACCATAACAAACATATTAAAACACTGTAAAAAACATTAAAACGCTATCAAACATATTAAAACACCATAACATGAACAAACACTTAAAAATGTACCTAAATATTAAAATATCAACATTAAAAATCACAAAACTATTTACAATTATTGCTAAAACTGTATATGTTCCTAGGAATGTCTGTTGTTAAGGAGTGAGAATTTGTCACTGGATTCCTGGAGATCCTGGAGTCCAAAGGATGTCTATGGCACATAAGCTGTAGAGAATACTCCAATAAGTCCCAAAAAATGGCAGCGTTGGAGGAATTGCTCGAGTACACCAAGAAGTTTGGTTCGGATGCTACCGGCAAAACGGTCCGCACCAAAATACAAAATTTGAGAACCGTGTACGTGAAGGAACGGAAGAAAGTGGACAAATCCAAGCGGTCTGGAGCGACCACGCTGTGGTACTACAACTTGATGACATTTATAAGCGAGCAAGAGCCACAACGGCAGTCTCTGGTCTTGATGGCCGAGCGAGAGGGAGAAGAGGCAGCAGAAGTGAGTGGACCATCTGAGGATGTTTTGGTAAGTAGAGACGCAGTTCATACAACAAAATTTTTTTTTTTTTTTTTTTTAAACAAAACATTTTAGAAAAATCAGAAATGTCCACTTTATGGTATACGGTGGTGATGACACTGATTGGACAAGGTCACTACACACATGGCGCAAGTATAGATTGATGGAAGCCAGGGCCACAATCTGTACTTGTGCCATGTGTGTATTGGCCTGTTCAATCTGGCATCTGATCCACTGTATACCATACAGCAGCCTAGCTATTGGGACTGATAAAATTTGGTGATCATACTGTTTTCTACATATTATATGCATTATTTAAAATTTATATATAAAAAACCCCACAAAAAAATGTTATTTATTACTGTGCAGTGTTGTTAATGCAGCCTTATTGGCTGACAATATTGTTCTTTAAAGAGTGAAAAAAAAGATCAAAAGTTTTTCTTTCACAAGAATCAAATGTGTAGTGCAGAGGTCTTCAACCTTGGACCTCCAGCTGCTGTGGAACTACACATCCCAGCATGCACTGCCATAGCATTCTGTTATATCAAAAAGGTGGCAGTGCATGCTGGGATGTGTAGTTCCACAGCAGCTGGAGGGCCAAGGTTGAAGACCCCTGGTGTAGTGTATTTTTTCTTACCTTGCAATACTGGTACTGCAGTACTTTAACAATAGCCTTGCAGGTGTCCGGGATGATGACGCCCAAGGACTGAGGGGAGATGAGGGTCCCAAACTTCAGGTCTTCCAGTGACCTTCCTGTAGCCAGGTACCTCACGGTAGTCACCAGCCTCTCTTCAGCAGGGAATGCCCTCCCCAGCCTTGTGTCCTGCCTCCAGATGTGGTGGGTCACCATACTCAGCAACTCATGGAAGGTGTCGTCATCCATGCGCAGGTAGTTGCGGTAGTCGTCTGGGTTGTTCTCCTTGATCACCATCAGCAGGGACATGTGAGAGCAAGTATCCCTTTGCAGCAGCCACTCCTTGGTCCAGCATGCTCTCCTCCTTCGCTGGGCCCTCTCCTTCATCACATTGACCCCAGCATAGGCCACCAACACTCTATACCGATAGGGATCCATCAGCACAGAATTCAGGAACAGGATAGAATGCAGGTAGCACACACTTGCAGGTAGAACACACTTTGTAAAAGGCAAGCCAAATACAAAGCAGAGCACAGTAGCAATGTACAGGGTTCAGCAGGTATACAACTAGCCTCACTAGTAGCAGAGCAGAATGTGCACAGAGTTGAAATGGTACCTGCTTTTTATACCCCCTTGCTAGCCCCGCCCACTATTTAAATTTCCAACCAATCGTGAAGATCCTCGTGTATTGTTTGGTAAGCTCACGATTTATCATGCACGATCTCACGATTTGGACATCCGACACGATGCACGATAGATTGTGAGATCATGTATCAAATTGGCGGCTTTATAGACCAAATCGTGGCCACGACCGCCGGGGAGCTCCTGGGGAGCATTGAAGGGAAATTGTACATGATGTCAGATCGGGAGCACATCGCCAAGTGTGTAGGCACCTTAAGCTTTCTTTAATGGAGAGTTAATTGAAAAAAATTATATGGAACCTATAGAGCATTATAATGAGAATATTCTCCAAGAGAGAGAAGTCTGTTTATTGAAGAAAGTATTATATGGTCTAAGCAAAGGGGTCATTGTTGGCACATTAAGCTACATGCTGTACTATTTGAGATGGACTTTGTACGTTCAGAGACTGATTACTGTTTATACCAGAAAACAAAAGAACATAAATTGTTAACCGAAGATATGTTGCGGGTCAGGAGAAGCACATAGTCAGTATCAAATATCTGTTAGAGCAAAAATACAAGTTAAAAGTTCTAGAACCTGCACATCACTTGCTAGGCTTTAAGATCTTACAAAACTTAAACAAAGGAACTGTCAAAATGTATCAAAATCGATATGTACAAGCAATACTTGCAGAGCATGTAATGTAATACCTCTTTTCCACTAAAAACCCGGGTTTTTGGACATGGTTCCAACCCAGGTCAGACCCCATTTACACTGCACCTTCGATCTGGGTTACTCCCAGGTCTGCCCTGCTAAAACTGTGAGGTCATAAAAAGTGGGAGGTGAATGCTCCACAACCACCAATCAGCTCATTTTAGGCATGACCCAGGTCGGATATCCCGTGTTGCTCTGGTTACACTGCATCATTACCCGGGTCCATCCTGGGTCCAACCCTAGTAGCTACCTGGATTGGATCGCTGGGTCACTTGACCCGGGTTATTTTTCAGGGACCCTTTTACACTGAGCTGCGGCCCGGGTAGACCCAGCAAAAACCCAGGTTTTTGCTCTGGTGTAAAAGGGGTATCAGATGCAAAACCAATCCGCAGTCCCATTGACAAAGGCACAAAACTAGCAAAGGCCATGTCACCAACAAGCAAGGCAGATAGAGAACATGATAAAAAAAATCATTGGAAATTGAATGCATACAAGTACAGGAATTTATCCAGACATCACACATGCTGTGAGTCGGCTGAGTCAAATTGCCATTAACCCTGGAAAACAACACTGACCTGCAGTTAAAAGAATCTTAAAGTACTTAAAGGGCTCAAGTTCCTTGAAATTAGAGGTTTCATATTCTGGGATTTCTACATTAAAATCTTTCTTTGATGCCGAATGTGGATCAGATGAGAATGACCATCATTCATTCATGAGATACCTGTTTGTACTAGCAGGTGCAGCCATCATCTGGGCAAGCAGAAAGCAACGACTGTAGCCCTGTCCACCACTTAGGCAGATTATATTGAAACTGCCAAGGAAGCTTTATGTTTAAAAGTGACTTTGTGTGAAATAAGCATTTTTAGTCAGGATGAGACTATCAACATAGGGGCATATTTAATTGGGGGCGAGAATAGCAAAAATCCCGCACCCACTGGGTTTTGCCTGCAGGTCCGGGGTTTTTTATTTTTTGAGCGCCAGGAGGAAAAATGGTCGGGAAATCCTCTGGGACCCCTGCGGCACCCCTCCTAATGACTAATTAAGCAATTAGAAGTTTCCAATTAGCTTAATTAGTCAGTGATTACTCACCTTTGGAAGTGCTGTCTTCTGAATCCAGTGTCGGGACCAGGTCTCCTGCAGCGGGGGGGGGGGGGGTGTTGGTGTGTGTGTGTGTGTGTGTGTGTCCAAGTGTAAGTATGCCCCCCCCCCCCCCAGTAATGGGCGCTGGGAGAACTACATCTCCCAGCAGCCCTTGTGCCTCCCTTCAGCCCCTGGAGCCTCTCAGCAGCCCCCTCCCCAAATTTTAAGCAGCGCAGGGCTTTCAGCTCTGAAAACCCTGTGACCACTTTTTAAAAATTGGATACAGTGGGTATCGGGAGCATGCATACCCACGGTAATCCAAAATTGGACGTGAGGGGCGCAGGATTTTTCCACGCTAAACCTTGCTCCCAATTGAATATGCCCCATAGACGGTGAGAACAAGGATGCAATTGACTTGTCCTACAGCACCAAGCACCATGGATGGTCCAAGCTATTAGACACCACTTCATCCGGGAGTTAGTGGAGAGAGTCTATAAATGTCAACTTTGTAGCAAGCAAAGATTATGGGACTGATGTCACAACTACTAAATGTGTTCCTGAGAAAATTTGGACTGAAATATATTTGATATGTTGACCTATTTCACTGTTTATTTGTATAACATCTTGTCTAGGGTTACAGGTGGACTTCACTAAGGCCCTGATTCAGAGCCGGACGCTCTGACCAGAGCGCTCGCTCTGAATCAGGGCCCACCTCCATAATTATGGAGCGTCCTCCTGGACGCTCGTATAGCTGTGGGTCACCACCCACAGCCTATACGAGCGTGCAGGTTGATGGCCGCGATGGTCTTGACCATCGCCACTGCGAGCCGGAGCCTGCGGTTGAGTTTCTCAACCGCAAGGCCCGGAGTGATTTTGGCTCTATCAGAGCCAAAATCACTCCCACTGACATCACTAGTGATGTCAGTGGGCCGGCTTCTGACGGTAGGCGTTCCCTTGAGAACGCCCCCGTCTGGGAGGCACGCGTCTGGCGCATGCGCATGACGGAGCTCCCTCCGTCGTGCGCATGCGCAGTGCACACCATCGACCCACTTACGAGCGGACAGCCGCTTGCGAGTGGGTCTGAATGAGGCCCCAAGGTGCTTAAGTAAAGTGTAATGTTTTTATGTGGCTAGAGACAGCCCTGAGCGAGGGGGGTATGTTGGAGAGGAGTGTGCTTCTGCGCTGTATCCTCCCCTGTGCAGTGACCCCTGAAGGATAATGTCACAGTGCATGATTGACTCTGTGCGCATTACTGTGTCTAGTGTCACGCAGTGGCGTAAGTTCATCCCAGGCGCCCGGAGGCAAGTTATAATTAAGTGCCCCCATGTCACAGCCGCTGACACTGTAATGTAGCAATTCGCATGCAGACAGGCTATAGATAGATGAAGGCAGCAGCTGATGATCTGACATGGAGCTCTCCACTAGTGTATGGTAGCTTCTCAGGTGACGGGAAGGGTTGCCATGTATTGGGCGGCCGGAACAGTACACTCCGGTTACATAGTTACAGCACTAAGGAGCTTATTCAGAGGCGGCCATACGGTCTATGACCGCACGGCCGCCTCGATGTTTTGCCAGTGCGCATGCGCACGAGGGAGCCAGCTCCCTCGTGCGCATGCGTGAGACCCACTACGACAGACAGCGCTGGTCGTAGCGGGTCTCTTTTCAAAGGGGGCGAGCTGTCGATGTTGATTGACAGCTCGCCCCGTTTGGAAGGCGGGCCGGGGGGTGGCAGCCCAAACGGAGGCGTTTCTATGGGAACGCCTGCCGTTTGGGGGAGGCCTCACTGACATCACTTGTGATGTCAGTGGAGAGCTTCCGGCTCAGACAGAGCCAGAAGCTCTCCGGGGCTTACGACAAGTGAGACCCTACCCTAGGGTCTCGTCGTAAGCCCCGATGGTCGCGATGGTCTCTGACCATCGCGACCATCACCCGAGTGGTCGTTAGAGCTGTGGGTGTTAACCCACAGCCTAACGACTGCAACAGAGGCGGACGGTCAGGATGCAAGTGGTCGCCCAGTTTCTGAGCGACCGCTTGCATCCTCCGACCACCTCTGAATGGGCCTAAATGGGGTGAATATGTTGTGGACAATGGAGGAGGTGCCCCTTCAGATCTGGAGCCCGGCGGCAGGCGCCTCCATTGTCTCCCATAGTTCTGCCCCTGGTGTCACGGTGCTGCATGGATGTGCAGTACTTAGCTCCTCAGCGATGAGACCGAATACTGCTACATATTGTCTGTATTACCGCTGATATAGCCACCGCCGTTATCACTGCTGTGTACCACTGTCACCACAATGTGTGTTACCAGTGTTACTAATAAACCTGCAAGCCTGGCTAAGAATCCACTGTGTAAACTAACCTCCATTTCACATTCCGCTGGTACCTATTGTAATCAGGGCTGTCTTAACAGCAGTGTGGGCCCTGGGCAAAGCAAGCACTGGGGCCCCTACCCACACATGATATTGTATTATTGCAGCAATAAGCCCCATCATCATACATCATAGTGAGATTTTGTCCAGGTATAATTATAGGATTGCGCAGTGATTTGGTTCATGCTGTGCAGCTCAACCCTTACCTATGCTAGGGGCAAGCAGTACTGGGGGTAGGAAGGTAGTAAGGGTAGATGGTAGTACTGTAGGGGCAAGAAGGGAGTTAAGGGCAGGAAATACTAGAGGCAGTGCTGGGGGTCTGTAGGGGGGTCAAGGTAGCAGCTGGGGCAGTACTGGGGCTTAGGAGGGGGTCAGGATACAGCTGGAGCAGCACTGGGGGTAGCGAAGGGGTTAAGAAATTGCAGTTAGGACTGTTACCTCCTTCCTCCGGATGGCCTCCTCCATGTAGTGAGCTGGGACAGAGCACATGCAGTGCTGCTGCAGCGAACCAATGGGGATCTGCCGGCGCCGATGTCGAGAAGGACTGAGTACATTGGCGGGCAGAGATGGAAGGAGGTGCTCCGAGGTGGTCTCTGGTCAGTGATGGATGATACGCTACCGGCGGCAATTGGTTGAGAGACGCTACCGGCAGCGATTGGCTGAGGGAGCGGGCCTGCCGGACGCGCTGTGTCTCCCAAACCAAACGCTGCTGCTGCGGACACAGAACCAGGGCTACCATCAGTAATTTTGGGGCCTGGGACTGAAAAAATAGGCAGGGCCTCTGGGACAACTTTCCCTTTCATGCTACCACTAAGTCTCAGGAGTCATGACTTACCTTATCGCCTTAAGAATGCTCTTTCTGGCTTCTCCTCCAGGTCTGGCTGGCGCTGCTCCCCAAGCGTCATGGGTCCTCTTCCTTCCAGCAGCTTTGTGTGATGTCATGAAGTCACGTGCGCCGACAGCAAAGAGAAAAAAAAGGATTATTGAACAGGGGCAAACACAGGATTTCCTGGGGGGAAGGGGTTCTAATATAAATATATATATATATATCACACATATATACACATTAACCCATACATACATACACATATATACACGCTAACACATATGCAGTATACACACACTAACACATATATACACACAAACATATATATATTCAGGTACGGTAAAAATAGCCAGCAGCTGAATAACCTCCGGTTCAAATACCAACGCCAGAAGCCAAATAGTCTACAATCCCGACAGTGGCGGTAAGTACCTAACCCTCGCCCTCTCCCCCCTAACCCTCCCTTCGTGGTGCCTAACCCTAACCCCCCCTTCCCGCACCCTAAACCTAACCCTCCCCAGGGGGGGTGCCTAAACCCCCCTCCCCATAGCCTAAACCTCCCCGGGGGGTGCTTAACCCTAATCCCCCTCCAGGGGTATCTAAACCTAACCCCCCATCCCGGGCTAAGTATCAGGATGGCGGGGGTAGGGATGCCATCGCCAGTATAATGTTTTTGGGATATCGTCGTCAGAATTATACCAGGTGTCAGTAATCCGCCGTCGGTCTATCGACATCTGGGATCCTGTCCACCGGCATATTAAACATATACCACATACACATATATACACACTAACATACATACATACACATATATACATAAACATACATACTAACACATACACACTAACACATACATACAGTATACACACACTAACGTACACATACATCCATACTAACACATTATATATATATATATATATAATATATATATATAAATATTTATACACACTAACATTCATACATATTACACTGTAACACATACTAACACAAGACACATACATACACATGCTAAAACACATACATATTACTTACACAACACAACAGCAAGATGCACCTCGGATGATTAGGCTCCGCCCCCTCCATAATGCCGCGATTCGCGGGTGTATGGGGGCGGGGCTTGTCGCGTTGGCTCCGCCCTCATTGTGGTCAGCAATGCATCAGGGATTGAAGAGTAGAATCGTGGGGGGAGTTCCCAGTTGGAGCAGGCACATTCCTATTAGTGCGGGGCTGCGGGCCGGCAGGCAGCAGTGGTAGGATCAGGCCCCCTCCCATTCTGCCTGTGTCCAGGCCCGGGACTCCAGTCCCGGCAGACAGCAGGTGCGGCCCTGCACAGAACACAAACAAGAACCCGCACTGTTTTAAAACCGGCTGCAGGGGGTCGGGTTGGCGGGCCCCCAGAAGCATCGGGCCCTTGGGCAGATGCTAATCAAGCCCAATGAAAGAGACGGCCCTGATTGTAATCACCCAGGTTTTACACCAATAGGTCATATCAATATCTTCTTTATGCAATAGATTAGGGTCAGTCAGGGAACAAAGCTGCTGTATAGATAGAAGTGTATATAGCTACCCATTATTATGGATCAATATCAATGCTTTGTATGAGAGTGAATATTTGCATAGTAAATAGTTTACCCAGAATGGTAGTCCTGCGACTGTCCAGGGAGAGAAATAGGTCCCATTAGGTTATGAACAAATTTACATTTAAATCTACAGGGACAAGATCAACAAATCCAGGTAGAATGGGAAACCAAAAACACCTAATACAACAGCTTTGTGGGGAAAGACATCCACACGGTAATAGCAGTGGTGGCTTTATCCTCTGTGTATGCCACAGCCACTGGTATGCATCAGTCTAGATACGCAGCTCCGTATGTGGTGCGGTCGGATTGCAATTATTTTACTAGCAAAATGCTAATACAACCACAGGCGTGACTTCATGTTTTCACTGTTTCTGTTTACAGACACAGGGTCTGATTCAGCGAGTATCGCAGTTGCAAAGACGCACGCAATCGGTCGATCAATTCACATTGCGCATGCGTATGCATCGCAGTGCACTAACTGGCAATTGCGATGGGAAATGCCTTTGCAGAGGCTACGCAGACCCCAAGCACAGTGATTGACAGGAAGTGCAATTTGTGGGTGAACGCAGGCATGGCAGTGCGTTGGGACGGCATTGCAGGGGTGTGCATAAATTATCCACTGCAATCACATACACAGCCTGAGGGCTCATAGCGTGTGCTGGAGTTAGCAATTCCTGAGTGAGGTCTGACCTGCCTTAACTGTGTGTATGGGTCTGATGTTACTCGATGTTACCGATTATTTCGCTATGTTGCCCAAGTATACGGTGTGAGTAAGGGGAAGTAGGTGTCCCTATGGTAAGCTGTGATCGCAATGCGATTGCAAACATTTGCATTTCACCACTAATAATAGCAACTACGTAGCGTGCGTACTAGCAGAATAGCGATCCTTGCTAATCAGGCCACAGTCTTCATCACTAGTATCTGGACATAAACCTACCCTATACTGGTTGCAAGAGATACATCTAATATAGGCCTTTACTCGCCATATGCACAACTCAGAGAGGGCTACAACACCCATGATGCCCCCATAAGAAGGCACTCTTCCATAAGAACAGCCAGTTGACACCCGGTAACTCCCATATGATGTACTGAGAGAAGTGACCGAGATGCAGCCGACTCAAAATGTATTTATACTAAATTCTGAACCACAGACTCCTTTGGCTTAATTAGACTTTACTGTGAGAATCCCATCACTTTCTTGCTAGTTAATGGATCAAGTTGGGATAGCATAGCAATGTCCATGGGCATGGCCGGCTCTAGGGGTGTTCGACCAGTGCTGTCACACAGGGACGCCACCCATAGAGGGCACACCCCTCCCGAACATCCCGATTTCAGCGGGACAGTATTGTCCCGCTGTTCCACCCATGGGCCGAAGTGGCCAGTGGGTGGTCAAATCGGGAGGTTGGGGATCCCCACCGCCGCAGCTTTGCGGCTGTGCCAGACCCCGGAGTCTGAATGGATGCTGCCCGCATGCGCGCAGCATCCATTCAGTAAGAGGAGAGGGGCTGGGGGAAGCCCAGCTAGTGAGGCTCCCCACAGCCTGACGTTATTTGGAGGTGTGCCATGCGTGCATATGGTAATTAGACCACACCCCCATTTTCAGATGTAAGGGCGCCCTGTTAAGGGGCCAATGACATTGGTGTCCAGAGTGCTTTATGCTTTGTTATCTACACTGGATTGGATTTTGCAAGTTCTTTAAAACTGGCCCATATTGTAAGCAAATGTGGAGTCATGCAATATATAAGCAAATCACGTTTACTTTATTGTAACATAAAACACATGAATTGGTAAATAAACTGAAATAAAAAAATAATAAAATCAACATTTCTATTAATAATATTAACAATATTGGAACAAATGTACCAGCAAGTCAGTAATTTCCCAGTGACTAACATACAATGTACATGCACCTTTGCATAGGCAGTGTCACAGGGCCTGATTCAGCAAGGAACGCAGTTGCCAATAAGCAGGCTGATTGTTGCTTTCTGCGCATGCGCGAAATGGCCATAGCGATCGGGACGGCGATCGGAATGACTACACAGATCCAACACAGAGTGACTGACAGGAAGTGCCATTTGTGGGTAGTGACGGGGGAGGGTGGTCGGCCGAATGCAGGCGTGACAGTGCGTTTGAACGCCGTTGCAGGGGCGTGCATAAATTATCCACTGTGATGCCCTATGCAGCCTGTGGCCTGATAGCGTGCGTGGAAGTTAGCACTTTCTGAGTAAGGTCAGAGCTTGTGCAAGTGTGCGTGAGGCTGCGATGGTACTCAATTGTACCAGTAAGGTAAAGTGGGCTTCCTTATGTAGTGCAACCAGGGGCGTGCAAGCTCCAGGCGCTGCAGGTGTCGGGAGGCGCCATGCACTGCTCTGTACCCGGCAGCTGTCTTAGCTGTGACCACCCACAGCTATAGCGAGCGGCCAAAAAGATGGTCGTGATGGTCAAGACCATCGGGCTTGCGATGAGACCCTTGTGGGGCCGGCCCCAGACGGTAGGCGTTCCCATGGGAGCGCCTCCGTCTGGCCAGCCACACCTCTGGCACACCCACCAAAGGGGGCGTGCTGTCACTTACCATCGACAGCACGCCCCCTTTGTAGCGAGACCCATAGCGACGGCTTTCCCGTCGCTATCCAGGTCTCGCGCATGCGCACGACAGCCGGGTCCGTCGTGCGCATGCGCACTGGCCCAACATCGACCACTTGAGCGCTCGCGAGCGGGTCTGAATCAGGCCCTGTGAGCGCTGGCCTCTGAAGCGACCTGTAGTGGCGCCCAAATCAATGGTGGGAGCCGCAGGTTACTAAAGTTTATTCTGCGGTTCCCACCATTGACTTCAATGGAGGAGCCGTTCATTGGCTGAGAGAGGCGGAGGTTCACCTCTCAGCCAATGAATGCTCAGATATGGCTCTATAAAGGCAGAAGGCCGTGTCTGAGCGTTTCATTCCAGGAGATATCAACCATCCTGGTTGGAATCTGTTGCGTGGGTCGGTATTTTTGTTTTGTTGTTTTCTGAAGACCTTGGATGCCTACTTTGGACAAGGGGACCACTCCTGGTAATGTAGGTGAGTATGTGTGTGTGTGTATGCATGAAATAAAACGGTGTGTGTGTTGTGTGTTTTTTACACATTTCTTTACAGGTGAACTACAGGTACCAGCGGATCTTTAATACCACGCATGCTGGTACTTGTGGTTCTCCAAGTACCAGCATGCGGGGGAGGCTTGCTGGGACCTGTAGTTCCACTGTAAAGACAATGTTGTTAATTCTATTTTTACACACTACATACACTATCAACCCGCCACCCACGGCCCTAGGGTGGCGGGGATAGCCCCGGGTGCCCTGGAGAGGGGGGTATCTTTATTAAGGGGGTCTCCAACTCCCCAAGGATCCCTTGGCTGACTAGCGGTCAGGACTGATGCTGCAGCTGTGGGGCCCGGTGAAAGGGCTCACCTGGCTGTGGCATCAGCCCCCCGCTACAAAGGGTCCGGTGCTGGTTTTAACTTTAGGGGGACCCCTATAGGAGGACCCCTACGCAATTTTTCCCCCCCCTACAATTAAAACCAGGACTGGCCCTGCAGCCTGGTGCTGGTACCTAATTTACGGTGGAACCCTACACGTTTTGTTCCCCGTAATTTTAGGTACCAGGACAGGCTGCCAAGTCCAGACCCCACGTCAATTTTTTTAAACAAATTTAACCCTAAAAAGAAAAAAAAAACAGTCTCCACATATTTCACTGATATGCACAGGCTGTTTGGGAGACAAATTCGGCCGCTTTAATCGGGACTTAAAAACGAACAGGATCGATCAAATACACCATCAATCAAAATGATACTGTCAAAATCATGACCTTGGTAAATTCCCAATTTTTAAAATGAAAAAAACCTCCATTTTTGATCGATCGTATCCAAGTTGAAAAACGGGACAAGTCGGGACCAAATCGAATCTTAGTAAATTTACCCCCTGGTGTCAGCAAAAAGATTATAAATGAATCTCAGTCATAATCGTGAACCGACACAGAATATCATCCACAAGGATGAGATGGAGACAAGTGTGATAACTGATAACAGTCTCATTACTGCTGTGATGTTAGTGAGATTAGTAAATGGGTAGGACAAATACCGATAATTGTTATCTCTTGTGTACAGGGTACGTAGTTGCTGCAGAATCAGCGTGAAGAGGTATTGCATATATCATCAGGACTTCCGTAGGTATAAATGCCTACTCTGAGTGCATGCAGGGCTAAGGAAGCAGCGACTAGTTTCCCCCAGGAGTGCCTTTTTCACGCTTGAAAATGTGAGTTTGTGTGCGTTAAGAGCCGTGTTGGGCCCGGAAAAAGAGGCATGACCTGATCGCGAGAGGCATGGCCATGTCCCCTTAGGATAAAAGAAAGCATTCACCGCGCTGGGAAGGTGGGTTCTCAGCCGAAGGGGGGGGGGGGCGCGATTAGTGACTGAGGCCTGTATGTGAGTGCAATGTGATCTGTAAGGGGGAGTCTATGTGTAGGGCCAGTATGACCTAGTGATTGCGGGATTTACATACTTTGACGGCTGCGTGCGAACACATCCTAACGAGCGGCTCTGAATCAGGCACTGAGTCTGCACATGGGCCCTCTCCTGTCTTAAAACGCCCCTGGCTAAAGACATTTGCTGTTAGTTATTGCCAAGGAACTAATTGGCAGCAGTTTGTTGATGTCAGTGTCTATCTCTTACTATAATAGAAAGTGGGATGACAGGTCACTTTATACAGCAGTTCCGGTTAATTCCCAAGCAAGGCATCATATTTTCACAGTGTCATATGGCCAGCAGGTAATATCCAGTTGCATGATGTCGTGACCTTCACACACTTAGCACAATGCTCCTTTCTTGATCAAAATATATACAGGCAAACATATAGGAAATGTGCAGATGGTGCCTGTGTAAAAGCCTAATGTTTTCTAGAATTGATTCCATGTACCATCTAACGTTTCAGTGTATATGGAAATAAGAAGGGTTATTATCGGAACTTGCTGCAACCATCTGTTGTAAATGTTCTATTTAAGATGCCGCATGTCTCTCCTGTATTACTATATTAATGATTGCATTGTAAATGTATTAGGGGTGTGCACCGGCCACTTTTCGTGTTTTGTGTTTTGGTTTTGGATCTGGATCTTTCTTCGTGTTTTGGATCTGGATTGGTTTTGCCAAAACCACCCTTCGGTGTTTTGGGTTCTGGGTTTTGTGTATTGGATCTGTATTTTTTTTTTAAAAAAGCATAAAAACAGCTAAAATCACAGAATGTGTTGATTTTTCTGCTCCTATGCTATTATTAACCTCAAAAACCTTAATTTCCACTCATTTCCAGTTTATTCTGAACACCTCACACCTCACAATAGTGTTTTTATGTCCAAAAGGTTGCACCGAGGTAGATGGATGACTATGCTAAGCGACACGAGTGGGCGGCACAAACACGTGGCCCATCTAGGAGTGACACTGCAGTGGCAGACAGGATGGCAGTTTGAAAAACTAGGCCCCAAACAGTACATAATGCAAAGAAAAAAAAAAGGTGCAAGATGGAATTGTTCTTGGGCCCTCCCACCCACCCTTATGTTGTATAAACAGGACATGCACACTTTAACAAACCAATCATTTCAGCGCCAGGGTCTGCCAAACGACTGTGGCTGAAATGATTGGTTCGTTTGGGCCCCCACAAAACAAGCTGGTAATTAATCTGTCCCTGCACAAACTGGCTCTACGGAGGCAAGATGTCATCCTCATCCACCGATTCCTCACCCTCTTCAGTGTTGTGTACATCCTCATCCTCACAGAGTATTATTTCGTCCCCGCTGGAATCCACCACCACAGGTCCCTCTGTATGTTCTGGAGGCTGGTCTCCCTGGAAAAGTTGATAATTCATTTTTATGAACATCATCTCCTCCACATTTTGTGGAAGCAACCTCCTACGCCTTTTGCTAACAAGGTTCCCGGCTGCACTAAACACTTTTTCGGAGTGCACACTGGAGGGGGGGCAACTCAGGTAAAATAGAGCCAGTTTGTACAGGGGCCTCCAAATTGCCTCTTTTTCCTGCCAGTACATGTACGGACTGTCTGAAATGCCTACTTGGATGCTGTCACCGATGTAATCCTTTAACAGACAGACGCACGCTTGTCGCTGCTGCTTTGAGGATACAGGTGCGGCTATAGCCCACACAATTCACAAAGACAGAAAAAAAAAGAAGATTTTTTTTATTGTTTGTGGAGCGCACTTTGAGGGTTACACCACCCTTTAACAGACAGACACACGCTTGTCGCTGCTGCTTTAAGGATGCAGGTGCGGCTACAGCCCACACATTTCACAAAGACAGAAAAAAAAAGAAGATTTTTTTTATTGTTTGTGTAGCGCACTTTGAGGGTTACACCACCCTTTAACAAACAGACGCACGCTTGTCGCTGCTGCTTTGAGGACAGTATCATATGCAGTGACAGTAAACTTGTCAGAAATTGTTGGCACGTCCTTCAGTCCGGACCAGATGTCCAAACCGGCCCTTGACTTATGACACAGGCGCACGCTTGGCACTGCTACTGTGTTGGTGCACGTGCGGCTACATCGCACACAAGTCACAAACACATAAAAAAAATAGTTTTTTATTTTTTGGAGCACTTTGAGGGTTACACCACCCTTTAACAGACAGACGCACGCTTGTCGCTGCTGCTTTGAGGATGCAGGTGGAATCTAGATGGGATTTGGAACCGGGGACACACTACCTCCATCAATTGTCTAAATCCCACTGCACTAATGGCGGATACCGGACGCACGTCTAACACCAACATAGCAGTCAAGGCCTCAGTTATACGTTTTGCTTCAGGATGACTGCTGTCGTACTTCATCCTCCTCGCTAAGGACTGTTGGAGGGTCAATTGTTTAGTAAAAGTAGTGGTGTTCCTACTTCCTCTCTGGGATGATGAACAACTCCCAGCAGCAGCAACAGCACTAGGAGGAAGTGGTTCTTGATCTTTCCCTATTTTATTTTTATCGGAGAAAGTTTGGTCCTCCATTTATGTTATATTGATATATACGTGTGGCTAAGGCGCACACAAACACAGAAAATATTTTTTTAGTTTTGCTGGAGAGTAGTGCACTTTGGCCCTGATTCAGACCTGCTCGCAAGTGGGTCGATGTTGTGCTCTGCGCATGCGCACGACGGCGGGACTTTCCTTCGCTCGTTGTGTCTGATCAAAGGGGGCGTGCTGTCGATGTTGATTGATAGCACGCCCCCTTTGGTGGGCGTGCCGGGGGCATGCCTCCCTGATGGGGGCGTTCCCACGGGAACGCCTCCCGTCAGAAGCCGGCCCACTGACATCACTAGTGATGTCAGTGGGAGTGATTTTGGCTCTGATAGAGCCAAAATCACTCTGGGGCTTGCGGTTGAAAACCTCAACCGCAGGCTCCGGCTCGCAGTTTCGATGGTCGCGATGGTCACGACCATCGCGGCCATCAAACTGCACGCTCGTATAGGCTGTGGGTGGTGACCCACAGCTATACGAGCGTCCAGGAGGATGCTCCATTTTTATGGAGGGCGGCCCTCATTCAGAGCGTGCGCTCTGCTCAGAGCGTACGGCTCTGAATGAGGGCCTTTGTGGGTTACACCACCCTTTAAGAAATGAGCCAGCCGGCTCTTTACTTATGGGACACAGGCGCACGCTTGGCGCTGCTCCTTTGTTGATGCACGTGCGGCTACAGTGCACACAATTCACAAACACAGAAAATATTTTTTTATTTTGCTTGGAGTGTACTTTGGGGGTTACAGCACCCTTTAACGGACAAGCCAGCCGGTCCTTTACTTATGACACAGGCGCACGCTTGGCACTACTTTGTTGATGCACGTGCGGCTACTGCGCACACAATTCACAAACACAGAAAATATTTTTTTATTTTGTTTGGAGTGTACTTTGGGGGTTACAGCACCCTTTAACGGACAAGCCAGCCGGCCTTTTACTTATGGGACACAGGCGCACGCTTGGCGCTGCTCCTTCGTTGATGCACGTGCAGCCACAATGAACACAATTCACAAACACAGAAAAAAATTTTTTATTTTGTTTGGAGTGCCCTTTGGGGGTTACAGCACCTTTTAGCGGTCAATCCAGCCGGCCCTTTATTTATGGGACACAGGCGCACGCTTGGCACTACTTTGTTGATGCAAGTGCGGCTACTGCGCACACAATTCACAAACACAGAAGATATTTTTTTATTTGGTTTGGAGTGTACTTTGGGGGTTATAGCACCCTTTAACGGTCAAGCCAGCCGGTCCTTTACTTATGACACAGGCGCCCGCTTGGCACTACTTTGTTGATGCACGTGCGGCTACTGCGCACACTATTCACAAACACAGAAAATATTTTTTTATTTGGTTTGGAGTGTACTTTGGGGGTTACAGCACCCTTTAACGGTCAAGCCAGCCGGTCCTTTACTTATGACACAGGCGCCCGCTTGGCACTACTTTGTTGATGCACGTGCGGCTACTGCGCACACAATTCACAAACACAGAAAAAATATTATTTGTTTTAGCACTTGGGGGGAGCACCCCTGACGGACAGAGCACCCCCTGGACAACACTACAGGACCCCTTTAGGACTGGGACACTGCACAGGACTTTGGAGTGGACACAGCCCCTATGGACAACAGCAACACAGCACAACACAGCCAGCCCCTATGGACTTTGAAGTAGTGGACACAGCCCCTATGGACAACAGCAGCACAGCGCAGCACAGCACAACACTACTCTGCACTACACTACACTACACAGCCCAGCCAGCCCTAACTCCCACCCTCCCTCTTCACTGTCCACAGCCGAGTGAGAAAATGGCGCCGACGCGGGTACCTTATATAGGATCCAAAACCCGCGAGACCCGGAAGGCGGGATGATGACGTTTTGCCTCGATTTCAGATCCGAGTCAGGCGGGAAAAGTCGAGCCTGACTCGGATCGGCCTCGGATCGGGGGGGCTCGGGCGGGTTCGGATTTCAGAAATCCGAACCCGCTCACCCCTAAAATGTATGAAAGCATATTATACATACTGCTGACACTTTTAATTACAAATAGTAGATACATTAAAATATAAAAATCTGCTTTTAGCATTAGATTGTAAGGGTTGCAGTTGCGATCCGTAATGAATCAGGCTCACTGTCTGGTATAATGTGAACTAGGGCACTTCTATGGGGCACTACTAAAATGAACTAGGACACTACAATGGGCTTAAAATGGATCTTCCTGCCAAGTGTGGAGCTCAGAATGAGAAAAATTTCATTGTTCATGGACAAAAAGTCATCTTTCATGGACACCTGTGCCAAGATCTCCTTGGAAGATGACATTTTGCCTTGTGAGATCCGAACTTGCTGGGAAGATTCGAGCCAAAACCGAACCACACATCTCTACTTTAAATTAAAATCCTCTTCATTGCCTTTAATGTACTGACCAGACATACAGGGCCTGATTCCACAAGGATCGCAAGTAAGAATTCGCTCGCAGTTGGCCGATGTTGCGTCTCTGTGCATGCGTGTGTGTCTCAATGCGTGTGCACGAACCAATCATTGCGATCAAGTAAGGGATCGCACGGCATACGCAGTTAGCACAGAGAGACCTCCGATGTTGATGGACAGGAAGTGCCATTTGTGGGTGGTGGTGGGGGGTGGTCGTGCGAACGCAAGCGTGCCTGTGCATTTGAACGGCATAACAGGGGTGTGCATAATTAACCTCGTGCGGCGGCGTTCGCCGCCATACGTCTCGATGTACACAGGAAGCTGCCACAATCCTGCAGCAGCTCAGGGCTACCACAGTTGTGCGTATGGGTTCGATGGTTCTCGATGTTACTTATGTTTTCGCAAGCCTGCGTACTGATCATGCATAGAGTAAAGGGAGGTGGGCTGGCTTTATGTAGTGCTGGGCATCTGCATCTTGTGTTGCAATTGCAGTGCGTATGCATTCATTAGCATATTCTCGCATTTGCCAGGTACGTGCAATCTCTTACTTGCGATCCTTGCTGAATCAGGGCCACAGTTTGTGCTTTGGTCCATAATGACAACAGTTACCATATTGTACCTTCTCTGGAAAAAATTTAATCAATGTTTGGCCCTTTTTTGGTAATGGTAGTTCATAGCATAAATGCCTTTTGGTAATTGTTGCTGTCATTTACAACCACTCTTATTGTTTGTTTGTATCCCTTATAACGGGTTCTCTCTAAATTCATCAGTATTTTTCAAAAGGGACTGGATTATAGGAAGGGAATATGTGTGGCTGGAGGTTGGAAATTAGAGGCAGTCACCTGCTTTACCTAATATGAGTAGGTTATTAACTGGACACTCTCTTGGAAGGCATTAGAGTCCAGAGGTTCCCAAACGCGGTCCTCAAGGCTCCCCAAAAGTTCAGGTTTTAGAGCTATCCATGGTTAAAGCACAGGTGGTTAAATCAAATTGACTGAGGTACTTATTAAATCACCTGCCTGTGCCCAATCATGAATATCTCTAAAACTTGAACTGTTGGGGAGCCTTGAGGACCGTGATTGGGAACCTCTGGAGTAGACCATTTGAATCCAGGGTATTCCCTGAGCCAGCAGCAAGCCCTAACTACTCTGAATTAAGACTAGTACAATAGTGGCTGTGGTAAACACCTCCACAAATAAACTATGCATTTAGGGGCAGATGACATGTCCAGTTTCTCCACATCACAAAGGGCGGGATGTACTAAGGTTGCGGTGACCATTCCGCCAGTCACCGCAACCTTACTAATTGCATATGTATATTTGTAGAGAGAAACCCTGCACAGATAAATAAGTGTTATATCAAAAATCTTCAGATATATCCTTATGTAGATATAATCTTCTTATGGTACCATTCCAACTAGAAGTATTATCATAAAGGATATGGTGCTACCTACCTCATTAAAACATATATATTTGACAAAATATAATCGCATATGTACTAACAAATGCGATTGGTATCGCAAAGGACAGCTCTTGCGATAAGAGCTGCCCTTTGCGAAATAGCCAATGCCGGGTGACGTGGTCTCCGTGGGACCCCGTCCCCTCCATGCCCCGGGAGTTTCCTGCTGGTCACATGTGCAGGAAGCCCCAGGCTCCTCCTCCTCCTCCCGCACCCGGAAGATGATTAGGTGGAGGCGGATGACCCAGGAGGAGCGTGGGTCAGCGACAATGGAGTGCAGGTAAGTGGGGGCCAGCGCTGGGCAGTGGTGAACAGTAGGGAGCAGGGTGCGGTAAGAAGCCCATAGGGTTCTATAGGGTAATGCCAGTTTTTTCTGGCATTACCCTCCGTGCCGAAAAAAGGGTGGCCAGGGCTTAGTACATATGGAAATGCGATAAAAACCCCGAAACTGAGTTTTTACTGCATTTTTCCTTTAGTACTGTACATCCCGCCCAAATAGTGGAAAGTTGAGGTTGGAGTTCAGAAACTGGATATAGAAGAATATACCAGCCACCTAGTGTTCTGTTTTTAAGTGTTGCATAGCCCTGGTATGGTGAATGAGACATCAGGGCATTTGACTCCTGTATTTACAGTACATGATGGGGTCATAGTAGCAGACTGAGCTCTTTTTAAATCCAAGCATTTTTCTTGTGATGAGGTGGGGATAGAGCCTTAAATCACTCCATTGTTTCTTACACAGCAAGGGCATTTTTACCAGATGTACGTGTCAATGTCCACTGTAGGTAATCAAATGGAGCCAAATGCTGAGGAACTTTATAAATTGTTAGCACTATGGTTTTCACTATCTGGCCATCATAATAGGAACTTATTGACATAATTGCACAGCCATTGCGACTAAGGTAATGCAACTGTAAGCTTTTAGCTGTACTTTATAGTGCGGGTAATTGTTACTGATTTAGTGCCAGCTGCATCCTTAGGGCTACTTCACACTTGCCGGTTTTGACCAGGTGGCAAAAAGCTACCCGTTTTTTGCCGGTTGTGAAAAATAGTGGTGGCTGAAAGCAGGTGCCTTCTTTCACATGGTACGGGCATAGGGCCTGATTCAGAGCCGCTCGTAAGCGGCCGTTCGTTCGCTCCGAGCGATGTTTGCCCAACTGCGCATGCGCACGGATCGTTATACGCATGCGCGAACCAGTCAGTGCGGCCGAAATTTGTTTGTTCGCTAGATAGCGAATGCCTGCTATTTTGAGTGACAGAATGAGGCGTATGTGGGTGGTAACAGGGGAAGGTGCTTGAAAACCAACCACAAGAATTGCGAGCAGTTCATACGCTGGTCGATGTACTCGATTAATCTAATAAATAGCGGACATGACGTAGGATGCGAGCGGGCAGGGGGCGTATTTTTCCAAAAAACGACTGCAAGTTTTGTTCGCTCGTTCAGACCTAGAGGCGTGAACAGACCGCAAAGAGCGAACGGTTCATTTGAATAGCCACCCCTATTTTCTGGACGAGCGAGCGCTAATTGCGTCCGGCTCTGAATCAGGCCCATAGCATGGTCGCCATGTTACAGTCAGGAATATCCGCTGTGCAGGACGACTGCAGTGCCGTGTCCGTCCCGTCCCTGCACGCCAGTGGTGTAAAGGAGACAATGTTTCCTTTCACACACATGGGCTTGTGTTGGCCGGGCTTGTGCAGCAGCTGTTGCTGCTGCGCATGCCCAATAGATTAAAAAAAAAAAACACATTAAAAGCGGCTCAAAGCCACTGCTTGTGAAAGCTGAATAAACCTAGCCGGCTACCGCCAGGCTCTTGCCCGGCCGGCCAAAACCGGCAAATGTGAAATAGCCCTTAGAGTAACATAAGCATGTAAAGGCAAATTTTCTTGCAAGCTTGTTCCCTGTGTATGTTGGGGATGCAATTATGCTCCAACTCTGCTTGAGTCATGTGCCAAGGATTACCGAAAAGCAGTATAATTGATTTCAATTGATTAATTCGTTTTTATCAAGTGAAGTGCTTTGGTCACTTGGGAGTATATTTACTAAAGTGCGGATTTTTAAAGTGGAGATGTTGCCCATAGCAACCAATCAGATTCTAGCTCCTATTTTCTAGAAGGTGCTAGATAAATGTTAAGTAGAATCTGATTGGTTGCTATGGGCAACATCTCCATCTAAAAACCCGCACTTTAGTAAATATACCCCTTGTTGTTTGACAGTCTTTCCTTATCATTTATGATTTCAATTTGAAAAGATCAGACATGTGGTGACACATTAAAACTATTTTACCAGTGAGACTTACCGTAACTTTCTATTTTATGCAGTGCTTTTATTTTGTTGTGGTACTCAGGGTTATCCCCAGTGGCGTCCCTCCCCACGGTGACACCCGGTGCGGGGAGGGACGCCATGCGCGCGGCACCTGCCGAAATGGAGGCGTGGTCTTCGGAGGGGGGGTGTCGGGGGCGTGGCCTCGCATATCGGGCCTTCGGGAGGGGCGTGGCCTCGCGGCGCGAACCCGGCCCGTGGCCGTGGTTAACAAAATGATACATTAGGTATCAATGGGGTGGTGCCGGCGGGGGGTGCAGGAGGTGCGGGCATGGGCCTCTACGGGTGACACCCGGGTGCGGGCCGCACCCCCCGCACCCGCCTTGTGACGCCACTGGGTATCCCGAGTCTGGAAAATACTATAGATATTGTATGCTCTAGGCAAGAGTTTTGTTGGTGCCCCCTATCAGATAATCCCACCACCAAGCTTAGTGTTTATACACGGATACCAAAAATAACTCTGGCCCTCGGCAGGCTTGGATGCCCCTTGGTATTCCAAATGCCCTAGACATTGCTTAGTTTGCCTATGCCTAGGGCCAGCTCTGGCACTAATATTTAGAGATGTGCGGTACAGTTCTCCAGAAATCCGAATCCACCCGAATTTAGTGAATCTGGAGAGCTCCGAGTCATGGTTCTGATCCCCTGAGGAGATCCAGACATACCCAAGTCACGATACAGATCTTCCCGTGGTACAGAATTTGGATTTTAAATCCGAATTTCAGGTTTTGGATTGCAAAAATGACATAATAATAGATGTTTTTTAAAAACTTTTTATACATTTTTTTTTTTAAAACCCAGATCCAAAACCAAAATCAAAACACAAAGCTGAATCCAGATTCAAAATCAAAACCAAAACACGGGGGTCAGCGCACATCTCTACTGATTTTATTTATGCATAACCCATGCCACTGACCAGGAAACACATGTACAATATGATAACATTGTGTGGCCTTCCATAGTTAAGATAAAAGTTCCTTACTGTAAAATGCATCTTTAAATTGTCCTTTGATATTAGAGGATTCAACAGAAATGACCATCTCATTTCACAAACCAGATTATTAAGAATATGCAATGGACTTTTTATTCCAGTAGTGTGATTGAATAGTGGTACAGAAAATTAAGTTTTAGACGAGTTAGTAACCCAGATACTATTAATGAAAGGTATGCAAAGGTAAGCATTTCTGCAAAATTAGCAAGATTATATTAGCAAGATTGCGCCCTAACATAAAATCTCTCTATTACTGCTTGTGTGATCATTATATAGGTTATATAAAGTTGGCTGTAAATTACGCCTAATTTGCAAGCATAAAATGTAACCCTAAAAATGTTGCCGAGCTGGCTGTATCATAAGATGCATGTACAGTGGCTGGTCAAGAGTCACATATGTGCTGGTTTACTCCAAGAGAGAGAAATAGTACATACTGTTCACCTGCTTTACTCTAGGACAGGCCTGACCAACCTGTGGCACTCCAGCTGTTGAAAAACTACAAGTCCCAGCATGCTTTACCAACACATTCGGTGGGAGGCTATGCTGGGCTTTGTAGTTTTACAACAACTGGAGAGCCACAGGTTGGCCAGGCCTGCTCTAGGAGATGTAGATTGTCAATGGTAAAAGTAAATGCTAAAGTTACACAATATAGTACATCTACTGTATGCCTGAACAGATTTATTATTAAATAATAGTTACATTGCAAAATATCATTGCAAATATCATTGTAAAAATGCAAATAGAGTGCAGCAGATACGCCACTAATAGTAACAGTATCAGTGGGAGGTTTTTAGACCAACTAAGTTTATCAGAGGCGGATGCTGATCATCTTCATAAGTTCATATTTTACATAAGGCATACCTCCCAACATTTGATGATTGCAAGGAGGGACAGGTCGCGTGCTTAAGGCGACCGTGGCCGGAAAGGGAGGTTGTGGCTTATGCTAAAAGGGGTGGGACCCACAGAAAATGGGGCGGAGCCTCGTAGCTTCCCGTTTTTGCCATTTTGGGGCCGTGCCCAGCACTCTCCGAGATGCTGGGCAGCCCCCAGGCAGTCCGTACACATGAGAACAGATGCCGTGCCCATGCGCACGGCATCTGTTCTCCTCCTGCACACCTGCTGCTCTGCATAGTGCAGAGCAGCGGTTTGTGCTCTCCCCAACTTCCCCCCCATCGTGGGACACTGCGGCCTGTCCTCCGGAGAAACGGGACTGTCCCGCTGGATGCGGGACAGTTGGGAGGTTTGCATAAGGTGTCCAGCACTTGCGAGGGATGTGCCTCCTAACAGGAGCATATGCATCTACCAGGGGATGCATTTGCACCATTTCTGTACTTTTGGCCTCAATTACCCCTTTCAACCTCCATTCCACCTCTCTGCCATAATGACTAGTAAAAGTCAAATACAAGAGAAGTGAGAATTGATTAAGGGGGCATATCAAAGAAAAGAAAAAAATATTCAGAAGCGGAGTGCTTACAGGATAAGAAGGGTTTGTACTAAGAAGAGGAAACTTTGGAAAAAGTTGGAAGGACATCAGAAAATATGGCAAAGTTACAAGAGTCTTTAGAAAGTAGGACGGTATTGTTCTCAAGGGGTAAACTCCACAAAAGTTAATATATTTACATTGTGTCAGTGACTATGGGCAACTGGAGAGTAAATATATTTTTTGTTGGATGACCAGTCTTAGGACCTGATTCAGCAGTGCACTGCTGATCGCAGATTCCCGATTATCGAGTGTACATTATGGGTTCTGCGTAGTCACTGATTGACAGGCAAAGGCATTTAAGTGGCAGTGCGGGAGCTGGGTCACCTGGCGTTCCCAGCCTGCGATCTCAGTCACAGTGCTGGGAACGCAAACGCAAATGTCATATACCTCCTGCTGCATTTGCATAATAGCAAGGGCGTAATTTCAAAGCGGCCTGCGTGCAGCTTTGCAATTGCAATCCTTGCTGAATCACCCCCTTAGTTGGCAACATTTGCATCCACAGAAAAGGTGAAGCACAAACACAAGTCTGTGAAAGCAAAAAAACACAAATATTTGCACCCACTGTCAGAAATAAATATGTAAATATATGTATGAAATTAAAATAAAGCAAAAAGTGTCAACACTACTTGTTTAGCAAAAAGTAAAAAAAAGTTTAATTTGTAACATAAATATATAAATACAAAATTCAACAATATCAAAATGTTTCTATAATACATACTGTATGACAAAAAATTAGTACGTTAGTTAAATGCCACAAGAAAAATATTACAACATAATATAAACCATAATTATATGTTTACAAATAAAAACTAATTTCACAACTAGTGTCAACTCTTTCAGAGTGATAGGTCTGAACTATCTATGAGACCATTTAAAAAGGCACAAGAAGAGTTAGGAGTTGTAAAAGGGCACCCTTGCAGGGGTTTTCTGTTGCCTGGAAGCTAGGTTGCTTTTATGATGCAGAGTGACACCACCAAGCATGGCTGTGTGTAATATAAGTTTACAGTATTTATTATAAGAGCTGAAACACACTATGTAATCATGAAAACATAAAACAGTAGCATTTTGCTTGCAGTTTAGTAAGCGGCATTGATCAAATGGTGGAGGCAGCAAGACCTCCCAGCTCTATGGTAAATCTAGCTACATACTTACCGCAGCATTGAAATAGTTAATGTCTACAATATGAGTTTTGTTTTGCTAAGAAAATAAATGTTGGATGGTAATGATAATGGATTATTGTAGAGACTTAAACATCTCTAGTACATGATGATTTAGTATGACCCTTTTACATTTCATTAGCTTGTTGAGATGTTCTCAGTCGACTGGTTCGCAAAACAACCTCTGCCCTCTGCTCATATACATATCATAGCAGAGCTATTGGCTTGTGTAGTCCTAGTAGACAGTGGACACAGATGCCGGCCACTGTTATTACCAAGGCTTAGTAAAAGAGCTTTGTCAGTGGCACCAGTGAAGGGTGAAAATATAAGCTACTGGAAAGTGCTTCATAAGCTTTTAGGCTCCAATATCAAATGCAGGGACAAAGAAAACATTTTTTGTATACACTTTTAAAGTATAAGTTACACGGTGCCCTTAATGCGTCTCTGCACTAATTCAAGATGAGGCTAGAATAACATGATTCAACTTGCAGTGAAACATACAAATATAAGTTTACTACTGAGATATGTATCACTTGTCAGAATCTGTTAAGGAAATACAACCAACCTGGGACTGTATCACATTTCTTACACAGATAGCAAGAAAAGAACATACACCAAGTGCCAGAAGTAATCATGGTACAATAAGCAGCAATGTACTATACTGCAATCATGAGCCAACTGAGGAGACATAGACCATAATGGCACACACAATTCATAAGTTATATATATATATATATATATATATATATATATACATATATATATATATATATTGCAATGTGTCCATCGAGTGTGAGGGTGTATTGCTGCCCCATGGGATCATGGGTTAGATTCTGACCAGTGCCCTAGCTGTGTTATGTTTGTATATTCTCACTGTGTTTGCATGGGCTGTGTGTACGGTATATGTGTGTGAGTGTGTGTCACAGTGCACACTGTACGCTACAATGAAGCAAGACATAATGTGATTACGCATTCTCTGCACAGCACTGTATAATATGCTAGACCCTATAATAATTCTGTATTGAAAAACCCCACAATCAATGAGTTCTGATCAGAGGTTATATACCTGGTACCCAATAGTAAAGCTTTTATTCTATGGTGTCAGAGTTGGCACTACCAGTAGGCAAATAAATACTGTTCCCTAGGATGCCAAGGGCACCTAAAACTTTAATGTAACTCATACAGGGACCAATTCACAGTTGCACACAAGTTCATTTTGTGGATGGATCTTGTGGTTTTGTGCACTGGGCATGCTGTGTAGCCAAGTGTACACAGCTATGGCCAATTCTGGATCATACACATCTCAGTCACATCTCTTCTTGCATCTGGATGGGTGTAACCGGGTCACTGTGGGGCAAGTTGAGTGAAGACATGATGTGGACTTACTGTACAGGCTCATTTCTGGGCTATTCTGAGTTACACGTATACAGAGATACAACTGATTTCAGACGTCTCTCTTACATCACGTGTAGGGATGGTGAAAGTTTTTTCTGATCATGATAACAGTTTTTGAATAAGCAAATACATAGGGGTGGTGTGGCAGCATAGGTCTGGTACGGGATGACGGCGCTTTGGGATCCCAGCGGTCACCACCCACAGCCTATACGAGCGTGCAGGATGATGGTCGCGATGGTCTTGACCATCGCGACCATCGCCAGTGCGAGCAGAAGCCTGCGTTTGAGTTTCTCAACCGCAAGGCCAGGAGTGATTTTGGCTCTATCAGAGCCTAAATCACTCCCACTGACATCACTAGTGATGTCAGTGGGGCCGGCTTCTGACGGTAGGCCCCCGGCATGCCCACCAAAGGGGGCGTGCTGTCAATCAACATCGACAGCACGCCCACTTTGATCAGACACAACGAGCGAAGGAAAGTCCTTCGCTCATCGCGTCTCGCGCATGCGCACGACGGAGCTCCCTCCGTCATGCGCATGTGCAGTGCACACCATCGACCCACTTGCGAGCGGACAGCCGCTCGCGAGTGGGTCTGAATCAGGCCCTTAGTCCCATGCACGCAATTTTAGAATAATTGCATCCAATTTGTGTGCAAATCTGAATTGTCCCAGTGTTTTCAATTGTGCATTGATGCTTCAACACATAGCGAAGGCTGCTGACATGAAGAAGAAACAGTCAGCAAAGTCTTACCTGTGATGCTGCTGGCTGCTGTTTGTCACAAGCCGCCGCACTGCGAATGCAGGACAAGACAAACACCGGGTGAGCATTCGCTGAAACTCCACCTACCTCCTGTCCTTCATTCCGGGATCGTTCTGGATTGGCTCTTGCATCTATTTCCTTCAGGTGCAAACGCTCCAATGCTGGTGATAGCGTTTCACATGTTTCCAGTTCTGGCTAAATCTCCTGTTTTACAGTCAAGTACTTAGTTATTCTGTCAGCTTTGTTTTTTGCCTGTCGTTTGTACCATCTAGGCGGCATGGTCCACATAACATCTACCTGCCGTTTGTGTCATCTAGGCGGAAAGGTTTGCATACCTGCTCCCAGCCGTTTGTGTCATCCAGGCGGCACAGGGTGCACTCAGTGTCCAGCAGCTGGTTTCAACTCGGCAGCACTGGTCGCACTCCAGCGTCCAGCCACTTGTGTCAGCACAGCAGAACAGGCCGCACTCCAGCATCCAAAGTACTTCACTCAGTCTACCACCGCTTGTGTCAACCCGGCGGCACAGGCCGCAATCCAGCGTCCAAAGTATGCATTCCAGCGTACCATCACTTGTATCAACCTGGCGGCACAAGGCTTTCATCAGCAACAACCAGCCAAGGCTTACCAGCCCTCAAGGCTACTACACGGCCCAAAGGCTGCATCTTTTTCTATGGCCACAGGCCACAACCAGCCAAGACTTACCAGCCCTCAAGGTTGCTACCTGGCGTAAAGGCCGCATCTTGCTCTAAGGCCCATAGGCCATGGGAACTGTCAGTAGCTGGAGCCAATCAGCGGCCGCTCTACAGTCAGCGCGGCCGCTGATTGGCTGGCAGGACTTGCAAAGCCCGTGCAGTCCCGTTAGCTGGCATTCGGGAGGTATCAGTATGTATGGCAACACACATACTGATACCCGGTGCGTGGTGCGATAAGTTCGTTTTTTGTTTTACAAAGGCCATCGATTACTGCGGAGACCAGCGCCAGGATATAGTTGAGTATGAAATCTTTTTTGCAGGGCCAGTCAACGCGGAATCTACTGGAGAAGGGAACAGAAACATCTGGTATAGGTAAGTATGTGTGAATGGGTAGGTGTGTGTAATAAAGTTTTAATAATCACGGTGTGTGTGTTTTGTCATTATTTAACTATTTATTTTACAGTGGGGGTACAGGTGCCGCCCCTCTGCTGGCACTTGTAGTTCCACAAGTGCCAAAGGGCAGCATGCTGGCACCTGTAGTTCCACTGTAAAATACAATAGTTTAATTATATTTCCCCACTTTATTACCCCCGTACCCAATGCTCCAGGGGTGCGGGGAAGAGCCCCAGGCTTCAGACCAAGCCTGGGGCTAAGGGAGAGGGGGGCCCCCTTTTTGGAGGGTCCCCACCTTCCCTGAGATCCCCGGCTTGGCCTGACCGGCTTGGGCTGATAATGCTTTGGACCCGGAGCCCCAGTGAAAAGGTCTCCGGGCTGTGGCATTACAGCCCGGCCGTTTTGGGTCTGTTTGGAAAGGAAACCAAGTGATGTTGTACAGTTGCGCCTAGGCTGCTTGGGTTAAACTACGTCTGAAAGAGGAGGTATCCTAAAAAACCTCTTATAGAAATGAAAACAAATGTAGAAGTAGTTATACCTGAGCGCCTTCTATAAAAGCTATGATATATTAGCCAGAAAATTTCACTTATCTTTTATAGTCAGATGCATAAGAAGTCTTCTCTCAAGAACATTCATCAACATTGATACCAGAGGTATTTTCAAACACATGTAAAAAAAGAAAAATATAATCTAGTGCAGACACTTTTTAAAAAATAACTTAAATCCAAGAAATTATCCCAATCTCATATGATAGGGAAAATAACCTTTTATAAGTAAGAACTTGAAGCATGAATTTTCAAGAAATCAATTCAAATTTAATACATATATATAAAACATAGCCCTAGTGTGTCATTTGGGCTAAAACACAAACACATATGAATATCACACCAACATAAGTGAAGTTGGCCTCATACCAGAATCAGGTCACAACAAAGCCTGCAATAAGCTGATGGATAGATGTACAACCTGGGATTCACCAGCAGTCTTGTTCCAGGAGTGTTTTCCACACTGATATCAGGCAGAGTGCCAAATTAGATCTCCCTCTATCCAGCCAACGCGTTTCTACCTCTCCGGAGGTCTTTATCAAGGCAATAAGGGTCCTATTACACTTAGCCTCCTTATATCCCCCTATCAATTAAGACCTGATAGCTGGGAGGAGCCATCTCCATTACAATATAATGTACCAAAATTACAGATCTACAAATGTTACTTCGCCTATTCTAACTATACATCGAATAGCCTATCTTTCTGAAAATATAAAAAACATATAAATAAACCAAAAAAATTAAATCAGTATAAAAGTCCGAAAACCAGAAGTTATTAGACACATTACTTCCGGTTCGCGTCTGTGCCAGGATCTATACAAAAAGGACCTCAAAGAGTCCTCCATTAACACTTGTCCGGCCGGGAACTCCTTCCTCCCTCCCTCTACATGAAAGATAGGCTATTCGATGTATAGTTAGAATAGGCGAAGTAACATTTGAAGATCTGTAAGTTTGGTACATTATATTGTAATGGAGAAATCTCATTCTGCTTCACCATCGGCCATCTCACTTTCAGTTAAACTCCCTTCTTTGTAAATTTAAGCATCTCAGGAGCTTCAAATCACCCGAGTTTAGGTGAAGCTAATCGAGTTGAAAAAACAGCAAATCTCCCAGACTCGATTCTTAGTATATTTACCCCACAGCATTTTATATTCACACAAAAATACGTGGAAGATGTTACAATGTGTCCGTAATGCTGCAGGCTTGCCTTTCCTATATGACCCTTCGTATTGAAACAGTACCCCAATAACAGTCAGCAATCGCATTGAAACAATATTTCATAGTATATACATTCTGCTTACATATATTTATACTGATTACACAAAATGTCAGAGCGCCCCATTTGTTGGGGTTCCTATAGGTCTCTTTGTGTCAGTGTGCAAAATATGTTTGTTTTCTCCGTGACTTGATTGACACATAGCAGCTGGTATTGATTTGTGCAATGGAGGTGAGAGCATCAAGGAACTAGAAAGGGAGTTTAGAAAATGAAAACACTGGGAATGTAATTACATCCATCTGACAGGATGGCTAAGTGGGGGAGGCATGCCTGAAGGGGACGGATCAGGGAAATAGCTGAAAGTGCTTGGGCAGCATTTAATGTGTTCCTTCTGGTGGTGAGGCCACACAGATAATTGTAGTTGGGATCTGGATTGAAGGAGGATAAAGAAAGTCTTTTAAAATATTTAGGACAATAAGACCACTTTAATATTATAAATCAACTACTCTGTATAATCTATGAATTTACCATTATTATTCTTATTATTTTATTTAATTGGTAAAAGTTGTAAAGTGAAAACTTTTTAACTGTCCAAGTGTAAAGTATAAAACAGTACTTTCTTAACATTTGGTTAGAATGGAGTAAATTACATTTTCCATTTTATGACCAGGAGTAAGCGAAAACACAAACCCTATGTACATCACACTGCTGCCCTCAATGCTGGTGGACTAGGTCCAAATATAAGACCTGATTTAGAATTGTATGCAAACCTGATGGTACGTACAACTCGGATTGTTGGATATTTGTGCATGTGCAGGTCTGTTTCTGCGACCACGGTCACAGTGACCCTAAGCCGAAGCATGACTGACATGCTGCGGCAGTTTGGGGACGTGGAATAGGTGGCGACAGCCAGCGCTCCCAAAAACCAGGGTGTGGCGCTCTTGTTTTCTGGGAATGGCGAGGTCAGTGCCTGCATCTTCTGAGTAGGCTTATTTTATTTAGGTCATCTTATGCTGCATCAGATCTGCGATGCTGTCGGGGAAGGAGGGTATCTTTTGTCCTCAGACGCCTCCAGCGGCATTAGCAGTGATGTGCTGTAAGGTCAATGGCTGGGGAGACACACATGGAGATGGGTCTGAGTGCTGTCTCACCCCCTACTCATTGTAACTCTCCCCTCACTACACTAAGCTTCAGTGTTTATTGATTCTACTACCTGCATCACTGTGTCCTCTCTTGCTGCTCCTGCTGACTGAGTTTTGATCTCTAAACACTGCAGTGCACTTCCTGGTCACATGACACATCCAAACTGTCCATCAGTGCTCATAGCACACCCCCCCATACTAAGAGGCATGCCTCTGTTAGCTCTCTTTCTGTGCAGCTTACTGCACATGGTGTGGCCCCGTCCCCAGCTCTGCAAGCAGTGTCGGACAATACAGAAGCAAGGCTGAGCTTTTGCTGCCTCATCTCTCGTCTCCCTGCAGTCCCAGGGAGCTTCACAAAGCTGGTGAGTGTTAACTATAAAAATGATCACAATAAACAAAGATGATGTTTAAACGTTAAACATATCTTCTTTGTCTAATTTGAATAATTTTCATATCAAATCTCAGGACTATGACAGGGGAGGCTCTGCATCCCCTGCTTACCCTGACTGCACGTCCTGGGGCATTAGCATATTTTAGCATCACTGCTGCAACTGGGTCTGTAGAGGTTCCATCCCTGTGAAATTTCCATTCATACAAATTAGAAGTTCATAATGCAAAGCTTTGACAAACAAGGCCAGTACATACATCAATAAAACACAGGTAACATTTGGAGTCTGATTAAATTCAACGGGATGTACCACAGAACATCACTGCAAGGTTAGCCTGCGTAGAGAGCTCTGCTGGGCCCAGGTACATAGGGGGGCGTGGACTAATCACGGGAGGCATGGCCGCACCCCCTTGCAAAAAAAATTAAAATAAACACTTTTGTGTGGCACTGCATGCGGGAAGGGGGCGCTGTGAGCCCCTCAGCCCGCGCAAAGCCAGGGGGGGCGCGATCAGTGTGATCGCTCCCCCCCACAGGCATAGGAGACTGCTGTGGCTGCTGCTCAGCAGCCACAGCAGTCTCCCACTACAGCTCAGCACATGCTTGCCGGTTCACACATGCAGAGTAGACTGGAAGGGGTATATTTACTAAAATGCGGGTTTTTAGAAGTGGAGATGTTGCCCATAGCAACCAATCAGATTCTAGCTATTATCTTCTAGAAGGTGCTAGATAAATGTTAAGTAGAATCTGATTGGTTGCTATGGGCAATATCTCCACTTCTAAAAACTTTCACTTTAGTAAATATACCTCAAAGTCTGGACCTGCAAAAATTAATATGAAGTAAAAAAAATAAATAAATTCACTTAATAAAAATAAAAAAAAGCTTGATTTAAAAGCATTTTTCCATTAATGATCCCCTGCTATTGCCAACCAGAAATTGCAGTAAGGGATAGGGTTTATCCCTATTTAATAAGCCCCCTGGCTGGCTGTAGCATTCACACCTTATTAGATTTACTAATTCAATGTTAAGATTAGATTTTAAGAATTAAAAAATGCCCCCAATTACATGAACACCGAACTACACGCATTACTATTCAGTGTATAAGTGACGCACATATCTATATTGTTCAGCATTATGGTAGTGCCTCCATTAAGCTGTATTGTGGTCCATGGGTATAATGTAGAGTTGTACGTTATTACAACCTTGAACCATGGGCCCCTTTATTGGGGAAGTCTCCACTTCCCCCTAGAATCCCCGGCCTGGGCTGACCAGTTGAGGGGGTGAATGCTTTGACCGGGGGACCCATCAATTGTGTCCTCTGGCATTGGCATTACCCTCCCCCCCCCCCCGACTAGTAGAGCCTGGTTTAAAAATATGGGGGACCCCTACGCAGTACTTGCCCTGTGTTTTTTGAACCAGGACACGTTCTGATATGTTATTGAAGGAACAGTAAGACACTGCACACTCTTCCAAAACATACATTATCAGCTGTTAGCACAACAGCTGCTCACTGAATGTCGCCATCTTACTGTGAAACTCATCCTGCATTGGTAATTACTGACTAGCATATATAAATAAACAGCCCTGTATGAGGCAATACTAGTAAATTACAACATAAAATCAGAATATATTGCTCATTTATTATCTTCAAAGATATAGCTGCATTGCCAGCAGGATGGAGTTTAAAATACATGTTTCTAACCGTGGTTTGTTCCGTTTTAAGTGTCATAGATCAGAGAAAGTTTGAAATACTACACTTATTAACTAATTTATGATTTATATCTATTTTCCAATGTTTATTTTTATTTTTAGGTTTCAAACCCATTAAACCAGATTTAAACATCTCACTATAAATTATAAGTTTGCTTCAAATGTTTGTGTTTATTTTTATAGCCCTCTTACAGTTACCCCCTGCACTCCTAATTTTCTCTCCGACTCAAGTCCGATTTGCAATTGCAAGGAAATTGTAACTTGAAAAGTTACATAAATTTAACTTCAATCTGTCTCAATATTTCATTTCACTTTCTCTTTACGTTCTTTAATTCTGGGGGGAACTTTGCATATGCACATGGCAGCAATTATTTGAAATAATAAACCTACCCTGAGAACCTGAACATTCATGGGCCAACAGACGTGTCAACTTACTTAACAATATAGCAAAGTCATTTATTTCAATCAAGGTGATGCAGGACATGAAAATAAATAATTGAAGCTTTAAGTACAAACAGCGCTGTAGCAGTTGCAAGTATTGTGGCATTACACACCTGTGTGGCTGACGATGACAACAAGCAGAATTTTAATACATTGGTCTAGAGATATTTAACACAGGCTGTAAGAGACCTGTAGACCAAGACATTTGTTTAAAGTGATTCAGAGGCGTTTTGCGAGTTGGAAAAGAGCAACGCTCCAGGCAGGTAAAACAGTGTGTGGGACTGCATCCCTGCATATCCTTCTATGTCATCTTCAAACACTGACAGCCGACTAATGTCAGCAGATACAATAAAAGAAAACAAATGTGAAAGTTATATACTGTAACTTTTTTTGTCTGATTCTTACATGAATGTCTATGTCAGTGTAGAAGATCCATATAAAGCGGACTATGCATACCACTTAGAGGTCTGCGTAGGCAGTGGCTTGTTTTCTTTAAATATATAAAGTAAATAAAAGCAGACCCCAGCAACTGCCTAGTCAAAAGTCTCAAACCTGGCACACTATATAACATATAGCCAAGTCTGATTTATATATGTATTCCATTTGTGATATCAAATAATGACCAAATTCTGCAATATATTATTTTGCCTTAATACATCTACTAGTATTTTCGACACATCATTTCATGGGCCACTGGTCACTGCCTTTCGTGGCAATGCTGCAAGGTTTTGAATCCCCTATTTTAGATCTTTCTCACTCTCTCCCTCTCACCCTCCCTTCTTCATTTCACCCTCCTTCCTTCACTCCAACCTAACCTTCCTCTATTGCTACCACCTTCACAGAAATAACTTCCTGCATAACTCCTGGCCATGGCAATCTCACCCCCCCCCCCCCCCCCGCAATTGTCTCCTTTCCTGGCTGCAGGCTGCTCCCGACAGTGGGTTCATGTATGTTGTCCTGGTCTGTCGCATGGGAGCCATTAGCAGGGGGAGTGGGGGACATGACAGAGATGGGACAGTCATTAGGTATTATATAGACTAGTTTCTAAATTTTGTAATAGTTCTTTTAAAAGGCACATTTCCTGTTTAGCAATTGCAACAAACAAATGTAAGTAACTACAGTTGCTAAACTTGAAATTGCAGTGTAAAAGTTGCCCAGTGTTTTTAGGCTACAGGCAGGCAGTACTTACACTGCATGCCAAAACAAAAACAAATGATTTTGTACCCCAGGCATTGCAACATGGCCCATGGGTTGTACAAGTGTAAAGTCTTGTTGCTTTGCTACCAAATCTGAATCAGCCTCAATATGAGTGGCTCTTTGACTGCACATAAAAATGTTGCTTTTAAACCATAAATAACAGCATTAGACTTTTTTTCCCTTTGCATGTTATGCTAATCACACTAGAAAAGGGCATTCAAAAGTGGTACAAATTTCATACAGTTTAAAAAAATATAAGATACACATTTTGGGGGCGAATGGTTAACACTATAGCATATACCTGTAATAGCCTGCGAGTTACAGACAGCCGCGAGATGACAGTTTTTCCGCTGCTAGACTCAGTACATTTTTAAAAGACAAACCAACCTAGTTAATACATATAAACCTATGTGTCAGTAGTTTCACAAAATGTTTACTGAAAAACTATTACTGGAAGGCACATACTATATATATATATATATATATATATATATATATATATATATATATATATATAAAACTAAATTTGAATATTGCCTCTTCTAAATCTAAAAGTTATCTGCCTAGACCTTAATATGTGTCAGTAAATAATAATTATAAATCTACTTTATAAAAACAGTCCTTCAATTTTGCAAAAATCTGTTGAACCCTGCAAATCTCCAGCTCACCTAATTAAATGTTTGTCTGGGGAAATATCCCTGTGTTTAATGTTCAGAAACTATTTTTTCTATGCCATTATCATTCTTGCACTGCTCATTTATTTCCTAAATAGAGTGAAGAGTCTGTCAGACCAGAATTAGATACTGCTGCTGCCCATTTCATGTACATCAAACCCTCAGTTGGCAGATTTATCTCAGATGTTATCCATTGCAATATTCAATGGGGATTGCAAAGCATGGACTAATCGCAGTTATGGGCAGAAGAAAAATTCTATGTTTAACATGCAATAATGTATTCACAACAATAGCTTTCATAGCAATATGAAAAGCAATTATAAGTTGTATTTTAATTGCCAACCCAACACTTTATTGGAACTCTGAACCTTTTCTGGCTTCTACAGGATTTCAAAGGTGTTGAGAGCGCCTAAATAATATATATATATATATATATATATATATATATACTGTATGTATATGTGTGCATTTATATATATATACATATATAAATATATATACATATATATATATACATGCTGTATGTATGCGTGTATATATATAGATATATATATATGTATATATTTATTGTATATATATGTGTGCATATATATATATATATATGTATATATATCTGTATGTATATATATATATATATATATATATATATGTATGTGTATGAAAACACATATATATATATATATATACATATATATATACATATATATATATATATATATATATATATATAAAATTTATAATCATCTCTTGCTTCATTTAGAAAATACCACTGGTCTGAAATAGATTAACAAAAAAATTTTAAACAGAAAAAAAAATACTTCCAAGTTCCTTAAGTGTCTTTTTGCAAGAATTTTACTATATTTTTTAAAAAATAAACATTTATTTTTGTTTTACATGTTTTCTTCCTTATTGCTTTAGTTTGATTCACAGAGTGTGGTTACTTGATCATTTGAAATCGATCTTCAGGCGTAAATTCAGGAAACTATAGATACATATATTAATTGGGACAAATATACAAAGTCAAAGGGGGAGGTGTATCAAGCCTTTGAGAGAGATAACGTGGAGAATTTGCCCATTATCAACCAATCAGCTTCTAGCTATCATTTATCCAGCACAGTCTATAAAATGAGCTACAGTAGAAGCTGATTGGTTGCTATGGGTGACCTCCACTTTATCTCTCTAGAAGCTTTGATACTGTACATCTCCCCTATATTATAATATCAAGAAGAAGCAAAATGGGAGAAAGTGAGAGCTCACCAAAGAGAGGACTGGGTTCCATCAGTCGGTATACAGGGGTAAAGGCATTTTAACCAGAAACAGAAAAGGGTGGTCAGAGAAGTTTGTAAGAACCAGGAGAAAGTTATATATAATTATAATTTACATTTCATATGCCAAAAATAAATGAAAAGAATATGTTCTTCTAGATCAAAGGCGGAATAATTACTGTAAGATGAACAAAGAGTAGGACTGAACTTTTTTTTTTTTTGAAGAGCATTTTCTATCTTAGTAAGGGGAATTTAGGTAAATGAGCTGTTTCAAGCCACACAGCAGATGGCCCATAGCACATTACAATTAGCATAATCGATTATGTGATGGGAGATGAAACAGTTTAACTGTGGTAAAATAAAGTATATCAGGAAGAATATAATGGAATTTAATCAGTAAAAGAGGACAGAGATTCTCAAAACAGTGCAAAAAATAAATTAAACTGTCACTTTATAAATATCATAGTTCAACATAACAAAATGTATTGTACAGAAGGGGCACATGACGATGTTTTTTTTGTAATTCAGACAAATTTGGCCTCAAAATTTGCATTCCCTTTTCAAATTACTCTGTAGTCAGTACTTATATTACACACTTGACCAGTGCCTGCTGTACCATTTTCCTCCAGTACTTACCAACCATCTTATTAGGTATTAATTGGATTAATTGTTTTTGTTTGTGAACTTGCTTGGTTGTCGGTAGAGATGAGCAAAACTGTGCTTAAAATTTGTTTCACAGCTGCACAGAGGCATCAGTTTCTGGCTATACATTTATTTTTTCATGTACCACTTTAGATTTCCATTCCACATTTTATTTATAAATGAGCATTTCCTAGAACCTATAATACATGATAGAGCTTTGTTGATTAAGAACAACTGATTGTTCTAATTTCTTGTCATAATTGATGAAAAGTTAGCAGCAATGACACAGATTAGTATTGCATTTTCGGACTCACCTAGCAGCGGATAAGTTGGGAGAAGTTGTGTTTCTCAGAAGCAGTTGGTTGGGCAAGCAATTTACTTTGACAACATTTATTTATCATGAAGACGTGATACAGACAATTTACATTTACAAGTCAGCATAACAAGTGAATTGGTACAAAAATAAATATATAACGCAACACATAACAGTATAAGCCAAATATAATATAAAATAATGGAATAACTAGATTGAGTCCAGTTTCTTTAAATAAAAACCAGTAAAGCTGAGCTGTCATGTGTTTTTAAGAGTTAGTTTTTTTTAAAAAGGGGGAGTGAGTAAGAAGGCAGATAAAAAGTTTGGGGAGGGAAGAATGCAAGAAGGGAAGGGGAGGCGAACATGGCTAAAGGCTCATTCCCATAGTAAGCCATTCAAGATGAACATAGGAATGGTGAGTTATCATAAGTAAACCACTAGGTCCTGTCGAAGCTGAATTATTGGCTGAGACAAGATCAGTTTAAAATTGAATCGCAGCGACACCATCTTGCGACTGGCCGCAAGACACCATTTTGCGAATGGCCACCTAAGCGCCATTTTAGATAAACTCACACTTTAGTACATGTGGCGATATTACTATTAGCATCATGCAATTGCCATCGCCATAAGTTACGGCGATTCACCAAAAGCCCATTTCATGACTTTACGTAGTTTGGGTGCTCTGGATAAAGTGTATATTATTATAATTCCCCTAAAGGATATATTGCATTAGCTAAACAGAGCAAATGGCCATGTGACAACTAGCCTGTGTAGACAAGCTTCCTGGATATAACGTCTGCTCTCACTCCAGGTGGCCCTGCTCGAATACACACCTTACATTAGCAGGCTTCCTGCAATAAAATACCTTCAAAGTCAAGAGTGTTATCTTAGGTTTTGGGTCTTGTAGCTGTGCTAATTTGCATTTACACAAGAGCCTGGGAGAACAAAGGAATTTTGCGCTGGTAACTAATCGCATATTAGCGAATGCATAAGATCCTATATGAAAACGCTGTTCATTAGCTTTATGCACACGCATCTGCTCCAAGTTAACTAGCGTCTTTATATCAAACCCCGCATACTCACACATTACATATCCACATACAAGGTTCCATAAGCTTTAAGGGATAAGATTTAAGTTCGTTCATTTAGTATAAATGCTGTGAAATAAAGATTATTTGGTAACTAAGGTTTTATACATGATAAGTAAGCCATGTTTGGTATTGTAAGATGCGTACTCTTTCAACAGAATTCGGGTATTATTGGTGTGGAGATCGCATCATGCATTCTCAACTTATGGACCGCAGAGACTTCAAGCAACAAAATGTATATTATATGAACAACTGTTAGGATGTTGCATGGGGCGGGAAACCAGAGACCCTCAGTTGTTGGAGGCTGGGTTATGTCTATTTGAATCAGCCTGTTAAATGCTCTGTAACAGATGCATCCCCCTTGAGGACCAATGGCATCAGCAACAAACTTCTCTATTGTGTTGTCTATTTCTGGGGGGTATAAATATGTGTGCTGCAACACTGGGTCTTAGTCTTCTTGCTGAATGCTGACTGATGAGGGGTTTCTTGCTGATGCCTAACATCTGGACCAGAGAGCGCTGCATATGTATAATTGTACTTGGGTCTGTATAATCTCTTTGCGCTTAGATTATATGAGGATCATAGCGTGTAACTGCTGTACTTTTACTTCAATAATGCTTTGTGCTTTGGAACCACAGATTCTAGGTCTGAAGTCTTTATTTACTGTATGACTGCGTACGGAAAATAGCGTCATCCTTAGAGGTTTATAGGTAGGATATTAGAAGGTATAGGCAGGGGTATATAGAGGTTCAAATATAGATTCCTTAGTCCAAATCTAACAAACTCAATATATATTTTATTGAGGAAAAAGATTCTATTAATAATTGTTTTCTGGAAAGGGGATGTGGGATAACTTTTTATAGTTCTTTGTAACTTGAAACCTCAATGCTTTACGAACAGTGCTTAAAGTGGTCCTAGAGAAGTGGTGGAACTCCCCCCCCCCTTCCCTCAGTGACGTGCAGTGAGGTAAATAGCTGGAGAGGCACTGGCTAGTACCAGAGCCAGAGTTAAAAATACATATATGAACCTGAGGGTTTATGTGGGCATTATACAAAGGTGCTGCTGTAAATAGTGCTGGAAATTTGGTGAGTTTTGATCAGGGATGTGCGGAAAAGGTAGATAGGGAAGGCAGTGCCTCACCTGCCATACACTTTTTAGTACAGAGTTTTGACTACAAATTGATTAGAATAACACAAAGGAGATCTTTGTAATGTATTTTTTATTTTTTCTTATTTATATAGTCAAAACTCTGGAGTATACCTAAGTATGACAGGATAGGCTCTGCTAACCTGCTTCACCTTACCGCAATCATGTGAACAGTTCAGGCTAAGAGACAACCAAGTGATGTGGCCGATGACGCTGCTTTGTTAATTATGCACACCCTTAAAATGCCCGTTTTGACTGTTTGGCTCGCCTGCGTTCGGATCTCCACTCCCCGTTTTCAAGCACCTTCCCCTGTTACCACCCACAAACGCCTCATCCTGTCACTCAAATTAGCAGGCACTCGCTATTTTGCAAGCACTTGATTTCCGACCGCACTGACTGGTTGGCGCATGTGCATTACGACCCATACGCATGCGCAGATGTGCGAACATCGCTCGGAGCGAACGAGCGGCCGCTTACGAGCAGCCGCTTATGAGCAGCTCTGAATCAGGCCCATAGTGCCCCTGATTCACATTGCACCACATAGTAGTGTCCCTTATTCATGTTATGACACACAGCAGTGCCCCTTATACACAATGCCCACAGTAGTAGTGCCCCTAATACACATACTGCCCACAGTAGTATTGCCTCTTATACAATGCCCACAGCAGTAGTGCCCCTTATGCAATGCCCACAGCAGTGGTGCCCCTTATGCAATGCCACTGTAGTGGTGCCCCTTATGCAGTGCCCCCAGTAGTGGTGCCCCTTATGCAGTGCCCACAGTAGTGGTGACCCTTATTCAGTGCCCCATATGTAGCGCCTTCTATGCAATGCCCCCTGTAGTAATGCCCCCAATAGAAATGTCCCCTGCAGTAATTCCCCCTTTAGAAGTAATGCCCCTGTAGAATTAATGCCCCTGCATTAATGCCCCTAATAGTAATGGCCCCTGTAGAAGTAATGCCCTCTGTAGTAATGCTCCTTAGAAATGTCCCCTGCAGTAAAGCCCCCTGTAGCAGTGCCCCCAGTGGTAATTCTCCCAATTGTAATGCCCTCTGTAGTAATGCCCCCAATAGTAATGCCTCCTGTAGAAATAATGCTCCCTGCAGTAATGCCCCCTGTAATAATGTAATCATGACCCCTGTAATAGTGCCCCCTGTAATAGTGCCCCCTGCAGTAAAGCCCCCTGTAATAGTACCTCCTGCAGTAATGCCCCTGTAATAGTGTCCCCTGCAGTAATGCCCTCTGTAATAGTGCCCCCTGCAGTAATGCCCCATGTAATAGTGCCCACTACAGTAATGCCCCGTAATAGTACCCCTTGCAGTAATACCCCCTGTAATAGTGCCCCCTGCAGTAATGCCCCTTGTAATAGTGCCCCTGTAGTAATGCCCCCTGTAGTAATGCCCCCTGTAAAAGTGCCGCGCACGTACACACAAAAAAAACAAACACAATACTTACCTTGAGCACTGCTCCTGCATCTGCTGCCATCCGGTCCGCTTGGCTGCTCCTAGGAACTATGGGAGAGATGTCGTGATTTATCGGTCGTTGAATGGCCGATATATTGCAAGCGTGCCGGCTGGTGTGTAACCCCGATATGTCTGTGAACGATGTAATTCACAGACATATTCGAGACGGCTGTGCAGCACAGCAGATGGGTGATATGTCTGCAGATATACTGGTGCATCTGTTGGTGTGTATGGGGCGACCTGACGATTGCCCGTACACAAACTGAAGGGACCCGGCTATCGAATCCTACCTGTCTATACTTTCTAAAATTTTCTCTATTTAGCGTTATGAGTCGCACAAGAAATAAATGCTTTCAGACTTTGAGTGTGGTTCCAAAGCACAAAAAGTTATTAATCAATATAAAAACAGATGGTTACACGCTGTGATCTACATACAATTAGCGCAAATAAATTATACAGACCCAAGGTACAGTCGTTACATACACACGCGCTCTGGACCCAGTTACCGGCATCAAAGCAGAAACCTCCGTCAACCCCAAAGCAAGTAGACTGGCATCCAGGTTTAGAGAGCCCACATATATACTCTAGCAGAGATAGGCAATACAATAGAACAGTTTGGCATGATTCCATTGCTTCTTCTTCCTGGTTCTTCTGTTACAGTACAGTTCATAGGTCAATTTGTATGGACACAATCCAGCCTCCAACAGCACTTTTTGTCCAATTTCCCGCTGCATAAATAAATCTAAGATGGCTACATTACAGAGTACATTTTAATGTTTAACTCTCTTTGGTCCATAGTTTGCAGATACATGTTGCGATCTCCTCACCGATGGTACCGGAATCTGCAAAGATACAGTGGATCAGTACTACACCAAACACGGTCTGCTTACCATGTACTAAACCTTAGATATCAAATTACATTTATTTCACAACATTAATAATACTGAATAAACCTTGAATATTACACTTTAATACTAGGGAACCTTTTATGTAAGTGTGCAGTGTGTAAGTATTGGGGTATTGAGAAAAGACGCTAGTTAGTGTTGTGCGACTACGTGTTTGTGGAGTACACCATTGTACGTGTTTTGCAGGGTTAATCATTTTATATATTTTAGTGACTGTCTGTATTTATATGATGAGGACTTTTAACTTCCTTCTATTGCATGGGATTCACATGACGCTAAATAATAGCATCGCTGTATGGACTTATAATGGGCGAGATTCACTAAAATGGCGCTGGGTAGCCAGTTGCAAAATGGCGTCTCGTTGCCATTCGCAAAATGGCATTGTGTAGATTTTATTTCAAACCGATTCTGTCTCAGCCAATTATCCGGCTTCGACAGTCCACCCTTTGATAGCAAACAACATGCTATCATATTCTGATTTTAAAATGAATTTAGGCTTACATTATGACATATTATGTAATGTTATATTATGGGATGGCACAAGGTGGTTCTTAAACCATTGATAATGTGTCTCTAGAAGGGGACATAAAACTACCCTTATACGCACACCTCGGATCTTGGGAGATCATGGGAAAGATGTGGGGATGCACCAATCCTATAAAGGAAGTCTTGAGGGGGAATAGGGACTTATATTATTTAAGATGTTTTAAAATAACATTCTAATAAAACATTTCATGCATGTCTAAATCTTATACATCATATGATGGTACCTTCTAGTTCAGGGTTGTAATGCAGTCCTACATTTACCTCATATTGTTATTACTGACCACCATCATAATTTCATTCTTTCAGTTTACCTTATCTTTACATTTCCACATTTCAACACAGTAGGAACACACCTGACACATAAGCCAATTACTAGGATGACAACCAGTATGAGGATCAGGAGTTTACCTATGCTTGCAATCATTTCCTGGACCCACTCTCCTAGACCTGAGAACCATTTCACTGGGTTCAACCAAGAAACCCATTCCTCTACCTTTTCCTCTACTTCAGCCACTGAAGCATTATGGTTCTTTCGAAATTCTCATTTCAGCTGCAGAATTTCATCCATCTTCCGGTCTATCACCTCCTTGGGGTCACTTGTATCGTTTGTAATGTAAGTGCAACACTTTACTCCAAATTGGGTTGCCAAAGTTACGCAATACCCTCCAGTGACAGCTGTTAAATAACTTAAGATTAATCTATGTTGCACAAGTTTTCTCCCTACCTGTATACCTGAATGTGTCATCATACATCTCGGTGATATTATCTTTTAATTTAGCAAGATCTTGGATATATCTAAAATTTAGTGTACCCCAAGTGATCCTGGTGGGATCCAATGCTACCAAAACTTGGAAGCCAGTTGTCTCACTAATTAACTGTGTGGCTTTATGTACGTCACCAGGTATCATATTTATTTTGTCTCTGTGTTCATACTGTGTGTGAATATATGGTGATGGTGTGTTTTTATGAATACCAAGCATTTCATCATGTGTAAGGTCATAACTTCTGGAACTACTCTTCCCAAGTAACACAAACCTTTGAAACTCGGAGAGAGCCACTTATACGCTTTCCTTCCACATATAAAATATACATCATCGAGGAGAACATAAGGAATAGAATGCATCATGATCATCCAACACATTTCCCTAACAAATGATCCTATCTCAGGTTCTCCCATCTGGCTAATACATGTTTCTTGTTGTATAACCCTAGCACAGTACACTTCTGGTATTCTGCCAACCATTTCTTTGGTGTTACTTAGTGTATATTTATACCGGAAGTGTCTTCCACCTGACCTAATTCTGTGTAACTGTTCATAATTTACAGGCTCACGATCAGCTCTTAGTGAGAAGGTAATTGTCTGGTTATTCCCAGTCACCTCCCAACTTCCTGGTTCATTGGAGTTGGTGATGTTTAAACATAAAAGTGTTTTATCTACCTGGTACTGGTGGCGTTTAAAATGGGGTGGTATGGTGTTAAGAAATTTTACATCCAGTGTCTTCCCTTTTTGTAATTCTAAAATTTCACAGACATTTAATGGGAATGGCACTAATCCTACATTATGCTGTCTTTGGGGAATGTGAGAGCACACCCAACAGTCAGTTTGTATAAAGTTTTGCCCACCATGGTGTGATAATCCTCTAAAGCAGTGATTCCCAACCTCGGTCCTCAAGGCACACTAATAGTCCTGGTTTTAGTGATATGCATGCTAAAGCACAGATGGTTAAATCAAAATAACAGAGGTACTAATTAAGTCACCTGTGCTCAAGTATGGATATCCTTAAAACCTGGACTGTTAGTGTGCCTTGAGGACCGTGGTTGGGAACCCCTGTTCTAAAGGATACCCACCCCAATACTGGTTATACTTAGGTTGACACCGTTGGATGCATCTCTCATCAATTACGGACCCACAGAACTCACACATACAATAATCCTCAGACGATAGACCTTCACACTGTCTCTGAGTATCCAGAACAGCAGATCTCTTAACAATTACTGTACTGGGTTTGGTCAGATACTCTCCCGGTAGGTTTAGCACTCCTTCTCCTGTCTCCATTTCATTGATATCACCATCAGCTCCCCTCTCCGCCCTCTCCGTCCTCTGTCCTCCGTCACAGAAACCAGAGATCCCGAAACAACCCAAGATACTGAGGACTCTGGGAGAAAACACAAAGATAACCACAACAAACCAATCCATTGCTGAAAACACTGGTCTACAAATTTCTTTAGCTCAGGTATCTCACTGTAACCTTTAACCTTCCCGAAACAGATTCTCACTTGACAGGTCTACGTTATCTGTCTCGATTCCGCCTTGTTTCTCCACCAGTTGGTTGACCTTCTTACAGTGAGTGGAATGGACCCAGGTATCTCTCTCCGCCACCTTCAATGAAGTTGTACTCATCAGCAACACCTGATACGGACCTTCTCACTGATCAGTCAAACAACCTGAGCACAAGAAATTTCTGATCATAACAAATTCTCCAGGTTCAACATCATGACAGTTTGTTTCAGACATATCATGTGACAGTTACCTCGGTGTTACCTTTCAAATCTTCCTGTGGACATAATCAAATGAGGTTGTCTGTCAAACAGTATTTTGAAGGGGACAGATTGAGAGGGGGTCTAGGAGTTGTCCTGATACTATGAAGGACAAGTGGTAGTGCTTCTGGCCAACCCAGTCCAGTTTCCGACAAGATTTTACTTAATTTGTTTTAATAGTCCCGTTCATCTCCACCTTGGCACTGGCTTGCGGTCGGTAGGGGGTATGAAGTCTACTATTAATACCCATCAGCTTACACATATTTTGGAAAACATCACCTGTGAAATGAGTACCCCTATCACTCTCAATAATTTTAGAAATACTGTATCTGTATACAAACTCCTGAACATTTTTCTTGGCAGTAAATGCAGCAGTATTAGTGGCAGTTGGGTATGCCTCAAACCAATTAGAAAACACATCAGTGCACACTAATACATACTTGAGATTCCTGCAGGGTGGTAATTGGATGAAATCAATTTGTATTACCTGAAAAGGTCCGTCAGTGGGAGGAATGTGGGATGGTTCGGTAGGGATCGTTTTCCCCTATGTTTTTCCTCAAGCAGGTCAGACAGGACATTGCTCTCTTCTCCGCTTGAGAAGAAAAACCAGGTGTGCACCAGTATGCTCTCACCAATTTGCACATGCCTTGCTTTCCCAGATGAATCAGACCATGCGCTGCCTCAGCCAGGCTTGAGTAATATGCCTTGGGAGCCACTGGCTTACATTGTCCATTTCTCCAGAGTCCAGAAGACTCTTGCCCACATCCCTTGGACCTCCAGACTGCCTTTTCCTGGATGGAACACAAATATTGCATCTCAATTACTTTCAGCATATCAATCGTTTGAAAAGTCATCATTTGTTCAATTGGTATATTAATTTTTAACCCTGCTGCCCATTTTGCAGCTTCGTCTGCCCTGTTGTTGCCCAGTGACACCGGATCATCCTCACATGTATGGGCTTTACACTTAATTACAGCCACTATCTTAGGCAATTGGATTGCTGTCAATAGTCCTTTTATATGTCTGGAATGTGCAATTGGTGTGCCTGCTGCTGTCATAAACTTTCTCAGACGCCATAGAGCGCCGAAATCGTCTACTACCCTGAAGGCATACCTAAAGTCGGTGTAGATATTAGCAGATTTACCTTCCGCTAATTCACACGCTCTCTTTAGTGCCACCAGTTCCGCTACTTGAGCCGAGTGTGGTGGGCCTAAAGGTTCGGCTTCTATAATGTCCTCATCATTTACCACAGCATAACCAGTACATAACTCTCCAGTGTCAGTTTGTCTATGACAACTCCCATCTGTGTAAAATGTCACATCTACATTTTCTAAAGGTGTATCCTGTATGTCAGGTCTTGCAGTAAAGGTTTGATTCAGATATTCCATACAATCATGTGCATCAATATACCTGCAGAACTCACCTTTCGCCAGCGACTCACCTCTCTCCACCCTTTGTGCATCATATTGCACATATGGTAAATACGTTACTGGATTTAATGTACTGCACCTTTTGATAGTGATGTTTGCTGGTGCTATTAGGGCCAGTTCCCATTTTTTTAACCTAGCTGAGACATGTCTGGTTTGGGCAGAGTTTAGCAAAGCAGATACAGCAGGGGGGTATATACAATGATATCATGGCCTAAAACCACATCCTAACTCTTACTGACCAATAGAGCAATTGCTGATATACTTCTTAAACACGTTGGGAGTGATCTTGCCACAGTGTCCAATTGTGCACTGTAGTATGCTACGGGCCTACTGGCATCACCATGTTTTTGTGTGAGGACACCTGCTGCACAACCATCAGCCTACAATATAAATCAAAAGGTTTTTCATGATCAGGTATTGGTATGGTTTTTCATAATGCAGGTGCTCTTGTCAGACTATCCTTAAGATTAAGGAAAGTCTGTTCTGATTCCTCTGTGTGTATGACATGATATGACTTTGAGGAAGAGACTAAGGGGATCATTCAGACCCGGTCACAAGCACTGATGTGCTCGCAACCGGGTCGATGGGTAGCCCTGCACAGTGCAGCGGCCGCACTGCACGTGTGCAAGCCCTGGAGCGAGAGAGAAACTCTCTCGCTCCAGAGCTCGCTACAAAAGGGGCGGCTGTCAATGTTGATCGACAGCTCGCCCCTTTTTGTAGGCTGGCTGGGGGGGTGGTTTCCAAAATGGAGGCATTCCTTAACAAATGCCTACTGTTTTGTGGGCGGCCGCACTGACATCATCAGTGATGTCAGTGGGGAGCTTCCTGCTCCATCAGAGCAGAAAGCTCCCTGGGGCTTGCGAGTGCCCAGACCCAACCTTAGGGTCTGGTCGCAAAGCCCCGATGGTCGCAATGTGGATCACCATCGCGACAATCACCCTGGTCGCTAGCTAAGGTGTGGGTGGTAACCCACAGCTTAGCTTGCGACCAGGAGGCCGCACCAAAAAAGAAGAAGCGCCCGCCCTCATTCAGAGAGAGCGATTGCTTCTTGCGACCATCTCTGAATGAGGTCCCAAGTCCTGTAATGGCAAGGTCAAAATAGAAAAACCTGGGATCCACATTCTGCAGTATCCACACATTCCCAAGAATGTACGAATTTGCTGTTGATTCTGTGGCAGTGTCATGGTCTGTATGGCTTGGATTCTGTCATTTGTCAGATGTCGTAAACCCTGGGTTAGGCAATGTCCCAAGTATTTAACCCTGGACTGGCATGTCTGTAGTTTGCCCTTAGCAACCTTGTGTCCTGTTTGCGAGAGATGAAGCAATAAAAGTTTAGTTTTAAACATCACATAAATGAATCAGAACATAACAATAAATCATCCACATATTGTATTAGAACAGATCCATTGGCAGGTTGAAAAGATTGTAAACAGATGTGTAAGGCCTGGGAGAAGATACTGGGGCTGTTTATGAAGCCCTGGGGAAATCGTGTCCATGTGTATTGTACACCCCTGTATGTAAAAGCGAATAGGTACTGACAGTCAGGATGAAGAAGTACAGAGAAGAAAGCAGAACTGAGGTCAATGACAGTGAACTGGGTTGCATAAGAATGACAGCTGGATTTGGCACTACGGGAAATTGGCTCTCTACTACCTTAACCCATCTAAGGTTTTGTACCAGCCTATAACCCCTCCCACCACTCTTCTTCACAGGGAAGATGGGACTGTTGGCTACACTTGCTGTACGGACTAAAATTCCCTGCTGTAATAATCGCTCAATTATGGGATAAACCCCTAATTCTACCTCCTGTTTTAATGGGTACAGGGGAATTTTTGGAGCTTGCCTACCGCTTTTTAGGTTTACCATTACGGGAGCTACATTTGCCATTAATCCAGTGTCCTGTCCATCCTTGGTCCAAAGTGAATCTGGAATTTGGGATAACATTTGATCTACCTGAGATAGGTTTTTACCTGAACCGGTAGAGTGATACATTATCCTTTGGGGAGTGTCCAACATATCCCTCACCTCGTGTGCAACTCTCTCTGGGATATCTACAAATATACCATCAGGGGTACAATATATCACACATCCCATCTTACATAACAAATCACTTCCCAGTAGGTTAGTAGGAGCCGCTGCTGCCAGGAGGAAAGAATGCCTGGTATGCAATGGCCCGATAGTGACCTCTGTGGATTTGGTTAAAGGATAATGTTGCACTTTACCCGTTACACCCATTGCTGGTACTGTCTCACTGGTCGCATGTAAATTAGCTGGAGATTTTATCACTGATCTGGTTGCCCCTGTGTCTACAAGAAAAGGATATTTAGTACCAGCTACATCAGCCATCATCACCGGTTCTTCCCTAGTACTTCCCGTTAACCTGACTATTTGTAGACTACAGGTATGACCTGACCCCTAGCGTTGACTCTCACTCTCCAATACAGCATTTAAGGCCACAATTGGAGCTGGTGACTGTTAGAAATTTCCTGTACTCTGTGTATATCCCTTATGTGGATATCCAGGTACTCCCTGCTTAGGGGGTCCTACCTTCTTCACCTTACAGTTCCTACTTACATGTCCCACTTGGTTGCAGTTACAGCACCTTCATGGGGTGGGTGAAAGGGTTGCTGTGTGGGTTGAGCGGTAGGGAAAGATTTTGGGTGTGGATAAGTGTTGAGGGTAATATGGTGGCTGTGGATAGTATGGATTTTGTGGCTGTGTGTGATAAGTTGGGTAGGGTTGTGTTTGAGTTGGTGCAGGATTGGTGAGGACGTGTAGCTGTGCAGGTGCATGTGTGTCTGGTGGCTGTGATGTTACAGTCTGTCACGAACCTGTCTAGTTTTCACCTTTTGCCTGTAGACTTACTCCTGCCAACTGCCTCCATGGATTTGTATGTGTTCTGATCATGCTGCTGCAGCACCTCTCCCTGCATTCCTTCCACAGTGATTATTTCACCTGGGTCCTTTCCTGTCTGTGAACACTGCTAGCTCTGATTGGAATTGCAGGTGTGGTTCTGATTCTAAGTGCTGCAGAGATGAGTACTCCCTCTGCATATTGTGCCTTCCACCACTCAGAATGCTACTGCCAGACCACCTGTCCATATCCACCAATTGCAGCCAGACCCAGGGTATATACATCCACCCCTGATAGCATTCTGGGCCTGAACATCTCGTTACTTCTGTGGTGTATGGTTCGTGCTGTTTCTTTATTCTAGTGTATCCCTAAAACCTGCTACAGCAACCCCTGGTGCAATCCAGAAAACCTGCTACAGAAACCACTGGTGCAATCCAGAAAACCTGCTACAACAATCCCTGGTACGTCCAGAAACCTGCTACTGCAACCCTCGGTGCATCCAGAAAACCTGCTACAGCTATACCTGGCAATCCAGTGTCCTGCGAGTCCCCAGGCCAGTGCAACTCGTGTGTTTCAGCATCAGCAAAGTGAGTTCCTGTGCTTCTGACCTTAGTCTTGTGTCCTGCTGCTTGCCCTACTCCTGGTTGGTCCCTGGCACCCTGCAAACCTGCACTGTGTTACCTTGCCTTGCTTCCTGCTGTGGATCAACTCCTGCTCCTTCTATCTACCCACTCCCTCCCTGAGCCTAAACTCCCAGACCTACCCATTCCTTCCTGAACCTGTTATTCCCGATTACCCAATCCAGCCTACACCTGAGTTCCAGCCTTTGTCACAGCATTTCCTGATTACCCTGTTTAGCCCTCGTCTCAGCATTGCCTGATTTCCCTTCAGCCATTGCCACATTATTCCAGTTCAGAGTCAAGTTCCAAGTTCTTCAGTTCAACTCAGCAAGTCTTCCTGCCAGTTCCGGTCCGGTTCCTCTCAAGTTTCTACTGGTTCTAAGGCCTTCATTCAGAGGCAGCCGTACGGTCTACGACTGCACGGCCGCCTCGATGTTTGTCAAGTGCGCATGCGCACGAGGGGGCCGGCTCCTTCGTGCGCATGCGCGAGACCCGCTACGACCGACAGCGCCGGTTGTAGCGGGTCTCTTTCCAAAGGGGGCGAGCTGTCGATTTTGATTGACAGCTCACCCCATTTGGAAGGCGGGCCGGGGGGGTGGCAGCCCAAACGGAGGCATTCCCATGGGAACACTTACCATTTGGGGGAGGCCCCACTGACATCACTAGTGACAGAGCCAGAAGCTCTCCAGGGCTTACGACAAGTGAGACCCTACCCTAGGGTCTCGTCGTAAGCCCCGATGGTCATGATGGTCTCTGACCATCGCGACCATCACCCTAGCGGTCGTTAGAGCTGTGGGTGTAAACCCACAGCCTAACGACCAAAACAGAGGTGGGCGGTCAGGATGCAAGCAGCCGCCCAGTTTCTGAGCGACCGCTTGCATCCTCCGACCGCCTCTGAATGAGGCCCTAAGTTCCTGTCATTTATCAGCAAAGGCAGTTCTCACTGCCACATAAGTCTTGCAATAGAGCTATTCAACTCATCTGTGGTTCCAGTCATGCCAGTCTCCATTGAATCCTGCTCATCACCTGAGACAGGTAACTCACAAACACCGTGACACAGTCATTCCTTCTAGAGCTTGATTACTAACAGCCATTAGCTTCTCGCTCTGGGTCTCTCTCTTTTTGAGGATGTTTTTATCATGTTCAATAGCGGACTTTATGAGTGTGTCTACAGTAACTCCTCTCCAGCCAGGTAGTGAAGTCTGAACTCGGGTCTTTAGATTGTCTTTTAGACCATCCATAAGTACCGTGATGATCATTCCCCTGTGATGAGTGCTATCTTTAATATCCTCTATCCCAGTGTACTGGGTGATAGCCTGCATAGATCAGGTACAATAATCCTTTGCAGATTCACTCTCTTTTTATTTTATGGTGAAAATTTTACTCCAGTTGACTACTACTGGAAAATATACACCCAATTGAGTTATTATGCGGGTAATGTTACCTTGGTTACTCTCGTCTGTTAAGGAACCATCTCCATCCAATACGCAATCCATGATAAACTTTTTCACGTCGGTATTGTGTGGAAGACAAACCCTTAACACCACTCGCCAATCTTTATTGGTTGGCTCGTGAGCACTACCCATATTTTTCAAAAATCTTTGGCATTTGGCTAATTCCTTTTTAGGATCAGGGAAATCATTCATTATGGAATTTAGCTCCGCTCTTGTCCAAAGACAATGCATTGCTACCTCCATTGTGGGCACTACACCGTTCGCATCCGCATTCCCATTTGAAACAGTTATTGTCCGGATGGGATGCAGACCGGCCGCACTGCTACTTTTGACTTTGTTACCTGGCTGGGGATTAAGTCTATTACTGCTACGTATGTGGTTAACAACTTCCTCTACGGGTGCAGTGGATGTTAACACTTCCTGTACTATCACTGATGAAGATGGAGCCAACACTTGTGCTTGTTGTGATGGAGCATCTAACATGTGTACAGCATGGGAAATGGCAGACATAACAATAGGTTCATCATCCGCATCATAAACATTTTCTTTGTGATTACTCAAGAGAGGGTACAAGTTACTTGTTACATTTTTATGGGTTTTTACATCGACTGTACCTCCACCCCCATCCGCATAGGGTGGTGGTGGTGCGCATGAACCACTGGCAATACCTTCAACAACTCTACCTTACTGCACGTGCGCACTATTTTGCTGCACGCACGCACCGCAGTTTAGTGCTGTGTGCGCACTCTCCTCTAATGTGCTCGCGACGCTAGTTTGCGTCGCATGCACACCTTTAAGCCACGCATCTCCCTCATGCTGCCACAACTTTAAACACTCGTTATATTTTACCTTTTTCATTCGAGAATGCACCCTACAGATGCTATCTCGGACATTGTTCAATACCTCCTTATCAAAGCTCCCAATTCTGGGGAAAGGTCTAACACTCTTCATCGTCATTTTAAACCATACATCACAGTACTTAGTTGCATAAGCACCGTACCTAGTATGAATAATATGCCGTGCCGACACAAGCAGCACTTCGAACAGCAGCACATCATCTAACATCTCTACCATTTGCTTGACTCCCATCTTGGGAGAGCACTAAGCTTTTCAATAGAGATTTAGACTGGTGAAAGACTGTCAAGATACTTTCACTTACCTGTGGACGATATTAACAGAATGCACCCACACACCTATGGAAGAATAACCAGGCTGCTTCCACGCACCTAATCCCTTTTTGACTACCTTTCAACTGCTACCATGTAGGCATTGCAATAACACCTACCGTTTTCAGTGACTTCGTCCACCCTCTACTCAGTTCACAATCACAATTTTGCCACAACTGCACGGTTCAATTGCAGTCCTCAAATAACCCTAACTGATCACTGAATACTGCAATCACACTGAGAGCCAAAACTACAACAAAGACAACAACTACACCCTGCTTATGTGTATAGACTGCGGTATCTACTACCGAGCCACTAGGCCGACACCAAGCGCCTAGCACTTAAAGGTCCTATGATTCCCTTAACTAGGGAACATGTTACTCCTACCAACAAATATTCACTGTTACACACCTTATTCCTGCACAGAAAAATACACGTTTTCCCAGACTATGGCAACACTGATCAAGATATTTACAACAATGCTATCTATCAATATCACCATACACTCTCAACGGCTTTGTTTAAAACACGTGGCAGCAATACAGGAAATACATATACATTCTTGTGCCACTAGTCGCATACACAATAATGCGACTACTACACAAAACGTATTATTACCCTTACGCTATTGTGATACTTCCCCTTTTTAACATTAAAATCTATCAATGAAGGAAAAAAAACTTTTTCCTCCCTTGTCCCTGGATTCTAATCAGTGCTCCTTAAGCCACAATAATAACAGGTAGCCGATTCTCAACAACAAAGTGGTAGCAGATTTTCTAAGGCACAATGCGTTCTTTCCTGCTATGGCGCCTCCACTCTTTTGCTGAGAGATCGTTGTCCGAGTGTTACCGAGTAACTGGTAGCGTGATTTCACACTGCGAGCCCACAACTATCGATTCCTGCCTGTCTATAATTGTCGCTATTTAGCGTTATGACTCGTACAAGAAATAAATACTTTCAGACTTTGAGTGTGGTTCCAAAGCACAAAAAGTTATTATTCAATATAAAAACAGATGGTTACATGCTGTGATCTAAATACAATTATTATTATTATTATTATTATTATTATTAACAGTTGCTTATATAGCACAGCATATTCCACTGCGCTGTACAATTGGAAACATTTATAGAACAAAACAGGGTAATAACAGACAGACATAGAGGTAAGAGGGCCCTGCTTACAAGCTTGCAATCTATAGGGAAATAGGCATTGATACACAAGGATAGGTGCTATATATATTGCAATTTGGTCAGGCCAGAATGCAGAGTTTCTTGGTGGGCTGCATGATCCAGTCACACTGGAATGTCGGCCAAATGTCAGGGGTATGTGAAAGAAAGACAATATGTGAGGTTATGTGTGGACTGTGAGAGGGGATGTACTAAGACATGGAAGCTATGAAGGTTATGTGGTCAGATCTGGAATCTGATAAGCTTGTCTGAAGAGGTGAGTTTTCAGGGAACGCTTGAAGGATTGCAGACTAGAGGTAAGTCTTATTGTGCGTGGTAAGGCATTCCATAGAGTGGGTGCAGCCCGAAGAAAGTCCTGTAACCGTAAATGGGAGCAAGTAACGCGCGGGGATGAGAGACGCAGATCTTGTACTGAACGGAAAGGTCGGGTTGGGAGATATTTTGAGATGAGTGAAGAGATGTATGTTGGTGTAATTTGGTTAATGGCCTTATGTGTAAGTAACAGTATTTTGTATTGAATGCGGTAGAAACCGGCAACCAATGGAGGGACTGACAGAGCGGGACAGCAGACGATGAACATTTGGCAAGAAAGATAAGCCATGCAGCTGCATTCATAATGGATTGTAATGGCGATAGCCTGTTTTTGGGAAGACCAGTAAGGAGACTATTGCAATAGTCAATGCGGGAAATAATGAGTGCATGGATTAGAGTTTTTGCAGTGTCTTGCATGAGATATGGTCGAATTTTGTATATGTTTTTTAGATGTATGTAACATGATTTTGAGACAGATTGAATGTGGGGAACAAAGGACAGTTCAGAATCAAGGATGACACCAAGGCAGCGAGCTTGTGGGGTGGGGTGGATTGTTGAGTTATCAACAATGATAAAGAGATCAGATTGGTAACTGTTATTGGCCGGTGGAAATATAGTTAATTCTGTTTTAGAAATATTAAGTTTCAGGTAGCGAGATGACATCCAAGATGAAATGGCAGAAATACATTCAGTGACATGGACCAATACAGATGGTGATAAATCTGGAGGGGATAGGTAGATTTGAGTATAATCCGCATACAGATGGTACAGAAATCCAAAAGAGCGGATTAGTTTGCCAATAGAGGTGGTATAGATTGAGAATAGCAAAGGACCTAAGACACAGCCTTGCGGTACTCCAACTGATAGAGGTAGCGAAGAGCAGGCAGAATCAGGAAAACAAACAGAAAAAGAGCGATCAGATAGGTAGGAAGAGAACCAAGAAAGAGCTGTGTCCTTAAGACCTAGGGATTGTAATGTTTGTATGAGAAGAGAGTGGTCAACAGTGTCAAAAGCAGCAGAGAGATCTAGAAGAATTAGGAGTGAGTAATGGCCTTTAGCCTTGGCAGTGACCAAATCATTTACTACCTTAGTCAGTGCTGTCTCTGTGGAGTGCTGGGAACGAAAGCCAGACTGAAGTGGGTCCAATAAGTTGTGGGTGTTAAGAAAGTGTGTGAGGCGGGTGTAGACAAGTCTCTCCAGTAGCTTGGATGGGCGTGGGAGCTGGGAGATGGTAATTTGAGAGAGTGTTAGAGTCAGAATTTTTTTTTCTCAGAATGGGAGTAATCACTGCATGCTTGAACAGTGATGGAAAGATGCCAGTAGAAAGAAAGAGATTACAGATTTTAGTTAGGGTTGAGATGAGCACAGGAGACAGAGCTTTACTAATTTGTGAGGGTATAGGATCTAGAGGAGAGGTAATAGAGTAGGAGGATGAGAAGAGTGTAGATACTTCATCTTCGTTTGTGGGGTTAAATGAAGAGAATGTGCCAGAGGGTTCAGGTAGGGAATTGAGTAGGTCACTAGCTGTGGAAAAGAATAACATTTCATTTCGGATATTATCAATCTTGTCCTTGAAATAGGAGGCAAGATCTTGTGCACAGATAGTAGCAGGTGGCTTGGGTGTGGGAAGGGTAAGAAGCAGTTTAAATGTATTAAAAAGTCGCTTGGGGTTAGAGGCTTGAGCAGAGATAAGAGATTGGAAATATGTTTGCTTGGCAGTGTCCAGAGCAGTATGATAAGAGTTGTAGATAGACTTATATGTGAGGAAGTCACGTGCGAGACTTTCGCCACTGACGTTCTACTTTACGTGAGAGTTTTTGTAGATGCCTTGTTAAGTTAGAATGCCATGGTTGATGTCTAAGTCTACGTGGTGTGTGATGGGTAGCTGGAGCTACTTCATCGAGGGCTTTTACTAGAATCTGGTTTAGGTGTGATGCAGCAGTCTCAGGAGAAGTGAGTGCAGAAATTGGTGAGAGTCGTTGTTGTAGAGAGGTAGATAGTTGTTGAAAGTTAATTGCATTAATATTTCTGCGGGTTTTAGGAGGTTTGGTTGATTTCACTGACATTGAGGTTGATGTAATGGAGGAAAGTGTGCAGGTGATAAGATTGTGATCTGAGAGAGGGAAAGGAGAATTAGTGAAACTGAGCAAAGTCTGGTAAATACAAGATCAAGGCAGTGGCCCTCCTTATGAGTAGAGGAGTCAGTCCATTGGGAGAGGCCAAGAGAGGAGGTTAGAGAGAGTAGTTTGGAGGCATGAGGAGATTGTGGACTGTCAATGGGGTTATTGAAATCACCCATAATGATGGTGGAGATGTCTGAGGATAGGAAGTGAGGGAGCCAGGCTGAAAAATGTTCCAGAAATTGTTGCGGTGGCCCGGGGGGGCGATACATAGCAGCAACTCGCAGAGAGAAAGGGGTGAAAGTCCTGATAGAATATACTTCAAATGATGTAAATGTAAGTGAAGGTACCTGTGGGAGAACTGTGAATGTGAAATTTTGGGAGAGTAATATTCCTACCCCACCTCCTTTACAATTGCTAGGCCTGGAGGTGTGTGAGAAGTGTAGGTTACCATGTGAAAGTGCAGCAGGGGAGACAGTGTCTGATTGTGTTAGCCATGTTTCTGTTATTGCCAGAAGGTTGAGGTTGGTTGAAATAAAGAGGTCATGGATGGATGTTAGCTTGTTGCAGACAGAGCATACATTCCATAAGGCACTTTTATTGACTTGGAGGGTGAAGGGAGGCATGCAATGTTTATGAGGTTAGCTGGATTTATAGTTCGTTGTGGGTGTGGCATGTGGGTTTGGGCCTGGATTTGGAGATAGGTCACCAGCTAATAGAAGCAACAGGAGCGAGATATAAATATATTTGTGGGATTTGTCTGAATGTTTTTTTTATGGCAAGAGATTGTGGATGTTATTGTCAATGTGTATAGATAAGTTAAAACCTCATATGTGTTTGTAAGAGGAGAGGAAAGTAATGAGGCTGCAATATGTACAGAAGAATGAGCTGCAGGGAGAGTAAAGGATATAGTAGTCTTAGAGATGATTCCATGGAGTGAGATTATAAAAAGAAGTTTCTGATACATTTTTTCAAAACACTCAAAAATGTACAACACACAAACTACTGGTAAGGAATGATATTGTAATTACCTTGTTGTAGATGTTGTTCAATGTTTGTTCAACTGTTTTTAACTGTTATATAAATTACACTTTGTGCTATAACACACTTAGTGCTTATAATACATGGCTGCCATCGTCATCCACCGCTGCCTCTATACTGATTCTAAACTTAAAGAAAGTCTGATTGAGACATGCTACAGCCAGGGCCGTATTAAGGCCTGTGGGGGCCCCTGGGCAACAAATGTGTGGGGGCCCCCATCAATAAGTTATATATATAATATACACACACGTCTATCTGCCTGATGTCCAATGCCCCCTGTAGTTGTGCCCCTTCTGCAATGCCCCCTGTAGTTGTGTCCCTTCAATGCCCCCAGTAATTGTGCCCCTTCTGCAATGTCCCAAGTATTTGTACCTTTCCTCCAATGCCCCCAGTATTTGTGCCCCTTCTTTTATGCCCTTTGTAGTTGAGCACCTACTCCAATGCTTCCAGCAGTTGTGCCCCTTGCAATGCCCCCAGTAGTTGTGCCTCTTCTTAAATACCCCCAGTAATTGTGCCCCTTCTGCAATGCCCCTAGTAGTTGTGCCCCTTGCAATGCCCCCAGTAGTTGTGCCTCTTCTTAAATACCCCCAGTAGTTGTGCCCCTTGCAATGCACCTAGTAGTTGTGCCCCTTGCAATGCCCCCAGTAGTTGTGCCTCTTAAATACCCCCAGTAGTTGTGCCCCCTGCAATGCCCCCAGTAGTTGTGCCTCTTCTTAAATACCCCCAGTAGTTGTGCCCCTTGCAATGCCCCCAGTAGTTGTGCCTCTTCTTAAATACCCCCAGTAGTTGTGCCCCTTGCAATGCCCCTAGTAGTTGTGCCCCTTGCAATGCCTCCAGTAGTTGTGCCTCTTAAATACCCCCAGTAGTTGTGCCCCCTGCAATGCCCCCAGTAGTTGTGCCTCTTGTTAAATACACCCAGTAGTTGTGCCCCTTGCAATGCCCCCAGTAGTTGTGCCTCTTCTTAAATGCCCCCTGTAGATGTGCCCAGTAAAGTAGTGCCCCCAGTAGCTCTCCCTCCCCTCCCACACCCCTGTTAAAAAAAACTTAACTGTCTTCGGTCCACGCTGTCACGGCTCCCGAGTCCCGCGCCATCACTGTTACTGCTGCTGCCGCTGTCTGCTGTAGAGGCGCGCAGGCTCATCTCCTCTGCAGTGCACGGGTGATGTCATGACATCACCCGCGCAATGCATCTCTGGGAACGATGGCCTCTGAAGCGATCAGTATTCAGAGGCCAACGTTCCCACTTACCTTAGTTGATCGCGATTTACGGGCGGGAGCTCCACGAGCTTCCAGTATATCGCGATCAGCCTTTTTGCCGGGCATGTGGCCAGGGGTCGGGGACAGTGTGTGGGGGCCCCCTATGTGTGGGGGCCCCTGGACGACCGCCCCTGTCGCCCTGCCCTTAATCTGGCCCTGGCTACAGCTGAGCACAAATGCTAACTAATCAATGAAGAAATTTGGCACTGGGTTTGTGTAAACACAAGCAGTATCCTACCATAAACTAGGCATCACTGAACAACATCCCCCACCCAGGTAATACAAAATACAATCAAGTCATTACATCTAAATCTTTGCTAACAGAAATAAATTCCATTATGCAGAAATGTAAGACATACTTTTTAAAATCCAAACAGCTGATCTGAGTGATTGCAAAGCACTAGTTAGAATATGAATTAGCACAAATAAATTATACAGACCCAAGGTACAGTCGTTACATACGCACGCGCTCTGGACCCAGATACCGGCATCAAAGTAGAAACCTCCGTCACATATATACTCTAGCAGAGATAGGCAATACAATAGAACAGTTTGGCATGATTCCATTGCTTCTTCTTCCTGGTTCTTCTGTTACAGTACAGTTCATAGGTCAATTCGTATGGACACAATTCAGCCTCCAACAGCTCTTTGCGTCCTGTTTCCCGCTGCATAATAAATCTAAGCTGGCTACATTACAGAGTACATTTTAATGTTTTACTCTCTATGGTCCATAGTTTGCAGACACATGTTGCAATCTCCTCACCGATGGTACCGGAAATCTGCAAAGACACAGTGGATCAGTACAACACCAAATACGGTCTGCTTACCATGTACTAAACTTTAGATATCAAATTACATTTATTTCACAACATTAATAATACTGAATAAACCTTGAATATTACACTTTAATACTAGGGAAACTTTTATGTAAGTGTGCAGTGTGTAAGTATTGGGGTATTGAGAATAGATGCTAGTTAGCGTTGTGCGACTACGTGTTTGTGGAGTACACCATGGTACGTGTTTTGCAGGGTTAATCATTTTATATATTTTAGTGACTGTCTGTATTTATATGATGAGGACTTTTAACTTCTTTCTATTGCGTGGGAATCGCACGACGCTAAATAATAGCATCGCCGTATGTACTTATAATGGGCGAGATTCACTGAAATGGCACTGGGCAGCCAGTTGCAAAATGATGTCTCATTGCCATTCGCAAAATGGCGACATGCAGATTTAATTTTAAACCGATTCTGTCTCAGCCAATTAACCGGCTTCGACACGGCGGTGAGTGACGGCTCAACTTGGCCAGTTGTGCCATCAGGCCCGACACATCAGGCTGACGATTGGTAAGTGTATATGCACTTACTAATCATCAGATAGGTCGACCCATTACTGTCTTGCAGGTTGACGTTAGCTATGGAAGTGGTGTTAGTGAGCTGTGTTAATGAGCTGCAAGTCCATAACGAGGATGGTGTGCAAGGGGATGAGACGTCACACTATCTTAATGTCCCTTCCACAAGTGCTAGTGAGTGAAGAGTAGCCTGACTGGAGCTAGTAAGAGCAGTGCCTGGCTCCAAAAGTATTCTCTACACCATTACACCACAGTCCTGACACTCCCTTGTCCTGGAGAGATCAGAGGAAGCCCATACCCATTGCCCTATGCAGCCATTTTGCTGAGGTTGGCTTTGTGCAGGTGGAGGATCTCTCCTACTTACTACTGGAGGTGGCATCCTCCATTCTGTCACCCAGTCACACAGCAGTGCCCCGATCTGTATGCCACTGGCTGGGGGATTAGATGGGGGCATATGTACCAGACTATATACTTCTCCTGTGCTACGATGATTGTAATAAATACTGAATAATATACATAGCATCATCTAGAATTATTACTCTTACTGTGCATTGAGCTGTATTTTTTTCACATCATCTACCTGGCTGGGAAATGATAGATATATCTATCTGTTCTGTATCTTTCCATCAATCTGTCTATCTCTCTGTCTGTATGTCTATCTCTATCTGCCTAAATCTCTATCTCTATTGTTGAATCGTAAATAAACCTTTAGTACATTCCTGCCTATAAACCTCTAAGATTCACCTGCCTAGAACTTCTAAGACAAAACCTGCCTATACCTTCTAAAACCACAAGATGTCGCTAATTAGCGCTGTGTTTAATTATACCATAAATAAAACTCTAAGACAGTTGAATAGCGGTCCAACGCGCTAAAGATTATTATTCAGGTAAAAGTACAGATGTTACCACGCTATGATCTAACAATGAGCGCAAAATAAATTGTACAAACATTAGGTCATAAGGTACAGTCACTACATACGCGTGCATTCTGGGTCCAGATACCGGCATCAATAATGAGACCTCCGTCGAACAGCATAACAGGAACATCGCAGACTGGCATCTTGTTTCAGAGCACTCACATATATACCCGTACTGGGATAAGCAATACAATAGAATACGTTGGCAGGTTCTCATTGGTTCCTCTTCTTGCTTTTTCCATTACGGTACAATTCATAGGTCAGTGCAAAGACACCACCCAGCCTCTAACAGCCTGATTGTGTTCACCTTCCCGCTGCATAATAAATCTAATCTAACTATGGCATACAACATTTCAAGAAGTTATTCTCTCTAACATTCATATTTCATAGCCGCATGTTCTGATCTTCTCACCGATGCCACCGGAACGCTGTGGGAACAGAGTAGATCAGTACGGCACCAAACACAGTCCAATTGTCATTTACTAAGCCGTAGTTACAGAAAACATTCATTTCTTTATATGCTGACATTGCGATTAAACCAAGTAATAATCATTCCTTTTGCGCTGCGGGACCATTGCTTTTAAATGTGTATGCGGAGAGAAATGACACTAAATTGTGTTGTGCGTTTGAGGGTCTGTGGGGCACTTAGCGACCAGCACTAAGTTGGAAAGGCTTCTGTGTATGTGTGTGAGCATGCCAGTATGGGTTTGGGAAAGGTCACTAAAAAGCTGGCTGTGCATCTAAATCGCTATTGTCCTATGTTTAACATGAAGTGCAGGGAAAACACCACTAATTTGCTTCTTTTTGCTACATCGCGTATGTGTTAATGTGAATGCAGGGAAAACACTACTACTTTGCTACTGCTCAAATATAAGTCTGTGGTGATTTTAATGTGTTGCAAAGTTATTTTATGTCTGCTAAACACCGTCGGTAGGTGTTAGGGGAAGATTGTTAAAAAGCTGTTCGTGCTACTTTTTAGCAACTTTGCGTTGTGAGTAGCAAAATTGCTACTTTTATCAATTTTGTACTGTGGATTGTGTACTATGCATTTTTGACAAAATGGCGCTTGTGTAAGCTTTCTTTTCTAAAATGGAGTCTTGCTGCCATTCACAAGATGTCGTCGTGCAGGTTTTCCAGATTGCCAAACAGATTCTGTCTTACCCAATTATTCGGTTTCGACAGTCCACCCTTTGACAGCCAATCAAGCGCTATCACAACCTATTCTGAATCTGTTTAGCCATGCATGAGAATATACCGTTCAATGTTATTATGGTATGACACAGTGTGGTCATTTGAACCATTCAGATAATGTGTCTCCGGGAGGGACATAAAACTGCCCTTATATGCACACCGCGGATCCTTAAGGGATCATGGGAAAGATGTGGGGATGCACCTATCCTATAAGAAGAGTCTTGAAGGGGAATTGAGACTTAACATTATCTGAGGTGTTCTATGGATAACATTTCAATAATACATTCTATGCATGTCTAAATATAATACATCAAACGATTGTATTTCCTAGTTCAGGGTTGTAATGCAGTTCTATATTTATATTAATTTAGCAAGTTCCTGGATATATCTAAAATTTAATGTACCCCGAGCGATCCTGGTGGGGTTCAATGCGACCAGAACTTGAAAGTCAGTTGTCTCACTGATTAACTGAGTGGCTTTATGTATATCACCAGGTACCATATTTCTTTTGCCTCTGTGTTCATATTGTGTGTGAAGATATGGTGACGGTGTGTTTTTATGTATACCCAGCATTTCAACATGTGTGAGGGTCATAACTTCTGGGACTACTCTTCCCAGGTAACACAAACCTTCAGAACTCGGGGAGAGCCATTTATACGCTTTTCTTCCACAGATGAAATATACATTATCAGGGAGAACATAAGGAATGGTATGCATCATTATCATTAAGCACATTTCCCTTGCAAACAATCCTATTTCTGGTTCTTCCATCTGATACATGCAAGTTTCTGGCTGTATTATTTTAGCACAATAACCATTTGGCACCTTACCAATAATTTCTTTGATGGAACTCAATGCATACCGATATCTAAAATGTTTCCCACCAGACATAATGGAGCGCAATAAATCATGGTTTATGGACTCATTATCAGCTCTTTGTGAGAAGGTCATCGTCTGATTATTCCCCATCACTTCCCAACTCCCGGGTTTATTGGGGTTGGTTATGTTTAAACACAAAAGTGATCTATCTACTTGGAATTGATAGAGTTTGAAATGAGGTGGTTTGCATGGGAGGAATTTTCCATCCAATGTTATCCCTTTTTGTAATTCTAAAATTTCCGTGATATTCAGCAGAAATGGCACCAACCCTACGTTATGCTGCCCCTGGGGCACATGTGAACACACCCAGCAATCAGTTTGATTTAACACTTTGTCTACCATGCTATGATAATCCTCTAGAGGATTATATTTAGGTTGGCACCGTTGGATACAGTTCTCACAACTAGGGACCCACAAAGGTCACAAATACAGGAATCTTCAGACGATAACCCTCCACAACTTCCCCGAGTATCCGGAATGACAGCTCTTTTAACAATAACAGTACTAAGATTGGAAAGACACTCCCCTGATTGGCATTTCACTCCTCCTGATTCCACTCCATCAGCACTGCTATCAGCTCCAGTTTCCTCAATCGGTCCCCCATTACAGACACTGGATATCCCCGGACTGAACAGGATGGTGAACACTCTAAAAGAGAATATGAAAATGAACACAGCAGGCCCGTCCATTGTCACAACAAGACCTGCGAATTTCTCTCAGTTCAGGTATCTTACTACGACCTTTTCAATCCTCCCGGAACAAGCTCGCGAGCGACAGATCCACGCTATCAGCTTTGTCTCCGACTTGTTTCTCCACCGGTTGATTGACCTTTTTGCAGTGAGTGGAATGGACCCAGGTATCTCTCTCGGCCACCTTCAAAGATGTAGTAGTCGTCAGCAGCACCTGGTACGGACCTTCCCACCGATCAGTCAAACAACCTGAACGCAATAAATTTCTGATCATTACATATTCTCCTGGTTCAACATCATGACAGTTTGTTTCAGGCATATCGTTAGACAGCAATTTCAGTTTCTGCTGCTGTTGCTTTAACTGCTTACTCATTGATATAAGATACTTCACAGTTACCTCGTTGTTACCCTTTAGATCTTCCTGTGGACTTATAATCAAATGAGGTTGTCTACCGAACAATATTTCAAATGGGGACAGATTCAGAGGAGGTCTAGGAGTGGTCCTTATGCTATGTAGGACCAAGGGTAATGCTTCTGGACATCCTAGTCCAGTCTCTGCCATGATTTTACTTAGCTTATTTTTAATAGTCCTGTTCATCCTCTCTACCTTGGCACTGGCTTGCGGTCGGTAGGGGGTGTGAAGTCGGCTATTAATACCCATCAGCTTACACATATTTTGAAAAACATCACCTGTGAAATGGGTACCCCTATCACTCTCGATGATTCTAGGGATACTGTACCTGCATACAAATTCCTGAACTATTTTCTTGGCAATAAACACAGCAGTATTAGTGGCCGCTGGGTAGGCCTCAACCCAGTTAGAAAATACGTCTGTGCACACTAATACATACTTAAGGTTCCTGCAGGGTGGTAATTGGATGAAATCAATTTGTATCACCTGGAAAGGTCCATCAGTCGGTGGAATGAGGGATGGTTTGGTAGGGATCGCTTTCCCTATGTTCTTTCTCAAGCAGGTCAGAAGGATATTGCTATCTTCTCTGCTTGTGAAGAAAATCCTGGTGCGCACCAGTATGCCCTCACCAACTTGCACATACCCTGTTTTCCCAAGTGAGTCAGTCCGTGCCTCTGCCAGGCTTGGGTAATACACCTTAGGTGCCACCGGCTTACCTTGTCCATCCCTCCAGAGTCCAGAGGGCTCTTGCCCACATCCCTTAGACTTCCAGGTTGCTTTCTCTTGGGTAGAACACAAATTTTGCATCTCAATTAATTTCTGCATGTCAACTTTTTGGAAAACCATTACTTGTTCTATGGGTATATTTGTTTTTAAACCTGCTGCCCACTTGGCAGCTTCATCCGCCCTGTTGTTGCCCAATGATACCGGATCTTCCTCACATGTGTGGGCTTTACACTTTATTACTGCTACTATTTTGGGCAACTGAATTGCTTTTAATAATCCTTTTATGTGTCTGGAATGTGCGACTGGTGTGCCTGCTGCTGTCATAAAATTTCTCAGACACCATAGAGCTCCGAAATCGTGAACCACCCTGAACGCATACCTAGAGTCAGTGTAAATGTTGGCAGATTTGCCTGCTGCCAATTCACACACTCTTCTCAGTGCTACTAACTCCGCCACTTGGGCTGAGTGAGGAGGACCAAGAGGTTCAGCTTCTATGATGTCTGTGTCATCTACAACAGCATAACCTGTACATAACTCACCTGTGTCCGTTTGTCTATGGCAAATCCCATCCATGTAAAATGTCACATCTGCATTCTCTAAAGGTATGTCATGTATGTCAGGTCTAGCGGTAAATGTCTGGTTAAGATAATCCATGCAATCATGCGTATCAATACCTTTGCAAAACTCACTTTCTACCAGAGACTCCTCCACCCTTTGTGCATTCTTATGCACATACGGTAAGTACGTTGCTGGATTTAATGTATTTTACCACTTTATAGTGATGTTTGAGGGTGCTATTAGAGCTAGTTCCCATTTGGTGAATCTAGCTGAGGATACGTGTCTGGTTTGAGCAGAGTTCAACAGGGCAGACACAGCATGTGGAGTATAGACAATCATATCATGGCCCAATACCACATCCTTACTTTTGCTGACCAATAGAGCCGTTGCTGCTACACTTCTCAAACAGGTTGGGAGTGATCTCGCCACAGTTTCCAATTGTGCACTGTAATATGCTACGGGCCTACTGGCATCCCCATGTTTTTGTGTAAGGACACCTACAGCACAATCATTAGCTTCCGTACAATACAAATCAAAAGGTTTTTCATAATCGGGTATTCCCAATGCAGGAGCTTTTGTCAGACTAGCCTTAAGATTAAGGAAAGCCTGCTCTGATTCCTCAGTGTGTATGACACGATCGGGCTTTGAGGAAGAGACTAATTCCTGTTAAGGTAAGGCCAAAATAGAAAAACCTGGGATCCACATTCTACAATATCCACACATTCCCAAGAAGGTACAGATTTGCTGTTGGTTACGTGGCAGTGTCATGTTTTTTATAGTCTGGATTCTATCTGTAGTGAGATGTCGCAGCCCCTGGGTTAGGCAGTGTCCCAAGTATTTAACTCTGGATTGACACTGCTGTAGTTTGTCCTGAGCAACCTTGTGTCCTGTTTGCGAGAGATGAAACAACAAAAGTTTAGTATTATTCAAACATGACATAAACGAGTCAGAACATAGCAATAAACTGTCTACATATGGAATTAGAACAGATCCATTGGCGGGTTGAAAAGACTGTAAACAATCGTGTAATGCCTGGGAAAAGATACTGGGGCTGTCTATGAAACCCTGGGGTAATCGCGTCCATGTGTATTGTACACCCCTGTATGTGAATGCAAATAGGTACTGACAGTCAGGATAAAGCGGTACAGAGAAGAAAGCAGAACAGAGATCAATGACAGTGAAATGGGTTGCATTTGGTGGAATTTGCATAAGGATTACAGCTGTATTCGGCACTACGGGAAATTGGCTCTCTACCACCTTATTAACCCCTCTAAGGTCTTGTACCAGCCTATAACCCTTCCCACCAGCCTTCTTCACTGGAAAAATTGGACTGTTGGCTACACTTGCTGTACGGACTAAAATTCCCTGCTGCAATAACCGCTCAATTATAGGATACACCCCTAACTCTACCTCCTGTTTTAGTGGGTATTGGGGAATGTTTGGGACTTGCCTTCCGCTTTTTAAATTTACCATTACAGGGTTTACGTTTGCCATTAATCCAGTGTCCTGTCCATCTTTAGTCCAAAGGGAATCTGGAATTAGGGACAACATTTCATCTACCTGTGATGGAGTTTCATTTAAAACTGCAGTGATACATTATCCTTTGAGGAGTGTCTAACATATCCCACACCTCGTATTCCATTCTCTCTGGGATATCTAAAAATACACCATCAGGGGTGCAATATATAACACATCCCATCTTACATAACAAGTCTCTGCCCAGTAGGTTAGTAGGAGCCGCAGCAGCCAGGAGAAAAGAATGCCTGGTATGCAACGGCGCAATAGTAACCTCTGTGGACTTTGTTAAAGGATAATGTTCCACTTTACCTGCTACACCCATTGTTGGTACTGTCTCGTTGGTCATCTGCAAGTTAACGGGAGATTTTATCACCGACCTGGTCGCCCCTGTGTCTACAAGAAAAGGATATTCAGTACCAGCTATATCAACCATCATGACCTGTTCTTCCCTAGTACTTCCTGTTAACCTGACCATCTGTAGACTACAGGTATGACCTGACCCCTAGCGTTGGCTACCATTCTCCAATAAAGCATTTATGGCTACAATTGGAGCTGGTGCCTGCTGAACATTTGCTGGCCTCTGTGCATATCCCTTATGGGGATATCTAGGTCTTCCCTGATGTGGGATCCCTACTCCTTTTACTGTATAGTTTCTACTTAAGTGTCCTGTTTGTTTACAGTTAAAACAGGTTCGTGTTTTGGGTGAAGACATGTGGTGTTGTGAGGTTTGCGCAGAGGGTAAAGGTGGTGGATATAGGTAAGGATTGGTAGGGTAAGGGTATTGTGGGGGATAAGAAGTTAGTGGATAGCCTGGGACCTGTGGTTGCATCGGGTTAGTGGGATATAGTTGTGTTTCTTGTTGAGTGGGGTTAGTGAGGGCACATACTTGTTCAGAAGTGAGTGTGTGTGCAAGTGCAAGTGTGTCTGTTGGCTGTGATGTTACCGTCATTCCCTCCAGAGCTTGTATACTGACAGCCATTAGTTTCTCGCTCTGGGCTTCTCTCTTTTTGGAGATGTTCTTATCATGTTCAATGGCGGTTTCTATGAAGGTATCTATTGTAAGTCCCCGCCAGCCAGGCTGTGAGGTCTGAAACCGAGTTTTTAAACTCTCTTTCAGACAGTCCACAAGTACCTTAACTATCATCCCCCTGTGGTGAGTGCTATCTTTAATATCCTCTATCCCAGTGTACTGGGTATTAGCCTGCAGAGCCCAATCGCAGTAATCTTCTGCAGTCTCACTCTCTTTCTGCTTAATGGTGAAAATTTTGTTCCAGTTAACTACTACTGGAAAATATATACCCAATTGAGTTACAATGCGGGAAATGTTACCTTGGTTTACTTGGTCTGTTAAGGGAACGTCATCATCCAATACACAATCCGTGATAAATTTTGTCACATCGGTATTGCATGGCAGACAGGCCCTTAACACCACACGCCAATCTTTCTTAGTGGGTTCATGTGAACTACCCAATTTCCTCAAAAATCTTTGACATTTGGCTAATTCCTTTTTGGGATCTGGGAAATCATTTATGATGGAATTTAGTTCTGCTCTTGTCCAAGGACAATGCATTACTACTTCCCTCGTGGGCACTATACCGTTTGCGTCTGCATTTCCATTTGGAACAGTTATTGTCCGAATGGGATGCAGACCGATAGCGCTGCTACCTTTGACCTGGTTACCTGGCTGGGGGTTTAGTCTGCTGCTGCTGTGTATGGTATGAACAACTTCCTCTACGGGTGCAGAGGGCATTAACACTTTCCTTGCTATTACCGATGGAGATGGCGGCACCGCTCAAAATTGTTGTGATGCAGCATCTATCATCTGCACAGCATGGGAAATGGCAGACATTACAATAGGCTCATCATCCTCATCATGAACATTTTCTTTATAGTTGCTTAAGAGAGGGTGCAAGTTGCTTGTTACATTTTTATGGGTATTTTTGGTTACTGTACTTGCACCTCCATCCACATAAGGTGGGGGAGGTGAGCGTGAACTGCTGGCAATACTCTCCACAACGCTACCTTGTCGCATGTGCACGCCATTTTGCGGCTCGCCTGTATTGCAATTTAGCATCGCGGATGTATTTTCTGACAATGTGCTCGCAACGCTAGTTTGCGTCGTTTGCACATTGTTAAGCCACGCATCCCCTTCATGCTGCCACAGTTTTAAACATTATAAATATTTAACCTTTTTCTCTCGGGAGCGCATCAAACTGATGTGATCCCGGACATTTTCTAACAGATTTTTATCAAAACTACCAATTCTGGGAAACGGTCTAACACTCTTCCTCATCATATTAAACCATAAATCACAATACCTTATTGCATATGTACCGTACTTGGTATGCATGATACGATGGGCCGATCCGATCGGCGCCTCCATTAGCAGCACATCATTGCCTGACATCTCTACTGTTTGCGTGGCTCCCATTCTGAGACAACTCCTATGCTTTTCAATAAAGATTTAAGCCGGTGAAACACAATCAAGACACTTTCACTTACCTGTGAACGATTTAAGTCGACGGCGCCCACACACCTGGATAAGATTTAGTAAGGCAACTTTCACACCTGGATAAGATTTGAAAAAGGCAACTTCCACACCCGGATAAGATTTAGTAAGGCAACTTCCACACATATGAGAGTTTGTATGTCAGCTACTCTCACGCACCTCTCTACAACAAAGACAACATGTACACCTGCTACTGTGTATAGAACGGTAAAGCTGCTTACTGAGCAGCTAGGCTAACCCTTGCACCTAGCCCTTAAGGATCATACGATACCCTTAACTTTGTTCAACAAGTATTCACTATTACACACTTTTTTCCTGCGCAGAAAAATACACGTTAACTTAGATATTGGAAATAGAAAAAAAATGAAAACCTCAATGGCTTTGTTCAAACATGTGGCAGAACAACCGGAAGTACGTGTACGCAATTGTGCGACTAGTCGCATACACAGTGGTGCGACCAGGCCCACGTGTTATTACCTTAACGCTATTATGCGACTCCCTCTAAACTTTTATCAATGAGAGAAAACGACTTTTCTCTCCTTGTCCCTGGATTCTGATCAGCGCTTCCTCTACACAATAACCGGCAGTACGCTCTCAGCAACACTGTGGTAATGAAAGACTAATACATCTCTCAAAAGGTGCCTCCACCCTTTTGGTGAGAGAGAACTTACCAAGTGTTACCGTGTATCAGATAACGTGATAAACCTACGAGCCCCCAACTGTTGAATCGTAACTAAAGTAGTACATTCCTGCCTATAAACCTCTAAGATTCACCTGCCTAGAACTTCTAAGACAAAACCTGCCTATACCTTCTAAAACCACAAGATGTCGCTAATTAGCGCTGTGTTTAATTATAACATTAATAAAACTCTAAGACAGTTGAATAGCGGTCCAACACGCTAAAGATTATTATTCAGGTAAAAGTACAGATGTTACCACGCTATGATCTAACAATGAGCGCAAAATAAATTGTACAAACATTAGGACATAAGGTACAGTCAATACATACGCGTGCGCTCTGGGACCAGATACCGGCATCAATAATGAGACCTCCGTCGAACAGCATAACAGGAACACTGCAGACTGGCATCTTGTTTCAGAGCACTCACATATATACCCGTACTGGGATAAGCAATACAATAGAATACATTGGCAGGTTCTCATTGGTTCCTCTTCTTGCTTCTTCCGTTACGGTACAATTCATAGGTCAGTGCAAAGACACCACCCAGCTTCTAAGAACCTGATTGTGTTCACCTTCCTGCTGCATAATAAATCTAATCTAACTATGGCATACAACATTTCAAGAAGTTATTCTCTCTAACATTCATATTTCATAGCCGCATGTTCTGATCTTCTCACCGATGCCACCGGAACGCTGTGGGAACAGAGTAGATCAGTACGGCATCAAACATGGTCCAATTGTCATTTACTAAGCCGTAGTTACAGAAAACATTCATTTCTTTATATGCTGACATTGCGATTAAACCAAGTAATAATCATTCCTTTTGCGCTGCGGGACCATTGCTTTTAAATGTGTATGCGGAGAGAAATTACACTAAAGGGAGGCACATATAGAAACCGTTGTAATTCCTACACCGTTCACCTGATTTGGATGTAATTACCCTCAAATTAAATCTGAAAGTCTGCAGTTAAAGCACATCTTGTTTGTTTCATCTCAAAGTCATTGTGGTGGTGAATAGAGGCCAAAATATGAAAATTCTGTCAATGTCCCAATATTTATGCACCTGACTGTATATCCCCACTATGTACTAAACTTAACCCACATGGATTGTGATAGCGATAAACGCTGTCACTGTGAGTTTCTTCCCCAGCATTTTGGAGGAAATTTCACATTTGTGAAAGATTCTTCCAGGGGAATCTGACACTGTACATGAGTAAGCCTCCATATGGTTTATGCTATCTGACGATGATATATACTAATGGAGCAAAACTCCAAAAAGCTTCTCTGTTCTGAGCTTGGTACATAGTGGTCAGACCATAGTCCCCACATGGTGACTGCGATCCGCAGCGCTACTGACTCTGAGCCTTCTGCAGGAGATTTCTGGCAATCATAGCAACAATTCATATGATTATGCATAAACTGCAGTTTCTACATAATTAAAAAAAAATAAAACACATGATAAGTAGGCCCCTTAGGCTTATTACTTAAAGTACAGCAGCTAAAATGACTATGCATTATCTAGGTATTTTTACAATTAATAGCTAATGCTACTAGTGCAAAGTGCAGTAACAAATTATTGTTCATGCCAGTAGTAGGGACACCAAAGCATCTTGTGGGCCATGGTGCTAAAGAAGGTTATGGCCAAGACCTGGAGCATGACCATGCCCATGATTAAAGCTATTCCCTAAGGTCATGCATGCCGCTGCAAAGTGCCAATGGGGATGTACTGAGGGGGGGGGGCGCTGCTTCACCTCCATTAAGATCTCAGGCCCCCACTAGATTAGGTCATTAGTAACCTCCATGCCCCCAGCACCACTGGCCACTAGTGATATGCCAGTTGAGATGCGCAGTGCTTGGGTATGAAAGAAGTGATAACAGAGATTAATGTATTGAGAGGCCAGGCCACTGATAAAGAGATAATCAGGGACCTATTGCACTGGTTAGATAACTATTAAGTTACATAAAGAGATATCCTATTGATATACTGTATTTTAAATCATCAAGTCAAAAATACATATAGGGGGCGCTACCATAGATACCGATAAGTCTGTAGAAAAAATGTGCTCTGTTTAAGTACAGCCTTACCTACAGTATTAATCAGGACATAATAAATAAATAATACTTTATATAAAGTGAACTGAACAAGTTTTACATTTTTAATGCACATTTCTATATCCCACACACAGGGCCGGTGCTAAGGCGCTTGGCGCCCCCTGCAAGCTATAAATTTGCGCCCACTTACAAATGTGTCCTCTTGATATTTCTCATATTTACCCATTATTCATGTTATGCCACACAGTAGAGCCCCTTATACACATAACGCCACAAAGTAGAGCCCCTTATTAATGTTACGCCACACAGTAGAGCCCCTTTACACACATTATGCCACACAGTAGTGCCCCTTAGCCCCTTACAAACATTATGCACGCTGCACACATTATTAACCCTTATACACATTATGCCACACAGTAGAGTCCCTTATACACATTATGCCAACAGTAGAGCCCTTTATGCACATAATGGCACACAGTAGTTCCCATTATACACATTATGCCACACAGTAGTAACTACTATACACCTTATGCCATACAGTAATACATCTTATACACTATTATGCCACATAGTCACTTATTCAGATTATGCCACACAGTAATATCCCTTATACACATGATGCCACACAGTAATATCCCTTATAAATATTATGCCACATAGAGCCCCTTAATCAGATTATGCCACACAGTAATATCCCTTATACACATGATGCCACACAGTAATATCCCTTATATATATTATGCCACATAGAGCCCCTTATTCACATAATGCCACACAGTAATATCCCTTATACACATTATGCCACACAGTAATATCCCTTATACACATTATGCCACATAGAGCCCCTTATTCATATTATGCCACACAGTAATATACCTTATACACATTATGCCACACAGTAATATCCCTTATACACATTATGCCACAATGTAGGGGCCCCCCTTACCTATCTGTTGCTAAAAAGTGTTCTCACAGAGGCTCAGACTATTGCCTGCCTACTTTAGGGTGCATAAAGTGACCTGGGCCTAATGCTCAGAGTCACTTTTACTTGTGGCACAGGCAATCTGATTGCACCCATGGGCCTAATGCCCAACATCTGGTGGTCTAGAGAGGGGAGTGGTTAATTACAAGGCCAAGGCCGCCTAGCAGAGAGGCTGCAGTAGGGAGCTTCATTTAGTTCTTTGCTTTCTACCACCTGCAGAACTCTCCAGTTCGCATCTTTTATCTTCTGCCACTGTTCCGTCCTGTCCAGTGGCACCATCTTCTGGCCTCTTCCATGGCTGCCAGAGCTCTTCAAGTGACGTCCTCTTCTATTGACCACTGCCACCGTACTGTAGGCTCTGCTTGGTGGTTTCTGACATCAGACGGCGCGAGCGGGTGGAACTATGAAGGCTTGCTACGGCTGCTCCAAATTGGCTGCCAGTGCGCGAGCCTTGATTGACCCGTGCCCACAGCCAAGTTCAAATAGCCCCTGTTGCCTGTTAGCTGCCAGTCCGCGAGTCGCAATTGTCTCCAGATTAAATTCAAACTCATCCCAGTTTAAATTTAAACTGGCGCAGCACCCACTTGTTAAAATAGTGCCTCTCCAGGCCGTCGCCCTCCTGCATGCTAACCTCCGCTTACCGCATCGCACCGCCCTAGCCAACACATTATATTTACTATTTTTGTTTTAATATTTTGCTGTTTGAGTATATGTTTATGATCCTATTAAATATATGAATAAAAGTTTTATTGTGTACCCTACCTTTGATTGTGTACCACTTATAGACACCCTTTCTCTTTCTTTTTCTACAGGCCACTGATAAGCTACAGCTCATGTCCAAAGTCACAACTGCAATAATAAATGGTAAAAATAAATACTAAATAAATGTTTACGTTTTTGGTCCCTGATAATTGGTTAACTTCTATTCGGTGAACTGGGATTGTCCTGATTTTCAATGGGGTGTAAATTATTGAGCCAATTTCAGTTGAATATGGAACAATTTACAAATTGCTGAAATTCAGCCGAATCTCAGAATTAGCCAAATGAATTCAGACACCACTAAGATACATTAACGAACCAGGTGAGTATAATCTGCACCATTGATATAGTCTGGGATGTAAGCTACGGTTGTACAGTAATTTCATTTATTACTACTATTTGGATTACACAATAAAGAGAATAAACCTTTTAAATTAACTTTGGCTATTTTTCCAGTAATCGACATGTTGAAAAAAGGGAGCGGTCTTTCCAGAAATACAGACGTAATCTCTCTTAGTGCATCACATAGCATACATCACCCGTGCATCTTTGTTTCTTATTAAGATGAGTTATTTATGGATGGGAGACACAACATCCTTTGAAGTACAGTCATTTATGTTGCATTAATATATGGCTCACCAGACGACTACTGAATGTATGATTCACAAGAATATTGAATTCTACTAGCATTCAGCTTGATCATATCACTCATTCTAAAGGGCAGTTAAAATTCAGATTTGCTCATTTTATATCATCACTGTTGATCTAATATATTTTGTTACTCTACCCTGTCAAAAATTAATTTTTGCCATTAGCTTTGTACATGCATAGTACCAGAAATAATTGGTAAATCTCCCATTTTGGTTATGTATTCACAGACTGAGAACTGTATTTGTACAGTAGGTGCAGAAAAGTAATTGCTAGTGACTATATTTGGACCTATATTGGTATTTTTCCACTACACGTCTAGCAATAGGTGGCCAATTCATTTTAAAATTACCTTTCAATCATATTGGACCTTCTTGAGAGTCAGATGTGAATACAACTTGCACTTTGTTGTAGTGCGCAAGCTCATCTTTTCATACTGCGTGTCTTTATTCAAGCGTACGGTACTCTGGGCCTGCGACTGTGTATGACTAGGAGGCCGGCAACGGTGCTGTAATGTGTGAGCAGATAAGTGCAGTGGTCATGCAGACACAGCCCAAGTGCAGGGTGTGTAGCCAGAAAAAGTCTCAAACGTAGTTTGCTGCTGGGGTTTGACTTTAGGTTGCAATAATCCTGCTGTACGTTGCACTCTTCTTGACTGTGTCTGATTTAGGGGTGAGCGGGTTCGGATTTCAGAAATCCGAACCCCCCCGATCCGAGTCCGATCGAGTCAGGCTCGACTTTTCCCGCCTGACTCGGATCAGAAATCGAGGCAAAACGTCATCATCCCGCCTTCCGAGTCTCGCGGGTTTTGGATCCTATATAAGGTACCCGCGTCGGCGTCATTTTCTCACTCGGCTGTGGACAGTGAAGAGGGAGGGTGGGAGTTAGGGCTGGCTGGGCTGTGTAGTGTAGTGCTGCTGTTGTCCACTACTTCAAAGTCCATAGGGGCTGGCTGTGTTGTGCTGTGCTGCTGTTGTTAATAGGGGCTGTGTCCACTACTTCAAAGTCCATAGGGGCTGGCTGGACTGTGTTGTGCAGTCAGTTCTCCATAGGGGCTGTGTCCACTCCAAAGTCCTGTGCAGTGTCCCAGTCCTAAAGGGGTGCTGTAGTGTTGTCCAGGGGGTGCTCTGTCCATCAGGGGTGCTCCCCCCAAGTGCTAAAAAAATAATATATTTTCTGTGTTTGTGAATTGTGTACGCAGTAGCCGCACGTGCATCAACAAAGTAGTGCCAAGCGTGCGCCTGTGTCATAAGTAAAGGGCCGGCTGGCTTGACTGTTAAAGGGTGCTGTAACCCCCAAAGTACACTCCAGTCCAAACCAAAAAATAAATAATTTTCTGTGTTTGTGAATTGTGTGCGCAGTAGCCGCACGTGCATCAACAAAGTAGTGCCAAGCGTGCGCCTGTGTCATAAGTAAAGGGCCGGCTGGCTTGACCGTTAAAGGGTGCTGTAACCCCCAAAGTACACTCCAGTCCAAACCAAAAAAAAAAATATTTTCTGTGTTTGTGAATTGTGTGCGCAGTAGCCGCACGTGCATCAACAAAGTAGTGCCAAGCGTGCGCCTGTGTCCCATAAGTAAAGAGCCGGCTGGCTCATTTCTTAAAGGCTGGTGTAACCCACAAAGTGCACTACTCTCCAGCAAAAATAAAAAAATATTTTCTGTGTTTAGCCGCACGTATATATCAAATCGATATAACATAAATGGAGGACCAAACTTTCTCCGATAAAAATAAAATAGAGAAAGATCAAGAACCACTTCCTCCTAGTGCTGAAGCTGCTGCCACTAGTCATGACATAGACGATAACATGCCATCAAGGCCGATGCCCAATGTCATAATAGAGGGCACATACAATCCCAAATGACAAAGTTCAGGAAAATGACCTTGAAAAAAACATTTAAATCAGCTGAAGAGAAACGTAAACTTGCCAATATGCCATTTACGACACGGAGTGGCAAGGAACGGCTAAGGTCGATCCCTAGTATGTTCATGACTAGTGGTTCAGCTTCACATGACGATGGAAGCCCTCCTCCCACTAAAAAAATCAAAAGAGTTAAGCTGGCAAAAGCACAGCGAAGAACTGTGCTTTCTAAGAAGATATCACAAATCCCCAAGGAGAGTCCAAGTGTGGTGGTGGTTGCGATGCCTGACCTTCCCAGCACTGGACGGGAAGAGGTGGCTCTTTCCACCATTTGCACGCCCCCTGCAAGTGCTGAAAGGAGCACCCACAGTCCACTTGCTGATATGCAAATTGAAGATGTCACTGTTGAAGTACAACAGGATGAGGATACTGGTGTAGCTGGCGCTGAGGAGGAAGTTGGCGAGGAGGATTCTGATGGTGATGTGGTTTGTTTAAATCAGGCTCCGGGGGAGACAGTTGTTGTCCGTGGGATGAAAAAGCCCATCACCGTCATGCCTGGGCAGAAGACCAAACATTCCACCTCTTTGGTCTGGCAATATTTCTATCCAAATCCAGACAACAACTGTCTTGCCATATGTACCTTATGTAAAGGTGGAATAAGTAGGGGTAGGGACGTTAACCACCTAGGAACATCCTCCCTTATACGGCACCTGCAGCGCATTCATAATAAGTTACTGTCAAGTTCAGAAACTTTGGCTAAGACCGTAAGCAGTCCAGGGACACCTAAATCCCGTTGTCCTGTTGTATCCAAGCGCCTGCAAACCACACCGTCAACTCCCTCCTCGTCAATTTCCTCCTTAGTCAGGATCGGAAGTAGTCCTGCAGGCCATGTCACTGGCATGACTGACTCTCCTATCCGGGATTCCTCCGGAGGATCCTGCATTGCTACGCCTCGTGCTGCCGCTGCTGCTGTTGCTGCTGCTGGGAGTCGTTCATCATCCCAGAGAGGAAGTAGGAACACCACTACTTTTACTAAACAATTGACCCTCCAACAGTCCTTAGCGAGGAGGATGAAGTACGACAGCAGTCATCCTGAAGCAAAACGTATAACTGAGGCCTTGACTGCTATGTTGGTGTTAGACGTGCGGCCGGTATCCGCCATTAGTGCAGTGGGATTTAGATAATTGCAGGAGGTAGTGTGTCCCCGGTTCCAAATCCCGTCTAGATTCCACTTCACTAGGCAGGCGATACCGAGACTGTACAGAAACGTCAGAAAAAGTGTCCTCAGTGTCCTGAAAAATGCCGTTGTACCCAATGTCCACTTAACCACGGACATGTGGACAAGTGGAACAGGGCAGACTAAGGACTATATGACTGTGACAGCCCACTGGGTAGATGTATCACCTTACGCAGCAACAGCAGCAGCGTCACCAGTCGCAGCATCTCAGAAACGCCAGCTCGTTCCAAGGCAGGCTACGCTGTGTATCACTGGTTTCAGTAAGAGGCACACCGCCGACAACCTCTTAGAGAAACTGAGGGAAATCATCACCCAGTGGCTTACCCCACTTAGACTCTCCTGGGGATTTGTGATATCTGACAACGCCACCAATATTGTGCGGGCTTTACATCTGGGCAAATTCCAGCACGTCCCATGTTTTGCTCACACAATAAACTTGGTGGTGCAGAATTTTCTGAAAAGCGACAGGGGCGTGCAGGGGACGCTTTGGGTGGCCCGAAAAATTTCAGGCCACTTTCGCCATTCAGCGACTGCGTGCCGAAGACTGGAGCGCCAGCAAACACTCTTGAACCTGCCCCACCATCACCTGAAGCAAGAGGTTGTGACGCGGTGGAACTCAACCCTCTATATGCTTCAGAGGATGGAGGAGCAGCAAAAGGCCATTCAAGCCTATACATCCACCTATGACATAGGCAAAGGAGGGGGTATGCACCTGACTCAAGCGCAGTGGAGAATGATTTCCGTGTTGTGCAAGGTTCTCCAGCCCTTCGAACTTGCCACACGTGAAGTCAGTTCAGACACTGCCAGCTTGAGTCAGGTCATTCCCCTCATCAGGCTTTTGCAGAAGCAGCTGGAGAAAGTGAAGGAGGAGCTAAGACGGAGCGATTCCGCTCGTCATGTGGGACTTGTGGATGAAGCCCTTCATTCGCTTTGCCAGGATTCCAGGGTGGTCAATCTGTTGAAATCAGACCACTACATTTTGGCCACCGTGCTCGATCCTAGGTTTAAAGCCTATGTGGTGTCTCTTTCCGGCCGACACAAGCCTACAGAGGTGCAAAGACCTGCTGGTGAACACACTGTCAGCTGAAGCGGAACGTGACATGTCGACAGCTCCTTCTTCATTTTCTCCCGCAACTGGGGCTGCCAGGAAAAAACTTAGGTATCCTAAGCAACCCGCTGGCGGTGATGCAGGGCAGGCAGGACCAAGTTTGGACATCTGGTCCGGACTGAAGGACCTGGCAACAATTTCTGACATTTCTGACATGTCTACTGTCACTGCATATGATACTGTCACCATTGACAGAATGGTGGAGGATTACATCGGTAACAGCATCCAAGTAGGCATGTCAGACAATCCATACCTGTACTGGCAGGAAAAAGAGGCAATTTGGAGGCCCCTGTACAAACTGGCTCTATTTTACCTGAGTTGCCCCCCCTCCAGTGTGTACTCCGAAAGAGTGTTTAGTGCAGCCGGGAACCTTGTCAGCGAAAGGCGTAGGAGGTTGCTTCCACAGAATGTGGAGAAGATGATGTTCATCAAAATGAATTATCAGCTCTTCCAGGGAGACCAGCCTCCAGAACGTACAGAGGGACCTGTGGTGGTGGATCAAGTGGGGACGAGTTAATACTTTGTGAGGATGAGGATGTACACACTGAAGAGGGTGAGGAGTCGGTGGATGAGGAGGATGAGGATGACATCTTGCCTCCGTAGAGCCAGTTTGTGCAGGGACACATTAATTGCCAGCTTATTTTGTGGGGGCCCAAACGAACCAATCATTTCAGCCACAGTTGTGTGGCAGACCCTGGCGCTGAAATGATTGGTTTGTTAAAGTGTGCATGTCCTGTTTATACAACATAAGGGTGGGTGGGAGGGCCCAAGGACAATTCCATCTTGCACCTCTTTTTTTTCTATGCATTATGTACAGTTTGGGGCCTAGTTTTTCAAACTGCCATCCTGTCTGCCACTGCAGTATCACGCCTAGATGGGTCACGTGTTTGTGCCGCCCACTCGTGTCGCTTAGCATAGTCATCCAGCTACCTCGGTGCAACCTTTTGGACATAAAAACACTATTGTGAGGTGTTCAGAATAGACTGGAAATGAGTGGAAATTAAGGTTATTGAGGTTAATAATAGCATAGGAGCAGAAAAACCTACAAATTCTGTGATTTTAGCTGTTTTTATGCTTTTTTTCAAAAAAATACAGATCCAAAACACAAAACCCAGAACCCAAAACACGGAAGGGTGGTTTTGGCAAAACCAATCCAGATCCAAAACACGAAGAAAGATCCAGATCCAAAACCAAAACACAAAACACGAAAAGTGGCCGGTGCACACCCCTAGTCTGATTGGTCACAAATGTTAAAAACACACTTATTTCTACATGCACAGTTAAATTGCTGAATATGTTTCTTAATAGTCACTTAACTGCATTGAACACTCACTTAAATAAACAATGTTTATGCTCAGTTAGGCAAAGGAAGTCTGAACATATATTTTCAAGTTTTAATATAAAGAAAATCAAACTGTTATATTTGTGCATGTCTCGCTTCATTTTTCAGATGATCCAAGTCACTTGGGTGATTATTATCTACTCTACGTGGTCATTAAATGTACTTCAACCGCATCTGACCCATGTACATGAAGGGAAGGGAGACACAGCTTAATCTTACGCATATGACCATCCTGGAATAGCTTGCAAACTTTTTATTTTTTTTATGCCGCATTTTGTGTTTCTGTTTGGTCCAACTTTGGTTAAATCCTATTGTATCTAAAAGTGTGCATGCATCTTAGCAATTCTGCACTATAGTAAGGAACATCAAAGCCATTGTCCAATTTGGGACTACCCCCTCTATATTATGTGCCCTCCCAAGGGCAGTTGGGTTATCTTGTATTCAGCATTGTTCCTTGCTGCCACAGAACTGAAACTCTAAAGCAGGTGTGTGATTCAAACCTTGCACAGAATGAGGTTTGTGGTGGATGTGGCATCTGGTTTTATAGGTTTCATGACCAAAACAGTAGGTATACATACCCACAGCAATCCAATTGCTAAGAATGACCATATTGCTGTAGCTCTCCTTGATTGTAGCGGTGGTGCTGAATAATAGTGGAGTTGTCCCAAATTGGACAAGGACATTGATATATTTAACGGTATTGTAAATGATCAAGTCAGTACTGTATTCAAGCTTAATGGCACTTGGCATCTATATGTTACAGTAGTTTGTGGACTACTTACATTTTATTTGATTTCACAACAGCTGCTTACCCAGAAGGTTAATCATATAAGCTTCAGGGTCAGTGTCATATACTGTATTTGTCCCGGATTCCATTTATTTGTCCAACATTCCAAATGGATTCAGAAACCACTAAGATACAGTAATGGACCAGGTCAGTATAATCTGTACAATTTAGTTACGATCTAAGCTACGGTTGTACAGTAATTGCACTTATTACTACAATTTGGTTTCTACAATAAAGAGAATAAACCTTTTAAATTAACTTTGGCTATTTTTCCAGACAAACCATTCACTTTTACATAAATTCATCTATTTCCAGTATGGAATTTGCCTAGTTGATGCAACAGGCATCTACAGAACTGCACACCCCTCCATATCTGTGCAGTCTCCACAACTTTAAGATTATGATTATGAGAATGTCTGGTCACATATTTACTTCCTTTCAAAAAATCTGACGTTATTGGAAATCCTGATAGGTTCCATTTTTGTCATGCAGGCTGGGGAAAGGAGCTATCAGAGAAAGGCAGGAGAGGTTTGGACAAAACATAGGGTGAGTAAAAAATTAGGCAATGTGTGGGTGGGTCATGTGTGGGGGTTGCATGGCCAGTGGATAGAACTTGACCTGAGTTCCCAATTTTGGTGTGGTTTAGGCAGGGGCAAATTGCGAACTAAAAGTGACCCCAGAAAAATTTCTAGAAGTGGTGTCACGTGGGCAGCACCAAATCTACTGTAAGTGGAACCAACACCAAAGTAGGTGGAATTAGTAGACCAGTACACCTGTGTGGGAGCTGTTGGTTTCAATATGCTTGGTTGTTTAGTAACCCCAACACTTACAGACCTTTAAGCTGCTGCGGCAAACCCCAAACCTCCACATTCCAAATAACCCCCCCCCCACTGAGAAAGAACACTAACCCCAAAACCTTCAGCAAATAGACACACACAAATACTTACCACAGAGAGGCTGAACTCACCCTCCAAATATCACAAATACCGTAACCCAGTATCCCAAAAATTGTTACATTCCTAGATAACACCCCTTTAACAGATGTGTCAATGGAAATTACATCCCTCCAATAACAGACTTACATCAAGGTAACCAAGCACAGAAAGTACCCAGTGCCCCCAATCTACATCAGCCCCCATCACGCACTACCATGTGCAGACCTCTTTACACAGGATTGTCCCCATCATCCACATCCAACAAAAACAAAGAACACCCAATGATGACTATGTAATTACAGTAAGTTTATTGTATGGAAGAGAAAGTTAAACTTTGGCAAAAATTCTTCATAAAATATTTTTTTTCCTGATTCTGACTTTGTATATATTATTTACTAGTTGGAATACCCGGAGTTGCCCGGATTAAAAAATGGACCGTGAAGTACAACTGCAGTCTTCATTTTCTACATTGCAGACCAATATTAGAGACCATAGCATATGAAAATGTGCTTGGAGGACGTTAGTAACTATCAGTACAGGTGACAGTTGATTCTCCCTCACTGCTCTTCCGTTGGAGCTCTGTCTACCCTCCACTGGTACATATCAGCCTGTGGCATATATTTACTAAAGTACATGTTTATAGAAGTCGAGATGTTGCCCATAGCAACCAATCAGATTCAAGCTATTATCTTCTAGAAGGTGCTAGATAAATGATAAGTAGAATCTAATTGTTTGCTATGGGCAACATCTCCATATCTATAAACCCGCACTTTAGTAAATATACCCCTGTGCCTCCAGATCAGTGCAGTTTAGGGCACTGGATGACATCCTGAGCGAACTTGCTTAAACCAAAATTTTAAATCCGAGACTCCACAGCCTACTTGGTGGGCACCATGTAGATCTCCATGGCCCTGACGAACTTCAGCCATAGCCAAAAACCTAATCTTTGTTAAACTACACCACCATGCCAAATTTGGTGATCAGTAATTATTTAGATTAAGATATATTGCAACTTTAGTCTAAAATACTAGCAGTCATTTAACATATGTATACATCTAATGACAGATGTCTTCAAACTTATTTGCACACATTTTACATTACTTAGGTGTATAATTACTACAGTTTGATTTTAATTGATTCTGATCAATTCAAAATCAATGAAAATTGATCAACATCGATGTGTTTCTGGGGCGAAGTTACACATTTACTAATACAGGATGAGTCTCCCATATCCAAAATGGTTGAGACCAGGGGTATTTTGGATAAAGGAATATTCCGTATTTTGGAATTTTTGCATATTATAATTAAATATCTTGGGAATGGGACCCCAATATACACACAGAATGCCTGTAGGTCATTTTATACAATATTTTCAATAATTTTGTGGTTCAAGCAAAGTTTGTGCACAGAAATTAAATTCATTATGTTTCATATACACACAGCCTGAAGGTAATTTTATACAATATTTTTAATAATTTAGGCCTTAGACAAAGTTTGTGTACATTGAACCATCAAAAATCAAAGGTTTCATTATCTCAGTAATGCCAAAATTATTCCGTATTTTGGAATATACCGTATTTCAGAATATTTGGATATGGGAGACTCAACCTGTACTTACAAATAATTCAAAAATTGCGTGTTAGTAAATGTGTGATTAAGCCCCAGAAACACAACATCTATTGATCAATTTAGATAGATTTTCATTGATTTTAAATTAATCAAATCGATTTAAATTGATTAAAATCATCCTTTAGTAAATATACCCCTTATTGTCTATTTACAAGTGAATTTTTCAATATTTAAGCACTTCAGCATATCCATCATTCAGATGTGAACACACAGTGTTGTAAAAAACTGTAAGTGCTTCAGTGGGTGACCCCGACTTGATATACTTAGTGTACTTAGTGCCCACTGCCTTCCCCTCTCCTAAATTCCCCTCTCTCTCAGCAATCCCCCCCGTATTCCCCTCTCTCTCAGCTGTCTCCCGCATATTCCCCTCTCGCACCCGCCTCTCACTCATCGATCCCCTTGACATTCCCCTCTCTCTCAGTGATTCCCACCCCACATTTACCTCTGTTTCTCAGTAATCCACCAAAATTCCCCTCTGTATGTCAGTGATCCCCCCACGTTCACCTGTCTGTCAGTGATACCCTCACACACACATTCAACTTTGCCTCTCAGTACCCCCACACAATTCCCCTGTCTCTCAATGATCTTCCCCACATTCCCATCTCTCAGTGATGCTACCCCCACATTTCCCTCTTTGTATCAGTGACCCCCCCACACACATTCCTATCTCTCTGTGACCCCTCCCACTTCCCCCTTTATCTCTGTTACCGCCACCATATTTCCCCTATTTCTCGGTGAACCCCCCCAATATTCCCTCTGTGTCTCCGTGATACCCCCACATTAAGTCTGTCTCTCAGTGATCTTCTTCACATTCCCCTCTGCCTCTCAATTACCCCCTCAAACACTCCTGAGCCCCCACACACATTCCCCTTTGTCTTTTAGTGATCCCCCCTCTTTCCCATCTGTCTCTCAGTGCCCATACCCCATTTCCTTCTCACTGGTAATATCCTCTGACTTCCGCAGTGTAACCCTACTTATGTACATATTATTCTGTTGTGGAATTACAAGTCCCAGCATGATCTCCAGATATAACAGGATAACCGAGCATGCGGCAACCTATAGTTTCACAGCAACTGAATCTTGTTGACTAAGAGGCCTCACTCACTGGCTTCTCTGAGTATCCACTCCTCACTCACTTCCCTACACACGGGTAAGGCAAGGCCCTCACTGCCGCCTGTTACAAGGGGAGAGGTCTGACAGTGGACTGCGCTGGGTTTGGGGGATGCAGCTACCAGGAAGTATGTCTATGTCTGGCCGGATTAGATTTATTCTTGGATGTCCTCAGCTGCACATACTTTAAAAAGTAAAAAAAAAACTGCACAAAGTAGCACCCTGAGTTATCAGTCCATCTGGAGAAGGCTATGGCCAATCCGCACTTGGATTTAGGTAATGCATAGCCATATTTTTTAAGCCTCTTGAAGTACAGCAACATCATAAAAAAAAAAATTTCCACCGATTTGCAACTTAGAAAGTGATCAAGTTTTTGAATGCAATGGTATGGCATACCGACACTTGAAGCACTACCTTTTTTTAACTAATTTGGAATGAGCAGATCAAGGGCAGAGGCGTGGCTACATCCGCAGCGCTGAGAGAGAAAAGTACACTGACTGACACCGCTCAGTGTCAGTGGAGGACAACCCCTAGGACTACCCAACCCCCTAGTGCCACTGACGCTGCCCGCCCGTGTGCCCGCCCCCCACAAGCAGATTCCCTCTCTGCTAAGGAAGCAGCTAGATCCCCTTCTGCTAAGACCTGGCAGGGCGGGGCAGGATGACATCTTCCCCCTGGCCCCTCCAATTTTAAATATAGGGGGCTGCTGTAGCTGCGAGCTGCATTACATACCATGCGGCCGGGAGACAGAGAGAAGAAGCTCCCCGACTATTCCATTCAGTCAGAGCGGCCGGGGAGCTTCTTCTCTCTGTCTCCCTGCCGCCTGTCACATTTCTGTCCTTCAGCCGCAGCATCCAACTGTGTCTGGCAGAATGCTGATTGGTGGATGGCTCTAGTCCCATCCACCAATCACAGTGGTGGGATGTCTCCACTGATTGGTGGATGGCTGGAACTATCCACCAATCAGAATTCAGAAGGCTGCAGGATTAGACAACAAGAGATTGCAGCAGGGTAAGTACAGCAGGTTCCATCATGGGCCGCCTCAAAGATATGCGGTCTATTTGCAATGAGGGAAAGAGGGAGAATAGATTTGAACCATACATTTTAATAAAAAGGGAAAGCAGCTGTTTAATGAGAGGATATATGTGGCATTATTTTTCAAAAGGTGTGTAGTGCATTATTTTTAATAATGGGAGTGTGTGTGTGGGGGGTGGCAATCTGTGGCTTGATTCTTCATGAGGAGCACTACTACTATAGTGGGCACAACTACAAGGGGCATGACTACTGTGGGCAATGTATAGAGGGCACTACTACTGTGTTGATATTAAAATTGAACCTCTATATACCCCTGCCTGTACCTTCTAAAATCCTACCTATAAACCTCTAAGGATGACGCTTAATTTGCGTATGCAGTCATACAGTAAATAGAGACTCCAGACTTAGAACATGTGGCTCCAAAATGCAAAGTATTATTCAAGTAAAAAGTACAGTCAGTTACACGCTATTGATCTAGACACAATTTAGGCACAAAAGGAAAATTATACAGACCCAAGTACAGTATACATACGCAGGCGCATCCGGACCCGGAGATAGGCATCAGCAAGATGCCTATCTCCCCTAGTCATACAGCATTCAGCACGAAGACTGAGAACCAGCATTTGTGCATGCATATTTATACCCCCCCAGAGTAAACAGGACAATAGGGAAGTTAGTTGCTGATGTCATTGGTTCACAGGGGAGAAGCATCTGTTACAGCACATTTAACAGGCTGGTTCAAATAGACTCTCCCTGCCTCTAACAGCTGGGGATCTTCCCCTTCACACCCCCTGCAACATTCTAACAGTTGTTCATGAAATATACATTTTGTTGCTTGTAGGCTCTGCAATCCATAACTTGAGTTTGCATGATGCGACCTCCCCACCGATAACACCGGAATACTGTAAAAAGAGTATGCATCAGTACGAACCCAAACACTGCTGTCTTAACATGTATAGAACCTTAGTTATCAAATATCTTTATTTCACAGCATTTAAACTAACTGAACCAACTTAAATCATATACTTTAAAGCTTATTAAACCTTATGTGTGAATATGTAATGTGTGAGTATTCGGGGTTTGGTATAAAGACGTATTAATGTGTGTATGAGGAAGGGGTGCAGTTAACTCTCACATTATAGCAGTGTGACATGCTGAGCCAGGTAGTTCCACATGCCCACTCTGTGAGCAGTCCCCCCCACCTGTCCAAGACTTCAAAAGAAAAACTCTTTTATTCTTCCAGTCTCTTATGTGTAATGCAAATAACCCAGCTACAAGAGACAGACATAAGATGACACTCTAGTCTTTGAAATCATGTCATTGCAGGAAGCTTGCTAATGTAGGTGTATATTCGAGCCAGACCACCTGTTGTGAGGGCAAACACTGTCCAGGAAGCTTATCTACACAAGCTAGTTGTCACGTAGTCATTTGCTTTATTCAGCTAATGCAATCAATTTTGGCATACTGTAAAGTCATTTCTGAAATATATCCTTTATAATACGTAAAGTCATGAAATAGGCTTCTTGTGAATCGCCGTCTCTTGCTAATAGTATTATCGCCACATGTACTAAAGTGTGAGTTTATCTAAAATGGTGCTTAGGCGGCCATCTCGCAAAATGGTGTCTTGCGGCCAGTCGCAAGATGGTGTTGTTGCGAATCAATTTTAAACTGATCTTGTCTCAGCCAATAATCTAGTTTCGACAGTCCACCCTTTGATAGCGAACAACATGCTATCACAATCTGCTATTAGAATTCAAATTAGGCTTACATTTGCATATTATTTAGTGTTATTATGGGATGGCACAAGGTGGTTCTTAATCCATCAATAATGTGTCTCTGAGTGGGGACATAAAACTACTATTATACGCACACCGCGGATCTTGGAAGATCATGTGAAAGGTGTGGGGATGCACCAGTCTTATAAAAGCAGTCTTGAAGGGGAATTTAGACTTTACATTATCTGAGGTGTTTTAAAAATAACATTTCAATAATACATTCTATGCATGTCTAAATATAATACATTAAATGATGGTATTTCCTAGCTCAGGGTTGTAATGTAGTTCTGTATTTACCTCGGTATTCATACTGGCCACTATCATAATTTCATTCTTTCGTTTTACTCTATTTTTAAATTTGCCACACTTCAACACAATAGGAACACACCGGACGCATCATATTTCTTTTGCCTCTGTGTTCATATTGTGTGTGAAGATAGGGTGACGGTGTGTTTTTATGTATACCCAGCATTTCAACATGTGTGAGGGTCATAACTTCTGGAGGTATTTTTCCCAAATAACATAACAATTACAATACTAAAATTGGTCAGACACTCCCCTGATTGGCATTGCACTCCTCCTGACTCCACTCCATCAGCACTGCCATCAGCTCCCATTTCCTCAATCAGTCCTCCATCACAGACACTGAGTATCCCCAAACAGATCATCATGACAAAACTCTGGAAAGAAAAAGAACTAGGATGACCACAGCAGACCACTCCATTGCTGGAAGCACTGATCTACACATTTCTTTAGCTCAGATATCTCACCGTCACCTTTTTAATCCTTCCGGCGCAAGCTCGCAATCGACAGGTCCACGTAATCGGCCTTGTCTCTGCCTTGTATCTCCACCGGTTGGTTAACCTCCCTATAGTGAGTGGAATGGACCCACGTATCTTCCCCGGCCACCCTTTGAGGATGTTGTATCGTCAGATACGGACCTTTCCACCAATCAGTCAAGCAACCTGAGCTAAAAAAAAATTTGCATCTTAACAAATTCTTCCAGATTTGACATCATGACAGGTTGCATTGGACATGTTAGTTAATAACACTTTCAATTTCTGTTATTCTCATTCATCTTCGTGAGACCCTGCACAGTAACCTCATTATCATATTTTCACATGAGGCTGCCTGTTTGAACAGTATCTCAAAGGGGGCAAATAAAGGAAAAGACAGTCTGGGATAATCTTAGTGTTGTTACCCATCATCTTACACATGTTCTTGGAAACGTCACCTGTAAAATAAGTCCCCCTATCATTTTTAATAATTCTAGGGATATAGTATCTGCATACAGGTTCCTGCAATTAAATCTTGTTATTAATAGCTACTGCACTAAATAATGTCTGTGCCACTGGGTTGGAAAGTATTCCGAGTAGTCGACCTCAGCCTGGCATGGCTACCTTTTATCCTTAGCAACCTTGCATCCTATGAGTGGGAGATAAAGCACAACAGTTTAATATCATTTAAACATGACCTAAAATACAACAATAAATCGTCTACATTTACATTAGAACAGATACATTGGCAGGTTGAAAAGATTGTAAACAGTCATATAAGGCCTGGTAGAAGATTCTGGGGTTACCTATGAACCCATGGGAAACTCGTGTTCCTGTGTGGTGTTCTTCACTTTGCAGTACTTACTTATGTGTCCCACTTGGTGACAGTTAAAACATAATTTTGAACCGGGTGGATGAAAAGATTGTTGTGGGATTTGAGCAAGAGGGAAAGGTGGTGGGTATGGGTAAGGATAGGGAGGGTAAGGATATTGTGGGGGATATGAGTATGGGACCTGTGGTTGTGTATGATATGTGTGGTAAGGATGTGTTTGCTGTGGTGTGGGATTGGTGAGGACGTGTAATTGTTCAGGTGCAGGTGTGTGTGTGGGTGCAGGTGTGTCGGTTGGCTGTGATGTTATTGTCATTCCCTCCAGAGCTTGGATACTGACAGCCATTAGTTTTTCGCCCTGGGTCTCTCTCTTCTTTGTGATATTTTTATCATGTTCTATGGCAGACTCTATGAGGTTATCTATTGTAAGTCCCTTCCAGCCAGGCTGTGAGGTCTGAGACCGAGTCTTTAAGTCGTCTCTCAGACCGTCCATGAGTACCGTGACTATCATTCCCCTGTGATGAGTGCTATCTTTAATATCTTCTATCCCAGTGTACTGGGTGACAGCCTGCAGAGCCCAATCGCAATAATCCTCTGCAGATTCACACTCCTTTTGCTTGATTGTGAAAATTTTGTTCCAGTTAACTACTACTGGAAAATATATACCCAATTGAGTTACAATGTGGGAAATGTTACTTTGGTTTACTTGGTCTGTTAAGGGAACGTCACCATCCAATACACAATCCGTGATAAATTTTGTCACGTCAGTATTGCGTGGCAGGCAGGCCCTTAACACCACACGCCAGTCTTTATTAGTGGGCTCATGTGAACTACCCAAATTTCTCAAAAATCTTTGACATTTGGCTAGTTCCTTTTTGGGATCGGGGAAATCATTTATGTTGGAATTTAGTTCTGCTCTTGTCCATGGACAATGCATTACTACTTCCCTCGTGGGCACTACACCGTTTGCATCTGCATTTCCATTCGGAACAGTTATCGTCCGAATAGGATGCAGACCGGCAGCGTTGCTACCTCTGACCTGGTTACCTGGCTGGGGGTTTAATCTGCTGCTACTACATATGGTATTAACAACTTCCTCTACTGGTGCAGAGTGTATTAACACTTCCCTTGCTGTTACCGATGGAGATGGCGGCACCACCCGTGATTGTGGTGATGCAGCATCTATCATTTGCACAGCATGGGAAATGGCAGACATTACAATAGGCTCATCATCCATATCATGAACATGTTCTTTATAGTTGCTTAAGAGAGGGTACAAGTTGCTTGTTACATTTTTATGGGTATTTTTGGTTACTGTATTTGCACCTCCATCCACATAAGGTGGGGGAGGTGAGCGTGAACTGCTGGCAATACTCCCCACAATGCTACCTTGCCGCACGTGCGTGCCATTTTGCGGCTCACCCGTATTGCAATTTAGCGTCGCGGATGTATTTTCTGGCAATGTGCTCACGACGCTAGTTTGCGTCGCTTGCACATTTTTAAGCCATGCATCCCCCTCATGCTGCCATAGTTTTAAACATTCAAAATATTTAAACTTTTTCTCTTGGGAGCGCATCAAACTGATGTGATCCCGGACATTGTCTAACAGATTTTTATCAAAACTACCAATTCTGGGAAACGGTCTAACACTCTTCCTCGTCATATTAAACCATAAATCACAATACCTTATTGCATAAGTACCGTACTTAGTATGAATAATATAACGGGCCGATCCGATCGGCGCCTCCATTAGCAGCACATCATTGTCTAACATCTCTACTGTTTGCATGGCTCCCATTCTGGGACAAAATCCTATGCTTTTCAATAAAGATTTAGACTGGTGAAAGACAATCAAGATACTCTCACTTACCTACGGAAGAAATTTCTAGATGCCCCCGCTCACCTACGGAAGAAATTCTAGATGCCCGGCTCACCTACGGAAGAAATTCTAGATGCCCCCGCTCACCTATGGAAGAAATTCTAGATGCCCCCGCTCACCTACGGAAGAAATTCTAGATGCCCCCGCTCACCTACGGAAGAAATTCTAGATGCCCCCGCTCACCTTTTATCTCTCAGCTCACAATCACACCTAGTGCGGCTCAACTAAAATGCTCAAATATTATTGAACACTGCAGTCACACTGAGAACCGGTTCCTAACAAAAATAACAAACCATACACCTGCTCTGTGTACTGAATGGTAAGCTGCTTACCGAGCGGCTAGCACTTAGCCCTTAAAGGTCATACGGTACCTTTAACTGTAGGGAACAAATTACCCCTACCAACAATACACTCACTGTTATACACTTTTTCCTGCGCAGAAAAATAAACGTTAACCCAGATATTGGTAATAATTGAATAAGGTAAACCTCAACGGCTTTGTTAAAACACATGGCAGCAGAAGCGGAAGTGCGTATACGCTTTTGTGCGACCAGCCGCATACACAATAATGCGACTACCGCACAACAGTATAATGACTTTTTTAACTGCGTATGCAAAAATGCGTCTCAGCCGCGTACTCAATACTGTGGTACCCCTCTAAGCGTTAGGTTCTATCAACAAAGGAAAACAAACTCTTTCCTTTCTTGTCCCTAGATTCTAGTCAGCTTCCTTGGCTCACACGAAAACGGATAGCGATCTTTCAGCACAAAGCAATTACAGGAAAACCCTGTATGTGGCCACTCCACCCTTTGCTGAGATATCGCTAGACGTATGTGCCGTGTGAGTAGGTAAGTGACTTCACTCGACGAGCCCCCAACTGTTGATATTAAAATTGAACCTCTATATACCCCTGCCTGTACCTTCTAAAATCCTACCTATAGACCTCTAAGGATGACGCTTAATTTGCGTACGCAGTCATACAGTAAATAGAGACTCCAGACTTAGAACATGTGGTTCCAAAGCACAAAGTATTATTCAATTAAAAATGTACAGTCAGTTACACGCTATTGATCTAGACACAATTTAGGCACAAAAGGAAAATTATACAGACCCAAGTACAGTATACATACGCAGGCGCTTCCCGAACCGGAGATAGGCATCAGCAAGAGACCCCTAGTCATACAGCATTCTGCACGAAGACTGAGAACCAGCGTTCGTGCACGCATATTTATATCCCCCCAGAATAAACAGGACAATAGGGAAGTTAGTTGCTGATGTCATTGGTTCACAGGGGAGAAGCATCTGTTACAGCACATTTAACAGGCTGGTTCAAATAGACTCTCCCTGCCTCTAACAGCTGGGGATCTTCCTTTTCACGCCCCCTGCAACATTCTAACAGTTGTTCATGAAATATACATTTTGTTGCTTGTAGGCTCTGCAATCCATAACTTGAGTTTGCATGATGCGACCTCCCCACTGATAACACCGGAATACTGTAAAAAGAGTATGCATCAGTACGAACCCAAACACTGCTGTCTTAACATGTATAGAACCTTAGTTATCAAATATCTTTATTTCACAGCATTTAAACTAACTGAACCAACTTAAATCATATACTTTAAAACTTATTAAACCTTATGTGTGAATATGTAATGTGTGAGTATTCGGGGTTTGGTATAAAGACGTATTAATGTGTGTATGAGGAAGGGGTGCAGTTAACTCTCACTGAGTGAACATTTTAGCAGTGTGACATGCTGAGCCAGGTAGTTCCACATGCCCACTCTGTGAGCAGTCCCCCCCACCTGTCCCAGACTTCAAAAGAAAAACTCTTTTATTCTTCCAGTCTCTTGTGTGAAATGCAAATAACCCAGCTACAAGAGACAGACATAAGATGACACTCTAGTCTTTGAAATCATGCCATTGCAGGCAGGGGCTGGCTGGCAACTTTTAGCCTGGGGGGCAAATGCATGCAGGCGGCCCTGGCAGAGGAGTAGCGTGTGTGTCTGAAGAATATGCGTGCTACGGTGCCCCCCCCTCCAGTGTTCCAGGGAGAAGGCGGGTCCATATGGGATTAATGTAAGGTAGAAATAAAGATTAGGGCAGCCCCCGTGTGCCACAACAGAGAAGACCCTTATGCAGGCCTCCAGTAGTGCCCCCAGTAGTAGTCCCCCCCTTGTAGTGCCCCCAGTAGTAGTAGTCCCCCCCTTTGTAGTGCCCCCAGTAGTAGTAGTCCCCCCATTTGCAGTGCCCCCAGTAGTAGTAGTCCCCCCCTTTGTAGTGCCCCCTTTAGTAGTAGTCTCCACCTTGTAGTGCCCCCATTAGTAGTAGTCCCCATCTTGTAGTGCCCCCAGTAGTAGTAGTTCCCCCCCTGTAGTGCCCCCAGTAGTAGTCCCCCCTTTGTAGTATCCCCAGTAGTAGTAGTTCCCCCCTTGTAGTGTCCCCAGTAGTAGTAGTCCCCCACCCCCCTTGTAGTGCCCCCAGTAGTAGTAGTAGTAGTCCCCTTATAGTGCCCCCAGTAGTAGTAGTCCCCAGTAGTAGTAGTCCCCTCCCCTTTGTAGTGCCCCCAGCAGTAGTCCCCACTTGTAGTGCCCCCAGTAGTAGTAGTCCCCCCCTTGTAGTGCCCCCAGTAGTTGTAGTCCCCCGCCCCCCTTGTAATGCCCCCAGTAGTAGTAGCCCCCCCTTTGTAGTGCCCCCAGTAGTGCCAGACACCCCCCCCAGTAGACACACGTAATATAAAAAACAAACTTAAAAAAACCACTTACCTGAATCCCTGCTCCGTCCGCCGCCATCTGCTCCTCCGTCTGTCCTCCGGGCCGGGCCACTCTGCATTATGGGAGAGACGTCATATGACATCATGACGTCTCTCCCATTGCCCACTGCGGGAGCCGGAAGATGGAGCGGCTACCGCAGTGGGCGCAGCAGCAGCTAATGAGAGTCTGACAGACTCTCATTGGCTGCTACTTACAACAAACACACAGCTGCCGCCGGCGGCGGCGGCTGTGTGTTTGTCAGTGTAGCACTGACCGAACTCCGTTCGGTCAGCGCTGCACTGGCCTGCGGCCCGCATGACACTGCGGCCCGGGGGGGCACATGGCACCCTGCCTCCTGGCCCAGCCCACCACTGATTACAGGAAGCTTGCTAATGTAGGTGTGTATTTGAGCCAGACCACCTGTTGTGAGGGCAAACACTGTCCAGGAAGCTTATCTACACAAGCTAGTTGTCACATAGTCATTTGCTTTATTCAGCTAATGCAATCAATTTTGGAATACTGTTAAGTCATTTCTGAAATATATCCTGTATAATACGTAAAGTCATGAAATAGGCTTCTGGTGAATCACCGTAACTTGCTAATAGTATTATCGCCACATGTACTAAAGTGTGAGTTTATCTAAAATGGCGCTTAGGCGGCCATCTTGCAAAATGGCGTCTTGCGGCCAGTCACAAGATGGTGTTGTTGCGAATCAATTTTAAACTGATCTTGTCTCAGCCAATAATCTAGTTTCGACAGTCCACCCTTTGATAGCGAACAACATGCTATCACAATCTGCTATTAGAATTTAATTTAGGCTTACATTTACATATTATTTAGTGTTATTATGGGATGGCACAAGGTGGTTCTTAATCCATGCAATCGCATGATGCTAATAGTAATATCGCCACATGTACTAAAGTGTGAGTTTATCTAAAATGGCGCTTAGGTGGCCATTCACAAAATGGCGTCTTGCGGCCAGTCGCAAGATGGTGTCGCTGTGATTCAATTTGAAACTGATCTTGTCTCAGCCAATAATCTAGTTTTGACACTGTGGGCATTGTATAGAGGGCACTACTACTGTGGACATTGCATAAGTGGCACTACTACTGTGGGCATTGTATAGAGAGCACTATTACTGTGAGCAATGTATAGAGGGCACTACTACTGTGGGCATTGTATAGAGGGCACTACTACTGTGGGCAATGCATAAGTGGCACTACTACTGTGGGCATTGTATAGAGGGCACTACTACTGTGGGCAATGTATAGAGGGCACTACTACTGTGGGCAATGTATAGAGAGCACTACTACTGTGGGAATTGCATAAGGGGCACTACTACTGTGGGTATTGTATAGAGGCCACTACTGCTGTGGGCATTGTATAAGGGGCACTACTACTGTGTGGCATAATGTGTATAAGGGGTACTATGGTGTGGTACACTACACTGAGGAGAAAGGTGCACACCTTAAGGACACGCCTCTTTTAAATGGCCACCCCCTTTTCCCGCCGCATTCCGAAGACGTGCGCATAGGTGCAACCTTATATTTTTCATACCCCCACTTCAAAATTCCCTCTTCGACCACTGAGCTAAATGCTTTTTTTTACCAGGTTAATTGGCTTTTGAGAAAATTAACCCTAGTGTGTGTTTACCATGTGGTTGGGAATATAGACTGTTATCTCCAATGTGGCAGGAAATATTCCCTATAAAGGACAGTGTAATATGTAGGTGCTATGTAAATTATGGTTAATAATAAATAATAATAATAATAATAATAATAATAATGATAAACAATTTCACAAAGGCTAAGTTGTGCAACATGTACAGACAGATACAGTAATACAATATTATATTTCAGTATCTACACATCTATTTGTCATACCACTTTATAATTGCATTGTGTCTATGCAAGTATGAGTTACAGGCCGGTATGCTTCTAGGGATAATTGTTGTAATCAAAAATAGATCAAATGAGGAAAAACTCCAGCCCACACACCAGGGGACCAGTAACAAGACTTAACAAATCCAACAGGGAAAGCAGATCATATTTTGCAATGATAAATGACTATTTTGCTTGGAGTACATTATACTTTGATATAATATAACTCTCATTTATTGATCTGTGGTTATCTTTTGGCTCTTTGTATGCTATCTATGTCAAGCAGAGACCTATCCTGTAGATGTCTGATACAGGAGTTCCTTTTCAGTGGAATAAACAAGAAATGAATCATGTTGACCTGTTAAGATTTATGACCAAACATTCAATACCTTTTCTTTGAGAAAAGCAACACTAAGCTACAGTACATGTACTGTAGGAGGGGCAAATCAATGTTTTTAACTCATAGCATATAACTTTTAGAAGAAAGATTTATGATAATACTCTTGCACTTTGTAAAAGAAAAACAATACAAAGCAATATTTCCACATAGCAGGGACACAGGAGGTTACAATAAAATTTCTTCAAAAACCTTCAATTCCATTGATTTTTACATTTGCATTATGATTGGCTTTTGTCATCATTAAACAGTTTTTGGGTTGAACATATACACTATTTATATAAACATAATAACTGTGTATTTGACTGTTCAACCAAAATTATATGTAATACATTTTTGTAATAAAATGTTGTTAACATTGATTGCTGTTATGTAATATCATATATATATAGCTATGAAGTAGGGGGATTGTAGAATAATAATATCCTCTGCTAGTATTCCAATCGATCAGTTATCTATCAGTGAGAAACGTGGGAAGCTCATAGAATAGGTTAAGCTTTCAAAAATATGTAGCGACATCACTTTATCTATTGAACCTGGAATATGTTTGGTCAATTGATAAGACTGTCTTCGTCTTTAGGATCTGAAACTAATAAGAGGGCAGTGGTCAATAGAAAGTGGCTGATTCCACAGCTGTGTGAACTACTGTTTTGCTAAATGTTTACATGTTTGTATGTACTAATGTTCCCGGCACAGTGAATATTAGCTTACAGTTGTAGTGAACGGAAAAGGCATCAGGAATCAGGGTCTATCAGTGGCAAAAAGCAGGATTGTGAAAGGGGGGTTTCCAAATTCTTGGTTACCGAAAAAACTTCTAGCCAGTAGTGCCCCTTATACAGTACCCCCAGTAGTGGTCCCCCTATGTAGTGCCCCTTATACAGTGCCCAAAGTAGTGGTCCCCCTATGTAGTGCCCCCAGTAGTGCCTCTCAGGGGTGTAACAAGAACTCTGTGGGCACCATAGCAAACTTTCTAATGGGCCCCCCCAAGTCAGGTATCCACCACCGTGGTAATGCCTAGTGCTGCACTAGAGGCGAGTTTACCGTTAACTATCATTTTTATGCAAAGTACAAACCTTCTACTGCACAAAGCCTATTAAGGCAACCAATGTCGCTGGTATGCCTGTACACTGTGTGCTGCTTTACATATGGTAACAGCTATTACCGCTGCTGACCGCGGGCCTGGACACCATCATCTACAGAGAAGACTAATTTCTTGCTGTAGATGGTAGTGTCCTGGCCCGGCCCCGGGGCAGCAGCGGTAATAGCCGAGTGTTGTGGGGAGCAGTTTCCGGACCCAGCCGCGTCCACCTTGACTCAATAAAGGACTAATGCGGCTGCGGGTCAGCAGCGGTAATAGCCGGAAGGCCCGGGTCCAGGTGGGGTGGGGAGAGCGGTTGCCGTGCTCTTACCTGCCTACGCGCACCGTCTCCTCTCCTTCCTGGACCGTCACTCGTGAGATGATGACGGCATTGTCATTATCTCGCAAGTCTTCTAGCGGGCGGCTGTGGGCGGCTCACCTCTCACTGCTGGACTCCTTCTCCTGGCCGGGCCCGCCTCCAGTGCAGTTTAAACCTCCAGTGGCTGCCGCATAACTACAGAGGGTACAGGGGGCACACACCAGATTAAATAAACTTTAAATTGAAAAAGAAAAAAGATTGCTTGCACTCGGGGCCCCCAGGCCGCGGACCCCATAGCAACTGCACCACCTGCACCCTCTATAGTTACGCCAATTGTGCCTCTTATACAGTGCACCCAGTAGTGCCCAATGTACAGTGCCCCCCTATGTAGTGCCCACAGTAGTGGTCCCCCTATACAGTGCTCTCAGTAGTGCCCCTTATACAGTGCCCCAATAGTGGTCCCCCCTATGCAGTGCTCCCAGTAGTGCCTCTTATACAGTGCCCCCAGTAGTGCCCCTTATGCAGTGCCCCACTATGTAGTGCCAGCAGTAGTGGTCCCCCTATGTAGTGCCCTCAGTAGTGCCCCTTATACCAGTGGCGTATCTATAATGGGTGCAGTGTGTGCGGGGGGGGCCTGCACCGCACACACTGCACCCATATTAATTTAAACTTACCTGTCCGCGGTCCCGCGGCGGGTGTTGGCGCTGCTCAGAACACCGGAGAATGGCCACCGCAGCCATTTTTTCCCGTGTTCTGCGCATGCACAGTAGACTCCGGGCACACTCTAGTGCCTAGAGTTTACTGTGCATGCACAGAATGCTGGAAAATGGCCGCCGCGGCCATTCTCTCGGCGTTCTGCGCATGTGCAGTAGACTCCGGACACAATCTAGTGCCCGGAGTCTACTAATGCTCCGGTGGCTGGCCAGCCGCGTCAGTCGGCTGCCGGCCACCGGGAAGAGAGGAGGAGGCACGGCACGGGGAGTCTCTTAAGACGCGCCTGCCTTATACAGTGCCCCAGTAGTGGTCCCCCTATGCAGTGCCCCTTCTACAGTGCCCCCAGTAGTAGTCCCCCCTATGCAGTGCCCCTTATATAATGCCCCCAGTAGCAGTCCCTAATACTGACACTTTTATAATAAATTGCTGTACAGTGTATTGCTGCTACATACTCCAACAGGTCCTGATGCTTTTCTCGCTTCCCCCTTAGCCTACATACATACACTGACAGACACACTCATACACGCAGACACACACCGCAGCGCAGCCAGTGCTTACCTAAAAATGCCACCTCCACCCGCTCCCCCTCCCCTGCACCTCCATCTACAGCATGCGGCTCCGGGACTCGACAGCGCTGGCAGCTGTTGAATACAGTGTCATCCAGCGCTCATCCTCGCTCTCACATGCCGGGAACTGACTGGGAGGGGCTTGCGCGCTGAGCTCCCCCTACAGCCAGCTCAGGCAGTATAACAGGGACTCTTGGAGAAAAAAAAAAAGTAATATTGTTCAGCTGCTTGGGTCGGCAGTGAATGGAGCAACAGACAGGGGGGTTTCTAGGTACTCAGAAACCCCCTCTGCATGCGCGTGTGTCTATGAGACTAGTGACTGCTCTACTTTTTGTACCTGATATGTATAGTGAAGTCTGATAGTGGTCAGAGTTATCTGACAGTGGTTAATACCCACCAAATGGGCATCCCGATGGAAGATCTACACTGTCTAGATCAGTGGTTCCCAAACTGTGCTCCGCGACACCCTGGGGTGCCTCAGGTTGGTGGTCCAACACCAAATCAAATTATTTATGGCCAATGTAATATAAATATGTGGACCAACAGAAGCACAAACCTGTCACCCACTACATAAATGAACCTAAGGATGACAGGTAAGCACAATTTACTTCAATTTACTACTTCATTACATTTTTTTCTGAATTTCTCAATAACAAACTTTTGGCTTAGGGGTATCGTGAAAACAATTCTGATGAACTAGGTCACCTCGATTCAAAAAAGTTTGGGAACCACTGGTCTAGATAGACAGTCAAAAGGTATCTGGATGGTTCACAGGGTCATGAGGTCAACAGGGCCAAATGGTCGACAGTTAAAATGTTGACATGGACTTAGGTCAACAGGGATAAAAGGTCAACACACAAAAGGTGGACACAGAAAAGGTCAACACATGGTTTTTAATGATTTAGTGGGTTAGGATTAGGGTTAGGTTTCGCAACTGGTGGAGGGTTAGGGTTAGGCCGCAGAAGGGAATGATTAGGGTTAGGCAACTGGGGGGGGGGTTAGGGTGAGCATTAGTATCAAAGTATATTTAAAAAAAACATCTAGACCTTTTCTGTGTCGATCTTTTGACCATGTTGACAATCTGATCCTTGATCCTCGACAATTTAATAGTCGACCATTTCACCCTGTCTACCTATTACCTTCGACCATCTTTTTTTGGCCTATTGACTGACTATCTAGACACTGTAGATCTTTCAATCCACATCCCACCAAATGTTCAGCACACTTGAAGAGCTAAATGTGAACAATCCCTATGTTTTGAAAATGTGTTATGTAGAGTGGTACTCTGCTGCTGTGCTGTGAGTACATAAGGTTTGAGAGTAATAAGTAGTAAAGAGCCAAGAAACGAATTTTTGGGAGAAATGGAAGGCAAACTTTGCCTTTCCTAAGCCCAGCCATGGGTGACACTAATGACACTAACACTAGTATATGCTAAATATAAAATTCCATTATTTAATAAGAATTTGGAAGATTTTACATTCCTATTTGAACCATTTACTAAATTAAAGTTATTTTGAAAAATGAATGCTAAACTTTTGTTAGCAGCTTATTGAAAGGAAGTGTGACTTCTAAACATATATTTGTTTAATTGTGTCCAGTATTGGAGAGTGTATACAGTGTGTGAGACATTTTACGCTCTTTCTATGTGGAGATTATATATTTAGAGAGATATATCTGAAACCTAAATGTCATCTAATTGTAATATTTGGAGTATTCCCTGGACCTGACAATGCCCTGAATGATATGAACCCTTACTCCCCATATGATGTCATCATCTTGTATTAATTTGTGAATTTAGGTGAGTGCTGGAACCTTTTTCTGTGTGTTGGAACCTTTTTCTGTGTGCTGGAACCTTTTTTCAAAGAAAACACCATGTGAATAAGCAACAATTTGTGACTAAAATAGATAGATATTTTTATCACTTTTGTAATTATTTATTATTTATGTCATTTTAATTCTTTCTCATTTCATTAACACTTATTGATTTATCTTTACACATCCATCCTTTACATTTCACTATCACCTTTTTTCCCCTTTTCGTGTGATGCCCTGGGGATGGTCCTTGGCTGGATTTTTTTTGGGTACCTTGCTTCTCGGACATGAACCCATTAATGTTAGGGACGCCAGTATAGAGAAGCCTTGACGATGGCCTGGCGCTTATTCATATATTTGCAAATGTATGTAACTAATACCTCTGAATCTCTATTAACATGTAGGATTTAAGTATTTTTTTGTTGATTTTGCTGCAGTGTGCTGGAAGGCAAATCCTTTTTTCTGTGTTCAGTGTAAACCCTGCCCTTTACAAGCACCTGTGCTATGTCATTAAGCTGATATGAGCGACCACCATACTTTTTGTTTGCAGTCTTGACAGGCATGAAGGGAGCCAGCATTGGGAGGATGTGCTGGTCCTTATAGTGCCATGTGGAGGTTTCTAGGGTACCTCCAAGGTGAGTCAGCTCTCAGCTTATACATGTGCTGTTATTATGCAGTACACCAATTTGTAATTATATGACCCAGAGTGGGTGCTACTATTATGCAGTAATAATTATTTTGGGGTGAGCGTTTGGGAGTGGGGCCCCCGGAGTTGTTCTGGCTGGACCTTTTTGAGGGCATCGCCACTTAATTCACATAGATATTTTTATCACTTTTGTAATTATTTATTATTTATGTCATTTTAATTCTTTCTCATTTCATTAACACTTATTGATTTATCTTTACACATCCATCCTTTACATTTCACTATCACCTTTTTTCCCCTTTTCGTGTGATGCCCTGGGGATGGTCCTTGGCTGGATTTTTTTTGGGTACCTTGCTTCTCGGACATGAACCCATTAATGTTAGGGACGCCAGTATAGAGAAGCCTTGACGATGGCCTGGCGCTTATTCATATATTTGCAAATGTATGTAACTAATACCTCTGAATCTCTATTAACATGTAGGATTTAAGTATTTTTTTGTTGATTTTGCTGCAGTGTGCTGGAAGGCAAATCCTTTTTTCTGTGTTCAGTGTAAACCCTGCCCTTTACAAGCACCTGTGCTATGTCATTAAGCTGATATGAGCGACCACCATACTTTTTGTTTGCAGTCTTGACAGGCATGAAGGGAGCCAGCATTGGGAGGATGTGCTGGTCCTTATAGTGCCATGTGGAGGTTTCTAGGGTACCTCCAAGGTGAGTCAGCTCTCAGCTTATACATGTGCTGTTATTATGCAGTACACCAATTTGTAATTATATGACCCAGAGTGGGTGCTACTATTATGCAGTAATAATTATTTTGGGGTGAGCGTTTGGGAGTGGGGCCCCCGGAGTTGTTCTGGCTGGACCTTTTTGAGGGCATCGCCACTTAATTCACATAGATATTTTTATCACTTTTGTAATTATTTATTATTTATGTCATTTTAATTCTTTCTCATTTCATTAACACTTATTGATTTGTCTTTACACATCTATCCTTTACATTTCACTATCACCTTTTTTCCCCTTTTCGTGTGATGCCCTGGGGATGGTCCTTGACTGGATTTTTTTGGGGTACATTGCTTCTCGGACGTGAACCCCTTAATGTTAGGGACGCCAGTATAGAGAAGCCTTGACGATGGCCTGGCGCTTATTCATATATTTGCAAATGTATGGAACTAATACCTCTGAATCTCTATTATCATGTAGGATTTAAGTATTTTTTGTTGATTTTGCTGCAGTGTGCTGGAGGACAAATCCCTTTTTCTTTTTTCTGTGTTCCTCTCAATTCACACAGCCTCTTTGCACTTCCTCTGACTGTCGTATTGCCTCCTCACTGATAACCTACTACCAATCTTTCATCCAAGATGTATCCCATGATGCTCACTTCTTTTCTGGAACTTCCTCCCCCTTCCTATCATCAGAATATCTACCAGCCTATCCTTTAAAGCCTATCAGCCCTCCTCACACTCCTAACACAAAACTACTGTCTTTCCTCCTCATCTGTTCCTAAATTCACCACCCAGATTAAGTGCCATCATATTAGACAGTAATCTCTCAAGCGCAGAGCCTTCTACCCTCGTAGCTCTGCACCATCATTCTCTACAGTGCTCTCCCCCTCACAGTTAGTGACTCTGATCCTTTCTATCTACCAACCTACCTGCCTAATTTGCCCGGGACTGTCTATCTACCTGCCTAATTTGCCCGGGACTGTCAAATTAGGCAACCCCCCACCCCTCATCCCCCCACATATATAATTTTATATATATATATTAGGGGTGAGCGGGTTTGGATTTCTGAAATGCGAACCCCCCCGAGCCCCCCCCGATCCGAGTCCGATCCGAGTCAGGCTCGACTTTTCCCGCCTGACTCGGATCTGAAATCGAGGCAAAATGTCATCATCCCGCCTTCCGGGTCTCGCGGGTTTTGGATCCTATATAAGGTACCCGCGTCTGCGCCATTTTCTCACTCGGCTGTGGACAGTGAAGAGGGAGGGTGGGAGTTAGGGCTGGCTGGGCTGTGTAGTGTAGTGCAGAGTAGTGTTGTGCTGTGCTGTGCTGTGCTGCGCTATGCTGCTGTTGTCCACTACTTTAAAGTCCATAGGGGCTGGCTGTGTTGTGCTGTGCTGCTGTTGTTAATAGGGGCTGTGTCCACTACTTCAAAGTCCATAGGGGCTGGCTGGACTGTGTTGTGCAGTCAGTTCTCCATAGGGGCTGTGTCCACTCCAAAGTCCTGTGCAGTGTCCCAGTCCTAAAGGGGTGCTGTAGTGTTGTCCAGGGGGTGCTCTGTCCATCAGGGGTGCTCCCCCCAAGTGCTAAAAAAATTATATTTTTTGTGTGTTTGTGAATTGTGTGCGCAGTAGCCGCACGTGCATCAACAAAGTAGTGCCAAGCGTGCGCCTGTGTCATAAGTAAAGGGCCAGCTGGCTTGACCGTTAAAGGGTGCTGTAACCCCCAAAGTACACTCCAAACCAAAAAAATAATATTTTCTGTGTTTGTGAATTGTGTGTGCAGTTGACGCACGTGCATCAACAAAGTAGTGCCAAGCGTGCGCCTGTGTCATAAGTAAAGGGCCGGCTGGCTTGACCTTTAAAGGGTGCTGTAACCCCCAAAGTACACTCCAGTCCAAACCCCCCAAAAAATTATTTTCTGTGTTTGTGAATTGTCTGCGCAGTAGCCGCACGTGCATCAACAAAGTAGTGCCAAGCGTGCGCCTGTGTCATAAGTAAAGGGCCGGCTGGCTTGACCGTTAAAGGGTGCTGTAACCCCCAAAGTACACTCCAGTCCAAACCAAAAAAAAAATTATTTTCTGTGTTTGTGAATTGTGTGCGCAGTAGCCGCACGTGCATCAACAAAGTAGTGCCAAGCGTGCGCCTGTGTCATAAGTAAAGGGCCGGCTGGCTTGACCGTTAAAGGGTGCTGTAACCCCCAAAGTACACTCCAAACCAAAAAAAATATATATTTTCTGTGTTTGTGAATTGTGTGCACTGTGGCTGCACGTGCATCAACAAAGGAGCAGCGCCAAGCGTGCGCCTGTGTCCCATAAGTAAAGAGCCGGCTGGCTCATTTCTTAAAGGGTGGTGTAACCCACAAAGTGCACTACTCTCCAGCAAAAATAAAAAAATATTTTCTGTGTTTGTGTGCGCTTTAGCCGCACGTATATATCAATATAACATAAATGGAGGACCAAACTTTCTCCGATAAAAATAAATTAGGGAAAGATCAAGAACCACTTCCTCCTAGTGCTATTGCTGCTGCTGGGAGTTGTTCATCATCCCAGAGAGGAAGTAGGAACATCACTACTGTTACTAAACAATTGACCCTCCAACAGTCCCTAGCGATGAGGATGAAGTACGACAGCAGTCATCCTGAAACAAAACGTATAACTGAGGCCTTGACTGCTATGTTGGTGTTAGATGTGCGTCCGGTATCCGCCATTAGTGCAGTGGGATTTAGACAATTGATGGAGGTAGTGTGTCCCCGGTTCCAAATCCCGTCTAGATTCCACCTGCATCCTCAAAGCAGCAGCGACAAGCATGCGTCTGTCTGTTAAAGGGTGGTGACACCCTCAAAGTGTGCTACACAAACAATTAAAATATTGTTCTTTTTTTTTCTGTCTTTGTGAAATGTGTGGGCTGTAGCCGCACCTGCATCCTTAAAGCAGCAGCGACAAGCATGCGTCTGTCTGTTAAAGGGTGGTAACACCCTCAAAGTGTGCTACACAAACAATTAAAATATTGTTCATTTTTTTTCTGTCTTTGTGAAATGTGTGGGCTGTAGCCGCACCTGCATCCTTAAAGCAGCAGCGACAAGCGTGCGTCTGTCTGTTAATAGGTGGTGTAACTCTCAAAGTGCTCCAAAAAATAAAAAACTATTTTTTTAATGTGTTTGTGACTTATGTGCGATGTAGCCGCACCTGCATCCTCAAAGCAGCAGCGACAAGCGTGCGTCTGTCTGTTAAAGGGTGGTGTAACTCTCAAAGTGCTCCAAAAAATAAAAAACTATTTTTTAATGTGTTTGTGACTTGTGTGCGATGTAGCCGCACTTGCATCCTCAAAGCAGCAGCGACAAGCGTGCGTCTGTCTGTTAAAGGGTGGTGACACCCTCAAAGTGTGCTACACAAACAATAAAAATATTCTTCTTCTTTTTTCTGTCTTTGTGAATTGTGTGGGCTGTAGCCGCACCTGCATCCTTAAAGCAGCAGCGACAAGCGTGTGTCTGTCTGTTAAAGGGTGGTGACACCCTCAAAGTGTGCTACACAAACAATTAAAATATTGTTCTTTTTTTTCGGTCTTTGTGAAATGTGTGGGCTGTAGCCGCACCTGCATCCTTAAAGCAGCAGCGACAAGCGTGCGTCTGTCTGTTAAAGGGTGGTGACACCCTCAAAGTGTGCTACACAAACAATAAAAATATTCTTCTTCTTTTTTCTGTCTTTGTGAATTGTGTGGGCTGTAGCCGCACTTGCATCCTCAAAGCAGCAGCGACAAGCGTGCGTCTGTCTGTTAAAGGATTACATCGTTGACAGCATCCAAGTAGGCATGTCAGACAGTCCGTACCTGTACTGGCAGGAAAAAGAAGCAATTTGGAGGTCCCTGTACAAACTGGCTCTATTTTACCTGAGTTGCCCCCCCTCCAGTGTGTACTCCGAAAGAGTGTTTAGTGCAGCCGGGAACCTTGTCAGCAAAAGGCGTAGGAGGTTGCTTCCACAAAATGTGGAGAAGATGATGTTCATAAAATGAATTATCAACTCTTCCAGGGAGACCAGCCTCCAGAACGTACAGAGGGACCTGTGGTTCCAGCGGGGATGAATTAATACTCTGTGAGGATGAGGATGTACACACTGAAGAGGGTGAGAAATCGGTGGATGAGGAGGATGAGGATGACATCTTGCCTCCGTAGAGCCAGTTTGTGCAGGGACAGATTAATTGCCAGCTTGTTTTGTGGGGGCCCAAACGAACCAATCATTTCAGCCACAGTTGTGTGGCAAACCCTGGCGCTGAAATGATTGGTTTGTTAAAGTGTGCATGTCCTGTTTATACAACATAAGGGTGGGTGGGAGGGCCCAAGGACAATTCCATCTTGCACCTCTTTTTTTTCTTTGCATTATGTACAGTTTGGGGCCTAGTTTTTCAAACTGCCATCCTGTCTGCCACTGCAGTTTCACGCCTAGATGGGTCACGTGTTTGTGCCGCCCACTCGTGTCGCTTAGCATAGTCATCCAGCTACCTCGGTGCAACCTTTTGGACATAAAAACACTATTGTGAGGTGTGAGGTGTTCAGAATAGACTGGAAATTAAGGTTATTGAGGTTAATAATAGCATAGGAGCAGAAAAACCTACAAATTCTGTGATTTTAGCTGTTTTTATGCTTTTTTAAAAAAAAATACAGATCGAAAACACAAAACCCAGAACCCAAAACACGGAAGGGTGGTTTTGGCAAAACCAATCCAGATCCAAAACACGAAGAAAGATCCAGATCCAAAACCAAAACACAATACACGAAAAGTGGCCGGTGCACACCCCTAATATATATATATATATATATATATATATATATATATATATATATATATATATAGCATTGGAGGTGTTTCTAATCTATATTAAAGTCAGTAATACACTATTTGGTTCTTTAAATGTACCACTCAGACCCCTCTCCCCAGTACTTACTTCCTCTCATAGGGATTACAGGTGCCACTGCGACTGCTGCTGCTGCTCTCTCGGCTCCCTTCCGCTCCATAGTCCATACAATGACAGATGCTGTGTTGTCCTTGCTCCTACCTGCACACCTGCACTTCCAGCTGGTCAGTGTCACGGCTGGCTGCTACAGTATGTGATGGTGGCCTGCAGCAGCAGAACACTGAGGAGGAGCGCTGCTGATGCTAATCAGCACTCCGCTCAACTGCCTCTCTGTTACAGCAGGAACAGGGGACAGTGGAGGAGATGTCCCCTTTGAGGCAGGAGTTAGTGTGGGTGGTTAGAGCAGGGGCGGGGGCGCTGTAGGAGCGAGTGCCCCTTTCTGCAGAGTGTCCAGGCCCGGGACTGCAGTACCGGCAGTCCCCCCCTGATGGCTGCCCTGCCCAGGACACAGAGTCATTGAGAGCTAATGTTAATAAAGGTTTCTCATTTTGTTGTATTCTTGTCTCACTCTTTGATTTTTGCACCTGTACTATTTGTCCGAGCTCTCTGTCATTATATTGTTTGTGTATACTATTGTAATCCTCCCTGTACAATCCTACAGACACTTGGTTGAGCCTTATAAATAATGATTCATAATAATGAATAAGACGAGCACTAGCAAGGAGTTGTATATATTTTCATTGTCATAATTTAAGGACTGTGTAGGTGAGAAGAAGGAGATGTAAATATTTTTCCTTTATCATTTATCATTTTGCAAGTAATGTACTGGAGGAGTCATTTAATAAAGAGAACACATTTTGGAATAAGAAAACTCTGCTGTAAAGCCTACATAAGTGGAAACCCCTTAGTCTCTAATTGCACATACTCATAAGCTAGCCAGGGCAGAGGAATGCATCAGTGAAGGGGTGCACCGTCTACTCATGCACCTCATACCAGCTACGCAGAAGCAAGAGGTTAAAACTATACCTGATGCTGAGTTAAAATTGCCCAGATTCACACTGTGCATGCCCACAAAGAGAAAGCACGCATATGCACTAATGCAGACTTGTGCACATCTGTCACTTAGTGGTAGAACGGGAAAGGGAAGATATGTGCAATCGTACGTCTACAACCATAAAGGTGCGTTCATGCAAGTGAAACTCATGTAGACCTACGGAAAGGAAACATGCATATATAACTGTGGCAGATGCCAATACATTTGATGGCTTGGTTTAACCCAGACATATGGGGGGGGTATCCAATTAGCTGCAATAATTTACTGAGGCTAATTACCTCGCCCGGGGCTATCCACTAGCCCCGAAGTCGACCTGATGCCTGCACTTATTGGGGGTTTTGCCGTGCTCAATTAGCGCCCAAACAATGTTCGGGGCTAATTGGATGCCACTGATATGCTGTTGATGTGGAGCTGGTCACATCAAGAGAAGTCTATGGCTCTGCATGCATAAAGAAATAAGCTATTTTTGCATGTGCTTTTTTTTTCTCTTTTAGAGTCATTAATGCACATTTTGCTGCCAACTCAGCCCCAATATATCCGATTTACAGTAAGATAAGGCATTATTATATTATATAAATAACAAAGAAACTCTTGTTTATATTTTTTCATTCCTACTGTGTCTCTGTTTGTGTTAACGTCAAAAGTATGTAATTGTTTTAATGCTCCATGCATGCTAATTATTTATTTATCACTATTGTAGGTGTTGGTGCCTTATAAATTAATAATTAATAATATTAAAAATAGTAATAATAATTATAATTATTTTTATTATAACATTGTTCCACTCAATCTCTTTCTATCTATCTTTTTCATGTACTGTTTTGTTTCTCCATCTAAATTATCATTTTTTTAAGTCTGTCAATATAATTGAGCAAATACTTAAAATCAAATAATTCATAAGGTCACTCTGTGTTCTAGCCCCGAAAAGATTATTTTTGGTGTTATTGTATAAAATAATAATACACTTAGGATTTTGAAGCATTAACCTTAACTCTAGGACATTTATAAAGACAGTCAAATTATCATTTCTCTCAAGAGATATCATTTGCACTCCAGCTGGTTCTGAAAATTGTAATATAATTCAGCCTGATATACTGTAGCTGGAATAATCCTTATGCCAAATCAGTTGGGTTATTCAACATTAAAATTATTAACAAGAATATAGACATGTAGTCATAATCTTTTTTTTTCTGGATGGAAAGCTTGACAGAAAAGAAAATTTAAGCTTTCTGCTAATAATGATTTGATTTCAGATCTTTTATGGATGAACTAGTTCATACCTAATCTGGTTCAGGTATGATTTCTCTTTTCATTGACCTGGCAATCACTAAAAAGTGACATACTGGGAACCTTTAATAATATGGGTTGTCTAAAATCTGTCTTTATGTGCTATTGGAAAACGTTTGTACTATAGATAGACTTGAACATTATCTGTATTGGTGTTATTTTTAAATTTTATACTTGTATTTCTTGTACACGTTAATTTTTTACTCAGCACAGATGGGGCAGCACAGACAGTGCAATGGTTAGCATTACTGCCTCACAGCACTAATGTCGTGGGTTCAATTCCCACCACGGTTCTAACTGTGTGGAGTTAGTATATTCTCCCTGAGCTTGCGTGGGTTTCCTCCAGGTGCTCCGGTTTCCTCTCACATTCCTAAAATATACTCTTAGGTTAATTGGTTCCCTACAAAATTAACTCTAGTGCTTATGTGTGTGTGCATGTGATAGGGAATATAGATTGTAAGCTCTTCTGGGGCAGGGACTGATGTGAATGGCCAAATATTCTCTGTAAAGCACTGCGGAATATGTGTGCGCTATATAAATAACTGGTAATAAATAAATAATACTTGGGTGTAAAGTCTAATTTTGGTAATATATATTCATTATTCATATTAGGTATTTTATGTGTTTGACAAGTGACATGATCCTGGTTTTAAAAGATAACTTAAGTTTTTATAACCTGCTTTTAAAAGTAAATGAACCACTGCATATTCTTTTTCCACAATTTAAGAGTGTATACTATCGTAAATAAGATTTTTATTTATTATTATTATTATTATTATTATTATTATTATTATTTTCTTGTATTTTTACGATATCCATGAATGGTTTATTATTATTTATTATTATTAATAATAATAATATCCTGTATTTCTATGATATCCATGAAATCTTCCTCAATAATATTATTATTAGTAGTAGTAGTAGTAGTAGTATTAGTAGTAGTAGTAGTAGTAGTAGTAGTATACTGTATTATTTTATGTATGTATGGTTTGTCTTCCTGCTTGACAGCACTGCAGAACATGATAATGCTTTATAAATAATAGAAAAGAACAACAGTGTCAGCGTTTGATGTCTGTTCTCTCAAGGGGAGTTTGTGCAATGTCTCAACTTTCAAGTATCCTTGGGATATAAGAGTTTCCTGATTTAAAGGATGGATGTCACCTCTTTCAAACAGTGAGTTACTTGATTTACTTGACCCAAGCAATTAGAAAATGTTCTGGATTAATAGAAATATAGCAAATATCAACACACATAACCTTAACCTAATTATATTGGTGGTCCTAATTATATATGTATATATATATATATATATATATATATATATATTATTTATTAGAACTGAAACAGAGTGCCCTTAGTGCTTTATACAATATTGTAAATTTCAAATAAATAACCAGAATGATATATATGTAAAGTGCAATGTACTAGGTATGTGACTACATCAATTAAACAATCTTAGTATTTTACAGAGACAAAAAATCCATAAAAAGCATCATATAAATAATTATTAAATCGGCTTATCTGATGGTAAAAAAGGTAAGTTCATGAAAAGGTGAAATACAGGAGCCTACAACACATTTCGTCTACAATATCAGACTTCTTCAAGGGCCACCATTTTATTGCTTTACTGCTCACTACACGGCTACTGGTGGTCTACGTGTTGACCCACGGCATAACCTTTTTGGCGCCCCATTCCCCAGCTGTTTTAGAAGCTAAGGGCCTGCTTCAGACCCGCTCGCTAGGAAGCGTTTGTATGCAGACTGTCAATATTTGCATTGTGCGTATGCGTACGCATCGCATTGCGCATGTGCAAACCAGTCTGAGCGATTGGGAAGCGTTTGTTCGCTACGCATAAACTGCCCAGCTGAGTGACAGGAGAAACCGTTTATGGGTGGTGACAGGGGTTGGTCTTTGAAAACAGGGGAGTAAAGGTGCGAACGCAGGCGTACCTGAGCATCTCAATACTGTTTCAGAGGCGTGCATAATTAAGATGCAGCGACATAGTACACGTCACCTGGCTGGGTTTTACACTGAAGTGCTTGCAGTGCTTGCGATTGGGTATGGTCAACCACAAATGCTGCATTCACTTCCGATGGTACCCAATGGATGCATAAACTTCCTGGAGATTACCTTTTTAAGTAGGCGTCTTGAGGCAGGCTAGTGGGGGTCTGCATGCACAGACTGATCGCATGCCAAGACATAGTGGGCATGCTTATGCCTTGCCACGCGATCGCCTGCCTTGCTGTTAGTTAGCCAAATTTGCATACGCATCTAGCGAGCGGGTCTGAATCGGGCCCTCAGGTTGATACCCTAGGGATTGCTAGAACCTTGTTCTTGATTTTTTCAAATTCCTGTCTCTTATACCCTCTCACTACACATTTCTTCAGCATCACCTGAATAGCTGGTGCTACCTGTGTGGGATAAGATGTAATCTGTTTAGCTCTTAGAAACTGTGAGTAGGGCAATGCCCTGCGTAGATGCAGGGGATGAAAGCTATCATACTTCAATAATGTGTTTCTGTCTGTACTTTTGGAGAATAGGGTGGTAACCAACCTCCCATCACTTAGGGCAATGTTCACAATCAAAAATTGGATGCTTTCATTGCTGAAATTGTAATTTAATTTTACCACACTTTAGGAGGAATTTTGTTGGTCAAGTAGATCTCTTAGTGCGGTCTTAGTGCCCTGCCAAAAGATGAGCAAGTAATCTATGTACCTATAGTATAATAGTACTGCACTATTTAGTCTGCCATCATTGTACAGGAGATTCCGCCACAACAATTTTAGGAAAAATTCCAGACGGGCCTGTGTAGCTTGGATTATTAGTAATAAGCCTGCGTAACGCTTCCACACCTGCATCATGTGGGATGCAGGTGTAGAGGCTGGTCACGTCGGCACTACATAACAACAAATCTGATGGTAATGATTCCAGTGAACCCAATTCCACCAAAAGCATGGGGATAGCTTTGAGATACGATGGAATTTGTTGGATGCAAGGGTTCAACAATGTGTCCAAATACACAGAGAGGTTGGTAAAGGGACCCAGCACAGAAATGATTGGGCGCCCCAGGGGATCCACCAGGCACTTATGGATTTTAGGCAAGGTATAATACAGGGGGACAAGAGGGTGCTCTACAGTCAGGGCTTTTTGTAATTCTGGTGTAATTTTTTCGATCCTGGACCCAGGGGCATCTTAAGAGAGGAGGGGGCCCATGTGCACTCCCCGTGCAGGGCCCCCTCCTCTCTTCCCGGTTGCCGGCAGCCGACTGACGTGGCTGGCCAGCCACCAGAGCATTAGTAGACTCCAGGCACTAGAGTGTGCCCGGAGTCTACTGCGCATGCGCAGAACACTGGAAAAATGCCCACGGACAGGTAAGTTTAAAATAATATGGGTGTGTGGTGTGGAGCCCCCCTGGACCTGGGGACCCGTGTGCCCCACACACCCTGCACCCATTATTGATACGCCACTGCCTGGACCGCTTGTGCCAGTAATAGATCAAGTTCCCGATTGTATAGAGCGGTGGGGTCCTTCTGTAGTAATTCATAGGTGGAAGAGTGCTGTAGTTGTCTTAGACACTCCTTTTTATAAGATGATAAGTCCTGGACTACCACCACCCCTTCCTTGTCCGCAGCCCATATTATGATATTGTTTCTTCGCGTTAAAGCCTGCAGTGCATCATTCTCTTAATGGGACAAATTGCTCTTCATATGTTGTTTAGTAAGTTGGCGATTACCCTCATCTTCCAAAAGACGTGCGTATGTTTTAATCGAGCAGCTACTTCAAAAGGGATGCAAATGTATTCATATGCTAAACACGCTAGCCCCTAGGGTACTGAATGAATCCTTGGGGCTACAGTGTTATTTGCGAATGGTTTGGCTGATTATGCATTGTAAAACTTTGGTTAAGGCACGATATGTAGATATATGTATGTCATGGACTATGGGTCTCATTCAGACCCGCTCGCAAGCACCTATGCGCTTGCAAGTGGGTCGATGTTGAGGCCCTGCGCATGTGCTAATAAGCTAACTGGGGCTTGCGGTAGATGAGACCCTACCACAAGGGTCTCGTCTCAAGCCCCGATGGTTGCGATGGTCTTGACCATCGCGACCATCAACCTGGCCGCTCGCTAAAGCTGTGGGTGGTCACCCACAGCCTAGTGAGCAGCAGGAGGCCGTCTCAGAACATAGAAGCGGCCGCCCTCATTCAGAGCGAGCGCTCGCATTTTGCGAGCGGCTCTGAATGAGATCCTATGTGTGATGTTTGATATATCTTCTTTGACATATGTGATGGATGCCATTTATATTTGCATTCTGATTGCGGGCAGTAGCCTATGGTCATTAAAAAACGTATCTTTTGGGTCCTGTACTTTTGGGTCATTTTGTAACTTTACAGATATTATATCGGATATATGGGGGTTGCGGTTCCATGGAGTATGTATGTAAATACTGTTGGACCATCTGACTACTTAAATGCTTGGCTATTTGAATAAGAGAACTCATGCTGCAAGCACTTTAGCTATGTTTTTATCTGCACTTTTTGTAATGTTTGTATATGTGCTGCTGTGGCTATGCCTTTGTGGTGTTGATATTGGTTGCTTGGCAACTATGCATATTGATGACATGGCGTCCCCCTGGTGAGCAAGATCACAGGGCTAATTACATTGGGGTGGGGGTATTTAAACTTGTAAGGTTGTTGTATTGTGTGATGATTTGTCCCTGACAATGGGGTGACTCCCGAAACATTGGATTCTCAATAAAGGACCACTTTATACCATTGTGAAAATAAGTCTCCAGAATGCCTCCTGTCTTGGATTTGTTGTACATGGGCTGCTTGCATACCCTTGCAGTGCTCCAGAGTAATCGCACAGCTTACTGATGGAGTGCCGGGTATTGGATCTGTATATATATATATATATATATATATATATATAATTTATTTATTTTCTCGGACAGACTGCTTAGTTGAACTGTTTTGTGGTTCAAACTTCCCTGTACCAAATGCTTAAGTAGAAGCACCAGGGAGTGAGAGGAAGCAGCCTTCCTGTCCTACTGGTGCTAATGGTAGGCACCATTAGCACTTTTGGAAGCGCCTTGAGTCTTTTTGGAGATATATACTCATGTAAAATTATTATTATTACTTACCTATTTCCCTGGAATCAGCAAGATACTCCCAGATTCCCGAGAGAATAGATTAGGCTCCCGCATGATGCCTGTGTCCTGACGGTAGTGGATGGCCTGCGGGCATGATGACGTATATCACGTTGAATCACATCATTGTGGCTTGGCCCACCACTGTACTGTACAATGTGTCTTTGTACACAGAAATAATTGAAAGTGTATAATATCGATTGGATGCTCCACTGCTCCATGAATGGGCTCCTTACTCCAGCTAAATGGAGTAGTTCAAGAGTTCCAGCAGTTCTTTAGAGGTTGGAGTCCAACTCACGATTACAGTAGGATTACAACTAACTCACTGAATCAGCATAATTACACACTGTATATGTCCTCTAGTTGTGTAAAGCCATGCCAAAACCCACAGAACATCTCCCATAGTTTGATGTATAAGGATATGTCCCAGAACATCATTTAAACTCAAGTTTACATCAGAAGATCAATAAAGAATGTTAAAATGTAAAATTAAATGCTACTGGAGATAGAGAAATACATTGTGGTGTTAATAAAACAGAAAAATTGTAATCCAAAGTATTTTGAAGCATTATATTTTTAAAATAATTAAAAAGAGCAAATGGAACATATCATAGTCTGAATCGGAATGTAATGCCGCCGGATGTACCGACACTGGAAGCCTGAACCGTCAGGATCCTGACTGAGGCTGGTAAGTACCCTAACCTTCCCCTCTCCTCCGCCTAACCCTCCCTTAGTGGTGCCTAAACCTAACCTCCCCTTCCCGTACCCTAAACCTAACCCTACCGGGGGGGGTGGCAAACCGTAACCTATACCCAGTGGCGCCTAACCCTAACCGCCCCTTCCCCTAGCCTAACCCTGACCCTCCACGGGGGTTCCTAACCCTAAGTCCTACAGGTGATGCCTAAAACTAACACTCCCCCACTGTGGCTAACAGCTAAGTCCATGCTTACCTTCATTTGGGTTCCCGGGCGTCAGGATTTCGGCATCTGGCTAAAGATAGGCATCTGTATTTAGACACCCATCTTTAGTACGGGCTTCCAGCATTGGGATTAAGATGTCCGGCATTCCGGATGCAGGTAAATGAACTGTATCCCTCATAGTCATGTAATAGTGGTGAGAAGAATACAATTTGTATGTACAAAAAATATAATAAAGGTAACTATTAACTCAGTGAAAGTTAAACACTGATCTTCACTGAACTGTGGGAAATTGATTTGTTTATTTATCTATTCCTTTATTTTATTACCAGTTATTTATATAGCGCACACATATTCCACAGCGCTTTACAGAGAATATTTGGCCATTCACATCAGTCCCTGCCCCAGAAGAGCTTACAATCTATGGGCTGTCCGCTCGCAAGTGGGTCGATGGTGTGCACTGCGCATGCGCACGACGGAGGGAGCTCCGTCGTGCGCATGCGCCAGATGCTCGTTGTGTCTGATCAAAGGGGCGTGCTGTCGATGTTGATTGATAGCACGCCCCCTTTGGTGGGCGTGCCGGGGGCGTGCCTGCCAGACGGAGGCGTTCCCAAGGGAACGCCTACCGTCAGAAGCCGGCCCCACTGACCTCACTAGTGATGTCAGTGGGAGTGATTTTGGCTCTGATAGAGCCAAAATCACTCCAGGGCTTGTGGTCGAAAACCCCGACCACAGGCTTTTGGTCGCACTGGCGATGGTCGCGATGGTCAAGACCATCGCGACCATCATCCTGCACGCTCGTAAGTGCTGTGGGTGGTGACCCACAGCTATACGAGCGTCCAGGAGGACGCTCCATTTTTATGGAGGTCGGCCCTCATTCAGAGCGAGCGCTCTGCTCAGAGCGTCCGGCTCTGAATGAGGGCCTATATTCCCTATCACATGCACACACACATAAGCACTAGAGTTAATTTTGTAGGGAGCCAATTAACCTACCAGTATATTTTGGGAATGTGGGAGGAAACCGGAGCACCCAGAGGAAACCCACGCAAGCACAGAGAGAATATACAAACTCCACACAGAGCCGTGGTGGGAATCAAACGCACGACCTTACTGCTGTGAGGCAGTAATGCTAACCATTACACCGTCTGTGCTGCCTGTGCTTCCTTAAGACAAGTGTGAAGTTCAGTAACATTAAAGGGGAATGGGATATCTGGGTTTGGCATTTTGTTGTTCTAGTGAGTGACAGCATGACAAAGACCAATTTCTCTGAAACCCTAAGTTTATGTGATAGGCTCATAGAGAGGAGAGATGAGCTGGAGATAAGAGCTACATTAAGGTCAGTGCAAGGTCAAGGGGTCATTTGTTAGGGCTTCGTCAATGTTATTACAAAGAAACCATAAGGAGAAAATAGAAAGTGTCAGTTATTGATACAAGTGTGAAAAAAAACATTGCTAAGTTCTCAAATGATCCAGGGGTCAACTACAAAACCAAGCTCATTACATTCATAGCTGGTCTGAGTCCTTACATGTACACATATATAATATAAAGTTTCAAGTGAGTAATGAAAAAGCAGAAAGGCATATTGCTATTTATTATAGCTACATGGGTGTAGAGTACTGCTACAATGTAAGTCAATTAAATACATTTATATGATGTAAATCAATGAAAAATAAATATATATTTTTTAAAATGATCCATAGAATGGTTCAAAAACATTCCTGCTTTGAAGCACCTTTTTTAGTCTTCTACCCTAAAACCTCTCCTCTTGAGCCCTTTTAAGGTCACTGTTCTCCTGAATTGTTGGGGAAAGTGAAATGGGAAACAGCTACCCTAGCTTCTGTGTTCGGGTCAGTCTGACTGCGCACATGTCAGTAGGGGCAGACAAAAAGGAAACCATAGGATCCCTCCCTGAATAAATCTGCCTACAGATTGTGTAATCAGCCATGGCCAAGCTTGTCGTTAGCACAGATTATTCAAATAAGATGTGATACTTAATGGCATTTCTGTAGATAGTACGTATACTGTCAGTTATTGTGGTTACTGTACAGTGTTACATTACATATAACATATTTCTGAACCTTTGCTATTGCCTATCTCCTGTGTGATCTGTGAACATAGAGGGTAACATGCCGCTATAAATATTTGCTTTTGTCAAGGTGAGTGTAACCTACAGACAGACCAGAGGGCACACAAAAACCCAGTATCCTCCCAGTATCCTATAATTGTATCTCCCAACATCTGCCAAGAGTAATTCGGGACAGGGAGCTTAGTTCCACCATGCCTGGTATGTAACTGTGCCATGCCATTTTTACATAAATCAACATTTTATGTTGTTTTTATGGAAATACCTTCCAACCTACCTCAAATCAGGATGAATTGGGACAATTGCAGGACAGTTCCCTATAATGGGGTCTGTCCCACCGAAAAGAGGACACTGAGAGGTATGGATAATGGTTGCATGAATACTCAGCCCAGTCTCACCCATGTCATCTGTCAATATATCAGTTCTAAAATTCCTGGTTCAAATAACTATGCCAAGCCACATAGATTTATTCTTTACATATTTTAGCTAGAAACCAAAAACGTATGTTCATGATGGTATAAAATTTCTTCAATACTCAAAGTCTGCTCCCTCAATACAAAACACCATTCGCCAAATACTCTCACACTTACTTTTTATATGCTAAGTTTTCCCATAAAAACCTTGTTAAATGATGAATTAGCAGAATTAAATAAACCACTTAACAGTTTTCACTTGTTAAGCTCTTATAAATACACATTCAAAGATCAGTTATTAAGTCAGAAAAGTATTTCACCCATTTATAGTTTTTATACCTTTCCATGTCTTTTACTAATTTTGCATGTTGTATTTCACCAGAATATTCCATCGGAATGATGTCATTATTTTTTTACTTTGCCTTCTTAAGCCTGTTTAATATAATTTTGACTTTTTTTGTGAAATTGAAGGCAAACATTAGTGTTCGATGAAAGCTCAATCTTTTTTTTCCTCCCCTGGTAGCTGTTTGTTAAAGTCTGCCATGCAGAAGCAGTCAAACTAGGAAAGTGATGTTATTTCAGTAAAGCCAGAGACGGTCTTTTCCTGTAAATATTAGTACATCCTGCTCGTACTGTTAAGAATTGCCAGCCATCCTGTCATCTGAACAGAGCCGGCTCTGACTGCAGCCAACATTCTGTCAGGTGCTCAGAGCATTACATCAGAAGCCTGCTCTGGCATAAGCACTGGGCTTAAATTTTCTTTCACTTTTTTTTTTACTTTTTCTCTTTTTGTCAATATGTTTTATGGGCACTGGCTTCTGTCACACTCCAAAATAATTAGGGACTAAACAAACATTTAATTTAATGTTTTAGAAAAAAATATATTGGTAACTAGGTGCTGTTTAAGAGGAAAAAAAAATGCAAGCTGACATCATTGAAAAAAGTCACAGATCAACAACACATTAACACATGGGTGGGCATCAGAAAATAGTCATCACAGCCTGCAAACTTGGGGATGTTTATGGGTGGAAATGTGCTTTAGGAGTTCCCTTAGCTCCTTACAGAGAAATGTCCTCTGAATGGAGAAATCATACAGTGCTCACGCCATTTTACCATTTACTCATATTCAGTAACATACATTTGGATCTGTCTATAAATAATCATAATCAGTGGCTTATTTCTAATGAGTGCAGTGTGTGCAGTGCACACGGCCCCTGGGTCAAGGGGTGCCCACACCACACACCCTGCACCCATGTATTATACCCATGTATTTTACTCTGGAGCTTGTGGCAGTGCAGCATAAATCATCAGGAAAATGGAGCCGTGGCTATTTGTACATGCACAGTAGAAAAATCGCCGGTAAGATGGCACAGACGCCATGTTTCCGGAGACCTGCACATAGACTGTAAACTTTGACTCAAAGCTGTCTTGGTGTGTTGCCCAGTGTTGGCTTCCCCAGACTACTTCTGATATTTCACAGTGTAAAACAATCCCTCATGATGTGGTCTAGTGGCTGTGCTGAATCATATGTTGTGAGATGATCAAGAGCATTGGCAGGGTCGGCTCAAGGCATGTTCGACCAGTGCGGTCGATCAGGGGCGCAAACCCATAGAGGACGCTCCCCTCCCAACCATTCCTGATTTCAGTGGGACAGTCCCATTTTTCAGGCACTGCCCCGCTTTCCACCCATTGGGGAAAGTGTCCCGCAGGTGGTCGGGCAACTCCACCGCAACCGTGTGACTGTGCTGGCCCCGGGGAAGAGGAATGTGTGGCATCCATTCACTGCAGGAAGAGGGCTGGGGGAAACCCAGCTACTGACATTAACGAGAGGCGTGCCGTACGGACATGCCCCCAAATAACGTCATTTAGGGGGTGTGGCCTATTATAATTAGGTCACACCCCTATTTTCGGTCGCACGCGGCTAAGGAGCACCAGATCCCTGTCCCGCACTGGGCGCAGCTAACCCTGGAGCCGGCCCTGAGCATTGATGACATATTTTTGTTGTAGGCTACTGACTGGGCGATGCCTTGCTATTGTATGGATGCTTAAAAACTGAAATTCTATCCGTATGGTTGGAATTTTGGAGCACATTAACCATAAGCTGCTGCATCTGGATCCATTAGACTGGGGACATCTGCTTAGGTTGAGTTGTTTGACACTTTAACATTACTATTTCCCACGAAAAGGCAAGGATGACAACTACACAGATCGATTGTCCCTACAAGAGATCATGCTACCATTACCAAGGGTCTCCCCACATAGCCTGGACAAAAATACCAGCACACTCCATCTAGAGTTAAGAGAGAAATGTGATGAGAAAGATGCGCGCTGTGCTGTTCAAGTAATGGCTAAGTGGCATAACTACTGCCCCCGCAGCCCCTGCGGTGGCTTGGAGGCGCTGAGTAGCTTGGGGGCAATGGGGGCAGTGGCGGAACTCCCGTAACTATGGAGGGTGCAGGCCTCCATCTGCTGGGCGCCCACCGAGTGTGTTACCAGCAGGTGCCCGGTTCCTATTCAAACCCCCGGCGGCAGTCGGAGGATGGAGCTCTCTCCGTCTTCCGGGTCCCGCAGGGCACTATGGGAGTGATGTCATGACGTCACTCCCACAGTGCCGAGTAGTGGATGCCGGGGATGGAGCTCAGGAGTGAGCTCCGTCTTCCGGGTCCCGCAAAGCACAATGGGAGTGACGTCATGACATCACTCCCATAGTGTCGAGGAGCGGACACCGGGGTATGGACGGCAGCAGCACTGGAGCGGGGATAAAGGTAAGTGTTTTTTTTGTGTGTGTGTTTGTGTGCATGCGGGGGAAGCAACTACAGGGGGCTAACTACAGGGGGCTCACTACTGGGGGCAACTACAGGGGGCAACTACAGGGGGCACTACTTTAATGGGCACATCTACAGGGGGCCCTGCATAATGGGCACTACTACAGGTGACATTGCTTAAGGGGTACTAGTTTAGGGGGCATTGCATTTTGGGGCACAACTACAGGGGGCATTGTATAAGGGGCACTAACTTGATACACACAGTTTACAGTTTAAACTGTGCAACCTGTCTTGAGCTGAGGTGACAGACTGGCAGAAGCAGAGAGGAGGGTTGGTGAAGTAGATCTGTCAGGGTGGGATGTAATGGGCATTACTTTTTGGCATAATGTGTATTTGGCATTACTGTGTGCACAATGTGCTATTAGGGGCATTACTGTGTGGCATAATGTGTAAGGGGCATTACTGTGTGGCATAATGTGTTGAATGTGGCATTACAGTGTGGCATAATGTGAAATAGAGGCATTACAGCATGACATAAATTTGTTATAAGGGCTTTACTGTATGTCATTATGTGTTATACGTGGCATTATTGTGTGGCATGTGTAAGGGGCATTACTGTGTGGCATAATGTGTAAGGGGCATTACTGTGTGGCATAATGTGTTGAATGTGGCATTACAGTGTGGCATAATGTGAAATAGAGGCATTACAGCATGACATAAATTTGTTATAAGGGCTTTACTGTATGTCATTATGTGTTATACGTGGCATTATTGTGTGGCATGTGTAAGGGGCATTGCTGTGTGGCATAATGTATTGTAAGGGGCATTCCGGTGTGGCATAATGGGTTGTAAGGGGCATTCTGGTGTGGCACACTGTGTTATAATTGGCATTACTTAGTGTGTCATAATGTGTAAGGCAAGTTGCTGTATTATGTAACCACACACTTTAAACGTGATCTTTGGGTGTGTTTGATCTTTGGGCGGAGGGCGCCTGAAACATTTTTGGCATGGGGGAGCGAAATTTATAGTTACGCCACTGGCTACGTCTCCTGGCATCCTTCTCTTATCAATACATATTCTACATATTAGAATGCTAATCCTTACTTTTTTGACATGTAGTATATATACTACTATTTATACACTGCTATAATCTGCATATCTATCTCTAAAGGATTTAGGTCATCCAACCACTGTCTGAACACTTTGGCCAAGGCAACCAAAATAACACACAGACTATAATTCTAAGCAGCGGGGCTATGGCCCTGATGTTTTTTTTACAGTGCAAGAGTCTAAGTCACATGGTACATGTGTCCTATTGCCACAGCAATGTCGCTCACAGAGTGATTGACAGATAGGGACCATTTTGGGTGATAACGGGTGGTAACAGGGGAGCAGTTAGAAAAATGAGATTGTGTCGCAGCCATTTTATAGGTGTTTTGTTCCAGCGACTGCGTCTTTGTACGCAGTCTTAAGCCGCATCTCCACTACACGATTCGCTCCATGAGCGATATCGTGTAGTGTGTCCCCAACATTGAGCACACACACTGAGCAATATATCGTTCAGTGCCGGCACCCTCCCTCATCCTCGTACTTGCAGAATGTAACAATATCGTCAGGTTGCTCTGCAAGTACGGGCAATGAGCAACGTCGTCAACGACCAGCGGTAGCGCGCATCGCTGGTCATTGATGACATATACACCCACCGATATAATGAAAGATAACGATATCATTATCATTCAATCGTTCGTTTTATCGGCTAGTGGATATGCAGCTTTAGTTCCTTCACAAACTGTGAGTAGCCATAGGGTTACCCAGAAGGCTGATAATCATCTTATTTGTGTATAATGCTGCGTCTGTGTAGGCAGATGCTGGGACTTTTCATACAACAGCTTGGATCTGCAAAGCCGGCGGTGGGCGTCTAAATACATAACCGGCGACTGTGACATCTGCATATTATCTCACAGTATCTGCAGAAAAAACGCAGTCACTAAAGGATTAGCGTACAACTCTGAATCCTATGTACTGTAACTGAAAAAAGCACACATGCTGCTGATGATGGGCGCAGTGGAGCGATTTTTTCTGCTCCTCAACCACCTATGTCGCACTGCGTATGCGTCCTGATAGCGTGCGTACAGAGCCGGAGCGGCGACTGAGGAGCACAAGAGATGCACGGTCTCAGAAATGTGTTGACAATGTAGTGCCCATTTCTGGGCAGTGACAGGGAGGTGGCTTTGCATACGCACAGAGATGGTCCGGCCACAGAAAGGCCAAACTCAGACTAACAACTGCACCTGCCATAGGGCTGGTACAAGTATCAATGTGCAACCTATAGCGGAATCTAAAGAAGCAACAAACATTATTTAGTTGGCATCTTATTTCTTCCACATTCCTACGCATGGCTGTACACCAGGGAAAGACTTTATAGCGGCATTTGCATTAAGTCGCAGAAGGTTGACCGCCAACAGACACTGACGCAGCTGCGTCCGACTCAGAATCTGCCTCAAAATGAGCAACAGTGTTCATTAATTGAGCTGTACTGATAAGGAGCTTTGGCTCCCATTGGACTGGTCAGGAGCTGCTAAAAAAGATTTGTGGGGTGACATCAGACTTAGGCCCGAATCAGAGATGGACGCAGTTAGCATCATCACTGCTGCATCTTTGAATGCAGCAGATGCTACACATATGGTAATGCAGTAGCAGGTGTCTGTAGGAAAAAATTGCCTCTTGCCAGCATCTGTGAGCTGAGTGCAGCGCCCGAAGACGCAGCATCGAATCACAATCGCAACCATCAGTTGTGATAGCCGCAGTAATCAGCCATCTTAGTAAGCTTAAATTTACTCAGAATCGGCAACAGAACTGCTCAGCCTGGATCAGGAAGTCTGCATCGGAAGACGCAGACTCTGTTCCCAGGACTCCCAGAAAACGGATGTGACGCTCAAATGCAGGCCGTCTCTACCTACTCTCCGCCCCTAAACATCCGCAGCCTGTTAATCAGGCTGTGGCTTTGGGAACTGCGAGAGATCTTGCAGTAGAAGACTTGGCGCAAGCGCAGTACAGATCCTGCGCATGCACCGATCTCCTAACATTTGAGATGTACACATTTGAGATGGGTTTGTCACATTTTTGAATGAGGCCCCTAGTCATATTTTGCTATTGTTTTTCAGCAACTCATACTCATCCACCACCCGGGTCACCTGATCTAAGTTAGAGATCACCATCCATGTACTAGCAGAGGGAGGATTGGGTTGTAGGTTTATGAATGAGCAAGATTGCTAGAGAGGTGTGACAAAGCTTCTCTGTTACTTATACCATATTTTATGTGATAGCTTTGGTATTAGCTTAACACCCTGGGCCTAATTCAGTGGTGGAACGCTAGTCAAACATTGGGCATAAGCGCACAATGTTGTACTTCTGTGCATGTGTCTGAGACACATAGCACATGTATCCCGATGGTTATCGCCGAGATCCATGCAGATTCGATGGGCGTTCCTGGGCGGTGACTGGGTTGGCGGCCAGGGTAACTAGGTATTTGAAGGCCCCATAGCAAAAGTTTGTAAGGGCCCCTATGTACCACACAATAGTGAAACATGTATATAACACATGGAACTTTGACAAGGAAGATGCCCCCCCCCCCCAGCTCTGGTCCCCATAGCAGTTGCACCCCTTGCACCTATGGTAGTTACGCTCATAGTGGTGACCAACATCGGTGGGCATGTCAGCGTCAGGGACTGCGTCTAATGGTGCAATTCCACTGATACCAGCGACAATAGACCCCATTCTACACTTGCCATAGGCAGATGCAATGTCCAATGGTATAGCCGAAGAATCCACCCACTTTATATGCATATTGACAGATTTGCGCCGTGGCTGGTGAGTGTCTCAATAGGACGTCCATCAGATGCAGTAGCTACACTACTGCGTCCACCTCTGAATCAGACCCTCTATACGGTATGTCATTAAGATCAGCTCAATGACAAAAAAAATTGTGTTTCCAAAAAACAAAAAACAACATAATTTTTATCATGGGAATGCATCTTTATATTACTAAACACAGGCTCAGAATTAATCTCTCCTATGTGTAGCTTTTAATGTTTTAATAATTCAAACCCCTATTTGTTACAAATAATATATTTTTCAGAGTATATTTTACTTTTGATTTGCATAATTAGCAAAATCATAATTATAAGTTCTGAGCTACTTTACTGACTGCATTTTAGGAGAAATAGTCTGTCAAATGCAAATACAGGTAGACGAGAACATCTCAGTCTGCTAACCTGTCCTTTTTCTGGTCGGTCAGTCCCAATATTCCTGACTAAATGGTGATGCTATTTTCTAGGTAAAAAGGGTTGGAGATTTCTAAAGTGTCATCTTTATTTACCTTGGTGTGACTTTATTATTTATCACTGTGGAGGTGAATATTGGATCTACATTGGTATAAATATTGACACAGGATACATTTGAGTTTGCATTGGCACATTCTTTGTTTGCAATTATGAAAACACTTGTGGAGATACAGGCAGAGATGTACTAAACCTTGGAGTGAGATAAAGTGGAGAGAGATAAAGTGGTCCATTTATTGAGCCTTGGATGGAGATAAAGTGAACAGAAATAAAGTACCAGCCAACCAGCTCCTAACTGCAATTTTTCAAACACAGCCTTTGACATGGCAGTTAGGAGCTGATTGGCTGGTACTTTATCTCCGTTCACTTTATCTCCATCCAAGGCTTAGTACATAGACCCCAAAGTACCAACCAATCAGCTCCTAACTGTCATTTTACAGGCTGTGTTTGAAAAATTACAGGAGCTGATTGGTTGGTACTTTATTTTTCTTCACTTTATCTCTCTTCAAGGCTTAGCACATCTACCATACAATATTTAAATCAGTGTAACGTTTTTCATGAAGGATCTACAGGTTGAGTCTCCCATATCCAAAATGCTTGAGGCCAGGGGTATTTTGAATATTATTATTATTATACTTTATTTATATGGCGCCACAAGTGTTATGCAGCGCCTTACATAGTACATAGAACTAACAAGTGAACAAGAAACAAGTAACTTACAGTACATTACAGTGCAGGACAAGGACACAATTTATATACATTGCTGCAATAGCAGTTAGACACTCACGATAAGCAGCATGGAGTTGGCAGTCATGTGTTAGGTGCCGTAATGGGGAGAAAAGAGTCGAAGAAAATGTAAAGAAAATCACATGAGAGAAGAGGTCCCTGCTCGTGAGAGCTTACATACTAAAGGGGAGGGCAGACAGACAGGCGTGACACAGAAGGGGAAGATAGTGAGGAAAGAGCATGAGGTGGGTTAGGATGAGAGCTGGAAGGCCTTGAAGAAGTAGTGCGTCTTGAGAGCCCGTTTGAAGATTTGTAGAGAGGTGGAGAGTCTGATAGGGAGAGGGAGAGCATTCCAAAGATAGGGAGCAGCACGGGCAAAATCTTGGATGCGGGAGTGGGAGGAAGTAATCAGTTGGCAAGAGAGGCGGCATGCATTAGATGAGCCAAATTGACGGGCGGGAGTGTGAGGGGAGAGAAGGTCAGAAATGTATGTGGGAGAGGATTTCGTGAGGGCTTTGTAGGCGAGTGTAAGAACCTTGAATTGGCATCTGAAGGGGAAGGGGAGCCAGTGTAGGGCTTGAAGGAGAGGGGAAGCAGATGTAGAACATCTGGAGAGGAAGATGAGCTGAGCAGCAGCATTGATAACTGATTGAAGTGGAGAGAGGTGAGAGACTGGGAGGCCAGCTAGGAGAAGGTTGCAGTAGTCCAATCTGGAGATAACCAGTGAGTGGATGAGAGTTTTAGTGGCATCCAGGGTAAGGAACCTTGAGGAACTCCTACTGTTAGTGGAAGTGGGGGGGGAGAGGAGTCATTAGAGGACACAGAGAAGGAACGATCAAGGAGGTAGGAGGAAAGCCAGGAGAGAGCAGTGCCATGTAAACCAAGAAAGTGAAGGATTTGCAGGAGGAGAGGGTGGTCTACAGTGTCAAATGCAGCAGAGAGGTCAAGGAGCAGAGAGTAGTGACCCTTGGATTTGGCAGCAAGGTGGTCATTGCTGACTTTCGTGAGGGCAGTTTCAGTGGAGTGGAGAGAACGGAAGCCAGATTGAAATGAGTCAAGGAGGGAGTGGGAGGAGAGGAAGGTGGTAAGGCGGTTGTAAACAATACGCTTTAGTAGTTTGGAAACAAAAGGGAGAAGATAGATGGGTCGGTAGTTGGAAAGTATGTTAGGATCAAGGGTAGGTTTTTTAAGAATGGGGGAAACAAGGGCAAGTTGGAATGCAGAAGGGACAGTGCCAGATGATAGGGAGAGATTAAGTAGGTGAGCAAAATGGGAACAGGCAGAAGGAGACAGGTAACAGAGGAGACGGGAAGGGATAGGGTCAAGAGGGGAGGTGGAAGGAGGGGAGGACCTGATTAGGGCCATGACTTCCTCTCCAGAAACAGGGGAGAAGGATGTCAGGGTTGGTGAGGCAGAATTGGAGGGGTGGTTAGGAAAAGGAGGGGGAGGAGTGCTGAGGGTCTGATGGGATATGATGTCCTTACGTATGGAGTCAATTTTAGATGTAAAGTAGGTGGCAAAGTCAAGGGTTGAGAGTGAGGAGGGGAGGCGAGGAGGGGAAGGGCAGAGGAGGGAGTTGAAAGTGGCAAAGAGACGCCGGGGGTTTGAGGACTGGGAGGAGATGAGGTTCTTGAAATATGTTTGTTTGGAGAGGGACAGGGCAGCACTGTAGGATGAGAGAATAAATTTGAAATAGAGGAAGTCAGCCATAGAGCATGATTTTCTCCACTGACGCTCGGCAATTCTTGAACACTTTTGCAAGTACCTGGTGCATTTGGAATGCCAGGGTTGTGGTGTGGACCTGCGAGGGTGAGTAGTTGTTGCCGGAGCAACAGAGTCAAGAGCAGAAGTAAGGGAGGAATTGTACAGGAAAGTAGCTAGTTCAGGACAGGAGAGAGAAAGGATAGGGGAGAGCAAGAGAGTCTAGCAGGGAGGAAAAAGCAACAGTGTCAATAGCCTCAATGTTCCGCTTAGTAATGGTGGCCTTAATATCAGAATATTCCGTATTTTGGAATATTTGCATGCCACAATGAGATATCTTGGGAATGGGACCCAAATCTAAACACAGAATGAATTTATGTATTATATTCACCTTATGCACACAGCCTGCAGGTAATTTTATACAATATTTTCAATCATTTTGTGGCTCAAACAACGTTTGTGTACATACATGAAATTAATTTATGATTCATATACAACTTATACACACAGCCTGAAGGTAATTTTATACGATATTTGTAATAATTTTGTGCCTTTAAACAAAGTTTGTGTATATTGAACCATCAATAATCAAAGGTTTCATTATTTCAGTCATGCTAAAAGAAAATCTGTATTTCGGAATATTTCGTATTTTGGAATATTTGGATATGGGAGACTCAACCTGTACTTGAAAGAACTATTTGCACTTTATATTTATATTCCACTAGCTGATGTGCCCGGTTTCACCAGGGTAGAACTTCGATATTTATTATTTCCATTTCCTTCATCCCATTTTAACTTAATTTATATGCTTAGTTCATTTTATGCCTCTGGGGTAAAGGAGTGTAGTCAAAGTGTTAACTCCTTAGCAGTAATGGCTCCAGAGGTGGGGCTGCAGCGCAGTGCAATATTAAATAGGGGAGCCACACCAACTGCCACCCCAAGTGCTGCCAAACATCACTGGCAGTTCTTGAGGCTCCCCTATTTGAATAATGGACTGGCCTACAGCCACAACTCTGGAGCCGCCACTCGTCTTTAATAATTATATATTAGTTTTTATATTTAAATCAAAATCTAGCATATGTGCACGGTTTCACCTGGGTATTTACTATTCCCATTTCCTTCATCCTATTTTAACTTAATTTATATGCTTCATTCATTTTAAGCCTCTGGGATAAAGGAGCGTAGTAGTATCCATTTAAATCATTTAGTTTTTTTAAACTTTGTTTAATATGAGTGAATTGAAGGTGGATTATTATAAGACATATGTAAACCTTTTTTTTCTTTACTTAAGTATTTCTTTGTAAACCATAGTGGTTGTTCTTTCCTTAGGTGCTAGGATCACCAGTCTGCTGGGTAAACTCACTCTGTCCACGTAGAACTGCAAATGTGAGAAGCAGTCCTCCCTCAAGTCAATCCCTGCCGCCTTCATCAACTGCCCCAGGGACTTATTGATGGTCATTATAAAACAGACCTTGAGGGGGAACTGCAGCCTTTTGAACTCAAAGGTCTACTCTGATGGTATGAGTGGTATGCGTGATATGAACACCCACCCCCCCCCCTCCAAATTGTGGCCTCAATGTTGTTCTTGTGGAGAGCCATTACTTGTAGCCTGATGACATTGCAAAGTTTGGGCAGGTTGAGGTTCCGCAGCAACATCACTGGAACCCCCACTTTGAGGAGATGCTTGTGGGCTGGGAGGCCAGGATGGCTGAGGGTGTTGAGGAACTCCAAGTAGTGGACAACGTCATTCATTTGCAATACTGAGTCCAAAGACCTGTACTACATTTCTGCCTCTTCGAATGACTCAAGTAGAGTGTCATTAATTACAGAAGCCGTGTCATTCATGGGGTTTAGAATGGCATACTTGCACAGCCAGTCCATGCACTTTTTTTGTATATTGGCAATATCAGGGTATATTCCTGACTGTGAGGTCTGCTAGGGTCTTCTGTGCATAGGCCTGCAGGGATTGTCATCTTTCCCTGGGACTCGGAATACTCTTCATCCATTTTACCCCTCTTCAGCCCCTTAGAAGTCGAAATTTTAAAAAAATCCCTGCTTAGTGGGTGCTTAAATCATGGAAGGAATATAATCTCCTAATTTCATGTTTCTAGGTCCAGGGGTTTGGGCAGGGCATTTATGAGTCAGTCAGTCAGGACATTACATTGGGGATATTTTACCCCTCATCTCCTTAAAAGTCCCTGCTCAGTTGGTGCCTAGGTTATGGAAGGAATATACTCCCCGAATTTCATGTTTCTAAGTTCAGGGGTTTGGGCTGGGCGTTCATAAGTCAGTGAGTCAGGACATTTATTTTTATATATTAAAATAAATTATATCACATTGTGTTTTTGGAACTTATGGAGCATACCCTATAAAGAAAAGTTGGTTATTACTATATAATTAGCCATCTTACTTCTTATTTCTGGTACGCCTCCAATTGGATGTATTATTCTTTAATGGTGACGGGCACAGATATTTCAGATATTTATTTATTACACTAGATGGCGCTATTTTCTCATTTATTTTTTTAGATCCTATTATGACTGACTGAACAATGGGTATATTGGAGAAATGTTGCCACCCTTAATAAGATAAGAGTGAAGGACTTTATGTTGTGAACCATCATATGGATTACATCAGTGGTTTCCAAACTTGGTCCTCAAGGCACCCTAACAGCCCAGGTTTTAAGGATATCCATGGTTGAGCAAAGAAGATTAAATCAAATTGACTGATGTAGTAATTAAGTCACTTGTGCTCAAGTATGGATATTCTTAAAACCTGGACTGTTAGGGTGCCTTGAAGACCGAGTTTGGGAACCTCTGGATTACATACATTAAGGAAAGTGTTTCCTGGTGTCCAGTAGGAACAGGACTTGCAAATTTAATTTGGTGTAGCGCTCCACACTACTATTATTTGTGTATACTGTATATAAGAAGCTGCTATTGGTGTGTATTAGTCTCCGCTGTCATAATATTCTTCAACCCCTTCATGACAAGAGATAATTTTCACCAAGAGGACCAATAAACAATTTCGGGGTATTCCTTCTGCATTTTTTCTAATGTCTATTTCATTCTTAGCTAATTGTATTTTAATTTTCTTTCAATTGAGATAGGACTTTCTTTTGGTACATGTTGGGTTAAATATATGTTAATTTTATAGGCATTAGGAATTTGAAAACGCATTTTTGCGTTATTTTCAAACCCTTTTATTTGCTTCCTGTCAAGATGATTACTATTTCATTTTTTTATTATGTTTTTGATTCTGTAAACATCACCTTTAGAAAATGTTCATTGTTTGTAACCATGAAAAAACCTATTTGTTTGTGATCTTTATATTTTGATAGTACTGAAATGGAATGAGTAGTAATTTGTTCCTCAGTTCGAACATTCAACTAGTCTTCTTTCAACCAAAATCAATGAGATAGAACCCAAGACACCCATATACAGCAGCAGGGACAAATCTGTAATACTGTACGAGTAGATCGTGGCAACTTGATATAAGAGCTGAGATGCTAATGAATGAAGTAGTATCAATTGAAGAGGCCAATACACAAACTGCCAGTCAGAAGTGGCCAGATAGTGCTCATCATCATCTTTTAACCTGTCATGTATCTTTAATTCTTTATACATAGTTGCATTTTTGCCAACTACTAACACATTCATATATCTAATTATATTAGGGTCATGCAGAAATTAGAGTTCATTTTTCGATGCAAGATAATTAAATTGATTGATTTATTGTTTGCATCAGCTCTGACTGCGCAGCCAGTTTGTTACATACTGTAAATGATGTCCTGTGGGCCCTATAGCAGCTGGACCCCTGCACCAATGGTATTTACTCCCTTCAGGGCCAGTGAGAGTGGTGACTGGCCTGGGTACTGGAAGGACGTGGCCAAATAGTGGAGGCATGATCACACCCCCTATTAAAAAAATACAATGTGCGGCACTGCAAAAGTGGTGTCGCACGCTACACAGGGGGGCAATGGGGGCTGCTCAGCTGGGGGCATATCTGGGGGGGAGAAATCAGTGTGATTCCCCCACACCCCACACATTATGCTATTCAGCGGCAACAGCTTCCCTTGGCCATGCACAACCCAGCACACAGCAGCGTGTGCTGGGCTGGGGAAAGAAGCTGCTGCCGCTGACAGCTCAGAAGTGTTATAGGGGGCGAGGCTGAATTGGGCCTCTACTGGGCCCCTCCAACAAGCCTGGGCCTAGGTAAACAGTACCCGCTCACCCCTTTCGGCTCCACTGACGCCCTTGTCAGAACGCATTTATTATATCACTTTTAAATAAACTGTTGAAAAAATAAGGACCAATACTAGTAACTACAGCACTATTCTATAATAAAGATCATCAGACCAATAGGAAGATATATCAAAGTAATGACAATTGTAATGTTTCATTTAATGAGGAACATCAGTTATTCCTGGAGCTTCTACCTCTATGTAATTGTTTCTACAAGATAGAGCTAAAGTGATGGGAGAGTGATGAATGATGGATACAGAGTTCACCAGTAACCAGCATGTGGTAGTAGTGATGACTGTTAGATGAGTTTATGGAGTAAAGGTGAGGTGTAAGTAAGGGATGCAGAAACAAAACATTGTAGACCTACTGCATTCAAGGATCACTTATTTGTCATCTGTGCGGATGAAGCTGTATTATATGTGGACAGCTATCATTTTCCACAAGGATAGAAAATACACCCTTGTCCAGCATTGCTATAAAAGCATATGTATATTCCAATCTGCATAGCATTTACTAACAAACATGCCTAGGTCTGAAATTGTACATACAAAAAGGGAAAATACATATTTTTTTATGATGTTATCAATATTAGTCATTAACTTAATGTAACTGTACAGTGTGTTAATTATTGATTGGGAAAGAGTTAATAGGTTGATTTCATAGTGTTACTTGTGTAATTCATAGTATTACTTGTGTAATTTATAGTATTACTTGTGTAATTCATAGTGTTACTTCTGTAATTCATAGTATTACTTGTGTAATTCATAGTATTACTTGTGTAATTTATAGTATTACTTGTGTAATTCATAGTATTACTTGTGTAATTCATAGTATTACTTGTGTAATTCATAGTATTACTTGTGTAATTCATAGTATTACTTGTGTAATTCATAGTATTACTTGTGTAATTTATAGTATTACTTGTGTAATTCATAGTATTACTTGTGTAATTCATAGTATTACTTGTGTAATTTATAGTATTACTTGTGTAATTCATAGTATTACTTGTGTAATTCATAGTATTACTTGTGTAATTTATAGCATTACTTGTGTAATTCATAGTATTACTTGTGTAATTCATAGTATTACTTGTGTAATGCTTTTGAATGCATAATGTTACAAGTGAATTGTAACACTTTCAATTTTGATGACATTTGGAAAGTAGTGCAAAATGTTGTTTCACACTATGGCCGAATTCAATTAGCCGCGAAAAAGTGGCGTTAGGAGAAAAGTTTTCGCCGATTTGCACTTTTCGCCTGTTTTCAAAGTATCTCCATATTCAATTCCTCAGAGTTTTCTGCCTAGGCAAAAACTCCATAGGCAATAACAGGCAAAAAAGTTTCTCCAGCAAAAGGCAGGAGAAAAGAAGTGCAAAATCCATATTTTGGGGTACAAATGTGAGGTCTTGGTTCAGACCCCTTTGTACACCCCCCTTAATGACTAATTAGGCAAACAATTAAAAAATTTACTTATTTCACCCCAAAAAAGACACGTAATTTTTTGGGCTAAAATGAAAAAAGTGTTGGAAAATGGGAAATGGGCCTGGTACTTTGGGGGGTATATGGTTGGCACAGGTGTTTTTGGAATTGCAGGAGGCTGCAGCCAGTGTATGTTTCAGATTTTTTAAATTTTAGAGACATCAAAATATACTAGTCTAGTACCCATTTTCAGGTACCCCAAATTTAACTTCGGTACTTGTTTCTCAGAAAAAACATAGGCCCTCATTCAGAGCCGCTCGTTAGCGGCAGTACGCTCGTTCCGAGCGATGTTTGCACATCTGCGCATGCGTACGGTTTTTAGTACGCATGCGCGAACCAGTCAGTGCGGCCGAAAATCGTTGGTACGCAATATAGCGAGTGCCTGCTATTTTGAGTGACAGAATGAGGCGTATGTGGGTGGTAACAGGGGAAGGTGCTTGAAAATGGGGAGTGGAGATCCGAACGCAGGCGTGCTTAAAGGTCAAAACGGGCGTTTTATGGGTGTGCATATTTAAAACAGCAGCGTCATTGACCATGTCACTGGGTTATTTTATAGCCAGAACTGCTCGCAAATATGTGGTAGCAAACACCAACCACAAGAATAGCGAGCAGTTCATACGCTGGTCGATGTACTCGATTAATCTAATAAATAGCGGACATGACGTAGGATGCGAGCGGCCAGGGGGCGTTTTTAACAAATAAACGAGCGTATGTTTTGCTCGCTCGTTCAGACTTAGAGGTGTGAACAGACTGCAATGTGCGTACGGATCATTTGAATAGCCACCCCTTGTTTTTAAACGAGCGACCACAAATAGCGAACGGCTCTGAATGAGGGCCATAGTTTTCTATCATTTTTCCACACATATGCAAATATACTCATAACAGCCCTTTGCAACAAAATAAGTTCACTAAATACTTTTATTAGGGCTACTACTACTATTCTATATTGATTCCCAGCTTTTTATGGGGTACAGTCTAATTTCCCCAAAAAAAGAGGTCCGTTTTGCTAGTTATGCTTTGTAAAATATTTGCCTATCCGCGTTTTCGCGTGTTTTACAAATGATTAGGGCGAAAAAGGGGGATGCTCATGTCAAAAACAGGCGAATGAGGCCAATTCAATCCACTTTTCACAAGACGGGACTTTTTGCAGGTAATTGAATATGGTCCAATTGTTGAATATGGTCCTATTGGGGAAATGTAATAGCCCGTGACTTGCAGGCATCGGTGAGATCCCGGCGGGTCTGTCTGATGTTTTAAAGTGGCAATCATTTAATAGGCAAATCCTGCTCTGTCTAACAATTATTGCAGCGGTTTACAACCACTGTGCCATGGCACACTAGTGTGCCGTGAGCAGTTGTCTAGTGTACCACGAGGTCAGTGCAGTCAGAGCTGACTTTACTTGTACGGCTGGCCCATGCAGTGTTGGGCTCAGGCGTGCCCAGGGCGTGATCTTTGGAGACACGGCAGCGTGACATACCGTAGGTCACGCATGACACATTGCACAACCCGTCTGCACACTGATCCCAGCTCTGTACTCACTGAGTATGACTGAGCTACCCCAGCCGATGAGGGACAGAAAAGGGACAACAGTGAGCCTTCTCAGCTGGTTATTTTATTTTTTCTTTGGGGGCCAATGTGATTTTTTTTCTGTTTTTTGTTTTTCTTTTTATTGTTTTTTTTTTTCTGTAGTGGCCAGACATTGTGTGTGTTTGTTTTCTTTCTGTGGGGGACCAGTTTGTTTTATATTTTTTATGTGGGGCCCAATGTCTGTACTTTTTTCTGTGGGTGGCCAATTTGTGAGTGTTTTCTTCCCGTGGGGTCCAATGTGTGTGTTTTTTTCCTGTAGGGACTGATGGTGTGCCTAAGGAATTTTAAAATCTTGTTCTGTGTACCGCGAGTTGAAAAAGATTGAAAATCACTGCATTATTGAATACAAACAAAATTTGAGCTTACACTCAATAACTTTACAGTTCTGACGACACTACGGGGTAAATTTACTAAGAATCATGTTTGGTCGAGATTGCAATCTCGCAATATGCTAAAGGCAAACTCAATAGAGATTTCTTGATCGAGTTGCAAAATCTCGGGTGAGAATGCAAACTCGATTGAATACATCAATGACCAAACTTGAAAGTACTTTCAGTGAAAAAGATACAACTCGGGAATTTACCAAGAATCAATCACTGGTGTAATTCTAGCAAACTCGGACCTACAATAAATAAAAGTTTCAAATACACCACCTCCTGAACTGTGAGTTTGGCAGAAACATACACAGATCAGTGTGATTTGTGTATATTTCTTCATGTAAACTACCTAAATTGTTATGTTTATTTAAAAAATTACATAGGGTCCTCCCCCAAAAAGCATAACCAGCCCCGGGCGCCTCAGCCAGTCCTGGTTCCTAAAAATACGGGGGAAAAAATGTGTAGGGTACCCATGTATTTTAGAAACCAACAATGGGCTACTGAGCTAGTCCTGGTTTTAAAAATAAGGGAAAAGAATTGTGTAGGGTTCTCCCTATTTTTAAAACCAGCACTGGGCTCAAATCTGGCAAGGGTGTAATGCCACAGCCAGGGGACCCTTTCACAGGTCACCTAAAGCCAGTCAGCCCAGGCCAGGGATCTCAGGGGAGGTGGGGACCCCCAATAAAGGGGTACCTCCTCTCCTGAGCACCCCAGACTTATGCTGATGCCCGGGGCACTTCTCCGCACCCCTGGGTGGTGGTTGCAGGGGTAATCGAGTGGAAAATAGAATTAAACCATTGTTTTATACAGTGGAAGTACAGGTGCCAGTGTGTCTGCTCTTTGGCACTTGTGAAACTACAAGTGCCAGCAGGTGGCCGGCACCTGTACGCCCACTGTAAAAAAATTGTTAAAAAACTTCAAGACACACACCATAGTAAGAACAATTTTATTACATACCTACCACACTCACACATACTTATCTGCTGCCAGATGTTCGGTCCCCTTCTCCAAGTAGAATTCCAATGGGTTACCTGTTAAAAGAAAATACGATACTCACCTAAGTCCTTGTGCTGGTCTCCGTAGCATCCACGGGTTTTGACAAAATACCAAAACGATTCCTGGACCAGTTCATACTGTAGTGATGTATGTGTGACCACATACATCGCTACCCGGCTACTGATTGCACATCCCACGAGGAAACTGTCAGGAGCCAGAGCCGCAAGCCAATCAGTGGCTGCTCTACAGTTTTACAAAACCTTTTTTTTACATCTCACTGATATGATAGGCTTCTTGTTCAGGGGAGTTTAGCTGTGGTCAGACACTTGCAACTTGGGGGAGAAATCTCGATCACATACAACATCGGAAAACATGATCTCAGCTAAACACGGCTCTTGGTAAATTTGAGTGTTTCAGAAGCCTAAAATCACCCGAGTTTCAGTGATGCAAATCGAGTTTCTAATCAGCAAAACTAGATCAGACATGAATCTTAGTAAATTTACCCCTAAGATTTGGTTCTAAATCTGACACTCTGAGAGAGTCTTCAGCTACTCCCTGACTTATCTCAAAATACAATCTCAACTCAATTTATTTATCTGATAACTTAGAATAACCAAGTCAAAATAGATGATTGGGATATTGTATTGGCACAAGCCAATATATATAATTATTATTATATTAGTGCAATTTTTGTAGAAAAATAGGTACAGGAACCCTTGCAGGGGGAGCAGAGGTGGGTAGAGCTGTGGGCAATGTGGGCACAGCTACAATGGGGATGGGGCATCAATTGGTGCGTAACCAATATATTTTTTTTAAATTGTGAAAGTTTGGGCTTCGGGGGCATGTCAAGCTATCATATAAGTATATATAACTGTACAAATAAAGAAATATAGGAGAGAAAACTGCTGTAAATTCACACAAATACTCCCACAGAAAACCAAAATCCATACTAAATATATAAGGAAAGCCACCTCAAAAATACATATAGAAGAAAAGCAGAATCCATATTAATATTGAAAAAGTCAGATCCACATAATTTTGAAAAAGCCAGAACCGCATAAAATACATTGAAAATGCCAGATCCACATTACATACTTTAGAAAAGCCATATCCACATAAAATAGGTATTATGGCGATACAAGTACCACCTTCCCCTGTCATCTCTCCAACACTACCTGGCCAGTAGCTCCATCCCCCATCCAGGGCCAGCTCCAGGGGTCGGAGCACCCTGTGCCGGCCCGGTACATAGCGCCCTGTAATCGCGCAGGGCGCAGCAGAAGCGCGCCACCAAAATGGGGGCGTGGCCACATTTCCATAGGCCACGCCCCCTGTGTGACATTAACTCAGAGGGTCCGGCACCGCCGCACAACTGGGGGTCCCCAACCTACTGATTTGACCACCCGTGGGCCACTTCGGCCCATGGGTGGAATTACGGGACAGTACTGTCCCACTAAAATCGGGATGTTGGTGAGGGGTGCACCCTCTATGGGTGGCACTCCTGTGTGCCCGCACTGGTCGAATACCCCTAGAGCTGGCCCTGCCCCCATCTCTCCTCCAGAACTTCTCCTTTGCTCATTCTCACCTGTAGACCCTTGCTCTCCTTGCTCCACATTTTGTTTTTCATCTGGTTTATCCCATTCTGCTGTTTCTGCACTTTTGGCATGAGCTCCCTACCTCTCCTCGTCCTCTTTTTCATCACTGCTCTCACTACAGCTCACTAAGTCACATGTTACAGTCAGGATCAACCTTATTCTCTGCTTTATGAAATGCCAAGTATTTAGGGCTTTCTGTTGTCAATCACTGTCCTATACCTACAGTACTTGGTCATGGTAACTATTCATGCTTGTGATCATCTGCATGCGTACGCTGCATATGTGCCTGTTTTGCTAGAAGTCATAGGGTCTGATTCAGATTTGGTAATAGAGTAAGATAGAGCAAGTAACTGTGCACCTGGGCAAATCATGTTGCAATGCTGGACAGCTTTATTTTTACACTGCAATTTACATTTCAGTTTGGAAACACCTCTCCCAAATCTAAATATTTGCACATTTTATAGCTGCCCCACCTGCAGGGCAGCATGGTTTTACTAAGGTGCACAGTTACTTGCTCTTTCTTATTCTATTCCCAAATCTGGATCAGGGCCACAGTCATCAGTAGTACTAGCACCTTCCCTATACTAGGTGCAAAAGATACTCCTACTAAAAGGCATATACTGTATTTTCACTTATGGGCAAGCCGTTTGCCTCCTTGAGCGTGTTGTCTACAACCCTCCCACATAATCTCATTGCCCACAATTTCATTATCTGTTAGAGACACACTATCTTCTCTAGCCCCCCAATTGTGCTGTCTTGTAGTTATCCTTGACTCCTCCCTCTCCTTCAATCTCTGACAGTCCTGCCACTTCCATCAAAAATATTTCCAAGATCAGACCCTTTCTCACCCTGGAGGCAACTAAGACCCTCATCCACTTACTGGTCATCTCCAGATTGGACTATTGTAACCTCCTCTTATCTGGCCTCCCTGACTCCCACCTCTCTCCACTCCTATCTATTCTCAATGCTGCTGCTCGGCTCATCTTCCTCGCCAAACATTCTACATCTGCCTCCCCTCTCCTACAAGCCCTACATTGGCTCCCCTTTCCCTTCAGAACCCAAATTAAGGTTCTTACACTCACTTACAAAGCCATCACCCAATCCTCTGCCATTTACATCTCTGATCTCATCTCACTTCACACTTTCCCATCATTTTCGCTCAACAAATGCATGCCGCCTCTCTTGCCAACTGATTACTTATTCATACTCCTGCCTCCAAGATTTTGCTGCTCCCTACCTCTGGAATTCTCTCCCTCTCCCTATCAGACTGTCCACCTGTCTACAAATCTTCAAACAAGCTCTCAAGACCCACTACTTCATCAAAGCCTAACAGCTCTCATCTTAACCTGATGCTCCATTCTTCTTCCTCACTGTCTACTCCTCCTGTGTCAACCCCTGTCTGTCTGCCCCTCCCTTTTAGAATGTAAGCTCTCACGAGCAAGGCTCTCTTCCTTCATCTGCTACTCCTTCCCTTACTCATACGATCATCTACTCCAAACTCCCCACAAGGGCACCTAACACTTGGTTGCTGAGGCTCTGCTGCTATTGAATGATATGATCGCTATTGCAGCAATGTTTATAAATGTACTTGTCCTGCATTATTTTGTAATGTAAGTCACTGTTTTCTTGTTTGCTCATTTGTTTATGTACTTTTTGAGGTGCTGCAGAACCCTTGTGGCACCATATACATAAAGAATAATAATATGAGTCTGAATAAGACATATTTGTAAGAACTCGTTCTTCCTGACAGCAGAGTCACTTACATTGGTGACACTCCTTTCGCGTGCCGAAGGTGCATTCGTGCACACAAGGGGGATTTGTGCCAATCTTGAGGGTGTGTCCGCATGTCACGTCCCCCGTTCTCAGCACACAGTGCAGTGGGCTTACCCAGCGCTCCGGCAGCTGCTGGGGGGCAAACCACAGCCTCTCCCCTGCCTCTCTCTGCAGTCGCTGCTCGGTGATCCCATCCAATGGGGTGACACCAAAATAGCAGAGCACCTCCTCGGATAGTGTCACCTGGTGTGGCCCGCACCCCCCTGCACTCCCTAGTGATGCCAGTGCTTCCTGAACATTTTCCACGTGAGAACACCGCTTCAACTCCACCCAGGCCGGTCAAGAGCCATGCCAGGTCGCTGTAAAAAGGGAGGCGCTGTGCGCTGGCAAGGTGGCAAGCAGGGTGCAGTGAGCCCCCTCAGCCCAGCGCATAACCAGTGGGGGACGCGATCAGCTTGATCGCTCCCCCACAGACATAGGAGACTGCTGTGGCTGCTTCTTAGCAGCCACAAACAGTCTCCCAGTGCAGCCCAGCACACAGCAGCATGTGCTGGGCTGCTGTGATGTAAGACGGGGAGGGAGCGGTGCCGGACCCAGGTCCCCGCCGGGCCCCTCCAGCAAGCCCGGGCCTGGGTAATTTGTACCCGCCCCCCCACGCTCTCGGAGACCCTGCCTCCACCCCCCATTCCAGCTCTTCACCTATAGGTGTAGTGACTCTTCATTGCTCATACATGCGTGCGTCTATTCTTGGAGCATGCACAGTATGAATATATCCTGGATGCAACCTGTAAATAGGCATCCATTCAGCTCTCCATCATTCTCTGTGTAGTCCATATTTTTACATTATACCTTTGCTCGTTTCTCCTGTGCTGTATTGTGTTCTATTTCAAATTTGTCATCGTAGTGAATCCAAAACCTCCCAGTTTACTGCCTGTTATTGCTGAGCTGAGCTGACATATACTGCACGACTTGTCAGAGATCACAGCAACTGTTCTTGTAAGTAGGTGAAAAGTAGGTTCTGTAGAAGTGAAATAAATAAACTGAAAGCGATCCTGTTCTGTTTTCATACTGAAACCTAATAACAGCAAATACCATTTTCAAAGTTATTTCAAAGTTCCTAAACAATGACAAGCATTATTCTCAGCAATAATACAAAATGACTTGGGGGGCTCTTGTACATATAAAATCTCTGCAGGAGCTAACAATCAAAATTGACCTCTGTGCCACCTGTGGCTCAGCCGAAGAATGCTGGCTGTGTTCCTGGCAGGAAGGTTGGCTTCAGAGGTAATTCTATGGGAAGTGCAGTGCAGCCTTGTACTTCAACCCACTGCTAGTAAATGGAAAGCAGTTTCTAAAGTTACCAAACCAAGGATCAGTTTTCAGGAATTTAAGGCAATAAGCCATATATAGTGTATATTATACATTTGCTATATAGGCTAATACACCATTGATTTTTAGATCTATATACACATTATCTGGATACAGCTAGATATCATTACAAGTGTCGATTAAGTAAATGTGCATATTATTATAAGGATTAACACACCTCATAGTGTGTAAATTGTTACAGATACAAAAAGTCACCTTAGATTTGGTATATATGGTAACAGAGAACAAGGGGGAGACTGAATGAAAATGAGAACAGAGATATATTGGGGAAGTTGGGGTGTGTGTATGCTGTGGAGAGCTTTGTAAATGAGTAGTTACAACTGGATAATGGAAGTAATGGAGAACCATTGTAAGGATTTGCAGAGTGCATAGTCTTAAGGTGCGTACACACGGTACGATTAAAATGGGCGATATGAACGATATCGATCATATCGTTATCATTCATATCATGCATTTTTCCCCAATGACCTGCGATGTGCGGGCACGTATGGTCGATATCGATGTCGTCCACCGCCCTTGTATGCAGGCCAACTTGGTCGATATTGACCAGGTTACAATAGGGACCGGCGATCGTTGATCGTGGTTCGTTATAGTCGTTGGTGGGCACATGGTGTGCTGGATGATCGATATCGATCGTCCAGCACACCCGGGAGATCGAACAATGATATCGTTATCGTTGTCGATCGTCCCATCTGTACGCACCATTACTTGTGGAAGGTGCACACAGATCTCATATAGTACAGTATAAGTCAGATATTTAAAAAAACAAAACAAAATGTATTCTATATATTTTGAAAATAAATAAAGGAATCAGATAATGCTATCCACTATATTGTAGGATAAATAACCAACAAGGATATGTACATATCATTTGTAATTGTACACTAAAAAGGAATAAGTATATTGCTCAAACAGAGTATCTATATATTTCAAATACATTTAATAAAGTGATTATAATATCAGGAAAATATCTCCTTAATTACATTAAGTTAAAGCAAAATATTGTTAAAAATATAGGTAAAGAAATTGTGAAAGGAATAAGGTGATTTTAAAGAAAATACTGTGCACTGCCGCTTATAACCCTTTCACATCGAAATCCCGGGACTTAGGTGGGATAAGGAACACGGTTTCACCCATGTTATTACTCCTTTTATACCGAGGCAAGGACTCAGGAAAAGCCCATGTGATTTTTACTTGGAGAACCACAAGTACCAGCATGCAGGGCATTAAGGGCCCGCTGGTGCCTGTAATCCCCATGTAAAAGAAATAGTCAAAAAAATACAGGACACACGCTGAATATTGTATTATTTTATTACACATTCACACCCACTAGCAACTTACCTTGTAGCTCACTCCATGTAGCCATTCTGTCGTTTTGTCCGGTAGCATCCACGATTGCTGTAATGAAAAAATCCATACACACCTTCCCCTTGTGCCATGTCCTCTTCGATCCATGTAGGCATCCAGGGTCGTCTTAAAAAAGAAAAAGCAAATCATGGAACCCACAGGCATAGTAGTGACCTGTCACTACTACCCTAATGAACGATAACTGGAAGAAACTCTCATTGAAAGCATGGGGAGAGTGTTCATTGGCTGGGGGAGCCAGTGGCTTGGCTGTTTCAGCCAATGAACACTCTCCACATTGTTTTCAATGTGCACCAGTGGGCACTTAATGCCCCACATGCTGGTACTTGTGGTTCTCCAAGTACCGGCAAGTGGGGCAGTCTTGCTGGAAACTGTAGTCCGCAGTGATGTGCGGTCAGATGAGGCAGGTGAGACAGAGCCTTTCCTGTCATACTTAGGTATACTCCACAGTTTTTACTATAAAAGTGATGAGAAAAATGTAAAGAAAATATTATAAATATCTTCTTTGTATTATTCTAATCATTTTTATAGTAAAAACTCTGGAGTAAGAAGTGTATGGCAGGTGAGGCACTGTCTCCCTTGTCGACCTTTTCTGCACATCTATAATTAAAATACAAAAAATTTCCAGCGCTATATACTGCTGCACCTTTGTACAAGCCACATGGACCCTCAGGTTCATATATGTATCTGTAAATCTGGCTCTGTTACTAGCCAGTGCCTCCCCAGCCATTTACCTCACCACACGTCACTGGTAGTCCCCCTGTAAGAGGCAATAGTATTTTTCTGTTTTGTACACCATGAACTTGGCACCCACTGCCACTAGGAGTGCCGAGCACAGCTCCAGACTATCAGCCTGGGTTGTCCCCAGGAGGGGGGACCTCTTTATTGAGGTGTTTAGATTGGTAAACTGCTGGGAAATTTTCTCATTTTCCTACTTTATATTTTCAGGTCCACACTTTCAGAGGAATACCCTGCCTAGGCTGAATAGCAAGGGATGCTGAATGCTTTGGCCGGGGGTACCAATATAAGCGTGTCCCCTGGCTGTGGCATTACATCCCTGCTAGAAAGAGCCTGTGATGGTTGTATAAAATTTGGGGGACCCCAATGTAATTTTTCCTCCATATTTTCACAACCAGGACTGCCACAACTTTCTCAATAATCCCTCCTAGAAAAGGAAGGTTTGATACCGTTCTGTAGTTGCTCATTCAGTCAGAATCTAAATTAGGTTTTTTAAGAAGCGGTCTAACTATTGCTCCCTTTAGTGCTTTAGGAAAAATGCTTTTCCAAAAGAGCATTGCACTAATTTTGCAAATACAGGGACAATTATTTTACATCCTATTAGAAGGTTAATTTAGACAGGGTCCAGATCACAGGTGGTGGGACACAACAGTCAGGAAATATCATCCATCGGGTCAAAGCTGATCTATGAACACAGATGGCTTACATTAGCAGGCTTGGAAACTTGGCACTCCTTTGATGGCACGGTGAAAATTTTCCTGCCCGGTTGGAGAATACTTTATCTGCAAAGAAGTTTGCAAACTCATTGGATATTAACTAGGAGAGGGTTTCATTAGGCTGCAGGTACTGTATGTTGGTTTGCAAAGCATCTCCACTGTACGAAAAAGCTGAGGTGGCCTATTGTTTGCTGCCATGATCTCACTTGAGACCTGTAACCAGTAATGGCGATCAAGAATCTTTGGACATCTTCACCATTACTGGTTGCAGGCCTCATTTTTTCCACACTCGGGTAGGAGACCAACTTTTACTATTACCATTGGATTATGTGGATATATATGATTATGCATTTACAGCCTTGCTTTGTAAGTAGGTTACTAGTTATTTTTGATGTTTTTAGATTAATAAATGGTTTTATACTACATAGTCATATTTTTTTGTGGTAACTAACTGCGAGGTGACCGTTGATGAAATATATGAAAAGGAGTACACCCGTTTGGAGAGTTGGATGATTATATGCCTGGCTTTTATCTACCTCTTGTAAGTGTATAACCAAAAGAGGATATTAGATGGTGACAGGGTCGTAACTAGGGTGGTGCTACATGTGCCACGACACAGGCACCGGAGAGTAGGGGGCATTTTTCACCAGCACCTGTCAATTTCCTGTTTATAATAATTCTCAGTTGTAACTTCCTCAGCATCTCCTGGCCACCCCTATCTCCTCCCTGGCTGACTCCGCTCTGTGGCCACCTCCCCTAGCACCTTCAGTCACATCCTCCTTTATTTAGTGCATGCATTTTAGAATACTGTCATACCCGGGACTTAAACCCACCGGTGATATTTGCTGCATATACACTACAAGCAACACTCTTTCTATACCTTCAGTCATTGATCTACACTACCAGCTCCAGGCTTGTGCACGGCTGTTCTAATGGACAAATCCTGCTGCAGGTGCAGCTTCACCATCGCTCTCCTACAGTAAATTTACAGCTGGTGAGTTATACTGTATAATTATTGTGTATAATTACTGCAGCCATTGGATTCACATTGTATTTGGCACTGACACCTGGATAACAGTGGTACAAAGAGATTGGTTCCCCTTCATCATCATGTCGGACAAATCAGATATGTCATGCCCCTTTTTCATGAATCCACCCCCCTTTTGTGGATGCACGCCTAATGTCCCTATTTGAAAATGAACAGGGGGGAGGGGGGTAATGCTCTTTCTGACACAGGGCACCAAAAAATCTAGTTACGACTCTGGATGGTGATGGTGACTTTTCCCATGTGTGGTTAAGGAAGAGGCACTAGGGACCATTTAATTTTCCTGCATCATATTGCACGAATATTGGGACTTTGACTTCTTTATACATTTATTTTGTGAACATATTACACTATTTTGTGTTCTTGTTTTTTTTCCATATATCTAATGATTGTGAAAAGTCCCAGATTGAAGATTATTTTGAGACTTGTGACTCTATCCAACAGAAAAATAAGATATTAAGATAAGATATTAATGGTACTGCGCTTATCGATACTTAATTATTTTAGGTTGAAATAATATCAACACAAATATATAATGAAGAAAAAGAATGTATTCCATAATACTCTAAACAACATTTACCACAAAGTAAGCAATCAATTGCATTCAAATATAATTAAAGGTGCATATAAAATAGCTATAAAAATTATACAAATATAAAAATACGCCCCCTTGCCGCTCGCACCATACGTCATGTCCGCTATTTATTAGATTAATCGAGTACATCGAACAGCGTATGAACTGCTCGCTATTGTTGTGGCTGTTTTTTTCAACCACTATTTTGCGAGAAGTTCTGAGTAAAAAAAAAACAAGTGACGTGGTCAATGACGCTGCTGTATTAATTATGCACTCCCTTAAAAAACGCCCGTTTTGACCTTTAAGCACGCCTGCGTTCGAATTCCACACCCCCGTTTTCAAGCACCTTCCCCTGTTACCACCCACATACGCCTCCTTCTGTCACTCAAAATAGCAGGCATTCGCCATATAGCGTACAAACGATTTTCGGCCGCACTGAATGATGATGTTCGTCCATGTAAGATGACTCCATCGACACTTCATGTGCTGGCTGACCGATCCACAATGGTAGCAACTCGCAGGACTCTACGTGCCTCAGCTCAACTGACTAACTCTGACTAAACACTTGCCTATACAGTATATATATATATATATATATATATAAAACTAGCTATTGTCTGTGGTTTCGCCCATGATGAAATCGCTTCTACCAACATTTTTTTTATTTGAGGTCTTCTAGTTGTATTACCCTTGCAACCTATCCTATTCTAGTGAACGTGGGCCCAAAACAGCTCTCCCCTCACCCCTTACCAGCCGTGTGCAGGGTACCACACCTATCTCTTGCATTGATGATGTCAATACATTTTGTTTTTGTTATTGCTCAGCTTTACCTTGATGGATGAAGATGAAACAAAGTACAGGTTATTTCTATAAGTTTCCACTCCAAAATGATGCAGTTTTCAGTAGTTTTGCGCCAACTTGGAACAAACAGACAGTTACAACGTTCTTATTATATTAGTATTAATAACATTTACAAAGCAATGGATTTGAAATCAGGATTAGCTGAGGTTTACCAGCAGAATTGCATCCCACAGATTTACTAAACTCAAACCTGCAGCAAAATTGCAGAGCAAGCACACTTTAGAATAGAATATAACATCAAATGACCTTGATGCTTTTACCATTACAAGCATAGAAACACCGGATTTACTTAGCGGCAGGTTTCAAAACAACTTTAAACCTGCCGACAAGCCCACAAAAAAAAATGAGGTGGTTGTGTGTGGCTGAAAAACCATGCTGAGGAATCACAATGCACTTATAACGATGAGGGCATTCATTGTGTAGTGACTAAGGAGGTGGATAACATTTATAATTCTCTTATGGGTAAATATTATTTATTAATATATTAGTGAGAACATTGTTTCATTTTATTAAGAGAGCAATATAATTTACAGTTATAAAGTGGCATTATCAAATAACTAGTATGCCCGTGGCGAACATTTTGCCAATTTGAACCCAGAACTTACGTATGGAAAATGCTGATCATATGTTAATACGACGGAATCGGGTGATAAAAGATGTGTGTGAAACATAATCGGCTAAGCCACGCCCTTTTATGTTTTTGGGAGATTTTTTATATTTGTCCATGGGCTCTGAAGCAAAATGGACCGTTTCCAGGGGGTATTGCAAGCTGACCCCCTATCAATGCAAATGATAATGCACTGTTACTCCGTCTCACCATCTCCCAGCCTCCCGCCAATCAGCGGCTGCCGGCAGCTCTCGTGAAAAGTAGAGAAAAGAAGCGTTGCTTTTGATGTGCAAACCCGGCGCTGATTGGCTGGGAGTTGCGAGCCTGGAATCGACATGTTGGAGAAAGTAGGTGAGGGAAGAGCACCTCCTACGGCAGCAGCCTTACATGTTGTGCCACCCGCGCGCCCTCTCTCATTATGTAATAGCTACGTCACGCAGCCAGGCGGCCAATCAGGAGCCGAACTGGGCATAAAGTAAATAGTGTCCGCACATGGCTAGGGCGCCGGGTCCATGTGAGAGCACAGACCACCAGTAGTGCGTGACAACAGCAGCCAGCGGTGGTCACCCCTATCCCGCTTCCCCCGGGTCACTGTGCCAGCTCTGTGTTCTGGTAGTTTTCTTGACATTTCAGTTTAGCTATAACAAAGTATTTATTATGGATTTTGTCGATTTTTTTATTTCATCAAATTTTATACAGTTTTATTCCAAATTCTGTAATTTATTGCTGATTGAAATCCGTTGCAAAAGAATCACATTAATTTATTTATTAGTCTATCAGTTATTCAAATTCAAAGAGCATTCCGGACAAGGGGACAAAGCAAATTATATATATATATAATATTGATGATTGGTCTTTAAAAATATTTTTATGCTGGGGAAACATTTTGTTCATTTTATGGCTATATGAATGGTGCCCACATCATAAAATGTTGCCCTGTTATAAATACATTTTTACACACCAATTCAATTACTGCAATTAATATGGCATCTTTAATATAATTTATATATAATATTGCTCTCTTAATAAAATTAAACAATAATATTCCCCCTAATATATTGATAAATATTTCCCTCATAAGAGAGTTGTCAATCTTATAGTGTCTGCCTCCAATTTCAATACATAATGATACTGCCCTCATTACTAGTCTATTGTGAATTCTTTCTGATTGGTCAAATAGATGAGGCAGTTTTTTGGTGATTTTGCAGCAGTTTTATGGTGTTTTTTTCATGGGGTTTTGACCAAACAGAATGGAAGTTGTCATGACAACCATGATACGGCCAATTAGGATGTAAACTACCAGTTAACCGTAGCTTGTGCTGCTGCAAAAACAGATGGACGTCAACAGTGGTTTACAAAAGTCCTTCAAAACCACTGAATAGTAAATTCAGTGGTCTGGTACTTATGTATCCTTGAAATACAACCGCTTAGTAAATTTGACCCACGGAGTGGGCACACACCTAACCTGGGTATCCTTTCAGTTCTTATGCCACTATTGCTCACAGTGTTCTGATTCTCTCTTGCCACCTATGTCACATGCAGCAGCACGAGCTCCTGCTGATTGGCGCACTCGAATGGGGGCATGACCTAACTGGAAAGGGGTATGGCCTCATGATATGCCCCCTGTTTCATCATTCTGGGGGAACACCCAGCACTCCCAGATATGCCAGGCTGCCCCAGAGACTTTCCCTTCACTGCCAGCACCTTCTCAGTGACGGTGAGCCATCTGCATCATTTTGGTGTCACCCCCCTGGAGGGTGACACATGGTGCTGTCCACACCCCCAAGTGATGACACTATAAACTGATAAAGGATATAAACGGATATGAAAGGCCCTGTTGATGAAATCTCACAACTTGTGGGAGAACTGGGAACAAGAGATTTATACACATTGTGAGCAAGGATGTTGAAGCTCTGGTCAACAGGAAGTGTGAGGAGGATGGAGAACTGAGAGGTGTCAGAGCTGTAAGCTTTTTTAAATATAGCACTTAAGCTAGACATCCACTATACAATTTTCTGTCAGGTATCTGTCCAATCTGGCTGATTGGAATGAAAACCTGGTAATGTAGGGGAGCAAATGACAATCTTCCATTTGCTTACAAACACTGAAAAATAGCCAAAAATGGTTGTTTAGACAAACTGGTTAAAACACACAAATGTAACCAATCTGAACAATTTTTTTTGTCCTTTTTTTCAGTGTTTAAAACCACAGGCAGCACAGACGGTGTAATGGTAGCGTTACTGCCTCACAGCAATGAGGTCATGGGTTCAATTCCCACCATGGCCCTAACTGTGTGGAGTTTGTATATTCTCCCTGTGCTTGCGTGGGTTTCCTCCGGGTGCTCCGGTTTCCTCCCACACTCCAAAAATATACTGCTAGGTTAATTGGCTACCCTCAAAATTAACCCTAGTGTGTATGTGTGTGAGCATGTGTTAGGGAATATAGATTGTAAGCTCCACTGGGGCAGGGACGGATGTGAATGGGCAAATATTCTCTCTGTAAAAGCGCTGCAGAATATGTGTGCGCTATATAAATAACTGGTAATAAATAAATAAAATAAATAATATGATCGACTGTCATTTGCTCCCCTACATTACCAGGTTTTCATTCCAACCAGCCAGATTGGACAGATACCTGACAGAAAATTGTATAGTGGATGCTCAGCTTTTGAGGTTGAGAATCTAGGAGACTATCTAAAGGAGACTGGAGAGTGGAGACTGTCTAAAGAAGACTGGAGAATGGAGACTGGAGAATGATTCACTCTACAAATGTTCTGGAGGTCTGGTTAAAAATAATGACCTTGTGGTGTGCATATGCATGTGCGGTACTAACAGGATCAATGAAAATATAAAATTAAATTTAAGGTTAATATTTTGAAAATATCTCAATTCTCAGACCTTGCAGGATGAAATCGGAAAGAAATGAACAGTAAGCCAGAAATAATAAGAGTAACGGCAAATAAGATAAAAAAAATATCCTCTAGAAGTGTTCTATTTTCATTTGGGGATAGAAGTTTCCATTGTGTGTTTAGTACACTGCTGCAGCCAAAAAAATGATGACATTTGAAGAGAACAAGAGAGACCTATTGTCCGCAGCACAGAAAGTTCTGTGCTCCATCCACACATATTGTTTTCCCTAAACACAAACATTGCTTCAGTCTCTGATACACTGGGAAGTTGTCCAAAGAACCTCAGCAAACCTTTTAACTAGTTACCAATGTAGTTCATTAAATGTAAGCATTATAGTCATAAGTTAGAATAACCATTTCACTTCATATGTACGTGCAGTACAACGTGTTAATGTAACACGTGTGCAGGGTTTTTATTTTTCTTCTCCTTTACAATTTTATTATTTTTTTGAGGGCACTGTAAGTGTTAACTGGAAAGATAAGATGTCATTGCCCAGGCATTTCACTTGTAGGAATATCCTACTTGTGGGTATATGCATTTAAAATGAAAAAGGGGAAAAAAATGTTTTCTTTCTTTTGGTGTGTTAATTTTTACATGTCTTGACTTTGTGCTGGGTAGTGTTCTGGATGGCTTAATGTTTATGCTGGCTGATAATGCAGATTTGCAGAGACAACACAGTCTAGGTAAGTACACTGTTAACTAGAGGAGCTCTGTTCTGTCTCAGATTCCTACGAAATGGACCTGGGTTGTGTAACTACAAATTACATAATGACATGCTACATTTCAAAGTGTAGTTTGACTTTTGAAAAGTCAAACTAATAAACATTGAAAACCAAGCAATCCAGAGAGATTTTCGAGCAGGCATACTGAGCAGATTGTAATTGTAAACAGAACTTTTATTTTATTGTTCCAGCTCTCAAATGCTAATACGTGGCATTGTATAACATTTGTCTACATGGAAATTGGAAAGCCATTAGTTGCTGTATGGCAATGATGAAGCATAGATATTGATAATATTGAATGCTACATGCATGTGCATATTAGTCATTAATGCGACAATGGTAACTAGCATTGGTTTAATTTATTCAGAAATATATCGTTTAGGGATTATTTTCCTACCTGAACAAGAAGAAATAGTTTGTGAATATATTTATATAAATATATATGTGTATACACTGTATGTGTATATGTACATATATATATATATATATACATATATATATATATATGGACGGCTGATACAGCAATGTTTATAAACCTCGTCCATGTTTTGCAATGTTTTGTACTATAAGTCACTTTTTTCTTAATTTGTTCTTCTTGTTTCTGTTTATGTACTTGCGGTGCCATATAAGTAAAGGATAATAATGCTAATAATAATAAATAATGTATATATTTATTTAACACATTCTACACACTCGAATACTTGGGTCAGAGCATTCCGTGTACACTAAGAAAGGAACAGATCATTTTAGGCTATGTTTCCTGAATTCTGCTATTCACATCAAGCTGATGAATGTTCAGGTCGTTCAAAAGGAAGGGATTGCTTTGAACTAACAACCAAATCTTGACTGACAAATCCATGCCACAGGCGTTTAGTAACAGCTTGTATTTTGTCTGTCTTCCTATGTTTTGTCTAGCTAATAGTGTACTTAGGATACTCTGTTAAAATAGCCTTGTTTATTATTACTAATCATGTTACTTGCAGTCTGCCACTTCCACAGTCCCTGTTGAAAACAATGTTTGTCTTAATTTGGCTAGCTCTGGTCAGAAAGCTTCAATACATAAATACATGTCTTAACTTTCAAACATCCATGATGTGTGAAATTGTAGATGAAGTTATGACTTAAAACTTCCATTCTCCCTTGACAATTTGACAATTTTCTATGCACACTAATATATATATATATATATATATATATATATATATATATATACAATTTGAATTTTTTTTTTCATTTTACTGTTTCGTATAATTCTGTAATTTAATAAAATGTATAAGTCTGTACCCTCTGTTATCCTTTGTTGCATCATATTAAATTACAGTAATGTTTTTTCCTCTTACACACAGTTGTTTTCATGTATATCCTCTGAGCGCGCACGTGTGTGTGTGTATATATATATATGTATATATATATATATATATATATATATACTCACACACATAGGGAGTGTTTATCAAAGCTTGGAGAGAGATAGAGAGATAATATTGTGACACATAAAATATTAACCAATCAGCTTTTAACTTAAGGGCCCTACATCTGCATGCCGTTTTGCTGATTCGCTGATGTGACCTGAACCGCTGATCCATTGATCGGAAATGCTGATTGCAACCATCGATGGTCATGGAAATCTGTGACATTCTTCATGTTAAAAATCCCCGTTTTGCTGATCCCGATCATCTTTTGGCCGGGATCGGCAAATCATGGAAATCCAACATAATGGATTTCACCGATGCCAAAACCCGGGCATCTGAGGAATGGGGAATTGCCCCAATCCATCACACATGTATGGGAGCCTTGACATTTTACAGGCTGCGTTTCAAAAATGACAGTTAGGAGCTGGTTGGTTGGTACTTTATCAACATTTTATCTCCCTCCAAGCTTTGGTAAATACCCCCTAAAAAGAGAGAGAGACAACCACACACGCACACACACATTTTTGTCACTTAGTGTTGCCACCAAGAAAAATGTCTACATACAGTACAGTAATGCATATTCTGTGTCTAGATAGAGTAATCACAGACAGCTGTTACTACTTTTCCGTAGACATATTTTACCTGTGCAATATCACAGAATGGAAATTTAATTCTTGTGAAACAAAGCACATACATAGTTTTGTACTGTTAACTAACCTTGGACATAGTTCACATAATTAAAGCACAAAGCCTTCTCCATACACATGTTTCATAGAGTCTGTCACATATATTATGAAATCTGACTGAATTTAAACCTTACATGGTTTTTTTCCCTATAAGACGATGTTCTAAATATTGTTACATTGTTAGGATTAAAGGAAACTTTATTAATAAGTCAGAAATGTTATTATATTGTCTTTATATATTCACATTGACACATACATTTGTAATATTCCTAGGACTTAAAGTATTCTGTGGCTGTACACGTTTCATGTGCCCCTATTAAATAACATTGTGGGTTTGGAACATTTTTTAAGGTAAGATGGATTACATTGTTATCTTGTCTTTTATATACTTTATATAATATTTCTATAATTTTCATGCAGTCTTGTATACATTATGTAAACAGACAATTGAGAATATGTATTTATAGCATATATGCAGCCCAGGAATAATAGAATATAATGTATGCAAAGTGAAGAGAGTACCTTTGGAAACTTTTCAGAATGCACTATCATCTTAATTTATTGTTAAATAAAATCTGATTTGATTTTAATAATAGTCCTAATATTGGATAAGGAGGACTCTGCCAAGAATGCACAATAATTTGTCATGTCTTTATATTCACATGTTGAAAAAGCAAAGATGAAATCTGCTCTAAGGATGCCTAAGAGAAAAAAATGCTGAGGACGTCGGTGAATGGGTTGTTGCTCATGAAGGTGTGAAGCTGGAAAGGGTTACACAGCCACTGAAATTCAGTATGATTTCAATCATTCCTCCAAGCAACATGGCAGGAGGAGCCCTTTTCTGGTGTCTCCTTTTCTGCCGGAACAAGAAATGTAAATGTCTGAAAGTGCAATGAACTGACTAATTCCACATTTATCTGCAAAGTTTTGGAATCAAAGTGGCTCTTCATTGCGTGGCCAAATGAGTTAAAAATCAGATGACTTAGTATAAAATGGAAGGCAGCATGGTGGCAGAGTGATTAGCATTGCGATCTCACTTATTTAATTTAATTCTGGCCCTATCTGTGTGGGGTTTGTATGTTCTCCCAACACTATCGATTTTCTCCACGTGCTCTGGGTCCCTCCCTATCCAAAGATATACCGGTAGGTTATTTGGTTTCTGACAAAATTAACCATAGTGTGTCAGTGTGGTAGGCGATATAGATTGTAAGCTCCATTGGGGCAGGGACTGATTTGCATGATTGTTTATTCTCTGTAAGGCAACACATACTATGTACAGTATATCCTATATAAATAAGTGTTAATAAATAAACTTTATATTCACAGAATACATGCTACCCCAACAGTAAGGCACAGAGATGAGAGTATCATGGTGTCAGGCACTATAAGGTCCAAGCAAGACAAGATGTACATAACAAGGAGCTAAAGCCTTTCTATAAGGTGTTATGTGCTAAAAGACTTCTAAGCTGAACAGAGAAAGTCCATGAACAAATTAAAGGACAACTATGCATAACACGTTGTTTTATACATGAAGAAAGACCTTTAATATCAGCAATAATCTGCTGTCAGGAGTACATTATTCTTTATAATCCATGTTTTAGTTAAAAATGAAATAAAATCTTACCTCAGTACTGTTGTTAAAGTGTTAAGCTGGTACACATCAGGTCGTCTTGATGGCCGACTGGCCGTCGCGCTGACCGTGCAGGCAATTCAGGTTAGTATACACACTTACCGATCGGCTGCTCAACGTGTCATCCTGACGTCACAACCGGGAGGGCTCATGAATTTGCCAGCCCAACTTTTATGTCAGTCCCTGCAGCAAGTGTACGGGTGCTTGGCAGGCCAACCGCACACAAAGCCAGATGCGCCGATGTATCTGCAGACTTCTTTCACAGAAATATTGGGTGTGCACAACTGCTTACTCATACTTTGTCTACACATGGGCAAGAGATGGCCTAGCTGTGGCACTTGAAGGATTAATGATGGTTTGGTTGTGGTAGGGGAATGGGGTCTAACACAGTGGCTATAACACTCACATAGGCCTGGAACCTCCACTCCTGATGGATACACACCACACTGATCACATGGGTCTAGGGCTTATCTAAATATGTAACTCACTTATTGGGAATCTTCTGGTACCATATGATAGAGAAAAAAAAAAGATATATGGACCTGATTCAGCTTTGGAAATAGAGTGAGAATTAGCACTTAACTGATCATCTTGGGGAAACCATGCTGCACTGCAGGTGGGGCAGATTTAAAATGTACAGAGAGTTTTAGATTTGGGAGGGAGGTGTCCAAACTGACATCTAAAGTGCAGTGTAATAATAAAGCTGTGCAGTATTTGTGGGCTACATACAAAAGCAGCCAGTATTTACACTGCATGCAAAAAAAATTTGTATTTACAGTACACCCCTTGCATTGCAAATGGTTTGTCCAGGTACACAGTTAAGTGCTAATTTTCACTGTATTCCCAAAGCTGAATTAGGCCCTATATACGGATACACAAAAGGACAGCAGCACTCTGAGGGTTTTCAAAAATATTTTATATATTCAAATCATTACAGATAAGCAGCCAATGTTTCGGGGCTCAGGCACCCTTTGTCAAGGTGTATTTCACCTTGCCCCAAAATGTTGGCTGCTTATCTGTAATGATTTGAATATATTTAATATTTTGAAAACCCTCAGAGTGCCGCTATCCTTTTGTGCCTCTGTATCATCATCATACTGATGGCACCTGGGTAACACTATCACAGGATTGGAGGAGTGCCGGCGGGGTATTACTATATATATATATATATATATATATATATATATATATATATATATATATAGGGAAAAACAGCGGCACTCTCAGGACTTGAAACATAAATGAGACTCACGACTCCAAGAGATCAGCGTCCTCAGGACGCTGATCTCTTGGAGTCGTGAGTCTCATTTATGTTTCAAGTCCTGAGAGTGCCGCTGTTTTTCCCTATATACTTGGTTCACACACCATTAGAGGGCACCCAGGCAGGTACTGACTACACTGTGGAGTGCCGGCGTTATTTCTATATATATATATATATATATATATATATATATATATATATATAATCTCCAAACAAAATGAGGGTGCACTCACCAGACTTCATAGATATCAAAAAGATTTGTTTTATTTACGTCATCTTAAAAATACAGCCATAGTACAGCCATCCATCGACGTTTCGGTCCCATGCTTGGACCTTTGTCAAGATGCAAGTACATACAACACTGAACATATAAATACACACACTAATTATATAATTAATGTAATTAGTGTGTGTATTTATATGTTCAGTGTTGTATGTACTTGCATCTTGTATATATAGCATGTAAATCAGGCGGCACTCAATGCAGACATATCATAGGAGACAGATCTTGCCAACGTTTCAATGTTTATGTAAACATTTTCGTCAGGGCTCAAAAGTACAAAAAAACAACTCACCTTTATACCCCCACCGGACCGTCCATGCCGCCGCCTGCACGCGGAGTCCCACGCGTAAATGTGACGTCACTGGGAGCGCCTGCATCAGCGTCACTGAGGGGCCGGACCACGTGACCACTAAACACCAATGGAAAGCACATACCATTAGATCACCTAGCAACCGGCAAACAATATTGTGCATGCCACTGCCGGACAGAATAAATACTTAACAACATTTCTTACAACATAGGACAAACAAACATACACACAGACATAGAATAAATAGCAGCCATAAAATGTGAAGCATTACAGATATAAAAGTTATCACGGAATAGAACAAATGTAATGGCAGCAAGTCGATCCTATCTAATACTCATATCTATTACCAAGTATTGAGAGCTCAATATAAATACGCCAGACAGCGCTAAATTACTTAAGACTACAATCATAGATATGCTAGGTAAATCAGAGATATCAGAAAAAGAATTATCGCTCAAATAGACATAGATGCTAATACAAAATAAGAAAATGCAAATGAAACAAAATGTGAATGAAAACAATTATCCGTAATTCTAAAAGTAGAATAAATCACAAGTAACAACTAAGTCCCAGATGCTCATTTAACCCCCTTGGAGCCAAAGTGTCCAAGCGGAAAATCCATCTACATTCGGCTTGTAATAATAGCAGACCACGGTCTCCCCCTCGTTTCGGGGTTTTGATATGATCTATAATCCGATACCGTAATACAGTCAAGCTATGTTTGGCCTCTAAGAAATGGCGTGCCACATGTTGATCAGATCTGCCAGTTTGTAAAGCAGACCTGATGGAAGACCTATGAGCTGCCATCCTTTCCTTGAAAGCCCTCTCTGTTTTACCCACATAATGTTTACCACAAGGGCAACTAATTAAATACACCACATATTTCGTGGAACATGTCACTCGATGTCGAATTTGATATTTCTTCCACGAATATGGATGATAAAACGAATCTCCGCATATCAAATAGCTGCAGGTGGTGCATCCAAGACATCGGAAACATCCATTACGTCCAGCATTCAAAAATATGGATTGTGCAGGTCCCTGTTGTGCGGGTACAGCTGATGTCACATCTGTTTTCATAACATAGTCTCTTATGTTGCGACCACGTTTATAAGCCGACATCAAGCGCATTCCAGACAATTGGCTTAGTTGGGTATCTGATTGTATAATAGGCCAATATGATTTACTAATACGATTAGTTTGGCTACTATTAGTATCAAAGGTATTAACCCAAATAAATCGATTCTCTTTATTCTTATGTTCTTTACTTGAAGATTCCAGCGCTTGTGATCTAGGTATTTTGAGAACTCGCTGTTTGATCTTATTAAGAGAGGCTCTATCATATCCTCTAACAACGAACTTGTTGATCATAGTATCTAAGGCTTGATTCAGGGACAAATCATCACTAATGATGCGGTGTACCCGCAGCATCTGTGAGTATGGAAGTCCACTTTTAAGGGCCACAGGATGATGACTTGTTGCCAAAAGGATATTATTACGATCCATTGGTTTAGTAAACATTGTAGTATGGATTTTGTTATTACAGACTGTGATGGTGACATCCAAATAATTCGCAGTCGATGTATCCATATGATATGTGAATTTGACCGGAGAGTCACAAGAATTGTGGGCTAGGATCAGATTTTCAAGTACATGGCGAGGTCCCATCCAAAACAGCAGTAGATCGTCGATATAGCGTAAATAAAGTAGGATATTAGAGCTGATTTCAGGTTTGCCAAAAAATAGTTCTTCCTCCACGCCGTACATAAAGCAGTTCGCAAAAGATAGCGCTACATTCGATCCCATAGCGCAACCTTTCTGTTGCAGGTAAAAGGAACCATTAAACATAAAATAGTTGCGCTGTAACGTTAATTGTAGTAGATTAAAAAAAAACTCGATGTCGGGACCTTTATAAAATGCATTATTGGTAACTACAGACCTCACGGCAGCCAATCCCTGTTGATGGGGTATGCATGTATATAGATTTTGTACATCTATAGTAGCTATAATGCAGCCTGTAGGAACAAAGTCAATCTCCGCTAATTTATTAAGTAAAGTTGTGGTATCCTTTAAATAACTGGATTTTGCCTGTACACAAGGCTGCAAAATAGAATCCAAAAAAAATAGATATTGGTTGATAAATAGATCCCCTGGCGGAGATGATTGGCCTCGCAGGTGGATTGTGACAATCTTTATGTATTTTAGGTATGGAATACATCAAAGGAGTGACAGGAAATGTAGTATTGAGGGATTCAGATATTGTTATGGGGAGAACACCATCATTGACAGCCCGTGATAAAATACCGTCCAATTCTTGTTTGTAAAGAGTTGTAGGGTCTTTGGACAAATGGCAATATGTATCTGTATCATTTAATAGTTGGTTTATCCCTGATACATAATCTGATACATTTTGAATTACAATGGCCCCGCCTTTATCAGCGGGCCGTATTACTATATCACGATATGTGCTTAAGGACTTCAAAGCTTGCCATTCATCTTTAGTAAGGTTAGAACGTGCATGTGTCTGTTTCGTTGCTGATTGTAAAACATCATGGTCCACCATACGACAAAATGTCCGAATGGAAGAGTTGGATGACACAGGATCAAATTTAGACTTCTTTTTTAATGCTTTAGGTACCAAAGGATATTCAGTACACTCGTCGTATTCATTAGAGGCAACATTATTGAAGTGTTCACGTAAACGTAGATGTCGACCCGATTGATGCTGATTTGGATGAATTAATTGCTGATATTGAGCTTACACATGGAGAGACTTTTAGTTATTCAGACGCTGATGCTATCAACATTCGTTTTAAGGAGAACCTTAGTGCCTCTAGTGGGAACCCTGAGAATATTGAATTGTTCCGGGAACTTATCAAATTAAAAAGACGTGAACAAGATTATTATTATCACGGGGTTACCTTGTCAGACTATCACAAGGAGGGTAAGATCCCCCGTGGCTTTCGTATAAAGAATGTGCCCACAATCGGCAGATTTAATATTCCCTTTTGCAAGAAATGGATTTCGATCCTCAATAAGTGTTCTTATGATTTAATGCTTTTAGTTATTGAAGAGGTGTCACGTGAACTGGTTGTTATTCATACCAAAATCAATGAATTTGAAACTATTCATAAACCGACATTAACATCTGATTCTACTGTAAATTGGTCTGACAAATTAGCTGTACAGATCGATAAATATCGAAAGGAGTTGGTCAAATATAAAAGGGCCAAACTAGACAAAGTTAACATGGACTATGCCAGAAAACAAGTTTACCCATGGCTTACTGTGACTGGTAACATGGGGAGACTCCCTAGGAGGCGTCCTCCTCACCGGTATAATCGGGCCTTATTTGACACTGAAACATCGACTGATGGTACTACATCAGCTAGTGATTTGGAACCCTCGTCTTCTACATATGGTCGCCACCCTTTTAGTGGTTCGTACAAGGGCACAAGATGCAGACCCCGTAGGCGCTATACAAGGCGCGGGGGTCAGGGGAAAAGGTCGAGGCAGCGGACGCCGGCCAATATCCAAAAAGAAATAATATTCAATCTCTCCTCACGCAGTCTTACTTCCATGGAAACAAATGTCCTTTCTAAAGGCTTAAATTTTGTTCCTACTAATAACTTTGACCAATTTTGTTGGAAGGTGGAACAATATAAACTGGGTCAACAACTACGTTTACGTGAACACTTCAATAATGTTGCCTCTAATGAATACGACGAGTGTACTGAATATCCTTTGGTACCTAAAGCATTAAAAAAGAAGTCTAAATTTGATCCTGTGTCATCCAACTCTTCCATTCGGACATTTTGTCGTATGGTGGACCATGATGTTTTACAATCAGCAACGAAACAGACACATGCACGTTCTAACCTTACTAAAGATGAATGGCAAGCTTTGAAGTCCTTAAGCACATATCGTGATATAGTAATACGGCCCGCTGATAAAGGCGGGACCATTGTAATTCAAAATTTATCAGATTATGTATCAGGGATAAACCAACTATTAAATGATACAGATACATATTGCCATTTGTCCAAAGACCCTACAACTCTTTACAAACAAGAATTGGACGGTATTTTATCACGGGCTGTCAATGATGGTGTTCTCCCCATAACAATATCTGAATCCCTCAATACTACATTTCCTGTCACTCCTTTGATGTATTCCATACCTAAAATACATAAAGATTGTCACAATCCACCTGCGAGGCCAATCATCTCCGCCAGGGGATCTATTTATCAACCAATATCTATTTTTTTTGGATTCTATTTTGCAGCCTTGTGTACAGGCAAAATCCAGTTATTTAAAGGATACCACAACTTTACTTAATAAATTAGCGGAGATTGACTTTGTTCCTACAGGCTGCATTATAGCTACTATAGATGTACAAAATCTATATACATGCATACCCCATCAACAGGGATTGGCTGCCGTGAGGTCTGTAGTTACCAATAATGCATTATATAAAGGTCCCGACATCGAGTTTTTTTTTAATCTACTACAATTAACGTTACAGCACAACTATTTTATGTTTAATGGTTCCTTTTACCTGCAACAGAAAGGTTGCGCTATGGGATCGAATGTAGCGCTATCATTTGCGAACTGCTTTATGTACGGCGTGGAGGAAGAACTATTTTTTGGCAAACCTGAAATTAGCTCTAATATCCTACTTTATTTACGCTATATCGACGATCTACTGCTGTTTTGGACGGGACCTCGCCATGTACTTGAAAATCTGATCCTAGCCCACAATTCTTGTGACTCTCCGGTCAAATTCACATATCATATGGATACATCGACTGCAAATTATTTGGATGTCACCATCACAGTCTGTAATAACAAAATCCATACTACAATGTTTACTAAACCAACGGGTCGTAATAATATCCTTTTGGCAACAAGTCATCATCCTGTGGCCATTAAAAGTGGACTTCCATATTCACAGATGCTGCGTGTACGCCTCATCATTAGTGATGATTTGTCCCTGAATCAAGCCTTAGATACTATGATCAACAAGTTCGTTGTTAGAGGATATGATAGAGCCTCTCTTAATAAGATCAAACAGCGAGTTCTCAAAATACCTAGATCACAAGCGCTGGAATCTTCAAGTAAAGAACATAAGAATAAAGCGAATCGATTTATTTGGGTTAATACCTTTGATACCAGCCAAACTAATCATATTAGTAAATCATATTGGCCTATTATACAATCAGATACCCAACTAAGCCAATTGTCTGGAACGCGCTTGATGTCGGCTTATAAACGTGGTCGCAACATAAGAGACTATGTTATGAAAACAGAAGTGACATCAGCTGTACCCATACAACAGGGATCTGCACAATCCATATTTTTGAATGCTGGACGTAATGGATGTTTCTGATGTCTTGGATGCACCACCTGCAGCTATTTGATATGCGGAGATTCGTTTTATCATCCATATTCGGGGAAGAAATATCAAATTCGACATCGAGTGACATGTTCCACGAAATGTGTGGTGTATTTAATTAGTTGCCCTTGTGGTAAACATTATGTGGGTAAAACAGAGAGGGCTTTCAAGGAAAGGATGGCAGCTCATAGGTCTTCCATCAGGTCTGCTTTACAAACTGGCAGATCTGATCAACCTGTGGCCCGCCATTTCTTAGAGGCCAAACATAGCTTGGCTGTATTACGGTATCGGATTATAGATCATATCAAAACCCCGAAACGAGGGGGAGACCGTGGTCTGCTATTATTACAAGCCGAATGTAGATGGATTTTCCGCTTGGACACTTTGGCTCCAAGGGGGTTAAATGAGCATCTGGGACTTAGTTGTTACTTGTGATTTATTCTACTTTTAGAATTACAGATAATTGTTTTCATTCACATTTTGTTTCATTTGCATTTTCTTATTTTGTATTAGCATCTATGTCTATTTGAGCGATAATTCTTTTTCTGATATCTCTGATTTACCTAGCATATCTATGATTGTAGTCTTAAGTAATTTAGCGCTGTCTGGCGCATTTATATTGAGCTCTCAATACTTGGTAATAGATATGAGTATTAGATAGGATCGACTTGCTCCCATTACATTTGTTCTATTCCGTGATAACTGTTATATCTGTAATGCTTCACATTTTATGGCTGCTATTTATTCTATGTCTGTGTGTATGTTTGTTTGTCCTATGTTGTAAGAAATGTTGTTAAGTATTTATTCTGTCCGGCAGTGGCATGCACAATATTGTTTGCCGGTTGCTAGGTGATCTAATGGCATGTGCTTTCCATTGGTGTTTAGTGGTCACGTGGTTCGGCCCCTCCGTGACGCTGATGCAGGCGCTCCCAGTGACGTCACATTTACGCGTGGGACTCCGCGTGCAGACGGCGGCATGGACGGTCCGGTGGGGGTATAAAGGTGAGTTGTTTTTTTGTACTTTTGAGCCCTGACGAAAATGTTTACATAAACATTGAAACATTGGCAAGATCTGTCTCCTGTGATATGTCTGCATTGAGTGCCGCCTGATTTACATGCTGTACAAACGTATCCCAACGTGCTTGGTTTATGCAAGGAAGGCACCTGCGTTGTTCACAATAAGTATTAGTGAGGAGTGCTGCGAGAGTGAATCATTTATATATATATATATATATATATATTAGGGGTGAGCGGGTTCGGATTTCTGAAATCCGAACCCCCCCGAGCCCCCCCGATCCGAGTCCGATCCGAGTCAGGCTCGACTTTTCCCGCCTGACTCGGATCTGACATCGAGGCAAAACGTCATCATCCCGCCTTCCGAGTCTCGCGGGTTTTGGATCCTATATAAGGTACCCGCGTCGGCGCCATTTTCTCACTCGGCTGTGGACAGTGAAGAGGGAGGGTGGGAGTTAGTGCTGTGTAGTGTAGTGTAGTGTAGTGCTGCTGTTGTCCACTACTTCAAAGTCCATAGGGGCTGGCTGTGTTGTGCTGTGCTGCTGTTGTTAATAGGGGCTGTGTCCACTACTTCAAAGTCCATAGGGGCTGGCTGGACTGTGTTGTGCAGTCAGTTCTCCATAGGGGCTGTGTCCACTCCAAAGTCCTGTGCAGTGTCCCAGTCCTAAAGGGGTGCTGTAGTGTTGTCCAGGGGGTGCTCTGTCCATCAGGGGTGCTCCCCCCAAGTGCTAAAAAAATAATATATTTTCTGTGTTTGTGAATTGTGTGCGCAGTAGCCGCACGTGCATCAACAAAGTAGTGCCAAGCGTGCGCCTGTGTCATAAGTAAAGGGCCAGCTGGCTTGACCGTTAAGGGTGCTGTAACCCCCGAAAGTACACTCCAGTCCAAACCAAAAAAAAAATTATTTTCTGTGTTTGTGAATTGTGTGCGCAGTAGCCGCACGTGCATCAACAAAGTAGTGCCAAGCGTGCGCCTGTGTCATAAGTAAAGGGCCGGCTGGCTTGACCGTTAAGGGTGCTGTAACCCCCGAAAGTACACTCCAGTCCAAACCAAAAAAAAAATTATTTTCTGTGTTTGTGAATTGTGTGCGCAGTAGCCGCACGTGCATCAACAAAGTAGTGCCAAGCGTGCGCCTGTGTCATAAGTAAAGGGCCGGCTGGCTTGACCGTTAAGGGTGCTGTAACCCCCGAAAGTACACTCCAGTCCAAACCAAAAAAAAATTATTTTCTGTGTTTGTGAATTGTGTGCGCAGTAGCCGCACGTGCATCAACAAAGTAGTGCCAAGCGTGCGCCTGTGTCATAAGTAAAGGGCCGGCTGGCTTGACCGTTAAAGGGTGCTGTAACCCCCAAAGTACACTCCAGTCCAAACCAAAAAAAAATTATTTTCTGTGTTTGTGAATTGTGTGCGCAGTAGCCGCACGTGCATCAACAAAGTAGTGCCAAGAGTGCGCCTGTGTCATAAGTAAAGGGCCGGCTGGCTTGACCGTTAAAGGGTGCTGTAACCCACAAAGTACACTCCAGTCCGAACCAAAAAAAAATTTATTTTCTGTGTTTAGCCGCACGTATATATCAAATCGATATAACATAAATGGAGGACCAAACTTTCTCCGATAAAAATAAAATAGAGAAAGATCAAGAACCACTTCCTCCTAGTGCTGAAGCTGCTGCCACTAGTCATGACATAGACGATAACATGCCATCAACGTCGTCTGCCAAGGCCGATGCCCAATGTCATAGTAGAGGGCACATACAATCCCAAATGGCAAAGTTCAGGAAAATGACCTTGAAAAAGACATTTAAATCAGCTGAAGAGAAACGTAAACTTGCCAATATGCCATTTACGACACGGAGTGGCAAGGAACGGCTAAGGTCGATCCCTAGTATGTTCATGACTAGTGGTTCAGCTTCACATGACGATGGAAGCACTCCTCCCACTAAAAAAATCAAAAGAGTTAAGCTGGCAAAAGCACAGCGAAGAACTGTGCTTTCTAAGAAGATATCACAAATCCCCAAAGAGAGTCCAAGTGTGGTGGTGGTTGCGATGCCTGACCTTCCCAGCACTGGACGGGAAGAGGTGGCTCTTTCCACCATTTGCACGCCCCCTGCAAGTGCTGAAAGGAGCACCCACAGTCCACTTGCTGATATGCAAATTGAAGATGTCACTGTTGAAGTACAACAGGATGAGGATACTGGTGTAGCTGGCGCTGAGGAGGAAGTTGGCGAGGAGGATTCTGATGGTGATGTGGTTTGTTTAAATCAGGCTCCGGGGGAGACAGTTGTTGTCCGTGGGATGAAAAAGCCCATCACGGTCATGCCTGGGCAGAAGACCAAACATTCCACCTCTTTGGTCTGGCAATATTTCTATCCAAATCCGGACAACAACTGTCTTGCCATATGTACCATATGTAAAGGTGAAATAAGTAGGGGTAGGGACGTCAACCACCTAGGAACAGCCTCCCTTATACGGCACCTGCAGCGCGTTCATAAAAAGTTACTGTCAAGTTCAGAAACTTTGGCTCAGACCGTAAGCAGTCCAGGGACACCTAAATCCCGTTGTCCTGTTGTATCCAAGCGCCTGCAAACCACACCGTCAACTCCCTCCTCGTCAATTTCCTCCTTAGTCAGGATCGGAAGTAGTCCTGCAGGCCATATCACTGGCATGACTGACTCTCCTATCCGGGATTCCTCCGGAGGATCCTGCATTGCTACGCCTACTGCTGCCGCTGCTGCTGTTGCTGCTGCTGCTGGGAGTCGTTCATCATCCCAGAGAGGAAGTAGGAACACCACTACTTTTACTAAACAATTGACCCTCCAACAGTCCTTAGCGAGGAGGATGAAGTACGACAGCAGTCATCCTGAAGCAAAACGTATAACTGAGGCCTTGACTGCTATGTTGGTGTTAGACGTGCGTCCGGTATCCGCCATTAGTGCAGTGGGATTTAGACAATTGATGGAGGTAGTGTGTCCCCGGTTCCAAATCCCGTCTAGATTCCACTTCACTAGGCAGGCGATACCGAGACTGTACAGAAACGTCAGAAAAAGTGTCCTCAGTGTCCTGAAAAATGCCGTTGTACACAATGTCCACTTAACCACGGACATGTGGACAAGTGGAACAGGGCAGACTAAGGACTATATGACTGTGACAGCCCACTGGGTAGATGTATCACCTTACGCAGCAACAGCAGCAGCGTCACCAGTAGCAGCATCTCAGAAACGCCAGCTCGTTACAAGGCAGGCTACGCTGTGTATCACCGGTTTCAGTAAGAGGCACACCGCCGACAACCTCTTAGAGAAACTGAGGGAAATCATCGCCCAGTGGCTTACCCCACTTAGACTCTCCTGGGGATTTGTGATATCTGACAACGCCACCAATATTGTGCGGGCATTACATCTGGGCAAATTCCAGCACGTCCCATGTTTTGCTCACACAATAAACTTGGTGGTGCAGAATTTCCTGAAAAGCGACAGGGGCGTGCAGGAGACGCTTTGGGTGGCCCGAAAAATTTCTGGCCACTTTCGCCATTCAGCGACTGCGTGCCGAAGACTGGAGCGCCAGCAAACACTCTTGAACCTGCCCCGCCATCACCTGAAGCAAGAGGTTGTGACGCGGTGGAACTCAACCCTCTATATGCTTCAGAGGATGGAGGAGCAGCAAAAGGCCATACAAGCCTATACATCCACCTATGACATAGGCAAAGGAGGGGGTATGCACCTGACTCAAGCGCAGTGGAGAATGATTTCTGTGTTGTGCAAGGTTCTTCAGCCCTTCGAACTTGCCACACGTGAAGTCAGTTCAGACACTGCCAGCTTGAGTCAGGTCATTCCCCTCATCAGGCTTTTGCAGAAGCAGCTGGAGAAAGTGAAGGAGGAGCTAAGACGGAGCGATTCCGCTCGGCATGTGGGACTTGTGGATGAAGCCCTTCATTCGCTTTGCCAGGATTCCAGGGTGGTCAATCTGTTGAAATCAGACCACTACATTTTGGCCACCGTGCTCGATCCTAGGTTTAAAGCCTATGTGGTGTCTCTCTTTCCGGCCGACACAAGCCTGCAGAGGTGCAAAGACCTGCTGGTGAACACACTGTCAGCTGAAGCGGAACGTGACACGTCAACGGCTCCTTCTTCATTTTCTCCCGCAACTGGGGCTGCCAGGAAAAAACTTAGGTATCCTAAGCAACCCGCTGGCGGTGATGCAGGGCAGGCAGGACCAAGTTTGGACATCTGGTCCGGACTGAAGGACCTGGCAACAATTTCTGACATGTCTACTGTCACTGCATATGATACTGTCACCATTGACAGAATGGTGGAGGATTACATCGGTGACAGCATCCAAGTAGGCATGTCAGACAGTCCATACCTGTACTGGCAGGAAAAAGAGGCAATTTGGAGGCCCCTGTACAAACTGGCTCTATTTTACCTGAGTTGCCCCCCCTCCAGTGTGTACTCCGAAAGAGTGTTTAGTGCAGCCGGGAACCTTGTCAGCGAAAGGCGTAGGAGGTTGCTTCCACAGAATGTGGAGAAGATGATGTTCATCAAAATGAATTATCAGCTCTTCCAGGGAGACCAGCCTCCAGAAGGTACAGAGGGACCTGTGGTGGTGGATTCAAGTGGGGACGAGTTAATACTTTGTGAGGATGAGGATGTACACACTGAAGAGGGTGAGGAATCGGTGGATGAGGAGGATGAGGATGACATCTTGCCTCCGTAGAGCCAGTTTGTGCAGGGACACATTAATTGCCAGCTTGTTTTGTGGGGGCTCAAACGAACCAATCATTTCAGCCACAGTTGTGTGGCAGACCCTGGCGCTAAAATGATTGATTTGTTAAAGTGTGCATGTCCTGTTTATACAACATAAGGGTGGGTGGGAGGGCCCAAGGACAATTCCATCTTGCACCTCTTTTTTTCTTTGCATTATGTACAGTTTGGGGCCTAGTTTTTCTAACTGCCATCCTGCCTGCCACTGCAGTGTCACTCCTAGATGGGTCACGTGTTTGTGCCGCCCACTCGTGTCGCTTAGCATAGTCATCCAGCTACCTCGGTGCAACCTTTTGGACATAAAAACACTATTGTGAGGTGTGAGGTGTTCAGAATAGACTGGAAATGAGTGGAAATTAAGGTTATTGAGGTTAATAATAGCATAGGAGCAGAAAAACCTACAAATTCTGTGATTTTAGCTGTTTTTATGCTTTTTTTCAAAAAAATACAGATCCAAAACACAAAACCCAGAACCCAAAACACGGAAGGGTGGTTTTGGCAAAACCAATCCAGATCCAAAACACGAAGAAAGATCCAGATCCAAAACCAAAACACAAAACACGAAAAGTGGCCGGTGCACACCCCTAATATATATATATATATAGCAATGGTCAGACGCTTATGGTATAAAAAAGCGATGCAGAAATTCATCAACGTTTCAATATATTTTCATATTGTCATCAGAGTAATATAAAACAACGTGAACGTACCTTTTATAATAAGTCTACCACGTGCAAATAGGGTCAGGACGGCTCGCCCACCCTGCAACTGCCTTGTTAGTTACATCATCATACAGGGACATTCTCACAGAAACACAAAAGTGACAGCCCATCACCATAGCAGCAGTATAAACACCTAATATAAAACATATATACTGTATAGAGGTAATCTCAGACTTCAGAGATATGTGTATAAATACACATAATATAGAGTATAGTGAGGGGCTCTAGACTGCACACCCTAATAGTAATGAAAGGTGCTATCATGGTGAGATTTTAGAGTAACATACACAGGAAATGAAATTGCAGATGCACTATGCGATCATTACTGTTCAGATTTAAATGTATATTGTAATTATATATCATATCAGAGGTAGTTAGCATATCATTGGCCAATGATTTAAACACACATCTGAAGTCTGGAGTTACTGCAGTCTAGATTGGCACCCCTTCCCCACCTCCCTATATATGGATTTAAGCAGGGACCTAGCATTTGACTGCACCAGGTAACAGGTATAATCCAAAGTAAGTCCTTTATATATTTATATAGTGTCAGTATAGTTGGGGTGAGCGTTTGGGCATGAGGCCCCCTGCGCTGTTCTGGCTGGGCCTCTTTAGGGCATCACCACTTAATACACATATAGGGGTATTCAATATGGGTGCGAAAACTCTGTTTTTGCGTTAATATCGCACTTATGACGTCATTATCGCAGGTTTTAGTTTTACACCGTATTCAATTTCAAAGACTTTTCGCAGGTTCGAAAAGTCTTTGATAAAAATCGGGGATAACTTTTCACCATTGAATAGGTGTCGAAAAAAAGTGCAGAATTGGGGTTTAGGGGTGCAGGCTTAAAAAAAATAGCCTGCACCTCTGGGAATGACATTTAAAAAAGAACTTTGTCAAAAAAAGTTTTACAAAAAAAATAGAGACACCCCAAAAAATTAATTTAAAAATTGGGGTGAAAAAAAAAATGGGAAAAAATTGTTTAACAATAGGGAAATAGGTTCAGGGCTATTCTGCAAGTATGCGGCAGGTGTTTTTTAGGGACATCAAAATATGCTAGTACCCATTTTCATGTACCCCAAATTTGATGGGACCACTTAAAAAAATGAAACAAATAACCTAAGTGCTCTTCTGCAACACTTCTTCAATGTCGGGAAAAAACACCTGCTGCGGCTATTTAAATCCCCGACTTTCATTTACAGGCTAAAACAGGGGTACCCATAGTGATCCCCCATGTTTTTACAACTTTAGCGGGGTCCTACAATTTTTTTAAGGATAATTTCGTAACTTTTCCCAAATTCCACTTCGCAGGCGCTCCCGTTTTCGTTAGTTTCATATTGAATACGGGGATAAGCGGGCGCGCGCCCGTTTCATATTGAATTCCCCTCATAGTCCCTTTTTATATCGCTTCTTATGTTTGTTTATTATTCATGTAATTTTTCACATATTCTTTACCTTTATTACTATTTTCAACACGTAATAGGTAATAGCTACCTTCACACACCTGATACATTAGAACACTTCAGTGTTACTCTTTTTTTCGTGTGATGCCCTGGGGGGGTCTTTGGCTGGGCTGTCTTTTGGGGTGCCTTGCATCCCAGATGTGAACCCCAGAGTGTTAGGGACCTGCTCGACGAGGTGACCTAGACGTTGGTTGGCAGGCCCGTATCATTGGCCAATGATATGCTAACTACCTCTGATATGATATATAATTACAGTATATAGTGCCGCCAAACAATTTCTTTTATATATATAAACAAATTGGGTACAGGTTTTAGAGATATCCATGGTTGAGCACAAGTGGTTAAATCAAATTGACTAAGGTACTAATTAGGTCACCTGTGCTCAACCATGGATGGCTTTAAAACCTGAACAGTTAGGGAGCCTTAAGGACAACATTTAGGAACCTCTGTGTAAAGCTGAATACACACGGTATGATCTGTTCAATGAACGATATTGGTGAACGATTTCCCTTCAACTTTCTGTAGTGCAGGACAAACGATATTGAGTGTACACACTGAAAGATATCTATGATAGATATTTTTCAGTGAAGTCATCCTGCCAAATCTCTGAACAGGCAATTCTTGACGATATCATCCAGGTTGGCCTGCATGTACGGACGACCATATATATTGTTGTTGTCCTGGTCGTTCGCTGCATAAAAATGACCGATTTATCATTATCGTTCATATCGTTCATAGATATTGTACCATGTGTACGCAGCTTTAGGCTATTCTACCAGATTATCTTCACTCTACACCAGGGGTGGGGAACCTTTTTCTGCCAAGGGCCATATTGATATATATATCATTATTTGTGTGCCCGGTTCAGGTCACGCTCCCTCAGCATGATGTTACATGGGGATGGGGCCACAATCGCAGGTGATTATAGCAATGCCCGGATCATCCTGAGGATGCTCCGGGGAGATGCAAGGGCAGCGGTGCAACCATCTGAAGCATCCTAAGGACCCTCCAGATGGCACTACTGCATAGATTCTGGCTGCAGTGTGCCATTCTAGGCAACCTGCTAGCCAGATGAGGCTATCAGAAAAAAGCTCAGAAGGCCAGACCAAATGATAGCGCTGGCCTTATACGACTCCTGGGCTTGAGGTTCCCCATCCCTGCTCTACACAGTTTACTTAAAATTTACATATATTCTCAATACTCAAAAACCCTCTGGTACCAAAGCCAACTTTGCTGTGAGACTGTATGAGATTATCTCATTAAGCGCTGTTTCCCATTGGGCAGTACAGTGGCACAGTGGTTAGCATTGCTGCCTCATAGCACTAAGGTCATGGATTTGATTCTAACCATGGGACTATATGTGTGGAATTTATATGTATGTTCTCCTTGTGTTTGTGAGGATTTTTCCTGGTGCTCTGGTTTCTACCCACAATATAAAATAGTACTGGAATTATGGAATTAATTATCTTCTGATCATAATGTTAATAAAAATAATACAGCAGGTAGTCATAATTAGACTAATAAACACTATTATATGAGAAATACATACACAGAAGGCTGCAATGCCAGCTATGCGTACATCATAGGCAGGCCCGGCGACAGAAGAGTACATGTACTGGGCCCCCTCCTTCTGAGGGGCCACAGCTACTCATGGCCCCACCATCACCAGCGGTCACATATTAAACCGCTACCTACATGTCAATCAATAGTGTAAATGGCGCTAGCAGGTTGTCAAAGTTCCCGTCTTCCTCTAGAAGCGGCCACTAGACATAGCTCTTTTGTGATGTGTCAGTGCACTGTGTAGGTGGCTGCTGCCGGGTCTGCTGGCTCCACACACCCTGGCTGGGACCCAGGGCGGCGGAAGTACACTCCATGAGGAGCAGATGGATCTGCAGAGCCATCCTGGACATCTTCCTATCTTGGTGGCGGTAAAGACCGGGGACCTTCAGGTGCTACATGGGGGAGGGGGGGGAAGATTTCGTTAGCTGCATTGTGGTTTTATTATCTTTGTACCCCATTACTTCCAGGCTGGTGACATCAACAGCAGTTGCTGACATCCCCCATTCTGTTACCCTTTAACTCTCTGGCTCACTATTACCTGTCTCCAACTCAAAATAATGCTCTTTACCTTCATCTAGTGTCCCCCCAAGACCTATCTCACTACCATTTATCATGTACCCAGGGCTGCCCATCAGGGGGGGACTGTAGGGACTCCAGTCCCGGGCCCAGAGAGAGAGGGCGCCCGGATGGCATTGAGGTATAATACACGGGCGGCAGGGAAAGGAGGCATCGGTGTAGCACAACAGCTGCATTTGACATATGGAGGTGGCCAGGAGCCAGTCACAGCTCGCGGAATGGAAGCCAATCAGGAGCGGCCGCTTCAAATGCAGCTTCAAATGACGCTGCCTCGTTGATGGTTATTCTTCTTGCCTGTGCCTACCGGCGTGTATTTGTCCCTGCTGCCACCCAGGCCTCCTCTCCATCAGGAAATGCCGCTGGCGTCGGAGCATGTGTTCGGAGACATGAGGTAATCTGCCCCTGTTATTGTCCAGCCAGTTTTCATGCGCTCCCCTAACCCAGTCAGCCTGCCTGCCTTCCCCTGTCTGCGCCCCTCCAGTCCAGCCAGCTTTCTAGTGAAGGCCAGTCTGCCTTCCCTGCCCCTTCCCTTGTAAAGCCAACCTTCTCTGTGTCCCCCTTGTACAACCAGCCTTCCCTGCATCTCCCAGCCCAGCCCAGCCAGCCAGCCTTCCCTGTGTCCCCCTTGTACAGCTAGCCTTCCCTGCATCTCGCCGCCCAGCCAGCCTTCCCTGTGTCCCCCTTGTACAGCCAGCCTTCCCTGCACCCCCCTTGTACAGCCAGCCTTCCCTGTGTCCCCCTTGTACAGTCAGCCTTCCCTGTGTCCCCCTTGTACAGCCAGCCTTCCCTGTGTCCCCCTTGTACAGCCAGCTTTCCATGCATCCTCCTAGTCCATCCAGCCTTCCCTGTGTCTCGCTAGTCCAGGAAGCCTTCTCTGCCTTCCCTGCGTCTCACTAGTCAAGCCAGCCTGTCTTCTCTGCCATGCTCCAGTCTAGCCAGCTTTTCTGCAACCCCACCTAGAATAGCCAGTCTGCCTTCCCTGAGCCCCCCAGTCCAGCCAGCCTTCCCTGAGCCCCCCAGTACGGCCAGTCTTCCCTGAGCCCCCCACTCCAGCCAGCCTTCCCTGAACCCCCCAGTCCAGCCACCCTTCCCTGAGCCCCCTAGTCCAGCCAGCCTGCCCTGCTCCTCCCCTAGTCCAGCGAGCCTTCTCTGTGTCCCCCTAGTCAAGTCAGCCTTCTCTGCATCCATCTAGTCCAGCAAGCCTTCTCAGCATACCCATAGTCCGGCCCGCCTGTCTTCCCTGCCTGGCCCCAGTCTAGGCAGCCTTTCTGCGACCCCCCCTCCTAGTCCAGCCAGCCTGCCTTCTTTGCCCCAGTCCAGTCAGCCTTCCCCGAGCCCCTCAGTTCAGCATGCCTACCCTGCCCCTCGTCCAGTCCAGCCGGCCTTTCCTGCCCCTGGCCCCCCCTAGTCCAACTGCCCCCACAGATTAAGCTTTGAGAATTTTTAAACTGGTTGATGTCCTACTCCCAGGGTAGCTCCACCCACATCCACAGCTCCGCCTACGACTGGGGGGTCCTACCTATTTTGTCAGTACTGGGCCCCGCAATTTCTGATGGCAGCCCTGCATGTATCCTATCAGGTAGGATGGAGGGTCCCAAAAACATTGCTGTACAGGGCCCCAAGATTCCTGTTGCCAGGGCTAGGGTGTGGTATAAAAGATAGACAAGTAATAGGGCAACATTGTATAGGTCAACACCAAATGTTCGACATGCAATAGGTCAAAACACAACAATATATTCTGGTGCGAATTTACCTACTTATAATCATCTCATAAAGGGGTAATATAGGGTCTCAGCAAAAAATGAAACAAACTGTGTGTGTGTTTGAGATTAGAAAGACAATGGACAAGAAAAATAGTCTGCGCTACCACTATGATTAATCTATCCCTATATTAGCTATCAATATTAGAACACAAAGTATATATAATTAAATCCAATTGAGACAGATGTTGGAAATAGGTAGGTATAACATTCAATTAACCTACTGATTATATATGAAAAAACTATTGTGTTAGAACAATATAATATAGTTTATTATGTTCTCCCACTAAAATATCAAATATTAAAATAATAAATGCACATAAAATAATCTAAATATAATAGCAACCTATAAAAATTACACAGTTAAACAGTGTTGCAAATAAGAACGTTACAAATCACCAAAATCCATTTGTTAATGAGTGCATATATAGAAGTTATAATGTTTGATCCAAAAAATAAGAGTCTCTACAGATATACAGCTGTACAAAAAATAATCTGTCCAAAAATAATGGATAAATTAGCTTCTTTCAAATATATATAGTAGATCGTGGAAATTAAAGACAAATAAGATCACTGAGGCTGTCCTGTATGTAAGTAGCATCCACTCTTATTTTGAGTGAAACTCCAATTTTTCAGATGTACTGATAACATACTGATCGCCTGGTTTCAATACTATTTGAGACTGCCGCCGGCTATTACATATCGTGCACAGTGCCTGGACACATTTTTAGCAAAATATGCACATTGGAATTTGACTCAAAATAATACCCCTTTTCCACCAAAATTCCGGGTCTGACCTGGAGTTGGAACAGAGTACCTATCCGGATCAGACCCGGAATTTAGCCGGCGCCGACTCGGTATAATCCCGAGTCGGCACCGCTCACACCGGAGTCGAGTCTGCATAGACCCGGCTTTCCTGGCGTCAAAGTGGATGCTTGGAGATGATGTCATCTCCAAGCACCACTGAAGCCGGACCAACCGGCCAGCTAGCAGCACACTCCAGGTCATCGTGACCCGGAGTGCGCTGCTCTCACAGCAGGGTTTCACGGGCTATGCCCATGTTAAACCCTGCTATTTACCTGGGTTGGATTATAGGGTCACTCGACCCGGCGATCCAACCCTCTCCCCTTTTACACAAGGGAGCTGCCCGGGTCAACCCAGCAAAAACCCGGGTTTTAGCTCCAGTGTAAAAGGGGTATTAGAGTGGAAGCTACTTACATACAGGACGGCCTCCGTGATCTTATTTGTCTTTTGTCTCCGCGATCTACTATATATATTTGAAAGAAGCTAATTTAACCATTATTTTTTTGACAGATTATTTTTTGTACAGCTGTATCTCTATAGAGACTCTTATTTTTTGGATCAAACATTATAACTTCTATATATGCACTCATTGACAAATGGATTTTGGTGATTTGTAATGTTCTTATTTGCAACACTGTTTAACTGTGTAATTTTAATAGGTTGCTATTATGTTTAGATTATTTTATGTACATTTATTATTTTAATATTTGATATTTTAGTGGGATAACATAATAAACTATATTATATTATTCTAATACAGTTGTTTTTTCATATATAATCAGTAGGTTAATTGAATGTTATACCTACCTATTTCCAACACCTGTCTAAATTGGATTTAATGACATGCAATAGGTCGACAAAGTCAAAAGGTCAACAGGTAAAAAAGATTGACTGACAAAAGGTCGACAGTGGAAAAGGTGAAGAGGTCGACACACATATATAGCTAACTCTTAGGGGTCTATTCATCATGATAAAAAAATCATGAGTGATATTTTAGCTTTGAACTCACCACGCGTTCATTGTTACATTTAATTCTATTCATCATTCCTCTATTATAAAAGTATAACTTCCCAAAAGATGCTATTTCTGTGAAGACACTCTTTCGGAAATGTGATACTTATCCCGTTAGTGTCCCCTCTCTGCCTGCATCCTCTCCACACTCAGAGACCTCTCCTCTCTATGGCGTCCAGAGATGCAGGAGGGATCTGAAAGGATTCCTCTGGTGCAGAAGCTGCTGTTTAAAGTATGGAGACTGTGGAAATTATCGAGGCACAATTGTAACCAGGTGATATCTGTGGTATCTCCTGCGTTACATGATTGATGAATGGGGCTGACACTTAAATTATACAAAATTAGATGAAAATTTATACAAAAGCAGGTGAAAAATAAAATTAAGTGATGATGAATAGGCCCTCTAATCTTAAACCCTAACACTAATACCCAAAAATCTCACAATTAATCCTACTACCCAAACCCTAATATTATAAAATAAATAACCTAACGAAACCCCTAATTCAACTCTACCCCTAACCCTAATAACTGCAAACTTAAATGGCAGACTAGAAAGACTAAATGGTTCTAATCTGCCATCAAATTCTATGTTTCTATGGTTTGCACAAAAATGGTTGACACTTTTTTTGTATTTTAAGCCTAATTCTTACCCTCCCCCTGGTGTCTAACCATAACCCTCCCCCAAGTGCCTATACCTAACCATAGCCTAACCCTCCTCCCCCTAGTGCCTAACCCGAACCCTTGCCCTGGTGCCTAACCCTAACCCTTCCCCAAGTGCCTAAAACTAACTATAGCCTAACCCTCTCCCTAGTGCCTAACCATCCCCTCCGGCAGCTTAAACCTAGTCCTCATCCAAGTGCCTAACCCGAACCTTAAAAATGTTGAAAAAACAAACAAAATTTTTTTTGCTTGTCAAACATTTGAACCTGTGAACTTTTTAACCTTGTCGACCTTCTGCACCGTCAAACTTTTGTACCTGTCAACCTTTTGTCCCTTTCGACCTTCATTTGGGAAGATTGGGTTGATTTCAAGGGGATTTTTTTTTTATTATGATGAGAGGAGCATGGATGAAAGTTTATAATGGACTTCAAGGGGTGGAGTCTGTCATTTGTCTGAGAACGTTTAGCATTTCTTTTCTTTTATCACCCTCTGATTCAGAGCCTCTTTGCTATGAGCTCACAATGGATATGGCTCCTTGCCAATTCCATTTACGGGGGGAAGGTCCTGGAGGATGTGGGTTTTTCCAAAAATGGGCAAATCCTTAAAGACATATATGATGCTCTAAAAAATTGATCCATGTTTATTATAATCTACAGCTGGGTACACACTGGAGCGATGAGTATTTGTTCCCACATTGGAACGAATGCCCTTGAACAGGGATTGCCCGTACACACTGAAACGAGTTAATGAATGACGGAACAATCACTGTATCTATCTATCTATCTATCTATCTATCTATCTATACAGCTTACACACACATTAACATATACATACACATACACACTAACACATGCTGCAGGTTGCTGATGGAGACAGGCACTACGCATCATTAGGCTGACAGGGACATTAGGTTGACAAGTAATTGGTCGAAAGTGATTTAGTTCGACAGGGTTAAAATGTAGTATTAGATTGTACTTGCTGCCCGATTGTCCGTGAAACTCCTTAATATGGGAGAGTTCTCCCTGCCTACCTGGAGTGTAGACAACCCTCCTGGAACCCACTTATTCTTTTAGTGAAGTGGGCATGGCAGGGCAGTGATGATGCAATTTACTGTGAAACGTGTCATTGTGTTCACACCCACTGCAGCATAATGCCATGAATCAATGCATTACTGCATGGGGGCAGGGCTGCAATCATGTGATTTTTGGCTCATCGCCCAATCCCCTATTACGCACTTGGCGTGGATATAAAAATATGCTCTGTTCTTCACAATTTTCTTTCCAGTTTATATTTGTCCCTTTTTTCCTTCATACTTTTATACCAAAGATGTTGCTGTGCATTAAATTGTGCCATTCCCTGGAAACACCGATTATCTTAGGTATCATCAGGTTTATCGAGTTCTGGAAATGTTACGCATACATTATGAAAGTTACTAGTCACAGGTTTTTTTTTTTAATAAAGCCACTTGCATATTGCGTTTATTTTCTGTTGATTTTGGGCTAGTTATACAATATACAGGAAATGTTCATTTTAAACGGCAAACACAGGGGTCAATCTGTACTATAATATGATACCAGGACTTTTGAAATAGATTATAAAATTGCTGCCAGTGTTTAAGACCATGTGATCGACTGTCATTTGCTCCCATACATTACCAGGTTTTCATTCTAACCAGCCAGATTGGACATATATCTGACAGATAATTGCATAGTGCATGCCCAGCAGAATACTTGGAAGTTACCAGTCATGTACGGAACAACCTAGTGATGTAGGTCTCTTAAAAGAGTGATGCGGGAATGAGCTATAGTGTGCAGCCTCCCTCCCCCCCAACATACAGGCTGTCGGTGGCCATCTTTTGTGTGATATTTAGATCGAAAGGCTCTTGCACAGTACCAGTGTCTTTAAATCTCCTGCCATCTTTCCAAATATAAAACCAAAAAGGTGGCCCCCAGCAGTAGGTAGAGGGTGGCTGCAGAACATACAATGGAGTTTTTGTGGGTGCCTGATGTGCAGCACATGGCCCGCTATGACCCAGGGGCTCATATGCACACCCTGCACCCTGTATAAATAAATACGCTACTGCACCAGTGGCTATAGGAGTGGATCAATGTAACATTCTGTCTTGGAGGCACACAGGACAGGACCTGTCTATGCTATCGCATGGTTTCCATTACCAGTCAGCGCTCTGTTCTGCATGTAATGTTTTTGTATATTCATATCATGGTTATGTCTACATTAGTGACAAGGAGCGAGAAAAGCAAAGTCCAGCTCTTGCACTTGAGGTTGTGGGAATATTTACATTATGTCAACACAGTAGGCTGTACCTCCTTAGAGATGCAGATGTAAAACTCGTAACCTGAATTGAAATCTGGATTTTGAACTACCTCAGCCCTCTACGCAGGCCAACTTTTTTCCCCAATTAGCCTCAGGCCTGCAATAAATTGTTGTCATGACATATCTGTAGCTGTTGAAAGAAACATACCTTGGAATCTTTTTAAAGAAAGTAACTTTTTCCTATTTTCTTCATTTGCATATTGAAATAATCAGAATCTGTGTTATAGATGTATGTTTATTAATTGGAAATAAATATAAATGGTTCCAGTACGCACAGTATTTAAAATTTTAAAACGGCAACTCTGCAATATGAAGTTGTGTATTATTTACTTTACTATTTCCTCATTAATTCAGGGCAGATTAAGGGACACATGGGCCTGGGGCCATGGGAGTAACCACCATAGGTGCAAGGGGTACTACTGCTATGGGGCCCAGAGGTTAGGGGGGTCCATCTTCCTTGTCAAAGTTACATGTGTTATATACATTTTTCACCATTTGGGCTCCTTATAAACTTTTGCTATGGTGCCTTGAAATATCTACTTATGCCCCTTGGCTGAAAAGGCCTATACTGTAACCAGTGCTATGTGGGTGTGGCCAGAGCCACATGAGTTTGTACACCCCATACACTATCAGCCCCATTATCTCCCTAAACATTTATTAATTCTTTTGTTACTGTATCTTTACCCTAACCTTTTTTTTCCATTATTTAAATATCGGATGACATCACTCCAGTCGGTAACATTATATAAAGGTATATCACTGTACAGTATTAGTAGTTACAATGATTGTGATCACTGACAGATAACAATACTCCACAATGGCTTGTCTGCATTTAAATGGCAAATATGATTTTCCCTTTTAAGGCAGATTTTTTTCTGAAGTGACCTTAAAAGTCCTATCGTTATTGTTCAATCACTCATGAATCGGGCACATTAATTTCGGAAACGACCACCGATGCGTGCTCCCGCTGGTAGTTTCCAACATCAATCATCGGCCGAACATGCTGAACAACCCAGGTTGAGCATGTTAGGGGATGATTGATGAGCCTACACTGAATAACTGCTCGTTCAGTGTAGGCACAGCACAGACTGTCAAATGTCTGCACGATTACAATGTCGTAATCGTGCAGTCGTTTTTTTTTCTGTTAGTGGATGTGTGGCTTTAGTTTATAGACCCCTAAGTGGGAGATTTATCAAATTGTCTAAATAGGCGAAGTAGAGATGATTTATTACCAGTTATTTATATAGCGCACACATATTCCGCAGCGCTTTTCAGAGAATATGTTACCATTCACATCTATCCCTGCCCCAGTGGAGCTTACAATCTATATTCCCTACCACATGCTCGCAAACATACACACTATGGTCAATTCTGTGGGGAGCCAATTAACCTACCAGTATATTTTTGGAATGTGGGAGGAAACCGGAGTACCCAGAGGAAACCCACGCAAGCACAGGGAGAATATACAAACTCCACACAGTTAGGGCCGTAGTGGGAACTATGATGCCCACTGCAACCAATCAGATGTTATCTACTGTATATCTAGTACATTATAAAAGAAATTAAAGCTACAGTACACAATGATTGGTTATTTTGGGCAACAATTCACAGCACAATGACCAGTTTCACCAAAACGCATCCACTCCCTGAGGTGTAGCTGTAGTTTACAGGGAGTACACAGCAACTGCAGGGCTCTCTACAGCCTGCTTATCACCTGCCTATAAGATTGGAATCGTCCATGCTAATAGCTAATATTTCTGTATTTGCATTATAATTAATAACCATTTATTATTGTAAGCCATTAGAATGTTCCATTTTGCGGGTCTCAAACAAACCGGACTTTTATGGTCACTTCAGAAAAATATAAAATGGAGGAGCAAACTCTTTTCACTAGGATGATCCATATCAAGCTGCAGATGAATATCTGCTCCTCTTTCCCACTTGTAATGTCACCTTACTCAGAACCTTTTCTGTGACCTCCCACATCCACTCAGTGTAACAGTATTCACAAAAAGAGAAAAGTGGTCAGGTAAAGGAGGAGCCAGAAGAAGCAAAAGGTCAGGACAGGCAAAATTCAATAAAAATGATGGGTTCAGCTAAGATTTGTACAAGGGGTGTATTAACAGAGGAGGGGGCCCGTGTGCATTCGCCGCCTGGGGCTCCCTGCTCCCTCCGCAGGGGCCGGCAGCAGACTGACCACAGTAGTAGACTCTGGGCACTAGTTTGTGCCCAGAGTCTACTGTGTATGCGCCATTTTCCTGGCGATTTCCCCACTGCACATGTGCAAAATGCTGGAAAAATTACAGCGTCTGCCATTTTCCAGGCATTTTATGCAGGGCTGCGACAGCCGATGTGGGACTTCGGAAAGGTGAGTACTAGAAAATATGTGTGCAGGGTGTGTAGTGTGCCCCCCCCATGGTCCCAGGGGCCCGTGTGCACCGCACACCCTGCACCCATTATAGATATGCCCCTGGTTTGTACACAGATACACAGCAGAGATACAACATACATACAACATACATACAACAGCAACTGAAACCTATAATGGGTAGTTGGTATCTGTGAGAGAGCCCATTGAATAGGCAGTGTGTGCTTAGTAGGGGTGTGCACCGGACACTTTTCGTGTTTTGTGTTTTGGTTTTGGATCTGGATCTTTCTTCGTGTTTTGGATCTGGATTGGTTTTGCCAAAACCACCCTTCCGTGTTTTGGGTTCTGGGTTTTGTGTTTTGGATCTGGATTTTTTCTTAAAAAATAAAAAAAAAACGCTAAAATCACATAAATGGGCCTTTTTTTGTTCCTACGCTATTAATAACCCCAATAACATTAATTTCCACTCATTTCCACTCTATTCTGAACACCTCACACCTCACAATATTGTTTTTAGGCCAAAAGGTTGTACCGAGGAAGCTGGATGACTATGCTAAGCGACACAAGGGGGCGGCACAAACACGTGGCCCATCTAGGAGTGGCACTGCAGTGGCAGACAGGAAGCCAATCAGCGTTATGGTGCCCATTTGCATGTAGCACGAACCCGGGAGATCCGTGCTACATGCATCTGTGTGATTGGCACAGAGCAATGACAGGTCCGTGAGACCCGTCTGTGCTGCTGTGGTAAAAAAAAAAAAAAAAACCTGTGTAAAAAAAGAAAAAAATGGCGTGCACCCCCCCAAAAAAGAGCAACCAGCCCCGGGCATTAGTAACCCAGTGCTGGGTGTGCTTAAATACAGGGGACAAACGACGTAGGGGTCCCCTGTACTTAAGCACAACCAGCACCGGGCTAGTCAGAACCAGCGCTGGTTGTCAAAATACGGGGGACAAACGACGTAGGGGTCCCCTGTATTCTGCGCAACCAGCTCTGGGCTCTGATCCGGTCCTGGTTCTGGAAATATAGGGGACAAAAAATGAGTAGGGTTCCCCTGTATGTTCCAGAACCAGCACTGGACTTTTTCTAGCGGGGGGCTGATGCCACAGCCAGGGGAGCCCTTTCACCGGGCCCCCCAGCCGCAGCATCAACCCTGACCGCTAGTCAGCCCAGGCCGGGGATCCCTGGAGAGCTGGGGACCCCCCCAATAAAGGGGTCACCCTCTCCAGGGCACCCCAGGCCCAGGCTGATAGCCCGGGGCTATCCCCGCCACCCCTGGTGGCGGTGGGTGGCGGGTTGATTGTGTGGTGTGGTGTAAATAAAGAATATCAAACATTGTCTTTACAAGTAGAACTGCAAGTCCCAGCTAGCCTGCCCCGCATGCTGGTACTTGGAGAACCACAAGTACCAGCATGCAGGGCATTAAGGGCCCACTAGTACCTGTAGTTCACCTGTAAAAAAAATGTTTAAAAAAACACAGGACACACACACCGTGACAGTATAAGTTTATTAAACATACATACACACACACACATGTACACATACTCACCTATGTAACCTGTAGCATCGGTCCACTTGTCCGGTAAAGTATCCATAGGGGACCTGTGAAAAAAAACATACTCACCATCTCCTATGCGAGGTTCTGTCCTCTTCGTTCCAAAGTAGGCATCCCCGGACTTGGCAAAAAAAAAAAACGAAAACGCGATCCACGAACTTAGTACCGTTCTATAGAACGGTACTTCCCGAATGAGAGCTTAGCGGCGGGGTATCACCATGGAAACCCCGCTGCTAAGCGTTCATTGGCTGAGAGAGGTCATCTCCCGTCTCTCAGCCAATGAACGGCTCCCTCCATTGTAGTCAATGGTGGGAACCGCAGGGTAAACTTTAATAACCTTGCGGCTCCCAGCATTGACTACAATGGAGGGAGCCGTTCATTGGCTGAGAGACGGGAGATGGCCTCTCTCAGCCAATGAACGCTTAGCAGCGGGGTTTCCATGGTGATACCCCGCCGCTAAGCTCTCATTCGGGAAGTACCGTTCTATAGAACGGTACTAAGTTCGTGGATCGCGTTTTCGTTTTTTTTTTTTGCCAAGTCCGGGGATGCCTACTTTGGAACGAAGAGGACAGAACCTCGCATAGGAGATGGTGAGTATGTTTTTTTTCACAGGTCCCCTAGGGATACTTTACCGGACAAGTGGACCGATGCTACAGGTTACATAGGTGAGTATGTGTACATGTGTGTGTGTGTGTGTGTGTATGTTTAATAAACTTATACTGTCACGGTGTGTGTGTCCTGTGTTTTTTTTAAACATTTTTTTACAGGTGAACTACAGGTACTAGTGGGCCCTTAATGCCCTGCATGCTGGTACTTGTGGTTCTCCAAGTACCAGCATGCGGGGCAGGCTTGCTGGGACTTGCAGTTCTACTTGTAAAGACAATGTTTGATATTCTTTATTTACACCACACCACACAATCAACCCGCCACCCACCGCCACCAGGGGTGGCGGGGATAGCCCCGGGCTATCAGCCTGGGCCTGGGGTGCCCTGGAGAGGGTGACCCCTTTATTGGGGGGGTCCCCAGCTCTCCAGGGATCCCCGGCCTGGGCTGACTAGCGGTCAGGGCTGATGCTGCGGCTGGGGGGCCCGGTGAAAGGGCTCCCCTGGCTGTGGCATCAGCCCCCCGCTAGAAAAAGTCCAGTGCTGGTTCTGGAACATACAGGGGAACCCTACTCATTTTTTTCCCCTGTATTTCCAGAACCAGGACCGGATCAGAGCCCAGAGCTGGTTGCGCAGAATACGGGGGACCCCTACGTCGTTTGTCCCCCGTATTTTGGCAACCAGCTCTGGTTCTGACTAGCCCGGTGCTGGTTGTGTTTAAGTACAGGGGACCCCTATGTCGTTTGTCCCCTGTATTTAAGCACACCCAGCACTGGGTCACTAATGCCCGGGGCTGGTTGCTCTTTTTTTGGGGGGGGGGCACGCCATTTTTTTCTCTTTTTACACAGGTTTTTTTTTTTTTTATTTACCACAGCAGCACAGACGGGTCTCACGGACCCGTTAGTGCTCTGTGTCAATGACACAGATGCAAGTAGCACGGATCTCCTGGTCCGTGCGTGCATCTGTGTCATTGAAATACACAGCAGCACAGACGGGTCTCACTGACCCATCTGTGCTCTGTGTCACTGTCAATCACACAGATGCATGTAGCACGGATCTCACGAGTCCGTGCTACATGCAAATGAGCACCATAATGCTGATTGGCTGAGAGCCGTGACAGACGGCTCTGTCAGCCAATCAGCACTTTGCCCATTAAAGGCAAAGGCATTTTTTTTTAAATGGCCGCTCGAGGCAAAACCTCGAGATCCGACAGCAGATCTCGAGGTTTTGCCTCGGGAGAGGGATCCGGGGCAGACAGGGAGATCCGAGCTTGGGCTCGGATCGCCCCGGATCCCCGAAGTTCGGGTGGGTTCGGTTCTCAGGGAACCGAACCCGCTCATCCCTAGTGCTTAGTGACTTTGTTATGTTACTTTGTGTCAAGGTAGAACCAAATGTAGTTGCAATAGACATTGAAGCATGTAAGTAATGGCTACATGTGAGTATGAGCTTCAAAACTGTCTGACAGATAGAAAAAAGAGATAAGCGCGGACCCCCGTGTTTTGGTTTTGGCAAAACAACCCTCAAGTGTTTTGGTTCAGTTTTGGATTGTTTTAAAGTAGGGATGTGCAGGCTTGGATTAGTTAAAATTTTCCCGCCAAATTCTGATTTTTCCCGTCAAAAATGCGGGTTTCAGAAAAAGGCAAAACGTCATCTTTCATGGACAAACATCATCATTCCTGGACAAAAGTCCATGAAAAATGATGTTTGTCCATAAAAGATGACGTTTTGCCTCTTTCTGAGACCCGATTTGTGGCGGGAAAAATCCGAATTTGGAGGGAAAATCTGAACTAATCCGAGCCTGCACATCCCTAGTTTACATGCATTCCAAAACCAAGATTAATTTTTTAAATCCAAGTTCTGAACTTGCAGCAGACCCGAGCCAGGACTCGGTTCTACTCGGAACCCCAAAAGTGATCCGAGCCAGGACTCGGTTCTACTCAAAACCCCAAAAACGATCTGAGCCAGGACTCGATTAGATTTGGAACCTCTAAGTTTAGGTGTGTTCATTTTTCAGGAACATCTAACCGCACAGCTCTAGTAGGAACGTCACATTTATTATTAGTTACATGAATATGTAAAAAGAATACTGGTACAGATCCTCAAGGGACTACTGTATTTGAAGCTCTACTGAAATGATAATTGGGTAACTGAACTAATTACATTTTTGCCAGTGTTCCTCAATGAATAGTCTCAATCCCATTTGCTGTGCCCATGACCTACCCTGGGCATGCTTTACTTGTTCCAAAGCCATCCTCATTTTCCCATAGCTATAAACCTTCTGATTGGCAGCAGTCCTTTTGCCTGATGATTAGGAAATCTGGACTGGACTCGCAGTTGTTGGTATTTATATATCCTTTATAAATGGTTGGTTTGGCAACTCTACATACAACATAGATCCTTATTGGCTCCTAGTCAACTATATAGAACGCACTGGCAATTCTCCTGCTGACCCCATGCTTAAAAAATGCAATGCATAACAAACACACTACCAGCCAATTAAAACATAAAGATTCCATAAATCCATATGCTCATTTTTCACAAACAAGAAACATGTATATATAATTTACACAGCCCAATTTCTGACTCATCTATTCCGTTCTCTAAACATTCCCGGTAACCTTTGCATGAGTTCATAATCGCTGCACAGATATATGTTCTCCTAATATGGATTTTTTTGCACATGACATAAACAGGTGCTGTACACATTGAGCTTACCATGCAAAATAAATGTTGTTACCTTTGATTCATTAAAACTAATTTTCAGCAAAGCAAAGTAAATAGCCACTATTATGTCTTTATCATCTCTTAACATTCTAACCCTGTGCATTGAGAACCGTCACTCTTTGACAGGGTAAGAAATGCATTTACATGGTTTAAACTCTTAAATTGTCTCTTTCAATTAATTCCCCATCACGGAGCAGTCTGGAAACCATTACTCAGTAACTCTTCATTGTAATTGCTTGCAGCTGAGCATCTATTCCTTGGTAACATAAGAATAAAAGAGAACTCAGTTTGGTAACAAGTGCAATTGATTCCATTTAGAAATCCCTTGGTGCCATGCCATATTTGGCCTGCATGAGAGGAAACAAGAGGGTCTTTGGGGGGGCAGGAAATGATTTGGCAGACATAAAACGGTTTGTATGTGGCTTGCCTGCACTTTTCAGCTGGTCCTTATTAAAAGTGAGACTGCGGGGCTCCTGCTTTTTTACGGCATGTTTTGGTTCCAAATAAGCACAATATATTTTTTACTCACTTCTATTTAATCAAATAGCAAATTGAAGTTTTCCTTTTGCAAAATCTACTACTATTCTTAATGCTCCCTGTAGAATCCAAGATAGAATGCTGATGAACTAAAACAGAATGTTCTATATTCTAATAAACACAAGTTAGCAGGGTAGATGGAAGAACTGTGCATGTTGGTTAACACGCAAAAGAAAATTAAATTACGTAATCCAGATGCTAAAATGAATTCCAAGATACGTTTTTAAATGTTAACTTTAACTTTGTGTTTTTAGGATAATAGTGTGAAACGTACAACTATTACTAACATATAAGTAAAAAAAAAATACAAATATTAATTTATTTAAAAAGCAAGGTCGTGATTATTTATTACGAGGACTGATTGAAAAGTAATGAGACTGTTTTTTTTTTATTCAGAATCAGTTGACTCCACAGGATCTGAACATCTATATTTTATCAAACTATTTTTTTCAACAATGATTCAAAGACGTGTAGTAGACTGTTTTGTGACATCACTTTTTTAGTGTTGCAGCTGTGGCATTATTCACTTTATCATCTGTTGAGATCTTTTTTCCATGCAGTTGTATCTTCATGGTTGGGAATGCCCAGAAATCATAGGACAAGTCAGAGCTATATGAAGGATGTTCCAGTGCTGTCCCATTAATTTCAGTCAGTGCTGCCAATGCAACTGCAGCAACGTGTGGTCAGACATTGTCTTGGAGCAAAAACCACTGTTTCTTCAGCAAATGTGGTCTTTTCTTCCTCATGGCTCCAGACAAATGGGTTTTCAGGACTTTTGCATAGTAGTCACCATTAATTGTCTGTCCACAGGGAACTCAGTTCTGTAGGATCATACCGTGCACATCAAAGAACAGCAGACACATGACTTTACACAACGAAGGAATCACATGGAAGTTTTTGGGCGGAGGCGAATTCACGTGTGTCCATACACCGGACTGTTGTTTGGTATCCGGATCATAATGACGAATCCACGATTCGTGAAACGTCACAATTGATGTCAGGAAATCAAGTATCCTCTCTGACATTCGAACGGTGTTCTTGCACCATTCAACTCATTGTCGCATCTGCTCTTCTGAGAGATTTATGGGTACCCACCTGGCACACACGTGATGCATTTTCAGTTCCTTTGTCACAATATGCTGAACCCGTTTGAATGAGATGCCAAGTGAAGCCGAAAGTTTGCGTAAAGTTACCTTCTGTCATTTTGCAACATCTCCACAGCTTTGGCAATGTTGACATCTGTAACCGTGGTGGATGGTCTCCCAGAACTCGCTTTGTTAGTCACTCGCGTATTACCCTCTTTGAAGTGCTTCCACCACAGAAATACTGCAGCACGGCTAATTGTTTCTCCACCGTATGCTTGTCGTAACATTTCATCACTTTCATTTCCACTTTTTCCAAGTTTAACACAAAATTCAATCACACATCTCTCACGTAATCTCACAGACACGTCTTCCTCTTCCGCCATGACGGAATGTACTAAGATCTTCCACATGCTGTGACCAAACAAAGAAGATTACAGCAGTCCAACCATAGGTTCAGACACATCAATGTATGAGCTTCACAATAGCCAGCATAGCATTGCCATATCTACTGTACCTATGGGACAGAAAAACAGTCTCATTACTTTTCAATCAATGTAAAGCCCAGGTCCCTCCATATCAAAATATTGAACCTATGAAAAACCCTCAAGTGTCACTGTGCAATTGCTACCTATCAACATCAAAGCATTTGTTGTCTGCATTCAGATTAGGCAGCCATTTTGTGCATTGTAACACCATTCTGGTCACCTTTTGGTATGTTCTACAGTGTGGCACAAGATAAACCCACAGAGTCACTAAGTGAGATCTACCACCTATAACACCAACCCGTTGTTCCCTTAGTGACTGAGTATGCACACCGATACTTAGGCTGGCACAAGGACTTACTCTCAGCACAGTGTGGGCTTATCTTACTAGCACCTGAAGGTTGGAGATGGTATGCAGTTGGGACAAACCTGAGCTGGCAATCTCGATCTGGGCGGAGGCTGAATCTGTATACCCAGCGATGGACTAGGTGAGAACTGATACACCAGCAAGTGAACAACAGGTAAGGCAGTTCCCTGTTGCCAGCGGAGATGGAAATTCCGCAGATATGATCGCACACTGGTGTGAGTGGACCACAGGTAGTGATGGAGATATGCTGTGGTAGGGCTGCACTAGATGGTAAGAATCGCAGGTATGAATGGGAACCGCTGACTTGTACACAACTGGGCCACAGGAAGGAACAGCGGCTGGCTACAGATGGTGCAGCTGAACTGTAGACTGATGTGGATGATAGATAACATGGCTAAGTATAAAAAGTAATGGGGGCCAGCGCTACATCTATTGTGTGCAATCCAGAAAGTATAATACAAATGGATATGTTTTTGTTTCTATTTATTGGGATTCACATTTAAGGGTCACAGTGCCCCTATAATACAGTATGCAGAATGGGGTGGGTGGGTAAGGATAATGGTACATATTGGGGTATATCTGCCAATACTGGTGGTAGGTAGGGTATGGCAGAGTCAATAAAATTAAAATGGAAGTGAACAGTGTGATTAGCACAATAGTGCTAATAAGTCTCCTGATGTGTTACACCGGCAGTCCACAGTGGTGTGTCATTGGTGATAACAGAGCCTAAATACGTGGAGTGTATAAGTAGGTGTCTGGCAGGGCGGCGTCCCGTATCCCCCAAGTGCACAAACTTACCCTCGGCGTCCTTTCTCGATCACCTCCAGGTGACCGTGGTCCTCTTCTCTGTCCTCGTCATGGGTCCCGGTCCTCCGGGCTTTTGCTCCGCTAGTGGTGACAGTGCGTGTTGTTGGTAGCGTGCTGTCTGGGATGTAGAGTCCACACCGGTGCCCTGCGAGACTTCCGGGTAGCCGCGTTCTCGCGAGATAGCGCAGCTCTCCGGGTTCAGTTGGTGTGACACGGTGGCTCAACTCGGCGCCGCGAGGAGGCTCAGGAGATGAGAATCGGCAGTGTAAAGTAGTGGGGATAATTGTCTGACAATTATCCCCACTACTTTACACCCCATTCTACATACTGTATTATAGGGGCACTGTGACCCTTAAATGTGAATCCCAATAAATAGAAACAAAAACATATCCATTTGTATTATACTTTCTGGATTGCACACAATAGATGTAGTGCTGACCTCCATTACTTTTTATACTAAGTCGTACTGTATGGGTTGGGTAACCTCATAGAGGTCAGCAGCAGGCATCAACCATACACTACTGCCCATACACATTGAGCGCAGGTCCCCCATCCCCTCTCTGTTCGTATAGATAACATGGCTAGGCTGCAGGCTGGTAACACGATCACAGCAGACTGGGAGATACTTGACCAGGAACACAAATGAACTAGCACAGGTAAATGGCTCTAACAAGACAAGAGACCGGGAGCAGGACAGAACCAAACAGACTGGACACTAGGAACAGACTATCGCCGGCAGGGAATACTGGGACTGACTGCAATTTAACAGGAAGAGGAACCAATGCAAACCAGCTTCCTTGATTGGAGATTAATTTGCAGCTGAGCTGCACGCACACTGAGAGCTTGATTACAGACTGGCTGCAGCTGAAAACTTCCCTGCTGCCTAGCAACAGCCAGGACTGGAAATTGCAAGGCTGTCAAAAATCCTGGCTGCGGATCTTAACACCTTTCAAATGACTAGGAACCAATGGTATCACTGAAGAAAATTGCACCCCAGAAATAGCTATGGTTCACAGAATGGTTACCTCCAAGTAAAAGGTGCATTTTAATTTGGATTTGGTTAGTTAACTTAACTATTATGACCTCTATTACTCGAAACCATGCTAGAGGTGTCTATACATGGATAGACACAGACCTACAGACCTGGTGAGCTGGGGTGAATTGAGCAGATTAAACAGGATCCCATTAATCTGATCAGTTTATAAAACATATATTATGACTCATGGCGGGATTTACTACGCATTGCATTTTGAATACGGTACATCCCACCACTTTTTGGGTGAATATTAGCATTAATAACGCCGTTATGCACTTAGAACTGCGATTAAAATGATGTCTTCTGGGTTTATGACCCAGAAGTCCCTCTGGAGTCCTGCTGCGTATGCGCAGGTTGACGCGTGCACTGTGGGGGAAACTGGGAGGGATATTATTGGATCCCTCTCAGTGAATATTGCGAATAAAAGCCTATAGGCTTCTATTAGACAACGCCATCTATATATGATATTGCCTAATGGGTCCATGCTCCAGAAATGGCCCAATTTAAAATTGCAGTATATGGGTGTCCAAAATCTAGGCATAAGATATAACTGTGTCTCTTTACAGTTGAACCCCAATTATCTTGGTAAACAAGGAAATAGGTTGCCTGGATAATCAAAATCACAGTTAATCTGAAAATATACTGTATTGTATTAAGCTGTGAACATTGGACATTCTAGGGAGCCAAAATGGAAGTCGTATACAAGACTTAGGGGTTGCACGCCTAAAATGGACACAGGAAGCCTAGCTCAGACTACTCTACTGTATTTATATACTGTAATTCCAGGGAGTATTAAGAAAAATATATATTTTTAGCTGCCCAGTTAATCACGGATAATCGGATTGTACTGTATATTCATTTTTGTACACCCTCATGTTTTATAAATTACAAACATCATATTGATAACATGAATGTGAAGCAGGAGCATTGGCGCCCACATCTCACACCTGAGCATGCTCTGAAAAGAGTCCAGTGCGCATGTTCATATCTCCAGGAAAGTGTAGCCGGTACAAAAATACTGTGATAAGTGTGCGGAGGGGATTCGCAGGGACAGAGCTTTATCGCAAGGTCTGTCCCTGCAAGGGATTTTTAATAAATACCTGTGATATTGCCTGAATTCGCAATGCGAATTCAATCGGTAATATCACACTACAATCTGCATTCAAAATGCGGATTGTAGTAAATAGAGCCCAAAGCCTTCTAAAATTGTTTACAACTGTTTACTATAATCACACTAATAATCTAGTCTCAGCCTCTTTGTTTGAACTTCACCAAATTCCATATCAGACTTCCCCTCTCCATCCTCATATTTTCTGTCCTGTGTGATAATATAATTGCAGAAAGCACTGAAATCTAGGTTCCTGGACAGCATTTATATTTATTGAAGCGCACTGGGTCCAGACAACTGTCATCTTCATGGAAGTTCTACTTGTGGTCCTATAAATGTTTTATTATTCAATATCCTGAAAATAATATTTAGACAATAAGAACAATTTTTTAAATTGAAACTAATGCACCAAATGTAGCTCCAGCTACCGTCATATTAGAAACAGTATTATTAAGATCTGTTTTATTTCCCCAAATATGTATAAAAGTTAAAAAAAAAACCTAATAAATACATTTCCATTCAGCAGCAGCTGGGATTCCTGGACTGAGAACCTGTACACCCCCTGCTGTTCTCCAGTTTGTTTTCCCATATCTGACAACACAGGGTGCCCTTTAATCAAAGAAACAGGTTCCTTGGATTACTTCTAATAAAAAGGGAATTATGTTTCCATACGTACTGTATGTTCTCTATAACAGAATTGTATATTAATAGTTTGAAATATATCTGGGTGTTCTGTGTTTGCTCTTCATATAGTTATTTTTAAAGGGAAGGTGAAAGCCAAGGCTGTGAGCTGCAGAAGAGGGATACATGACCATGCTCTCCAACACAAAGGGCCTGATTCTGAGAAGAACTCTGCAGTGTCCCTGTCTGAGTTATTTGCCGATATTGCTTCTGCGCCTATGCAAATACTGCTACACGCTCTTCCCTGGTTTACAAGCATGCGTCTGAATATGCAAGGACTGAGACACCCACTTTGACTGTCTTTAGATGCTTAAATACCGCCTAGTGTGTCTTTAGATGCAACAATCAGCTGCACCAATGAAACTTGCTAGGTGCAGATTGTCTTGCCAGAGTACTACCTCCAATGTGAGTGATTATGCATCTGAGTTCGCAACCACATCAGTGACACACCTGCGGCACCCTCATAACTGTCGAAGCTGGATAATTGGCTGAGACAAGATCAGCTTAAAATTAGATCGAAACGATGCCATCTTGCGAATGGCCGCAAGACACCATCTTGAAAATGAGATCTGCAAAACGCCATTTTGCGAATGGCCGCCCAGCACCATTTTAGCTAAACTCAGACTTAAGTACATATGGCGATGCTATTATTAGCATCAGGCGATCGCATATTTTACCATACCCCATACCCATACACACATTAATACACACAGTTGCGCTGTTAACATGTCGCACATTAGCGAATGCATAATACCCCACATACGAACGCTGTTTATTAGCTTTGTGCATACGCATCTGCCCCAAGTTAACCAGCGTCTTTTCCCAAACCCCTAATACTTACACAATGCACACTCACATAAAAGGTTCCATAGCTTTAAAGTGTAAGATTCAAGTTTTATTCATTTATTACAAATGCTGTGAAGTAACGGCTATTTGGTATCTAAGGTTTAATACATGATAGATAAGCCGTGTTTGGTGTTATACTGATCTGCACTTTCTCAACAGCTTCCCATTATCATCGGTGTGAAGATCGCAACATGCATTCTCAACTTATGGACCGTAGAAAGTTAAAGCACCAAAATGTACTTTGTAAAACCAACAGCCTAGATTTGCATGAGGTGGGAAAACGGAGATAACCAGCTGTCGGAGGCTTGTCTGTGTCCATTTGAATCAACCTGTTAAATGTCCTGTAACAGAAGCACCGTGATGGGGAACCAATGGGATCGCAATGAACCTCTCTATTGTATAGTCTATTTCTGTAAGGGTATAAATATGTGTGTTCTGACCCCAGTCTCCAGTCTTCATGCTGATGCTGTTGATGGAGGTTTCTTGTTGATGCCAGAATCTGGTCCCAGAGCACGTGCGTATGTATAACTGTATCTTGGGTCTGTATAATTTCTTTGCGCTAAATTGTACTTAGATCACAGCATGTAACTACCTGTACTTTGCTTGAATAATACTTTTGTGCTTTGGAAACACATGTTCTGAAGTCTTTATTTTACTGTATGACTGCGTACACAAATAGCGTCAATTTTAGAAGGTATAGGCAGGCTTTTAGAAGGTATAGGCAGGAGCGTATAGAGGTTTAAAGTCAGTATCCTTATAACACGCCCATAGTACTCCCACCATCTTCGTGCACCGGCTTAGCCACTTCCCTGTCACTGGCCAGGAACACCCAATACACTGTCAAGACATTTCTGAGATTGCATGTCTCAAATGCAACTATGACTTTGCGTGCACTTTTATTTTTAAGCTGCTTGTGTCTTCTTCAATGATCCTGGTTACTTACATGCTCATCGTGGATTAATAATAACTTTTACACTATATAATGTATGTTCTCATTCACCACTTACAGTACTTCCTCTTTCTACATATCTACTACTGCCACTTCCCTGCCCTCTACTGGTTGGTTCTGTTACCCTCATCCAATTACTGTACTATCATCCCTCTTATATCATGTCATCATGGGAATAGTAACCTGTGCTGAAAGCGTGGTGAGCAAAGCAAGCTCGCGAGGGTACAATTTTCTACTATTGGTGGCCAGAAACTACAGTTGAGACAAAATAACAGCACTCAGGGCATGTCAGGGCATGGAACCCTCACTGAAGTCACGTCCGGGTCCTGTAGCTGAATGGGAAATAGAATAAACCCTACACTAAGTGGGACAGCTCTTTTATGCACAAATTTCCCTACTTCATACCCTTACTCACTCACTGACCTCTTCCTCCTGGCTGCTGGTTATATGTACCCCAAACCGGACTCACAATCGCAACTATCTGTACCTCCTTCCACTTAAAAGCTTTCCACCCACCACGTACCTCCAAATCTTCCACCAGTATTATTAACTCACCACTTTCCTACTTCCATTTTTTCAGTCCTACTCCTCAACCAGGTGACCAACAGGGCGGGGGGGGTGGATTGATCTTTCTACTGCGTCCAGTGTCATCCCACCTGTAATCTTCCTTTCCTTCTTTTTCAGTGCATACCATAGATTTAATACATCTCTGAGTGGCTCCAGCTACTCTTCGCATTCTTCATCAGTCTCGACATCTACCGTGGCACACTATAGAAACAAAATGCCTTCAGAAATGAGAATGTAATTAGCATAAATCTCATACTTCTATATTTCATGTCTATAGAATTAATGTGGACTCTGCCAAACATACATACATCCAGTCTCTCATAACTGTGAAGGGTTATAATAACCACAGACACCTAATTCAGTGACAAGAATGGTACAGTAAGATCAGAAATTAAATGTTATCCTCAATCTTGACCAACAATATGCTAAGTTATCCTCCTGCACCCTCTAGTACCTTCTTTTTAATTTCAATGACGATGAGGTATGTACTCTCTTCTTATGTTCCTAATTACCTGTTCTCTTGAACCTATACTCTCACAAATCAGTGAATCCCTGTCTGCTCTCCTCATGTCAGCCTTAACTATAATATGTAATCTCTATCTTTTTAATGGTATCTATCATTATTGAAGTTTTCAGTGGTTACTACTATTCTGAGAAAAAAATCAAACTCAAACTCTTTTTGAAAGACTTGCTGTCACACGTCAGACTTTGGCCCCCATTAGTGGTTACAGCCGCATCTGATGACTTACCTCCTGGATGTCCGGTGGGTGCTGGATCAGTGTCCTCTAATGCAGTTCCCACGCCTCCGGTTCCTTGGTGCCGCCATCTTGGGATGGGGTCAACTGCCTGGCCAGCCAATCGGAATCTCTGGAGCCATGCAGCCAGGGTGCCCTATTTAAATCAGTCAATACAAGCAATAGTTGAAAGTACTGCTTCTTTCCCCGATGGACTATATACATGGCTCCAGGTTCCTGTGGGCATTGAGGATTCCTGCATTCTGCGAGTTCCAAGTTTCCTGTATGTTCCAGCCCACTGTGATTTGCAAGTGTCCAATGCTAAGCCACCTTACTGTGATTTCCATGTCTCCAGTGCCATTCTAGTTCTTTGTGATTTATAAGTCTCCAGTGTTATTCTAGCTCATTTGATTGCCAAGTATCCAGGGTTATTCCAGCTCACTGTGGTTTCTAAGTCTCCAATTTTATTCCAGCTAACTGTAATTTCCAAGTATCCAGTGTTGTTCCAGCTTACTGTAACTTCCAAGTCTCCAGGGATATTCCAGCTATGTATTAGATTCTAGAATTTATCATCTCTCTGTGACTTCCTGCAGTCAGAACTTTCCTATCTATGCTCACCTGTCAGCTATCTTCATCTGCACAGTTATATCCTGCTCCTGCCACTGCAGTAATACCACCATTGTCCCTCCAGCCTGCCTGCAGTCTTCACCTATATGCCCCTCAAGGAATCTCGTCCATTGGTCCTGTAATCAGTCAGTGTTACTAGTATCCTGAAATATGTGGCTTTCAGCTTTGCTTATGCATCAGTCTCCACAAGTAGTCTTGATGACCAGTCCCAAATCCCAATCTTCCGAGTGTCTTTACATTTGCCTACACTTCTCTCGCACACACTTTCCCTCCTCACATAACCTATTGGACCCTCTTCAGTCAGGCTTTCATTTCATATTCTCCACAGAGACTGTACTGACTAAAGTGGTCAACGATTTCTTTGTTAAATAAAAAAGCCATTGTGCTCTTCTAATTCTCTTGGATATCTCTGCTACATTTGACACACTTGACCACTCTCTTCTCTACAAAGACTACATTCCCTATGTCTTCAGGACACTTTCCTATGCCTGCTCTCATCGTACAGTATTTACCAAATTGCTCTTCAATTTTATTTTTAAGGATCCGCCTCCTCTCCTCTTGGAACATCAATGAACTCTTTTGGATTTCAGTATAATTTCTATACAAATGGTGCCCAGATTCTCTCTGGATTTTCCCTCATCTGTTTTGACCCATGTTACTGAATGTCTTCCTGTTATTTCATCCTGAATGCACTCTTTTCATCTCAAACTCAACCTTTCAAAAACAGAGCATATAATATTTCCACCAGTCAAATGAAGTTACAGTATCTACCTGACATCTCTCTTTCTGTTGACAGCATGACAATAAACTTTACTTCTCAAGCTTCCTGTCTGAGCTATTGTTTAACCAAAAATAGTCTTCTGTTCCCCACATCAAATCTGTATCCAAGTAATATAGATCTAAGAATTTTTTACAGAATTCACACACATTTCACACAAGACACTGAAAAAATTTTAAGTTAATGTACTTGTTATATCCCGCATTAGCTGATGCAGCGGCTAGAACAATTTTCCTCATAAAAACATTTTTCTACAGCTACTCCTCTCTCTCAGGGGCTGATTCAGCCGCTTTTGATGCTATTGATCAATGTTTTCAGGACTGCAAATGCGCCGGAGCTGCAATCCACATGTGCCGCAATGCTGCTGCAGCTTCTGTGTGGGGAAGCTGCAATGTAAAATAATTCACTGCGCTAGATAAACTCAATAGTAACAATTTTTCAAACTATTTGAAACAATATTTGTTTCCCTCAGAGTCAACATGAGGCAAAGAGATATGAGAATGTCATGCTTTGTGATGTCCCGGTTTTGTTGTGGGCCCGGGGTGGTGATAGGAGCAGATACAGAAGCAGATTTAAAACAAAACGCTGAATTTTTAATAAGTGGTATGGCAGACATGAACAATGGGAGAAAATAAGTCCAGGGATGGCACTAAGGTGCAAATGGGAACTGAGGTGAATGCAATGAATAAAAGTCCAGGTAGTGGCAGATAGGAGCAGTCCAGTATCCGGGTCTTGTGAGGGTGGTGAAAAAAGACTTGTCCAGCAGTGTGAGGTTCTGGTTAATAGGGAAATGTCCAGTTAATGACAGGCAGGGGAAATCAGGTGTAGTGGTTGAAAAGAAAAATGCAGGCTGAGGGAAAATCATCCAGCAGAGTGTCAATGGAGGCAAGGTGCAGGGTGAACAGCAGACTCAGGTTCTCAGGCAAGGGGAAGGTAATGGAGGATGCAGGGTAGTCCAGCGGGGTAAGAGAAGACAAGCAGGCAGGCAGGTAGCGTTACACAGGAGCAGATGGTGAGCACAGGGAACTCTCTCTCAGCTATGCTGAGAAACACGTTGCACTTGCAATGAAGAGAGGCTCTGGACCTCCCTAAATACCAAGTGCCATACCGTGACTGACCAGAGAGAGCACGTGACACACCAGGATAGGACGGCTGAATCACATGGCCGGAGGCAAGATGGCGGCGCCCATGCCGAACGGAAGCACCACCAGGCCTCACCAGCCCAGAGTGACAACATGCCCACTCAGAACCACGCACAGCCAATGCCCCTCGCCAAACACCAGCGCCACCGCCAGACGCCCCCCGCCACAGTGACCTCGCAGGTATTACCCGTCGACCACTATGCCGAGAAACCCTGGACGTGACATGCTTCACGATTTGATCCACAGTTAATAAAACCTTAAAACACAAGAAATAAACAGAAAGGATAATAAAAAATATTTACACAATTCAGAAAAATTCAAAAGGATTTGTACATAGTATCTATAAACTCTATATTAAAAGTGTCCATCTGTATAACTTTTTATACGTGCAAATAATTAATTCATTGCAGAATGCACGAAAGTCTTAAAATAAGTCCCTGTTAATGGACAGATCTGCAACACTAGAAATATCTTTTTGTCGGGCCAACACAGCACCTTTAATATAATGTCCAATGTCTGGGGATATATGCTTTTACCTTGCAGTTGTAGTCTTAGCCATTGCTGGTTTCTCAGCAGGTGTGATATAAGATCAGTTATTCTACTAAGGCAGTCTAAATGTCTTTTATACTTGCCAATAGTAGAATAATTAGAGAATGGCGGATCCACATTCCAGGATTAATATGGCATCCAGCATGTACACAAGTAGTCTTGAAAAAGTGTCTGTTGAGAAAGGAGATGAAATGCGTTGACAACAAAGCTGACTGGGTGCACCTGTCACGGATAGTAACTGGTCTTTTTGCCACCATGTCCATAAAAACTAAGAAGAGCTGCCCAAAGGAGAGCTGTACATGCAGACACCTGCAAAAAAAAAACTGCACCGCTGAAGTGAAATACTGCAGTCTGTTGCTGCAACGGGATTGTGTAACCTGCCATATTTTCCCAGCAATTCCCCTACAGAGATCGGCAGCAAACTATCAGTAGCTTAAGGACTTGCAAAACATAGAGATAACCCTCTTCTGCACTTGTTGCTTTGCAATTACACCACTTAAATGTAATCCTTCAGCACACATACATATGTACACATACCTATAAAGATAGCTAAATATTGATATATATTTAATATACAATGAGCCTCCTATCATGTGCTTAACTCACATAATGTATATAATAACAATTTATATAATAAAAATATAAATAAAAGGTCTGATTATTATTATATATTGTACTCTATGCTCAGATTCTTTTTTAGCTATTGTTATCATTGGCATTCGACTTTTTATTTCTATTGTTATCAAAATATATTATCCAATGGGCATATGTATTTTTATTTTAATAGCAAAGACATGATATAAAGAGACCCATCGGATTGTATTAACATACCCTGTTAATTCAAAGAATTATATAACAATCGGCATTGAGGTCCTTACTCAAATAACCGCAAAAAGAACATATATAATAAATTACAGTTTATTAATTTCATGCCATATTTACCCCTTTCTTTCCTATTTTCTGTCTAATTTCATTTTATTGTATTATATTTATACTTGCAGTCCTCATATACATGAAAATATCAATATAAATATTTAAAGCACCCATTTCTTTAAATGCTGTAGAGAGAGAGCACTAATTTAAAACTAAAATTACTCTTTATTAAGTGCGAGGTCCACTCACACTGGTGTGGGGAGATAGCTTGCTAGAGATTACTACATGTGAGCCATTCATGAGGGTTTATGTAGCCCAACAGAAATCAATAGTATTGATAGAACTCCGATAGGCAGACAAATTGGGGACAGACGTCCACTCATATGTCTGAATTCAGGGGCCTAAGTAAGTCAGTGGATGCTGTATAGCTACTAGTCTACTAGGCTTCATTCAATCCGTTTGGATTGAGGGTATCCAGTTTAAATATCCATGTAGATTCCCCTAAACATACAGTAGTTGTGTGAACCTATGTCCTCTTCTCTTGGTACATGAAAATGTTTCTACTGCCGTAATGGATAGACCAGTGGGATCTCCATTATGTATTTAGAAAAGTGTCTAGAGACACTATGAGTATGAATCCTTTTAAAAATATTCCATCTGTTCTATATTGTAGGAAGCACGGACATTGTAACACATATATACAGTAAGATGACTGACAATTTAAAAAATTTTTATAGAGAAATTGTTCCCATTAGTATGTGATGTTATGTTTGGTGCCTTGTTCTTCATATGTTTACAAGTTAAACAGACTGGTTTATTAAAATAGTGGTTCCCTATAGGTTAGGAGGAAGCCATGTAGTATTTTGAGAGGTAGTTACTGGTCTGAAGTTACGAGGGGCTAAAATGTTTCTGAGACTAGAAATGTTCTTAAATGTTACTATCGGTTTATCTCCAATTCACTTTTTAAGTATTACGTCTTCTTTTAGTATTTTGAAGGTAGTCTGCAAAATTTTCTTAAATGACCCAGATTTAACATTAAATTTAAATATAAATGCAATGGGTTATTTTTCCAAAGGCATCACTGTCATGTTTGATGTTCCAATTTTAATAGTCTTGTGGGAAATGTTATTGTCGTCTCTCTTTTGGTTTTTATTTCTGCTTTTATTTTCATTTTTATTTTTGACCTTATTCTTCCTAAGGAGATCTGATCTAGAAATAGATTCTGCATATTGTCTTGCATCTGCCAACAAATACTCTGGGTATTTTCTTCTTTTGAAATGACAGATCATTATCTCCATTTACTGTAGTCATGGAAGTACTCATATTTAGTACAATTGTGACGTAATCTTAATATTTGGTTTTCAGGAATATTATTAATCCACGATTTATAGTGTCCACTAGAGCAATGCAAATAATTATTTGGCCCCACAGGTTTCATATAATTTGAAGATATTACAATTTCATCTGCTATCATGTGATATCTAAAAAATGAAGTACAAAAAGAGTGAGATTAAAAGAGTGAGTGAACCTTAAATTAAAATTGCTAGCATTTAAAAAATTGACAAAATCAAGTACAAATTCTGGACCCCAAATAATAAACAAATCACCAATATAACAGCCATAGAGGACCAGGTTATCTCTATATGGACTGTTCCAGATGTAAGCGTCTTCGACATTGTCCATATATAGATTCGCAAAACTTGGCACAACTTGGTCCCCATGGCCATTCCAAGTGCTTGCAAAAAATAAATGCTGTTGAATAAGTACCTCAATACCGTTTGTGTGAGGGATATTTGTATAAAGTGCCTGGACATCAAGGGTCATGAACCCACAGCTTTGTGTCCAGGGCCTCCCTAAAATCTTTTGTATTATATGTGAGGTGTCTTTATTATAAGAATCCAGATTGGTGACGTCACTTTGCTAAAGGACCTACAAATTGCGACAAATTAGATGTGAGTGAATCAATACCTGAAATAATAGGTCTTCCGAGGGGTGACGTGAGGGACTTGTGAATTTTTTGGAGGTGGTAAAAAACAGGAGGGACCGGATGTTAAGGAAACAAAGAGTGAAATTTGTAATCAGATATCACCTTCCTGATTTTTGCTGTGTGAAGGTTTTTTAATCCAGCAGGTTTGATTACTGACAAAAAATTTTCCTTAAATTGTTTAATGGCTAATTTCTCTCATTTAGAGAGATTATATGAATATGGAGTGGAATCATTTTTCCTGGATTTATTGGATTTTTGACAAAGAGATTTGAATTATTTTAAAGGTTTATTATAGAATATTGTAATCGCTGGGCATTTATTTTCCAAAGGAAAAAATTGTGATTTCCTTTTGAATTTAGTAGGTTTAAATGTGTTATGATATCAAAAAGCAATTTCTCTGTATTTTGTTCTTCTAGTAGTTGTTCGATAGGTTCACGTCCTTCTTGAGCTTTTTCATCTAGGACTATGGGAGTGCTCTCAATTGGATGTGGTTCCTTATTTAGCTGCTCTGATGCAAAATAAAATGTTTCTGCATAAATTTCTTGTACATTTTTTGAGGTCTAAAAATAATTCAAAGATGTTTGGTTCTTTAGTTAGCGAAAAAGCTTAAGAATTTTTGTGAAAGAGAAATCTGCTCATTTGTGAATTATTTCGACAGACAGGTTATATATCCCATTTGTATCTAGCGACATCTTGCTCTTCTTGGATTTATTTCCTCTTCTACCTCGTATCTTTTTGGTGTATGATTGGCTAGGAAATCATAAGGATTTCAATGACGGAAATGTGTTAATTTGTGAAAATAATTAGAGGATTCCTGTTTTTCTCTTATTTTGGTTGAAACATGGTATGATCTAATAATCTGTCTCTCTTATGTCTGTTTATATCTATGGTCATGATGTCTAGTGGACCTAGGAGATCAATAATTAGTCAAATGGGGATGATAAGACTTCTTATATGATATCTATGGTGTATTAGGTTTCAGCTGCTGATCATTTATTCTTATCTCTTTCATACTTTGCTCTTATTGTAAGCCCTAATACTATCAGTTCTATAATCTTCTTGGTCTCTAGAGAGCTTTTTTTTCTACACACTAAGTACACACTAAGACGATGGATCGGTTGTCCAGCCAATCCGCCGTCCTATCTGACTATTGGTAAGTGGATACACACTTACCAAACATTGGCCCAATGTGTTGCGCAAGACGTCACAACTGGCCTGGCATTTACATGTGCCCACCCAGTTATGATATCAGTCACCGGCGGCCTCTGCAGCAAGTGTATGGGCTGAAAGGCTGACTGTCCTTACACACAGCATGATGTGCCGATATATCTGGAGATATATCGCCCATCAGCTGTGCTGCAGAGCTGACGCGTTATATCTGTGAATGACATAGTTTCACAGACATGTCGTCTGTACACACTGGCTGGCACACACACGATGCATCGGTCATTCAATCGAACGGCCGATGTATCGACCAGTGTGTACCAAGCTTTAGTTTGGATAAGATCTTTCTCAAATCTCTCCACTCTGTTGTTAATTTGTTCATCTCTCTTTTTAAATTGGACTTGATCCTTCTATTTTTAAAAGGTCATCTTTGATATCTATTTTTTTCTGTTGTTTTAACTACTTTTTCATCTCTATATTGAAAGAAACTTTCATGATTGATAATGAATAAGTATCTAACACCTCATCCCATTTTCTCTGAAGGTCAGGATAATCATTAATTGATAGGTGTTTAAAAATCCTCAAACCTCTAAGTTTGAATTTTTCATCTAAGTATTTTTGTAGAGAAATACTGTCCCACCAGTTTCTCATATCTTCTTTCAGAAGATCCTCTAGGTGATAAAATAATTTATTCATTTCTGAGTTTGTATTTGTAGCTGGCTCATTATCTTCTATATTATTCAAGGAGGATAAGTATAAATCTTGTTTGTTCCTTCTTTCACAGTAGCTTCTAAAATCAGCCATAAATAACAATCTATACAAATATATCTAAAACAGCAACTATGCAAAATAACATTGGTAATAATGAATAAAGGTGCTGGGAGCATACACAAATGGAAACCATAGATAACATTTATAATAGTAAAACTAACACTATTGTGTCTCCTTGCACCAGTGGTGTAAGTTCATCCCAGATGCCCGGAGGCAAGTTATAATTTGGTGCCCCCCGTCACAGCCACTGACACTGTAATGTAGCAATTCGCATGCAGACAGACTATAGATAGACGAAGGCAGCAGCTGATGGTCTGACATGGAGCTCTCCACTAGTGTATGGTGGCTTCTCAGGTGCTGGGAAGGGGTGCCTTGTATTGGGCAGCCGTGACGGTACACTCTGTATACATAGCTACAGCCCTAAGTGGGGTGAATATGTTGTGGACAATGGAGGAGGTGCCCCTTCAGAGCTGGAGCCCTTCGGCAGACGCCTCCATTGTCTCCTATAGTTCTGCCCCTGCCTGGCGCTAATATAATCCAATGTAAATATAAAAAGAATTGAATTCATATGCAGCAAGAGAAGGAAGTAGTGCCTTACTTCCAAAAAACAAACTATGGAGATGTAAAAGATTTCACTGTGCTAGATGAATTGCTTTGGAGGTTGGAAGGGGCGCATGTCACATCGGTTTCTGGGGCGTACCAAAGCCAGTGACTGTGTTGCCAAACGCTGCTTCACTGGCCTTGGCACCTGGACATTCTGAGCAACATTATGGTTGCACAGATGTCTGATGGTCTGGCAAGAGGTTGCGATGGTTATCCAATGCTGCTTCTTCGGATCTTACAAAAGACGTTTCCTGCAGTGGAGTTCCTTGTAAGTGCTCCGGGTCAGTGCTGGGGCGCTGCCAGCTTTCCGACAGTTGGTCTGATTCAGACCCGCTTGCTAGCAAGCGGCCGCTCGTTGCAGATGATGTTCGCTAATGTGCGCATGCGTGTAGTTCGCAGGGCGCGTGTGCAAACTAGTACGAGCGATCGGAATGTGCTCACTCGCCCTGCAAAGACAGCCGAGTGGAATGAGTGACAGGAGAGTCCGCTTGTGGGTGGTAACAGGGGCAGGCCAGTAGTAACGGGGGAGTGGAGTTGCGGACGCAGGCGTGCCAGAGTGTTATCATGCCGTTTCTGGGGCGTGCATAATTAACAGGCAGCATCATAGAACACGTCACCTGGTTGAATAATACACTGAAGTGCTTGCGGTAGGGTACAGTCAACCGCAAGCGATGCGGTCAGATCCGATGGACCCCGATGTACCTATGGCTGTATATACTTCCTGAAGATGACATACGCTAGTGGGCGGATGAAGACAGGCTGGTGTGCGTCTGTAAACACAAAGTGATCACTCGCCAAGACGTAATGGGCATGCTTATGCCTTGCTGTGCGAGCTGCTGCCTTGACGTCACTTAGCTGAATTACCATACACTGGGAGCGAGCGGCCACATCTAGCCAGCGGGTCTGAATCAGGCCCTGTATTCGAAGACAAGGCGCATGCACAGTAAAGAGCATAGTGCCAGTTTCTTTGCAGTATGCTTTGCCGATGCCATCTTTCCGAATGCATTATGAAAATATGCTGCACAGATTATTTTATGGGTGCAGGGTGCAGTGTGCACCACACACTCTGCATTGTATATATCACTACCCAGGTCCCTTCAACAAGCCTGAGCTTGGGTAATTACTATCCACTCCCCGCCCCCTCAGCGCCCCTGCCCAGGGATTGGTCCATCTCCACTGTGCTGAACTGTGATGCTTTACTGTGAATGGGCGGTAATGCATTCCATCCAACCCCTGCCCTCCTCTGTCTTTTGTAATTTGCTGAAGTGTCACTGTCCCGCCCCACCTCCCTCCTCAAAGGATGCAGCATGCATGCCATAGATTGTAAGCTTGCGAGCAGGGTCTTCCTACCTTTATATATGTCTGTTATTACCAAGTTTTGTCCTATTAATGTTTCCAATTGTAAAGCATAATGGAATATGTTGCACTATATAAGAAACTGTTAATAAATAAATAAATAATTACACGAGCACACATGTGTGCATCGCATATTACTTCTACTGCGTCCATTAAGGAGGAAGGTGGGGTGGTCTGTGACACTTCAAGACATCACAAAAGATGGAAGTGGGTAGATCTTTGGCAGAATGCATTACCACCCACAGTTCAGCACAGGGGAGCTGGCTCAATCTCTGTGATGTCAGAAAGCAGGGGGAGGTGGCACAGAGATTGGCTCCTCCTCAAGACAGGTGGATATGGCTCAATCTCTGTGACGGACAGAGGATGGAGAGAGGTGGCACAGAGACTGGTGGCTCTTCAGGACAGGATGAGCTGGCTCAATATCTGTAAAGGTAGAAAGTGGCGGGAGGTGGCACAGGGAGAGCTGGCCCAATCCCTGTGATGGGTGGATGGTGGAGGGAGGTGTCAAATGGGGTTCAGGACATGGGGAGCTGGCCCAATCTCTGTGACATGCGGAGGACAGGTGAGATGGACAATATGTGTCTGTCTTTGCAGCTACCACTGGTATTTAATAGATGTGGCACTTAACCTCAAGTATCAAACTCTTATTGTCTTATAGATTTAATATGTCAGTGGTAATGGGGTTGATGTATCAAGCAGTGAAAAGAGTGTAGAAGTGTACCAGTGGATAGTTGCACATAGCAACCAATCAGCTTCAACCTATCATTTTACTTGATAAATGCTACCTGAACACTGATTGGTTGCTATGGTCAATACCTCCGCTGGTCCACCTCTCTACTCTTTTCATTGCTTGCTATATCAACCCCAATATCCATGATGCTTGTAAACTTGCGAACGGAACCCTCTTACCACCTATCTGTCTGATTATACCTAGTCTCATTTTATTATTTTTGTTCTCAATGGTAAAATGCTAAGGAATATGCTAGAGTTATGTAAAAAAAAATTGTGATAATAATATTCAGCTGTCAGTAGGTACAGTATATAATGTACAAGTGCCCCTGGTGCAATATATGCACTGATGATGGTGATGACGACAATGGACAGCTGCTTGGCTAAAGACCGGATTAAATTAGCAGTGAGAATTACTGCACTAGGAAAAGTGCTAGTAGCCTTAGGGGCATATTCAATTAGCCGCGACTTTTCGCCGACATCGCTGGTTTTCCATGAGAAAAAGAATCGCGCTTGTCCCCGTTTATCCCCGTATTCAATTAGAAATCGGCGAAAACGGGCAGCGAAAAGTGCTGTCAGATTTGGAGAAATCCGCCTGACACCCCCCAAAAGATGCACTGACATTGGTGATCACTATAGATACCCCCGAATAGGCCTGGTGAAGGTATTTGGGGTACTTAAATGCTCTCAATAGCTGCTAAATAGCGTCTTTGTACAAGTGGTGAAGAATAGCATTTTGCTGTTTTTTTTGGTGACAATTAGTCCCAGTAAATTTGGGGTACATGAAAATGGGTGCCAGCATATTTTAAAGTTGCTAAAGTGAAGTTTTAAAAAACGAAAAAAAATCCACCTGCTGCAACAACCTGCAAACTTACACCTGGGGCATACTTGGGGAACCCCCATGAGTCTATTTCACTAGTTTTTATGTTTGTCCCCCAACTTTGGACTTTTTTGCCCCCTTTTCCAAAGTCATTTTTTTGGGATGTTTTCTAAACTTTTTTTTACACTGTTTATCTTTGGGGAGCTGTCCCAAGGATGCAGGGCGGTTCCAGCAAGTTTGCACCCCAAAACCCCAATTCTGCACTTTTTTCGATAGCTTTCATAGGCGAATCTTTTTTGCCTATTTCAATGCATTGACTTTCTGCACCGGCGAAAAGTCTTTGGAATTGAAAATGGGGATACGTTTTCGTCGGGCGAAATGACGTCACCGGCGAAACTTTCCCGCAGAAACGGACTTTTCGCACCTAATTGAATATGCCCCATAGACTTTCACTCCAGGAGATATGCAATTATAAGGCCTTTTCCTCGGGCGGTAAATCCACAGCTAACGCGCATTGACCCATAGATTCTGGGATAAGTGCCCAGAGCTATGGGTTAATGTGTTTGCGGCACCCGTGATAAGGGGGCTTTGCGTGGCTTTTTATTCGAGCCTCCCTCAGGTTTGAACAGAAATCTGTGTTAAGTGCAGCCTAAGGGCTGCCGCGGACTACAATTGAATAGCCTCAGCCACTGCATTAGCCCGCTGTTAAATACTGCGCCTAATTGAATCCGGTCCTAACTGTGTCTTGATCCTTCTTACTGACACTATTACTATTACTAGTGTGGCTGCTGTGATCTGTTCACATTATTAATTTCCTATTTGTAGTTAATCCTTGACATGAAAGCAGAGTCCATGGTTTCAGCATTGCCAGATTATCGTGCTCATGAACCAGTGTCTAGCTTTTTCTGTTATGCGTCATATTGACTCTCAGTGTACTGCACCTTTTGAAACTGACCTCATTCTCTGATAATCCCCTGGTTCTCAAGTGTAGCGGACCTTTGGCTTTAATTCTGACTGTGTTCCCTGATCATTTCCTGGCTTCAAATGTTCTGAACAAACAGTACTTATTATAGTCCAGGTTACTACATGCTATTTCCAGATGGATCACTGGAGTACAGAATTAATACCTTGATCACAGATGCTGATACTTGTGGGGCTTCCAGCCTCTTGAGGTCCATTCTGGAATGTAGGACCGCAGCAAACCATTTATATGGTCTATTGCAGATGGATCTTGAGTTTCTTCCAGCTCTGCAAGTTGCGTAAAATGCATCTTTTTGGGGGAGCATTTTGTGCCTGTGTTTTTGGTGCAAACTGATTTCCAACCATATTTGTGCATGTGTGTCTATGTGCTTGTATTTATTAGGGAGCCCTATGTATTTCCTTAGTGAGCTCTGGGGAAACACTACAATCATCTGACTTGATAGACACCAGAGGTGATGGCAGAAAGTGGTAAATACTGAGTGGATGATTTATGTTATGTACAATGAACATCACTAGGCATTATTGGGCATCCTCATGGCTGTGGAGAGAGGGTGAGTACTAGTTGGATTACTACTGTGCATATCACTAGACATTACTTTAATTGGGCATCCTAATAGACCAAAGTGGACATTATCTTTGTTATTACTGCTCTTTATAGGCTCCTTATTGGTTATTGCTGCTACTATTAAAAAACCTACTAGACATTAGAACTCTAAATGAGCAACTTACTTGGTATTACTCCTGTTAGTGGATAGCAGGGCTGTAAATGGGGCCGTGAGCAGTGTCACCACCCGGGGAACAGGGTCCAGGGATGGCACCACCTCTTCCCAATGGTACCTGTATTTGGCTTGCAGGGTGACTGGAATGGCAGCCAGTAGAACTGCCTGGAGCTTCCTTAGGACGCTTCAGGCAGTGATTGTCCTCCTTTATCCAGTGTCCCACTCTGCATTACATTGTGACAACACATATTTGGGTCTTGGAGTGGCACAGGGCTGAAAATCTTCCTGCTACGGTGCTGGTGGGTAGCGTGGGGCATTACTCTTGTGGGCATCTTTGTGGGACTCACTGTTAGAAATAAGCATCCTATATTAATGATAGAGATGGGCGCCTAGCCCCGTGTTTTGGTTTTGGAACCGGACTCTTATTTGCATTTTGGTTTTGCAAAAACACCCTCTCGTGTTTTGGGTTGGTTTTGGATCTGTATTGTTTTTAACAGCTAAAATGAAGTAATTTTGACCTGCTTACATGCAATCCAAAACCCGAGTTCGGTTTTAAAATCCAAGTTCCGAATCGCGGAAAGATCCGAACCAGGACACAGTTTGACTCAGTACCCGAAAGTGATACCAAACTCGCACTCTGTTCGACTCAGAACCCCTAAATTTAGTTATTGTCGGTTCTCTGGGAACCGAACCCACACATCTCTAATTAATGGATATTAGAATTATGGAGAATTGATTAATCAATGGTATATTAAGTATTTGATGGTCACTGGTATGCTATATCTTGCTGGGAAATAATAACAACATACTAATTAGACCTTGCTGGACATTATCACTACCATAAAAAACTGCCAATAGCATATATGCCTGCTATTGCTTTACTTTGGATGTTAAATGCAGTAATAGTCTTTGCTGTCAGTCCACCAACACCAGTGCCTATTGCTATTAGAGAGGCTGTGGACTACATGTCACAGGGGGTTGGGTATGAGATTCCGGCGATCGGGATGCCGCTGGTCAGTTTGCCGACAGTGGCATCCCAACAGTAAAAATCCCGACACCCATAAGGAAAGCAGGTAAGACTAACCCTTACCCTTACCCCTACCCCTCCCTCCCTCCTAGGTGTCTAACCCTAACCTCCCCCACTAGTGCCTTAACCTAACCTCTCCCTCCCTGCACCCTAAACCTAACACTCCCCCCAAAGTGCCTAAACCTAACCCTAAACCCACACCCTAACCCTCCCCACGCCGGGATGCTGACTACATCCCATCCCAGGAAACACCAAGGCAGGAGGAGCAAGATAGAAGCATGAAAGAGAGGGGAAGTGTACAAGAAAGCGGGAATGGTAAGAGGTGTGATCGGAAGCAAAGAAGAACTAAAGTAAAGAAAGCAGTGCTGTGAAACAAGAATAAGAGCGAGATTGGAAAATGACAGCTTGACAGAGATAAAAGAGCCATGGGGAAGATAAGCCGAGGAGATATAGACCCAACAGAAGGAGCAAGAGTGAAGCAAAGCATTTCAGATCAGCTAGATTGTTATCGTATGTCACAGATGTAAACCCCCTGGTACTAAGAAAAGATGGACCACCATGGTGTGTAATGCACAAATTTTACTCTCTCACCAGAGGCGTCACAGGGTCTTGACAGGGTCACCCGGTGCACATTTCATAGCACACCCCCTTTGTGCGCACCCAAAAGGGGATGTGGCCTAACATAAACGGCGTGTCCTCACAGGAAATCCCAATTGCATCACTTCGAGGGCATGCTCAGCATCCACGGAGATGCTGGACTGCCCCCGGAGACTAGCACCTGGACTGACGGCTTCTGCTCGGTGACAGTAGACCTTAGTGTTTTACCTTGTCCTATCACAACTTACCTGTCCACATGCCCCTTAAATGCCCCTCAGACCCTCTTTACCTGCCCTTTTTATGGAAACAGACCCCTCCACATGCCCATTATGTGCCATTAAATCCCTCCACATGCCCCTTATATGCCCTCAGACCCCTACACATGCTCCTTATGTGCCATAAGACTCCTCCACAAGCCCTTTTAAAAGCAACATTCATTAAATATCCCCTCTCTTGTAATATTAACTTAGAGCAGCTGAGAGTCTGAGCATTAGCATTAGAGATGTGCGCCGACCCCCGTGTTTTGTTTTGGGTTTTGGATCTGGATCTCCCCTGGTTTTGGATCTGGATTGGTTTTGCCAAAACCTCATCTCCGTGTTTTGTTTTTGTGTTTTGGTTTTTTAATCTGGATTTTTTTCTTAAAAAATAAAAAAAACAGCTAGAATCACATAAAATTGACCTTTTTTTGTTCCTACAGTGTTAATAACCTCAATAACATTTATTTCCACTCGTTTCCAGTCAATTTTGACCACCTCACAGCTCACAATATTGATTTTTTTTCATCTAGTTAAAGGGCCAAAAGGTTGCATCCAGCTTGCTGGCTCAAAACTGATTGACATAATTATTAATAGAGTTGAGGACTGTGCAAAGATGATGGTTGGGATACCCTTGAGGATTGAATAATTGATAGTTGCTGGCTGTAAAATTGATAATATATAAATTAAAAAACAATTCATTGGTGCAGCCCCAGGCTGAATAATTAATAATAAAAATAAATTAATTGGTGCAGCCCCTGGCTGTAAAATTGATAATTAATTAATTAAAAAACAATTCATTGGTTCCTAAACCAACCATAACATTAATTTAAAATGTCAGGCAGCAATGCCCCAACCAGCACATAATGGAAAGGAAAAAGGTGCAAGATGAAATAGTCCTTGGGCCCTCCCACCCACCCTTATGTTGTATATGAAACAGGACATTCACAGTTTAACAAACCAATCATTTCAGCGACAAGGACTGCCAATTGTGGCTGAAATTATTGGTTTGTTTGGACCCCCATAAAACAAGCTGCCAATGTGCATTGGACATGGAAATGAAACTGATCCCATGCACAAACTGGCTTTACATTACAAGTTGTCATCGTCCTCATCCTCGTCATCCCCATCAGTGTGTACATCCTCTCCTTCACACAACATTAAGTCATCCCCGCTGACTTGCTTGCCTTCTAGGGAGGCCGGGAGTGGCACACGATTTTCAGGAGGCTCCCGACCAATTCGGGAGGGTAGGCAAGTATGCTACCAGCTTCAGAGGTGATTCTACGATCAGCCAATGAGAAGGATATAGCTGCTGCCGACAAGTGTCATTGTCAGCAATGCTGTATTTTCCACCTAACAAATATAACATTTAGAGATAATGGGCCTGATTCATAGGTGAACACAATTACAGCTGCAACTGCATCTTTCTGCTGCAGCGCAACTGCGTCTTTTTGCTAATACCACAGCCAATGGCTTTCGTACAGAGATGCCTACCATCTGCTGCGCTAATCCACCGCTGTGCATATTGAGGCACACCACTGGATGCATTGGTGACACCATAGAACATTGCACCAGCCCTTTGGAGGTGCAGATTATGTGTCCCAACATGGCCTCCTGTGTCAGTACTACTGCATCTTAAGACGCAGTCGAAGATCCCAACACACCCACATCTGGGAAGCCTTGCCCCTATTACCACCCAGAAACACCCACTAAAATTGTCTCTCTTTATGTCTAACTTCATTCTTCGTCTTTCGGCGGTAACCATTGGAATACATGCACAGTGCAGCTCGGACACATGCACAGACTGAAAACATTGGCTGCTTGCGCGTGGCATCAACACTGTGGGGTCTATTCATGTACATTTACAATAACTATATGTTAATTAACACCAGACATCACATTTTACAAATGCGATATCATGGTGTAATAAGTTGCAATTCATGTACACTCACCTTCTCTGCGATGCGATCCAATATCCTGGGCAGGGACACCGAGAGGGGCAGGGGGCGGGTACTATTTACCCGGGCCCGAGCTTGCTAGAGGGGCCCGGGTCCGGCACAGCTCTCCCCCTCACTCCTTCACTCCTCCCACCCACACGGCAGTCCAGCCGCAGCAGTCTTCTATGCCTGTGGGGGGGGGAGTGATCACACTGATCGTGCCCCCCTCTGGCTTTGCGCCAGGCTGAGGGGCTCACCGCGCCCCCCTACCCAGCGCGCAGTGCCGCTATGTGGCGCTGCAAAAGTGTTTATTTCCTTTCTTTAGCTCAAGGGGACGTGGTCACGCCTCCCATGATTAGGCCACGCCCCTTCACCTGGGCCTGGCCAGGCTCTCTATGCCCCTGATCCTGGGTCCCAGCGATTCTGTCTTCTCCTTTCTTCTGTGAGTGTACCAATGTCCCTTGGGTCTTCTTGGTCCTGTGCATGTGCCGCCAATACTCTCCACAGTGGGCAGCTGCCGATCCCGTTGCTGGCTCCAACCCTGCGATCTGTGGGAGCAGACAATCATGTGCTGGTGGGGGCGGGTGTGCGGCTGCAGTGCAATGGTGGGTAGGGGTTTAGGCAAAGTGAGCCAGGGGCAGCATGGAGTCATTAGTGTGTGTGTACTGTACATATTATATTATATATACACACCCATACTGGACAGAACGGGTAATGCAGCAGAACGAGCTGTCCATTGGAGGGGGAGCAGGGTGGGCCTCGCAGGGGCAGCTTTTATGGAGGTGGAGGTGACCCGGCATATGCCGGGTCACTTTACAATAGTGGCGGCAGGGGAAGGAACGGGGGGACGCAATGGCGGGTCACTTTAAAATAGCAGCGGCAATGAAAGGAACGGGGGGTGGCGCAGGGGGCAGCGGGGCATCCTGGGCATATGCCAGGTCACTTTAAAATAGCGGGGGTAGGAAGTGGAACGGGGGATACTGGGTCAGCGGTGCAGCACCTCTGATTGACTGCTGGCAGAAAAGGGGGCGGAGACAACAGGGAGAAGACAGGAAGAGAGCTGTCTTCGCTGCTCTTCTCCCCTGACAGCACTGCTAACGCCATCCTGAGATGGCCAATGCGGTTCTAGCAAAGGAACGGAAAGCTGAGCATTGCGTTCCTTTATGAATCGCACTCACCATACAAATGTATGGTCATGCGATACACACAGGAACAGGTGCCCCGCTGGAGAAGTAATACACTTCTCCAATGGTACACTGCTCTATGAATCACACGAAGCAGAGAAGTGCCCTGCTTTCAGCTAAACAGAACACTTCACTGCTTCATGAATAGGCCCCTGTGTAGCTATAATAGGTGCATTTTAAATGTCGACCTTTTGACTGTGTCGATCATTTAACCCTGACGACCTAAAAACATATATCGACTGAATGATGGTCAACCTAATGACCATGACGACATTTTTACTGTCGACATCCAGAACCAGTCGACCTTCTGAATGTCGACATTTAACCTATCGATCTTTTGAACCACACACATATGAGTCACAACACTGTCACCTCTTTTACAGTCATCAATTCAGTACAAGTATCTTTTAAGTGAGTCCAATATTTAGTTTCACAGAAACTCATACACTCTGACTTGTCAATCATGACATAAATAATCTATGTACTAAAAATGTCAGCTTTTTCTGATGGTACTCAACGGAACACAGCACAGGCACCTTTTTATGTTATCATTTTTAATTGTAAGGACTAGTTCAGTGTTGGCTAACCTTGACACTCCAGCTGTTATGGAACTACATAACCCAGCATGAACTGCTACAGTTTTGCTATTAGGGCATGCTAAAACTGTGGCAGGGCATGCTGGTATATATAGTTCCACAACAGCTGGAGTGTCAAGGTTAGCCAACACTGGACTCACTGGACTGAGCACCGAGACATTGGCATTAGAGAGATCAGTGCTTTTCCTTTTGAGAGGGTGATCAATAATTGTATATCACCACAGTCTCTTAGACACACTCCTAGTATATGATAGATTAATCACATCTCAAAAGGCAAAGAGCTGGTCAAGCTATAGTAATGAATCCTGAAATTACGCACTCAGATGTAGATTACAGACCCAGAGTACTGTGCTCCATATGAGAATATTTATGAGGCTTTGACTCTAAAATGGATTATTTATAACCCATTTAGGAATAATATTGAACATGCCTTATATGCATATGCATTGAGATAATTAAAACCACAATATAGTATATGTGACAGTGTTGGAGGGAATCCAATAGGGTCAAGAATACTGTAGTATTTTACAATTATCCAAAAATATATCCCTGAAGCAAATGCTATTTTTGTCTTGATATTGGGATAATTGAGAATAGATAGGTAGAAATCCTAATCTTGGGTGGACATACACCCCACCTTTAAAAAAACATGGGAGAAAACAGTTTACATGAAGGTGTTCAAAGTGCAATGTCCTAAGCTTCATTCATTCAGATTTCTACGGGGGACATACTGTACCCTGATGCCAAAATGACATAGGGGCCTATTCATCATCAGGGGCCATATGGCTCCTGATGATTAAGTATCCACCTCGCCGCAAGGGAAACCTATTACCAACGCAATTCATCATTGCTTTGGTGCGGGGACAGCTGCTACGAAAAGCAGCTACCCCCGCGATTAGTAACACTGCTACAGTAGTAGCAACATTACTTACCTGTCCCCATCACCAGCATCTGAGCACACGCATGCGCAAAGCCGCAAGGGAGGCAGTGAGGAAGCCATGGAGGAATCCACTTGGAGTTTGTTCTCGCAGGCAACTCCGAAAATGCTAAGTTTTCACAGTTTGCTGAATATCAGGTGGTCCCATTTCCGCATGGTTAACGGGCCGTTTCAGTGTTGATGAATAGGCCCCACACACTGTTAACTCATATTTAATTTACATTTGGTAAGAATCAACCTATATGATTACACGTATGTTCACTTTTTACACTACTGTACTACACCATGGTGCCTTTTCTTTTACTCCTTTATTTGATAATTTTCCAGGAGGGAGATATTTTCCCCCAAAAAATGTTTTCTTAGCAGCTATTTTAGTTAAGGGTACTAGACAATTAGAGCAGATGTCTCATCAGGCAGCCAACTAGCATTGTGATTGTTGCCAAGCTTCATCCATTTCCAGGCATGAGAGAAGCTACAGTACTTTAATGCATGAGGAGTTCCTGCTTCTGATACAGACAATGGATGAGGAACCTAATAGGCCTTCTATACCATTCAAACTTTCAGAAATATGTGGCCTACAGGGCTGCTAAGACTTATATTTATCAATGAATGATGAATTCATAGCCCCCTCTTTACTGGGGCCCAGCGGCGCTCTCAATAGCCCTGATAACACTACCTCACTGACAGCAGCACATCACCTCCACACTGACAGCAGCACATCCCTGTCTCACTGACAGCAGCACATCACCGCCTCACTGACAGCAGCACATCCCTGTCTCACTGACAGCATCACATCACCGCCTCACTGACAGCAGCACATCCCTGTCTCACTGACAGCAGCATATCACCACCACACTGACAGCAGCACATCCCCGCCTCACTGACAGCAGCACATCCCTGTCTCACTGACAGCAGCACATCACCGCCTCACTGACAGCAGCACATCCCTGTCTCACTGACAGCAGCACATCACCGCCTCACTGACAGCAGCACATCCCTGTCTCACTGACAGCAGCATATCACCACCACACTGACAGCAGCACATCCCCGCCTCACTGACAGCAGCACATTCCTGCCTCACTGACAGCAGCACATCCATGTCTCACTGACAGCAGCACATCCCTGTCTCACTGACAGTGGACATTACCGCCTCACTGACAGCAGCACATCCCTGCCTCACTGACAGCAGCACATCACCACCCCACTGATAGCAGCACATCCCTGTCTCTCTGACAGCAGCACATCACCACCTCACTGATAGCAGCACATCCATGTCTCACTGACAGCAGCACATCACCACCTCACTGATAGCAGCACATCCCTGTCTCTCTGACAGTAGCACATCCATGTCTCACTGACAGCAGCACATCCCTGTCTCACTGACAGCAGCACATCACCGCCTCACTGACAGCAGTACATCCCTGTCTCACTGACAGCAGCATATCACCGCCTCACTGACAGCAGCTCATCCCTGTCTCACTGACAGCATCACATCACTGCCTCACTGACAGCAGCACATCCCTGTCTCACTGACAGCAGCATATCACCACCACACTGACAGCAGCACATCCCCGCCTCACTGACAGCAGCGCATTCCTGCCTCTCTGACAGCAGCACATCACCTTCTCACTGACAGCAGCACATTACCGCCTCACTGACAGCAGCAGACCCCCTCCTCACTGACAGCAGCACATCACCGCCTCACTGGCAGCAGCACATCCCTGCCTCACTGGCAGCAGCACATCACCGCCTCTCTGACAGCAGCACATCATCACCTCACTGACAGCAGCACATCCCTGTCTCACTGACAGCAGCACATCACCACCTCACTGACAGCAGCACATAACCGCCTCACTGACAGCAGCAGATCCCCGCCTCACTGACAGCAGCACATCCCTGCCTCATGACAGCAGCACAGCACCACCTCACTGACAGCAGCACATCACCGCCTCACTGACAGCAGCAGATCCCCGCCTCACTGACAGCAGCACATCCCTGCCTCATGACAGCAGCACATCACCACCTCACTGACAGCAGCACATCACCACCTCACTGACAGCAGCACATCCCTGTCTCACTGCCAGCAGCACATCACCACCTCACTGACAGCAGCACATCACCACCACAGACATCTGTGTATACACTCATTAATATATGAAAGGAGTATGTGGATGCATTTATTTATTTGATTAAAGCCATTTTTTTACCTATCTCATATATATCTAATATCTATCTATCAGTGGCATAACTATAAATTTTGCTCCCCCATGCCAAAAAAGTTTCAGACGCCCCCCCACCCAAAGATCAAACACGCCCAAAGACTACGTTTAAGGTGTGTGGTTACATGATACAGCAACGTGCCTTACACATTATGAGACACTAAGTAATGCCACTTATAACACAGTGTGCCACACCGGAATGCCCCTTACAACACATTATGCCACACCGGAGTGCCCCTTACAACACATTATGCCACACAGCATTGCCCCTTACACATCCCACACAATCATGCCACATATAACACATAATGACATACAGTAAAGCGCTTATAACAAATTTATGCCATGCTGTAATGCCCCTATTTCACATTATGCCACACTGTAATGCCACCTGTAGTGCTCCTTCTAGTAGTTAACCACCTGTAGTTAGCCCCCTGTAGTTAGCCGCCTGTAGTTAGCCGCCTGTAGTTAGCCCCCTTGTAGTTAGCCCCCTTGTAGTTAGCCCCCTTGTAGTTAGCCGCCTTGTAGTTAGCCGCCTGTAGTTAGCCGCCTGTAGTTGCTCCCCCCCTCCGCGTGCACACAAACAAACACACACACACAAAAGAAAAAAACACAAACACTTACCTTTATCCCTGCTCCAGTGCTGCTGCCGTCCATACCCCGGCGTCCGCTCCTCGGCACTATGGGAGTGACGTCATTACGTCACTCCCATAGTGCCCTGCGGGACCCGGAAGACGGAGGGAGCTCGTCTTCCGGCTGCCGCCTGGGGTTTGAATAGGAGCCGGGCGGCCGCTGGTAACACACTCAGCGGGTGCACACCCTGCACCCTGCGTAGTTACTACTACTGCCCCCGTCGCCCCCAAGCTACCCAGCACCTCCAAGCCACCGCGGTGGCTGCGGGGGCAGTAGTTACACCACTGCTATCTATCTATCTATATTTCGATCTATCTATCTATACTCCTTTCATAAAGATAAAATATTCATCAAATTATTCATTAAATATTCTCCGTAACGTGCTTCTATAGTCTACAGCAGTGATTCTCAAACTCAGGCCCTGATTCAGAACCGGACGCTCTGACAGAGCGCTCGCTCTGAATCAGGGCCGTCTCTCCTCCTTTTTGGAGTGGCCTCCCAAGACCATCGCGACCATCGGTCTTGCGATGACACCCTTTCGGTAGGGTCTCGCTGCCGCAAGCCCTGGAGTGCTTTTATCAGAGCCAAAAGCACTCCCACTGACATCACTAGTGATGTCAGTGGGGCCAGCCCCAGATGGTAGGCGTTCCCATGGGAATGCCTCCATCTGGGCAGCCACGCCACCGGCACGCCCACCACAGGGGGCATGCTGTCACTCACCATCAACAGCACGCCCCCTTTGGTGCGAGACCCATAACGACGGCCTGGACGTCGTTATTCGGGTCTCACGCATGCGCACGATGGAGCCGCCTCTGTCGTGCGTATGCGCACTTGGGCAACATCGACCCGCTTGCGAGCGCTCAGCACTCGTGAGCGGGTCTGAATCAGGCCCTCAGTCCGCAGGACCCCACACAGGTCACATTTTCCAGGTCATCCAGCAGGTGCACAGGTGTAGTCATTACTCACTGACACATTTTAAAAGATCCACATGTGGAGCTAATTATTTCACTTGAGATTCTGTGAGGAGACCTGGAAAATATAACCTGAGGACCGAGTTTGAGAACCTGTGGGCTGCAGTATATAGAGGAAGGTATAGATGGAACTGGAGAACAAGAGTTACTAAGGCAATAGTTTTCATAGCATATGTACTACTGTAGGATTGCTGTGCTGGGTTTCAGTCAGCAACACTGCCAGAAAAACTTGGTTTCTCAGCTCAGTCTGCTCTATCTCAGGGATATATTTACTAAAGTGCGAGTTTTTAGAAGTGGAGATGTTGCCCATAGCAACCAATCAGATTCTACTTATCATTTATCTAGCACCTTCTAGAAGATAACACTGGGGAACAAATATTTTTTCTCTTGCCAAGGATTTAAGATTGGTTTGAGAGTACTCGCAGGTTACTCGCAGGTACTATTTTCGCATTAGATCTTCGCTATAGCTGAATTGGCTCCAGTTTTCAAATTAATGAAAAATTATAAAATTCAATTATTTTCTCCATTTGAAGAACCTTACTAGTCCCTACAAACCAACATGACCCCTTCCATCCGGTACAAAATGCTCTGCTCCTGGACTTCCTTCTTAATTAATGATTGCAGACACCTGTGTTGAACTAGTTAATAGATGAGACAGGTGTTTCACCACAGGTGTCTGCAATCATCAATTAAGAAGGAAGTCCAGGAGCAGAGCATTTTGTACTGGATGGAAGGGGTCATGTTGGAGGGTCTGCTTGTCTAGGCCTGATTTACTTAACAGAATCGACTTAGTTTTGCTTTTTTAACAACTACCCTCTTTCAACAATAACAAGAATTTGTTTTATTTGTGATAACGTAGCTGGTAGTCACATTTGAGACACATAACACATTCCAATGTCCTCACTAACGCTGGGAGGAGGCGTGGCAGTGCAGTGCTGAGCCTGCTGGGAGATCCTCAGACCACAGCCACGCCTCCTCCCAGCATACAGAGAGGAGCAATGGAGAGGACCGAGTGACGCAGTTAGCACACCTCCTGGTCCTTTGTTCGGCCCTCTCTCTGTCCCACCACAACCAATTTCCCGCCATTTGGGCTTGTTTTGTTCAGTACGTCCTCAGCTTTTGTTGGGAGTTAGCACTGAATGTGTGAAACAAAAAAGTTTTTGCCGTAAAAATTAGTTCTTCTCGGAGACGGTGTATTAACAACCCTGATGTTTTTTGTTATATCTGTGGCAAATATAGTGTTGCAAAAGAAAGAAAAAATATAACTGTATTCGTAAAACAAGCATATCGGGCTTATTTTGGACGTCACATAAGCCAGCAAGACAAGATTTGGGTGCCTCACAAAGTTTGTAAAACCTGCATGGAATCGTTCCGTGATTGGACTAAAGGTGATTGAAAATTACTTAATTTCGCCATACATATGATGTGGTGTGAGCCAGAAGATCACTTCAGTGACTGCTATTTATGTGCTGTAAATGTGAAGGGTATGAATCGATTTAAGAAACGCAAATGGGAATACCCAAGTATGAATTCTGCAAAACAACCGATACCATATAGCGAAGATTTGCTTGTACCATCATTCAGTTCTTTGTGCAAAGTTGAATGTGATTGTGTGAAATTGTTAATGTCATCCAGTGCAAGTGACAGCACAGATGAAAGGGAGTTTGAAGAAAGTTCCTCTACTCCAAACATATTTTCTCAAAAGGAACTAAACGATTTCATTCGTGACTTGAATTCAACGAAAAAAGGAGCTGAGCTTTTAGCATCCATACTTCAAGAAAAGCTTGAGCCGAATGTTACTATAACGTCGTATCAAAATAGAGAGCCAGCCATATTGCCATTCTTTAGCCAAGATAACAATCTTTGTGTATTGCAAAAATGTTCCAAACTTCTCCAGATGATGGGCTTACCAGAATATCGAGCAGAAGACTGGCGGCTCTTTTTGGATGGTTCTAAAAGGAGCTTAAAATGTGTATTACTGCATAATGGGAATAAATTTGCGTCGATTCCTATCGGTCATTCAACAAAACTTAAAGAACAGTATTAAAATATCAAGTTAGTCTTAGAAAAAATTGCTTATTTCCAGCATCAGTGGTCTGTTTGTGTTGATTTAAAAATGGTAAACTTTCGTCTTGGGCAGCAAAGTGGATATACTAAGTATCCTTGTCACATATGCTTATGGGATAGTCGTGCAAAACAAAAGCACTGGCAGCAAACTGTATGGCCTCCAAGAGAAGTTATAACTGTAGGAGAAGCCAACATCATTCATGAGCCCTTAATTGACAGGAAAAAATCAAACTGCTGCCTCTTCATATCAAACTGGGTTTAATGAAACAATTTGTAAAAGCATTGGACAAGTCAGGTCATTGTTTCACGTAATATAGAAGAGGACAATGTAAAATAAAGGCTACAGGTGTACTTCAGGATCCAGTTTTCAACCCGGGCAATGCCGGGTATCCCAGCTAGAAATAATAATAATACATTCTAAGGAATTTTTTTCTAAGACTAATACATCACATTTTGGTGCGGATTCAGGGCCTGATTCAGAGCCGGACGCTATTTGCGCTCGCGCGTTCAGAAAAAAGGGGTGGCTATTCAAATGAACCGTTCGCTCTTTGCGGTCTGTTCACGCCTCTATGTCTGAACGAGCGAACAAAACTTGCGGTCGTTTTTCGGGAAACTACGCCCCCTGACCGCTCGCATCCTACGTCATGTCCGCTATTTATTAGATTAATCGAGTACATCGACCAGCGTATGAACTGCTCGCTATTCTTGTGGTTGGTTTTTCCTACCGCAATCTTGCGAGCAGTTCTGACTATAAAATAACCCAGTGACGTGGTCAATGACGCTGCTGTATTAATTATGCACACCCATAATACCCGTTTTGACCTTTAAGCACGCCTGCGTTCGGATCTCCACTCCCCGTTTTCAACCACCTTCCCCTGTTACCACCCACATACGCCTCCTCCTGTCACTCAAAATAGCAGGCATTCGCTATTTAGCGAACAAACGATTTTCGGCCGCACTGACTGGTTCGCGCATGCGTATTACGATCCGTACGCATGCGTAGTTGTGCAAATATCGCTCGGAACGAACGAGCGGCCGCTTACGAGCGGCTCTGAATCAGGCCCTCAGTTAGTCATGGGACTTACGGCAAAGTTTTAGCACCCGGAATAAGTGCCTAGAGCTATTCAATCACTGCCTGCGGGAGATGCACGGTAAGCCATAGCTGCCGGGTTAAGTGTCCGGAGCTATGCAATTACAGATCATGGTAGGCTTACGATTAGCCACGGAAATACTAGTTACCGCAGATTTCTGTTCACACTTTAGGAGGTTGCGAACAGAAATTCACATTAAGTCCACCCTCGGGGCTAGTCACGGGGTTACAGCATGCAGTAGTTGAATAGTTCTAGGCACTTAACTAGGGAGCTAAAGCCTGTGGTAAGTATGCAGCTAATTGAGTCTGCCTCTGAGTCAAAACAGTTGTTACATAAACAAAAGACAAATAAGAAAGAATAATGAATTCTAAAATAAAATAATTAAAAGATAATTTTGCTTATTGTTCCATTTTAAATCAATATGCAGATAAATCATAATGAATGTATTTCTAAAGCTGCATACACACACAACTATTTTTTTATTGATTATCGTTAAACGATATAGTTTAACGATAATCGTTTCAAAAAATCGTTCACTTTCTGAGTCAAACGATGAACGATTATTGTTCATGTGCGTTCACGTTTGTAGTTTGTAGTTCAGTCAGACTTGTCAACGCAACGATTTTCATTAAGTTAATATGCAAAAATCGTTTGTAGTTCAAAAAAATCGTTCATTACACTTTAAAAAATCTGACAGATAATCTGACCGAAGATCGTTCAGAAAATCGTTGGTAACAAAATCGTTGTGTGTGTGTATGCAGCTATAGTATTCAGAGCAATAATACTTACATTACAATACAAGTTACTGTTATTCTAAGCCAAGTTCTTTTTATCCTAAGGCAAATCTGGATATTAAGGCAGCAACAACAAAGCATAAAAAAAGTGATTGTGTGTTACATTATTTGTCATTAATTACAACCACATCTCATCGTCCAAACTTCCTCACATAGTAATTATATTTGATTTATTCTGATCTTTATGGGAGGGCATTGCAGGTCACTAAATAACAGGCTCTGCCCACACACGTCTAGGAAGATAATAAATTGTCATATCTACATTAATATTTAGCAACCCGCCTGTGGGCCATGCTTAGTCACATTAATTTTATTAATGTCGATGCTAGTGTGAAAATAAATCCTTGGGGAGAATAGAAGTCAAGTTAAATAGTGACAGGAGTTTCTCTAAAGAGAAACTTTAACCTAGATTGTAACACAGATTACATTTTACTTCAAGGATGTTTTATAGTCCAAAGCACTGTATGATTTATTGAAAAGAAGTGAAAATATACATTTAAACTGGAAACGTTTTTGTTTTGTGTCAGCTTGCAGTGAACAATTATACATAAAAATTAAAAAAGTTGATTACTTGCATGCAGCTACACAGAAAGGGTCTGATGAATGGTACTTACTGCCTTTGGTTAATACAGTCATAAGCCCTACACCCAGGGGCGTAGAGAGCCTAGCCGGGCCCATGTGAAGGGGGGCGTGACCTAATTGCCGGAGGTGTGGCCATGCGCCCTTGAGCTAAAGAAAAAAAAAGCATTTTTGCAGCGCAGCGCAGCGTCCAAAGCGCTGGGGAGGGGGGCGCTGTGAGCCTAAAAGCCCGGCGCAAATCCAGAGAGGGGCACGATCAGTGTGATTGCTCCCCCCACAGGAATAGGAGACTGCTGTGGCTGCTGCTCAGGAGCCGCGAGCAGTCTCCCACTGCAGCCCAGCACACAATTGCTGGGCTGCTGTGTGGGTGGGAGGAGGGAGGGAGAGAGGGAGGGGGAAAGCGGTGCCAGACCCAAGCCCCCGCCAGGCCCCTCTAGCAAGCCCGGGCCCAGGTAAATAGTACCTGCTCCCCCCCTCTCAGCGTCCCTGCCTCCACCCTCACCCCACCCACTCATACACAAAGGCTTATGTTCATATTCATCTTTCTGTAAACTTCAGTAGTCCTTGTTGCAATCACTGCAAATCAAAATCTGAAAGACAAACCAGAAACCCTGGATTTCAATACAATACAGAGTGCATCCAAGTGACCGCCATACAGTATAGAGGGCCTGATTCAGAGGCGCTCGCAAAAAGCGAGCGCTTTCTCTGAATCAGGGCGGGCGCAGGTTTTTTTGGTTGCGGCCTCTTGTCCGTTCGCATAGCGGCACCCACAGCTATTGCGAGCGGCCATGATGATGGTCGCGATGGTAGGGCAGGGTCTCGTGGCCGCAAGCCCCAGAGGACTTCTGGCTCAAATAGAGCCGGAAGCTCTCTCACTGACATCACTGGTGATGTCAGTGGGGCCGCCCACAAACGGCAGGTGCTCGCATGGGAACGCCTCCATTTGTGAAGCCACTCCCCCGCCACGCCTACAAAATGGGGCGAGCTGTCGATCAACATCGACAGCCGCCCCTTTTGTAGTGAGTCCTGGAGTGAGTGCTTTTTGCGCTCGCTCCGGGGCTCGTGCATGCGCACTGGGCCACCATCGACCCGCTTGCGAGCGCAATGTTCTTGCGAGTGGATCTGAATCAGGCCCAGAGACCACAGTACAATACAGGGAGAACCTTAGTGAATACCATACAAAAAAATAGAGAGCATCTTAGTAATCATTATACAATATCATCTCCTCATAATTAATTAATCCCTTCTCAAAAAATCATTACTCCTGCAGGACCATCACAATAACTTCATTCAACACAATTAAACCATTTATTATCATTAACTATCCATTTATGTTCATTAACCCAATAAGTACCTCTCTCAGTTTTATAAAAAAAACCTTATTAATAAATTCCATTAAGATCAGTAACTCCTTCACCCTTATAATAAAACCCGACACCGGCATATGCCAGGTCACCTCCTACTTATTGCCCTAGTCCCCTCCGCTCTGTCCCTACCCCTGCCGATGTCGCCGATATGACTTCCCTACACACAGAAGCCGGCGCACAGATCACAGCACAGGAGTCGCCGGCCAGATGACAGCAGCGCACCGAGAAGACCGAATCGCCGGACCTGCAGTTACCGCATCACATCGCACATCAGGCAAGTTTTCATGAATGGCTACTTATCAAAACTAAAGATTGCATCGAACTGATGCGATCTATAGTGATAAGTAACAATTCTTTAACGCATATCTATATGAATAGACCCCTATTTGTCTAATTTCTGCCAACTCTGCCTCGTTCCTTTATGTCAGTTAAATATTGTCACCTATGTAAACTGAATCATGGTAGGTAAAGGTAGCAGCATACGACTAATGCCATGGAAAGTGGGAGATAAATGGAATGTTGTCACCATGTCGACATTAAAAATGTCAACACTCATGTCGACACCACAATGTTGAAAATGATGATGTCGATATCTGCAGAATGTCATCATGGTCACAATATCGACATGTGAAATGTTGACAGTCTGCAGAATGCTGACATTAGAATTAGGCTGCGGGGGAAGGAGGCTAGGTTAGGCTGTGGGACGGGAGAGTAAGGGTTAGGATGTGGGAACGGAGGGTTAAGGTTAAACACTGGGGGGATTAAATTGCGGGATGGTCAGGGTTACGCAATAGTGGGAGAGTTAGGGTTAGACTGTGGGGGTAGGGTTAGTATTAGGTTTAAGGATAGGGGTAGTGTATGTACTGTTGTTGGATCAGATGACCACCAGACTCAGAAGACACTGCTACAATGCTGGAGCCGCCACCAGGTGAGTGAGACCACTGCACCACCGGGACACAGTTCTGTCAACATTCTAAGCATGCTGCATGTAGACATTACAATCATTTTGACATTTTCTTTATGAATGTCATCAAAACAGACCCAGCCCAATGCGACACCATCTTGAACAGTTGCAATGAAGAATCTGTCAGTGCAACCCTGCTCAATGCATTTGTCCTTAGCAGCTTGCTTTTATCATTTCTAGATTGCTCTGTTTAGTTGGAAAAGAGGAATTACTTCAAGATCTATAGCTACTTTACATGTATATTGAATATAATACCAAAGCATATATATAATAGATCTGTCCAATACAATTAATTTCTAATAGCATTACTGCACCCAAGGGACATATTTATTCATGTGCAATTGCAGGAGATCAATCCCCCGAAAACATCTGATCCCCGCAAAATGTAAGTATCCCCAGCAATTATGAAGGAGGGACTGCAGCAGATATCTCTGCTATCTCCTGCGGTCCCTCCATTTCTGACCACAAAAACAGCCCCCATAAATTTGGGTTTCTAAGCTGTCGGATTTAGCTCCGGAATGCAAAGTATTCAGGAACTTGGCCATGGCTACTAATGTCATCTGAAGATGGCGCTAACCCATAGTTGCCTTTAGTCTACTTTTTCGCAACTTTATCGGAGAGAGATTTTCCAGATACCTGTCTGCTTCCATTGATGCATTCTTTGATTGACAGCAATACACGCACCAACGCCAAACCAGAAAGCAGAGTGATAGTGTAAGCTATCACCCTGCTTCCAGCTCTTGCCGCGATAGACTCTTATTAAAGCCCATGTCCTTACAAGAGTTTGTTACTAAATATTGGTGAAATGTTTAATTTTCACTTTGCGAATTTAGGCAAAATTATTTTGTCACATCCGCATTAAAAATTAATTCAGCCTCTTTGTTTCAGAATTTTGTGCTACATGGGTAAAGAGTACTTATTCAATATATTCAGTGTTGTGTGTTGAGGTCATATTTTACAACTGTAGCCAATCTCTTTTTCCATGTTCTCAGTCGAATTCTAAATTCAACTAAATTATTTATAAACTAACCTGTGTATAGTGATCATTGTGTACCAAATTTGTGATATAGGTGTGACCTGTGTATAGTAATCAGTCTGTATCAGGTTTGTGATATTATTATTATTATTATTATTATTATTATCATCCTTTATTTATATGGTGCCACAAAATTTATATGGTTCCGCAGCGCCTTACACAGTACATAAATGAGCACACACGAAAAACTGTTATTATCAGTACAAAACAATGCAGGACAAGGGCATGGTTTATAAACATAGCTGCATAACACAAGCAGCAGGACCTCAGCAAGCAAGTGGTAGGTGCCAATAGGGGAGTTAGGAGTATATGATAGTATAAGTAGGGGAAGGAGAAGCACGTGAGGGACGAGGGCCCTGCTCGTGAGAGCTTACATTCTAAAGGGGAGGGGCAGACAGACAGAAGTGACACACATGGGGTAGATAGTGAGGAAGGAGTATGGAGCAGTGGGTTAGGATATGTGCTGCGGAATGTGTGTTATAAGATGACCTGATGTTATGTCAAAATTAAGTCCTTCATTCATCTATCTCTATGACGAAAAATAGATTTTGTTTATGTGTTATTTACATGAGAGATGTACAAAATAAAGTTGTTGCACTTAATTTTTGTCTATTACATTTTAGCATCTAAATACATTCAGCTAAAAATGCAGCTTTTATGGGACTGTCCCGCCATCTTAATAGTGAATTCTTTAGTCCCAGCTGCTGGGTGCTATGCCATGCTCCTGCGAGTGGGTGCTTCTCAAATGCTAGACCCACCCAAAAAGGGGTGCAGCCATGCCCAACATGCTGTGGTCCCACAGGATGTTGCTGTACTCGGGCCCAGAATTTCTCTTGGCAGCCCTGGAGGTGAAGGGAGAACCAGGAGGGAATGGGGCTTAGTGGTGGCAAGGCCATGGTGGTTGAGAGTGAAGGAACAGGAAAGGTGGGGAAAGAAGCAGAGGGTTGGAAGGGAGACTGATGAGAGAAAAAAGGGGGAACGGCAAGTGGAGGAGACAAGAGGGGGATGCAAGGGCGTATCTATAATGGGTCCAGGGGAGCCCACAGCACACACCCTGTACTCATAGGTAATTATACTTACCTCTCCGCCGATTCCTGAAGTGCTGCTCCGCAGCGCCAGACCGGCACTGTAGAGCAGCAAACACTCACTGGGAAAATTACGGCGGCCATTTTCCCAATGATCTGCGCATGCGCAGAACAGATGTCCCTGGGAAAGTAGACGCAACCCAGAATCTACAGAGCTCAGTGCCGCTGAGCCGCAGTCAAAGAGGAGGGGGCCCAAATGGAGGCTGCACACGGCCCCCCTCCTCTATTAAAAAGCCCCTGGGGGGAGGATAGGGATGGATAAAGAAGAGGATTATGTGGGCACTGAATAAGGGAGGTGTTTAAAGTAAGGGTATTCATGCCGTGGATGAGATAATAAGCGAGATGAAAACTGGAGAGGAGGCTGTGTGATGTGGAGACAGTGTGGGTAAATGTTCAAAATACAGGTAAGGGAACAGTGCTGCTAATGTATGAGCACAGTTCCAAAAGTGAAATATAAAGAGAGGTATGCGAGTAGTGGATGCAGGAATTAGTTTTTAAAATAAAGAATGATTAAAGTGGATAGATGTGATGCAATGGAAAAAAGGCAATACCAAAAGGATTTTCAGTAGTATGAAGGCAAAATTACAATGTACAGAACCGATCCAGACAGAAGTGTTTTGAACAACAAGATCAATCAACAAGAGCAGCAGCAGATAGGGAAGTACTTGCTAAGTCCAAGCAGTGAGTGCAGTAAGGAGTTTCCTGGATATGCATACAGCAACTGATGGTGAATTAGGTAATTTACATAAGTATGTTGCATGATGTTGTTCCGAAAGTGTTCTGGCTTTGAGGATGTTTCTCTCAGGTTTCCTCGAGCTTAACTCCGGCGTAACTCCGTCTTAGTTATCAAATTGTAATTACACTTATAATTAGGGGTGAGCGGGTTCGGATTTCTGAAATCCGAACCCCCCCGAGCACCCCCGATCCGAGTCCGATCCGAGTCAGGCTCGACTTTTCCCGCCTGACTCGGATTCTGAAATCGAGGCAAAACGTCATCATCCCGCCTTCCGAGTCTCACGGGTTTTGGATCCTATATAAGGTACCCACGTCGGCGCCATTTTCTCACTCAGCTATGGACAGTGAAGAGGGAGGGTGGGAGTTAGGGCTGTGTAGTGTAGTGTAGTGTAGTGCTGCTGTTGTCCACTACTTCAAAGTCCATAGGGGCTGGCTGTGTTGTGCTGTGCTGCTGTTGTTAATAGGGGCTGTGTCCACTACTTCAAAGTCCATAGGGGCTGGCTGGACTGTGTTGTGCAGTCAGTTCTCCATAGGGGCTGTGTCCACTCCAAAGTCCTGTGCAGTGTCCCAGTCCTAAAGAGGTGCTGTAGTGTTGTCCAGGGGGTGCTCTGTCCATCAGGGGTGCTCCCCCCAAGTGCTAAAAAAAGAATATATTTTCTGTGTTTGTGAATTGTGTGCGCAGTAGCCGCACGTGCATCAACAAAGTAGTGCCAAGCGTGCGCCTGTGTCATAAGTAAAGGGCCGGCTGGCTTGACCGTTAAAGGGTGCTGTAACCCCCGAAAGTACACTCCAGTCCAAACCCAAAAAAAATTATTTTCTGTGTTTGTGAATTGTGTGCGCAGTAGCCGCACGTGCATCAACAAAGTAGTGCCAAGCGTGCGCCTGTGTCATAAGTAAAGGGCCGGCTGGCTTGACCGTTAAGGGTGCTGTAACCCCCGAAAGTACACTCCAGTCCAAACCAAAAAAAAAATTATTTTCTGTGTTTGTGAATTGTGTGCGCAGTAGCCGCACGTGCATCAACAAAGTAGTGCCAAGCGTGCGCCTGTGTCATAAGTAAAGGGCCGGCTGGCTTGACTGTTAAGGGTGCTGTAACCCCCGAAAGTACACTCCAGTCCAAACCAAAAAAAAAATTATTTTCTGTGTTTGTGAATTGTGTGCGCAGTAGCCGCACGTGCATCAACAAAGTAGTGCCAAGCGTGCGCCTGTGTCATAAGTAAAGGGCCGGCTGGCTTGACCGTTAAAGGGTGCTGTAACCCCCAAAGTACACTCCAGTCCTAACCAAAAAAAAAATTATTTTCTGTGTTTGTGAATTGTGTGCGCAGTAGCCGCACGTGCATCAACAAAGTAGTGCCAAGCGTGCGCCTGTGTCATAAGTAAAGGGCCAGCTGGCTTGACCGTTAAAGGGTGCTGTAACCCCCAAAGTACACTCCAGTCCAAACCAAAAAAAAAATTATTTTCTGTGTTTGTGAATTGTGTGCACTGTGGCTGCACGTGCATCAACAAAGGAGCAGCGCCAAGCGTGCGCCTGTGTCCCATAAGTAAAGAGCCGGCTGGCTCATTTCTTAAAGGGTGGTGTAACCCACAAAGTGCACTACTCTCCAGCAAAAATAAAAAAATATTTTCTGTGTTTGTGTGCGCTTTAGCCGCACGTATATATATCAATATAACATAAATGGAGGACCAAACTTTCTCTGATAAAAATAAAATAGGGAAAGATCAAGAACCACTTCCTACTAGTGCTGTTGCTGCTGCTGGGAGTTGTTCATCATCCCAGAGAGGAAGTAGGAACATCACTACTTTTACTAAACAATTGACCCTCCAACAGTCCCTAGCGATGAGGATGAAGTACGACAGCAGTCATCCTGAAGCAAAACGTATAACTGAGGCCTTGACTGCTATGTTGGTGTTAGACGTGCGTCCGGTATCCGACATTAGTGCAGTGGGATTTAGACAATTGATGGAGGTAGTGTGTCCTCGGTTCCAAATCCCATCTAGATTCCACCTGCATCCTCAAAGCAGCAGCGACAAGCGTGCGTCTGTCTGTTAAAGGGTGGTGACACCCTCAAAGTGTGCTACACAAACAATTAAAATATTCTTCTTCTTTTTTCTGTCTTTGTGAATTGTGTGGGCTGTAGCCGCACCTGCATCCTTAAAGCAGCAGCGACAAGCGTGCGTCTGTCTGTTAAAGGGTGGTGACACCCTCAAAGTGTGCTCCACAAACAATAAAAATATTCTTCTTTTTTCTGTCTTTGTGAATTGTGTGGGCTGTAGCCGCACCTGCATCCTTAAAGCAGCAGCGACAAGCGTGCGTCTGTCTGTTAAAGGGTGGTGACACCCTCAAAGTGTGCTACACAAACAATAAAAATATTCTTCTTTTTTCTGTCTTTGTGAATTGTGTGGGCTGTAGCCGCACCTGCATCCTTAAAGCAGCAGCGACAAGCGTGCGTCTGTCTGTTAGAGGGTGGTGTAACCCTCAAAGTGTGCTCCACAAACAATAAAAATATTCTTTTTTTTTTTCTGTCTTTGTGAATTGTGTGGGCTGTAGCCGCACTTGAATCCTCAAAGCAGCAGCGACAAGCGTGCGTCTGTCTGTTAAAGGATTACATCGGTGACAGCATCCAAGTAGGCATGTCAGACAGTCCGTACCTGTACTGGCAGGAAAAAGAAGCAATTTGGAGGTCCCTGTACAAACTGGCTCTATTTTACCTGAGTTGCCCCCCCTCCAGTGTGTACTCCGAAAGAGTGTTTAGTGCAGCCGGGAACCTTGTCAGCGAAAGGCGTAGGAGGTTGCTTCCACAAAATGTGGAGAAGATGATGTTCATAAAATGAATGATCAACTCTTCCAGGGAGACCAGCCTCCAGAACGTACAGAGGGACCTGTGGTTCCAGCAGGGACGAATTAATACTCTGTGAGGATGAGGATGTACATAACACTGAAGAGGGTGAGGAATCTGTGGATGAGGAGGATGAGGACGACTTCTTGCCTCCGTAGAGCCATTTTGTGCAGGGACAGATTAATTGCCAGCTTGTTTTGTGGGGGCCCAAACGAACCAATCATTTCAGCCACAGTTGTGTGGCAGACCCTGGCGCTGAAATGATTGGTTTGTTAAAGTGTGCATGTCCTGTTTATACAACATAAGGGTGGGTGGGAGGGCCCAAGGACAATTCCATCTTGCACCTCTTTTTTTTCTTTGCATTATGTACAGTTTGGGGCCTAGTTTTTCAATGCCATCCTGTCTGCCACTGCAGTTTCACGCCTAGATGGGTCACGTGTTTGTGCCGCCCACTCGTGTCGCTTAGCATAGTCATCCAGCTACCTCGGTGCAACCTTTTGGACATAAAAACACTATTGTGAGGTGTGAGGTATTCAGAATAGACTGGAAATGAGTGGAAATTAAGGTTATTGAGGTTAATAATAGCATAGGAGCAGAAAAACCTACAAATTCTGTGATTTTAGCAGTTTTTATGCTTTTTTTAAAAAAAATACAGATCCAAAACACAAAACCCAGAACCCAAAACACGGAAGGGTGGTTTTGGCAAAACCAATCCAGATCCAAAACACGAAGAAAGATCCAGATCCAAAACCAAAACACAAAACACGAAAAGTGGCCGGTGCACACCCCTACTTATAATCTAACACTTTGAATCTAAGACTGACTATAGCAGCCTACGTCTATGCAGCCTAACTGATCACTAATAACTAAAGCTACAAACATGTGTCTGATATCAGTGTAACCTGTGTATAGTGATCAGTGTGTATCAGGTGTGTGATATCAGTGTAACCTGTGTATAGTGATCAGTGTGTATCAGGTGTGTGATATCAGTGTGACCTGTGTATAGTGATCAATGTGTATCAGGTGTGTGATATCAGTGTGACCAGTTGCCAAGCCAGAAGGGAGCAGGGGGGGGGTGAATTCTCCACCTAACATATAACTATTAACTAGAGATGTGCGATTCGGTTCTCCAGAAATCTGAATACACACGAATTACATGAATCTGGACAGATCCAAGTCACTGTTCTGATCTTCCCATGGTTCACAATTCAGATTCCAAATATTAATTTTGGGTTTTAGTTTTAAAATTAAATGGTTTTAGATGTTATTATCATTTAAAAAAAAAAAAAAAAAACAGATCCAAAACCAAAACCAAACCACTTGTCTTGCAAAACCAAAACACGAAGATGAATCCTGATCCAAAACTAAAATCAAAACACGGGGGACAACGCACATTTCTACATAAAACCAGTCATGAGTGGCGTCTCTGCAGCTCAGAGGTAAATGAGTGGAGGCTCCGGTTATTCACTGGGCCAGTGATCAGTGGATTTCTGAGCTTATGGTTCTTGTCAATGCCCTACCCTCCACTGCACTGTAGGGATGGTAGTGCACAGGATGCACGTGCACCGGTCTGCTCCACCCTTCTCTATTTCTTATACATGCACCACCTTCCAGCTAACACTGCTGCGCTGGCCTGGAACAAACCACTGCTACAGTGTTGCCTCCCCCACTCATGTCACTATGTACAGGGGGAGGGTGTGCTGCACTGCCTCCTTCCTCTACTGCCCAGCGCCTGCCCGCCTGCCCTCCACTTAACACGAGGAGACTGCTTGGGAAGCTGCCAGACTGACAACCAGCTCCCCCATCAAATATCATTGATGCCAGACCGCTGCTACTGTAAGTAAACCTCGGGGGCAGTGGCAGGGCCGATGTTAGGGTGTTTGGCACCCCCCTGCAAACCATAAATTTGCGCCTTCCTTCAAATATGTATTCTTGGCATGCCTTTGTACAATACACTTTGCATTTTTAGTTTACTCTTATTCTCTGTTTTTTTTTTCCTTACTCTTGTATATATATATGTATGTGTATATACATATATATATATATATATATATATATATATATATATATATATGTATATACACATACACACACACATATATATATATATATATATATATATATATATATTGTAACACAGGGTATAGAAATAAGGACACCAGACAGGCAGGCAGGTTCTTGCTAAAGCAGTGTCTTTTTAATAGCAGTAAACACTGCACCTTAGCATACATGAGCATAGGCCTGGATACACACAGGCACATAACAGAAAATAAGCAAACATAAAAGTAAATGTCTCAGCACTCCTGTCTGTGGACTCTCCAGATAATGGCACCCTAATTCTAACCACCACCCTTGGCCTATCGCCTGGCTAGCTTATCCAGCATCAGGAGCAATGAGCAACAGGTATGTGAGAGTTTTAAACCCTTCCTGTGCTGCTGACTTCCTGCTGGCTCTGAGTGACCTGGAAAACAAGGAGTTCCATATCTCCACTTTGAGCTGTGCAGCACAGAAGACCCGGAATTCCAAACTTCTATTGTAACTGCAGAATGTGCTGGTCTTGTTTTCCTCTCCCTTGGAGGGAGCTTATCCCACCAGAATGTGGACAATTCAGGTGAGAGACAACCCCTCTCACCACACATCCCTCCCCTTTCACTTTTCCAAGCTTAGGGAAGCGCACTTTGTGCCATGTGTCACTTCAGCTGCCAACTTGCTCACCAGGAGCGCTTTGGTTCTTTTAAGATCTGGGTCAGTTGTAAAGAAAGACACAGCATATGACTTGAACCTAGGATCAAGAATGGTTGCTAAAATATAATGATCAGATTTCAAGATCTTGGCCACCCGTGGATCCTGGTGAAGCGAACAAAGGACTTGATCTATCAGTCCAGCATACTTTGCGGAATCACTTTGTTTAATCTCATCCTTCAATTTCTCCAGCTGCTTTTCCAAAAGAGAAATCAGGGGAATCACCTTACTCAAGCTAGCAGTGTCAGCACTCACTTCACAAGTGGCAACTTCAAATGGTTTGAGCACCTTGCACAAGACATAAAGTACTCTCCACTGTGCTGGGGTAAGGTACATTCCCCCTCCTCTCCCAATGTCATGGCTTGTCGTATAGCTATGGATGGCTTTTTGCTGCTCCTCCATCCGCTGAAGCATATACAGGGTTGAGTTCCACCTCGTTACCACTTCTTGCTTCAGTTGATGGCAGGGCAAATTAAACTGCTCTTGCAGGTGCTGCAATCTCCTGCACGCTGTTGCTGAATGCCGAAAATGTCCCAAAATTTTTCAGACCACAGACGCCCCTGTCGTTTTTTAAAAAACCCTGCACCACTAAGTTTATTGTGTGAGCAAAACAGGGGATGTGTTGGAATTCACCCAGCTGTAATGCTTTCACTATATTTGTAGCATTGTCAGAAATCACAAATCCTGAGGAGAGTCCAAGTGCGGTAAGCCATGTTTCTATGACATCTCTTAGTTTTTCTAAGAGGTTGTCAGCGGTATGCCTCTTATTGAATCCGGTGATGCACAGAGTTGCCTGCCTCTGAATGAGCTGGTATTGTTTGTTAGATACTGCTGCTGCTGAAGGCGATTCACCCACCCAGTGGACCGTCACAGTCATGTAATCTTTAGTTTGTCCACTACCGCTTGTCCACATATCTGTGGTTACGTGGACAGTGGGTACAATAGCATTTTGCAGGCCAATAATTAGGTTCTGTTTAACGTCCTGGTACTGCCGAGGAATGGCTTTTCAGGTAAAATGAAACCGAGATGGAATTTGGTACCGGGGACACATGACCTCAATTAGCTGTGTAAATCCCACTGCAGTAATTGCGGATATTGGACGCAGATCTAATATTAGCATAGCTGTCATGGCGTCAGTGATCCGCTGTGCAACAGGGTGAGAGCTGTCATACTTGCTTCACCTTGCAAGAGATTCTTTAAAAGTCAATTGTTTTTTTGGTATACTACTAGTAGTTTTCTTAGTCCACTTCTGGGATGAAGATCCACCAGCAGCAGCAGGCCTAGCGCTCAAAGATTCAGTTTCTTCTGAGGTGTCCTGGAAATTGGAGGAGTCACCGTGACTTAGCATTAACAAATTGGATGTTGTACTACCACTGATCACTCCTGAGGATATTGAGGAGGAAGGTGTTGTCGGCGGAGATTGCATGTGCTGGGATTTAGTAGAGAGAAGGCATTTAGCTAATGCTGGACTGCTTGTTGTTATTTTTTTTGCAATAGTTTCTGTTATCAAACACCTGTCATGAGCTCGCTGCAGATGACATAATAGCGTAGAGGTTCTTAGATGCTTAACGTCCCTACCTCTACTAACTGTGGTCTCACAGAGGCTACAAATGGCTTGACAAATGTTGTCAGGGTTTGGTTAAAAGTAATTCCACACAAAAGATGTGGATTTGTTGGTTGTATGCCCATGCATGGCAATGGCCTTCTTATGTTGGCCAAGAGCTGCTTCCACTGGTGCCTGTCCTATACAAATAATATCCTCATTCTCAACATCCTCATTAGTGCCAGCGTCAGCTGCACATATATCCCTCTCATCCTCTTGCAATTCCACGGTGGCATCCTCAATTTCTATGTCCTCGGCAATACTGCTCATCCCCACAACTACAGATGGAAAAGAAACTGTGGAGGCCGGCTTCTCTGGAAGGTCAGGCTTACACATAGCAATGCCAATCGTGGACCCACTTAGACTCTCTTCAGGGATTTCTGACATTTGTGTTTCAAAAAACACAGTTTGTTCTACTGCCTTATTGGTTTTAAATTTTTTCACACTTCTATAGTCTGATTGAAAAGGTATTTTATCATCATGAGAGGCACAAGATGCCTCACTTACAGTTGCAGAACCACCACTCAGAAATAAAGGGCAAAGCCTGAGTCTTTCCTTGCCGCTACGTGTGGTGAATGGTATGTTGCCAATTTTCTGTTTCTCTGCAATAGTACTAGTCTTTAGAGGTTTTTTTTTGTCTTTACCCCTGTGATATCTAAATTTTTTGATTTCAGGTTCCCTAAGTTTTTAAAGCCTCTACGCCCTTGAGCATCAGCTTTAAATGAAAGTGATGGACTTCCAGCCGCTGCAATGCTAGCATTTACATGTTGTTTCTGCTCTCCTCTCGGTTCATTCTCGTGATCCATATTAATTTATCACTATGAACTGGAGTCACGGAGCTTGTATAATACACTCAGTGGGCTATGCCCTTTCACGGAGCTTGTATAATACACTCAGTGGGCTATGCCCTATCACGGAGCTTGTATAATACTCAGTGGGCTTATGCCCTGTCATGGAGCTTGTATAATACACTCAGTGGGCTTATGCCCTGTCACAGAGCTTGTATAATACACTCTCAGTGGGCTTATGCCCTGTCATGGAGCTTGTATAATACACTCAGTGGGCTATGCCCTGTCACAGAGCTTGTATAATACACTCTCAGTGGGATTATGCCCTGTCATGGAGCTTGTATAATACACTCAGTGGGCTATGCCCTGTCACGGAGCTTGTATAATACACTCAGTGGGCTTACGCCCTGTCACGGAGCTTGTATAATACACACAGTGGGCTTACACCCTGTCACGGAGTTTGTATAATACACACAGTGGGCTTACACCCTGTCACGTAGCTTGTATAATACACTCAGTGGGCTTACGCCCTGTCACGGAGCTTGTATAATACACACAGTGGGCTTACACCCTGTCACGGAGCTTGTATAATACACTCAGTGGGCTTACGCCCTGTCACGGAGCTTGTATAATACACACAGTGGGCTTATGCCCTGTCACGGAGCTTGTATAATACACACAGTGGGCTATGCCCTGTCATGGAGCTTGTATACACTCAGTGGGCTTATGTCCTGTCACGGAGCTTGTATAATACAACACACAGTGGGCTTATGCCCTTTCATGGAGCTTGTATAATACACTCAGTGGGCTATGCCCTGTCACGGAGCTTGTATACACTCAGTGGGCTTATGCCCTGTCACGGAGCTTGTATAATACACACAGTGGGCTATCCCCTGTCACGGAGCTTGTATAATACACTCAGTGAGCTTATGCCCTGTCACGGAGCTTGTATACACTCAGTGGGCTATGCCCTGTCACGGAGCTTGTATAATACTCAGTGGGCTTATGCCCTGTCACGGAGCTTGTATAATACACTCAGTGGGCTATGCCCTGTCACGGAGCTTGTATAATACACACAGTGGGCTTATGCCCTGTCACGGAGCTTGTATAATACACTCAGTGGGCTTATGCCCTGTCACGGAGCTTGTATAATACTCAGTGGGCTTATGCCCTGTCATGGAGCTTGTATAATACACTCAGTGGGCTTATGCCCTGTCACAGAGCTTGTATAATACACTCTCAGTGGGCTTATGCCCTGTCATGGAGCTTGTATAATACACTCAGTGGGCTATGCCCTGTCACGGAGCTTGTATAATACACTCAGTGAGCTTATGCCCTGTCACGGAGCTTGTATACACTCAGTGGGCTATGCCCTGTCATGGAGCTTGTATAATACTCAGTGGGCTTATGCCCTGTCATGGAGCTTGTATAATACACTCAGTGGGCTATGCCCTGTCACGGAGCTTGTATAATACACTCAGTGGGCTTACGCCCTGTCACGGAGCTTGTATAATACACACAGTGGGCTTACGCCCTGTCACGGAGCTTGTATAATACACACAGTGGGCTTACACCCTGTCACGGAGCTTGTATAATACACTCAGTGGGCTTACGCCCTGTCACGGAGCTTGTATAATACACACAGTGGGCTTATGCCCTGTCACGGAGCTTGTATAATACACACAGTGGGCTATGCCCTGTCATGGAGCTTGTATACACTCAGTGGGCTTATGCCCTGTCACGGAGCTTGTATAATACACTCAGTGGGCTTATGCCCTGTCACGGAGCTTGTATAATACACACAGTGGGCTTATGCCCTGTCACGGAGCTTGTATAATACACTCAGTGGGCTATGCCCTGTCACGGAGCTTGTATACACTCAGTGGGCTTATGCCCTGTCACAGAGCTTGTATAATACACTCAGTGGGCTATGCCCTGTCACGGAGCTTGTATAATACTCAGTGGGCTTATGCCCTGTCACGGAGCTTGTAAAATACACTCAGTGGGCTGTGCACTGTCACGGAGCTTGTATAATACACACAGTGGGTTTATGCCCTGTCACGGAGCTTGTATAATACTCAGTGGGCTTATGCCCTGTCAAGGAGCGTGTATAATACACTAGGTGGACTATGCCCTGTCACGGAGCTTGTATACACTCAGTGGGCGTATGCCCTGTCACGGAGCATGTGCATTAGCAAAAAAATTGCCTAACTACGTGAACATTGGCTTTGCTTGTGGCTCTGATTCAAGCCCATAGTGCACGTGTATTATGTACAAATATCAGCTAATTTTAAATATTCTTGGGATAAGAAATAGTTCAATTAACAGCGGCCAGCCATTAATGCCAGATAACCACATTGACAGAAATTAGGAATTGTTTTGCAATGGGTACTATAAATATAAAATACATACACACCCATCTGCTGCATTACCGCTAATACACTACACTACACCACTAATACAATTCAATCTGCCCACATAGCATTTATCTAATAGAACAGGGCTTGACAAATCCGAGGGGCCAGGTCGCCACGGCTACCAGATTTTGCAGTGAGGGAGGAAGCAGATCCTCATCAACCCCCGCAGAGATTTGTGCCTGTAGTACTGAGGTGTTCATTTCATGCAGAGGAGTGCATGTGCTGAGTGTCACGTGCGGTGAAAGCTGTGTCTGTGTCCGTCCCATCCTGCGCTGACTCCTCCTGTCCAGCTCTGACCCATGTTGTCTGTCTCAGTCTACGCTGATCCTCCTGAATGTCCCGGCTGTCTACTGTCACCTATCTCTGGCTGCATAGAGCTCCCTGGTAGTAGAGCCTATGCGTGGCCAGGGATTGCGGAGCGGCTTCAGAGGGATAGTGGTGTGACCACGAGGGGAGGGGAGTTCTGTTGTACTTTCTGGCACCATTGTTTTATATGAAATGTAAATGTATGAAATAGTCCGTTATTACTGGAGGGTGGGGGGTGGAACAGGGGAGCTGTGCAGAGCAGTGAGGGGGCCTCCATGTTACTATATCCATTCAACTGCGACCATTTTGTGGACTAGTATAGTGTGTATAACAGTTGCATAACACACAGAGCTGTACTCCTCACTCACTCCTGTAATTTTTTTGGGGGGGACAGTGATCTGACTCCTACACTTTCATCCTGGCTCCAAGATTTTAGAAAACTTTGTCAAGCCTTGTAATAGAAGATGGGTCTAAGAGCCTGATTCAGACCTGTTCGCTAGGATGCGTTCGCATGCACCGTCAGCTGCCAAAGTATGCAAATCCCGCGATCGCTAGCAAGACATTAGCACGCCCACTATGTCTTGCTGTGTGATCGCGGTATGTATTTAGATGCCCACCAGCCTGACACAAGACACCCACTTTCCCTTAGTAACATACGTCATCTTCAGGAAGTGTATTAAACAATCGGTAACATCTGACCGAGTGCTGCAGTGTGTAATTCAGCCATGTGACGTGTATGCTGATGCTGCGTCATAATTATGCACGCCCCTGAAATGGCATTCAGATGCACAGACACGCCTGCGTTCGCACCAACACACCCCCGTCACCATCGACCACCCCGTCACCACCCACAAACGGCACGTCCTGTCACTCATTCTAGCTGAGCGTCTGTGCACAGGGTGCGATCGCAATGGACTAGTTTGCGCACTGCGTCTTATACACATGCGCAGATTGCAAACATCGGTAGGCTACGTGCAAACGCAGCCTAGTGAACAGGTCTGAATCAGGCCCTAAGACAGAAGCTTGCTCACGTTGTGATGACATAGCAATCTACCTAAAAAAATATATTTTACATATATACACTAATATATATATATATATATATATATATATATAAATATATATATATTTTAGGGATGTGCAGGCTCGGATAGGTTCGCGTTTGCACGTTGAGTTCGGATTTTTCCCTCCAAAAAAACGGAACTCAGAAAGAGGCAAAACGTCATCTTACATGGACGAACATCATCATTCCTGGACAAAAGTATTGGGGGTGTGCACCGGCCACTTTTCGTGTTTTGTGTTTTGGTTTTGGATCTGGATTTTTCTTCGTGTTTTGGATCTGGATTGGTTTTGCCAAAACCACCCTTCCGTGTTTTGGGTTCTGGGTTTTGTGTTTTGGATCTGGATTTTTTTTTAAAAAAGCATAAAAACAGCTAAAATCACAGAATTTGTGTGTTTTTCGGCTCCTATGCTATTATTAACCCCAATAACCTTAATTTCCACTCATTTCCAGTCTATTATGAACACTTCACACCTCACAATAGTGTTTTTATGTCCAAAAGGGTGCTCCGAGGGAGCTGGATGACTATGCTAAGAGATACGAGTGGGCGGCACAAACACGTGGTCCATCTAGGAGTGACACTGCAGTGGCAGACAGGATGGCAGTTTGAAAAACTAGGCCCCAAGATGGAATTGTCCTTGGGCCCTCCCACCCACCCTTATGTTGTATAAACAGGACATGCACACTTTAACAAACCAAATATTTCAGCGCCAGGGTCTGCCACACGACTGTGGCTGAAATGATTGGTTTGTTTGGGCCCCCACAAAACAAGCTGGCAATTAATCTGTCCCTGCAAAAACTGGCTCTACGGAGGCAAGATGTCATCCTCATCCACCGATTCCTCACCCTCTTCAGTGTTGTGTACATCCTCATCCTCACAGAGTATTAATTTGTCCCCGCTGGAATCCACAACCACAGGTCCCTCTGTACGTTCTGGAGGCTGGTCTCCCTGGAAGAGTTGATAATTCATTTTATGAACATCATCTTCTCCACATTTTGTGGAAGCAACCTCCTACGCCTTTTGCTGACAAGGTTCCCGGCTGCACTAAACACTCTTTCGGAGTACACACTGGAGGGGGGGCAACTGTGACGCATGCTTGTCGCTGCTGCTTTGAGGATGTTGGTGCGGCTACAGCCCACACAATTCACAAAGACAGAAAAAAAAAGAAGAATTTTTTATTTTTTGTGGAGCGCACTTTGAGGGTTACACCACCCTTTAACAGACAGACGCACGCTTGTCGCTGCTGCTTTAAGGATGCAGGTGCGGCTACAGCCCACACATTTCACAAAGACAGAAAAAAAAAGAAGAATTTTTTATTTTTTGTGGAGCGCACTTTGAGGGTTACACCACCCTTTAACAGACAGACGCACGCTTGTCGCTGCTGCTTTGAGGAAAGTATCATATGTAGTGACAGTAGACTTGTCAGAAATTGTTGGCACATCCTTCAGTCCGGACCAGATGTCCAAACTGGCCCTTGACTTATGACACAGGCGCACTCTTGGCGCTGCTACTGTGTTGATGCATGTGCGGCAACATCGCACACAAGTCACAAACACATAAAAAAATAGTTTTTTATTTTTTGGAGCACTTTGAGGGTTACACCACCCTTTAACAGACAGACGCATGCTTGTCGCTGCTGCTTTGAGGATGCAGGTGGAATCTTGATGGGATTTGGAACCGGGGACACACTAGCTCCATCAATTGTCTAAATCCCACAGCACTAATGGCGGATACCGGACGCACGTCTAACACCAACATAGCAGTCAAGGCCTCAGTTATACGTTTTGCTTCAGGATGACTGCTGTCGTACTTCATCCTCCTCGCTAGAGACTGTTGGAGGGTCAATTGTTTAGTAAAAGTAGTGGTGTTCCTACTTCCTCTCTGGGATGATGAACAACTTCCAGCAGCAGCAACAACACTAGGAGGAAGTGGTTCTTGATCTTTCCCTATTTTATTTTCATCAGAGAAAGTTTGGTCCTCCATTTATGTTATATTGATATATACGTGCGGTTAAGGCGCACACAAACACAGAAAATATTTTTTTATTTTTGCTGGAGAGTAGTGCACTTTGTGGGTTACACCACCCTTTAAGAAATGAGCCAGCCGGCCCTTTACTTATGGAACACAGGCGCACGCTTGGCGCTGCTCCTTTGTTGATGCACGTGCAGCTACAGCCCACACAATTCACAAATGCAGAAAATATTTTTTTATTTTGTTTGGAGTGCCCTTTGGGGGTTACAGCACCCTTTAGCAGTCAATCCAGCCGGCCCTTTATTTATGGGACACAGGCGCACGCTTGGCACTACTTTGTTGATGCACATGCGGCTACTGCGCACACAAATCACAAACACAGAAAATATTTTTTTATTTGGTTTGGAGTGTACTTTGGGGGTTACACCACCCTTTAATGGTCAAGCCAGCCAGCCCTTTACTTATGACACAGGTGCACGGTTGGCACTACTTTGTTGATGCACGTGCTGCTACTGCGCACACAATTCACAAACACAGAAAATATTTTTTTATTTGGTTTGGAGTGTACTTTGGGGGTTACAGCACCCTTTAACGGTCAAGCCAGCCGGCCATTTACTTATGGCACAGGCGCACACTTGGCACTACTTTGTTGATGCACATGCGGCTACTGCGCACACAATTCACAAACACAGAAAAAATATATATTTTTTTAGCACTTGGGGGGAGCACCCCTGATGGACAGAGCACCCTCTGGACAACACTACAGCACCCCTTTAGGACTGGGACACTGCACAGGACTTTGGAGTGGACACAGCCCCTATGGACAACTGACTGCACAACACAGTCCAGCCAGCCCCTATGGACTTTGAAGTAGTGGACACAGCCCCTATGGACAACAGCAGCACAGCACAGCACAGCACAGCACAACACTACTCTGCACTACACTGCACTACACAGCCCAGCCAGCCCTAACTCCCACCCTCGCTCTTCACTGTCCACAGCCGAGTGAGAAAATGGCGCAGACGCGGCTATCTTATATAGGATCCAAAACCCGCGAGACCCGGAAGGCGGGATGATGACGTTTTGCCTCGATTTCAGATCCAAGTCAGGCGGGAAAAGTCGAGCCTGACTCGGATCGGCCTCAGATCGGGGGGGCTCGGGGGGGTTCGGATTTCAGAAATCCGAACCCGCTCACCCCTAATATATATATATATATATATAGTGCACAAGGGCACTGCAATCCCATAACAGAAGTGCATGTGTGTGTATTTATATATACACACACAAACACAGTATATGTGCAGTACATATATATACATATAATAAAATCATACACACTCTCTGTATATTATTAATATATGCACATGAACAGTATAATTTATATACATATATGAATCTTTATATATATATATATATATACATATATACATATACACATATATATATTAGGGATGTGCAGGCTCGGTTCTACTCGGTTCCGTTCGGTTCTTTTTACCGAATCTTATTGGCTATCCAAAACTCGTGACAGCTGAAACCCAATAAGATCCGGTAAAAAGAACCGAACGGAACCGAGTAGAACCGAGCCTGCACATCCCTAATATATATATATATATATATATATATACACATATATGAATCTATATATATATATATGTATATATATAAATATATATATATATATATATATATATATATATATATATATATATATATATATATACATACATATACACATACACACACACATATTTATATATACTACATATACTGCATAGATATATATATATTGTGATAGGATCACTGGTAAAGTGGTCTGTGGCAGGTACATTGGTCCCAGATTCCTGTCTTATGTGTTCTAAACCCCCAGGAGAAAGTCTGCACTGTAGCAGGCTTGAGTTTCGGCTTTTTGAAAAGCCGGTTTGGGACCTGGGGGTTGTGGGTGAGAGGAGAGGGAGGGCACCACCCACGGCCACTCCAGGTTTTGGTTCTAGCAGCCTGGTAACAGGTTGTTAGGCTTTCCACCTGAGAGTGGCCAATATAAGCCTAGTGTGTTGAGGGCTGATTGTCTCACCTGGGAGAGCAGACAGGGAGTTTGCTCAGAGACACTTGAAAACCTAACTGTGAGTGTTGTGCTGTGCCTTTTGTTGCTGGTGAGGGCATTAGGCCCTGCCAGGTTCTGGTAGTGAGGGAACCACCTGTGAAGTTAGTGCCCCGACAGGGCTAGGATTTACGGTTATGTTTTCTTTGTGTTATTTCTGATATTGCACAATAAAGACTGGCGCCGACCAGCTTGTACTTGCATCCAGTCTGGCGTACTGTTTCCCAGCTGCTGTGTGTGAAAGGAAGGAGTCCTCTACCCAGGAGAGGGACCCCCTAACCTAACTGTGTCACAATATGGTGGAGAATGCGGGCAACCACACACACTGAAGTTGCAGCGAGAGGAAAACTTTCCGTTTAAAAATTAAAGGGACAGACACCCAATTTGTGAGTGTGGAAATAACACTGTGTCCTTGAAGTCCCATAGAGGAGGCGTCAGCCAATGCTCAGAGAGGCAAGGTTCAGCTTCCAACCTACACCCCAGAACAAAATGGAGGAAATTATTAAGGCCTTGCTCCAAGCTACAGGAGCTCAGCAGGAGACGAACAAACTTCAGCAGGAGACAGGCCTGCCAGGCCAGAAAGGTTCTTGCCCCGTAAACGACTAGACATTAATATGACTCAGTGTTTCCGATGTGGTGGCTTCGGCCATATTGCCGCTAATTGTTCACTTACAACTGAACCTATGCAATATGATACTGCTCATGTCTACCGCAGGGGGTCTTTCTTTGCACTGACAGCCTGTACGGCTGACCAGCAGGCTGAGACTGATAAGCACATGTGTGTACTCACTGTAGATGGCAACCGAGTAGAGGCACTGTTAGACTCTGGTAGCTTGGTGACACTTATAAAAGCTGAGCTGGTGAACCCCTTGAGGCATACAGGGAAAACTGTTGGTGTGACCTGCATACATGGGGATACTCGATATTATGTTACGGCCGAGGTGAACATCGAGACACCATGTGGCTCTGCTATAGTTTCTGTGGGTTTGGTGCATGGTCTGGTGTACGATGCAATATTGGGGAGAGACTTTGCTCACTTCTGGAAGTTGTGGGAAAGCCGTTTTGTTCCAGAGGTGAACAACCCCGATCCATTTGAGAAGGTTGTCGATGTAGTGGAGGAGGGAGTTTCTTCTGAGTCAGAGTTATTCCCTTTTTCTACTATGGTTGGCGAACTAGAGAATGCGGAACGTGACGGTGGCCCGCCAACTGATGTGCCTCCCATTGAGGTGGGAAGTGTTGTTGGGCCAGGTGATCATCTGCCTGATTTAGAGGTCAGAAGAGAGGTCTTTGCCGTGGAGCAGTTGAATGACCCTACTTTGGTAAAAGCCAGGGAAAATATAAAAGTAGTTGATGGTAAACCTGTAGACCCTGATAGTCCTTTGTCCTATCCCCACATGGCAATGTGGCAGGATTTGTTGTATCAGGTGACTAAGAAGGGGGAAGATGTTGTGGAACAACTAATAGTTCCCAAAGCCTACAGAAGAACAGTATTGGATCTGGCCCATGGTCATATAACGGCAGGCCATCTAGGGGTAGAGAAAACCACTGAGCGAATAATGCAGAGGTTTTTCTGGCCCGGGCTGCATAAAGAGGTATCTGACTTTTGCGCATCCTGCCCTGAGTGTCAGTATCATGCTCCCAGGCCACATTTTAAGGGTCCACTAGTTCCATTGCCTATTATAGAGGTGCCGTTTGAAAGAATAGCGATGGATTTGGTTGGACCCTTAATGATGTCTCCCAGGGGACACCAGTATATTCTGGTCATAATGGATTACGCTACCAGGTACCCGGAAGCGATCCCGTTGCGCAATACGTCAACCAAGACCATTGCCAGAGAGCTAGTTCATGTCTTTAGCAGGCTGGGTATACCCAAGGAGATACTAACTGACCAGGGTACACCGTTTATGTCAAAAGTCATGAAAGAGTTATGCCGCCTGTTCAAAATTGAACAGTTAAGAACTTCGGTTTATCACCCCCAAACCGATGGGCTGGTCGAGAGGTTTAGCAAGATGTTAAAACACATGCTTAGGAAAGTGGTCGACAAGGATGGTAGGGATTGGGATTACTTATTGCCGTATTTATTGTTGGCCATAAGAGAGGTTCCCCAGTCCTCCACCGGGTTTTCACCTTTCGACTTGTTGTATGGGAGACACCCAAGGGGGTTACTAGACATTGCCAAAGAGACATGGGAGGGGCAATCTAGTCCTTACAAAACGGTGATTGAGTATGTTTCTCAAATGCAGGAGAGAATTGCTGCGGTAGTGCCGATAGTGAGAGAGCACCTGGAACAGGCTCAACAGGCACAGCAGAGGGTATACAACCGCAATGCTCAGCTACGCAGCTTTGCTCCTGGGGACAGAGTGTTAGTATTGGTTCCCACTGTGGAAAATAAACTTTTGGCTAAATGGCAAGGGCCCTTTGAAATCTTAGAAAGAGTGGGGCAGGTCAATTACAAAGTTTACCAGCCGGGGAAAAGAAAGCCGGAACAGATATACCATATAAATCTGTTAAAGCCCTGGAAAGATAGAACGGTACTGTCGGCCGACCGAGCCCCTCCAGTAGATCCAGGGCCCTTAGTTCCCGAAGTGACAGTGGCAAAAACCCTGTCGGCAATTCAACAACAAGAGGTCAAGGAGTTTCTGATTAGAAATAGGGTGCTGTTCTCTGACGTACCTGGGAAAACCTCGGTCATTAAACATGACATCATCACTGACCCAGGGGTTAAAGTTAATCTAAAGCCCTATAGGTTACCAGAAGCACAAAGAGAATCGGTGTTGAAAGAAATTAAAAATATGCTAGAGTTAGGGGTTATTGAAGAATCACATAGTGAATGGTCAAGTCCCATTGTGTTGATTCCAAAGCCCGACGGGAGTGTGCGTTTCTGCAATGACTTCTGAAAGTTGAACAGTGTTTCAAAATTCGATGCCTACCCGATGCTAAGAGTGGATGAGCTGATTGAGAGACTAGGGACGGCAAGGTATTTAACCACTCTGGACCTAACCAAAGGGTATTGGCAAGTACCGTTAACCGAGAGTGCCAAACAAAAGACAGCTTTTTCAGCGCCAGAGGGCTTGTTTCAGTACAAGATGTTGCCCTTCGGGCTACATGGGGCACCTGCTACCTTCCAAAGAATGATGGACAGGATTCTAAGGCCCCATAGACGGTATGCGGCTGCTTATCTGGATGACGTGGTCGTTCATAGTCCTGATTGGCAGTCTCACTTACCCAGGGTACAAGCAGTGTTGGACTCCATCTATAAGGCAGGTTTGACAGCCAACCCAAAAAAGTGTTGTCTAGGCATGGAGGAAGTAAAATATCTGGGATACACCATTGGCAGAGGCCTGATAAAGCCTCAGCTCAATAAAGTTGATGCCATACAAAACTGGCCACGGCCTCTGAATAAGAAGCAGATGAGAGCCTTCTTGGGAATTACGGGGTACTACAGGAGGTTTAAACTAGGGGTGTGCACCGGCCACTTTTCGTGTTTTGTGTTTTGGTTTTGGATCTGGATCTTTCTTCGTGTTTTGGATCTGGATTGGTTTTGCCAAAACCACCCTTCCGTGTTTTGGGTTCTGGGTTTTGTGTTTTGGATCTGTATTTTTTTTAAAAAAAGCATAAAAACAGCTAAAATCACAGAATTTGTAGGTTTTTCTGCTCCTATCTTATTATTAACCTCAATAACCTTAATTTCCACTCATTTCCAGTCTATTCTGAACACCTCACACCTCACAATAGTGTTTTTATGTCCAAAACGTTGCACCGAGGTAGCTGGATGACTATGCTAAGCGACACGAGTGGGCGGCACAAACACGTGACCCATCTAGGCGTGAAACTGCAGTGGCAGACAGGATGGCAGTTTGAAAAACTAGGCCCCAAACTGTACATAATGCAAAGAAAAAAAAGAGGTGCAAGATGGAATTGTCCTTGGGCCCTCCCACCCACCCTTATGTTGTATAAACAGGACATGCACACTTTAACAAACCAATCATTTCAGCGCCAGGGTCTGCCACACAACTGTGGCTGAAATGATTGGTTCGTTTGGGCCCCCACAAAACAAGCTGGCAATTAATGTGTCCCTGCACAAACTGGCTCTATGGAGGCAAGATGTCATCCTCATCCTCCTCATCCACCGATTCCTCACCCTCTTCAGTGTGTACATCCTCATCCTCACAAAGTATTAACTCGTCCCCACTTGAATCCACCACCACAGGTCCCTCTGTACCTTCTGGAGGCTGGTCTCCCTGGAAGAGCTGATAATTCATTTTGATGAACATCATCTTCTCCACATTCTGTGGAAGCAACCTCCTACGCCTTTCGCTGACAAGGTTCCCGGCTGCACTAAACACTCTTTCGGAGTACACACTGGAGGGGGGGCAACTCAGGTAAAATAGAGCCAGTTTGTACAGGGGCCTCCAAATTGCCTCTTTTTCCTGCCAGTACAGGTATGGACTGTCTGCCATGCCTACTTGGATGCTGTCACCGATGTAATCCTCCACCATTCTGTCAATGGTGACAGTATCATATGCAGTGACAGTAGACATGTCAGAAATTGTTGCCAGGTCCTTCAGTCCGGACCAGATGTCCAAACTTGGTCCTGCCTGCCCTGCATCACCGCCAGCGGGTTGCTTAGGATACCTAAGTTTTTTCCTGGCAGCCCCAGTTGCAGGAGAAAATGAAGAAGGAGCCGTTGACGTGTCACGTTCCGCTTCAGCTGACAGTGTGTTCACCAGCAGGTCTTTGCACCTCTGCAGGCTTGTGTCGGCCGGAAAGAGAGACACCACATAGGCTTTAAACCTAGGATCGAGCACGGTGGCCAAAACATAGTGGTCTGATTTCAACAGATTGACCACCCTGGAATCCTGGCAAAGCGAATGAAGGGCTTCATCCACAAGTCCCACATGCCGAGCGGAATCGCTCCGTCTTAGCTCCTCCTTCACTTTCTCCAGCTGCTTCTGCAAAAGCCTGATGAGGGGAATGACCTGACTCAAGCTGGCAGTGTCTGAACTGACTTCACGTGTGGCAAGTTCGAAGGGCTGGAGAACCTTGCACAACACGGAAATCATTCTCCACTGCGCTTGAGTCAGGTGCATACCCCCTCCTTTGCCTATGTCATAGGTGGATGTATAGGCTTGTATGGCCTTTTGCTGCTCCTCCATCCTCTGAAGCATATAGAGGGTTGAGTTCCACCGCGTCACAACCTCTTGCTTCAGGTGATGGCGGGGCAGGTTCAAGAGTGTTTGCTGGCGCTCCAGTCTTCGGCACGCAGTCGCTGAATGGCGAAAGTGGCCAGAAATTTTTCGGGCCACCCAAAGCGTCTCCTGCACGCCCCTGTCGCTTTTCAGAAAATTCTGCACCACCAAGTTTATTGTGTGAGCAAAACATGGGACGTGCTGGAATTTGCCCAGATGTAATGCCCGCACAATATTGGTGGCGTTGTCAGATATCACAAATCCCCAGGAGAGTCTAAGTGGGGTAAGCCACTGGGCGATGATTTCCCTCAGTTTCTCTAAGAGGTTGTCGGCGGTGTGCCTCTTACTGAAACCGGTGATACACAGCGTAGCCTGCCTTGTAACGAGCTGGCATTTCTGAGATGCTGCTACTGGTGACGCTGCTGCTGTTGCTGCGTAAGGTGATACATCTACCCAGTGGGCTGTCACAGTCATATAGTCCTTAGTCTGCCCTGTTCCACTTGTCCACATGTCCGTGGTTAAGTGGACATTGTGTACAACGGCATTTTTCAGGACACTGAGGACACTTTTTCTGACGTTTCTGTACAGTCTCGGTATCGCCTGCCTAGTGAAGTGGAATCTAGACGGGATTTGGAACCGGGGACACACTACCTCCATCAATTGTCTAAATCCCACTGCACTAATGGCGGATACCGGACGCACGTCTAACACCAACATAGCAGTCAAGGCCTCAGTTATACGTTTTGCTTCAGGATGACTGCTGTCGTACTTCATCCTCCTCGCTAAGGACTGTTGGAGGGTCAATTGTTTAGTAAAAGTAGTGGTGTTCCTACTTCCTCTCTGGGATGATGAACGACTCCCAGCAGCAGCAACAGCAGCAGCAGGAGGCGTAGCAATGCAGGATCCTCCAGAGGAATCCCGGATAGGAGAGTCAGTCATGCCAGTGACATGGCCTGCAGGACTACTTCCGATCCTGACTAAGGAGGAAATTGACGAGGAGGGAGTTGACGGTGTGGTTTGCAGGCGCTTGGATACAACAGGACAACGGGATTTAGGTGTCCCTGGACTGCTTACGGTCTTAGCCAAAGTTTCTGAACTTGACAGTAACTTTTTATGAACGCGCTGCAGGTGCCGTATAAGGGAGGATGTTCCTAGGTGGTTGACGTCCCTACCCCTACTTATTTCACCTTTACATATGGTACATATGGCAAGACAGTTGTTGTCCGGATTTGGATAGAAATATTGCCAGACCAAAGAGGTGGAATGTTTGGTCTTCTGCCCAGGCATGACCGTGATGGGCTTTTTCATCCCACGGACAACAACTGTCTCCCCCGGAGCCTGATTTAAACAAACCACATCACCATCAGAATCCTCCTCGCCAACTTCCTCCTCAGCGCCAGCTACACCAGTATCCTCATCCTGTTGTACTTCAACAGTGACATCTTCAATTTGCATATCAGCAAGTGGACTGTGGGTGCTCCTTTCAGCACTTGCAGGGGGCGTGCAAATGGTGGAAAGAGCCACCTCTTCCCGTCCAGTGCTGGGAAGGTCAGGCATCGCAACCGCCACCACACTTGGACTCTCCTTGGGGATTTGTGATATCTTCTTAGAAAGCACAGTTCTTCGCTGTGCTTTTGCCAGCTTAACTCTTTTGATTTTTTTAGTGGGAGGAGGGCTTCCATCGTCATGTGAAGCTGAACCACTAGTCATGAACATACTAGGGATCGACCTTAGCAGTTCCTTGCCACTCCGTGTCGTAAATGGCATATTGGCAAGTTTACGTTTCTCTTCAGCTGATTTAAATGTCTTTTTCAAGGTCATTTTCCTGAACTTTGCCATTTGGGATTGTATGTGCCCTCTACTATGACATTGGGCATCAGCCTTGGCAGACGACGTTGATGGCATGTTATCGTCTATGTCATGACTAGTGGCAGCAGCTTCAGCACTAGGAGGAAGTGGTTCTTGATCTGTCTCTATTTTATTTTTATCGGAGAAAGTTTGGTCCTCCATTTATGTTATATCGATTTGATATATACGTGCGGCTAAACACAGAAAATAATTTTTTTTTTGGTTTGGACTGGAGTGTACTTTGTGGGTTACAGCACCCTTTAACGGTCAAGCCAGCCGGCCCTTTACTTATGACACAGGCGCACGCTTGGCACTACTTTGTTGATGCACGTGCGGCTACTGCGCACACAATTCACAAACACAGAAAATAATTTTTTTTTTGGTTTGGACTGGAGTGTACTTTCGGGGGTTACAGCACCCTTAACGGTCAAGCCAGCCGGCCCTTTACTTATGACACAGGCGCACGCTTGGCACTGCTTTGTTGATGCACGTGCGGCTACTGCGCACACAATTCACAAACACAGAAAATAATTTTTTTTTGGTTTGGACTGGAGTGTACTTTCGGGGGTTACAGCACCCTTTAACGGTCAAGCCAGCCGGCCCTTTACTTATGACACAGGCGCACGCTTGGCACTACTTTGTTGATGCACGTGCGGCTACTGCGCACACAATTCACAAACACAGAAAATAATTTTTTTTTTGGTTTGGACTGGAGTGTACTTTGGGGGTTACAGCACCCTTTAACGGTCAAGCCAGCCGGCCCTTTACTTATGACACAGGCGCACACTTGGCACTACTTTGTTGATGCACGTGCGGCTACTGCGCACACAATTCACAAACACAGAAAATAATTTTTTTTTTGGTTTGGACTGGAGTGTACTTTCGGGGGTTACAGCACCCTTAACGGTCAAGCCAGCCGGCCCTTTACTTATGACACAGGCGCACGCTTGGCACTACTTTGTTGATGCACGTGCGGCTACTGCGCACACAATTCACAAACACAGAAAATATATTATTTTTTTAGCACTTGGGGGGAGCACCCCTGATGGACAGAGCACCCCCTGGACAACACTACAGCACTCCTTTAGGACTGGGACACTGCACAGGACTTTGGAGTGGACACAGCCCCTATGGAGAACTGACTGCACAACACAGTCCAGCCAGCCCCTATGGACTTTGAAGTAGTGGACACAGCCCCTATTAACAACAGCAGCACAGCACAACACAGCCAGCCCCTATGGACTTTGAAGTAGTGGACAACAGCAGCACTACACTACACTACACTACACTACACAGCCCTAACTCCCACCCTCCCTCTTCACTGTCCACAGCCGAGTGAGAAAATGGCGCCGACGCGGGTACCTTATATAGGATCCAAAACCCGCGAGACTCGGAAGGCGGGATGATGACGTTTTGCCTCGATTTCAGATCCGAGTCAGGCGGGAAAAGTCGTGCCTGACTCGGATCGGACTCGGATCGGGGGGGCTCGGATTTCAGAAATCCGAACCCGCTCACCCCTAGTTTATACCCAACTTTGCCACCATGGTAGTCCCACTGACTGACCTGACCAAAGGCAAACAAAAAGTCATGGTAGAATGGAGTCCTGAGGCAGAGAAAGCTTTTCAGGAGTTGAAAGTAGCGTTGTGTTCCCAACCAGTCCTGATGATTCCTAAGTTTGAAAGGGAATTCATAGTACAAACCGATGCATCAGAAGTAGGTATAGGAGCGGTCCTGTCCCAGAACAAGGAGGGTGAGGAACACCCTATTTTCTATCTTAGCAGAAAGTTGAATGTACATGAGAGAAACTATGCCACAGTGGAGAAGGAGGCGTTGGCTACAAAGTGGGCGTTAGAGGCTCTCAGGTACTACTTGGTCGGAAGAAAGTTCAAATTGATCACTGACCATGCCCCTCTGAAGTGGATGTCTGAAAATAAGGACAGTAATGTGAGAATTACGAGATGGTTCTTGGCGTTACAAACTTTTACATTTTCAGTGGAACACAGGCCAGGAAGCCAGCTGGCCAATGCAGACGCGTTGTCATGCGTTCATTGTTTGGGGGCTTCAGTTGTTCCGGCCCACAGGTCGAAACAAAGGGGGGGGATATGTGATAGGATCACTGGTAATGTGGTCTGTGGCAGGTACATTGGTCCCAGATTCCTGTCTTATGTGTTCTAAACCCCCAGGAGAAAGTCTGCACTGTAGCAGGCTTGAGTTTCGGCTTTTTGAAAAGCCGGTTTGGGACCTGGGGGTTGTGGGTGAGAGGAGAGGGAGGGCTCCACCCACGGCCACTCCAGGTTTTGGTTCTAGCAGCCTGGTAACAGGTTGTTAGGGTTTCCACCGGAGAGTGGCAAATATAAGCCTAGTGTGTTGAGGGCTGATTGTCTCACCTGGGAGAGCAGACAGGGAGTTTGCTCAGAGACACTTGAAAACCTAACTGTGAGTGTTGTGCTGTGCCTTTTGTTGCTGGTGAGGGCATTAGGCCCTGCCAGGTTCTGGTAGTGAGGGAACCACCTGTGAAGTTAGTGCCCCGACAGGGCTAGGATTTACGTTTATGTTTTCTTTGTGTTATTTCTGATATTGCACAATAAAGACTGGCGCCGACCAGCTTGTACTTGCATCCAGTCTGGCGTACTGTTTCCCAGCTGCTGTGTGTGAAAGGAAGGAGTCCTCTACCCAGGAGAGGGACCCCCTAACCTAACTGTGTCACAATATATATATAATATAAATTACAAATACTGCACAAATAAATGTATATATACACACCACACACATATATATATATATATATATATATATATATATATATATACACACACACACACACATGTGTATATATATATATATATATATACACACACACACACGTGTATATATATATATATATATATATATATATATATATATATAGATATATAGATATCTATACACATATATATATATATATATAGTCAGTGCCTCAGCCCACAGTGCATGAGTGTATACAAGTAGGCAGGATGCCAGCCGACAGGTCTGACACTTTACCTCAGAATCAGTCACCTGCCTTCACGGAGCTGCCTATGATAAGCTGTTACAGCTGATTCGCTTCCTTCCGGGCGCAGTGGTGGTGGTGGGCGGCATCTTCGTGACATCACACGTCCTGATGTTACATGAAAGAGGCACGCGTCACTGCATATGCGGCGCAGGAGGGCTGCGCCGCCATATGTCACCAATTTATGCTGGTGACCGCATTTGATCTGCCGATGCACCAGTTAGGAAGGGGGGGAGGGGGTTGCGGGCCGCGGCTGGTGGGGGCGGAGCATCGGACAGCACTGACAGACTGCTGTAACAGGAGAAATGTTTTCCTGTCCCTGGCAGGAGCACAGCAGTTGGAGGGCCTATTTTGATTGGGGGCCTGGAGCTGTAGCTCCATCAGCCCCATTGTTAATCCGGCCCTGCCTGTCACGGAGCTTGTATAATACTCAGTGGGCTTATGCCCTGTCACGGAGCTTGTATAATACCCTCAGTGGGCTATGCCCTGTCACGGAGCTTGTATAATACACTCAGTGGGCTATACTCTGTCACGGAACTTGTATAATACAGTACACACAGTGGGCTTATTATGCCCAGTCACGGAGCACACGCAATGGGCTTATGCCCAGTAAAGTCACAGAGGTTATTTTTTTGATAATATATATATAATTATATATATTAATTAATGCCAGCGGAAAGAACACTGCCTACTCTGTCTAACTCTAGTCTCCAGTCTAATCAAACACTAGCAGTCTAGCACAGTGCACGCACTACCACTAACCGCGTGACACGCGAAATGGCGCCAACTGCCGGGCGCCGCGCCTTTTATAGAGGCTGAACGTCACCCGGCTCTCGCGGACGGGTGACGTTCGGCCTCGAGGTGGAATCCGAGTCAGGCGGGAACACCCGAACTTGCGTTTGGGTGGACTCGGATTCCGCCTGTTCAGAGCGGTTCGGATTCCTCAGAATCCGAACCGCTCATCACTAATATATATATATATATATATATATATATATATATATTTATATATTAGGGGTGTGCACCGGCCACTTTTCGTGTTTTGGTTTTGGATCTGGATCTTTCTTCGTGTTTTGGATCTGGATTTGTTTTGCCAAAACCACCCTTCCGTGTTTTGGGTTCTGGGTTTTGTGTATTGGATCTGTATTTTTTTAAAGAAAGCATAAAAACAGCTAAAATCACAGAATTTGTGGGTTTTTCTGCTCCTATACTATTATTAACCTCAATAACCTTAATTTCCACAAATTTCCAGTCTATTCTGAACACCTCACACCTCACAATAGTGTTTTTATGTCCAAAAGGTTGCTCCAAGGTAGCTGGATGACTATGCTAAGCGACACGAGTGGGCGGCACAAACACGTGGCCCATCTAGGAGTGACACTGCAGTGGCAGACAGGATGGCAGTTTGAAAAACTAGGCCCCAAACAGTACATAATGCAAAGAAAAAAAAGAGGTGCAAGTTGGAATTGTCCTTGGGCCCTCCCACCCACCCTTATGTTGTATAAACAGGACATGCACTCTTTAACGAACCAATCATTTCAGCGCCAGGGTCTGCCACACGACTGTGGCTGAAATGATCGGTTCGTTTGGGCCCCCACAAAACAAGCTGGTAATTAATCTGTCCCTGCACAAACTGGCTCTACGGAGGCAAGATGTCGTCCTCATCCTCCTCATCCACCAATTCCTCACCCTCTTCAGTGTTGTGTACATCCTTATCCTCACAGAGTATTAATTTGTCCCCGCTGGAATCCACCACCACAGGTCCCTCTGTATGTTCTGGAGGCTGGTCTTCCTGGAAGAGTTGATAATTCATTTTTATGAACATCATCTTCTCCACATTTTGTGGAAGCAACCTCCTGCGCCTTTCGCTGACAAGGTTCCCGGCTGCACTAAACGCTCTTTCGGAGTACACACTGGAGGGGGGGCAACTCAGGTAAAATAGAGCCAGTTTGTACAGGGGCCTCCAAATTGCCTCTTTTTCCTGCCAGTACAGGTACGGACTGTCTGACATGCCTACTTAGATGCTGTCACCGATGTAATCCTCCACCATTCTGTCAATGGTGACAGTATCATATGCAGTGACAGTAGACATGTCAGAAATTGTTGCCAGGTCCTTCAGTCCGGACCAGATGTCCAAACTTGGTTGCCCTGCATCACCACCAGCGGGTTGCTTAGGATACCTAAGTATTTTCCTGGCAGCCCCAGTTGCTGGAGAAAATGAAGAAGGAGCTGTTGACGTGTCACGTTCCGCTTCAGCTGACAGTGTTTCACCAGCAGGTCTTTGCACCTCTGCAGGCTTGTATTGGCCGGAAAGAGAGATACCACATAGGCTTTAAACCTAGGATCGAGCACGGTGGCCAAAATGTAGTGGTCTGATTTCAACAGATTGACCACCCTGGAATCCTGGCAAAGTGAATGAAGGGCTTCATCCACAAGTCCCACATGCCGAGTGGAATCGCTCCGTCTTCGCTCCTCCTTAACTTTCTCCAGCTTCTTCTGCAAAAGCCTGATGAGGGGAATGACCTGACTCAAGTTGGCAGTGTCTGAACTGACTTCACGTGTGGCAAATTCAAAGGGCTGGAGAACCTTGCACAACACTGAAATCATTCTCCACTGTGCTTGAGTCAGGTGCATACCCCCTCCTTTGCCTATGTCATAGGTGGATGTATTGGCTTGAATGGCCTTTTGCTGCTCCTCCATCCTCTGAAGCATATAGCGGGTTGAGTTCCACCGCGTCACAACCTCTTGCTTCAGGTGATGGTGGGGCAGGTTCAAGAGTGTTTGCTAGCACTCCAGTCTTCGGCACGCAGTCGCTGAATGGCGAAAGTGGCCACAAATTTTTCGGGCCACCCAAAGCATCTCCTGCATGCCCCTGTCGCTTTTCAGAAAATTCTGCACCACCAAGTTTATTGTGTGAGCAAAACATGGGACGTGTTGGAATTTGCCCAGATGCAATGCCCGCACAATATTGGTGGCGTTGTCAGATATCACAAATCCCCAGGAGAGTCTAAGTGGGCTAAGCCACTGGGCGATGATTTCCCTCAGTTTTTCTAAGAGGTTGTCCGCGGTGAGCCTCTTACTGAAACCGGTGATACACAGCATAGCCGGCCTTGGAACGAGCTGGCGTTTCTGAGATGCTGCTACTGGTGACGCTGCTGTTGTTGCTGCATAAGGTGATACATTTACGCAGTGGGCTGTCACAGTCATATAGTCCTTAGTCTTCCCTGTTCCACTTGTTCACATGTCTGTGGTTAAGTGGACATTGGGCACAACCACATTTTTCAGGACACTGAGGACACTTTCTCTGACGTTTCTGTACAGTCTCGGTATCGCCTGCTTAGTGAAGTTGAATCTAGACGGGGTTTGGAACCGGGGACACACTACCTCCATCAATTGTCTAAATCCCACTGCACTAATGGCAGATACTGGGGCAATTGTTTAGTAAAAGTAGTGGTGTTCCTACTTCCTCTCTGGGATGATGAATGACTCCCAGCAGCAATGTAGGATCCTCCAGAGGAATCCCGGATAAGAGAGTCAGTCATGCCAGTGACATGGCCTGCAGGACTACTTCCGATCCTGACTAAGGAGGAAATTGATGAGGAGGGAGTTGACTGTGTGGTTTGCAGGCGCTTGGATACAACAGGACGAAGGCATTTAGGTGTCCCTGGACTGCTTATGGTCTTAGCCAAAAGTTTCTGAACTTGACAGTAACTTTTTATGAACGTGCTGCAGGTGACGTATAAGGGAGGATGTTCCTAGGTGGTTAACATCCCTATCCCTACTTATTTCACCTTTACATATGGTACATATGGCAAGACAGTTGTTGTCCTGATTTGGATAGAAATATTGCCAGACCAAAGAGGTGGAATGTTTGGTCTTCTGCCCAGGCATGACCGTGATGGGCTTTTTCATCCCACAGACAACAACTGTCTCCCCCGGAGCCTGATTTAAACAAAACACATCACCATCAGAATCCTCCTCGCCAACTTCCTCCTCAGCGCCAGCTACACCAGTATCCTCATCCTGTTGTACTTCAACAGTGACATCTTCAATTTGCATATCAGCAAGTGGACTGTGGGTGCTCCTTTCAGCACTTGCAGAGGGCGTGCAAAAGGTAAAAAGAGCCACCTCTTCCCGTCCAGTGCTGGGAAGGTCAGGCATCGCAACCGCCACCACACTTGGACTCCCCTTGGGGGATATGTGATATCTTCTTAGAACGCACAGTTCTTCACTGTGCTTTTGCCAGCTTAACTCGTTTGATTTTTGTAGCTGGAGGAGGGCTTCCATCGTCATGTGAAGCTGAACCAGTAGTCATGAACATAGGGAAAGACCTTAGCCGTTCCTTGCCACTCCGTGTCGTAAATGGCATATTGGCAAGTTTACGTTTCTCCTCAGATGATTTAAATGTTTTTTTTAAGGTCATTTTCCTGAACTTTGTCATTTGGGATTGTATATGCCCTCTACTATGACATTGGGCATCGGCCTTGGCAGACGACGTTGATGGCATGTTATCATCTATGTCATGACTAGTGGCAGCAGCTTCAGCACTAGGAGGAAGTGGTTCTTGAACTTTCCCTATTTTATTTTTATCGGAGAAAGTTTGGTCCTCCATTTATGTTATATTGATATATACGTGTGGCTAAGGTGCACACAAACACAGAAAATTTATGTTTTATTTATTCTTTTGTTGGAGACTAGTGCACTTTGTGGGTTACACCACCCTTTAAGAAATGAGCCAGCCGGCTCTTAACTTATGGGACACAGGCACACGCTTGGCACGTACAGTGCACACAATTCACAACACAGAAAAGAAGATTTTTTTATTTTTGTTGGAGTGCACTTTGGGGGTTACACCACCCTTTAACAGACAGATGCATGCTTGGCGCTGCTGCTTTGAGGATGTACGTACAGTGCACGCAAATCACAAACACAGAAAAAAAAAATATTTTTTGGAGTGCACTTTGGGGGTTACAGCACCCTTTAACGGATGAGCCAACCGGCCCATTACTTATGACACAGGTGCACGCTTGGTGCTGCTCCTTTGTTGATAGATGTGCGGCTACAGCGCACACAATTCACAAACACAGGAAATTATTTTTTATTTTTGTTGGAGTGCACTTTGGGGGCTTACACCACCCTTTAAGAGATGAGCCAGCTGGCCCTTTACTTATGGGCCACAGCCACACGCTTGGCGCTGCTCCTTTGTTGATGCACGTGTGGCCACAGTGCACACAATTCACAAACACAGAAAATATTTTTTTATTTTGTTTGGAGTGCACTTTTTGGGTTACAGCACCCTTTAACGGTCAAGCCTGCCAACCCTTTACTTATGGGACACAGGCGCATGCTTGGCGCTGCTCCTTTGTTGATGCACGTGCGGTCACAGTGCGCACTTTGGGGGTTACAGCTCCCTTTAATGGACAAGCCAGCCGGCCTTTTACTTATGGGACACAGGCGCATGCTTGGCGCTGCTCCTTTGTTGATGCACGTGCAGCCACAGTGCACATAATTCACAAACACAGAAATTAATTTTTTATTTTGTTTGGAGTGCACTTTGGGGGTTACAGCACCCTTTAACGGACAAGCCAGCCGGCCCTTGATTTATGAAACAGGCACACGCTTGGCACTACTTTGTTGATGCATATGTGGCTACTGTGCACACAATTCACAAACACAAAAAATAAATTTTTTTTTTGGAGTGCACTTTGGGGGTTACAGCACCCTTTAATGGACAAGCCAGCCGGCCCTTGATTTATGACACAGGCACATGCTTGGCGCTACTTTGTTGATGCACGTTCGGCTACTGCGCGCACACAGGGCCTGATTCAGAGCCGCTTGTAAGCGGCTGCTCGTTCGCTCAGAGCGATGTTCGCACAACTGAGCATGCTTATGGCTCGTAATATGCATGCGCGAACCAGTCAGTGCGGTCGAAATTCATGTGCTCGCAAAATAGCGAATGCCTGATAATTTGAGTGACAGAATGAGGCGTTTGTGGGTGGTAACAGGGGAAGGTGCTTGAAAACGGGGAGTGGTGATCCGAACGCAGGCATGCCAAAAGGTCAAAATGGGCGTTTTAAGGATGTGCATAATTAACAAAGCAGCGTCATCGACCACGTCACTTGGTTGTTTCTTAGCCTGAACTGTTCGCATGATTGCGGTAGGAAAATCCAACCACAAGCACTGCGAACAGTTCAGATGCCTTTCGATGTACTCGATTAATCAAATAAATAGCGAAGATGACATAGGATGCGAACAGCCAGGGGGCGTTTTTATCAAAATAGCGGCCGCAGGTTTTGTTCGTTCGTTCAGGCTTAGAGGCGTCAATAGACCGCAAAGAGCGAGCACTTCATTTAAATAGCCAGCCTTTTTTTCAGAACGACCGTTCGCAAATAGCGTCCGGCTCTGAATCAGGCCCACAATTCATAAACACAAAAAATAATATATTTTTTTGTAGTGCACTTTGGGGGTTACAGCACCCTTTAACGGACAAGCCAGCCGGCCCTTGATTTATGACACAGGCACTCGCTTGGCGCTACTTTGTTGATGCACGTGCGGCTACTGCGCACACATTTCACAAACACAGAAAAAGAAAAAAATTTTTTTTGGGAGTGCACTTTGGGGGAGCACCCCTGATGCACAGATCACCCCCTGGACAACACTACAACACCCCTCTAGGACTACAGCCTTTATGGGACACTGCACAACACAGTCCAGCCAGCCCCTATAGACTTTGGAGTGGACACAGTCCCTATGGACAACTGACTGCACAACACAGCCCAGCCAGCCCCTATGACAACAACACAACACAGCCCAGCCAGCCCCTATGAACAACAGCAGCACAACACAGCCCAGCCAGCCCTAGCTCCCACCCTCCCTCTTCACTGTCCACAGCCGGAGTGAGAAATGGCGCCGACGTGGGGACCTTTTATAGAATCCAAAACCCGCGAGATCCGGAAGGCAGGATGATGACGTTTTGCCTCGATTTCAGATCCGAGTCATGTGGGAAAAGTCGAGCCTGACTTGGATACGACTCGGATCCGGGGGGGCTTGGGGGGGTTCGGATATCAGAAATCCAAACCCGCTCATCCCTAATATATATATATATATATATATATATATGCACAAACCAGAGGGCGCTATACTCAAGAAATATTTAAATATAAGAGTGATAAAATCATATATTAAGATCAGTAGTCGTCTTTACTGTGTCTACAAATCTTTTCCATAGGCATACCCCAAGGTGTAGAGCTGTGGAGGCGCTGATATATCCGGGATGTTCCTAAAAATACGCTCTCACCAAAGATCACCCAACAAGAAAAAGTCAGAATGGCCGATCAGTAAAAAACAATGCATAATTTGTAAAATACAATGTCATGATTAATGTACAGGAAATGATTCATAGATCATTCATAACAATGGAAAAAATTGGTTGATTGCACAATCACACAAAGATGGGAATTCGAATATAGTGGTTAAGTGGATCCCAAAAAATGGACTGTATTCAAGGAGTGATTTAGAACAATGTGAAAGTGCCCTCCAAACATATGTCTGTTTTCCAAGTGCAATGAAAGACACACAAACACACAGTGCAGAAGTGCTGGCAGTGTTGGCAGGGGAGGAGTGCAGGCAGTATTCTCAATGCAGGGGTTCCAGCAATGTAGGCAATGCAGGAGTGCTGGCAGTGTCCTCAGTGCGGGGTTGCTGGTGGTGTCGGCGGCGCTGGGGGTGCAGTGGTGTCAGCACTGTGGGGGTGCTGGCGGTGTTCTCAGTGCGGTGGGAGCCGCCAACTTGCTTCCATTTGCCCTATTGAAGTCTATGGGGAAGCGCTGATTGGCTGAGAAAGCTGTAACAGACAGCTTTCTCAGCCAATCAGCGGTCAGCCCATTGATTTCAATGGGACTTTTAAAATTGGCACCCGAGCCAAAACCGCAACATCCGACAGCGGAATCTCGAGGTTTTGGCTCCGGTAAGGATCCAAGGCAGACTGGGAGATTTGAGCTGTGGTTCGAATCGTCTTGGATACCAGAAGTTAGGGCTAATTCTAACTATATGAAGCTACTTGTAGTTGTTAATTTAAAAACTTTGCAACTAGGCATATGTATGTATTGTGCAGGCACATATCCAGTCTTCTGCAAACAGACACTACACAGAACTGCACAGCTGCAATAGTTTATACTGCAAATTACAAGTAGCTTCATATAGTTAGAATACACAGGCTTCATTTACAGGAGTGAATAGTTCAATGTGTATAGTGTCTGACTGCAAAGTGTGAGGTTATGGGTTCAAGTCCCAGGTATGACAGAGTTTTGAAATGTGTTAAAGAGATGAGAATCTTCATATAGTTAGAATTCACAAGTTTCTTTTGCAGGAGCACATAGCTCCATGTGTATGATGACTGCCTGCAAACTGTGAGGTGATGGGTTTAAGGACTGGCCTGGTCCCCCCTGCAATGTTTACCACATTGCAGTGGCCTCTCCCTGCTGAGCAAGAGCTAAAATGACAACGGTTGCATTTAGATTATGCTCTTATTTAATTCTAACTTTAGGTTTCTTTATCTGAAAACACTGGTTAATGGAGCTTGCTTTATAATTTATCAACAGTAAGGAGACATCATAAATACCCATAGTCTAAGTGTAAAAACTTTACATCTTCATCTTGTATTTAAATGTCGCCTATAAATGTGTTTCTGCTATGAAATGTGTCTAGATGGCACAAAAGGCATCCTATCCTAATAAGTCCAATAAAAGCGGAAAGCGTGAAAGTACAGCCATTGAAGTCATCTCGAAAAGCAAGATCTGGGGTTTGTATTTGTGAATTGAAATGGTATATTACTGCTGCAAGTCTGCATTCTCAACAGAATACCCAATACTCCCATGCACAACCTACGTGTCACATCCTAGTGAACATCTAATTAAATCAATGCCTCTTGTCATGCTAACCTGTGCATGTGTTTGTACAGGCATGTATGCAAAGTATGCAAAGAAGAAGACATGGCTTTTTAGCTACACCATTTCTCCAGTTCATGAAAGCTCATACATCCAGGTGATGTCCATACTCCCAAGCAGGGAGGAACTGGGGCTGTAGTTCAGCCCTGGCACAGCATGATGGCAATAACAGACTATAAGGGGCCTGAGCAGAACCATTTCATAGGAGGGGTACTGGGGGTGCCTATTTTTCCATCTTTGCTCCCCCTCCTGTCAAAAGCTGGCTACGCCAATGGGTGTGTGATATCAGTCTGACCTGTGTATAATGATCAGAGAACACAGACCCCTTTTGGATTCTAAATCGTCATCATGTTTTGGTGAATGGTTTTGTCAAAACCACCCTCAATTGTTTTGGATTTCTTTCAAAACAGCTAATATCATGTAATTTGGACCTGTTTTTGTACCTACAGGATTATTAACATCAGTGATATTAAATTTCCAGTCAATTTTGACAACTTCATAGTTCACCATATTATTTTCTCCAGTATTGGCAAAAGGCTGTAGCAAGCTGGCTGTCTAAACTAAGCAAAATACCGATGCCTATCTTAATCCCGACGCCAGAATCTACACAGATGCCATCCCGAACGAGGTAAGCTGGGGCGTCTTAGCTGTTAGCCACGAGGGGAGTTTTATGTTTAGGCAACATTGCAGGTTAGGGTTAAGTTTTGGAAGGGGGGGGTTAGGGTTAGGCACCCCTGAGGGGAGTTAGGGTTAGGCACCACTGGGAGTGTTAGGGCTAGGCATTAAAGGGGAGACATAGGTTTAGGCACGAAGGGGGGAAATTTAGGTTTAGGCACTAACAGAGAGGGTTAGCTTGCAGGGTGTGGAGGTTTATGGTTAGACTCCAAGAAGGGAGGGTTAGGGGGAGTAGGGGGAAGGGTTGGTATATTTACCCAACCCCTGTCGGGATACCAACCATCCGGATGCCGCTGTCGGTATTTTGACAGGAGGCATCCCAACTGCCCGTATTTCATACCCATTCCGGCATAAACACATGGCAGTTTAAAAGAATATAGAACGTTTATGAAACATAGTGGCATAGCAGTGGCAGATAAGATGGCAGTTTAATAAACTATGCAACCCTATATAATGTTTTCATTAATCAAGAACTAATAGACTAAAAGGTGAAAGCCTAGTAGAAAATATAATATATTACCAACCAGCAACTCACAGGCCTCAGGCCAATACAATTGATTGGAGGTGTAGTTCTAAATATTTAGTGGAAGGTAAAGCATTGATAAAAGGAAAAGGAAATTTTAAACATGGCAAAAGCTATTAAAAACAAGCATCCAAATTAGGGATGTGCAGGCTCGGTTCTACTCGGTTCCGTTCGGTTCTTTTTACCGAATCTTATTGGCTATCCAAAACTCGTGACAGCTGAAACCCAATAAGATCCGGTAAAAAGAACCGAACGGAACCGAGTAGAACCGAGCCTGCACATCCCTAATCCAAATGTGAGTTTTCAAATACACTGAATCCAACCAGCAAATCACAGGCCTCAGGACAAGAGAAATTGGTAATTGTAGAATGTAGAAAATAACTAATTAATAAGTTAATAACAAATTTCTACAACCAGAAAATTACAGGTATCAGGCCAATACAGACAATTTAAGTAAGAGTAACAGCCTAGTAGAAATTATTAATTAATTATTAAGTTACGGTAGCATAGTGATGATAATTGTGTGGAGACTTGTAACCTTGTCTTCATGTGGTCAGAATTTTGCTTTGTATTAATTTAATATAATTTTGATTCAGGGCCAAATCACCCAGGAAGTGCAGAAATATAAGCTGCCTCTCAAACACACACAATCTTGGCAAAGTTGTGCACGATAGAATTGTCCTTGAGCCCCCCAACCCCTCCCCCTTATATTGTATATTAAAAAGGACATACACAGTTTAACGAACCTAGCACTTTAGCAACAGGTACTGCCTTTTTTTTTTAAGCCCGAGGTGTATGCTCTAATCACCCAGGGCAGTGCAAACACTGTGATGGGGCTTTGAACCAAAAAGAGAAGGTGCCCATTTCTCTCCATTCCCTCAGAGCCAAAAGGCCCCATTAAGGATAAAAAGGAATGTTCAGATCCCCTTTCACCAAAGCTAGACGGGACCCCTTTGAAATTCCCGACCCCAGGAATCATCATCATTACTTTTACTATTACTCATCCTCATAGTTGCAGAGGGTTCACAAATGGTGGAAGGAGGCTTCTGTAGGTTTACAGTGTCAGAATCAGAAATGTGAGACTCACACTAGCACTCACAATAGCAATTGTGGACACCCTTAGGGGCCTATTATCAATCTTTATTTTTTTACTAAAATAATGTGAAATTCTCGATTCTTAATAAATTTACACCCTAGTGTCAATTGCCAATAGGGAGTTTCTGAAATAAGTGTACATTACTAGTGAACAATAACACTAATATGTAAACAGTTGTGTGTATATTCTATTGTATGTGGGTCCTCTGAATAGGTAAATTATAACAGCAGTACTTATTTTATATCCTGATGCAGGGGCGTTTTAATAGAGGAGTGGGCCCATGTGCAGCCTCTGTGTGGGCCCCCTCCTCTCTGGCAGTGAAGTGGATTCTGGCCTAATGCCAGAATCTACTGCGTGTGCGTGGGTCTCCAGGAAAATGCTGGCTGTGCTTTATTCCCAGGGATCTCTCAACTGTGCATGCGGAAGTCACATGGAAAATGTGATTTTTGCTACTCTGCAGCGCCGGCCTGAGTCGGAGTCTGCAAAGCAACACTCTGGAGACTGCGTAGGGGTAAGTATAACTATATATGGGTGCATTCTGTATGAAATACTGGCTGACACATGGCCGGCAGTTCGATTCCCGGCAGTGGCAGCCCGACAGATGCAGAGAACCCGGCAGCGGCAGCCCGACAGCGCTGGAAATCCCGATCGTCCCTAGGTAAGTACAAACTAACCTAACCTAAGCCCCCTAACCCTCCTTAGGGGTGCCTAACCCTAACCTTCCCCCTGTGCCTAACCCTAATCCCCCCTCTAAATTCCTAAACCTAACCCCCCCTTCCCCGGTGCCTAAACCTAAGTCCCCCGGGGTGATGCCTAACCCTAACCTCCCCCAGGGGGTGCCTAACCCTAACCCTCCCTCCCCCTAGCCTAACCCTAACCCTCCTGGGGGGGTGCCTAACCCTAAGTCCCCCCCTGGTGCCCTAAACCAAACCCCCCCCCGGCTGTCTGCTCGTAGCACCGGCATCCCTCCGATCAGGATGCCGGGCGCTGGTCTCCCGGCATTGGAAAAATTACAGGTGTCTAGATTTAGACGCCTGTCATTTAACCCTTGCCGGGATAAAGCAATCGGGAAGCGAGCTGTCGGGCTTACGTCAGCCGGTTTCCCGATTGAATCCCATATGGGTGCAGGGTGTGTGCTGTGGGCCCCCCCTGCACCGCACACATCTGCATGCATTATAGATACACTGTACCACTGTCCTAAATATTGGCAAAACAATATATTACTGTACCATTAAAACAGGTGCAGTGAAGATAATTTCAGAAGGAAAGGCAGCTGCTCTTAAGGGTTTCCTCTCTTACTCAAAAGGAGCCTTGAAACAAACCATTACTATAACAGCACATTAACTTATGTCATTCTTAATCTTGAAAATGTTAGTCCCCTGCTCACATGCACAGATGTTATCAATTTTACAAAATATCTATGTTTCTGTCGATAATCAGTGCATTTTAAATAGGGGGCGATTGTCCATCCCTTCTCTGGTACTGTATAGAGAGCTAAGGTAATCTCATGGGGCTGTGTTGCATCTGGGGGCAGAAGATCTAAGCTCTTATTGGAGAACCTCATCACATGCACATCTGACCCCACCCTCATCTGCAACCCCACTCCATACGTGCCTACTTAATACATGTCCCCCCCAAAAAAATTGTTATTCCCACGAAATGCTGCAGTTCTATCTATCTATCTATTGTCATGGGATAGCAGTATATGAAGGTAATGGTAGGTGGCGTCACCGTACTGTGACGTCTTGGAAATGCCCAGAACTGCATCTGTTGTAATCTGACATCTCATGAGTCATTTTGAACACCAGCTAGGCTGGTCATGCAAACGCGGTGTGAATTATCGTTGTTGGAACGTGGCATGATACGGATGGGACATTCCATTTCCAAAGTTGTGTGGACACTCAACATTCCTTGATCTACAGTGTCACGTGTGTACTGGGAATACCTTACGGAAGGCATTACCACCAACCGTGGACAGCGCAGTGGCCAACCATGGGTACTTACTGTGGTAGTGAAATTTCTTTGTAAGCTCCACTGGAGTAGCGGCTGGTGTGAATGAATAAATGTTGTTTGATTGTCGATATATTGATGTAAAGTAAAAAAAGAATGATAAAAAAATAATACTGCACAATAGTTAAACAAAAGTGTTACATGGAAATTCTTGTCGTTTTATTCATATATTACCAGAATCCCTCTAAAGCAAAACAAAACGTTCAGTAATTCTGTTTTGAATAAATAGCAGTTTGTAAATGTCTCAGTGAAACTCGGAACGTATCCCAGTGTCCACTTGAAGTAAAATGTGTCCAAATGTCAGACTGCCAAAATAATAGCAACACGTTGACTAAACAGACTATGGTCCATTGACTTTTGAGTGACCATTTTATTGGGGCCAAGCATGATTTACTCTCCTAGCAATTTATAGTTTCCTGGCTACATGTGTGAGACCCTTTGGAATTCTACAATTGAGAAGTGCAGACGGAACAAAATACATGGTTGTATTGGCTGCTAATGTTTTAAGACAGCAAACAGTGCACCTACATTGAATAAGGGAGCACGGCCTCTGGTTAATGTCTCCAAAACAGCCTGTTAATACTGTTACTACAAATTAGGGTCTGGATCATTCTGAAACTAAAATAGACTTCTTTCATCTTCCAGATGGCTGTCTGATTGGGAACTGGGCAGGATCACATTTCGGGTCTTGACTTAATGATTGTGGATGATATTTATGGTTTTGCAGGGCAATAAATTCATGGTGTGTCTTTGGCTTCATTCAGAACCAACAGAAAACAACACAATTCAACAAGATTGCTGTGTTAATTGAGGCGTCTATAGGCTCATCGCAAGCTTATCAATGAGTTTGAAATTGACACTTTATTGACTTCTGATAAATAACTACATAGATAAATATTCCAGTGTTTTGTAAAAACAATTATATATTACAGAGTGTAAACATTAATCTACAGTTTTACACATGAAAAAGAGCACAAAAATAAGGAAAAGCACTGTAGGCATGGTCTAGTAACAAGCATGTAATAGTAACGTGATTGACAGGCTTGACTATGCTACCACAAAAATGTTTTACTGTACTATCAAAAGCGTAGCATGAAGAAGTCCTAAGTATGATACATTTTCCAGGAGGAAGTAAATATTGATGGTAATATGTCAAGATTATTCCACATATATTTATATATTACATGTTTATTTTATGTATTATTATTTAACCAGCACAGATGGTGTAATGGTTAGCATTACTGCCTCACAGCACTAAGGTCGTGGGTTCAATTTCCACCACAGCCCTAACTGTATGGAGTTTGTATATTCTCCCTGTGCTTGTGTTTCCTCCGGTGCTCTGATTTGCGCCCACACTCTACAAATATACTGGTAGGTAAATTGGATCTCAACAAAAATTAACCCTACTGTGTATGTGTGTGCATTCCGTATTGTATATTTAGATTGTAAGCTCCACTGGGGCAGGGACTGATGTGAATGGACAAATATTCTCTGTAAAGCACTGTGGAATCTGTGTGCACTATATAAATAACTGGTAATAAATAAATAAAACACCTACTCTGTTACATAAGTAACAGCATTACTGAAGCAGCATTTGTAAATTTTTCTATTACATATTCGTCTTTGGGTACATTTCATATGTGGTCAAATATATATCAAATACCAGATTTTATCCAATGATCTGATGATTTAATTTTTTTGTTACAACTCTTCACCAAATCACTTAGCATTATATGTCATACAGGCTTGGAAAGACATATATTTCTGTATAAATTTTTTGCAGAATTCCAAATTTCTACATTGTGCAATCAGAAGATGGAAACAACATCACCAGGACCTTAGCCAAATTTCAGTGAGGATCTGGAGATCCCAGTCCCACCCGAAGCCCTTACTCACCTCTTCAGAGCATGCAAGGGCAAACGCAAGAATTTTACAGGGGTCTCCCTCTCCCTCTCCCTCTCCCTCCCTGGTGCTTTACTTTTCAGCATAAAAAGGTGCAACACAAATGAACAGAAAACAATAAATGTCTAGCCCCTTTTTCAGGGCAACTAACTCACTTCTTCGCCTCTAACTATAATTGTGCAGCTAATCTGCAAACACAATCTCTTTGTGTCAAAGTCAAAGTCTCTGACAGGTATTCTGACATGCTCCAGCCTGCTCACATTCAGGCTCTGGCCTGCTTGCACTCTCACAAACTGCTTCCAGCACAGTCTTTCTTGGTGACCTTTCCTGTCTCCTACAGGTATAGGCTCTAGCTTCCTCAGCCTGCAGCTTAACTGCTGTTATGTCACACAATCTTTTGGAGTTTAGGGTTCTCCCTACCTCCTGTAGGTCTGAACCCGGCTTCTTAGCCACCAGTGGCTTCCCAGCCCACACTAGTCTCAACTGTATCCCCTCCTGAACTGGACACACAGGCCCCAGCCTGTCCTGACTGCAGAATCTTGCAGACTGACTCTCACTACAGCCCATAGGTGTGGCAAACTTAGTATTTCTACCCTGTGTGGGCGGATCTTTCCTGCCCCACAGAGAATCTGCTGCTCACCAGTGCCATCTCTGGCGATACTGCCACATATTTCCCTCCCCAGCTTGAAACCCCTGGGTTCAGCGACCTGGGACGAGGCATTCTCATGGCAAAGTCCTTCTTCTTTCTTCTTATCAAGGCCTTTCACTACATTCCTACACATCATTGAGACTTGTCTGTCATCTGGCGGTCTCAACCTCCATATTCCGGAGTTTATTTTCCTCCTAACTTTTTTCCTCACTTTATGGTACTTCCTGCCAAAGTGACCTACTTCATCATTATATTTGTCAACTGATAAAAATCCATGAAGTTAATTTCCTCAGAATCTTCTGTATCAGACCAAGAACAGCTTTTTCTTTGTTTATTTTTCATAGAACCAAGGTTTCTGTTGCTTAAACCTCTAAGAGGCACACCCATCGGCCAACTTCTGCTTGCCACATCTTTAACCTTCAGCCTTGAAGTACTGTATTGGCTATTGGCATACTTCACAGGCAACTCAACTTTTTCCAGAGTGCAACTCTCATCCTGAGAGTCACTAGCATCACAAGCTGTATGTCTTCAGACCATGTACTAGCACTGTAGGGGGTAAATTTACTAAAGTGAGAGTTTTAAGAAGTGAAGGTTTTAAAAGTGATGTTGCCCATAGCAACCAATCAGATTCTACTTAACATTTACCTAGAACTTTGTAGAATATAATAGCTAGAATCTGATTGTTTGCTATGGGCAACATCACTTTTAAAACTCACTTCTAAAAACTCTCACTTTAGTAAATTTACCCCTAAGTCTCAGTTTCTGGACTCCCATGTCTATGTAAGATACTTGAATCTTTGCTCCATTGATCTGCAGACTTAGGGCCTGATTCAGAGCCGCTCGTAAGCGGCCACTCGTTTGCTCCGAGCGATATTCACACATCTGCGCATGCGTATGGGTCGTAATGCGCATGCTCCAACCAGTCAGTGAGGTCGGAAAATGTGTGTTCCCAAAATTGCGAGTGCCTCCTAATTTGAGTGACAGGATGAGGCGTTTGTGGGTGGTAACAGGGGAAGGTGCTTGAAAACGGGGAGTGGAGATCCGAACGCAGGCGTGCCAAACGGTCAAAACGGGCGTTTTAAGGGTGTGCATAATTAACAAAGCAGCGTCATCGACCACGTCACTTGGTTGTCTCTTAGCCTGAACTGTTCGCATGATCGTGGTAGGAAAATCCAACCACAAGCACTGCGAGCAGTTCAGACGCCTTTCGATGTACTCGATTAATCTAATAAATAGCGGAGATGACGTATGATGCGAGCGGCCATGGGGCGTCTTCTCAAAATAGCGAGCGCATGTTTCGTTCGCTCGCTCAGACATAGAGGCGTCAACAGACCGCAAAGAGCGAGCGCTCAATTTAAATAGCCGGTCCCTTTTTCTGAACGAGTGAGCGCAAAATAGCATCCGGCTCTGAATCAGGCCCTTTATCTCTTGAATTTTCTTGTGCTCCCACTTATTGAGCCTTGAAAATATGATGAACTTCCATATGTTCCACCAGCACAGGTTGAAGTTCACCTTCCACAGAGGTCTTTATTTTCAAATACTGTCTAGCTGGACTACGTGCTTCAAGCTTTATAATGTGAGACAACTACACTTCCCCACAGACAAATTCAGCAGCATTGTAATTTCCATCCTGATTTTATGAAGGCATTGTTTCACATACATGAGTATTACTCTCTTAATAAGACTGTCAGTATTAACTTTCTTTAAGGTTCTGCTTTGCACTGCAAAACTGTGTGATTAAGTCACATTCATATCACTCTAAACACATGGCAACAAGAGAGTCTCATCCTTTGAAGCATCACTATCTCCATAGACTTCTGTACATCCTGCACATTTGCTTTACAGGTAATGCGATCGCCATCTATATACATCAGTTCTTTATCATCAACATCACACACAGTTTTGCAATCTGGACCTGTGCCCCTTTGGAAGGACTTCACACCCTCAGCTATCACTGTAAGCTGAAAGACACTGCAAGGAATCTCATCCACTTTTACAAGACGGACCTTTAGGGAATTTCCCAACTCTGATACTTTTGTCCCTTCTTGTACACTGTAACATTTAATGGGGACATCTTCTTTGTTAAATTGCTGCTGGAAAAATCATTCTTCTGCAACATCTTACTTTATTTAACTCACTGTTCGTCCGCTGCTCATCACACAAGACACTCTGCACCAGTAGCATATCACTCTTCGTGCTAGCCTTTTCAGGATCAACCTGTAACAATTGCTGCTTGTGTTTATGTACTTCTGCCACACTGGGGTCAGTGAAGCCATCAGGCGCCATTTTGGATCCAGAATCCAACTTCAGAATGTTATTTACAGTAACTTATTTACCTCTTCTGATTTTCCTTTACCATGGGGAACTTTTCTTAGCCGCAGACAGCTGCTCTTCCAGTTGGGCAATTTTCACCATGGAGCCTTCCAACTTGCTCTCAGATTGCTCTCCACAACTTCAGCAAGTCTCAATTTTTGTATAATTATTTCAGACTCTGCCACGTTTACTTCACATTGCAACTCCAGCTCTTTGGTATTCCTCTCCATTTGGAATCTTTGCAACTGGTTCTGTGTACTTAGCAGACACTTCTCAAGGTTCTCACTCTGTTCTTCCAACTTCCAAGCCCTGCCATGGGCAAGGTTAAGCTCTTTCTCCAAATATTTCTCCAAATATTCACTTTGTTCTGTGGTTTGATGCAGACTTTCCTCTTGGAATACATTTCTTTCCGTCAGACATTCTGAAACTGCTCTGGCTACAGCTAAATTGGATTGGAGAGATTGTACTTGCTCCTTACAGCTGACTTCAAGACGGACGCTCTCCATCTCTTTTTCTTCATGGTCTGTTTCCCACTGAACACGAGTCTGCAGCATCTGGAGATACTTCTCTTGTACTTCACAAAACTTTTCAGCTAGAGAACTTTTCTCCAATTCACAATCTTTAAGCTTTACTTGTGAGTACACAATTAAAGAGTCTTTTTCTTTTAACACCAGAGTCAAATTCGTCACCTTCACTTGCGTGCACTCTGCATCACTCTGATGTCTCTGGACACATTCTTTCAATTCTTCCACTTCCTGCTGAAGTACCACACACTTTTACTGCAATTCAACAAATCTTGCTCTAATATTTCATTCTTTGCTAGGAGCCCATCATTCTCATACTTTGTAACACATTTGAATGCTTCAGCCTCCTCAAGGCCTTCAGACACAGCTGCCAATTTGAGGTCTGTCTCTTTAAGAACTTCAAGTCTTTTTTCTTTCTTTTAGTCAGCTGCTATTTTCAAAGAGGACAACTCACTCTGTAACGTATTTTGGATTTGTGCATGCAAAAGCTTCTTTCTCTTTGACTTTTCCTCTAAGTCACTTATCTGGTCACACACGCCAAATTTCACACAGAGAGTCAAATTTTTCTATGCTGGCATAGGGCCTGATTCAGGATCACAGTAGCAAATACGCAGCATTGCGCATGTGTATGCATCGCAGTGCGCGAACTAGTAAATGCGATGGGAACTGCATTTGCAGAGGCTACACAGACACAGAGCACATTGATTGACGGGAAGTGCCATTTGTGGGTGGTGATGGGGGGGTGGTAAGGCAAACACAGGCATGTCAGTGCGTTGGGACATCATTGCAGGGGTGTACATAAATTAGTCACTGCAATACCATACGCAGCTTCAGGCCTCAAAGCGTAAACTGAAATTAGCAATTTCTGAGCAAGGTCTGACCTGACTTAACTGTGCGTATAGGTCCAATGTTACTCGATGTTACCGATTGTTTCGCTATGTTGCCCAAGTGTACGGATGTGAGTAAGGGGAAGTGGGCGTCCTTTTGTAAGGCTGAGATCGCATTGCTAATGCAAACATTTGCATATCCCCACTGATATTAGCAACTGCATTGCGTGCGAAAAAGCAGAATAGCGATCCTTGCTGAGTCAGGCCCGTAGTCCTCTCCTAGTGGACCTTGCACCATACACTAGCCACACACACTGACATTTTTATTCTGCATTGGCAACTTAAATGTCTCTCTCTCAGGAATATTAGTTGGATTTCAAACAGATTTAAATCACTTCCTTGTAACAGACTTTCAATTTCAAACTGGACGCTCCAGTCCTGGATTAGTAAATCTCCAGCTTCAGACTGGACATTTGTAGCAGACCTTCTGCCTTTAACACATTTCTTTTTATTTCCCATAATTCTTGGCACAAAATACACAGGAACAACTTGATTTTGTTTTCACTATATCACACTTTGCCTTCAAAAGTATTTTCAACACAGCAAGATGTCCTTCTTCATGTGGCACTACAATTACCAGCATGTATCAAGCAGTCTCAACAGCCTTTCAATAGAAATCTCTACTCCACACCACACTTGATTAGCCACAACTGACTTAACCAGCTTGAGCATTTTAGCAGAATAAACCACATAATTTCTTTTAACCCTTCCAATGCTGCAAAAAATCGAAATGCTTTGCCTTGTCCTGCAGAAATTTCAACAGGTGCGCACATTTCTCTTCACAGAAACAATAGATATTTGATGAAAAAAAGAGGGAAGGTGCGCTCTTCCTGTGATTGTGGGGGCGTGGTATGTCTTGGTGTCGAGAATATGGTGGGTGGTTGTGTTGGGTGGTGTGATGGAATGAAGAGACACAGAATAAGAGGGCCAAATCTTTTATTGAAGCAGTCACAATGCTACTCCTTAAGGGAAGGGGGGGTGAACTGGGGGGTGATGGTTGGTGAGACTCTGGGTGGAGACTACCCATAACAGGACCCTGTACTCCTGCAATAGGTGCAGCACTTCCCACACTCTTCACAGCCCACAACTTTACACACCAACACCATCATTACAATACACCTTCCGCCTGCCTATACAGTAGAGCACAGTCCAACAAAACTATTACCAATATATATTTTATAGCTGGCAATTCCCAAACATTTGCATGTATCATAGACTCATAATGGTTTTCCATAACAGATAAACAATACTCCAACAACTTTTGCTTCTGTGCCATGAACATAAAACAACAGGGAGAATTTTTCAATTACCTTTAGCAGACCTTTTTGCATCTCCCAATTTGCAGACAATTCTCTTCAAACAAAACATCATATTAACTTATCTTCACTCACCAGTCTGATGAGCATTGCACTGTTAAGTCCACTATGCAGTCACAGTACACATACATTAATTGCTGTATTCCACCTTTTCTGCGCAGACCTTTCTGCTATAATCCAAAGTTTGTGCAGATCCGGTTGCATAGATCTGTCTGCCCTCATTCTCCAACATACTGTGATGACTTGGGGTAATTAGCTGGTAGATATTTGTCAGTAGTGCAGTGTTTAAGGTGCTCAATCAGGATCCAACACAGCTTTCAGGTAAATAAATGGAATGGTGCTGAACTTTTCAGCATAAATCAGGTGCAACACAAATGAATAGAAAACAATAAATGCCTAGCCCCTTTTTCAGGGCAAGTAACTCACTTCTTCTCTCCTAACTATAATTGTGCAGCTAATCTGCAAACACAGGACCTCATTCAGAGTCGATCACTTGCTGCAAGCGTTCGCTCTGAATGAGGGCGGCCACTTACTTTTTTAAGTGCCAACTTCTGGTCGATCGCTAGGCTGTGGGTTACCACCCACAGCTCTAGCGACCGACCAGGGTGATGGTCGCGATGGTCATCACCATCGCGACCATCGGGGCTTACGACCAGACCCTAAGGTTGGCTCTGGGCTCTCGTAAGCCCCAGGGAACTTCCTGCTCTGTTTGAGCAGGAAGTTCCCCACTGACATCATCAATGATGTCAGTGGGGCCGCACCCAAACGGCAAGTGTTCCGACTGGAACGCCTCCGTTTGGCCAGGCACGCCCCCGGCCCGCCCAGCAAACAGGGCGAGCTGTCACTCAACATCGACAGCTCGCCCCGTCTGCTACGAGACCCCTAGCGACGGAGCAACCGTCGCTAGCCGGGTCTCGCGCATGCGCACGACGGAGCCGGCTCCATCGTGCGCATGCTCTGTGGGGACCATAGACCATGAGACCCACAGTCTTTTATGGCCGTATTCAATTTGAGGCGAAATGACGTCATTTTCACCTATTTGAATTATCCCAGTATTCAATTACATTGAAAAGTCAATGATAAAAAAACGGGGATAAGCTTTTTGCTGGAGAAAAAAAGTGCAGAATTGGGGTTTAGGTGTGCAGGCTTAAAAAAAATAGCCTGCACCCCTGGTAGTGTCATTTAAAAAAAATCTGTCAATAAAAGTTTAAAAATAATCGGGACACCCCAAAAAAAATAAGTTTAATTTTGTGGGTTAAAAAAAAAAAATAGGGGAACAAAGTGCCAAACTATCTAAATTAATTCAGGTCGGGTCCCCATGTATGCGGCAGGTGTTTTCTTCATTGCAGGGACAAGCGGCAGGTGCATTTTTGCAGAATTTTAAAAATAACTTTAGGGACTTAAAAAAATGCTTACCCCCATTTTCATGTACCCCAAATTTGATAGGAATGGTTATTTCCCCCCCCCCAAAAAAAATCTAAGTGCTATTCTTCTACAAACCCCGACTTCCTTCAGCAGGCACAAATGGGGGTATCCCCCATGTCTGGACATCTTTAGGGGGGTCCCAGGCATATTTCCTGAAAATTCCCCTTTTTTTTTGTAGATGGTGCGAAGTCATTTTTAAAACAACAGGGATAATTTTTCAATTACCTTTAGCAGGTGAAAAAAAGTGCTGACTTGGGGTTTAGGGGTGCAGGCTTAAAAAAAATTGCCTGCACCCTTGGGAATACCCCCTTAAAACGAAATGTGCAAAAAAAATAAAAATAATAAAAATCGGGACACCTGGAAAAAATTAACTTTTTTGGGGGGGGGTTAAAAAAAACAAAAACTAAAAACCACTAAAATAGACAAATTAAATCCACAGGGGTTCCCTTATATGTGGCAGGTGTTTCTTCATTGCGCAGAGTAGCTGCAGGTGCAATTTTGCTGAATTTTTAAAACATTAGTTTAGGGACTTAAAAATAAGCTAGTACCCATTTCATGTACCCCAAGTTTGATGGGACCACTTAAAAAAAACAAAAAACAAACCTAAGTGCTCTTCTGCATCACTTCTGCAATGTCGGGAAAAAACACCTGTCGTGGCTATTTAAAAATGCAGAACACATTCTGCAGGGCTAAACGGGGGTACCCAGACTGAAGCCCCATGTCTGCACATCTTTAGGAGGGTCCACAGAAATATTTCCAGAAAATTCACGTTTTTTTTCGATGATCCAAATTCGCCAGGTCCAGGTTTTCGCTATTTTTAAAACTGAATACGGGAATAAAGCGGGCACGCGCCCGATAGTTTATCCCAAGAAAATCAGCAATGTGTAGCGAAAAGTTCAGCACGGACTTTTCGCTCCCAAATTGAATACGTCTCTTAGAGTCAAAGTCCCAGTCCTGTCTCTGACAAGTATTCTCACAGTCCTGTCTCTGCTCAGGTTCAGGCTCCTGGCCTGCTAGCAGTCTCACAATTTGCTTGCAGCAGAGTAACATTAACAGTCTTCCTTGGTGGCACCATGTAATTAGGCCCCTCCCCCTAGCGACACAATGCTACGTTTCACTGGTCAATCGGGAGGGGGCGGAGCCAAATTATGTGATTCTAATGGAATCACGTCATATTGGCTCTGCCTCCTCTCAATTGACCAGCGAATTGCGGCATTTTACAGCAAGTGGGTGGGGTTTAAGAAGATGGTGCCTGCTCTCCAGTCTGTCAGGGGGTGTTTCTGGGTACTCAGAAACCTCCCCTGCGTGTGCTAGTGGCATGTGTGGTGGCTGGCACATGCGCAGTGATTTCTAGAAGAGCAGAGGACTTGGGAGGGTGGACTGGTGATCCTGGGACCCCACACATACTTACTCCATAGCGTCTGCACTTCCTGCAGTGTTGTGTGCAACGTGTTTGGGCTTGTGGCGATGGGTCATCTTATTACATATAGGTAAAAGCTGGGTAAGGCGCGCTCTCTATATGGTGGGGCAGTGTGTAAAGTGCTTGGGTAAGAGTGATCTGTATGACAGAGAGACGTAGACGGTGGTGTTGGGTCAAGGTAATTTTATTGGTTTAAGGTAGGTAGGCACAATGCTACTAGAGGGTAATTGACCCAGGAGCAGTGGGGGGAAGAGCAGGATGGGTGCTCGGGGGGGAAGGTGGGTAGACCCTTTTAGGGGTCTGGACCAGCACGTTGTCCCTGCTGGACCTTTGGTCGACAGTCTTAACGCCCGGCACAGTGTAGGTGGAAGTCTGGTAAGGATAGATGATGTGGCGGCGTCCCGCAATTTGTACAACTTACCTACCGGTAGGTGCCTGTGTAGGCGTTGCGATTTGGGGGTGGTGGTCGGCAGTCTCTGATGGTATACAGCGGCAGGTTAGATGGCCGTTCTTGTTGTGCTGCAGCTACTGGTGCGGCTGTGCCCCGTGATGATGGCACAGTTGGTCTTGTTTGCGCTGGCAGGGTGGGTCAGCGTGGTGGATGGAGCCTGGCTGGATGCGCAGGCTGCGGCAGGTCGGCGTCTCCATGTTTGGGATGCGGGCCGGTACCTGCGTGTGTGCCACGTCGTGCAGCGGGACGGCCGGGTGAGGCTGTTCGGATGAGGGATGCCGTGTGTGTGCAGTGATCGCCGGCTCCTCGTGGTTCCTGTGGCTGTTGGCGCCCAATGTGGGGCGGGGGCAGGGAGGCTGAGAGCCGGGCGTGTCACGGTCACAAGGCGGGGGTGCCGCTAGCCGGAGGTGCTGGCAGCTCCTTGTGATCAGCGGTCGCTGGGACAGCAGGGGGGTTCTTCAGCAGGAAAGAAGGTTTCCAGGACGTGATGGTGGGTGTGTGTCTCCAACGCGTTTCGGCTGTGCCTTAATCATGGAGGTTACTGTTACATGGTGCAGCAGTGTTTTAAAGGTTGGTGTTGAGGTGGGTGTGTACGGAATTGGCCAATGGGGGGGAGGTGTGTGTGCACTGGGCGTGGTCAGGAGTTGATGGCAATCTGGAGGTGTTCTGTTGTTGGAGGCCAATGGGATATTGCCGGATGGAAAAGGGTAATGACAGGTGTGTGGGCGGGCTTAATGACGAGTGTGCAGGTGACGCTCTGGGGATCGGAGTGTAGCGTGGTGGCAATGGTTAATAACAGAGGGTGATCGGACATGATAGGGAAAGTTGGTGTGGCGATATGGGCGATGTCATGTGACCACTGGGTGTAGCCTGGGTGTGTAAGGGTGACGGGGTTAAATGACGTGGTGGTAAAGGTTAATAGCAGGGGGTGATCGGACATGGTCTGGGGAGTTGCTGTGACGATAAGGGCGAAGTCGTGTATCAAATGGATGTTATCTGGGTGTGCAAGGGTTAAGGGGTAACGTGGGGATGTAGGGGTAGTGAAGTGTGGTGGATGTGTGGGATGATGGCGCCGGGGGTTCAGCCGGTCGCACGGGGGGTGGCTGGTGGAGGGGAGTGCGGGTGGGTCGTGGTAGGTGGTGATGGGTGTGTGTGGTGTGCTGCGTTCCGGTGTGATTGTGTGTTAGTGTATGGGCTCAACGGGTACTGTATATGTGTGTGTGTTGCACTTGGTGTGGTTGTGTGGTATTGGAGGAGGATAACTGGACTGGGGGAATTCATTGGGAAATGAGGTTGTGGACAGTCATGCGGATACGGGGTGGTATATTGACATGTGGGTAAGTTGCTATAGTGCGGAGGTGGTTCTGGATGGTGCAGGTGTCACTGTCGAGTGGATGGGCTGGGGGGGTGTTGGGGATGTAGCGGGTCGGTGCGGTAGTGAAGGGGGGCTGGTGACTGGGTGGTATGGTTGTGGGGACGTGTGTGTGTGTGATATGGGTGTCGAAAGGGGGCTAAGTGTGGTTTTTGGGGTGTAAACGGCGTGTGAAGGGGGAGGGGTGCTGGAAGTGGGTCAGAAACGAGAGGAGGTGTGTGATATAGCAAGAGGAGGGGGGGGGTTCGGGGGTATTATTTACTAATGACAGACTTGATCTCGTTGTCGATGTTCAGACCACTGGGTGCCAGGGTACGAAGTGTGATTATCCATTTGAGTCCTTCCTTGTTGAGTATTCTTGTGTGGTCCCCTCCTCTCCAGTTCCTTTGTATGTGTCTGATCCCTATGAATTGTAGACCAGTGATGTTGCTCTGGTGATGTTCGAGGAAGTGTACCGGTATGTTATGACTGTCTGCTTTGTTAATGATATTTCTGAGGTGTTCCTTGATTCTGGTATGTAATGGTCTGATGGTTCTCCCTACATACTGCTTGTTGCATGGGCACTGTATGAGGTAGATCACATTTTTAGTGTGACATGTGATGTGTTCCCGTATCTTGTAGGTTGTGCCCGTCTGTGTGGAGGTAAAGGATGTGGTGGGTTTTGTACTCCTATAGTTTAGATTGGTGCAATTGGAGCATGTCCCGCAGTGGTAAAAGCCTCCCTTCAGTGTACCTTTGTCTATTGTGGTCTGTGTGTGTATTGATGGGGGAATGTGGTTCGTGACTAGCTTTTTGTGTATGTTCGGTGCTTTCTTGTAGATTACTCTGGCTCTGGGTGGTAGTATATGTGTTAGTGTTTCGTCTTTTTGTAGAAGGTGCCAATGTTTGTTTATTATTTTCTTGATGTCGTGGGCGTGGGTGTTATATTGTGTGATGAAAGCAGGGTGGTCATGTGTCATTGAAGTGTGGGGTTTGTATTCGAGAAGTGGTGCCCTTGATTCTTCTGCTGCTTTATCCATTGTGTCTTGTAGTGTGGGTATGTGATAAGCTTTATCTGCAAATTGTTGTTTAAGAGTTTCTCCCTGTGATATGTAGTCTGTTAGTCTGGTGCAGTTTCTTCTGAGTCTTTTGAATTGTCCTATGGGGATGTTGTTGAGCCAGTTGGGGTGGTGACCGCTACTCGATAAGATGTAGCTATTGACGTCGACTGGTTTTTGGAAGGTCTTTGTGTGTATTTGTCCGTTGTGTATGAATATCTGTAGGTCTAGAAAGTTTACCAAGGTTTTGCTATAGTCTGTGGTGAATCGGAGATTTTTGTCGTTATTGTTAATGTAGTTGATGAATTCTAGCAGTGTGGATTCTGGTCCTTTCCATATGCAAATGATGTCATCTATGTATCTCCTCCAGAGGACCAAGTTTGCCTGCCAGTCATGACCTGTCCATATGTGGGAATCCTCCCACCGGCTCATGAACAGGTTAGCATAACTGGGGGCAAACTTGGTCCCCATTGCGGTCCCTGTTTGCTGAAGGTAGAAGTTATTGTTGAACCAAAAGTAATTATGTGTGAGGATGTAGTCTATGCCTTGCAGGATGAATGCTGTTTGTAGTGGGTCCATGGAGTCATCTTGTTGGAGGTAGTGTCGGGTGCTGTCCAATCCGTGTTGGTGGTCTATGATGGTGTAAAGTGAGGTGACGTCACTGGTGACGAGCCAGTAGTCATCGCCCCAGGGTGTCTTTTCTAGTGTCTTGAGGATGTCCGTTGTGTCTTTCAGATGTGATTGTTGTTGTTTGACATATGGTTGGAGGAAGTGATCGATGTATTCAGAAAGGTTAGAGGAAATGGAGTTAATGCCTGAGATGATGGGTCTGCCGGGTGGGTGAGTTGTGTTCTTATGGATTTTGGGGAGATAGTAGAAAACGGGGATGACTGGGTGAGGGTTGTGTAGATAGTTGTGTTCCTGTTTGGAGAGGATGCCTGAAGTGCTACCGGTTGTCAGAATGCGTGAGAGTTCTTGGTTGAAGTTGTGTGTGGGGTCTGTGCGTAGAACTTTGTAGGTATTGGAGTCTCTAAGGATGCGGAGGGATTCTGTTATGTAGTCTGCTTTGTCCAGTAGTACTATTCCTCCTCCCTTGTCTGCGGGTTTAATGATGAGATCATGGTTGTTTCTTAGGTTGTTGAGTGAAGCTAGCTCTTTTTTGGTGAGGTTATTGTTATGGTGTTTAGTGGGGGTGTTCAGTTTGTTGATGTCTTCCATCACTAGGTGTTCAAAGGTATGTATTAAGTGTCCCTTGAGGTGGCTAGGGAAAAATTTGGAAGGTGGTCTAAGTGTGGTGTGTTTGAAGCGGTCTGTTGTGGTGTCCTGTATGGGGGGGTTGTTCGCGAAGAATTTTTTGAGGCTCAACTTGCGGACAAACCTGTTTAGGTCTAAATAAGTTTCGAATTTGTTGAGTTTGTTGTTGGGGGCAAATTTGAGGCCTTTGTTCAGTAGTAACTTGTCACTATCTGTAAGTGTCTGGCTGCTTAAATTGAAGATTCCTTCGGTGTCGGTAGTGGTGGTGTGTGAGACGAGGGGGGGTTTGGGTTTGGTTGTTTGACCTCCTCTGCAGCCTCGTCTCGTTGGTCTAGTTTTCTTTTCATTCGTGTTGCAGTGGTGCTTGTTGTGTTTTGGCAGGTGCGGCTGCCTGCCTCCAGTTCTAAAAAATGGAGTGCCCATTCGTTTTCTTGGTTGTTTGATTTGGTGCTGGTGTCCTGGGACGGGTGTAGGTGTTCTGTGTAAAGTATGGTGTTCTGTTGCTGGTCTGCTGTTGGTTGGATGATGTGTGTCGACCCTCTATGTGTGTTTACCCATCCTTGTTCTATTGAATGTCTTGCCAGGTTTTCGTATTTCTCTGTGTCGGATGGGTCCTCTATGTCATGTATACTGAAGGAGATATCCGTGTCGGAGTCTGTGTCTGGATCTACGTGTTCTAGCTGTGTTTGTGTTGCGTCAGTGATTTGGGATTTGTGGATTTTGGTCATGTACTGCTGGTATGTCAGGTTCAGCTTTTTGTAGATAGGTGAGTTCAGGGTGATCCTGTGGTTGAGCCTGGTGTGGTGGGTGTTGTGGCTCCTTTTATAATCTGGCTGTGTGTTGGTCTGAAAGGGAGGGTTTGGGTGTTTCTGTTTGTTGTGGGATTTGGGGCTGTTGCATTTGTCTCTGATGATTTTTGCTTTCTTCTTTTCTATGATCAGTTCCTCACTTTTGTGGAGCTTCTGTCTCGTGAGGGTGACTAGGTTTTTGAATTCTTCCTCCCGCTTGTATAGTTCTAGTGCAATGTCGAGATCGGTTATTTGTGTTTCCAGGGCTTGGAGTTCTTGTCCGTGTGTGTCTATGATGAGTTGTATGAGCTGTGCGGAGCAGTCATGGAGAATTTTATTACATATAGACAGGCAGAAGATTCACTTTCAGACATACAATATATTCCAATATATGGTCCCAAATTTTTATCTGTAGAACACTTATTTCTGGCCCATTCCCTTTAAAAACACAGCACAAGTGAAATTCAATATGTTTTATAGTTATAAAAGATCAGGAGAAGACTTCAAAGTTAAGTTTTCACATGCTCTCAGTTTCCATGAGAGCGACAATAGATTATTTGAGTAATAGACTGATCTCCTGATGCTCACTTATCTGTCAGGGGATTTCCATCCCAATCATTTTTTACTGAATTAAGTAAAGCCATGGCACTTTGTACTGCTGTTCAGTATTCCATTACATTCATTCTAAACCCAGCATAGGCATTGTCTTCCTTATCACTTCTTCTTGTCAAGTATGAGGTCTTTGAAGCAGAACATTCATCTATCACTACCATTATTTATGTATTTATTGACAGTAATTTATATAGCCAGTATATCCCATTGCGCTTTACAACTGGAAACAAAACATTAATAAAATAAGACTGGGTAATATCCAGTCACACAGCAATGCTGGCCTTGGAGCAGTGGATCGTGCAAGTGTCAAAAGAGAATACAGGGTGGTCCAAAAGTGTGGTAACACCCTTATAAAAAGGAAATGAGTAAGAAAATATTAATCCAGTGTCTACACATATGAAATGGGAGTGGGGGAAATATCTGGAGAACGAAGCACACGTTTTATAGTAAATGATTTCAACCAACATCACCCAAATAGACCACCCATTACTCACAGTGCAGTTGCCAAACTCCTTGCCAAATTTAAAGAAACCAGATCAGTTGTAAATAAACTAAAGAGTGGACGACCAAAAACTGTTACAGATGAAGCAACAACAACTGCTGTGCTGGAATCATTTTCAAACAGCTCACAACGTAGCACTTGTCATCTGTCTTGTTTGATAATTTTGTCTGCAAATAAATGGCACCCCTACAAGATTCAGATGTTGCAACACCTGACTGAGAATGACTTAGACCATCGGATGGATTTTGCGCACTGGGTAACACAGCAACTTCAACTGAACCCTCATTTTCCACACCAGGTATTGTTTAGTAATGAGGCAGATTTCTTCATCAATGCTGAAGTGAACACACAGAACCACATGTACTGGTCAGAGACAAACCTTCACTGGATGGATGTCTGTATGGTTTTAGCCTCTGCAAAACAGTTGGTATGGTTTGGTTTGTGGGGTGCCCGTATTTTGGGGCTATTCTTCATTGATGGAATATTAACAGCAGCACAGTTACAAGAGGTTGTTAGATGAAGAGATTTTTCTCTCATTGTTATCAGAGGATGGGTCATATCCTAATTTCTTCCAGCAAGATGGTGTCTCACCTCATCATTGTCAGGAAATATCTTGATGTGCAGTTCCCCAAAGGTAAATTGGCCATAGAGGTCCAGTTCAGTGGCCGCCAAGATCCCCAGATTTAAAATTTCTTTCTGTGGGGTTACCTGAAGGAACGTGTTTATGCTGTGAAGATACAAGATCGTTATTATCTTCAACAATGAATTGTTGATGCTTGTCCTCAGATTCATCCAGACATGTTGGTCAAGGTTCATCAGGAATTGGAAAATAGAATAGCCTTAACACTGCAGTATGGTGGACAGCACTTCTAACATATCCTATAAACTTTACATTAAAACTTGAGAATGAATAAAGATATGTTAAAACGAAGAACACCATTGTATTTCTTATGCAATTCTGCATCCGTTTGATATGTCACATGACTACCTTCCCAATTAAATAAATAGAGTTGCATCCAAGATGGCCGCCGTACTGGTGGCATACTCTAAAACATTTTCCCCCACTCCCATATCATATGTGTAGACACTGGATCAATATTTCCTCACTCATTTCCTTTTTATAAGGGTGTTTCCACATTTATGGACAACCCTCTATATGAAAAGTGGACTGCAGGGGAGCTAGTTAGATAGAATAATCTTTGTTATGTTTTCAACAGAGATACAGATGCTAGAAATATTATTAACTCTATTTTTAACAGAATAAGTTTGAGGTGGCGAGAGGACATCTATATGCTCATACACACTAGACGATGCGCTGTATGAACGTTATTAGTGAAAGATTTCCCTTGAACTGTCTGTAGTGCAGGACAAACAATATTGGGTGTACACACTGAAAGATATGTTTAAAGATATTTTTAAAGGTGTCTTTCAGTGAAGTCATCTTGCCACATCTTTGAACAGGTAATTCTTGATGATATCATCAGATTGGCCTGCATGTACGTACGACAAAAGACATCGTTAACGACCTGCGGGAGCGCTCATCATTAGTCGTTCACTGCATACACACTGAACGATATGAATGACATATCGTTGAACAATATCGTTATCGTCCATATCATTCAGAAAGATCGTCTAGAGTGTATGCGGCTTAAGAAGAAATGGTGGAAAGCCAGTCAGTGACACTGGCCAACACAGATGGTGAAAGATCTGTACAGGATAAGTATATTTGGATATCATCTGTACAGAGATGATACTGAAAGTCTAATGAGATTATTATTTTTCCAAGAGGTGGATCCAGAGAAGCAAACACTGAAAGTACATATTAATAGTTAGGATGAGAACCAAAATAGAACAGTGTCCTGAAAACCCAGGGAATGTAAGCTTTATATTGGAGAGAGTGGTCCACATGGGCAAATGCTTCAGCGACATCCAGGAGAATTAGAAGTGAGTGATTAAATCATTGACAACTTTGGTCAGTGCAGTCTCAGTGGAGTAAGGTGCTAGTTTACTCTTTTCTGGTTTACTTTGTCATTTCTAAAGCTGCATACACACACAACGATTTAGTTAATGAACGATTTTAGTAAACGATTTTCTCCCTTGAAAAAATTAACTAAAATCGTTTACTAAAGTTGTTCATTTACTATGTTCATTTAAATGTAATGAATGATTTTTTAGAACTACAAACGATTTTTGCATAGTCCCTTACTGAAAATCGTTGAGTTGACAAGTCTGACTGAACTACAAACTACAAACTACAAACATGAACGCACATGAACGATAGTTTTTTCGTCATTTGACTCAGAAAGTGAACGATTTTTTCAAACGATTATCATTAAACGATATCGTTTAACGATAATCGTTCAAAAAATCATTGTGTTTGTATGCAGCTTAAGTATTACTCCTATAACTAGATTTCTGAAAACTAAATATCTATATATATATATATATATATATATATATATATATATATATGATGTGTCACTGCAGGAAGTCCGGTGCTGGCATCAACACGATGGACATTGCCCAGGCCGGCGACGCCCCCTTTGCCGGGCATGTCAGATGGCGCCCAGGGCAAGGTGCCCCACACGCACCTCCCTGGGTATGCCACCCAGTGCTATCCAAGAACAGGTTCTTCCTCCACAGGTATTAGTTACTGTATACCATAAGGGGTATATTTATTAATACATAGACATGGAGATTGTTGTCTTACACAGAAAAGCAGAAATTGTACCCTACTTTAAGTTAATATATTCAATTCCAGTGTTTAACTGAAGTACACAATAGTCCCTGCCCCAGCAGATCTTATAATCTACTGTACGTAAAATATTATTCTATTATATCTAAAGCTGTTTCGACGTCCTGCATTTTTATTGCATTTTTATTGGAACAGCCAATACCAAGGTGTGCATGGTTATACAGCCTGTGTGATGCCTCATTATTATCCAAATCTGATTATTTTAGGCATGTTGGGAAATGTGATTCTAATTAACTGAGGCTGTCACATGTAACAGCCTCCAATGTGCTGGTGCCAGAGCTGGATTAATGGAGGGCACAGGGGATAAGTACCCAGGCCCTCCTCTCCCAAGAACTTACTGCCGCCTATATTTTGTAGGGGTGTGCACCGGCCACTTTTCGTGTTTTGTGTTTTGGTTTTGGATCTGGATCTTTCTTCGTGTTTTGGATCTGGATTGGTTTTGCCAAAACCACCCTTGCGTGTTTTGGGTTCTGGGTTTTGTGTTTTGGATCTGTATTTTTTTGAAAAAAAGCATAAAAACAGCTAAAATCACAGAATTTGTAGGTTTTTCTGCTCCTATGCTATTATTAACCTCAATAACCTTAATTTCCACTCATTTCCAGTCTATTCTGAATACCTCACACCTCACAATAGTGTTTTTATGTCCAAAAGGTTGCACCGAGGTAGCTGGATGACTATGCTAAGCGACACAAGTGGGCGGCACAAACACGTGACCCATCTAGGCGTGAAACTGCAGTGGCAGACAGGATGGCATTGAAAAACTAGGCCCCAAACTGTACATAATGCAAAGAAAAAAAAGAGGTGCAAGATGGAATTGTCCTTGGGCCCTCCCACCCACCCTTATGTTGTATAAACAGGACATGCACACTTTAACAAACCAATCATTTCAGCGCCAGGGTCTGCCACACAACTGTGGCTGAAATGATTGGTTCGTTTGGGCCCCCACAAAACAAGCTGGCAATTTATCTGTCCCTGCACAAACTGGCTCTACGGAGGCAAGATGTCATCCTCATCCTCCTCATCCACCGATTCCTCACCCTCTTCAGTGTGTACATCCTCATCCTCACAGAGTATTAATTCGTCCCTGCTGGAACCACAGGTCCCTCTGTACGTTCTGGAGGCTGGTCTCCCTGGAAGAGTTGATAATTCATTTTATGAACATCATCTTCTCCACATTTTGTGGAAGCAACCTCCTACGCCTTTCGCTGACAAGGTTCCCGGCTGCACTAAACACTCTTTCGGAGTACACACTGGAGGGGGGGCAACTCAGGTAAAATAGAGCCAGTTTGTACAGGGACCTCCAAATTGCTTCTTTTTCCTGCCAGTACAGGTACGGACTGTCTGACATGCCTACTTGGATGCTGTCACCGATGTAATCCTTTAACAGACAGACGCACGCTTGTCGCTGCTGCTTTGAGGATTCAAGTGCGGCTACAGCCCACACAATTCACAAAGACAGAAAAAAAAAAGAATATTTTTATTGTTTGTGGAGCACACTTTGAGGGTTACACCACCCTTTAACAGACAGAAGCACGCTTGTCGCTGCTGCTTTGAGGATGCAAGTGCGGCTACAGCCCATACAATTCACAAAGACAGAAAAAAGAAGAAGAATATTTTAATTGTTTGTGTAGAACACTTTGAGGTGTCACCACCCTTTAACAGACAGACGCACGCTTGTCGCTGCTGCTTTAAGGATGCAGGTGCGGCTACAGCCCACACATTTCACAAAGACCAAAAAAAAAAGAACAATATTTTAATTGTTTGTGTAGAACACTTTGAGGTGTCACCACCCTTTAACAGACAGACGCACGCTTGTCGCTGCTGCTTTAAGGATGCAGGTGCGGCTACAGCCCACACAATTCACATAGACAGAAAAAAAAAGAACAATATTTTAATTGTTTGTGTAGCACACTTTGAGGGTGTCACCACCCTTTAACAGACAGACGCACGCTTGTCGCTGCTGCTTTGAGGATGCAAGTGTGGCTACATCGCACACAAGTCACAAACACATTAAAAAAATAGTTTTTTATTTTTTGGAACACTTTGAGAGTTACACCACCCTTTAACAGACAGACGCACGCTTGTCGCTGCTGCTTTAAGGATGCAGGTGCGGCTACAGCCCACACATTTCACAAAGACCGAAAAAAAAAGAACAATATTTTAATTGTTTGTGTAGAACACTTTGAGGGTGTCACCACCCTTTAACAGACAGACGCACGCTTGTCGCTGCTGCTTTAAGGATGCAGGTGCGGCTACAGCCCACACAATTCACATAGACAGAAAAAAGAAGAATATTTTTATTGTTTGTGTAGCACACTTTGAGGGTGTCACCACCCTTTAACAGACAGACGCACGCTTGTCGCTGCTGCTTTAAGGATGCAGGTGCGGCTACAGCCCACACATTTCACAAAGACCAAAAAAAAAAGAACAATATTTTAATTGTTTGTGTAGCACACTTTGAGGGTGTCACCACCCTTTAACAGACAGACGCACGCTTGTCGCTGCTGCTTTAAGGATGCAGGTGCGGCTACAGCCCACACATTTCACAAAGACCAAAAAAAAAAGAACAATATTTTAATTGTTTGTGTAGCACACTTTGAGGGTGTCACCACCCTTTAACAGACAGACGCACGCTTGTCGCTGCTGCTTTAAGGATGCAGGTGCGGCTACAGCCCACACAATTCACAAAGACAGAAAAAAAAAGAACAATATTTTAATTGTTTGTGTAGCACACTTTGAGGGTGTCACCACCCTTTAACAGACAGACGCACGCTTGTCGCTGCTGCTTTAAGGATGCAGGTGCGGCTACAGCCCACACAATTCACAAAGACAGAAAAAAAAAGAACAATATTTTAATTGTTTGTGTAGCACACTTTGAGGGTGTCACCACCCTTTAACAGACAGACGCACGCTTGTCGCTGCTGCTTTAAGGATGCAGGTGCGGCTACAGCCCACACAATTCACATAGACAGAAAAAAGAAGAATATTTTTATTGTTTGTGTAGCACACTTTGAGGGTGTCACCACCCTTTAACAGACAGACGCACGCTTGTCGCTGCTGCTTTGAGGATGCAGGTGGAATCTAGACGGGATTTGGAACCGAGGACACACTACCTCCATCAATTGTCTAAATCCCACTGCACTAATGTCGGATACCGGACGCACGTCTAACACCAACATAGCAGTCAAGGCCTCAGTTATACGTTTTGCTTCAGGATGACTGCTGTCGTACTTCATCCTCATCGCTAGGGACTGTTGGAGGGTCAATTGTTTAGTAAAAGTAGTGATGTTCCTACTTCCTCTCTGGGATGATGAACAACTCCCAGCAGCAGCAACAGCACTAGGAGGAAGTGGTTCTTGATCTTTCCCTATTTTATTTTTATCGGAGAAAGTTTGGTCCTCCATTTATGTTATATTGATATATATACGTGCGGCTAAAGCGCACACAAACACAGAAAATATTATTTTATTTTTGCTGGAGAGTAGTGCACTTTGTGGGTTACACCACCCTTTAAGAAATGAGCCAGCCGGCTCTTTACTTATGGGACACAGGCGCACGCTTGGCGCTGCTCCTTTGTTGATGCACGTGCAGCCACAGTGCACACAATTCACAAACACAGAAAATAATTTTTTTTTTGGTTTGGACTGGAGTGTACTTTCGGGGGTTACAGCACCCTTAACGGTCAAGCCAGCCGGCCCTTTACTTATGACACAGGCGCACGCTTGGCACTACTTTGTTGATGCACGTGCGGCTACTGCGCACACAATTCACAAACACAGAAAATAATTTTTTTTTTGGTTTGGACTGGAGTGTACTTTCGGGGGTTACAGCACCCTTAACGGTCAAGCCAGCCGGCCCTTTACTTATGACACAGGCGCACGCTTGGCACTACTTTGTTGATGCACGTGCGGCTACTGCGCACACAATTCACAAACACAGAAAATAATTTTTTTTTTGGTTTGGACTGGAGTGTACTTTCGGGGGTTACAGCACCCTTAACGGTCAAGCCAGCCGGCCCTTTACTTATGACACAGGCGCACGCTTGGCACTACTTTGTTGATGCACGTGCGGCTACTGCGCACACAATTCACAAACACAGAAAATAATTTTTTTTTTGGTTTGGACTGGAGTGTACTTTCGGGGGTTACAGCACCCTTAACGGTCAAGCCAGCTGGCCCTTTACTTATGACACAGGCGCACGCTTGGCACTACTTTGTTGATGCACGTGCGGCTACTGCGCACACAATTCACAAACACAGAAAATAATTTTTTTTTTGGTTTGGACTGGAGTGTACTTTCGGGGGTTACAGCACCCTTAACGGTCAAGCCAGCCGGCCCTTTACTTATGACACAGGCGCACGCTTGGCACTACTTTGTTGATGCACGTGCGGCTACTGCGCACACAATTCACAAACACAGAAAATAATTTTTTTTTTGGTTTGGACTGGAGTGTACTTTCGGGGGTTACAGCACCCTTAACGGTCAAGCCAGCCGGCCCTTTACTTATGACACAGGCGCACGCTTGGCACTACTTTGTTGATGCATGTGCGGCTACTGCGCACACAATTCACAAACACAGAAAATAATTTTTTTTTTGGTTTGGACTGGAGTGTACTTTCGGGGGTTACAGCACCCTTAACGGTCAAGCCAGCCGGCCCTTTACTTATGACACAGGCGCACGCTTGGCACTACTTTGTTGATGCACGTGCGGCTACTGCGCACACAATTCACAAACACAGAAAATATATTATTTTTTTAGCACTTGGGGGGAGCACCCCTGATGGACAGAGCACCCCCTGGACAACACTGCAGCGCTCCTTTAGGACTGGGACACTGCACAGGACTTTGGAGTGGACACAGCCCCTATGGAGAACTGACTGCACAACACAGTCCAGCCAGCCCCTATGGACTTTGAAGTAGTGGACACAGCCCCTATTAACAACAGCAGCACAGCACAACACAGCCAGCCCCTATGGACTTTGAAGTAGTGGACAACAGCAGCACTACACTACACTACACTACACAGCCCTAACTCCCACCCTCCCTCTTCACTGTCCACAGCCGAGTGAGAAAATGGCGCCGACGTGCGTGGGTACCTTATATAGGATCCAAAACCCGCGAGACTCGGAAGGCGGGATGATGACGTTTTGCCTCGATTTCAGATCCGAGTCAGGCGGGAAAAGTCGAGCCTGATTCGGATCGGACTCGGATCGGGGGGGCTCGGGGGGGTTCGGATTTCAGAAATCCGAACCCGCTCACCCCTAATATTTTGTTGGCGAAAAGGACACTACAGATGTGTCCACATACATCTATGCTCCATGCAATACAAGCCGTGTTATACATAACTTGTGAGTGCCGTGTGACTGCAACCTTTTCTCTTCAAATGTGTCTTATTCGTACAGTGATGTGAATAGGACATACAAGCAGATTCTGCTGATTAAAATGATATGCGGCATGCCTATATTCTGTGCGCTACTGCAGGTGTATCTGCATGCAAAATGCTACGTTACAGTGCAGTCACATATAGAATATAGGCATGCCGCATATCAATTTAATCAGTAGAAGCTGCTTGTGCTTCCTGTACACATTACTGTGCGGATTAAATGCATTTAAAGGGAAAAAGTGACACTAAGAGACGCTCGGTGCTACCGAGTCCCGCCACAGCATGGAACAACTAGAAGGGCTGTTTAATGTGCAAGATGGCTAGATGTATGAGGACCCATCTGCATATCTGTCTTTGTGAAACTTGGTTGTATTTTTCAGGCCAATGTGTTAACAAGGAGAGTGCTTTTTTATTGCATATTGGGCCTGATTCAGACCCACTCGCGAGCGGCTGTCCTCTCGCAAGTGGGTCGATGGTCTGCACTGAGCATGCGCACGACGGAGGGAGCTCCGTCGTGCGCATGCGCGAGACGCGACGAGCGAAGGACTTTCCTTCGCTCGTTGTGTCTGATCAAAGGGGGCGTGCTGTCGATGGTGACTAACAGCACGCCCCCTTTGGTGGGCGTGCCGGGGGGGTGGCTGCCAGTCGGAGGCGTTCCCAAGGGAACGCCTACCGTCTGAAGCCGGCCCCACTGACATCACTAGTGATGTCAGTGGGAGTGATTTTGGCTCTGATAGAGCCAAAATCACTCCGGGTCTTGCGGTTGAGAAACTCAACCGCAGGCTCCGGCTCGCAGTGGCGATGGTCGCGATGGTCAAGACCATCGCGACCATCAACCTGCACGCTCGTATAGGCTGTGGGTGGTGACCCACAGCTATACGAGCGTCCAGGAGGACGCTCCATTTTTATGGAGGACGGCCCTCATTCAGAGCGAGCGCTCTGCTCAGAGCGTCCGGCTCTGAATGAGGGCCATAATCTTTTAGTTTATGTGTATTCCAGCCTGTATGTATGTGGCTCTATATGTAACCCTGCCTGTGTATATGTACGTATCTCTATATGTATCCCTGCATGTATGTATATATGTGTCTTTATCACCTCCCTCTCTGTTAGCTACAGCTGCAAGGTCATGTTGCTGAATTGGGACAGTTCCTGGTCTATGGCTGAATGGAGGTCCTTCCTGCTGTCTCTGATGCATTTTAGGGCTTTATTTACTACAATCCGCATTGGTAATGCAGATTGTAGTGTGATATTACCAATTGAATTCACATTGCGAATTCAGGCAATATCACAGGGATTTACTAAAAATCCCTTGCAGGGACAGAGCTTGCGATAAAGCTTTGTCCCTGCGAATCACCTCCGCAGCCTTATCAGGCTATTTTCGAAAAAAATAACGTGACAAGAGCCCGTGCATGCGCCGACTGGCCGCCGCTGCTACCCCCCGGTGCTAAGCCCCGCCCCCCAGTGCTAAGCCCCGTTTCCATGATCGTGGACCGTGACCCCCCCCGCTGCCCACCTCCCTTAATTGCACTTACCTGCATGATCCGGGCTCCGGTGATGTCCTCCATGGCTCCGGTCAGCTGACATCCCATACTGCACTGGGACCCGGTCACCTGATGACTGGGCTGCAGTGCAGTATGGGAGACCAGCTGACCAGAAGGAGGACATCACCGGACCACCGAACTACGGTCCCTGGACTCAGGTTTTTTTTTACTTTTTTATTTTTTTTTGCAGTGTATCAGCGTGTGGTCTGTTTAGACCACACAGCTGATCACTGGGGCCGGCTCTGGGCTCTGCTCTGCCCGTTAGAGCAGAGCAGGAGTCCGGTAACCAGGGGAGACCCTGGATAACACCACCTCCAGGTGGCGTTATTATCACAGGGCCTCCCCAGGGATTTTTTTCACAATTTATTTTTAGTAGCTTGCACACAGATAGCATTTCCCATTACAATTATGGGAAATGCGATCTGATTACTAAAAATAAGTGATACTTAGGGGTTGGAGTAGAATTTTATGAATTCTACTCCAATTGCCCTGTAGTAACTTTAGGTGAAACTAAAATAATATGAAAAGGGTGTGAAAACACCTTTTTTCACTTTATTTTAATAAAAATAATGATAATAAATAGAGCCCTTCACACCATTTTCACATTATTTTAGTATCACCTACAGTTACTAAAGGGCAATTGGAGTAGAATTCGTAAAATTCTACTCCAACCCCTAATTATCATCACTTATTTTTAGTAAGCAGATCGCATTTCCCATAATTGTAATGGAAAATGTGATCTGACCAAAGTTACTAAAAATAAAATGTGAAAAAATACCGGGAAAAGCCCTGTGATAATAACACCACCTGGAGGTGGTGTTATCCAGGGTCTCCCCCCGGTTACCGGACTCCTGCTCCACTATAACGGGCAGAGCAGAGCCCGAAGCCGGCCCCAGTAATCAGCTGTGTGGTCTAAACAGACCACACGCTGATTCACAGTAAAAAAAAGTTAAAAAAAGTTAAAAAAAAAACAAACTTACCTGACTCCAGGGACCAGAGTTCGGGGCTCTGGTGATGTCCTCTCTCCAGTCAGCTGGTCTCCGATGCTGCACTGCAGCCCGGTCATCAGGTGACCGGGTCCCAGTGCAGTATGGGATGTCAGCTGACCGGAGCCATGGAGGACATCACCGGAGCCCAGATCATGCAGGTAAGTGCAATTAAAGGAGAGGGGGGTCACAGGGGGGTCACAGGAGGTCCGCGATCATGGGGGCAGGGCTTGGCAATGTGGGCAGGGCTTATACCTGGGGGGGTAGCAGCGGCGGCCAGTCGGTGCATGTGCGGGGCACTTGTCACGGTATTTTTTTGCGAAAATACCATGACTAGTGTGCGGAGAGGATTCACAGGGACAGAGCTTACTCGCAAGCTCTGTCCCTGCAAGGGATTTATACTAAATCACTGTGATATTGCCTGAATGCGAATTCAGTCGGTAATATCACACTACAATCTGCATTACCAATGCGGATTGTAGTAAATAGAGCCCTTAGTCACAACATGCTGGCGGTTCCTGCACCTCAATCGCAGTGCTGGGATCACGCAGATGCAGCAAAGAGGTGTGACATCTCCTTCTGCATTTGCACTTTAAATGGATGGAATTGCTCAGCCACTTGTGTGCAGCTGTGTAATTCCGTCCATCGCTGAATCAGGCCCTGAGTCTCCTAAACAAGGAAGACACCATCAACATTTAGTGTGACATTAGCTGTGAGCTGGTGGAAAAAGGATTTGTTGCTCTGGTTTTTCACATATTTAGTGAGACAATCCTGCCGACATGCTTACCAAGTGTAAGGAGACGCAGTGGCCTGCGCAGCATTTCACTACCTCCCCAGGTTCCGTTGGTTGCTAGGAGATCTGAACGCCAGCAACAGTAGCCGTTTTGCATGCTGGTCCCAGTCATTGCAATTAGATTAGGATGCCAGTGTATGTGATTAGAGGCTGCACAGGAATTCTGCAACTGGTTTTTAACTGCTGGGATCCCCACTAGCTGCTCTCCTATGTGCAGCAGCACACCTTTAACTTATTTCACTTGCCTCCAGGAGGTTGGTCTTAATTGATGTTTTGTCATTGGTCTGTGTGTGTTTTAAAAGGCAGTCAGGCCTTCATCTCTTTTTCAATTATAGCTTCATGTCCTGGTGTAAGCATGCTGATCTGAGTGCCTGAGGAATACTCTGTACTGCTGGTATCTTGAACCTCTGTGTGTTTTCCAGTTTGATCCATGGTCTCTTGCCCTTTGCATCACCTGTTAAGTATCACTTTACTTAATATTGGAAAAGTGCCATTTGTTTGCAGTTGCCATTATCAAGTTATCTGTTACAGATGCTGCTGTTATTGTAAAAAAAACAAACAAACAAAAAAGTTTTTTTATACAGTCTCATTGTACTCACATGTTGTTCTACTAATCCAGCATTAACCTTGTAATCACCTGATTATTGTATAAACCTCTACTATCCTGAGTTTAAATCCTGGCGGTATCATTGAAAGCATCTCTCTCTATGGGAAAAGGGCGGTTGTTATAGACAGAAGACCTCTGTACAGTAGTTCTAGAGGGTTTATGCAATTGATTCAGGTGTATCATAACACTAAGTGGATTACACAGTCATTGATCATGTTTCTAAAGAAATGTGGACTAGAATTATTTGAAATGTTGATATGTTCTTGCTTGTCTAATGCTCAATTTTTTTACAGGTTGCTGCAACAAATGTATGAGCAATGTTTGTGTAACATGGAGAAGCTTGCAGCGAGGGGGGGGTTTGAAATATGGAGTACCCTACCTCCATAAATACTCCTTTTGTGAAGCATTCTACCTTACCAAGATGGCCATTGTTCGGTCTTCCAGCATGCATGGCTAAGTTAAATAGCAAAAATTCCAGATACACTAAACAGTCCAGGTTAGTTATACACTTGCTAAACTGGATGGAGCAGAGCTTGAGTGGAACATATAGAGAATCAGCCGGTTATGTATAAAGGTAGCAGTGCAGGTATACACAGGATACGCCAGCCATATACAGAATAATGTGGCAGTCTCTGGAGCTAAGTGGAATACGTCCGTGTCCCACTGTGGCCCTCATACACAATGCCAAGATGGTGCCATGCATGTGCAGAAGCCCAAACCTCGGCCATCTTGGTAAGGTAGAATGCTTCAAGTAAGGAGCATTCATGGAGGTAGTGCAGTTCATATTTGAAAATATTTAAATTGGAAAATGTAAATAACAGATTTGACTGTGTGTGTATGTGTATATATATATATATATATATATTTATTATTATTTTTTGTAGTAGGCGGCGCCCATGAACACAATTCAAGGTGTGTAATATTAATAATCCTTTAATATTAGCTCATATACCTGAGTTTAAATAAACATGCAAGAACATGAATAAAACTCCCGGGAGTGTAAAAATCTATATACAGTATCTATTAGGCTCAAATGTATCTAATCTTACAGTGTAGAAATAATGAACAAATACAATAAAACAATTAATTCTCCAATGTTTCTCAGCTGGTGAATGTAGATCTCAGTTCCAATACATCCACATAAGCTAATATTGAGCCTGGTGTTAAAAATGCCCAATTAGCAGCAATGTGTCTGAAAGCTGGGAGAAAGCTACTATTGCAGCAATAGATGGTATGAGTGAACGGCCCGGATAACTAAATGGCTGGCAGTGTTCCACAATGTGCTTTGGTATATAATTCCGATACAGAGCTGTGTTATGATGCGCTGTGAGGAACACTCAATGCTCCACTGTACTCACTCCCCTTGTGTCCGTCCCGCCGCTCCAGCGGCATTCAATTGCTGATATGGGCAGCTCCGGCAAGGTGAGCCTGATGATAGTGTACGGCAAAGCTGGCCCCCTGATGGGAGCTCCGTTCGTAGCCCTCCTAGCGTGTGACTATCCAGGGGCTGCGCGGGTCACATGGGGCGTCAGCTGCTGTGAACATACAAGCCGGAGGAGTCTGTGGCAGTGTGTCCAAGGGGTATTAGTGGTCAACGGCTGGGCTCAGCTCTCAAAAGAAGTCCGTTTCCTCAAACTACACATTGCGATCGCATACCGCTCCGCCCAGCAAAGACAACCCAGCAGAGTGAGTGACAGGAGAGGCTGTTTGTGGGTGGTAGCATGGGCAGTCCATTAAAACAGGGGAGAGGAGGTGCGAATGCAGGCATGCCTGAGTGTTTCAACGCCATTTTTAAGGCATGCATAATTAACAGGCAGCATCATAGTTCACGTCACTTGGCTGTTTTTTACACTGAAGTCCTTGCAGTGATTGCGGTAGGGTAAAGCAACCGCAAGTGCTGCGTTAGCTTCCGATGGTGATCGATGTACCAATGTTTTAAGACACTTCCAGGAGATGACGTGCGCTAGTGGGCGGCTCTGCATATTCTGATGGGCGGCTGCATACGCAGAGCGATCGCCCGTACAGCCAAAGTGGATGTGCTTTTGTCTTGGCAACCGATCGCATCCCATGACGTCAATTTTAAAAATTAGCATACGCAGGATGCGAGCTGCCACAACATGCGAGCGGGTCTGAATCAGGCCCAGAATCTACTGATGCTGCAGTCGCCGGCCAGCCGCTTTAGTTGGCTGCCGCCCACCAGTTAAATAGGAGGGGGCCCAGGACAGGAAATGCACACGGGCCCCTTCCTCTCTAGAGTCACCCCTGCATGGACCCAAAGTATTAAGTATAAGCAACATTGTCTGACCCCCCCAGTTTAATAAAATGGTACTTTAATGTTATTAGCTAATAAACTGCATAATCTGTAAACTGTATTTCTTTATTTTTAATTTATTTATTTCTATTTCACTTTGCAGTTTCCATCGTCTGTTGAAGAATGGCGAACTATTGCTCGTTACTTCGACAGGAATTTATAAGTTTCCCAACTGTGGCGGTGCCATTGATGGCAAACATGTGAGGATCACCCCACCTAGCAAATCAGGATCTTTCTACTTCAATTATAAAGGATATTTCAGTGTAGTCCTGATGGCAATTGTAAACGCCAACTATAAATTTATTTTTGTTGACGTGGGCAAAAATGGCCAGCCCTCTGATGGTGGATCAGTTAAAAACACTCTATTCTGCGAAAAAATGATCTCCAACAGCCTGAATCTACCACCCGCCAAACAATGCAATAACGGCTTAAATTTAGTTTTCGTTGCCGATGAGGCATTTGCCCTACATGAACATCTATTAAAGCCTAATGCCCAAAGGGGTTTCACAAAGGAAAGGTGTATCTTCAATTATAGGCTGTCTATGGCACAACGGACTGTTGAGAATAGTTTGGCATTTTACGTAATAGATTACAGGTATTTCTGCATTCACTCTTCTTATTGATAAAATCGATTTGGTGGTTCTAGCCGCTTGTGCTCTGTACAATTTACTGCGGAAGAAGAGTGCCACATAAAGCCAACTCTCATTACCACTTGATTTTCCAGAGCCCATAGATGAAATGTGGCCCTGTATGTGTCACCCAGCAGTCCCTGATGTTGACACAGCAGTGGCTAAAGAGGTCAGGGAGCGGTACCTGGCCTATTTTAATGGAGAAGGGGCTGTATTCTGGAAAACGAATAACTTACATTAATTACTTTGAAAAATGTGAATTATTTAAAAAATGAAATAAATGTACCAAATAAATTATTTTGGTAAACATAATAAATTATTCTTATTATTTTCTAATACATTATAATGTGTACATGTTAAAAGGTAATATGATGAATTTTAAAAAAAAATTCAAAAGGAAAGAAATAATTGGTTGTACATTACAAACCCAATGTGTAACATAAGGGTACAGTTCAGTTCAATGTTTGTGAGGTTGTATAGAAAAATGTTTAGTGTACTTACCACCAATGTGGTAAGTACTTTTTTAATTATTTTTTAGATTTACACTTATAGTTACCCATCCAATTTATATTTTTTGAAGATTTTTTTAAACAAAAAATAGATTACATTTATAGATATAGCCATTTAATCATTAACAACAAAATTTTGGATTTATGCGCCGCAAAAAACAACACAAATAACTTTACTGGGTTTGTTAATTTAAAAAATAAATAAATAAAAGGTTTGAGGTTAAGAATTCTGAACAGGATTCAATGATTTTAATCAACCACAAGCGCTGCGGTCAGATCCGATGGAACCCGAAGTACCGATGATTGTATATACTTCCTGGAGATGACGTGCGCTAGTGGGCAGATGAAGACAGGTTAGTGAGCATCTATAAACACATAGTGATCACTCGCCAAGACATAGTGGGTGTGCTTATGCCTTGCCGTGCGATTGCCTACCTTGATGTCACTTAGCTGAATTTGCATACGCTGGGAGCGAGCGGTCGCATCTAACGAACGGATCTGAATCAGGCCCAGTGTCCACAGAAGTCACGAAGAAATATACAGATGCATAATGTCCAGCAAGGGGCAATTGAACTATAAAAATTAAAGAGCAGGAGAAACGGGACAGATCAATTTTTAAAACATGCTAAAAAAAGGTATAAAAAAAATCACAAATTATAAAATTGTTAATTGCTTTGAAGAGTGGACTGTGCACTCTGCCATGCTGAGGGCATGCCACTCATGGATGTGCCAGGGAAGTGGGATGGTGGTGCAGGGCTTCCTGACGCATGGGGATAGGAGTGTGGAGGAGGATTTGGGGGATATGGCGGTGGGTGATGAAAACTAGCCGATTCTGGGAGAGTGGGCTGCGGTGGGTTATATGTGGTTAGTGTCGTAGTTTCATCCAAATGTCCGATCAAACCACAATGCAATGCCTTATATATAACACCTTTAAAATACAGCTGATGTTTGGGCTGCATTTTCCACATATCGTTAGCGATGTTCAATCCAAAAATCAGAAATTCGTCCATGGAGAACCTCCTACCACACACTTTAAAAATTGATCTGACCTAGACAGTACAGAACTAGAGGATTTGGAGGCCCTTGATGCCGTCCTCCACTTCTTGGCGGCTGGTTTTAGTGGTGGTGGTGGCAGCACCTCTAGATCTGTCTCTTCTAATTCTGTGTGCTCACTGGCCGGAGCGTCAAGATCCACATCTGATTGATGGAACTAGGAGAGAAATTTTTTTTAAGATTTTGTATTAAAAAACATGCCACAATGGTAATTATACCAATTAAATCATTATTTGGAATAGCCAAAAAGGTAAATTACTTTTAGGGAAAAAAAGAAATTAAACCACACAACTGTTGCACTAATTTGTATTCCATGACATATTAGCTTAAAAAAAACATGGTTAAGGATTAAACATTTGCTGTATATACTTATTGATGTACTTACGAGATCTCAACTCTCCGGATCAACATCCGGAAAGACGTCTTCCTCATCTGGATCCAGTGAGCACCTAGACCACTTCTCAGGCTCTTTCTCAAGGACAAAGTTGAGAAGGTCATAGTACCATAAAGATTGTTTCTCCACTTAGTCAGCCCTTGCTCATGAATGTTTGGTTCCCACACTGCACTCTTACTTGCATTTCTGGAAATCTGCACTCTCTTACATTCTTCATTCCTACTTTCAACTTTTTCTTCCCCTATTTACATCATCCTTACCATTACCATGTTTTCTTCAACTTCCACCTTCACTCATTGTCTACCTAATCTTTTGTTGTGCCCCTTGCTTCCACCTTTATCCTTTCCCCCATGTCTCCGCCACTTCCTCTTCCCATTATCTCCTCTCCTCTGTTTACCTTTCTCCCCATCTTCACTGATTACTCCACTTTAATTCTCTTATACTCCACCGACGTCCTACTACCTCACTGCTAATCCCTCCTCCCACCCCCCTCTCCATGTTACTTCACCCCACATCCATCCACATATCATGAATCTCCCTTCCTGCCCACACCATTGATACACTCTATTCATCTCGGTCCCCCAAATTAATCTCACCTCCACGTTACAGCAACCCTGATAATCTCATTCAAATCTCTCCAACAAACTTTGTCCCTCTATCCTGTGCCCTCTGGAATGCCAGGTCAGTCTGTAATAAACTGGTCCCAACCCATGACCTTTTCATCTCCAACTCCCTGAATCTCCTAGCCATTACTGAAACCTGGATTTTACCCTCTGACACCACTTCTCCTGCAGCTCTCTCCTCTGGGGGCCTCACCTTTTCCCACACCACACGACCTGGGGGTCGCCATGGTGGTGGTGTTGGGGTCCTTCTATCCCCTGGTTACTAATACCAACACATTCCCTCTGAACCATCCTTTACATTCTCTACATTTGAAGTCCATGCTATACGCTTCTTCTACCCAGTACACCTCCGAGTAGCTGTCATTCACCGTCCATCTGGCCCTCCCTCCAAGTTCCTTGACAACTTTGCTTCCTGGCTCCCTCACTTTCTCTCCTCAAACCTTCCCTCCATTATCCTAGGTGACTTCAATGTTCCAATTGATATCCCCAAAGAATCCTCTGCCTCCAACCTTGTCACCCTCACATCTTCACTTGATCTCTCCCAATGGACCTCCTCACCCTGGCCATTTGCTTGATCTGGTCTTCACTCACAGATGTGATATTTCTGATCACTCCAATTCCTCATTCCCACTTTCTGACTATCACCTTCTCTCTTTTAACCTGTCCCTCTCTCCTTCCCCTCCTCTACCCCAAAAGCCACCATCACTAAGCGTAACATTGACGCTATATCGACACAGTTTCCTTTTATTCCCTGCTTGACTCACTTCTCTCCCCTATCCTCTCTCTCTCCTGCCCTGAACAAGCCACTTCCCTATACAATGCCTCCCTTACTTCTGCTCTGGACTCTGGACCTCATTCAGAGCCGGACGCTATTTGCGCTCGCTCATTCAGAAAAAAGGGGTGGCTATTCAAATGAACCGTTCGCTCTTTGCGGTCTGTTCACGCCTCTAGGTCTGAACGAGCGAACAAAACATGCGGTCGTTTTTTGGAAAACTACGCCCCCTGGCCGCTCGCATCCTACGTCATGTCCGCTATTTATTAGATTAATCGAGTACATCGACCAGCGTATGAACTGCTCGCTATTCTTGTGGTTGGTTTTTCCTACCGCAATCTTGCGAGCAGTTCTGACTATAAAATAACCCAGTGACGTGGTCAATGACGCTGCTGTATTAATTATGCACACCCTTAAAACGCCCATTTTGACCTTTAAGCACGCCTGCGTTCGGATCTCTACTCCCCGTTTTCAAGCACCTTCCCCTGTTACCACCCACATACGCCTCCTCCTGTCACTCAAAATAGCAGGCATTCGCTATTTAGCGAACAAACAATTTTCGGCCGCACTGACTGGTTCGTGCATGCGTATTATGATCCGTACGCATGCGTAGTTGTGCAAACATCGCTCGGAACGAACGAGCGGCCGCTTACGAGCGGCTCTGAATCAGGCCCTCTGTTGCTCCGGCGATCACTACTCCTCAACCATGGCATTCCAAATGCACCAGATACTCATCTGGTGAGATGCTCATCTCCTCTCAGTCCTTTAATCCCCAGCATCTCTTCACCACTTTAAACTCCCTCTTCTCCCACCCCCTCCTCGTCTCCCCTCCTTGCTCTCTGCCCTTGACTTTGCTAACTACTTTACATCTAAAATTGATTCCATACATCAGGACATCATATCCAACCAGTCCTCCAGCTCTCCACCTCCTCCTTTCCCAGATCACCCCTCCCCATCAACTTTACCAACTCTAACATCCTTCTCCCCTGTATCTGGAGAGGAAGTCATGGCCCTCATCCAGTTCCCCCCCCCCTTCCACCTCCCCCTTGATCCTATCCCCTCCCACCTCCTCTGCCTCCTCTCTCTTTCCGCCTGCTCTCATCTTGCCCACCTCATTAACCTCTCCCTCTCATCAGGCACTGTTCCTTTTGCATTCAAGCATGCCCTTGTCTCCCCCAATCTTAAAAAACCTTCCCTAGATCCTAACTTTTTTTCTAACTATGACCTATCTCTCTCCTCATATTTGCCTCCAAACTCCTTGAGCGGATTGTCTACAACTGCCTTACCGCTTTTCTTTCCTCCCACTCCCTCCTTGACCCTTTTCAATCCGGCTTCTGTTCTCTCCACTCCACTGAAACTGCCCTCATGAAAGTCATCAATGACCTCCTTGCTGCCAAATCCAAAGGAAACTACTCTCTTCTCATTCTCCTTGATCTCTCTGCTGCTTTTGACACTGTGGACCACCCTCTCCTGCTGCATATCCTTCACTCCCTTAGTCTACATGACACTGCCCTCTCCTGGTTGTTGTCCTACCTCTCTGACCGATCTTTCTCACTTTCCTCTCATGACTCCTCTTCCCCCCCCCACAGCCTCTTACAGTAGGTGTTCCCCAAGGTTCTGTTCTTGGACCTCTCCTATTCTCCCTCTATACTTCCTCTCTAGGTGAACTCATCAGCTCTTTTGACCTCCATTATCATCTCTATGCTGATGAAACTCAAATCTACCTTTCCTCCCCTGATCTCTCCCCCTCTCTTCTGACTCGTATCTCCAACTGTCTCTCTGCTATCTCTTCCTGGATATCCTAGCGATTTCTTAAACTTAATATGTCTAAGACAGAGCTGATCGTCTTCCCACCCTCCCACATAACCTCACCTCCCACTATTTCTTTATCAATTGATGTACTAACTATCTCATCTAGTTCCAAGGTGCGCGTCTTGGAGTTATCCTGGACTCATCCCTCTCCTTCAAACCACATATCCAGAAGCTTTCACAGTCATATCGTTTCCATCTCAAAAATATTTCTAAGATCAGACCCTATCTCACTCATGATGCTACTAAAACTCTCATACACTCACTGGTCATCTCCAGATTGGACTACTGTAACCTCTTCCTATCTGGCCTCCCAAAATCCCATCTCTCTCCTCTCCAGTCTATACTTAATGCTGATGCATGGCTTATCTTCCTCTCCAAATGCTCTACATCTGCCTCCCCTCTCCTACAAGCTTTCCACTGGCTCCCCTTCCCTTTTAGAACCCAATTTAAGGTTCTCGCGCTCACTTACAAAACCCTCATCCAATCTTCTCCCATATACATCTCTGATCTCATCTCCCTTCACTCTCTTCTCCGCTCTCTTCGTTCAACTAATGCACGCCGCCTTTCATGCCAGCTGATTACCTCCTCCCACTCCCGCCTCCAAGATTTTGCCCACACTGCTCCCCACCTCTGAAACTCTCTCCCACTCCACATCAGACTCTCCATCTCTTTGCAATCCTTCAAACGGGCTCTCAAGACCCACTACTTCATCAAAGCCTTCCAGCTATCATTCTAACTGCTACATGCTCTTTCCTCTCCATCTACCCCATCTGTGTCAAACTAGTTTGTCTGCCCCTCCCTTTTAGAATGTAAGCTCTTACGAGCAGGGCCCTCTACCCTCTTGTGCTTCTCCCTACTTTAGTTTCATCTACTTCTTACTCAACACTAGGGCACCTAACACTTGGTTGCTTATGGTCTGTTGCTTATCTGGGTGTTATGGTCGCTAATGTAGCAATATATAATATCCATGTCCTGGTCCTGTATTGTATTGTTCTGTAAGTCGCTTGTCTACAATTTGTTTATGTACTTTGTAAGGCGCTGCGGAACACTTGTGGCGCAATATAAATAAATGATTATAATAATAATCTGTATATTTCTTATGCTCCCATAGGAACACAGTATGGAAATTCTGGATCTTTTGTTTTACCCAGCGTACGTCTGCATTCTTTTTTTGGCTCCTAGTATACATGACCAATTTGTCAGATGCCTTATTTTTCAGGTCGCGATCAGAGTATTCTTTACTCTTGACCTTCCAAAGGCACTCATTGGCTTGGTATAGATCAAGGAATTCTGGGCCTGATTCAGAGCCGGACACTATTTGCGCTTGCTCATTCAGAAAAAGGGGCGGGATAAATAGAGCGCTCACTCTTTGCGGTCTGTTGACGCCTCTATGTCTGAACGAGCGAACTAAACATGTGCTCGCTATTTTTTAAAAACGCCCCCTGGCCGCTCGCATCCTACGTCATCTCCGCTATTTATTAGATTAATCGAGTACATCGAAAGGTGTATGATCTCCTCGCAGTGCTTGTGGTAGCATTTTCCTACCGCAATAATGCGAACAGTTCAGGCTAAAAGACAACCAAGTGACGTGGTCGATGACGATGCTTTGTTAATTATGCACACCCTTAAAACGCCTGTTTTGACCATTTGGCACGCCTGCATTCGGATCTCCACTCCCCGTTTTCAAGCACCTTCCCCTGTTACCACCCACAAATGCCTCATTCTGTCACTCAAATTAGCAGGCATTCGCTATTTTGCGAGCACACAATTTCCGACCGCAATGACTGGTGCGTGCATGCGTATTACAACCCATATGCATGCGCAGTTGTGCGAACATCGCTCGGAGCGAACGAGCGGCCGCTCTGAATCAGGCCCTCTATCCAGAATTCACAATTGCCAGCCATTTCTGAAATAAAAATTGGAGGAAAAAACATTATTATAATGATTAAAAACACCATTATTGAGAGCACTATTAATCAATGTATTACAGAAGGGGCAATTGTGATGTGAACTTTGTATGGTGGCCGCAAATTCAGCCCGCAAAACTACTGTGATCATTATACTGTATGTATTAGGGACACCAATAATGTGGCCATTCTGTAAGGGGCATGACTGTGTTAATATTATTGTGTCCTTCAACATTCCCTATTATGTTAACATATGATTGGAAAAATAATCTTTTATAATCCTATAACAAGCAACATAACAACTAATAGCAGCTAATAGAAATATTTAATAATGGACAGATTAGGGGCCATTGTGTACATTGGTGGGCAGTGTGTAATAGGTGGGCAGTGTGTACATAGGTGGGCATGCGTCCGGCGGTTCTCATTCCGGTTCTCATTCCGACGCTGGAAGACCAGCGGTTCTAATCCCGACAGGTATTTTCCTATTCACTAACCTAACCCCCCTAACTCTCCCTTAGGGGTGCCTAACCCTAACCTCCCTCCCAAGTGCCTAACCTTAACCCTCCCTGTAAGTGCCTAAACCTAACCCCTCCTTCCCCGCAGCCTAAACCTAAGTCTCCCTGTGGGGGGATGCCTAACCCTAACCTCTCCAGGGGGTGCCTAACCCTAAACCCCCTTCCCCTAGCCTAACACTAAGTTCCCCCTGGGAGCCTCTAACCTAACCCTCCCACCCGCAGCTGTCCGCGCCCGGCTTACCTTCATCAGGATTTCGACGCCTGTCATTAGACCCTTGCCGGGATTAGACATTCGGGATGCTGACGGTCGGCATTTAGACCGTCGGCATCCTGACTGCATACCGTGGACAGTGTGTACATTGGTGGCCAGGCTGTACATTGGTGGGCAGTGTGTATAATGGTGGTCAGTGTGTACATTGGTGGGCAGTGCATACATTGGTGGGCAGACTGTACATTGGTGGGCAGTGTGTACATTGGTGGGCAGTGTTTACAATGGTGGGCACAGGGTACATTGGTGGACAGTGTGTACATTGGTGGGCAGTGTGTACATTGGTGGGCAGTATGTACATTGGTGGGGTGTATGTACATTGTTGGACAGTGTAATCATTGGTGGCCAGCGGTATGGGTACTTACCGATATTAACTACAATAGAAGGAGCCCACAAACATAACACCTTGCTCCTATGTAGAGCATTTGTCTCAAAATGGAGGATATGGAGTGTCCAGGGAGTGGCAAAATACAATATAATTGATCGCTCATATCTTTGACACTGAACGATATGAACGATTTGACAACGATATCTTCCAAGTTGGCCTGCATGTACGGACGACCATAGATATCGTTATCATCCATGCAGGAATGCGCATCGTTGGTCATTTGTTGGTCGTTCGCTGCATAAAAATGAACTACATGAACGATTTATCGTTGAACGATATCGTTATCGTTCATATCGTTCATAGATATCGTACCGTGTGTGTGCACCTTTAGGGTCTGATTCAGAGAGGCATACAATGCAGATGTTTGTGCAGTTGTGCGATTATTTGCTATGGCACATGCATGAAATATTGTGAAACCCTCATGGCATTTGCGTAAGCCTGTGTGTACACACAAATGCACTGTTGCGTGCGGGACGCTGGCATTAGAAATGGCAAGTCAAAACTATGGGCGTTCTTGGGTGGTGGTATGAATTGATCGTAAAAAAAAGCAGTCTCATGTGTTATGGGAGTGTCACTGGCTTCTCAGTGCAAGAGACTGTGGGCCTGATGCAGACCCGCTCGCAAGCGCATAGCGCTTGCAAGCGGGCCTAGGTCGAAAACTCCATTGGTAAAAGCAGGCGAAAAAAGTTTCTCCACCCAAAAACAGGAGAAAAGAAGTGCAAAATCCATATTTTGGGGTACAAATGTGGGAACATGGTTCAGAACCCTTTGGACAAACCCACTAATGACTAATTGGGGAAAAAAAAGTAAAACAATTATCTCAATTCACCGTAAAAAAGACAATTTTTGCGGCAAAAATTTAAAAAACATTGGAAAATGGGTCTAAAGTACTGGGACAGGTATTTTGGGGTGCTGTATGGTTGGTACAGGTGTTTTTACGATTGTTGGTGGTTGCAGCAGGTGTATTTTAAATCTGCACTTAGTAGACACAAAAATATACTAGTACCCATTTTAGTGTACCCCCTATTTAACTACAGCAATTATTTTTTTCCAAAAGAAATTGCTTTCCATAATTTTTCCGAACTTATGCAAATATGCATATAACAGCCCTTTGACTCAATTTATATACCCTAATTACTTTTATTAGGGTTATTAATACACTTCTATATTGATTCCACGTGTCAGTTATGCTTTTTAGGGGGTACAGACTGATTTCCTAAAAAAAACCTGTCCTTTTCGCTATTCACTGCATTCGCACATAGGCGTTTTCAACTGTTTTGCAATTGAATAGGGCAAAAAGCGGGGACGCGCATTCAGAAAGCACGCAAAAACTTTGCTTCAAAACAGGCGAATGAGGCAAAAACATTGCGCTTTTCGCCTAACTTGGCTTTTTGCGGCTAATTGCATCCGGCCCTAATTTGTAAATGCAAAAGGAATTCATTAAACAGTTGGAAGTGCTTGGTAGAACAATTATTTAAACTCTATATATGAATTCTGAAATGTTACACAGGGTCATGCCTAGAGTTTAAAAGCAAGCTACAGTCAGGTCCATAAATATTGGGACATTGACAGAATTTTCATATTTTGGCCTCTATTCACCACCACAATGGCTTTGAAATGAAACAAACAAGATGTGCTTTACCTGCAGACTTTCAGATTTAATTTGAGGGTAATTACATCCAAATCAGGTGAACGGTGTAGGAATTACAACGGTTTCTATATGTGCCTCCCACTTTTTAAGGGTCCAAAAGTAATGGGACAAACTAAACAATCCTAAATCTAACTTTCACTTTTTAATACTTTGTTGCAAATCCTTTGCAGGCAATTACAGCCTGTAGTCTGGAACGCATAGACATCACCAGACGCTGGGTTTCATCCCTGGTGATGCTCTGCCAGGCCTCTACTGCAAATGTCTTCAGTTCCTGCTTGTTCTTGGGGCATTTTCCCTTCAGTTTTGTCTTCATCAAGTGAAATGCATGCTCAATCGGATTCAGGTCAGGGGATTGACTTGGCCATTGCATAACATTCCACTTTTTAGCCTTAAAAAACTCTTTGGTTGCTTTTGCAGTATGCTTCGGGTCATTGTCCATCTGCACTGTGAAGCACTGTCCAATGAGTTCTGAAGCATTTGACTGAATATGAGCATATAATATTGCCCGAAACACTTCAGAATTCATTCTGCTGCTTTTGTCAGCAGTCACATCATCAATAAATACAAGGGAACCAGTTCCATTGGCAGCCATACATGCCCACGCCATGACACTACCACCACCATGCTTCACTTATGAGGTGGTATGTTTTTGATCATGAGCAGTTCCTTTCCTTCTCTTCTCTTCCCATCACTCTGGTACAAGTTGATCTTTGTCTCATCTGTCAATAGGATGTTGTTCCAGAACTGTAATGGCTTTTTTAGATGTTGTTTGGCAAACTCTAATCTGGTCTTCCTGTTTTTGTGGCTCACCAATGGTTTGCATCTTGTGGTGAACCCTCTATATTCACTCTTGTGAAGTCTTCTCTTGATTGTTGACTTTGACACATATACATCTACCTCCTGGAGAGTGTTCTTGATATGGCCAACTGTTGTGAAGGGGTTTTTCTTCACCAGGGAAATAATTATTTTGTCATCCACCACAGTTGTTTTCCGTGGTCTTCCGGGTCTTTTGGTGTTGCTGAGTTCTCCGGTGCGTTCTTTCTTTTTAAGAATGTTCCAAAGAGTTGATTTGGCCACACCTAATGTTTTTGCTATCTCTCTGATGGGTTTGTTTTGATTTTTCAGCCTAATGATGGCTTGCTTCACTGATAGTGACAGCTCTTTGGATCTCATATTGAGAGTTGACAGCAACTGATTCCAAATGCAAATGTCACACCTAGAATCAACTCCAGACCTTTTACTTGCTTAATTGATAATGAAATGATGAGGGAATAGCCCACACCTGTCCATGAAATAGCTTTTGAGTTGATAGTCCCATTACTTTTGGCCCCTTAAAAAGTGGGAGGCACATATTGAAACTGTTGTAATTCCTACACCGTTCACCCAATTTGGATGTAATTACCCTCAAATTAAATCTGAAAGTCTGCAGTTAAAGCACATCTTGTTTGTTTCATTTCAAAACCATTGTGGTGGTGAATAGAGGCCAAAATCTGTAAATTCTGTCAATGTCCCAATATTTATGGACCTGACTGTATATTCTCATTCACCTAGATTACATTCCATATACTATTAATTGTATATAATGTGCTTTACCCCTATTCTTTCATGAGTTTATCCCAATTACTTCTACCCAAATAACATCTTAGCATGCTTGGGCTCTAGTGTATGCGTGTGTATATATAGTTTTATATATATATATATATATATATATATATATATATTAATCATATATATATATATATATATATTAATCCAGAGTATTTCCCAATATAGGAAAAAACAGAGGGCACTCATCAAAGTAGTAACGCTTTTTCATTTAATCATATAGAGACAATCCAGGCAGCATCATAGTATCGTCATCAACGTTTCAGTCCCGTAAGACTGCAGCATATTATGCATCATATAGTCAATGGCAGCACACATCCAACAGCGTGCTTGTCACACATGTTGGGAAATACTCTGGATTTATAGAAGGTCTGGTCCCGCTGCTGGGACTCTATGATGTGAGTGCAGGAACTTTTGCTATATATATATATATATATATATATATATATGTGTATCCGGAAAGTATTCACAGCACACCATATTTTGTTATGTTACAGCCTTATTCCAAAATGGAGTAAATTCATTTTTCTCCTCAAAATTGTACACACAATACCCTATAATGACAATGTGTAAAAAGTTTTTTTGAGATTTTTGCAAATTTAATTAAAAAAACCCTAAGAAATCACACGTACACAAGTATTCACAGCCTGTGCTCAATACTTTGTTGATTTACTTTTGACAGCAATTACAGCCTCAAGTCTTTTTGAATATGATGCCACAAGTTTGGCACACCTATCTTTGGGCAGTTTCGCCCATTCCTCTTTGCAGCACCTCTCAAGCTCCATCAGGTTGGATGGGAAGCGTCGATGCACAGCCATTTTCAGATCTTTCCAGAGATGTTCAATCGGATTCAAGTCTGGGCTCTGTCTGGGCCACTCAAGGACATTCACAGAGTTGTCCTGAAGCCACTCCTTTGATATCTTGGCTGTGTGCTTAAGGTCGTTGTCCTGCTGAAAGATTAACCGTTGCCACAGTCTGAGGTCAAGAGCGCTCGGGAGCAGATTTTCACCCAGGATGTCTATGTACATTACTGCATTCATCTTTCCCTCTATCCTGACTAGTCTCCCAGTTCATGCCACTGAAAAACATCCCCACAACATGAGGCTGCCACCACCATGCTTCACTGTAGGGATGGTATTGGCCTGATGATGAACGGTGCCTGGTTTCCTCCAAACAGAGCGCCTGGCATTTATGCCAAAGAGTTCAATCTTTGTCTCTCATGGTCTGAGAGTCCTTCAGGTGCATTTTGGCAAACTCCAGATGGGCTGCCATGTGCTTTTTACTAAGGAGTGGCTTCCGTCTGGCCACTCTGCCATACAGGTCTGATTGGTGGATTGCTGCCGAGATGGCTGTCCTTCTGGAAGGTTCTCCTCTCTCAACAGAGGAATGCTGTAGCTCTGACAGAGTGACCATCGGGTTCTTGGTCACCTCACTGACTAGGGCCCTTCTCCCCCGATCGCTCAGTTTAGATGGACAGCCAACTCTAGGAAGAGTCCTGGTGGTTCCGAACTTCTTTCATTTATGGATGATGGAGGCCACTGTGCTCATTGGGACTTTCAAAGCAGCAGATATTTTTTTCTGTACCCTTCCCCAGATTTGTGCCTCGAGACAATCCTGTTTCGGAGGTTTACAGACAATTCCTTGGACTTCATGCTTGGTTTGTGCTCTGACATGCACTGTCAAGTGTAGGACCTTATATAGACAGGTGTATGCCTTTCAAAATCATGTCCAATCAACTGAATTTACCACAAGTGGACTCCAATTAAGCTGTAGGAAAATCTCAAGGAGGATCAGTGGAAACAGGATGCACCTGGGCTAAATTTTTAGCTTCATGGCAAAGGCCGTGAATACTTATGTACATGTGATTTCTTAGTGTTTTTTTTTATTAAATTTGCAAAAATCTAAAAAAAAATTTTTACACGTTCTCATTATGGGGTATTGTGTGTAGAATTTTGAGGGCAAAAATTAATTTATTTCATTTTGAAATAAGGCTGCAAAATAACAAAATGTGGAAAAAGTGACGTGCTGTGAATACTTTCCGGATGCACTGTATATATATATATATACTGTGTATATATATATATATATATATATATATATATTAGCTGATGTACTCGGTATCACCCGGGAAGCCCTTAAGATATTTTCATTTATTTTAATTTCCTTCATACCATCTTACCTTAACTTATATGCTAAATTTATTGTAAAGGAGCGTGCTAGTATCAAAATTAACTATAAAGACAAATTCGAACAGCTGCCCAGCCACCACCAGTTTGCATAAACCACCATAAGTGAAGGGTTGGGAGGTACTTAGCAGAGCTGTTGTATTTGTCCCCCTTGCTGTCATGGAACAGCCTAACCATTAGCTGAGTGTCATACATGAGATAGGAGAAGGATCGGAACAGCCAGGGTCCATCTCCTGTGATGGGAACAGTGGTGTGAGGCACCATCTCCCCTTCAAAAACTCAATTGCCATGTTTGAGAAAATAAAAAATCCAAATAAAAAGCAAGTGAAGTTTCAAAATGGAAAAGACATAGTCAAAGTGTTACATCCTTAGCAGTGGTGACTCCAAAGGTGTGGCTGTAGCGCAGTCCAATATTCAAATAGGGGAGCCACACCAACTGTCACCCAAATGCTGTCAAACATCACTGGCAGTTGGTATGGCTTCCCTATTTGAATATTGGACTGTGCTGCAGCCCCACCTCTGAATTCGCCATTTGACCCAGCCAATGAGTTTACAGCACTTGGGCCATGTTGCTTTGTCACCCAATCACCTCAGTCGACAGGAAACATTTTACCACTTTCACCCCCTTAAAGGGTCTAATTTTGAAAAATCTCTGCTTAGTGGGTGCTTACATCATGGAAGGAATATACTCCACGAGTCTCATGTTTCTAGGTCAGGGGGTTTGGGCTAGGCGTTGATGAGTCAGTCAGTCAGGACACTGCACAGGGGGAGGAAACATTTTAGCTGCTTTCACGCCCTTAGGAGTCAAATTTAGAAAAATCCCTGCTTAGTGAGTATCTATGTCATTGAGGGCATATACTCCCCGAATTACATGTTTCTAGGTCCAGGGATTTGGGCTGGGCATTGATGAGTCAGTGAGTCAGGACATTTGCTTTTATATATATATATAGATATACATTGTTGTCCTGATAAGTCACAATGCTAGCTGTGTGTGGAAGTGAATCCATGGATCATAAGGTGTTAAACATTTATGGTTTTTTTTTCATTATTTATTAAAAGCTGAATTAGTGATAATTTACCCTGCAAATGTAATAGGTATTTTCAACTTTAAAACAAAGTTTTTAATGTTGTTTTTTCTACTGGGAGACAACAATTTGTGTACATGAATATATGGTGCATATTATCACAGAATTGTTATTGTACAGTCTTGGAACCACACCAGACACAGAAGGTTTTCTCCTGCAGAATATACGTCTCTGTCATTTTTATTGCTTCATAACGTGGTCATAAAATCAAGACAGAGATAAACAGAAAGACAGCAATTTTTCAGTTGCATTGATGGCACACTTCTCCACACAGACCTGGGCACTCAATATGCATATATTAACATTAAAGAAATATAGGAAAACAATTAAAAAATATATCCATTCTTCAAAATGTTTTGAATTTTGTATTGTCATTTTTAAAATTATTTTTATTTAGTATCTTATACAGTAGTTATGTAGTTCAGCTTCTAAGGTAGATGTCACATTATTAGTCTAACTATCCTAAGTGGCATATCAGTTTTTGACAATTAATTAATACTTCTTTGTTTGTTTGTATGTTAATACACAGTCTTGTTTTCTTATTGTATTTATTCACAATTGTAAAGCACTGCAGAGTATATTGGTATTATGGAAATTAATGTTAATAACACCAAAAAGTAAGAATAAGTCATATAATTGACAAAACCATAGCAACAAATTGAATCACTTTGACCAACATAAGAAAAAACATGGACTAGATATGGGATGTAGTTGACATCCCGGTGGTCTGGATGCCGGTGCTCAGAATACCAGCGCCGGAATGCTGACAACAGTCGGAATCCCGGTGCCAGAAACCCGATCACCGGCATTCCAATGCTAAGTACAGTATTAGGGTTAGGGGGAGGGTTAGGTTTAGGGGTTAGAATTAGGCACTAGGGGGAGGGAAAGACTGAGGGGGGAGGGTTAGGAACAGGCTGCGGAGGGGCAAGTTTAGGATTAGGCTGCAGTGGGGGAGGGTTAGGGTTAGGCTGCGGGAGAGGGTTAGGGGTTAGGGTTAGGAAACTTTCCTGTGGGCGTTGGGATTCTGGCTGTCTGGATGCCGCTGTCGGGATTCTGACCGCCGGGATCCTGTACCCAACCCCTATGAATCTATAATTACAAAACCATAGCAACAAATTGAACCACTTTGACCAATGTAATAAAAAAAAATTAACTACATTATCTATTATGGACTATATAGTAAACAGATATGCCAAGCTACATCCTTGCCACTGGCGGGGCAAATCACATCACACATGGCAGGAGAAGCATGCCCGCAATCGGATATGCGCACTGCGATCGCACCCGTGCCTCCATAGGAATGCATGGTGTGATCACAGTGTGCACCACAGCGTACCATAGCATATGCAGGCACAGGGCATGGCACGATGCGTGCGCACATTTGTGGTGCGATCAGTCACAATGTAACTGGGTGCATCTGTATCTGTCTACATTTGCTTCAGGTAGGTAAATAGCCATGAAATATTGTTTATTTGTGCTTTTATATTTGATTGTGCTGCTGGTCATCTTCATAGATCAGATTTAGATATTTTAAGTTATCTTACTAAACTTAGGGGGAGAATCAATTCTCTACAATAGCAGCAAATTGCCTTTTCGAATGGTTGGGGGAAGGCACTTTGCATAGAGTGACTTTGCTACTTTGTCATCGCACCCCGTAGAGGATTTTGGCTACTGTATTCTACATTGATGTGTGCAACAAAACATTGGCACAACATGAAGAACTGAATCTCCCTCATAGTGGTAAGGGTCAGAGACTTGAATTAAGATGGTACCAGTTTTGCACATCTCATCACAGGTTTAGGCAACCCTTGGCACTAGTGACATGAGGTTGCACGAAAGCATGGCTTGAGTTGCACCCGTGCGGTCAGTACTTCTCCTTCTATGTATGTTGAGCTGCTCCTTCCCTCCTGCCCCACCTCCTTTCCTTACAGTGGAGACTTTTTTAGTGTGATAGACCCTATTCAAATTGGAGAACCCAAGTGTTGCCTCCGCACCTTGTTAATCTGGGCCTCTGGTAAGTGAAATTTCCACATTTAGACCTGCTTACATCTCAATCTGCACACTACAAAAATCAATCAAAATTGATTAAAATCGCAGTTTAGTAAATATGCCCCCTAGTGGTAATATGTGCAACATTAAATTTGATTCAGCAAGAATTTGTGGCTTCAGTGGTGGTGTAATTAGTATTATCAATAACCATATACAGCATCACCTGAAGTTGTACACAAATACGTGACATTCAGTAAACACATATACTGTAGCATTTAGCACATGTCAAATAAGCTACATGTATGAAGTAATGATTGTTTTAAAAAAGTAGCCTACCATCAGGCATTTCCCTTCTGACAAACTTGTTATATAAGGATCACGCATGCAGGATATAGGAGGCATGAGAAGACCCGGACAGCATACTATTACACTCATGTCTGCATCACAGACCATTTGCAAATTCAGAAAGTGATAATAATGACTTATATGCAATCCTTCAAACGGGCTCTCAAGACCTACTACTTCATCAAAGCCTTCCAGCTATCATTCTAACTCCTTGCTACATGCTCCTTCGTCCCCATCTGTGTCAACCCAGTTTGTCTTCCCCCACCTTTTTAGAATGTAAGCTCTCACGAGCAGGGCCATCTACCCTCTTGTGCTTCTCCTTACTATAGTGTCATTTACTTCTTACTCACCACTAGGGCACCTAACACTTGGTTGCTTATGCTCTGTTGCTTATCTGGGTGATATGGTCACTAATGTAGCAATATATATTATCCATGTCCTGTATTGTATTGTTCTGTAAGTCACTTGTATACAATTTGTTTTTGTACTTTGTAAGGCGCTGCGGAACACTTGTGGCGCCATATAAATAAATGATAATAATAATAATAATATACAGTATATAACTCTGTTGTCTGGTGAGGCAGAGTCAGAGGCAGCTGCGTCCATGTCTGTGTCTTTTGCCGGTCGCACATCCACAAACGTCATTACAAAGCCCTTCCCTGGTGTATATCCAAGTGTCTGAATGTGCAAGAAATGAGAAACCCGCTTTCAGTATCTGTATATGCTGAAATACCACTTGGAGGTATCTTTAAACGCCACCATAGGTCGTACCTACGGAGCTAATGCCAGGTGCAGATTTTCCTGTGGTCTCCTATGTGAGCGATTATGCATCTGTGTATGCAAACACTTCAGCGACACGCCAGCGACACTCCCATAACACGCCAATAAGACAGAACAATTCAGCATCTGAATAACCACCTCCCAGTCACCGCACTAGAACGCCCATACCTTTTTCAATGTACTTCTCCTGAGTGCATCTCTGTACAGACACAATAGGGACGCATGACAGTCACACACATGTGCAGTTAAAAAAAAACCTGCACAACTACATCGACATAGCGCGCGACTCTGAATCAGGCCCTCTGTGTGCAATCATTAGCTCCATTAACATTAGAGAGTCCAAAGATTTTACAGAAAGCTAAAGTTAGCTCACACCAATGTTCCTTCCAGCTAAGGAAGCAGTAATATGTACAGTATGTAATGTAACAGTCTTTTGTGTATACTTATCACTTTAGTAAGCTGACGTCACATGTGCAGTGTCTATCACATTGAAGCAAAGTTTGAAGTTATCCTGTGGCCATAACGTGTGAAGCATATAATCATTTTTCAAGCCAGAAATTGCATTGGAGCACGCTGTAAAAGGCTTCAAATCATCCCTGTACTGCTAATAAAGATTGAGGAGGTTCCTGCGTTTCTGGCAAAATATCTAAATCAGCTGGGTCAGGATATAGTCAGCATGTTGAAATTCATAATGTTGACATGCAAAATGTCAACAACATAATGTTGACTCCCTTAATACATTAAAAATGTCGACACTGACCAAATGTTGACTTGTTTAAAATGTCGTCATTATGAATGCCGACAGTCAGAATGTCGACACCTGAAATTAGTGTTAGGCTGCAATTAGAATTAGGCTGAAATATGATGTGTCAACATCCTGTCAACATTCCTTATGTCGACACATTGAACATGTTGACATTTTGCCAATGCCAATTATGTACCTCACTTAAAGTTTTATTTGTATCTTTAGTGCAGTATACAATTAAAGCTCCACCCTTCTCAGGTCAAAATAACATGTAACGCCATTCTGGAAGCAGTGCACTATTAGCTTCATCTCTATACGTGAGCTGTGAAATGTCATCCATCGTTCAGATTTCCGGCAAATGTTTATTAAAATATAATCAGGGTTAGGAAATCACCAATATCTATCAGCCCCACACTGTCAGCCTAAACCCTCCACTGCTTTCTGAGACACATATACATTAGTAGAATCAAATCTATAATACTGTAAATTATGGGGACGTTTCTTAAATGTATAAAATATTCCATGAAAAACAATGGAAACAACAATGTAACATGAAATGCTGTATAATGCTATAAGAAACATCTCACAAGCATGTGTTGTAACCAATGGCTACTAATCAGAAATTAGCTTTTTAAGTATGGAATTAATCAGCATACAGATGGAGCAGTGTATATTGCAATGTATAGTGCAGTAAACATCAGTAAGGATTAATCGTCAGATCTCTTGTTGATTTATCTTTAATTGAAATATTTTAATTAAATAAAAACAAAATTTCCATTGTGCACCATATACTGCAATAAACTTTTGCTTTGTGTATTACCTGATTTATTTACATGCAGTACACTATTTTACTTTATATGCATCATATTATAAAAGGTGATTTCCACTTGGTGATATGTCCCAAATGCACCCCAACCTGTTACATTAACGATTTGAGGGCTGTTATAGACAACATAATTTCTTTGTTTGTACCAATTTTTATTAGAGATGAGCGGTTCAGTTTTGCCTCGGATCTTCCCGCCAAAGTTCGTATCTCAGAACAAGGCAAAAGGACATTTCTTAAATGTATATAATATTATATGAAAAACAATAGAAACAACAATGTAACATAAAATATATTGCTATTTGAAACATGCCACAAGCAGCTGTTGTAACCAATGGCTACTAATCATCAATTAGCTTTTGTTTGTTCTTTAAGTTTAACTTGCACAGAACTAAATCGCATACAGATAGAGCAGTTTATTGCAGTTAATAGTGCAATAAACATCACTAAAGGGTCTATTCAGCATTAGTAATGATGCTGCCCCGAATATATTCAAGCAACATCGACACAATCATTTTTATATTATAAATGTTTCCCCTGCTTTTCAGCATTAAACTTCGCAGGGACAGCGGTTTGCGTTAGCATGCTGTCCCTGCAAAGTTCCTGAAGGCATTGTTTTCAGAGATCCGAAAACAAAACCCTCCTTTTCTTGTTCTGTGCGTGCTCGGTCATACTGTATCCTAACTGTGTGAATAGTCTCTTTCCCCAGTCTCCTTCCCTGCAATATGGTGACCAACAAGTGTATGTCCAGCTCCAACCTCTCAAAAGTGTATAAATTGATTAAAATGTGTACATAAGCTTTATATTAGTCTAAATACATTTATATTTATGTGGTTTTATATATGAATTTTATACATACATTTTATATATAAAATCACATACTGTACATATAAATGTATACAGACTAATATAAAGCCTATGTACGCATTTTAATCAATTTAGATACTTTTGGGAGGCTGGAGCTGGACATACACTTGCCGGTCGCCACACTGCAGGGAAGGAGACTGGGGCGGAGTTTCAAGGTCCTGCAGGGACTGATGGGAAATTGTCCATCTGTGCAGTTTTCGTAATGATTAAGGATTTTCTTCATATAACGCCATTCTGAGATGGTATTATATGAAGTACATATTTATGGAGTATCATAACAGGTTTTTTTATTGCTGAATTGCAAACAGAGTTAAAGCACTGTAGAGAGCAAAGACTTGCTCCCTATAGTGCAATACACTGTGAGATGGGTATTACTGATCATTTCCACATTATTTAAGTGAATATTTAATTGCTGAACAGAGCCCTACGTAAAAAGCGCCAGATCTCTTGTTGATTTATCTTTAATTTAAATATATGAATGAACTAAAAATGTAATTGCTTCCATCTTGCTTCATGTACAGTATTACCTGATTTATTTGCAAGCGATACACTATTTTACTTTATATACATCATATTATAAAAGGTGATTTCCACTCGATATTTCCCCCAATGCACCCTATCCTGTAGAGAAGTTACAGTAACGATGTGATAACTGTTATAGCTAATAGAGATTTTTTGTTTAAACCAATAATTTAAATGAAACAGTGAAAAGAAAAATGAAAAGTATATTATGTTTGTGCAATTATGTAGGTGCTAAATAAGTAAAAAAAATAAATGAATGAACAAATTACAGTAGCTCATAATTTTATTTTATATTTTTAAATACTGTGCATACTGTGTGAGCTTTAAACCTTGATAGCATAACCTGAGTTTAACACTAATGTGATAGCTATTTCCATATTATAATTCTGAGCAATAGAGTAGGGACTTGCAGTAAAGTGGGGTCCCTTGTCGGGGGCTGCAAGCTTAAATGCATTGATCAATTCATGAACCAAAACCCCACTATTTATTATTACTAATATTATTATTATTATGATTATTGTTGATATTATGGTAAGAGTCCCCGTGATTTCTATATAAACAATGTGGTCACATACCATGTGGCACCCCAAATCTAGGAATGGTGAGTGCCGTGGATCAGTGCTTATATATATATATATATATATATATATATATATATATATATATACATATATATAGTTCAGTCCCAATGTCCGGCACTCCGCTAACAACAATACATCAACAGTCCCGATGCACATCCAGAATACCAAGGTATCATGTGCAATTAACAATAGATGTCACTCGGGTAAACGAGTTACGAAAATCCACCACAGTTTTGTAACTCAGTTTTTTTACCCTAGTGACATCTATTGTTAATTGCATATATATATATATATATACCGTGTTTCCCTGATCATAAGACTTGCCCCGAAAATAAGCCCTACCCATACTTTTGGAAAACTGTCCAAAATAAGCCCTGCCCTGAAAATAAGACCTAACAAAATCCCCATTTTGTCCGGTTCCTGCCTGCGCTACACTTAAATGCCCCCAGCTCCGCCCACCGCAGGAAATGGATGCCACTGTTAAAGATTTAACAGTGGCATCCAATCACAGCTACAGCGTCTCACTCTCTCACAGCGAGCGTGCGGCAGCTGGCGTGCGTGGCAGCATCATTTACAGCAGCGCCGCGGAGGAGAGGAGAGAAAAAGATGAAAAAAAATAAAGGTAAGTAAAGAATTATATTGAATTATTGAAATTGCTTTCAATGTTAATTAAAATACGCCCTACCCCGAAAAATAAGCCCTATGGAGTTTTTTGGACCAAAAATAAAAATAAGACAGTGTCTTATTATCGGGGAAACGCGGTATATACGGTAAGCATAGTTTGTTTCTGTATGTAGCGGTAGTAGCATTCGATAATACAATTCACCTCTAACTGACTTACTATGCACACCATGCTTATCTTAATTTATTTATAGCAACATTTTAGGTTCTCGTAGATATAGAAAATACGTGTATAGTATATAATAACACCTGCCATTGTGTACTCACTTTATTACAATTCTGTTACATAATAGCATGATTCAACATGTTTAAGGACATTACACAGATGTAAAGCTGATGGAGAAATTGAACTCTGAAACAGGAAAACTAGTGGGCTCAAACTTTTTGACATTTACCAGGAATGGAAGTAATGTATCATGAATCTAGAATATGCAGAGCTTAATTTCTACCATTTGTAACTCTGTAGCTCACTGCCTGGTTGTTTAGATATTAGTAAAATGTAGAAATGTTTTATTTTATGGGAGCACTTCATTCATTTTTCATTTCTTTGCTTCTAGCTTTGAATTTGACACATTGGATAAATTGGTTTATCACATCTTATAATCACCAGGGCTGTTTCAGCTGTATGAACCCATCCTTGTGTTATATGATAAACCCATTTTCCTGCAGCAGACTTCTAACTGCCTTGGGCATTGGAAAGATTCTGGTTCATTGGATCATAGAGGATTGCATACATACAGATGTGTGTGTTTTGAATATAATTAAATTTTACATGGAAAATACAAGTTTTACTCTTTTGCTATTACTGTCAAGATACCGTGAGATTTTACAACACGGTATTACGTTATTATGTTATGTACAAATAGGATAATGTATTTTTTTGCATGCTCTTAATTTTCGTATTATTTTGTCAAGCCAAATCTCTATCCTGTCTTTAGATACAAGTATACACACTCAGTCTAAGTACTACTTTTTGTGTCTTACCTAAAAGTATATAGATCAGAGGTACTACAGCTGCTGTGGAACTATACATCCCAGCATACCTTGCCACAGTTTTAGCATGTCATAATAGCAAATCTGTGGTATGGCATGCTAGTATTTGTAGTTCCTCAGTGGATGGAGTGCCACACACTGCTTGCCCTTGATCTAAAGATCAACAATTACATGTAAGATTTTTTTTATCTTGCATACTGTACTTATTCCTACCTACATTTGGAGTGCAAATGCATCCAATGACCTATTGTGTTTTTCCACAATAAATCTCACTGTTAAAGAGTGGAAGATCGGTTTTGGAACCTGACATTTCTAAGAAAAGAGTAATGAGAAAAAAAGAGAGGTTTGAAAAGGAGAGAAAGCTGGTTCTGTTCACTCAGCAAGAAAGGAGAACATATGAGACCTCTAGTAAGTGTTTTTAAAGCTAATTGCTATACAAGGGATCACATTTACAAGTCATACTTACTAAAATAATGTCTCAGTTTAAAATAATTCTCTTAGCTGTGCAGCAAAGCTTGGGTGAAGTCTTCAATGATATTATTCACAAAACATTGAGGTCAAACAAATTAAAAGTGAACAGCATATGGTATGGTAATCATCCAATGTATAATTAACAATCCTGGAATGCTTTCAGGACAAACAAAGAGGCAAGGTTAAAGTTTTCTTAATGCTAAATCTTAGGTGCAAAAATGAAAGCATATGCTGTTGAATTGTAAAGCTGAATACGATTGACTTTAAGGTAACACTTCCAAACAGCCTAAGGGACCAGGAGTTTGAATAATACATACAAATCACTTTTAAAATCACCTATGTACTTATGTTATATTCTTCTAATCTATTTCCACATATACATTCACACATTGCAGAAAATGTACCGAATGCATCAAACGCAGCATAAACTGAAGATAGCCCCAGTGGATATAACCTAATAGACACCATCTTGGAATAAAAAACTTAGTTCAGTGTTTAGACATATGTCTCCAATTTAAAAGCAATTCAGCAATCATGTTAAAAGTTAAAACTAAACCCTGATTACACAAAATGGAACTTTTCAGCTCACAGACTTGGATCGAGTTCTTAGTTTTCAAAAACAATAATATGATGTGTGCCCTGTTTACACATTCATTCCTGTGACTGAGGCACGATATGGCCAGACTTGTATGCATTCAATTGTAAGATGATGGTGTTTGATTCTATAAGGTACAAGCAATCATTGTGCCAAAAGGTACAGAGTGGTCGCATATGAGCAACATATAAGACATGTATTTTCTTGTTTAAGTGTTAAAAAGTATTTTTCACCTAATATGTACATTACCAAATTTATATATGCAAGTAACTGAGATGCTCTTTTTTTATTTACAAAAATCAAACACGGCTACAGTATGTAGATATAGCATTTCCAAAAATATGGCAATATTTTAACTTTTTTTTTTTTCATACAGTATCAACTGGCATTAACAAATTCAGGGGGAAATGTATCAAACCTTTTAAATAATAGAAAAGTGGACAAATGGAGAAATCGCCCACAGCAACCCGTTTCTAGCTGGCATTTGACAAGTACATTCTACAAAAATGATAGGTAGGTGCTGATTGGTTAATTTGGGCAACTTCTCCACACATTAGAAGTTTTGATACATTTCCCTCTCAGTTATATAAGTCAACTTCTGTCTTTCACTTCAAGGTTGCTTTAATGCATATACAGATGACCAATCATGCAACAATTCTATTGTGTCGGTTAGGTTTTTTTATACTTAACGACAATTTTACTATTGCCACACTAATTATGACCATAAATGCTGGTTGTGTTGACCAAGTTCCAGATACATGAAGATTCACGCTCATATGGTTCATATACAGTATATGTGAGCAGTCTTTGAGTGTGTTAGATCATATATATAGTATGCATGTGTTATCATAACTCCAAACATGTGGAATTTTTTTTGTTTATGTACAGGATTGGTGATTACATATCAAACGGTAAAAACTGGTACATAAAATACACATTTCTCAAATCAAGCAACTTACTATAGCATGCTATTTTACATGTTTGCACCAAACAGAATCACCTTTATAAAAATATCCTCCCCATATAAAATAAAAACTGAAAGATGGAAAATGCAGCCAAAATGTTGTTATCCAAATTTAGTACTTTTTAGCCATATCGACCCAACCATCCGACTCAATTAAATGTTCCAATTATGAAATATCTTCAGCTAATGAGTGCATTGCCTGTGACCATCAGTCATAACACCTGCTACACCCTGTAATCTATCTGGTTATATAACCCAAATGAATGGACCTGTGTAATTGGGGCGTCCCCACACATGGTCCAATTGGACTTGAGTCAGTAAATACAGGTTAACCTGAAAAAGTCTATTTGGTTTATAAACAGTAAAAGAATAATCTCAAAATAAAAATTTGTTTTAATCAAGACTATATACTAAAGTGCTGATATTAATTAGCATACTGGTGCATATACTGTATGTCTACTATCATAGCATATGGCCATGCTGTACCATGCACAGGAGACTGCATTCATTCTGGATTCTTTAAAGAAGGTAAGGTGTTAGCTTACTAAGGTGAGGCTTTTACCAATGTTCAGGCAGTTTGAACTGGCTAAAAGCTAAGCTTTTCTTTACAAAGAAGTAGAAAATAAAATTGGTGTGAATGAAGGTCTAGATCATTATTTAAATGTTGTGCCCCATAAGCCTCTTTTTCTATTCTATCCCCTGCTTCCATACTGATGTAGTTCTCCCCCTTGACCTTTGCGTGACTGGCAGGTAGCGCTTTCAATGGGAAGCACCTCCAGTCACAGTGTAGCTAATGCAGTCACGGACAGCAACTGGCTCACCGAAGTAACAGATTTTACAGCCCGCACCCCCTAGGTAAAATCCGCTACTGGATCTGTCCCTTATCAAAAAATATTTCATTCTAGAGCATGCAAAATGAAACTGTGGCTCTGTTAAATATCAATATGCCCTGATGAGCAAAGCATCCTTATGCTGGCCATACACTCTGCAATTATCGGGACGATCCGCCCGATATCGGCGGATCGCCGCGATAATTGCAGCGTGTATGCGGGCGACCGAGGGTTAAATATTGCTCGGTCGTGCATGCTGGATTGTCCAGCATGCCCGTCCGATGCGATATTTACCTGGGAAACTGTCGGCCGCATCGGGCAGTGTATGCCCAGCGCGGCCGACAGACAGACATTTCCTGTGTTCCTTCCTACGGAAGGAACAGGGAAATGTCTCCTCCCCCGGGGGCGGAGCGCGGATGTCGGGCTATACACTGTGAGATTTCTCTCACAGTGTATGCCGCGGACATCTGCGGCTGGCAGGCAGCCAGATAAAATGTCTGTCGGTCTGACAGACATTTTATCTGGCAGTGTATGCCCAGCATTAGAGTAACCAATGAAGAGTTGTAGGTGGTCTGGTACTAATACCTTAGACAATATCTGACTATTGCAGCAATCATTCCTCTTTACAGGAAATAAAAACAACATATAGACATACATGATCATTATTGTTTTAAATAGGATCCTTATTGTTTTAAATAGTGGTTATATAGACCTGAAGCTGAAACCTCTGCTTTTGTAAAATGATTGGGATGACAAATTATGGTAACATATTAGCTGTTGACATGAAGTTCTTCAACTAAGTAAGGAATCTCTTTGATTCCCTTCTGTGGTCGGACAAATGTGAACTATAACCACACAGACTACCCTTTGAAGTTATTAGATAAAGCCTAACCTGTAGTTTGTCAGTCTTGTATCACTGAAAATTAATAGAAGTGAACACTATGTCTAGGAGTTCATAAGGTTGAACTCTATTAACATAGTCATAGAAGAGAAAATATGGAGCCAGTCTAAAACCCTAACATGTACTGAGAATTGACATTAACAAAACAGAAATTATGAAATTAAAGACGTTCTATAATGCTGAGAAAATATTGTATTAAGTATGTCATCTTACAATGAAATATTAACCATCTCCATATGCTTTGCCAAACTTCAGTAACAAAAGCAATGTGCACATTATTCCCATTAACATGCCATGTACAAACTCTTTAAATCTGTCAAGAAATTTTTGGGGCTGGAATATTATTTTATACATTTTTCTGCTTAATTGGATCCTTGACAAAATAATTTAGAATGACAGTCTAATTGGAAGAACTTCATATTTCAGTGGCAAAATTATCAAAGCAGTTTGTCGTTTTCATTGGAGCACGTTCTCCTCACAAGAGTGTGTCATGTTACCGAATTACCTGAAATTAGGATTCGTTTGACATCTTTGTGAAAGAAAGACACTTGCTGGGCAAATAAACTTGATTAAAAGAGATTAAGACAGGAAATATCTCATGTTACATTATATAATGCACATGTATTTCCAGCAAACTTATGTGGTCAGATAATAGCTAACATCCCCTTTTAACTAAGCATTACAGAACAGATCATGCAGACGAGAAGGAAGTTTTACTGCAAACACTCTTTAAGTGCATTGTTGGCTGAATGCAGAGATGTCTTCTAAATTATTTTGTGTAACAACTGCTTCTTATTTTTGCTTGTAATATGAATATGATCTTTATATAAAAATAAACACCGCTATACAGATAGTATTCCCAAAAATCCCCCAAAATTTCAGCTATTTTCAATTCACATCAACAACCGCATCACCCAGCATACTGACGCATACTGATTCAGATGGAATAGTTATATGCGATGGAAGAGGAACAGCTTAACTATGCATAGTATAAAAATATATATATATACAGTCAGGTGCATAAATATTGGGACACTGACAGAATTTTCATATTTTGGCCTCTATTCACCACCACAATGGCTTTGAAATGAAACAAACAAGATGTGCTTTAACTGTAGACCATCAGATTTAATTTGAGGGTAATTACATCCAGTGGCGGGCTGGGCCGGGGGGCAGGGTGCCATATGCCCCCCGGGCCGGTAGACTTTTGCCTCAGTGAGGGCCGGTATCATATGACTGATGGCCGGGTGACAGGCAGAAAGTGCTCTCAGTCGCTCCGACTATAGCAGCATCAGAGCGGCTGGGCAGCACTCTCTGCCTGTTACCGAGCTGTCTGTCACCCTATGTCCTATGTAGCAGCGCTCCTTCCAAGGCCGCTCCGCTGCAGGGGCTGTGCACCTACCTCTGTGTCCTCTGTCCCTTCCCTCGGGCTCCTTCCTCTCCCCGGCTAAGGCCCCGCCCCCTCACCAGAAGGCCCCGCCCCCTCTCCTACCCTGACTGACTATATTAATCCATCACCTCCTGTCCCTGCTGAAGACCCCGCCCCCTCACCACGAGTCTCCGCCCCTTCACTGGTCTATCCTGTCTGTGTGATCTCTTCCTGTACCCTGGAGGTCCGCAGGGACCAGAGACAGAGCAGCCTTCCAGGCAGGTAAGTGCCAGTGGAGGTGTACATGTTTAAATGACATATGAGAGGGAAGGGGGGGGGGGGTGTTGGAATACTTATGCAATGGGGGGCTGTAGTTATTTTTATCTTTGGGGGGATGGGGTGTTTTAATACTGTCGGTGCTGGGGGTGATGTAATGTGTGTGAATGTGGGGGGGGGGTATTATTATTTTGTGTGAGGGCTACTGTATATTCATAATACCTGTGTTATATGTGGGTCACTGATGATTTCTGCATAATCTGGTGATTACTGCGTTATCTGGCAGCCATTACAACACTCCCTGATCAGGTGGTCACTGAGAACCTCTCTGCATTATATGGCAGTCACTGCGACGCTCCCTGATCTGAAGGTCCTTGCGAACCTCTCTGCATTATATGGCAGTCACTGCGACACTCCCTGATCTGATGGTCCTTGCGAACCTCTCTGCATTATATGGCAGTCACTGCGACACTCCCTGATCTGATGGTCCCTGTGAACCTCTCTGCATTATATGGCAGTCACTGCGACACTCCCTGATCTGATGGTCCCTATGAACCTCTCTGCATTATATGGCAGTCACTGCGATATTCCCTGATCTGATGGTCCCTGCGAACCTCTCTGCATTATATGGCAGTCACTGCGATATTCCCTGATCTGATGGTCACTGCAAACCTCTCTGCATTATATGGCAGTCACTGCGACACTCCCTGATCTGATGGTCACTGCGAACCTCTCTGCATTATATGGCAGTCACTGCGACACTCCCTGATCTGATGGTCCCTGTGAACCTCTCTGCATTATATGGCAGTCACTGCGATATTCCCTAATCTGATGGTCACTGCGAACCTCTCTGCATTATATGGAAGTCACTGCGATATTCCCTGATCTGATGGTCCCTACGAACCTCTCTGTATTATATGGCAGTCACTGCGATGCTCCCTAATCTGGCTGTCACTGCAACCTCTCTACATTATTTAAAGCACACCCACATTAGGCACACCTTACTTACAGAGGCTATTATCATGTGTCTTTTCTCCATTGCAATGCGCTGGTGGAGAAATCGGGCCACTTACTTGTGTCTGCCCCCCAGGCCAAAAGTTGCCAGCCAGCCCCTGATTACATCCAAATCAGGTGAATGGTGTAGGAATTACAACAGTTTCTATATGTGCCTCCCACTTTTTAAGGGGCCAGAAGTAATGGGACTATCAACTCAAAAGCTATTTCATGGACAGGTGTGGGCTATTCCCTCGTTATTTCATTATCAATTAAGCAGGTAAAAGGTCTGGAGTCAATTCTAGGTGTGACATTTGCATTTGGAATCAGTTGCTGTCGACTCTCAATATGAGATCCAAAGAGCTGTCACTATCAGTGAAGCAAGCCATCATTAGGCTGAAAAATCAAAACAAACCCATCAGAGAGATAGCAAAAACATTGGGTGTGGTCAAATCAACTGTTTGGAACATTCTTAAAAAGAAAGAATGCACCGGAGAGCTCAGCAACACCAAAAGACCCGGAAGACCACGGAAAACAACTGTGGTGGATGACAGAAGAATTATTTCCCTGGTGAAGAAAAACCCCTTCACAACAGTTGGCCAAATCAAGAACACTCTCCAGGAGGTAGGTGTATATATGTCAAAGTCAACAATCAAGAGAAGACTTCACAAGAGTGAATATAGAGGGCTCACCACAAGATGTAAACCATTAGTGAGCCACAAAAACAAGAAGACCAGATTAGTTTGCCAAACAACATCTAAAAAAGCCATTACAGTTCTGGAACAAAAGATCAACTTGTACCAGAGTGATATGTAGAGAAGAGTATGGAGAAGGAAAGGAACTGCTCATGATCCAAAACATACCACCTCATCAGTGAAGCATGGTGGTGGTAGTGTCATGGCGTGGGCATGTATGGCTGCCAATGGAACTGGTTCCCTTGTATTTATTGATGATGTGACTGCTGACAAAAGCAGCAGAATGAATTCTGAAGTGTTTCAGGCAATCTTATATTCTCATATTCAGTCAAATGCTTCAGAACTCATTTGACGGCGCTTCACAGTGCAGATGGACAATGACCCGAAGCATACTGCAAAAGCAACCAAAGAGTTTTTTAAGGCTAAAAAGTGGAATGTTACGCAATGGCCAAGTCAATCCCCAGACCTGAATCCGATTGAGCATGCATTTCACTTGATGAAGTCAAAACTGAAGGGAAAATGCCCCAAGAACAAGCAGGAACTGAAGATATTTGCAGGAGAGGCCTGGCAGAGCATCACCAGGGATGAAACCCAGCGTCTGGTATGTCTATGTGTTCCAGACTTCAGGCTGTAATTGCCTGCAAATGATTTGCAACAAAGTATTAAATAGTGAAAGTTAGATTTAGGATTGTTTAGTTTGTCCCATTACTTGTAGCCCCTTAAAAAGTGGGAGGCACATATAGAAACCGTTGTAATTCCTACACCATTCACCTGATTTGGATGTAATTACCCTCAAATTAAATCTGATGGTCTACAGTTAAAGCACATCTTGTTTGTTTCATTTCAAAGCCATTGTGGTGGTGAATAGAGGCCAAAATATGAAAATTCTGTCAATGTCCCAATATTTATGCACCTAACTGTATATATAAGAAGTTTGTTTGTTGGTGAATATCTTCCACAGCTCTCAAGGTAAAGCTGCCAAATTTTACATAGCTATTTAGTATCTAAGAAGTGAGCTATTAGACCTCATAGCAGCGCAACAATGCAACAACGACAAATCTTATATATAAAATTGATCGGTCTGTTTGTTTGTCTGTCCGGTTATGCATTTGGACACCCCTGCATCGATTGGGATGAAACCAAAGTGAGGTGGCCTAGTTGAATCCTGTCCAGGTTTTAGGGGGATTAGGGTCCCGGTCGGACCACTCGGTGTACGCTAGGCAGAATTTTGACCCGGGGAGCCTTTTCTGGACCTTCCACTGGATGGATTTGGATGAAAACTTCACAGAGGGGAGGCAGTTGGTCATGATGCCTCATGGCGGAGTGCGCTGGCAAGAGCCAGTTCTGGGCCTTCCACTGGATGGATTTGGACATCACATAATAAAACTTAATAACTTGAAGATTTAAACCCTGAACGTATCCCTGAAAATATGTCAGGTTTCATTAGTTAATTGATAGAGGAGGACTATATCTATTAATATTCAAGCTTTTGTTGCTGCCAGTTACAAGTCTCCTAGGCTGACAACATGAAAAATCACAATTAGTCAAACAGTCTGTCAATAATGCCTACAGTATTCATAATTAACAATTTATCCAGAATATGATTATACTATATTCAACACGATCCCTTAATCTCACAATATTATTCTTTAACACTTTGTGAAGGAATGAATACCACTACTGAATGGGCCCAAATAAGGCTTATGATATATGAAAGAGTAATATATGTATCTACTATGCAATAATTTATTGTTTTTATTAATAACAAAAATAATAGCTGCACATTCCTGTAATATACTATGGCCAGTCACTGTCAGTAATGTACCCACAGATTACTCCAAGATACAAGTGCATTTTACTTTCTGATCTTATCTGATATTGTCTCCATTTACAAAGTTTCTTTTTATACATTATAAGTATTTGCTAGTCCAGTATGTTTGTCTTGTAATCATGTAATCAGCTGGACTGCACATATCAATAAGCTTTTGGTACTATAAATAAATCAAGACTGAAAAAATTAAATGTTTCATTATTTAATTGAGAAAGGGTGAATATATTGATATTGCAACTTTTGTCATGGCCATTTACCG